>CM068989.1:8540046-9846162 GCA_035357415.1 Ophraella communa | reverse complement strand
AACAATTAATGTCATAAAAATATATTTACTTTTACTGAATTTAAAAATTTAACATAAAAATACGATTATATTCTCGTGTTGAATTATATAATTATTAAGAGCTAATATGCTTTAAGCAAATTCTTAAATACATAATTTAAATCAAGAATAATTATTCTTAATAAGATAGACTTCCAAAAAGTAAGGGTTAGTACAATAAATTTAATAATTTAAATCCCATAAATCGATTCTATAATCTTAGAGATTTTTAAAAGAATGTATGCCACGGCCGAAAACACATAAAATGTTTCTCCCTTCTTTGTTCTAATCAGAAAATGAAACAGAATTATTATGGCGAACAAAAAAGTCTTATCAAAATCATATATCTGTGCTCAAAACTCTTTTATTGTACCCTCGATAAAAGTTATTTTCCTTTATTTTTATATATATTGAGACATTTTTTTTACAAATGTTTTGTACAATCAGATATTAGGTATTGTTGCAAATAATGTAACTTGTTTTTAATAGTCTAAGGGGTTGTACAAAAATACGTAATTTCATTTAGTGTCTTTACATGTTAGGTTTATTCAATATTATTTTGCAAAGAAATTAAAAATTTTTGAATTTTTACTTTTAATTAATCTTTGGAATCAGCAAGAATTAAAACACCTAACGGGAGTCCCGTTTAAAAAATGACTATTATTACGTCACCCTGCTTTCTTCACCCAAATTTCTCGTCAAAATAATGTGAGTCACACAACTGTCCTAAGGTGTTTCCATAAAGAAAAACTTCATCCATATAAATTTACTAATCATAGAATGGATTTCTGCGAAAGAATTATGAATAAATTGAATAGAAATGAAATAGCTGTTGGTACAATTCTTTTTTCTGATGAATCAACATTCACATTGAACGGGGAAGTAAACAGACAAAACTGTAGATATTGCTCAGAGAAGAATCCTCATTGGACGCGTGAGACACATACTCAGTATCCTCAAAAGTTGAACGTTTGGGCAGGTATCATAGGTGATCATATTATTAGTCCTATATGTATCACCCTTGTCATTTAAATTTGTGTTTGAAAAGCTCGGATCAACACTCCGGAGAGACGCGAGATCGTAAGGGTCAACACCCCCTATGCGGTTGGGATCAATCGTCCGGGATCAACACTCCCGACGACTGGGGTCGTGAAAGTCAACACCCTTCACGCAGACAGGATAAATCGAGAGGATCAACACTCCTCTCCACCGGGTAGTGGTGAAGTTCAGCACCCTTCACCGGGTAGGAACGGGCCCTGGGAGATCAACGCTCCCCCAAGAAGCCGAAGGAAGTATAGAGGGTCAACACCCCTCTATGATATGTAATGGGTCGGTAGTTTTTATGCTCCACTTATACATTTACAATAAATAGTAAAAAACCAGTAGGTGCTAATGATATGCTTGAGATTGTAATGATTGATTCTATGTTCTGTTTTTCTCATTAGATCGATATATCAACAAGACTATTTTGCTGTTTAGTTTTACCAAAGCCTGTCTTACACAAGTAAATTGATAAAAAGGTAGCGGAATTTGTAAAACAAGAACTTTTTGTAAAGGACATTCTTTTGATCAAAACTGTCTTCAATGTCAAGAGATTGAACTCATGTTTCATGATAAAACCAGTCTATAAACTCTTCTGACTAATGGATTTCTCGTCATGTTCGATATTAATGACAAGTGTTTGCAAAGAAATTTTAATGTCGTTTGTGTATAGTCCTTCCAGTTTATTTTTAATAGAGCCTGATGATGGTCTGTTGACCGAAACATATCGCAGCACTGATGTAACTTTTACCATTGAATTAATTATATCCTGTGGGTTGACTTCGAGATTTATTGCTGCTATTATTTTTAATCGCTTCGAATGGCTTAGAAAAAGATGTAGATATTAAAATTATCAGTTAGTTATTTCTTTATTAAAAAAGTTGAAGCTTTGACATGGACCTCTATATTAAAACAATTTGTTTTTTAAAGTGCAGTTTCTTAAAGTTTGTTTGAAGTATATCTCACTTAAAGGCATCCAGTGTCATTCAATTATTTTATTTTCAATTCCTAAAAGTAAATCAGTGATCATGAAAATAAGTGAAATATATTAATAAATTTCAATGCTTATATTAAAAAAAAACTATTTCTACATCCTTAAATCTCTCCCTATTTCGTTCTGGCCCACTGGTTGGAACTTTTATTAATCATACCAAATCTGTTATCAATAATCAATAAAACGCTAAGTCAAACCACAATAAATTTAATGTTAAAATGTTAGACCATCATCAGGCTAAAAATAAAAGATACAGTAAGCTAAGGATTAAGACAACAACAATAAATAATAATAAATATAAAGTTGGACAACATAGTAAAATGAGTGAGGTAAAAAAGTAATAAAGAAAAGTTTACTTGATCGTGTAAAAGTCAATGCATTTGTACAATATTAAAAGTTACATTAGTCAAAACATATGAATATGTAGGTAAATAAAATATAAATATAATAAATTACGGAGTAAAATAAAATAATTAAATTGTTAAGTTAAAATAAACATGTAGGGAACATAGAGTGACAAATAACTAAAAGGTCAAAAGAAAATCTGTTCCTTTAAAATTCAAATATCCTCTGTCCCCATGCGAATTATGTTAAAAATAAAAAATAGATTACTGTTTATCTAGGTCTTGGTATATTTTGAACAAAAAATTTAAATATAATAGAGGGACTGACAAAAACAGGGGTATACCTATTTCATATATACAAATTTCTAGCAAATATTATGCATTGTTTCGCGTGTTATCTAGTTCAAATGTTTATTGTAATCAAATTTGCTTTGAATTTATATCTTTGTGACGTTTATATCAAATATGTGTTAAATCGCGATTCTATTTAAAATCTGACGATGACTATAAAAGGGGTTGAAGATTGGGAACTGAAACCATTTTGCATGTCAAAGGAGGTATTTTATATGAAGCTTAAACTAAAATTTATTTATTATTATTATCATTATTAGTATATTGTAAAACTTCGTTTTCGAAAAAATTGTGACATCCCAGTGGTCCAAATACTGTATTTTAGACGGTAGGGCAGATGTTACAGTATTTTCAATTAATTTTGTCTAATGTTTCTTGGGTTAATGCAGTTGTGTAGGATCGAACGTTGGTATGGAACAGAACCGCATACATAGCAAGATGTCAAAATGTGATGAATATCAAAATGCGATGAATGTCAAAATGCGATGAATTCACCTTGCCAAATCTTTTTTATGACCAAAAAATGGAAAATTTGGTTGCGTCAGTCGTAGACTTGTTAAATTGGCCAAATTATCTTTTATAAATTGCTTCTTCAGTTTCTGTGATTATAGATATAATTTCCTACACCTTGTTTGCATGAATAGATTAGCACCTCGTATACTAATGTCTCTTTCTCCTAATCTTTCCAGCGTTTTAGCTATGCAAAAAGGAAGGTATATTGATCTAAAGCAATTTTAATAAAAATTTTAAAGGATAGAATGATCGTAAAGTTATAAAGTTCTTACTCTTGTGGAGACATTTTCTGTTCTGCCATATAAAATTAGCTTCTATGGTATACCATACACATGAACATTTATACTGCATCACTTCAATTTTATCAAAATAAGCGTGTCTAAAAAAATAAACAGTGTCACTCTACTTTTAAATAATATTTAATTAAAAAAATCGTAAAACAAATTTAGCAGACATTTATTCCTAAATAAAAAAATCAAATACATCTGCATAAATGACAAAAGTTTAATTTAGATTAAAATTAAGTTTCTGTTAAAAAGTTTAACAATTAATATTTAGTCGGCTCTCCTCTTCTCCCAAATCTCGGTAGCAGCATGGATAAGGGCTGGAAGATCCGCATAACCCCGATTTTGTTGTCGAACTCTTCTTTTTAACACATCCCATGTATGTTCGATAGAATTTAGATCCGGAGACTTTGGTGGCCACTGTAAACTAACAATATCCTCGGTTTCCTTAAACTCAATAACCCGTTGGGCGCGTTGTCGTCCTGAAACTCGCCAAACATGTACCATAATGGTCCGACACTAAACCAACCCTGGTTTCTTCCGAAAACATCACACCAATTCAAGCGAGCAACCTTATTTATCATTTGTAAATTTTAAAACTTTTACAGGTCCAAGGACCCTTAAATTAGCCTCATGAAGTCTTTTTCTAATGGTTTGACTGTTAATTTCAATTTGGTGTACTTCCTGAAATTGCTCTCTGATGTCCTCGTCAAAAATGTTGGGATTTCTTCGAGCCAATTGAACAATAAATGATCTTGATTAGAGGTTGTAATGCGATGGCGACTTGCTCTTGGCGATTTTCCAGATTTCCGAGTTCTAAATACCGCCGGTAGGTTCTCGTTATATCACTTTGGTTGACCCCAATTGCAGCAACCTCTCTTTGAGAATGACCCATTTCAATAATTGTCACTATACGACCCCTGTTTATCGTTGAAATCCCTTGGAAAGGTATTTAAAATAAAATTACAATGCTTACAAAAGTCGTAGGTAAAGGACACAGCCATGTTCGGTGACACTGCTGACTAAACAACATTTTCAGGCGATCAGAAGGCACTTCAATGTTATCAATTGCCAGCGTTTTTTGTTCTTTTTAACGATAATTTGAATTAAAAATACAAACACAAAATATATTATTCAGAATTAAGAATTATACTGTATAAATGTTGATGAATATACTTTTTGAACCCACCAATAGATACTTGGTCATAACATAGGTTATTATTGTTCTTATTGTTAATTAATCGACGTTTCTGTCCAAACACTTTTGTAGACGATGCTCCAACTTTTCTATCCCCAAGTTCTAGAATACTACCGACAATCCTTTGAGAATTGAGCTTAATATTTCTGTTAACATCTTATAAATTGTGGTGTGCCTAAGACCGCACTCTGTGTATACTTTATATTTTTGCTTATTTATCAACGGTAGTTCAAATAATGTCACTTTTACTCGTATATAAACAGTCAATCGCCTACGTTATGGGAAATAAAAACTGTGACCGTGAAATGCTGAATCTACCAAAGTTGAATTCCGCTCAAAATTATAAAAATAAACAAAACAAAAACTCGTTTGCAAATAATCGTAACGTATACATATCGAAGAAATACTTGCGATTTATCGAGTTGAATTTTAAAACTTTATTGTGTATATTTAGCTTGATTAATTATAAACGAGTTTTAATAAGAACGATGAAATGTATATTTATTGTACATCAACAACGTTATGTAAATATTAGCTGTGTGCCGAGGTTTAAAAAAAATTATTAAAAAGCTATTTTAGGAACACCGTAATGTGATCGGAAAGAGTAAATATAGTAGGAAATCGAAAAAAAAATTATTGTACTAACCCTGACTATGTGGAAGTCCATCTAATTAAGAACATTAAATATAGAAATTTTTAATAAAACTTCCACGGTTTATTTAAAAAATTTAAGTTTTTAACCTTCCAATGCTGCCTTATATATTAGATCAAATTGATTGAAGAGGATGTTATGATTTGTATTCATAAAAGTGTAATAAATTATATTCTTTATATTTAATAAAATATCCCTGCTCAAGAAGTGGTAACATATCTGTTAACTGAAGGGGTGGAAGTCAGAATAAGATGTAGTCAAGAATACGCGCTTTGTAAATTAGGTACGTAATATAATTTTGTGTATGTAGTTAAAACCGAGTTTCGTTTCATTTCAATGTACTTTCATACTAAATAAGAAAACGTAGATTTCCTACAGAGGAAAGGCGACAGTATGCAACTATTCTCACTTCACGTATTCTAATTTGGTCTCTTTTCATATTTTCGACCTGTGTCTTTTGATTCCAGTAGAGATTTTTAAACTCAAAAGAGATATTTAAAGAAGCCCCAGATGACATAGAACCAGGAATATCGGTAAACGGCCAACGTTGGCTAATACCACAATTCCTATCGCAAACTGTAAACTAGGTCGTGCACTGAGAACAATAAGATGCATTTGTTGGTTATAGAATGATTCCAGCTGTGTGAAACCCAGTGAACTACAATCCTTTTCAAGGTACACCGTTTCATAGAAAACTAAATGCAATTATAACTACACTCGTCACAAAAAGTATGGCATAATTTTAAAAATTGAATTATAGTGTAAAAGAAAATTTTACATTTTTCAGAATATTTTAAAAAAGCCCAAAATATTCACAGTTTAAATCGCCGTTTTGTTGAAAAACAAAAAATGAATAAATTTTGATAAATCCTATTAGTATTATTTACATTTTAAAATTTCTTGTCTGCAGGACGACCCAGGTGTACTATTCCTGCAGAATGTTCTCTTTGGAGTCCGTAATTTTAGAATATCTGTCAATACGGTTAGAAACAGATTAAGGAATTTTGGAATCAGACCCAAAATGCCTGTTACTGCTTCATTGTTAACCAGAGCACATCGTGTAACACGTTTAAGGTTCGCAATAGAACATGTTAAGGACGGGGTATCGCTGTACATCAGAATGGCACCTACAGACCAAAAGTTTATTCTAACTTTCTCCGTTATTACAACTCAAATCGTTTTATTTTTTTCACTAAATTGCATATAAAGGTCTAACTTAGGTAAGGATTGCATTTATTTTTTGTTAATTAATTGTTTAATATTGAAAAAGAGCTGTTGAAGGCGAACTATTTTAGACCTTTACATTTGTATAAATAAACAACAATCTAAAAAAATTTTCTTAAAATGAAACTAAACCTTTCCTAAGTTGAACATTTTTCTATCAAATAGCCCAATCAGAATTTTCTAAAGAGATCAGACCTAAGAAATAGTTAGAAACTAAAATCATGCTGCATTTTATTTTTATTTTTTCACTTTGGATCAAAAATGGACGTAGTTAATGACGAAATAATTGCACTTTAGTTTATAACTTTTATCATAGATGGAACTAGGCACTATATATTTTTTTCTTTTTTTTATTAACGAAGTCAAAACAAATTTTTGTATTATAAATTAATGTAACGTTTTTTAAATATTTTGCGATATTTACAAAACAATTATTCCATAAAACAAATTAGTAAAATGAAAAAAAGAATACTGATTTGCGGATATTGATTTTCAGTAGACCAGTTATATCATTGTTACATCTTGAAGAAATTTTAATTATAATATGCCCAGCGTACGGCTGGCCATCTATAGTTATATATGAGGGTAAATAAAATTATTGTTAGTGCCGAGCGATCGCTTACAGAATAAGTGTTTATTATTCCATTTTCCCAGCACAATTAGAAAAACATTATACACAGAATAAACACCATTGTAAATAAATATAAAAACTATAAAATTGTTAATAACAAAAAACTGTAAATTCAAAATTCTTGAAAAAAATACCAATTATTGGTGGCCATATAGACACTTCTTGGTCAAATTTTGGAAGAAATCTGGTCACAGGTTTCTGAGAGAAAAAAATGTTAGCGTAAATTTTGTATACGTGGTATTCTGAATTAAGTAAAAAGAAAAACTGGCATCAAAATATTTTATTTAAAAATATACTTTTATTATTTTTACATTTAAATATTTTCTGGTGGATCTTTACATTTTAATCTTTTGCCTCTCCTGTTTAAAATAACTTCCGGCCCAACGCAATCCTCATAGAATCGTCTCAACTTTTCTACCATATTGTTAAAAAAAGTTTCGTTGAAATTTATGTTTTCGGTAAAAAGTGGATTATCATCTCCTGTATAAATAATAAAATGGCATGTTTTTCTTCTTGTGATGACGAGTTGTCCTTGTATCTAAAAACAATAATTTGTAATATTCTAAAAAATTAGAAAAATGAAAAGCCAGTAACAAATCTTACCTGATAATAATAATTGTGATTTTCCTTCAAGTGAATTTCACTATTTTCAATTTTTAAGCAAGGAACCATACGCTTTTCTACGGCCTCTCTCAATGACATTTTTGATGTGGCTACTTTTAAAAAACATTTTACTTCAACAAGTTCATCTGAATCAATTAAACCTAAAACATAATAAGTTATTAAACTCTGATATGTATATAATAGTTACAATAATTCGTTTACCATCAGGTGATGCATCTAATAAACCGTATTTCAAGTCAACAAATAATCCTAAAGGGTTAACATTCGGGTAGTAATAGTGGGTAGTTTGCAGCACTTCATCAAATTTTAAAACATTAGTTTAAATCCAGCAACGTTTTAGAAAACATCATTATTCTTCATAAGTATCTAGTCTCCGAATTTTCGACGCAAGTAAATAGGTATTACAAAATTAAAATATGTTGACCACTTTAATGTGTCATTTGTAAATGCATCGCCTCTAAGTTAATAATATTTTAATAATTTTTTGACACTTACCTAGAGCTGATCTAAAAAGAATCACACACAACTATAAACTTATAAAAATAATAAACTTATCCTACCGGTGATTAGGTATATATAGAATTAAAAATAAAAATAAAAAATGGTAAATGGTAAAAAATAAAGATAAAAGTAATAATTACTAGAGCACCTATTTATATTACTAAATGTTGATCTACCCTCGTTCTTTCCCGAGATAAAATACAAAATATATTTTGTTGGCTGGCAAGGTCTAGAAATGAGAATTATATAAATGGTTTTTAGCCCTAAAACATGTGTTTTTAGCAGGTAAAATTTTTTCCGATGAATAGAGCAATTTAGTGAAAGGATTCTATTATTATTTCTGTTAGTTTATCCTATTACTAAGAGATGTCTGCACTTCATGGCTAAAAAAATCATTGACACATTTTCGTTTCAGATTGCATGGGATACGGGCTCCTTAATTGGGATATTAACGATTGGGCTAATATTCTTTTTATGGATGAATCAAGATTTTCACTTTTTGGATCCGATAGACGTATTCCAGTTTATAGATGCGCAGGTGAGCAATTTGCTCAGTGTAACATAAGAGCAGCCAGAAATTATGGAGGTGGTTCGATTATGGTATGGGGAGGCATCTGTTTTGAAGGCCACACGGAGTTAATTGTGTTTCGTAGGAGATCGCTGACAGCTGATTGGTCTATAAGGGAGGTTCTTGAGGGAAATGTAATGCCATTTGTTCCAATCATTGGAGAGAATTTTATTCCAATGCACGATAACGCTCGCCTGCACGTTGCCAGAATAACAATGGAATACCTTTAAGTTGGTATCCAAGTTTTAGATTGGCCAGAAGTTAGTCCAGACCCAGACCTAAACATGTTTGGCACTACCTGGACTTCCAATATCGCTCCAGACAACTTTAATGAGCTGGAAAATGTTTTAATAGAAGAATGGGAAAATTTGGATTTGGATTACATAAGTGACCTGATAAGAAGCCTTCCACGGAGAATGAGAGATGTTATTAGAGCCAGAGGTGGCAATACCAGATACTAAAATGTTAAATTTATCCTTTGAATTGTTTATTTTGTTACTTTTTATTTTTATTTATGCCCATTATTTTTTGATTTTTAATTTTAATTAAATAAACTACTTTGAAACATAATTTCAAATTCATTTCCTATAATTTCTCAAAAAAATGAAAAGAAAATAATAAAAACTTTATTTATAAAACACTTATGCCATACTTTTTATGACGAGTGCAGAATGTATTATTCAAAATTAAAAAAATAATTCAGGCTCCATTTTAAACCAATTTTTAAGCATCTTTCATTTGTGGAATTGGCGTTTTAAAAAAGTATGTAGGCATTTAGTCTTATGATAAATGATTTTTTGCTACTTTGATTGTTTTCCAATGAGACTTTCAAATATTCCGCTACACGGAAAATTTCAAATAATAAGAAAATAGAATGAAATATAGCAAGATAACTAGAAATCTACCCGTAAAAAATACGGTATCACTGATGGAAGCGGATATAAATGTTTTAAATTTCCAAAATGTATCATTATTGTTAGAATTTATTGAGCTAACCCTCATTTTGTGGTTGTTATCCGTATTAAAGATAAATCTTACTATTTGAATAATAATTTTTGTTTGCTGGTTTCTGTAAATAATGCTAAAAAAAATGGAATCATCCTAACGTGCTCGTTAATGTAAACTTGTAACCTAGAGAATATACGGATGCAATCAATACGGTCATCGGTTACCATATTATGAGCTAGTAGCCATAAATGATGTAATGCTGGTACATTAATTACATAAGTAATTAGTTTCAGCTCGATATGGATATGCCGGCGGCGATGAAAGGCGACATTCAGTCTAGAAGCGTGGTATTTTCCCAAACGACAATCATTGAAGTAAATGAAATACCAGGGGCGGTCTACATTTTTAGAAAAAAGTAGTATGAATAAAATCCGGTCGAAATAAAATGACAATATTAAATAAAATGAAGCAGTTACACATCACATATTAATACATGACTCATGCTTGACTATAAGGTATGTTTAGAGGAGCGAAGCTAAAAATAATATTTATGCGGTGGTTAGAGTGATATGTAAAAGTGAAATTCTTTTTGGGTTGAACTGGCTGGTCTATCTAATCGGTGTGAACTAGGTCCTGGGTCTAATAGTTTAAAAACAGGATCCACTACGATGACTCTGGATGGAATCTAAGGGAACCTAAGGAACTTTCCTCTGAATCTCCATTAATATGTTTATCAGGTTGGAAAGTTCACGGATCTGGCACTAAACAACCTTGTAGGAAAAATCAGCCATTCTCTTGGAAACAAAGAGATTACGCTGGAAGTCTTTCTAGGCATTGAGGAAGCATTTAACAACTCTTTAACTCACTCACTCTGCACTACCCTTCAGCGCAGAAGAGTTTACAGAATTATCTGTAACTGGATAAAAAGCTTGCTGGAAAATCGGTACGTAGGGTCATCACCGCAAAGGGAGACTGTTTGTTTCTGGGTGTCCTGGGAGTGTTTTATCGCCTCTTCTGTGGTCACTTCTGGATGCTCTCTCCCTGCAGAGGGTGGTTTTCCAATGATATGCGGACGATCTGGTTATAATAATTCGATGCAAATTTTGGAGTGATCAGTTAAGAAATCCTTCAAATGGCTCTAAACATAGTATACAAGTGGTGTGAGGAGGAGCAGATGTCAGTAAATTATTCCGTGGATAATCTACTTCAGCCGACTCTTTACGGAGAACTCATTCTATTTGCGGAGGAGTAAAATACCTGGGAATGCTAGACAGCAAACTTACTTGGAACTCCCATCTGGAAAGAAAAATCAACAAAGCCAGGATATCCTGGATTCCTCTGGAATCTCAGCAGGGTATGTGGTAAATTTTTATTGATAAAACCAATGTTCACGTATTGCTCAATGACGTGGTGTTCCAAAGGGACTATAACAAACTGTTGCAGCAAAGCTATCAGGCTTGCAGAGAACTGCGTGCATGGCCATTGTGGGCGCTATGTCTACCACTCCGACGGCGGCTATGGGGAGACTTCTAGGTCTAACTCCTCTTCGTATTGTATTGGAAAATGAGGCTACAGAGCCAAGTCGGTAGGTAATAAAATCACGGTGAAGGCACTATGGGACCACTCCCAAAATTTTAAATTCCCACCAATTGCGCCACTAGGTCACACGTGCAAAGGGCTAATAACGTCCTGTTCCCAAGTAGAATGGAAAGGGATAGAGGTGAAATTTCCTTCCCTGGGACCTAAATAACCTTGAAGCAAATAACAGAGTACAGCTACTCTGGGTTCCAGGCCATGCAGAAGTGGAGGGCAATGAGAGAGCCGATACTCTGGCAAAGAAGGGAACAGAGTCCCCGTTTATTGGACCGGAACCATAGCGAAAAGCACCGCCAAGGACATTATCTCCAGTAGGACACTAAGGGAAACCCGTCTGTACTGGGATAATAAACGGGGTTCACCCACTAGAAAGCGTTCATATCTCAACCTTCGAGTAAAAAAACAGCACAGCTCCTAGAATGGAGTAGAAGTCACCCACACTTACCAACTGTACTGTAAAGCACAATCTTTGTTACTGCCTCGCTTTGGAAATGAACAGGCTCCACTCTTTTGGTTTCTTATAGCGAGTCTATCGACTTTAGAGAAGTCCCGCCTAAATCCATCTTGGACTTGAGGTAAGCTAAAAGATTTGTGAATATGTTACCTGACCCAGCAAAGTGAATTCTCAAAATGAGCAAAAAGGACATAAAGCTAACCGTAGGTGACTGGAGACTGTCCCTTGCAAAAGGTAGTAAAACAATGAATAAATCGAAAGTTATAACTGATGTTTCTGCAAAAGATCTAAAGTGTCTAAAGTAACGACAGAACACATTCTAGGTGAATGCGTAGCATTGTGTTCTCTGATTCCACACTCAAGATCTTTGTCTGTCCTCTTTTTCGTCCATGAAATATTAAGAACCTTTAGATACAGATACGAAGCCTTCTAATTTATTTATACCATTTTCAGGATTTATTCTTGCACCGAATAAAGAAATATCGACTACTTTTGTAGCACTTTACAAATCTATTGCTTATGACAAATTAATAGTCAGTTAAAATAAGGAGCCTGATGTGGTAGTTCAAATGTGGTTGAATATATTTCTCCTGTGAAAATGATCTCCTTCAAGTTCTAATATATTTTAGGTATATACAGTCTTTAAGGGCTTTTGTGCTTCTACAGGTAATATATACCTTTTTATTTAATATACTTAGTTCATTTTCAATGACAGTAGAAGGGTACAGAAATTATAATTATAGTTAAATATTTGTGCCTGCTATATAGAAATAATTGAAAATGGATTAACCATAATGATGATTTAATTAGTTGTGGCATATATTACAGCAATATCGTTTAGTTCTCGGTAATTGTTGGTCGGTAAGGTTAGAATTGTTTATTAAGAAACGGTTCATGTGAACGATTATTTATGGTATTTCATTCCACATGTGTTACAAATTAGAGAGGGTATTACCATCGAATGGATGTTTGTTGGCCTTGCACGTCAGTTTCTTTGAAAAGACTTCATGATTAATGTGTAACAGTTTTGCTGAATTGTGTGCCAAAATATAATAATTTTTTATTTGGGTTTTTGTCGAATCCAGGGTGTTGTGTTATTTGTTTAATTTTTTTCTTTTACAGAAAGTACTATATAGATTGGTCAAGGCCACTGAAGATAAAGTAACCAAATTTAGCGCACGCTTTGCATTGGATTAAGAACTTGAAAACTTAGCGGATTGTCCTATTTTCCTAAGAAAGTTTAGGACATCGTCAGGCTTCAAATTAGGTAGATCCTCCTCTTCTATTTAGGGTGCTTCTAGGTATCTGGCCCTAGAAATTAGCAAGGCATTCCGAGAGTATGTGTATTGAAGTTTCATCCTCTTCCTCACAGAATCTGCACTTTGGTTCATCTTATTAACCCTAGTTTCTTCTTTATATAACTGCTTAACCGACAAACGGTAGCTAAGAGATCTCTTCTGGTTGTAGTTTCCCAGAACTTACCTCAGTTTCAGTACTTGGATCTTTCTCCCTCCGTTTCTTTACTTAGTTTTTCTAAGACTGCACCACTGTTGGTTCCTTAAGATGGTTCTGGTCCCAGAAGTGAGGTTTCAGCTCCTTTTTTTGTCAGCTTATCTGCTGTTTCGTTCACTTCTATTCCTATGTATCCTGGGACTCTTAGGAGGGTGGCCTAGCTTGCCTTGAATTTTGCACATATTTCGATTGCGCGGATTTCTGCTTGAAATATGCTTGGGTATGCGCCCAAGTTTTCTGAGTATTTGGCTCTCGGTCTTCCAGTTCCCTCTTCTAGCTTGGAGTAGTCCGTATACCACTTCATGGCGTTTTGGTTAAAATTTTGCATGGTGTCTTCATCCCATTCAGATTTATTGCTCAATTTTGTGATTAATTTTCTCACAAAGATGAATTTCCTTGGCATATTATCTTATTATATTATTATCTATTGTTATTGTTTTCTTCCTTGCATTTTCTAGCTGAATATGCAGTGGGGTCAAATTTAGAATTACTTTCATTGCAGTGGTGGAGCAAGTTCTCATTGCTCCAGTGTTACATGCACAGGCTAGTCTCTGAATCTTCTAAGATCCGTATGGAAGCCTTTTATTTCCCAGATATTTAGCTACTAAAGCTGAGTCTCCTGCGAACAATAGATATGAAGAAGAGTTTTATACCATTTAGTGTTGAATTTTCCTCTGTATAAGAGGAGTATTGAAATTAATTGATCAAATAAAATATATAGGAATAAATCCGGGAAAAGAACTTGATGAGAAGACAATTATTTTGACGTTAGATAAAAATAATTAAAGAAATGAATAAAGGGCATGAGGATAAGGAAAGAAGAGAGATCTTAAAATTTTGTTAAATTTTTTTCTTATGACAAACAGTAAGAGATTTATACTTACTCAAAGCGGCCCTTTTTGAGAATCATTAATTTAAGTGGAATGATTTTATTTTGTTAAAAAATTTAAATATCGAATGTTTTTAGAACTAGCTTTTGATATTAAATTTTATATTTCACCATTGTTCGTGTGTAGAGGATAACGACCTTCGTTTTTTTGGCCTTGCAGCTTATTTATATACATGAAAACCACCACCTTCAGTTTGTTGTCGACCTAATCAATACCAACCTTTAGTATTTAGGGTTGGACATGTCGTTATGTTTCAATAAACGCTTTATCATTATCCCTGCTTATTCTTGATTAATAATGCAAGGGTAAACACGACAGGAACAAAAAAATGTCAAGGCGAGCTTTGGTCAACATTTTCTTAACGCTTGCGGTGTTGAGAGAACAATTTTAGTTACAAAAAAAGACGATTAAGTTTCATATATTGTTTTGATATTGCTTGAATTGTTGTCCACATTATAATAACGTCTTCTCTTTTAAAAAATATTATAGAGTTACATTGTAAAGTTGTTTTTGCCATAATTATATTAAAAACAAAATGTTAAATCGACCATCTGGAACCTAATCTATTTTTACTAAAATGAAATCACCAACCAAACATTGTATTTTAAGAGATAATAATTGTTAAATTAACACAATTCTCAAGGTCATTCTCAATAAAAAGGTTGTTATACTTTAAAATCAAAATTGATAAGAGTTTAATAAATGTAGGCAAGTAAATTAACGTTGATTATTTCATAAATTGTTGTCAAACACTAAGATTTTTCTGGGAAATATAAAGAAATTAGTTTGTCCTCCATAAATAACATTTTATTGGGTGGAGTTTTTGGAATATCTTGCTTTAAAAATACTTCTAACGACATAAAATTATACTTTTATTAATATAATTATTACACCACTGCTACTTTTGTTACTGATCCTTCCATAAGTTCAACGATGACTTATACTTGGGCGAATGGTCCACATTTTTTGAGTTATTTCATTTCTTGATAGTTCCATCACTCGAATTAGTTGAATGGTTCAATATCTAAACTTTACTCCTGGTATTGACATTTATCATTGGGGAATCATTGGGATAGCAGCTCTCCTTGGGATCCAGATTTAAGTTTTTAGCGAATTTCTAGACAAATATATTAGTTATTGGTGGTAATGATAAGTTTGTTAAGTTCTTGTCCATAGACTTGCCTGAAGTCCAAAGGATTTGTGCTAGCCCTATTCATTTAAGGAAATTTAAAATATTGAAGGAACATAATAGTTCTTGAGAGTGTCCCACATGTCTGTGTGCAAAAGATTGAAAGGGTTTGAAATATTGCTGTATCGAAGAATACTGATGATCCCTTGGACTGACCGAGTTGCAAATTATGAGATCTTCAGAAGAATCAAGAAAATTCGAGAGGTACTAACCCATTTGCAAGTTATCCTACTGGAAATAATATTTGAGAAGCGCGCTGCTACAGATAAAATTAAGTTTTCCAGTATTATCACAAGCAGTCGCCATGGACAAAGACGTCGATAAGAAGATACATTATTGTTAAAATATTAAAGAGTGTATTTCTTGGACCTGTGACCCTGTAACATATCCCCTTAACTCAGTTTTATATATACAGTTCTTACAAAACTAAATTTTAATACGATGTATGAAGCAAGGTACAATAATTGAAGCAATATTAATATAAACAATAATTATTAATACAATACTTTTGACAAGAAATTTGTCTTAAATAGAATTCGGGAGTGCTATTCTGAATTAAAATTGTAAAAAAGGCTACCAATCGTCATACTGGAAAACGTTTTAAAATTTTTTGGAATTTTCTTGGAGATTTACAAACTTTAATTTTTGATTTGGTCGGTATACTATAAGTTTATTTAGTAAAAGACAATACCAAAAAAGTATTTTTAGTTTCCAATTATGTGTTTAATTAAGAGACAAATAATAAACACTCAGAATAATTGAATTGAATTAAGAAAATCTAAGGTTTCTTCTTCGACTGTATACTTAGCAAATTGTGATCGTGACGAATGTTTACAGCCATTTTAATTTAATTTGTAAAAAAAAATTGTCAAGTACAGCATACATGATTCAACTTATAACTCGACGTAGTGTAAAGAGAAATCTATTATTATTTTTAAGGATAAGATTACTTAGTTCTGCAGCTGAAATATTTTTGTTCTTTAAGGAATGATGATTTATCTCATTGCTTTAAATTACTCGTCAAAGATGTTCCTTGTTTTATCGGATTCTAGTAATTTTTTACCTGTACCATTAGCTTGTATCATTTCTTTTCTATCCACGATATTTGGTTTCTCCATATCTACATTTCCATAGTTTCAAGTTTCATAATAGAAATAACAGTTCTGATAATTTTTTCTTCTCTAAGTTAGGTTTGGTTTAATGTGAGTGGTCACTGGGAACAATGCTGTGAAATTTGTGGCTTCGAATTGATACAAACCAAATATATTGATTCTTAGTTTTTCCATCTGTTGGCAGATGACTTTCTGTCAGTCCAATTGTTTTCATATACCCATTAAGGTATCCAGTCAGTTGTCTTATCACAATTCGTAGGTCCTATCTGCTCATAATCAGCAGATATTTTCTCGGAAAGCTCTCTTACAAACACCCAGTTTGGCAATGTTTCTCTAACTACGCAATTTACTATGTTCTGGAATGACTACGAACCTATAAATATTCCTAACACATTTCTTCACTAGAAGGTCCACTGTTCCATTTCCTTCACTTCTTGTATGTTCAGGTGTCCAAAGTAAAGTTCCTTTGGTATTTTCTGAAGTCATTTCGAAAATAACTTCGAGCGCCGCCTGGCTATCGGAAATGATTTTATAGTTTTGTTCCTGTAGTCATGCTTGAGCAGCTCTTGAAGACATATATCTATTGTAAATACCTCTGCTTGGAAAACTATGGATAAGTTATCCAAGTTCTAACTTAGATTCACCACCGGTTTCCATCCATATACCACGGCTTGCGACATCGTTCTCGGTCTTGGAGCCGTCCATTTACACTGCTCAGTGTATTTATGTTATTATATCTGGTATCATCTCCATTACTGGAGAATTTTATATTATCTCTGGTGATACTACCCTGTCTTGTATCTTGGTGTACACCAGCCATCTCCTCCCTTTCCAACCAGATGTGAAGTAGAGGAAGATCTATTCTCTTCCAACTTTTTTTACTTCTTAATATGGATATCTATTGTCCAAGGGTTGCTGTTGATGTCATTGGTAGATGCCTATAAAATATTTCAAGATGCTCTGACCAAAATGGTAGAGTTGTAAATATAATTTTTAAAATTTGAAATAATGACATATGGATTAAGTGTACAACCAAGATTTGTTTAAAACTAATGTTAAACAATACTACACTGCTCAACAATTGAAGTGGATATTAAAAAAAACTGTAATTTTCTTTTGTCATTGCTTAATAATAAATCAAAATTCTATAAAATTATTTCACGTTACAATATACTCAAAAAAAAATAAACAAATTTTTCATGAAAGTTACAATAAAACAGAAAACATTGAAAAATGTTAAATCATTTACTACGCAGGTCATAAAGTCCTTTCACGAAAATTAATATCGTGTGAGTCCACCCCTAGCTTACCTTATTGATGTCACTCAATTTGGCATGGTCCTTATTAAATTATTAATAAATTAAAATCTTGTAAGCTATCCATATCGCAAATGTGGGTTAAAACACAAAAGGTTCAAAGGAAACTCAAAGTCCATCCCACAACTGTTTTATTAATTGTTGCAACTAGTTTCGGTCCTACAGGACCAGCATCAGGATCATAAGAGTACAATATCAAGTTAAGCATTCAATACACTTCCTTACAAATTGATTAAAATAACAATCTGATAATACATAGGATATTATTAAATGTCAATTAATAGTAGAAAAGATTACAATTAAATGTCAAACCATATTAAAATAATAAACATGAATAATAATATGAAAATAAAAAATATTGTGTACATAATTATGTATTTGAAATAATATAATAAAGTTGTTAAGATTGGCTTTACATAAAAAAAAATTAGAAAATGATAAATTTTCAAAAATATCTATAAAATTATAATTAATACTAACAGGATGGGACAAAGTCAAGAAACAACTTCAAGACAAATTGGTGAGAAAATTCATAATCAAACGTAATATAATAAGTAAACAAAACTTACCGTAAAAAGTCGTGAGATAAAAGAAAACACAGTAGATTAAACATTTTTAGGAGATAATAATATACTTATTAGAGCATCTCAAAATGTAGAGACCGAAATGAAAATAGTGGAAATAATGTAATATTCCTCTTAAATTTAAACCCCAATAGGAAAAGTAGAGGATATAATGGAAAACATCAGAAAAAGTAAAACTTGAGAGGATAAATTGTGAAATAATAGCGAATCCCAAATATGAAAGCAGCTTATACGTTTTAACTTCTACAACAGTGAACATG
This sequence comes from Ophraella communa, assembly GCA_035357415.1. NCBI lineage: Eukaryota > Metazoa > Arthropoda > Insecta > Coleoptera > Chrysomelidae > Ophraella > Ophraella communa. The sequence continues at coordinate 9,827,358 of CM068989.1, read as the reverse complement.
GTGGCCAGTTCATTCTTATAAAACCGTAATATTCAAGGCGATCATTTAAAATTCTCGTACGGTGCGGGGGTATTATCAAAAAATGGTACAATTATTGTCTCTATCACCATATCCCTATATCGTACAGCCGTCATTGTCATATGCATTAACACCGCTAATGTAGTGCGGCCATCATAACATATGCCTCTCCACACTCAAACTGAGCCACCACTGAAGGTACTGTGTGATTACAGATGAGTCCAGATTTCGGCTAAATATGTGTGATGGTTCTTCTTCTCGACTTAAGCCTTCGTGTATCAAACGCACTAATTGATCGAGTTGCACTGGTTCTAATTGCCGTAGCGCCTTTTTTTTTCAGGTAAACAAATTTGTGGACTACAGTAACAATGTTAAAGTCACTGCAAGCACTTCTACGCTACTAAAATGTTAGTATTTTAAAATCGAATTCATACAATTCTGGTTAAAAAGATAACAGCGTATAAAAAGAAAAAAAAACGACAAAAACAATTTGCTAATAACAGAGTTTACTGATAGCATGAAACTTTTATTTGAAATATTATTTTTTTACGCAATTTTCAGGATTTAAAAAAAATATCCACTTCAATTGTTGAGCAGTGTATTTTGAAATTAGGTGGCATTCGGATAATGGTGACCTTGTCAAAGACAAAATTATTTTATTTAAGAACCATTTTTAATTAAATCTAAAGGTTTTACGGTTTACTAAACCGCAGAAAAGATTTTACTTTCATAAATAATGCAATGAGGTACCTACTGTTTTTTTATTTATAATACTATCTATTCCTTTTCTAAAAACTTCCATTAAAAACAAATAAATTTCAAATTTTTTTCAGCTGTTTAATTGTTACCGAATCTACTATGATGAGCACGTGTTATTAATATTTAACTATTAACAAGGTTATTCAACGAGAATCATTAGCGTTACATGAAAAATTTCAACAGGACCGAAAACAAATATTTTTTATTTGCGATATGATTCCTTTATAATTAAAATAATAAATTTAGATTAAAGGTGTCCCATATTTTTAAATTCGTTTTTATAGAAGAGTTCAAAATTGAATAAACATCAAAGACGTCATGTACTTCAATGACGTCTTGTACATGAAAACGGTGACGTCAATGTCCAAGGAATTCGTCGAAATATTTTTAGTTACAAAAATATTGAATTTATGTAAATCACGACCTCACTGTATATGCTAAATCAAATGTATCAGAAATTCATTGATCCAGACCTTGATGATGCATAAATAAATAAATAAATATATTTTTTATGTCAGTGGGTTCGTGTAAAATATGTCGCTTATTTTTATATTTTCGTAAAATCAGAAATAACCTGCTGTATATATTTTTACGATGACAAATATAGTGGAAAAAAATGTCGAAATAAAAATATAACAGTGAGGTTGGCTCGAATGTATAGATGGTTGCAATAATATTATTGCTGATTTTAGAATGATATTTTTTGTAGAACTATAAGAAAAATAATTGTCCCTAACATAGAAGAATGTTTCACGGATATACTCTTTTAGTTTGAGGAATAGATAACTGGAATAAAGAGAATAAAGAGGTTGTTTAAATTTTTCAACTTTAGATTTTCGACACAGCTTTTGTGAAGACAAGCACACCTCAAATCAATTATTTTATCTTATATTCGATCGATTCGCGTACTTTTGGTATAAATATTTTCCTGTGCGGTAAATTTCCAAAAGACCAAAGAAACTGTAGCTATGATCTTACCAGCTGATGGGAAAACTCGAAAATTTCGATGCGGAAGAAGACCCCTATTCTCATACTGTTAAATTCTGGATTAAAGTGATCTATGAACCTATGTTTCGTCCTTTGGCGCACCTGTTGGCGAGTGTCTCGCTCTCATATTTTGAGACAGGCCTGCCAGACGCCAAGCTAAATCATTTTGAAACATATTATCAATGTGGAAAAATGTAGAGAAAGCGCAGCTTGTTTATTGTTATGTGGTGGTGTACTCACCTGTACAAAAGAGCCGGTGATCAGTTAATGCGTGATTCAAACTTTCAGCGCATCAGTAGTCAATACAAACATTTCACGAGATTATTAAAGATCGAACCAAAAATTTTAAAACCATCAGCATTATGCAAAGCGTGTACAACATCTGTCCAAGCATCTATTTCTTTTTAAGACTTTTTATCTTTCGGGTCCCACAAAACAGATTTTAATTTCTATACATCTATAAGTTACTATTGCGCATCTCCATCTTTTTAACTGATGTCCTGACACTGGACTAATGCAACCTGATGGCTAGTAAGTACCGTATTCTCTATTCCCATCCACACAGAGCCACGCGAAAATCAATCTTTATTATGGCGAATTTCTTACTATCTAAGAATATCTTTGTTTAATTCTTTACATATTTATAGTTTTAATGTTATAACTAAAAAATAGTACTACATAAAAGCCTTGGTAAACATGGGCAACAAAAACAAGCTCTCAGTTGCATGGGTGTATAAATAGTGGTGTATACGCTGTGGGAACGAAGAGGTAGACCTACTACCCCAAGGCGTAGCGAAGCCTGGGTTGCATTGTATTAGGCTGTCTGCAGCCTTCTGCCAAATTCTAGTGCTTTTGATGGAGACTCATTTGCGCCTTGCTCTGTGGATCTATCGGCCTTCTCATTACCTGCAATACCATGATGCCCTGGAATACACAACAGGTGAACCGTATTGCTCTTCGCTAGTCTCTCAAGAACCGCTCTGTGTATTTTCGACATTTTTATCACAACCGTAGAGCTTTGGAGTATCTACGGTCTCAACACAGCTGAACAATGAAGCATCGGTCTTAGAACTCTAGTGTACAGCCAGCTTGTCCCCAGGTGCATTCAGACGATCGTATTTCTATCATAAATGTGGTCCGAGCTCTGCTCATTATTTTGTCTACATAATTGTTCCAGGTCAGCGTGTCAGGTGCCCTATCTAGGGTCGCAAGATTTTTCTTGGTAAAGGGCACAAGAACCGGCTTGGCATGATTGACAGTTAGTCCTTCCTCTATACACCTTTTTTTCTCTGGATATTGCCTTCTGGATTAAGTCAACGCACGTATCCAAGCATAAGCTGCCTGCTCATTAAGAGTCACCAGAAAGTCATCAACTACATACATTCTACGAAAGTGGCGATATAACGCGTCCCTGTCTCTGAGGACGTGGTAGCGTCGCTACCACCCTTGTGACCCCACACAGAACTGCCTGTACCTTCCTGATTTTCCATTTTACTAATGTATATTTTGTTCCTCTCAAATTCAGCCTAGAAACTATCGAGTTTGCACTCGTCTTGTCAAAAGCTTCTTCAATGTCAAGAAATATGTCAAGAGCTATTTCCTAATGAGCTGTCTCATCTGATAGGCATACTAATTTAGATGTAAGAAATCTCCTTGTAGGACTTCCCTCAAATGCCTAACTATGAGTTTTCCACAAATTTCAGAAGGAAACATGCAAGGCTTATTGATAAGTATGCCTTCGCAATATCATATGAGGTCTTTCGAAGCTTCCTTATGAATTTCACCGTTATAACCTTCAAAAGGTTGGTATTCCTGTCGCTAATCTTGACCTGAACAGGTGATCCGGCTTTAGAATTAAGATATCAGTACCTTTCTTGCAGAACGAAGCGTCTTAAAGGACTAGAACCCTTCGGTGTTTTGATTTAATCATTATAAAGTTGCACATTATCAAATGGATAATAACGAACTCTGAAGAATAGTGAATAAAATCACCAGGACTGAGGCAGGCGAAGTAATCATTTTACGTGGAGCGTAGACTATCAAGAACAATTTATTTTGTGTATCTACGCCAAACAATATTTGTTTTCTGATCCAAAAGATCTTCAAAACGCTGCCATAAGATATGTAACTAATTTAAGGTTATCAATTAATATGGGAAAAATTACAATACGTAAACCAATTATTAAAAATGAATTACCGAAACAAAGATATATCTAAAGTTAATACTAAACTGCCCCATATAAAAATCTGGACTCTCGCCTCGGCACTAGACATCGACTTTATTAGTTATATAAAAACTGAAGCAAAAAATAACCCCCAGACCCCTGCACGCAGCAGAGTACAGCGGACCACTAAAAGCCGTCAACAAGTCGCGTGCGTACCCCACTTGTTTTCGCACTGTACAACTACCAGTATAGAGAGAGCTGGGTTCCGACGATACAGAGTGGATGTTTAACGGCACAAATAGTAAACTAACTCACTCTGTATAACACTTTTAAATGGTTTTTAGCAATTAATATTGGAAAGACTATACTTACCTAGTCCTTGATTTAATGTTTATCAAATAAATCATAGTAACACATTTATTGTTTCTTATCAAAAGAGGTGTCATTGTTTTGGCCACAAATATGGAAACCTCTTATTATAATATAAAAAAAATAAAAAAAATGTTACATAATTTTAAGTTTACATTATGAAATTTGATAAGTCTGTGACGATGATGTTTATATTAAAACGAATTGATTAGAGTGAATTTGTTTTCATAATCAACACTGCAAATCCTTAAATAACACACAAAGCGAGGAGTTTTTTTATTTAAATTTATATCTCAATTTTAATAATAAATACATTCGTAAGCAAAATATACATAAAATCGTGTTGTTGTTGGTTGCCGAGTGTAAATAATTAATTTTCGATACACTTTTATTTCTACAAGCAAAAATATTTTATTTTGTAGGACGAGCGCCAATATTTATTCAAAAAATAGTAATTATAAATATAAATCGTGGATGCATTTTTAACGCTGTACAAGTAATCCTTGAAGGAACATTGGATGCACTTGTCATACTTGCATAAATCAACAGCCAAGATCCGTTAGCCTTGCAACTTTTTATGTACGAAAAAGAAAATAAAATAAATATTTGTTTTTGTGTCCCACATAACGTTTATATTCGTATTAAATCTAGTGGGTATTGGTCCCGAAGTTATTTACAGTACGAGGTACTTTTTTAAAAATAAGATTTATGTAAGCATAAAATGTTTAAAGAACACAAACAAGTCATTAACTTTCGGCATTTTAATTGATGGCGAAGATTAGTGAGTCCAGTTAATATCGGAATTGGATTTACAGAGATGTACGTAAAATTAAGTAGCTACTAGCGAAATAATCCTAACTGGTTGGTTAACTGACAAAACTTCCGAAATAGTATTATAAACTTTACAAAAGCTGTATAAGAAGTGCATTAGAAGCCTGATATTTTTTAATGTGAATCTGGTGAAACATTTTAAACGTTGAAAAGGAAATATCTTACCCTTGTATATGCCTAATCTATTTGGGCTTATATAGAATATTTCCCTCATGTATAATATATGTCATAAGAGGAATGCAATTATCGAAAAATTACAGCGGTAATTGCACTGCGAAAACATCCCGTCGTCATGACACCAAGCGAAAACATCCCGTCGTCATGACACCGAAAAATTACAGCGGTAATTGCACTCCGAAAACATCCCGTCGTCATGACACCAATAACAATAACACTGACTGACAATACTGATAAATGTCAGATATACTTCAAAAAGTGAAAAAATGTTTATTCGTGAAATATTCCATTGAATTACACTCGTGCATAAAAATGACCAGATAATTTTACATTCAAGCGTGTTATCTATAAAAATTGCACTCCGTTTTTTTCACATTTTGTAAAAGAGCCCTCCTCCTTCGGAGTCGGGCTCTTTCGCCAAAATATGAAAAAAATCTCGTGCAATTTTTAGATAACACGCTTTCTTGCAAAATTATCGGTAATTTTTATGCACTTGTGCAATTATAACCGATAATTGCTCAGTGATTCTAAAGTATCTTTAAAACAAGAAACATACTTGAGATTCCGTACTACTAATGAATGAATAAATATTTCAACAAATTTAATATCTCCTATCCTACAATATTTCTAGTCTTAAATACTGGGTGTTCCAGAAGTTTATCACCCATTTTAGCTTCAAATATATCGGAACTTAAAAACCATAGAGAGGTGCGGTTTTCGAGGAACAATTTCTTTTTATATAAAGTTTTTTTCAGTGTAATTGTTTAATTAGTAAAATCTTATATAGGGTGTTTTAAAAAAGGTATTTTTTAAATGCAAATATCGTTGATTTTTTTAATGGAACACCCTCTATATTTTTATTCTATCTGAAAGATGAACTCTTTCCCTTTGAGAAAATGTACAATTTGTTAAAGTTTTGAAGAAAAATGAGTTATTTGATTTTTTAGGATAGGCTGTTATGTAGGCATCTACGGGTTTCCATGTAAAAGTAGGCTTCGGGATTTTTATAGATTCAACGAACTGTCAAAGTAATTCATTGCGATTTATTTCCGACTTATTTTCAATAATGGTGCGGTTTAATTCACGTGAAAAATCAAAAACTGTGTGATTGTATGCTAAGTATAAATCAGTTGTTACTATACCAAAAGAAGATTTCGTCAGGTATTTAGGAAACATCCACCTTCAAAAAACAGCATTAAAAATGGTACACAGCATTTCTATGAAAAGGAAAAAATATATCGACCGTTCTTCTTTCAATAAACTACAATTATTGGTAATGTCTACACAGACATGTTACAAAATTACCTATATCCACAACTGGAACAAGATGGCATCATAAATTCCGTTTACTTTTAGCAAGACGTTGCACCACCACACTATTCACTTGTAGCTAGAAATTCTTTAACAGAAACATTTGGAGATAGGTGGATTGGAAGAGCTGGACCAATTGCGTGACCTGCTCACTCACCAGACTTAACGATTCCAGACTTTTTTATATGGTCTTTTATCAAAGATAGGTGTTAAAATCCTATTCCAAAGACAGACTCTAGAACAACTGAGATGTAACATTGTCCGAGCATTCCAAGAAATTACCTCAGAAATGTTGCGAAATTATTTTCAGAACTTTTTATTCAGGTTACAAAAATGTATAGACCAAAATGGACAACACAACATTGCAATTTTGTCACAAATGGTAGTGGCAACAGCATTTATTACTCCAACAGAAAATAGTTACTATAAACTTCCAGCCGATTTATCCATTTTCTCTTCAGAAACTTTAGCAATAATGGTAAAATCAATGGAATTTCTCAACTTCTAAGGAAATGGAAGTAAAGCTGCGCATGGGAAAACCTAGTCTTGCTGCACAAAGAATAACCTAGTTGTCTGAAAATGTTGTTAAGTGACATCAGAAATACCAATGTATTTAATTTTTTGAAATCATGACAAGAGCTTAAATTATTTCTGGAAGTGGCGAAGATGTTTGAGGCTTTTTCCAACCTTCAGATAGAGATTGCGCTTCAAATTCTAGTTGTTTATCCCATTTATATAAATAAAGACCCTATAGCTGGCTAATTAATGACTACATTATTATTCATATTAATAAAAATATGTTACTTCTTTTATGTATTTAATTTTTTCCAAAACCGAACGGATTATTTAAGTCAAAATAGTTATTTGTTTTACTAGACATAAAATCACAAGATTTAATGCCGTCAATTTTGAAAAGTTGTCATGTTAGAAATGGATTTACTGCAAAGTGAGGATGAATTGATGCAGTGAACACCACCTGAGATAAGAGACCAGGCGCGAGATGTGGAATTTAACCTTTTACCGGAAAAATCAAGAATTGTATATGAACTCACATACAGCAGATTTATTACTTGGAAGGTTGCCTAGCAACGAACTTTTTCTGCCTAGGCAGTAAAAGTACAACTTCTAAGCCTGTCAAGTGTCATTAAAAGGTCGCTTTTAATGTCATTTGAAGAAAAAAGTAATTTTTATGTCTTATTTCTTTGTGGAAAAGTAACATATACTTTTTAAATCCGTCCATTTATATTTTTTTAAAATCACTTTCAATTACGATGCTAATTTTATCTGTTCCCCTAATTTGCCAAATTCTGTTTCAATTTTCAAAGCATATCGGTCGAGCATCGATTCATTTTTACGTAGTATCCAAAAATAACCGAAAACACGGAAATAAAATACGCTACATGACTAAGGAACGATCGCTTGGTCAATATGCGTGTTTAAAAATCTACATTACAAGAGTTAAAAATACCGCTTGAGTTTTTGTTAACATTGACCGAAACATTATTATTTTCTTATATAACATTTTTTTTATGAAAAAAAATGTATCAATAAGCGGAACACTGTAAAGTGCATTAAACTACAACCTCTACTGACTCCTACAGTTCCTTTACAGTGAATATTAATCCTGACGTTAAAATTAAGAAGCCATAACTATTACGCGGAAAACTTTTTATGTAAAAAAACCTATTAGAGTTTAATGTATTTCTTAGGTAACAGTATTATACCCATATGAGAGGCAAAATCAGTTGTTAAGAACAATTAATAACTGCACAGTTAAACTAAACTTCCACTATTTATTTGAAAAATTCGCTTTAAAATCAATTACAGCTGTTTCGCTATCACTAGCATTTTCGATTCCAATGAACAAAAGTAATTTTAATAAAGAAATTGAGATCATAAAACAAATAGCTACATCTAATGGCTATCCAATACATTTGATAAATAAATTAATTAATAAGAAAGAACAAAAAATGTCACTAGAACTAATATATCCAAAACACACTAAAGAAATTAAAAGCTATAAAAGTATTACATATTGTGGAAATATTTCCAATGCAATTTCAAAAATAATATCTTCGGCAACATCAACATTAATATCATTTAAAACACAAAATAGTATTGGAACAAAATTGTTAAATGTAAAAACAAAACTACCAAAATTAAAAAAATCTGGTGTTTACAAAATTAATTGTCCAAAATGTAATGCAGTATATATAGGTCAAACACAAAGAAATTTTGAAGTAAGATTTAATGAACACTTAAGAGCATATAGATTACAACAACCAGATAAGTCGAACTATGCAAAACACCTACTGGAACATCCAAACTCACTTATACACACCAATGACATTCATATACTACACATTTGTGATAAAAAACAAAATTTAGATTTTCTAGAAGAACTTGAAATTAAAAGACATCTAGCAGATCAACAGTTTAAAGTAGTTAATGGACAAATAAATCTTGGAAGTTCTCCACTATTAAACTGTTTACTTTGATTGAGTCTTCATTTTATACATAGATAAGACATTATTATAACATAAATATATTAAGTTATTGTAAAGATCAGCATGATATAGTTTTTTCCTGGTTTTTCTATATCATTGCACAGTTATACTGATCTTAGAGGGAAATACATCCAGGATAATCCCTTAGGGCTAATAACATCTAGGCTTTAATATTGTTATGTCTTATTACTTCCTTACTTGGTCTAGCCTTAACTCCTTATCAACATCAAGCACCTAGTTACAAACAAACAACATGTAATTTCAATATGTCAATCTGACGATGCTAGTGATAGCGAAACAGCTGTAATTGATTTTAAAGCGAATTTTTCAAATAAATAGTGGAAGTTTAGTTTAACTGTGCAGTTATTAATTGTTCTTAGTAAGATGAACTTCCAAAAAGTAGAGGTTAACACAATCAATTTCATTAAATCAGTTGTTGGTTGAAATATATGAATAAACATTTTGTATTATTCTTTTACTTTCGCTGTAATTATGAATTGCAATAGTCATATCAGAGAAATAAATCTGCTATTCCTCTGCCATTTTACAAAATTATTTATATTATTTTTTTAAATGTGCTACACATTTCTCGCCTCTGATAACCAGTTACCGTCGTTTTTACTAGTACTATTATAAATAAATATCAGTAATTACACTCTGATAATGTCTTGGATCTTGGTTGTTGATTTGGATTCTAAATTTCTGTGGAAGTTCGTTGGATTATATTGCTTACTTACAGGAAAAATTTTCTGCTGGTGTTCCTTGAACCGAAATCATTGTTTAACATTGCAAAAAGCATCGCCAAAGAGGATTATGAGGAAAACTGTTACCGGACTAGCTCTACTCCAAGGCGTTTATTGACAAACCCTAAGATAGTAGCTTATTGCAGATCTTGGAAGAAAATAGAAGGGTTCTTCGTATTCTGATGTGACTACGAGACTGAATGATCCATAGGATTGAGGTGTCTGCAACGTGGAAGTGTGCTTTACCTTTCCCTGCAAATGAATAGGCTGCAAGCCTTCTGTTTGGCTAAAGACTGCACCGTTGAAAAATAAAGGCTTCACCTAAATCAACCATTAACTTCGTTAGAACTATAACCTCTAAGGATGGGCTACAACAGGCCTCATGCTGGCCACAGTGAAAGGATGGTATCGCGACAATTTTGTTGGTTGCTTGGTTTGATATCAAAAAAATACCCAGAAACAGTTAAGTTGACTTCTCGTTGTTATCAACAATATTTGGAAGAGATGGTTTTATAAATTAAGAAATTCTGACTTTTTTCTGGCTCTTTATTTTGGCCACATTTTAGCAAATGTTTTTTTATTAGACTAGTGGTCCACAAAGCTCTTACGAAATTGGTGTGGTGTAGATTATTAAAGAGAATATATAATATATAATTTTCCCACTATAGCTTGATTATCAGAGTGCTGCACGCAAGACGATCACGAGTGAATTGGATCAAATACTCCGAAATCCTTACTAACATCAACCGACCCCTCCCTTTACTCAACAGCTTGCATGATATAAGCGTTATTTGGGATTACCTCTTCCAAACCAACTCCTCCAAATCTTCCCCAGGGTAAAACATCTTTCATCCAGGTGAAAAATAGAGTTTGGAAAATGGCTCAATTAACTATGAACCGGCTCGACAAAAACAGAGCCAACCAACTATCGAACGAAGTCAAGCGAGAGCTAAAAAAACTTCGAAATGAAAAAAAGCTTAGAAAAAAGCTTAAAATGAAGACCAAAACAAACAACTTCCAGCCTGGTCTACACAGAACAAGACAAAGCTTTCAGCTTTGCGGATTCACTGGAATTTCAGTTGTCGCCAAACAAGGACCCAGACGACGATATCGAATGGGGAACTGAGGTGGAAAATGCAGTAGAACGCGACATTAAAACACTGCCATTTAAGGTAATTTGCCAGACAACAAACATCGAAATTGAAAACATGATATTCACACTAAAATCGAAAAAAACTCCAGGAGAAGAAGAGAATATTACAAATCTCCAGCTTAAAGAGCTGCCTCACAGCTGCATCAAATTTTTGGCCATCACAAACACGATTTTAAAACTACAAACAGCCGATTTGGACACAAAAATCAAATGAACATTGATAACTCTGCAGACTCTTTGTCCCGTATCTATTTTAATTTATCTAATTTTAAAGATGATTAAAATTTTAAATTGATTTCTCATTCCATTACCAAAACAATGTTTTTTTTCTTATCACTTTCAATAATAACAAATTACATAGTTCGGTATCTATAGCAGTATTTTGTACAGATTTGAATAATATATTTTCCAAATTTAACAAATTAAATAATTATCATTTTATCTCTTTACACGTGTGTGTGTCTATCTTAATATTTATAAACAAACATATTTAGATGTGGTTTTAGATTGTTTTAATGTAGCAGTCAAAGTTCTGACATGTATACCTAAATAATATATAATATATGTTATTTATTACTTGGAAATTAACCATTTAATATAAGAGGAAGGATTTGGGTTGTAACTATTATTTAGTATAATTCAGGTGTTATAGTTAGTAAAAATGAGTATTCTTTAATTCACTAACAACGCTATTTTTATTTAATATTGTTTTCATTTGAGCTACAGAATACGAGGGTTGCCTTTTATATGTCGGGATTTGGCAACCCTGGTGTTGCAATCTGGCAACTAACAGCTCTATCGCAAAGTTAGACATTTTTGAGGTTATACGTACTCAGAACGTGTTGTTTACAGTAACTTAAAAAATTCGTCTCAGCCCAAAAATGGAATTAAGTCGTAAAAAATACGGTCGCGGTGTTTCGACACACGTCTATGACATCGTGACAGGTGATGAATTGTGGATTTACGCGTATGAGCCCGAAAATAAACAGCAGTCGACTGTATGGGTGTTTCAAGATGAGCCCAACCCAACAAAAGTTGTTCGCGCTCGAAGCACTTCCAAGCAAATGGTCGCCTGTTTTTTCCTGTGCTGCACCTTTCGAATAGAAACACCAACCGATCTAAAAAAAATCAGCCATAGTCCTTGTGTTGGATCTTACTGAGCTCCTCTATCACTTTAAATTTATTGAAAGCATTTCATATTTTTAATTTTTTAAATCCTTTACACTTCTTTACTGTAATTAAGCTGTAGTTCTAGCTGTTTACCACTTTTGTACATGTCTAATAATATTGTTAATATTTTTCTACACTCACATGTATTTTATCCATTTTCTGCACAATTTACTGAAAGAAAATGTTTATCCGGTTCACTCTCTGAACGGATATGATTTCCAATCAGCATTTGCGTTTAGTGTCCGTCAACTCATCTTTTTTTCAATTTTAAAGAAACGTCAAAATAACTTGTCAAAATATTTTATATAATAAGTAGTGTATTACTTGGTAGTCCAGTGGTAAGAGTACTTTTTTTTAAATGTTAATTTTATTTTACAAAACATCAGCGAAAATTTAAAATTGATTTGGTAAAATAATAATTTTTTAAAATTATTAAATCAAAGATGTATTATAGTTTAATAAAATGTACTTTCTAGATGTTTTCTTACGTGGGTCGTAGGAAAAATAAACTGTTCGACTCATATGGATTGTCCATATCGCACTCAAACTTCATTCTCGTGCGATATAACCATTATACTATATTTACTTATACCAATCAAAGTTACTGATGTTTTATCAAAATAGCTAATTTTTTGTTCAAAGGTTTTGTTGTTTATTTTTTTTTAGAAAGAGTAATATGTCAATTCATCAATCTAACCTAGTTCTAACACTATTAATGAAATAAATACTCACCCTAAGAACTTAAATACCTCTGCTATATTAAATTTATGGTACTAATCTTAAGACTTTACTGCATGTTACCTATTTTTTACCTTTTTTCTTTTAAGTATTTGACATTTTTTTAATATAAATATTGTACAAACCTACTGTACTTTCCACCTTGTGGGATAAAAAAAATCACTTCGTGAACATGTCAAGCAGATAAATATGCTCCTGCAAATAATTTAAATTTAAAACGTTATAACAATATTTACTAAAATCATTAGCACTCTTTCCATTTGTGTTCAAACAAAAATACAATAGTTTATTGAGTAGAAACCTCGTTGTAATAGTTTCATGATGTCATTACGTCAGTCTACTGCCAAAACTTTTCAAATTCTAACCAGTAACTGTGATTTATCACCATCCGTGTAGCCTGTTTAAGCATTATTCTAATTAAAAAAAAATAAAATGAATGACATCATTTCTATTTTTAGTTGAGGTATATCGCGTGTATCCCGATAATGTGTGCAAAATGTAGAAGAGTCCACTCGTCCGCTGAAAACCTACCTGGAATCGATTACGAAATTACACTAACAACCCGAGTTGGTTCTTCCAACAGATAAACTTGACGAAATCGAATTTAAACGACGAGATTACTTTGTATCGGGCTTTGATTAATCGGCAAAGAGGGTGTAACATTGGTTGGCTCTACTGATTTGGTTTTAATGTTTTTACAGTTCAGGAGCGTAACTACGAAAAATATGTTCTTCCAATATTGCCCATCCATATTGAAAGCACATTGACATAATGAGGGAGAAGTTTAAATTACATCGTCAACTTTGTCTTTAACGAAATTGTGTAGAAAAAAGTGTTCTTCTACCACTGTAATGTCGTTCTAAATAGCCAGGTTAGATTAGGTTAGGTTCAATGTGAGTGGGGCGCTCAACCACCCTCCACTGCGGTCTATTGTGGCTCACCCCTAAGGTTATAAATCACCATACAAGCCAATCCTCCCTGCGAAGTCAATGGTTGTCTGCGGTGAGACCTGTTTAAAGTCGTTAGATTACAATTTTGGAAAACCAAGAATGCGGTGCCTAGTAATTTCCAGGGCGTAGCAAGAACATAATATGTGTTCTGAAGTCTCGTCTTCCACACTGCAGAAGCGACAGTCTGAAGTTTGACTCAGACCTATTTTCTTCAGGTGGTATCTTAGACGACAGTGTCCCGTAAGCAGTCCTATAAGAATGCGTAGGTCTTTCCTATCCCACTCCAGAATCTGCTTAGTTATATTTTTCGAGGGTTTGGAAATTAAAGCCTTCGAATGGATTAGTCCTGGGATATCATTCCAGTACATGAGGATTTTCCTCTCTATCAAGCCGGAGATAATATCTTTGGCAGTACTTTTGGTAATGCCAAAGAATGGTTCAGGTCCTATAAATCTAGACTCTGTTCCTTTTTTGGCAAGAGTGTCGGCTTTTATGTTACCCACCACTCCGCTATGTCCTGGTGCCCAAAGCAAAGTTAACCTGTTGTTAGAACCAAGACGTTATAAGGCTTTAATACAGTTCCATACCAGCTTTGTATTAAGCCGGTTGGAGCTCAGTGCCTTAAGAGCTGCCTGGCTATCTGATACAATATGTATGTTTTTGTTTACAAGTGATTTATCAGCTCTCTTGCACACAATTCAATGGCGAAAATCTCTGCCTGAAAGATGGTAGCATATGTGCCGAGGTTTGCTTCGATTTCAACACTCGGTTTGCTACTATACACTCCTGCTCCAACTCCTGGAGTTTTGGAGCCATCAGTGTATAAGTACGTGGTCAGTCCCATTCGTCTCCCTTCGGAAAGAGAACTTTAAAGAACTGTTCTACGTGCGTCCGGGTAGCTAGGATATCTGAGACCATCCCAAGCGTGTGGTGATCTTTAATTTCACGCATCAGACCCGAGTGGTCCCAGAGCCTCTCCCCTTTCACTTGACTATCCACCGACAGAAGCCTATAGGACACCATCCTGGCCTCTTTCTCCAATAGTAAATGGAGTGGGGTTAAACCCAGGATGATCTCCATTGCTGCTGCCAGTCGCTGAAGTTCAGACAAACTTGCTCTGGTGGATTTCTGGAGTCCCTTGGACCACCAGGCCACCGAGCCATACGTGATCATTGGTTTTATCACTGATAAATCCAGTAAATCTGTTTGGGGTTCGTTCCCCAAGATTTGTCACAGATTCTCCTGAGATTCCACAGGGAAATCCTGGGTTTATTTATTGTTCTTTTCACATAGGCGTTCCACCTCACACCAACTGTTTACCATATTTAGGGCATCCTGAAGGATCTCCGAGATAACCTCTTCAAATTTGCCTCTATTATAACCACATCATCTGCATAGCACTGACAATACACCCCCTGCCGAGAGAGGTTGTTCAGAAGGGAGTCAACCAGGAGAGACCACAGGAGGGGAGAAAGAAATCCCCCCTGCAAACACCCCCTAGCCGCCCTAAATCTGACCGATTCTCCCTGCAGTGATGACACTATATATCGAGTTTAAAGCATGTTTTTGATCCAGTTGCATATTACTCTACAGTGAATTGAGTCGTAGAGTGATTGGGGTAGGGCATTATTAAAAGCTTCTTCAATATCGAGGAAGGCTGTCAGCGCAATTTCTCAAATAGCCAACTCCTGTTGAATTGTATTTAACAAATTTATTTTTAAATATTCCTCACCAAACACTCACAGTTTTATATAGCATGTAATTAGTTTTCTAAAAAAATTCTATGATGAAATATATTTCCTGGAAATGCTCTTCTTAATTAACTATTTATAACTGAAGGTACGTTTCTTCTACTAAAACTAAATTTATAAAAAATGTCAACTCCGCCACTGCACTTTCGACCTTGATCTTGGTATGTCATGGATAAAATGAGGAACATGTTAAATTTGTATTATAGAGAAATAGAAGCAACTTGAAGCAAAAAGAGAATTTTCTTTTATTAAAAACAATAATTCAAAATATTCAACATTTGAGTTTCATTAAAAAGAGTTTCTCTGTTGTTAACATTACATTGTTTGATTATAAATAAATATATATTCTTTGTTAATCTAAAAAACGCAAAAGCTTTATTACAACCGTTTATATAAATAATTGATGGCTTCGTTTTCAATATTTATGAACTATAACAATAAATTTTGTATAGATTATAATAGTGAGTCATTCGTACACGAGTAGGTCACCGTGTAATGTTTGACTGACAATAAAAAATATATTTTCAAGGTGTAAAGTTTGTTTACTAAAAAAAAGGACAGGTCAACGCAAATAATGTAGTAGGCGATCAAAGGTTGGGAGAATCAAATAAAAAAAACATGGAAATTTATGTTATTTATTTAAGCTGGTTGGAGTAGCGTATAGGAATCAGGAACAATATTTTAATAGTATTTTTTACTACAGTGGAAACATAATGTCACCTTGATTTTATGACATTTCTGGCAATAAATTTGTCTTATTGGTTTTTACAATTGAAGGTTATAAGAGACTTTTTGAGAGAGTTCAAGTTTTACGAGATAAAACTGGAATTTATATAGTTTACTAAAAAAGTAGAATTCAAAAATTATTACGACTATTGTTATTTATGAAAAATATACTGAATAGGCATGAAATTCTTAATCTTAAAAATGTCAAGATTTCTGTAACTTCTACTACAACTCAATTTTTGATTAAGAAAGTTCTTAATCTAGTGTTTTAATGATATTGTATTGAAGCCCAAATTTATGTAGTGGAATAGTGCCCCGTGAGTGATCAGTTTGTTCCTATTCATTATGAGCATTTCTCTTTACTTTTTCAGGTGATTCTTTGATAAATTTCTTCCCATGTATTTGTCTGGGCGTGTTCTTCCCGTGATTTTTGAGTTTCTTTTTAATCCATCCTTTTTACCATGACCTGATGTAGCATTTAGGAATGCCTCTCCCTGCTAGTTCGTCAGCTTTTTCATTTCCAGCGATTCCTTGATGTCTTGGTACCCATTCCAGTGTAATACTGTTCCGGATCACCAGTTTTTTAAGTTGTTTGGCGCAATCCCAGATCAATAGGATTCCCTTAAAGCTCTGTAGGGCTTTAAGGGAAGCTAGGCTTTTGCTGTTGACTCATGCCTGCTATCTGTTCACTTAAAGGAAGTGTATTTTCCTTTTCTAGTTTCTTTCAATCTTTAATGTCAATTTCGAAATTCCTGTTGATGTTTTATTTCGTTAGCATGTGGTCTGTTGGCAGTTTTGACAACAATGTTTAATATTCAAAAGAAGAATGTTGTATGAAAATTATATATAACTGTTAAGTAAACAATGTTTAATATTCAAAAGAAGAAGAATGTTGTATGAAAATTATATATAACTGTCAAGTAGCATTTAAATATGATGTTTTATGTTTTTGAAAAGAAAATAAATTCGTCTATGAAATGATATTTCGAAACAACTGTCATTTACCAAAATGTTTAATTTCTGTATAAAATGGTAATAGTGACACTAATTATTTCATGTAATCTGTGTTGAATACAATAACCACAAAATACTTTTTAAAAATAGATGCAAAACCACTAAATTATTTTTTTGGGAATGATTCAATCTGTGTTGAATACAAGTTTTCACAATTCACTTTTTAAAAGTTTTTCTTGTCACAATGAAGGGACCTCACTAAATTATTTTATGTAATAAAATGTTTTTCGAATACAATTTTCGGATGTTATGTTTTCACTAAAGGATACATTTAGTGGAAACCCATTATCATATGTCATTTCATTAATCTTTGTGGTCAAATACAATAACCACAAAACACTTTTAAAGAAAGCACAATAAGTGGACCCACTAAATTATTTTATGTAATCTGTGTTGAATACAATAATCACAAAACACTTTAAAAAAGTGCAATGAGTGGACCCACTAAATTGTCTTGTCTGCTTAGTTTAATTTCTGTGTTCGAGTACGATAATCACAGATCACTTTTAATGAAAGCAAACAATGCAGAATACAGGACCCACTAAAATCCTATTTTTATGTAATCTAAGTTGAATACAATCAAAATAGCAAAATTGACAATGATGGCATGAATGAAGGTACATTTTCAATTGTGGACCCACAATTATTTCATGTAATCTGTGTTGAATACAATAACCACAAAATACTTTTTAAAAAAGTGCAATGAGTGGACTCACTAAATTATTTTATGTAATCTGTGTTGAATACAATTATCACAATACACTTTTTAAAAAAGCACAATGAGTGGACCCACTAAATTATTTTATGTAATCTGTGTTGAATACAATAATCACAAAACACTTTTTAAAAAGGTACATTTAGTGGACCCACTAAATTATTTTATGTAATCTGTGGTGAATACAATAATCACAAAACACTTTTTAAAAAAGCACAATGAGTGGACCCACTAAATTATTTTATGTAATCTGTGGTGAATACAATAATCACAAAACACTTTTTAAAAAAGCACAATGAGTGGACCCACTAAATTGTTTTATGTAATCTGTGTTGAATACGATAATCACAATACACTTTTTAAAAAAGCACAATGAGTGGACGCACTAAATTATTTTATGTAATCTGTGTTGAATACGATAATAAAAAAGAAGAATGAAAGCGTACAAATATGCCAATACATTTAGTCTATGAATCTCATTTTTGATTTCTCAAAGTTCCTGTTCATAACTTGCCTTGTGGTCTGGTGATCTTTCCAACTCGCTCATTATGAAGAAAAAGGTTCCTGGGTCCCTATTCTCATCATGTCAGTAAAACTGAGAGAAAGGAATATTCGATCACACGAATAGGGAGTTCTCATATTTCATTCGATCGGTTAAAACCGTATTCTGAACCAAGAGAAAGTGAATGTTTTTTTTGCCAAATGTATCACAGACAGTAAAGCTACCGAGTATTTAATACATACAAAAAGTAGGCACAACCATTATATGTTCTGTGGTATACATTTTACAAAGAAGGTGCTTTAATTCAGAATTTACTTTTAAAAATATTTATAATAAAAATGTATCACCTTAGACTTGGCAAGTTTTAAAAAAACAAACCAAAACAAAGGCGGTTGTTGTAGGAAAGCTTACACAAGGGACAAAAGGTAGAGGACCGATATTAATAGAGTATCTACTAATATGCATAATATTAACGTTTTATATGTTTATATCAGTTATTCATAATATTAACAAATAGAAGGAAATATCAATAGGGAATAGAAAATCTTGAAAGAAATTGTGTGGAATTTCAAAATTTTCTAGTGATGTGCTCACTAACAAAGTGAAATTCTAGGGAGAACGATATGAGTAAGATAAACAATGATTGCTTCATTATGTGTCATCATTAAAATTGCGCAGAGTACAGATATATTTGCGAATAATTAATAACAATAATGGAAACATACCAAGCAGTAAAACAAAATAAAATGGATCTGTTTACTGTAATCGAAGTTAAACGATGATAAAATTCAATAAACGCAAAAGCTAGTGACGTAGGCCGTTAAATTTAATAATAATAATAATATTTTAGCTTGGATATGCAAAACTATAAGCACGAATTCGGTTGGCCTAGGTTTAAATTGCTGTGTTTGTTAAAATTGTTAAAAACATGTAATAATTTAAAATTCTAAGGATTTGCTATAGACGAATTAGGAAGTTAATACACGACACTAATTGTTTAAATAAATTTGTTGTTCGGTTTTAGTTTTCTTTGTTACTTTGGATTTCCTGTCAAATTTGTAACTATAAATTTTAAACGAGGTCATATTTTTTAAATCAGAGTAATGTTTTTTTTTCTTTTTATTCATTATTCTCTTACATTTTTTTTTTTGATATTTATTATTTCTTAAGAGAAATATTTTTAGGATTTTGGATTTTTTTAGTGCATTAAAATCAAAGAAAATTTAATTGGTTCACAGTTATAAAAAGAGTGATATTAGTGACTCTATATCATCTCAAAATATTGCTAGATTGCGTGTGTTTAAATTTAACTATAAATGTTTATTTTCTAAATAGTTTAATTTTGCATTGCTTGTTTAGAGTATGTAATGGATGTCTTTAATCCGTTATCTTATTCCCGTGCTAACACCGAGTTTTTTAAGAAAAAACAGATACCACAATTGGTCTGTTCCAACCAAGCAGAGAACCGTTCTAAAATAGTAATTTTTGTGCGCAGTGGTGTAGTGAGTTGCGCAGTGTACTAATTTGGTCTCGTGAGTGGTAATATTACCGTTCTAGAACGGTTCTTTGCTTGGTTGAAACAAACCTATAAATAAAAACGTAAACAGCGGTTCACAATCTAAGAGACCGCAGGATGAAATCGATTTATTTTGCCGATTCTATCGTAATGTAGTTAAACCTTCTTCTCCGGTGAATGCAATACTGGCAGAATGTAATGAATATCCATTAGATTTGCGACGACAAATATTATCGAAAAAATATTTAATGAAACTAAAATCTCGGGAGTCACACATGATCAGCACATTAGGTAATATCGCGAGAGAAAATCTCACAAACCGCTATTGGAAAATTAAAAATTCCCCACCACTGGTAGATGCTTTTATTGAGACCAATGATTTTCAAAATATATTTGGTAAAATGAAAATGATGCTCATGTATACCATTCCATATAAATCATTAATTCACAGACATAGAGTCATAATTCCCAAATATCACGAATCTCGTCAAATAAATTACGTGCTTGTAAAATCCATACTGGCTGACTTTGCAGATAAAACTGTTATATTTACTGATGGATCTAAGTCAAACGATGGTGTAGGCTGTGGGGTATTTATACAAAGTACAAACCAGGCATTAACTTTTAAATTGCCATATATGTGCAGCATATATACGGCTGAACTTTTTGCAGTCTTAAAGGGTGCTACTTGGTTAACAACCCACAATGTGCACGAAGCAGTTATATTGACCGACTCTAAATCTGTTTTAGAGTCTATTAAAAATATGACATTCGAAGGAATGAAATGCCCCATGCTTTGCACTTTAAAAACATGATTGCAGGGTTAAAAATAACATTTGTTTGGGTAAAGAGCCATATTGGGATAACAGGCAACGAAAAAGCGGATAGTCTAGCTAAGGAAGCGGTTCAAAGTGGAGTTTTCTGTAACATTTATACCTTAAAAGATTTGCACAACTTAATTAAAAATGATACAAGATTAAAATGGAAACAGCAATGGAAAGGGGTAGCTAAAAAATCTCGGAATACGTATTTCCAGATCCACTCCACCTTACCTCCTCCCAACCAACATCCTCTAAATTTTGATTTCACAAAATTCCACTTTGCTACTATTTTTAGATTAAAAACAAACCACGGACGATTCCCATCGCATCTGGCTAAACTTGGCCTGGTACAATCATCTGCCTGTAGTTGTGATAATAACTCCACCGGAGATCTGAACCACATATTCTTTGGCTGCAAGAAATATCTTGGTAAAATCAATGAGCTAGTTAGTACCCTAATTAAAAGAAACTATTCACTACCATTAAACCTTACCCATATTTTGACAATAGCAGACATTAATACACTGAAACTTTTAATAGATTTTATAAAGGAGGTAAAGGTGCAAATATAATTGTAGGAAAGGTCTTAATAACGGTCTGTGGCTGATGGACTTGCTTCCGAGCCATTTTTTCCCCCTCACACAGACATCTACATATACAGGGTGTTTCATTGAGAATTATCCATATAGTAACTGGAGAAACCTCAGCACTAAATATGAAGATTTAGGCCAAAACACTTAAATAAAATATTCCTCCTAACCGAGATATAGGGTGTTTTATTTTAACTATTCTAAATGATAGTATCCCAAATTTTTGGCACCTTCCAATATTTTTTGTTCATACTTGGCAAAAAGTTTACACATATTAGGTTACTTTAAATAGTGGTAAATGATATTTTTTCTCGATTACCAGAGGAGTGCGGTAGGGATGGATACTTTCTTTTATACCCCTACAATTTACACCACTGTCGTAATAATTGTTTCTGCATGTCACTTTCTACGTAAATATTATCCTCTGGTCTCAATACGATAGAGTGAGTAGTTTTCGAGTTATTTGCATTTAAAGGTAATTATTAAAATATCAATTTTTGTTTTATTATTTATTTAACATGAGTTTCCTTAATAATCTAACCACCTTGAGAACAAAATTTGTTAATTCTAATCGTAAATTCACATGAGTCAATAACTATTTCACTGAATAAATAAAATTTATTAGTTTCAAATGATTTTTTCATATTAATATTTATTAAAATTTCAGTTTTAAATTTATAACAAAATAGAACTATGATTTTCATTACGAAGTAACATGATGAATACATAAAATAAACGTACTGAAACAATTGTTTATTTAGACTACTGTAAAAAAAATCTAGTTAGTTAACATTATAGTAAATTTTCAAAGTGGCCTCCATTGACTTCAATACATTTATTAATCCTTTTGGAAAAATTTCTCCTAACCTTTAGAAATATGTTGGGTTGATTAAATTATTAAGGAATTATTGGAATAAAATGGATATTTTAAACATTACCTTTAAATGCAAATAACTCTAAAACTACTCACTCTATCGTATTGAGACAAGAGGATGATATTTACGTAGAAAGTGACGGATAATCAAAAAAACATGCAGAAACAATTATTACGACAGTGGCGTAAATTGTAGGGGGATAAAAGAAAGTATCCATCCCTACCGCACGCCTCTGGTAATCGAGAAAAAATATCTTTTGCCACTGTTTAAAGTAACCTAATATGTATAAACTCTTTGTCAAGTATGAACAGAAAATATTTGAAGGTGTCAAAAATATGGGATACAATCATTTAGAATAGTTAAAATAAAACACCCTATATCTCAGTGTTTTGGCTTAAATCTTCATATTTAGTGCTAAGGTTTCTCCAGTTACTATATGGATAATTCTTAATGAAACACCCTGTATAATTTCAATAATTGAGATACTTTAGTTAATTAAATATAAAGATGACAATATGTTAATGTTGGAGTGCTACTTGTACATTTTTTTGTGAATGATTAGTTGGGTATATGGTTTTACTAGAACTTCTCAATTTGTTTATTTATGAAATTACATGCAGGAGGATAAATATTTCTTGTTTCTGTTGTGGGTTAGGTTAGGTTCTATGTAAGTGGTCGGATCTATTGATCCTTAGTATCTCGTGCTCTCGGCAGTTACACAGGATATGATCCGCCGTTTTATCCTCAGCCTGGTAGAATCTGCAGTTCGCTCTGTCTGCCAGTCCCATTGCTTTCTTATGCCCATTAAGGCGACTATCCTATCATAATTCATAGGTCCTGTCTGCTCATATTCAGCAGGTCTTGAGACCTCTTTTTAGAGAGATCACTTTTACAAATGCCTTTGAACCCTCTAGTAAGAGAGTCCGATATATCCAGTCCGATATTGTTCCTATGGCTAATCTATTCGCTATACCTAGGAATGGCTCTTGGCTTATAAATATTCCTTCAGCACCTTAATCTCTCTACAAGCTTTTATGTCGCATAGATCATAAGGATTTAATTTATTTTTACACCGTAAAACTACTTTAGTCCTAAATCACAGGGACTAATACATCTGAATTGGATTGACTGTTTTAACTAAGAAAGCGCAAGTTACTGTGTCTCATGGTATAGTATATTAAACACCGATAATTGGTTTCAAGTACCCTTAGGCCCTGCAGTTTTTTCTGTGATTGCTGCACGAGCGAAGCGGGGGCAATAAACTTCACTTTTGGAATTAAAAGATACTAATATAAATAAAAAGTTATTTTTAAATTTTTTCATTTGTTTTGTTTATTCTTTGCGGTTAGTGAATTGTACTGCGAGACCAGTCTTGCGAATCTCTACTTTCAAACTATAGACTAAAAAAGCAGGTCCTGCATTAACCCATTCTATTGTATTTTAATGTATTAATATTTGATATCATTTAATGTGATATTATTTAAATGTTCTAAAGTAGCAAGATCCTCTTTTTCTCAGGGTGGTTATGTTCTGCAAGCTTCTAGTTGGACAATTAGGTAGGTATATGAATGAAAAATTGATTAATTATAATTACAAATTTATTATAACAGTTAAATTAAAACAGTAATATATTGAATGACTAATAAAATAATAAGTAGGAAAATAAGGAAAAAAGAAAGGCCTATTATTAACTAGAAAAGAATTTACTTGATGTTGAAACTGTCAAATAAATTATTGTTACTAATGCAATGGTAAATAATTCATTAATTATTAAGTTCTTTTGTTTTTAATTATATAAATTAACTAACTACTACAAAAAATTCAAAATGTTTTACAAAGTTATCTGACCTTAATACGGAGAGACCTACTGTCTGATTAGTGGAATCTCCGACTTTTGAAAAATGTCGTGGTTGTTAGACGTTTGGTTTCTAGTGTAATATAATTGTTCCTCCAAATCGTTTTATGGATATAGCTTAGTGTTTGTTAGAATGTAGTATTCTTTTAATTGTATGATAAATAGTAAGTACACTTAATTTCTTCTTTTTTATAGACCGAAAATGTTTTAACTTACACTTTTGATTACTTTGGTAATAATTTTAAACTTATGTTCTTAATGTCACTATTTAGCAATTTCTTTTACTTTTTGATTACTTTAGTAATACTTTTTTGAGTTATCCTATTAATGTCACCATTTAACACTTTATTTTTAATACTTTTAAAAACTGTTTGTTCAATCTGTTTAAACTGACTGTTAACACTGACTGATCTTCTATGGCTCACTTCCAATCATATACTCTCTCAACGACCTCTGCTTAAGTACTTTTATAGGTTTCTAACCTTCCAGAAATTTCTTTTATGGTTCTATGAATTAATCATGTACTAGAATACTATGTGCATCTCTCTCTATCCTATATATAACTCACTTCGTCTACTTGTGGAGTTTGCTAGAGCATGTATAGTAGAAATAAATCTGTCTTCTTTTTTCACATTATATAATTAATTTCTCGAAATTTCTGGTAGATTTAAATAACATGTTTATGTACAAAATATAATATTGATACATTACATAATAAAAATTATTTCTAAGTTAAAATTTTCTTACAAATACACAAAATATATAATAAAAGTTATTTGATTAAGGTAATATAAAACAACTTCTGTTGATATTATACTCATTATAAGATCGAATATTTAAATGCTACAATATATTTATTCCCTCTATTATTCTGGCTTTGATTATATTAAGAGAACCAATTTATATCTGTCGGATAAAAAAGGTTGGAAGAAAAAGTAGGTTAAATGTGAATCATGGAATGTTTTCAGTGTGTTTTTAAACTTCGCACATGGATTCCGCTTTATGTTGTGGCATTACAACGTGTGGACACGTGTGATAAAGTAGGGTATTTTTTTCCAGGTCCGTTAAATTTATGTCTGGTCATTTTATTTATTAAAACAGTAGTGATACTGGTGCGTGCCAATTTTCAGTGACACGTAATTTCAACCATTTTTTTCCGTTCCGTTGGAAATTATTCACCGATTTAAATGGTTTTTGTTTATAAAATTTAAACAGATAACAAGCGTACAAAGAAATTAACTTAATAATATAGGTAGTATGTTCCAAAATATTATTTTGTCATTTTTTTATTGTTTTAAAGATACTGAATTAGAAATGCAGGACAGGTAAACATTTAACATACATTCTGCAGGATCGTGATTATACAGAGTCGGATTAAAATCTGCGATACTGTTTCATAGTCTAACAAAAATTTATCTACCTATGTACCGTCGACAGAAACAAACATGAGACCCGGAAAATATGCGAACTTAAAGAAAGGTTATCGCAATCAGCCAATTACGAGCAATTGTTAACGGTTGTACATTAGTAATTGTAAAAATAATCGATATAATATGACCGAATGATTTTATTTCCATGCTGATTAGGGCCGAAGACTTTATTTAGTCAACACTACTTTTGGAAATTTTGACAAATTCTAATAGTTTGAATCGCCACCCAGGGCGCATGTTTGCTTCTGTTAACTGTATCTATTTTTTTTTTGTTTATTTTCATGTTGTTTCAACAGTATTTTTTAAAATAAAATCTATATACCTTCTATATTACACCATTGTTTATTGAATTAATAGTAGTTTAGATCTAAAAACATGTAACTGGATATTTTTATATTCCATGGTGATTGTGTTGTAAACAGTTCGCCTACACACTATTAATTTATGGGCTTCTAAGACCATCTGGATCTACTTTTAATGTTCTATTTATTTACACTCATAAATATACAATAATCTCATGCAGTTTTGATATCTAAATGATATTCCTTCTACTATTTTTCTACGAGGATCAAACATTATTAATAAACTAAATTAATTAGTAATAAAAAAATTATATCTATCAATATAAAAATGGTAGTTATCGCAGGTACGAATCCGGCCAGAGGTATTTGATAAATCAACGTTGAAGAATTCAATATAAAGATATTGCGCTGACAGTTTTCCTGATATTTAATATAGCTCTATTTCATTCTCTCATCGCTGTCCTTCTGAAAAAGAGAATAAGCAGAATAATCTGCAACTGGATGAAATGCATGCTAGGCACTCGGTTTATTATATCATCACTGCAGCAGGAGTGTGTTCAGGGAGGCAAAGGTTGTCCTCTTCCTACTATAAATATCGTCCATGGTTGATGTGCGGAGGAACAGATGTCTGTGAACCTTCACAAAACAGTAGTGGTTCTTTCACAAATAGGAGGAAGCTCAGTACAGACTTAAAAAAAATACCAAATTTCTTTATGAAACTAGTGTTATGTCTAGCAGTAGTAGGATTTAGTTTAACAAACAGAGCAATATTATTAATTATTATAAAACCTAAAAAACAATGGCGAAACATTTAAATTCGTTAAGTAGTAGGAACCTATTCTTTGCAAGTTGACAGTCGATGAGAAAACAATAGAGCAAGTGATGAAGGTTGACTATCTTGGAGCGCAAATATCTAGCAGCAGGAATCTAATCTAAGAAACGAGGGCAAATACAATGAAGGCATCGAGAATTTCAGGAATCCTGCGAGACGTCATCTGTAAAATAAATTCATGTTAGCCGAAAGTAAAGTGAGAATTTACAAGACTTATGTGGGACCAATCCTTACGTATGTATCAGAAACTCGAGCGGAGATTTCTAGAATGAAACAACTAATGAGGGGTACCGAAATGAAAACGTTAAAACAATCAAAGGAGTAACACCAAGGTATCAAATACGGAGCAGTACCATAAGAAAAAATTACAGGTGGGCTATGTAATTAGATGGGTGAGATCAAAAAGAATTGCGAAATATGTTACAGACCACATACCACAAAGTAGAAGAACTTCAGGCCCCCACCCAAGAGGAGGTATGAAAGCTGGACATCAGGATCAACTGAAGCAAGACAGTAGAAATAAAAGCACAAGTCCTATTAAAAAGAAGAAAAAGTAGCAGGAAATTTTAAATTGCACTGACTTTACAGCATTCAATTAACATATAAAAATAACATTATTTATTTTAACGAAATATTTAATTAAATGCTGTAGAAATGACCCTAGTACATTGTATTTTAAGTAGAAAGCAAAAATATTAACGTATTTTTTGTCAGGAATTATTTTGCACACATTCATTCCTAAAAGAGCAAATTACGATAGAAATTTTCTATGCGAATTAGAAAATAAATAATATATGAAAATATTATTTTTAAATATGAAACAATTTACAAAAAAAGTTGGTAATTAGTGCCAAAGTATTCTAAAAAATAACACAAAGTAGCTATTTGTTTGTTTTTATAATCCTCTTAAAAGCTGACAAATTGGTGTTTCTCAGTCACGTTTGCAGAATACAAACCTTCTATTTATCTAGACCAATATTTATCCATTGAAAGATTTTTTTAAAAATCAACATTATTATTATAATTAAATACATTTTTCAAAAGAAAATACTAATGTATCCGAAAATATTCCCAATTTTCACTATTATTCCTATTATGTGACGTTGAGAAAGCGTTGGCTAAATGTTAATCAAAAATGGTGCAAACGAGCATTAACGTAGAACGTAGGTCTGTTTAACACAAAAATAAGTAAATTGTAGAAAATATTGAAAAAGTGGAAAATTGTTTCCACCTGCACCCAGGGTAAGGAAACTAAATAGTTTCCATACCAAGCTTGACCGTTTTCTATAAAAAAACAACTACTTCCTGGGCTATATGCCCCAACGGACATTGAATTACATTCCAAAGAAAACGTGATGGCGACCGACTTCGTCGATACTTGCAACCATCACGTTTTTTCATAGAAAACGGTCAAGCTTGGTATGGAAACTATTTAGTTTCCTTACCCTGGGTGCAGGTGGAAACAATTTTCCACTTTTTCAGTTTTTTTTTATTGACTGCACCTTATAGAAATTATTTCTTGATTGTTATCTGTAGAAAATATTGTTTTAACTTTTATTAGTTGATGATGATCTGATACTTTATTTATTGCTATATGTGGTCTGCAAATAATTGTATGACACAACAGCAATAAGTGCTACTGCATTATTCACAATTAGTTTTTATCACGCAGTTTAAAATTCTTTTCTGAAACGTATAAATTAAGTTGTAGGTGTGTGTATAAGTAAAATTTTTGATGAGAACCTATCATGATAATCAAATGGTCAACATCCTACAAGATCAATACTTAGAATATATAGGGGTTATCTGTTTGTATAAAATTCACATATTATCTCTTGAAGTGGTACAAAATAATTTTTTATTAATAATGTGTATACACCTACTCATACGATTCTTACTGTCTTTGCATAATAATTCTTCCATGGTAGTTGGAGAATTATTTTAATTTTGAACTTTTGCCTTCTAAAGCACGTCTTTCATTACAAGTTTGAGTTCAGGAATTTTACTTGTAAGAGTCAGGACTTCCCAACAACTATTCTTACAGATATAGAGCAATTTTATTTTATTTTGTTTCTAAATGCCAGCAACTTTATTTCAGTACGTGTAAGATTTGCACATGTAGCACAAGATATACACATCAACATTTACACTGCATCACTTTAAATTTTTCAAAATAAGCGTGTCTAAAAAAATAAACATTGTCACTTAAATTCATTTACTTACATTAGACCTTATTTAGTTAAATTTTTTAATTTTTCTTTTTTTTCATTGTCATATTATTATAACATTTCTCTTACCCACAAACTTAACCCTTAAAAATGTAAGCTACCTGGATATATAATTGTATCATAATATACATTTCTGGTATGAGCCTTATTATTATAATACCTTTTCTTATATTGTAAAACTTGTTTGTATTTGAGCCTGATGATGGCTTCTCAAAAAGCCAAAACTAGTAGCTGTTAACAACTTTACATATTACTTACACTTAGGGCCGGTTTATTCACCTTTCAGTAAAGTGTTCGGTAGCGTTACTAAGAAGATTGTCGTCCGTAAGTGTTTATTCATCTCCTAGTAACGCCAAGTTTTCAGTAATTATAAGCTACTGAAGACTTTAACTTACAGATCGATTGGACCTGTCATTAAGGAATTACAGAGGAGATTCTAACCTAAAATTGTTTTTCGCGTGTTTTGTGTTTTTACTTAATTTTTTTAAAATGGATGTTATTGACGAAATAAATCTTTTTCTTGACCATATTAACGATCACCGCACTTATAATAGCCAAAACAGATTTCACCAATGGGACAATTTAAACTGTTGGGATAATTTCGTTTAACAAAAAAATCGGTTGCACAAACTTTAGCCTTCATAGAAGAAATACTTTTACACCAATCTGAAAGGTATTTTATTGTAAACTATGTTAGAAAACCATTTCGGAAATAATTAAATTTTTTAGAAACAATCCGATTCCGTCACTGCAACAGCTTTTGTTAACCCTCAGATTTAATTGACAACTTCTAATAATCTTTTAAAATCTCGAAAAAATCAAACAAGATACACAGCTGATGCAGAGTAAAATGTCATCTGTCAAAGAAAACTATAGAACTCATTAGTAGAGTCCTTAGAACAAAAAAATCTTTTTGTTCTAAGGTAAAGTCAGTCTCATAAACCACAGAAAATACACTGTTGCCTTATCTCCCGTAGTCACAAGTATTCAGTAACTACTGAACGAATAAAATACGTTAAATAAACACAAACTGCTTACAGGTGACCTTTAAGTTTAGTGAACAAATAACTAACGGATACTTTACTGAACAGATGAATAAACCGGCCCTTAATAAAACTTTGTGACATTGACTTGGACATTTAATTTCTACAAAATATCGTGGGTATACTGCGAAAAGTGACCAAGTCACATTTTCTTAAATTCGACATATTAATACATATTATGTATTAAAATTTGACTTGGTGAATTTTTCTTGATAACGATATGATCTTTTCAAGTAACTTTGTAACAATAAGTCAAATTTAAGAAAATGTGACTTGGTCACTTTTCGCAGTATACCCACGATATATTGTTCAGAATTAAGAATTGTAGGGTGATGCAGTATAAATTTTGATGAGTGTATGTTGTTTAGCTTTCACATGGATAGCTTTTTCATTGAAAATGAATTAAAGTCGTTCTTAATGTATATGTAATTATTTAAAACATTTAGAAATTTATTATGAATTTATTAATTTATATTATGATGTGTTTAACCACAATAAAAATTTCTTATTCAAAAATATAGTAAATGTTGCAAATATTATTCACCACAGGGAATCAATTAAATACATATATTACTGAAATCGCTTAAATAATGTAGAGTAGCCGTATGCATTCAGAATTATAATCCATCGAACAGAATAACAATAATCTTCACATTAAATAATGAATAACTTGCCACATTTACAACACGAACTGGTGTTTTACTGATCGATAAATAAAAAATTCATTTCCTTGTAGATACTAATCTTTCATTAGTATTTGCGGTGGAGGTATTTCACATATATACGACTTCGTGACCAAACAATTTCTGGTGTTCTAACCATTCTTTCGATTAAAGAAATTATAAGGTATTATATAAATCTTTCGAAGAACAATGAGGCTAAAATATGATTGATTTAAAAGAATATGTAAAAGAAAGTTTACGTTCAAATTCCAATTTATTTGCGAGAACGTGGAAAATTTCTTAAAAATTGTCGTTGTCGAATGTTGTCGTGACCTAACAGCAACAAGTTTGTCCGCATTGTTTGAAATTTGCTGGAAAATAGTTGAATGAACGTAATAATTATTTGAAATTTAGTGTACTAATCCTTCACCCTAAACTAACATCGTCAGATTGACATATTGAAGTAACATTTTGATTGTTGATTAAGTAATTTTAAAACTAAACCAAATATGGAAGCAATGAGATATAACAATATTAAATCCTAGATATTTCTCTCTAAGATGCAATGTTATAGAAAAATCAGGAAAAACTATACAGCCACTATGTACTGATCTTTACAATAACTTAATATTGTCTTAATATTTACGTTTTACGAGGTCTGGCTATTAAATAACGAGACTGCGCGCGCAGAAGGCGTCCTAGAAAGGTAGGGTGGGAAACGAATGCCGCGTTAGATAGCTGGAAGTGTCTACTATTCCAGTACGAAAACACGCTTTTGTCGTTGTAGTAGTATTTTTTCTGTAGAGGTTAGAAACGAACGTGTGACGATAAACACGAGCAACGAATCAATGTGAAATTTTTCGTTAAATTAAAAAAATGTGCTATAAGTTGTTGAAAGAGGCCTATGGTGAGAATTCTCTATCTCGTGCGCGTGTTTTCGAATGGTATAAAAGGTTTTCTGAAGGTCGACAGAGCACCGAAGATGACCAACGTCCAGGTCGACCTGTCTCTGTTTCAACTCTACAAACAGTGACCAAAATAATGAGCATTCGGGTGATTGCTGAGACTGTAAACGCTGATAAAGAAAATGTCAGAAAAATCTTACATGACGAATTGAACATGAAGAAAATCTGTGCGAAGTTGGTCCCAAAACATTTGACCTTTGACCAAAAACTCGTCCGTCAACAGATCTGCTCAGATTTTCTTTAGAGGTTAGATGAAAAGCCTGAATTGATGGAAAACATCATAATTTGCATGAAACCTGTATATTTCAATACGATGTTGGAACTAAGTGGCAATCCATGCACTGGAAAGCTTCTGCATCGACGAGAATGAAAAAAGCAAGGATGTCGAAATCAAAATTTAAAGCCATGCTAATCGTTTTTTTTTTTTTCATCAACGGCATCGTGATGACTGAATGGGTTCCAGAGGGTCAAACTGTAAACCAAACTTACTATTTGAAAGTTTTGGTAACGCTGCGAGAGCGAGTTCGTAAAAAACGGCCGGAGTTGTGGAAAAACAAATCGTGGATCTTGCACCAGGACAACTCACCTTCCAGCATTGCTTTGACCAATGGAAAAAACGAATGGAACGGTGTGTGGCGAGGGAAGGGGAGCATTCGATTATAGAATGATTTTTAAAAGAAAACTCCCTTTCATAAGCAGTCTCGTTATTTAATAGCCAGAAGCCAGACCTCGTATCTATATATTATAAAAAAAATGAAGACTTAATCATAGTAAATAGTTTAATAGAACTTTCCTGATTTATTTGTTAAATAAAGAACTCAAAGTAATGTAATGCTAGTCACTGTTTAAAAGATTGAGATCGCCGCCACTGTAAGTTGTTTACGCTGCAGATTTGCCGACCGGCTGTCGAAATGTTTCGAGAACGAAAAAGAATCTACGGCGGGAAGCTCTAGGCGATATGTTTCAGAGTGTCTGGAACACACTAGAAGCAGTAGGGTAGTACAAATACTGTTAGCGGAGAAGTACATTTAGTTTTATTTCAGACTTTTTATAAATCAGAATAAGTGTAAATAAATTGAGTTATAAATTAGTCTTTAAGTATATAAATAAATTAAATATTAGGGTGAATACAGTATTCTATAAATTAGTAGTTAACAACACTTTAACTAAATTGATTGTACTAACCCTTACTTTTTGGAAGTCCTTCTTATTAAGAATAATAAAAAAAAGCAATTTTTTAAATAAATATTGGTTAGGTTAGGTTAGTTAAAACGAAGAGTTTTTTTATTATTCTTAACACTTTTATTTATTTATTTATTTTTTATAATTTACGTAAAAAACTTAATTTTTCTAGTCAATGAGAGCTGCGTCGACATCATCATCATAATCAGTTTCATTCCCTCTGGTTCGTGTACATACTACTAAAAAACTCTCATTCCTGTAAACCGGAAAGAAATATGAATTTTGTTTATTACTAATTTATTTAACATTCTTTTGTCGTCATAGACACACCTCTTGTACATTTGGTGACATTTTATCGCTTACAAGTCAATTATAAATATTTTTTATTTCCTACTCGTATTTCATAACATTGTTGTAGCTGCACAAAAATAGCAAACTTCGAAATATTTTTTTTTTGTATTAGGTCGATGCTCCTTAAATTCATCGTACACAAATAATTAAAATTGATGATTAATTTATACACAAAAAAAAAACTGGTTTTAATTGTCTATCGAACTGAAAGATATACGGTATAAATGAGGTCTATTTTTCTTTGTTTGAACTGCGGAGTACGAATTGTCTTAGCGTACCTGGTATTATTCGCAATTTTTCCCAAAGAAAAATTTTAAAAACAAGCTAAAGATTAATGAAAATAAAGCTTTAAAAAGTTGAATAAAGGATGAGTGATTTGGAACGGAAAAATAATTGCTTAAATGGCAAAATTGAATTCCGAATTGTGTCCGTGACGTAGTAATTTCTGTCTGGTTTATTCAAGTAATTTTTTTTGGTTATTTTTTATTTGTTTTTCTTTATTTCAAACTTGTCGAGCCTTAAAAGTATCTTGTTTTGATGTGACTGTAGGCGTAGTCTATGAATTTAAATTATGCAAAAAACTAGCGATCTTGATACGTATATTCTATTGAGAAACGTGGGTCTGAGATCGCACAGACAAGATAAAAATGTATAATCTATGTGTAACTACCTATTATACTTATGATTATAATTTTGAACCATCTACGTCTATCTGTCGGTTTGATACAACAATGATTTAAAAAAAAATATTATATTTTTTTATTCTTGCCAATAACTGTAACTGTATATTCAGGTTTTTGAACTACACTATAAAATATTTACAGGTGCAGATATTTTTTTTAATAAATAATGACCATTATTTGGTCAATAATATAAAAAAATAATCAAATTCTTTTCGCTTGACCACATTTTAAAATGTTTTTAGGAAAACCTTTTAAAACATTATATAATAATGCTGATTTGAAGTTATTTACTGACAATCAAAGATTATTTAAATATTCTGCATGCGCTATGTTAATATCAATAATATTTAATATTTTAAATAATGTCCCAATAAAATTGCCTGGTAAGGAAGAAACATGTAAAGACGGGCAGTAGAGTAGATTCATCCTGGTCTTTTATGGATATTTGTTATTGGAGGCAGACTGTTACGTATTTGCACACACATAAACTACTGATTGAATGCAGTGGCGTTCTCGTAAAATGTTTAAGGGATTTGTAATTTTTTAACGCTAATTACATTAGCATTATCCGAATGTTCTGGATATAATTCAACGACATACTTCATGAATTAATAAAATATTTAAAAATATTTTGTTTTTTATCATAAATCTACTAACACCGGTCGCCATACTACAGCTGATGCAAGTGGTATTCAGCAATTCCAAGATTGAGGGTCAGTAAGCTAGTAAGGCAAAAACTGTTAAGAATTAGAGTTTAGTTTATACAATTTTTCAAGCTCAACTAGCTAGAAAACTTATGCTAGAAAAGTCCTGGACAGATTCGGCATGGGTAACTGTAAGCCTGTAAATACTCCGATTTTGAAAGGAAAAGATGATATTGGAGAAGTTAATGAAAATTTTCCCTACAGACATGCTGTTGGAGCCCTATCATACTTAATGGTTGGGACACGACCCGACATTGCATATGCAGTAGGAGTAGTTTCGCGCAATTTAGAAAATCCCACCGTAACGGATGTCGTGAAGTTTTCTTTATATTTTTACAA
Source organism: Ophraella communa (assembly GCA_035357415.1). Lineage (NCBI taxonomy): Eukaryota > Metazoa > Arthropoda > Insecta > Coleoptera > Chrysomelidae > Ophraella > Ophraella communa. The sequence continues at coordinate 9,792,394 of CM068989.1, read as the reverse complement.
AAACTAGATGGGAATAATTCAAATTATTGTAAAACAATCATATCTGGACCGGTTTCATGTGCAACTAAAAATAAAACTCATGCGGTTTTTTATTCACAAATAATTATTTTGAAAAAAAATATCGAAATAAAATAGGTTCACCACTACAAAAATATTAATTTATCATAAAACAAAAATCAGGGATTAACGAAGCCAAACTAGCAATGATCCTAAATAAATAATTAAAACTGACACTGATTAATGCTTACTTCATGTCACGCCTGCCCTGCAAAAACGCACGCCATGCTGTGCTATTGACATAATTGACAGATGCCCTTACAGTTTCCATCTTTCTCAGACATCGACGACATTACCTCTTTAAGTTAAGTTAAGTAGATCTATGGTTATTATATGCTTATCTAGTATGGAGGGTAAAAGGAAGGAGAACCAACTCAATCTAATAAAAAGTGTCCATCGAAAAGGAACAAGTTGGTGGCACCACAGTAGCAAGAGTAAATATCACAGGACGTTACAAATAGTAGAAAAGAAGAACTTGTCCTGTGATCGGCTATGACAAAATGAATTGTTAGAGTAAAAAACGAAATTAAATTACATTTGACTACGTAAATAGTTGCAATTTTAAATACTGCATGATTTTTAACCAAACAAGTCACGAAAAATATTAAATTTTTCAACCCAGCTCACTTCACTTTGGTTATAAATTATGGAGGGTTACTAACTTCATGTTGTCTTTTTACCTTTTTGCTACTCTCGCGCCATCTACTATTTGCTCCTTACCGCTGGACATTATTCCTATACAAGTTAAGGTCCTCCTTAAGGTAAGTCCTCATGCACGCGAAATTGCGAATTATTTTGTGCGGAATCGTTCCAATTGGTGGTATAGGTGACATTTGACAGTGACATTGAAAAGAGGGGAAGTAAGTAGCGATATTTTTCAATTTCTTGCGGCGTACGAAATTAGTTCAATATATTTAACTTTTTCGCACAAATTTGGCAAAAATTGTATGGAAGTGTGGTTATGTATGTATGTAGGGCTACGGGTATCTGTGATTTTTATCTGTGATTTTATTCATCATTTATCAGATAAAAATGGATACAAAGGAGCTGACAATCCGGGACCCTAACCAAATATTCAAAATATCAAACACATAACAATAAAGAAAAGAAATGCACATAACCTCTAAAAAAATTGAAAAAACGTGCGAATTTCGCAGACGTGGGGATTAGGTAGAAAATGTGACATTTAAGAGTGACGAATTCGGTCATTTTAAAAGTTCGCTTTTCGCAATTTCGCTTACATGAGGACTTTACCTTTACCCTCCATAGTATCTAGTAATTTTAATAGTCAACAGGAATATTTGTTAATAGGTTGTTTTCAAACATTGACCACTTTTCACTTAAAATTTATATTCATGATTTTGAGTGAAAACCAAAAAATCTCGAACTGTAAAAATTGGGTAAAGGGAAATGTTAACAAAATGTACTATAGAATTGCATGTAAAAAAATATCTGTGCCATATAAAAAAAATAGTTATTCATATTTTTTCTTAACCAAAATCAAAGCTAATTTTTTTCGCTTTGAAATAAAAATATATCTACCTAGGCTGGGGTTTTACATTTACAACAACAAAATCATCTAAATCCGAGCATATTTTGGGCCGGATGGAAACCTCTTATTATTATTATTATTAATCTGTAATTATTGATCAAATATTTACTTTTTATAACAAAAAATGCAGTCTAACAGCGAAAATAGAAAAGATATCGATGACTTATTAAATAAAGTGGTTTTTGTACAGAATGGTTCAAAAAATAATCTTCTCAAATACCACTCGTCCTGTAAAATTTTACTAGATACATTTTTATTTTCCAGACTGAATAAGATACAAATTGCAGTTTTTTTCGTATTTTTGCCAAATAAAAAAGTTTTCGTCGAAACTAAAAATTTATCGATAAAATTTCAAGGACTGTTATTACTTTTGATAAATGGCCCATTTTAATGTTTATACAATTTTTTTTATAATGACTTCTTGAACAATATTGTTGAAAGCAGATCACCTTGTTTCTTCCACTACAAATGCGTCTGATACGATGCCGTCATAAAAGAATAATATTTAATAAAGAGAATATTAGTTCTGTCATGTCACCGTGTCGTCCTAAAATAGCAAGGTCCATTCTTTCAAACCTCCATGTGGAGTCACATTTTATACCACCTGACACGGTATGACCGTACATGGTTTTTGTAAGATCTGTTTGTATAATACATAGTAATTTTTTACAAATGCTAAGTTTTCTGATAGGACCAAGAAAAATCAATCTTAGAAGTCTCCAATTTCAACTGTTATTCTTTAAGTTTTTCGTCTGTTTTTTTTCCATTATTATTTCTTTTTTCAGGTTTTTCTTCTGGTGTTTATATCCGGCTATAAAGTTTTTTTTTCTCTATGTCTGGCATAGATATTTTTCGTGTTCTCACACTTTTTCCTTATTACGTCTAAATGTTTTAAAACATTAATAAGAAGTTAGCTAAAGCATTTATTGACAATAATATTGATAAACTTGTGACTAACATTTTATGGAATATCACTAAAAAGTGTGAAAGTAATAGATTAAATTGTAAACCGACAAAATCGTTATCGGCTCTTTTTTGTTTACCATAACTGGATTTAGCACTTATTAAATATTTATTTAATATCGCTTCGAATTGCAAAATTATGTTATTTGCATACAGTGGAATTTTTTTTTTTATTTATTTAAGAATAAAATACATAAATAACGTGTTATTTTAATTAACGTCCTCAAAATTTAAAACTGATTTACTTATGTTTGTTTCAGTGGTTTTCTGCGATTATGCCGCCTCCGGAAGGTCATTACAATTTATAGAAGAATATATATTAAGGGAAGTCCTTCCTACGTATGGAAATACTCCTTATACTTCCAGCATATCCTCATTACAAACGACATTATATAGGTAAGCAACTATTAGACAAGTCACAAACCTAACCTCACTTTTTAATCTTCACTTAAAAAAGTTGAACCTGTTCGTATTTTAAAGATATAATTTTACTTGGGCCAAAATAAACGTTTCCATTAGGATGCTTATCAAATTGGTTTTGTTCCAGACAAGAAGCTAGAGACATAATCAGAGGTGCGGTAAATGCTTCTGATGAAGACGCCGTCATATTTTCGGGCCACGGTTGTCCTGACGCTTTAGAAAAATTAATAACCGCTTTGGATTTACGGGAGTCTCCCGTAGTGTTTACAGGATCTACGGAACATTATGATAATATTAATTTGTGGCAAAAAATTGGTGCAAAAGTAAGTAATTAGTTATAGAATCAATAAAACAACAGTTTTTTTTATTTAGAATGTTTATTTGTTTATTATTACTGCTATCGCCATCTACATATTTAAAACGAACTAAACACTTTGTTGTTTACAGATACCTTTAGCTTTAAACGTTTCAGGGCCGGTTTATCAGTTGTAGATTTTATCCGCTAGTTAAGTATCCGTCAGATAATAGTACGAGTAACCGTTTGTTAAAGATCAAGTTTGGTTTTTTTTCTTATTTTTATCCTCTAGTTAATTAACTGACATATAAGGAATGTTGGCAATAGTGCTGAATATACAGTATGTATATAATCTTAAAACACGTAAATTTTAATTTTTGAATGGCCATCAACTGCTATAGATGTGTTGGACATTACGTCATTAGTGATGGCGTAATGACGTCATCGACGATTTTTTAAATACAAACCGGGGTCACGTGACAGCTCATTTGAAAGGTCTCCTTATTGCCTTTGCAACAATGTAATCATTTGAATATTGAATATAACAAGAATAATATCCAGAAGAAGAGTATTCAGTCTCTGGATACTCGGGAATAAAAGGAAATTAAATAGCGGATGTACTAGCCAGAAGGGCAGCAAATATACCACTAATATACCACTACATTTCATTTCCAATCAACTTAGCAACTGAGAATAATAATATAGGATTTTTACGATAAGTTGACCATGACGTCATTCCTAGTTAATTATATTGCCAACAAAGTAACTTAAAAATATCTGACAGTAGATGAGATTTACTTGTAAGAGCTAGGAAAATTAAACGTGTACAGAGTGGTAACAATTCGCGCTTTTGCCACGCGTCATTATTGTATTGTACACGTGTGACATTTAGAATTAGCACAGCACTACCAGTTAACCTAAATGAAGGAAAAACAACTCTGCGTGACAACACCGCAAAATTCTATGCTCTGACGTCATTGTCAACTTATCGTAAAAATCCTATACAATCAATTTCAATAAAAACTGGTATATTGGGAGAATCTATCGGGAAAAGGTTGATTTCCAAAAGGTTCACACAATGTCTCGGACTAAGTATGCCAGAATCCTAACTGGACACTGTAAGTTGAGAGGATTAGGGTTAGGATTATGTGAGCTTGGGGATGAAAATTCAAAATATATTCTCACTAAATGCACTACCTTAAAAAATGCAAAAGTTCTTCACTTTGGAGCATATCAAATAGAAGAGGGAGAACCACCTCATATATTTACTTTACTAACCTAACCTCTTACTAACTCAAAGTTTAAATGTTGGTATACATCTTTAACTAGTGATTCAAACTAGCGTTCCATTATAGTGTTTAAAAATGTTGCTGTAGGTCCTGCTGTTAATATACTAAGTGACATAAAAATCCGAACACCCAGTTTAAATGATTTTATTTTAATAAAATTTGGTGAATTTATTTATTTTACTAAAATAAACAATTAATAAAATTTTCAGCCTTATCAGTTAGTAGATATACTAGGACAGTTCTACTACAGATATAGGGAAATCAATGTGTTAGAGAGAGACATATAGACAAATCAATGTGTATGAGAGAGGAAGGAACGGTTCTGAACTGTCGGACTGTGGTTCTGTATTGTGGACCAGTTGTTTATTTGGAATAGTTGTGTTATATTACAATGATTAAATAATTGAGCGACTGGAACGAATTTTATTAGAATTATTAAAAATTGAACGAGTTTGTATTGCGGGTTGCCTGGAATATAGGATGAGTGAGAAAGTGTCGCCATCTCCCTGCCGCCAGCCACATGTCGGTCGGTAATGTAGATCGCGCCACGGGGGAACTTCGAAATTTGTCATGGGGAGGGCCACATATCGGTGCGCCGCCATTTTCAGTCCTTTTCGCCATTTTTGGTCCCCGGGTATGGGTGAGATGATCACGTGACGTCAGAACGAGTTAAAAAGGCATTAACGGGCAGACCATCAGCTGACCACACAAGCAAGTCAAAAAGGCCTCCAGCGTGACGTCATTCGCAAGTCAAATCGGTTCGGAACGGTTCTAGAATGATTCACAAGTGGACGATCACGTGACGTTAGAACGATAAAATAAGGTCAAAAAGGCATTAACGGTCAGACGAGTGGCTGACCACACAAGCAAGTCAGAAAGGCTTCCAACGCGACGTATAAGGTCAAAAGGGCATTAACGGGTGGTAACAAGCCAACGCAGTCAAAAGGACAGGTGGGCGAGCAAAGGCCAACAAACAGATCACGTGACACACCTTCTATGACGTCACTCACAAGTCAAAAAGGCATAACCAGCGACAGAACCGAAGTAGCAAAGCTACTGAATCCGCCCTTTGCGCATAATTTTCAATAGTGGATATATGAAAGAGACGCGTTTAGGTATACTGCGCAAAGATGTGTAGACACCGTGGTTGGGTGTTGTCAGGCATGGCTTCGACCAGGCCGTACGCAAAGAGCAAGGGGCTCTGGACGCCCCCCGTAGAACAACAGACCGCGAAGATCGCCGCCTAAGATTATTGGCCTTAGGGGACCGTTTCTCCATTACCAGGTCCATTGCAAATGAGTGGTTTGCAGAACACGGAAGACCTCCTCTTAACTCCAGAACACCGACGTAATCGCCTTGAGTGATGCAGGGAACGGTCATTTTGGGATGAGACATGGAACAGTATTGTCTTTAGTGACGAATCTCGATTTTGTTTAGGCATGCACGATGGTCGAGCGAGGGTTAGAAGACGACATGGTGAAAGGAGAAATCCACAGTTCCACAGAAATCAAACTGTTGGAGTTATGGTTTGAGGTGCTATAGCTTATGGTTCGAGATCACCTTTAATCTTCATCAGAGGTAACATGAACGCGCAGCGTCATATCCAAGAAGTTTTAGAACCCTATCTTGACACCCTGGCAAATCCAACTTTTCAACACATGTCGCAAGAGTCACAATAGACTTCTTTCAACATAATGATGTAACATTGTTACCTTGGCCACCAAGATCTTCCGACTTATTCCCAATTGAGCACGTGTGGGATATGATGGGTAGGAGATTGCTCAATTTGCAACGTCCTCCTCATATTCTAGAAGAACTTCGAGAGGAGTTAGTGGTTGCCCGGAATGAGATACCACTGAAGTGCATTGACCACCTGATCAGAAGCATGCCTAGGCGCGTTGAAGAATGCGTAACACATCGGGGTGCATCCACACATTATTAAAGGTAAAAGGGCTTTAAAGCAATGCACTCATTTTGAAATTTTTATCATTTACTTATTATGCTTCAGTAACTACTTATCCAAAATTTTATAAAGATAAAATCATTTAAACTGGGTGTTCGGATGTTAGTGTATGTTAACTATTGTGGCACGTGTGTGAGACTTTTTTCGACATTAAGTTGTTTTGAAACATTCCATCGAAATATTTACTGAAATTAACGTTTAGAATATAAAATATACAATAGTTCGTAAATTGAGTTTGATAAGGAAAGGAAAACAATAACAATGCTGGAATTTTTTAATTTTTTTTACGGATTTAATCATTCTTTGCATTTCGAATTGTATCAATTGTATGGAATAATGTGGGCAGGTATTTTTCGATAACTTTTCACTGTAATTTTAGTAGGGTTCAATAATATCTACGATTGGTTCATTAATTTCGCAATATACGCGAACATTCAAAAATAATTATTGTAGCAATCTTAGCTTCGGTATTTAGGCGAATAGTTTAGACGGAGCCAAAAATGGCCTTTTTTTATCATGAAACATATATCGAGAATATTTACGCATCATTTTTGTTCCCTCAATTTTCGGATTTTGCATAAAAACTATCACACTATGTAAAAAATAGTATATTACATAACAAGTGTGGGAAATTAAATATTATACACGAATAAAGTTTAGCCGCTTAGCGGCGAGTGCGGAAACGTAACGAGTGCAAGAAATACAATTTTCAACGCGTTGTGTACCCAATTTTTCCTATACGACCCCAACAGAATTTAAACGAGTTTAAATATTGCATGGAAATATAATTAATTAAAATCAAACAGGAATCAGGAATTAAAATCAACATTCTTTATTAGCTAGATAAATGACGTTGTAATTTTTTTGTGGGCTTCATTAAAACTAAAAATAAAATGGTTACTGGAACAATTGGTGAAATTAATTGGAATTAGAAAAACGTTGTGTGTTAGTAATGTGTTTTGAATATTTTCATTTACATATAACTCCTGTAATTTTCCATTTTTTCTTGTTTCTGTTATACACACAGTATACCCTAAAACCAATTATTGAAATTTTAAAGCATTTTTTATGAAAATAAGGCATAACACATCTAAAATCACACTTTCATAAGTAATAAACCGAAACCGATTAATTCACAAAAATTGATAGTTTTTTATTCATTAATTTTGCTTAAAATATTACGTTCTGTGCGTTTTTAAAATATATCACACGTGTGTGATATGATATTGCTTCTTCTTTTCTTATATTTCCGAACGCGTATGATATTACTAATTTTCGACTTGTCAAAACCAAGTGCTAGGTGCTGTTTTCATAGGGGGTCGTAGGAAAATAACATAAATTCTTGAAAGAATTTAAAATCTCGAATCTATGAAACTATTTTTCTAATAAGTTGTTTAATATGCTGAATCTGGTACTGTTGGTGATATACTGATACTTAACACAGTTTACACTACCATTACACCAACTTACACCAACAGTATAATAAGCGTTTCGATAACCAAGTTATCTTCTTCGGAGACAGAAAGTTCACTAATATATACGGGGAGCGTTCATAAGGTTAGGGGCTGTTTGCACCGAATACGGAACTACGAATAGAATGGCAAGAACCTAGTTACTGTCTAGATCCTTATGCGACATCGAGTAGCAGCGGTTGTGTTAAAAAATAATGTCGATAATACAGATTCCTTAAATTTATATCTAGTGGAATCTGTCTGTCAATAAGAAGTACTCTGCGATAAAATAGACAGCTACATTACAACGAAACTAAAGTAAATATATATGTTTACAATCAAAAAATGATCATTTATTTATTTATTTTGCTTAAAATACAAGTCATGTTTCAAAAGATTATTTCTCAAACACTTGAAAATATGAGGGACATCAAATATGGGAATAATTTCTTGGTCATTGATCACAAAACCAAAATTTCTATTCTCTTCTTTTCTTTTTAAGTATTCCTCCTTCGTTTCACTCATTAGCAGTCTAATAGCTCCGACATTATTTTCACTTTGGTCACAAACTGTCGAACTACCTTCAAACCTATACTTTGACATTTGCAGATTAGAACCTTCAGCAAATTTTTTAATGCCATGGATTTATGAGGTCCTTCACTAAATGTAAAAGCTAATGGTTGCTTCCACTGTTTAAACAGTCCTTTCAGCATAAAAACGTTTGCATGATCTGCTAGTACAGGTTTTCTTTCTTTATAAATTACAATTTGATTTATTCACTTACCAGGTAAATTTAAAGTTGGAACTGCTGTTCTTATAAGACCTCTTTTGACACCTAAAACTCTACTAGAAAAATGTTCCTCACAAAATACATTTTTTTATAAATGTCTTCAACTGACAAGTCTTTATTTAAAGACTGTATCTTTAAAATCCACTCACTAAACACACTTGGTTCATTTTTTGGAAAACGATGCATTTTGCCTTCACGATTTGTACATGTAGGTACACAACATTTCCTTTTAGATAAGGGGGTTTGATAGTTTGAATCCATTTTAGGGACAGAATTATTTGGAAGCACAAAACCAAAGATGATATACACCAACAAAACTAAAAAAACTGAAGAAAAAACTCCTGCTCTTTTCCTGATTCTCAGAACTACTGTCTCTTTTCTTAAGTTTCTTAAAACTGTTTCTCACCAAATACAGATTGATACAGATCTGTTAAATTAAAAAGAATTGTCGTTAATAGTATTAGTAGAGAAACCTCTTCCGAAAAATAGAACAATTAAAATGATTAGACGCAACGATCAGCGCCATCCTATGGTTGTGTTAAAAATATTAATAAGTTTTGGCGGGAGTATATTTGCTTTCATTTCTATTCGTAGTTCGTATTCGGTGGTTTGTTTATATTTTAATATTGGCGTTTCGAAGCACAGTTTTACAACTGCACTGCCGGGAATTATCCCTGGGTTATGGACCTAAAGTTGTGAGTGAAAGAAGGTTAGACAATGGTGCCGTGATTTTAAAAATGGCCGAACAGTAGTGCAAAACGCCGGCCCAGTATCCAGACCGTTGAAATCGTTTCACAAGTGGGCCAAACATTGCGATCTCATCGTCGATTAATGACCTGGACAAAAATTTTATTCAACTTGAATGCACTGCTGTGTACAATATTGTCGAAAACGCCGTTGTCAAATGGTTCAAGTCTCAGGCGGCAAGCTTCTATGCAGAAGGGTTTAAGAAACTGGTATAGCGGAACTATTAATGTTTAGAAGTGAACGGCGATTATGTAGAGTGTAGAGGAGTAAAGTAAATTTGCAGTAAATTGTGAATAATGCAAATTTTTGGTAAAACTAGTTTGTTCGTAATCTGCAGTAAAACCCAACGATACTTTAGGTTTTATTATTTATTACTGGATAAAATTATTATTTTTTGTCTAAAAAGTACTTGAATGGATATAAATAACATTAAACACTTAAACCTTTTATAATAGCGAGATAAAATTATTGGTAAATTTCCTTTTTTATTAAAATTGTTTATCTGTCACAATGAATAAATTTAAAAATAAGGAAAATGACACAAAATCCAATTATAAAATTAAATGCGCAGTTCTTTAATTTAAGGACTAAAAATACTGGTCAATAAAATTGATTTTTTATTAATGCGGCAAACATCTCTAATTTATTACTTGAAAATTCTCCGGTGATTCTACATCTAAAACTAAAATTTTGTCACTTTGTGAACGCCATGCATTTCTTTTCTAAAGTATTAAGCATAATATTAAATACATTAAAACTAAAAATGTTTGTTTGCACACATTATAAATAAATAATTTAAATTTATGACATGTTTTACTTTAAAATTAATATGTTAATAATGACAAAACTTGCTTTCACGTTCTGAATTTATTGTCAATTTGTTGGCAACCATTTAACTACATGATCTAGTTCTGGCAATTTACTGCTTGGCATATGTTTTGCAGGAAAACGGGAATTTTCCATATACTATAGCTTATTAACATTTTTAATATTTAAAAAAAAATCCTAAGTAACTATTTAGACAAAATATTTATTTACTCTTTACAGCACTTATTATCTGATAGCCATGTCTAAAAACGCCAAAAATCGCATTGTGGACATTCCTTGTAAGTGACATTTAACAATAACATACACTTAAATAGATATAATAACATACACGTGCGTTTAGATAATAAAACTTTAATTTCTTTCTTTAATCAAATTGCAATGAAATTTTTATCTACTTACCACTTTATTTGGTCTATTTACGTACTTTTAGTCAATTGAAAAACATAAACTAGTATTATAGACCAGGGCCGAAGCCTTTAAAAATGGTAGAAAATGAAAAAAAAAAAATACAGTAGAATGAAACCCATTAGAAAAGGAGGGGAATATGATCAAAATGAAAGGAAAAATAAATTACGGTCTATCCGAATTCGGCAAACGGGAGGGGGTGAGTTTTTAAGGGTAAAAAATTGTTTATCTTGATTTCCGGCTAAACTACACGTCCTATGCGAAAAAGTTAAAGGGCCAAGTTGTAGGTAATAAAAAGATCTACAACTTTTGTATTCGCAATTTTTTCACATAACCTCAAAATTTGGGTGAAAAAGTCAAAAAACCAAGTTTTTGGTTTTTTATTTATATCTTTTTCAAAAAAAATGTTTTACGAAATTTGGTGAAAACTTACTTTATTATGTCCCAAATACACTGTAACATATTTGATTAAAAATATTTATTTTTATGCCTTATTTTTTCACTTAATAACAAAAAAGCACCCTAATTTTCAATCGAAAATTCTGACGTCAAAATATCAGCTTTTTTCAAAAAGTTTGGGGGCTTTTTGTTCGTTGAAACATCTACTTTTTGATGGTGTAAAAAATATACATTACTATAGGAAATGTTCTCAGAAAATGCAAAAAATTGAACATTGTTATTGAACATTGGTTGGGTAACGAATTGACAGCAACAGATTGGGGCTGGAAGCAACATCAGCGTGCAATTATGCCCAAATTTACAGAAAAGGATTTAATTCCGGAAGTATTGCTCAAAACTATTTGCTGCAGCTGTGAAACTCGATGTAACAGTTTAAAATATGGTTGCCGAAATTATGGTTTAAAATGCACAAATTTATGCACTAATTATCAGGGTTCTAAAAGTAGCTCCAATATTGAAGAAAAAGTCTACGAGGAGAGGAATTAAATTATTCAGATGAAATTGAAGATGAAGAACCAATGCAGACTGGAAATAACATTTTAGACGAAGATGATGGTCTTGAAGACTTCGACGATTAACTAGAGTTGGAAAGGTTTGTCGAATCTAACGAAGAATGCCTTCAAAGAGACAAAAACTAATTAATAACTGATTAGAATTTCAGATATTTATAAATTCAGGTATTTATAAATAACAAGATTAACGTTTTTGAAAAAAAATATTATGAATAACGTAATCAGAATTAAGTATCTAAATTCAATAGTACGATTTACATGTATATTTATAATGTATGAAATTTTCTATGACATGAATGTAATTCGAATTAAATAAATAAACTTTCCAACTTAAAAAAAATTGCAGCAATCATATTTTTTGATGAAATTTTCGATTGAAAATTAGGGTGCTTTTTTGATATTAAGTGAAAATAAGGCGAAAAAATAAATATTTTTAATCAAATATATTATTACAGTGTATTTGGGACATAATATGGTAAGTTTTCACCAAATTTCGTAAAAAGAAAATTTTTTGAAAAAGATATAAATAAAAAACCAAAAGCTTGATTTTTAAATTTTTCACCCAAATTTTGAGGTTATGTGAAAAAATTGCGAATACAATAGTTGTAGATCTTTTTATTACCTACAACTTGGCCTTTTAACTTTTTCGCATAGGACGTGTAGTTTAGCCGGAAATCAAGATAAACCATTTTTTTCCCTTAAAAACTCACCCCCTCCCACTTCCCGAAGTCGGATCGAACGTAATTTATTTTTCCTTTCATTTTGATCATATTCCCCTCCTTTTCTAATGGGTTTCATTCTACTGTAATTTTTTTGGTTTCAAAAATTATCGACCCTGGTCTATTAGTGAAATATCTCTAGATTAATAGAGTAATGCCCCTAAATGTCGGCAACACATTATACAATTTCTCAAAAAATTAATCTTGTTTTCTTAGTGTGCTATCAAAATAAATGTCATGTTATGTCATTTATACTGTCAGTTTTGAAAAAACCGTAATTTTTCCAAAATATGGGGCGAGTAGATCCGATAATGTAATGAGAAATCCAGAAAATTCCGGAAAAACATAAAGATTGATAATTTTTAGAAAAATTTCAATCTTCTTCACGTAGTTGTGAATAATGATCGTTGGTATTATTTCAGATGGTGCGAATAGGAGAAACAAAAGAAGGATTATTAGATTTGACGGAATTAGAAAATCAATTGAAATTTCATCAGAATTGCGGTAGGCAAATGATAGGATGTTTTTCTCTGGTTTCGAATGTGACTGGTAAGTTCCACTTTCTATATTTCGCTGTAATTTTAAATTTAAAGTAATTAAACATTTACAGGTATTGTTATCGACGACGTCGCTTGTACAATTCTTCTACACCAGTATGGCGCTCTATCGTTTTGGGACTTTAACGCCGCAGCTTCCAGTCTACTGATAGACGTCAACCCTATTATTCCAGGAGTCGAAGAAAATCATTCTTTCAAAGACGCCGTATATTTTTCGGGGCATAAGTTCATCGGGGGAGTGCAAACGCCGGGTAAGGTTTCTTTATTTTGATCTATTTAATCGATATCGTTCTTATTTTGTTTGGTTTTATTTCAGGTATACTCGTTGCCAAAAAAACCATTTTCAGGCGGTTGAACACCTGCGAACCTGATGGATTTTTAGTCTCTAACGACCACGATAAGGTAATTAAAAAACTTTTTTTTACTATATTATACAAGTTGTCTCAGGAATCAGGCCAACCATTCGTTGCCTGTCTGTCGGTGATAATGGGCTTATTACTACATTCCATTCTATTCTTCTGGGGTGGGTTTCGTGCATGTACTGGAGCTCTAGGCTCATTGTTCCCCCCCACCCCGAAGTGATCATACCAGGTTCGTTTCCTTCATATATTCTAGAATGTCCCTGAAATTCGCTTTCACAATTTCCTCTGGCTCAGGAAACTGAATGCCAAAGTGTCTCTGTCTAAGCCACTTAAGGCTCGGACTGTGACATATTACGTGAAGAGAAGTTTCATCTTCCTCACCACATTTTCTGCATAATGGGTCCTCGGCAAGTCCCATTATGTTCATGTGTTTTCGGAGATAGCAGTGTCCTGTAACTGCATTTCTTAGTTGGGTTCTACTTAGGCTGAGTAGTTCTATAGTTTTCTTCTTGGATGGACCTGTTATGAATAATCTGGATTGCCCGAGTCCAGGCAGTTCCATCCAGAGTTTCTTATGTTGTTTCCTTAACCGTTCCTCTATTATCCCTTAATATGTCGGTATGAGACCCCACATGTGGGGAGAGGTCCGATCAGGGTTCCTTCTAAAGCTTCCTTGTCTAGGAGGTCAGCTTTTTCATTTCCAAGGATCCCTGTGTGTCCTGGTACCCATTCAAAGATAACCTTGTGGCGTTGTGCCAGTTCAGCCACAGGTCCTTGGCAGTGCTTCACTGTTTGTGAGAGAGGCCTTTATCTGTTGTGTTTCTAATGCGTTTGGAAAGGGTTAGTTTGCTGTATAGAATTACCCCTAGATATTTAACCTCCCAGAATCCGTGGAACAGACTATAGTTGAACCAGATATAGTGACTATACTAAAACGAATAATGATTGAGAGTAGAAGTAGGTCCAGTTTTCAGCAAATCGGGGGCGTGCTTATTAATTTTTGAGAGGGTTCAGAATGAAAGAAAAATTCTTAGTACAATTTTTTGAGTAGTTTGAGAACGGTGTAGACGTTACACTTATTATCACTATTATTTTCACCAATTGTTAACACAACACGTCGATGCTGACTAATTTAGCTGTAAAACGAACAACTCATATTGTATAATTCACAAACCAATGATACGCTCGTGCTTGCATTTACATTACTGTGGCCTGCGACGATGGGATGGAAGTTACGGTAAAGTGACAAAGACAGAAATATCGTTGCGTACAGCGTTGCCACTAGTTGTAATAAATATACAGAAAATAATGAATTTTAACTGATCAGTAATCAGGAAATGTATAAGTATTACTCATTACAAGCTCATTACTGATTTTTGACATAAATAATACCTTTTAATCGTACTAGTATTATGTATTATCTATAATTTGCCACAACCTACAACTCTACTGCTTACTATATTTTGATTCTGCTATAAACTGGTAACGTAAAATTTAGAAATGACAACGCGCTTTACTCTCAATCATTATTGGTTTTACTATAGTGAAGGAGTATTATCCAACTGGGGCGGAATTTTTGAAATTATTCTTTTGGATAAATGTTCTTTTTTTTTCATGAGAAAGTTACTAACAATCGTGGGAAAATACAAACACAGGTAAGTCCCAAGGAGGAATGGGAAATGGCATCTGCAATTCAATATTTTTCCCAATTATACTTCCTGTCAAATACTAACAGTTACCCCTAGTAGTTCATTATTACTATTGACTAAGACAGGATATTGTATAGCTCAAGAACACCTAGGTATTCACCATTGCATTCCTATCACGCGGACCCTGCAGCTTGCAGAATGCAAGTAGGAAAATTAAAAACCTCGGGATTCGGGCACTCGTATAAGAAGTGATGAAATAATAATTAATTGAGGCTGCAGCGCATGGCAAACTTTCCTCGGATGAATCTTGCTCTTGTTATATCCTTGGTGATTCGTCCTATATATCCCATTTGTCAAGAACAAGTTACATCCTACTTTGTATGGAGCTCCCACTCCCTTTATGAATGTTCCTTTGTATCCGCATCTCCTGTTAAAAGCAGAAACACTTATAATAATGCAACATGCAATTGCATCTTTTGACTAATAATTTTCTGCAATAGGTATAACTTTAGTAATTTTAAAATTAAAATTTAAATCCTAACAATCTAATATAAATTATAACTTAGGACCATAAGAAAAAGTTGTATGAACAACATACGTTCACAAATTTAATTTTAACTATAGAATTTAAAATCTGAATGATTTCGGAGCTAATTTTACTGAATCAACAACGGATTGTGTTAAAAATAACATATTTATGATAAATTCTTTCTTCGCCTCTTATATGGCTGTAATTCTTCACGGAAAAGATCTATATATATACAAATAACAAATTAGATTATAACAGTGCCGGCTTGTAAGTTAAAAATATCAAGCAGCAAAATATTTGTAAATTAAAAAAAAATAACCTTGAAGATTTTCACATATAAGAACAGAGGTAATTACGTGCATTTTAAAGTTAATTACAATTATAATTACTTTTCAGATAACATTTTGCATGAAAAATGATTATTTTTTTTATAAATAAAATTAGGATTATTATAGATTATCTCAATGAATCTGTCCCATTTATAGAAAAAATTATAATTTTTTGGATTATAATATATTTATTCAAAAATAAAATGTGTTGGTGCGTAACAAGAACACTAAAATACCACTGCTACTACTATTGTGGTAAAAGAGAATATTTCATTGTGGTAACTCTCCACAAAATTGGAGTGTAACCGATTTCCATATCTTCTGAAGTAATTTTTTTAGATCAGTGATTCTTCTGGCAAAATGTGTCCGCATTTCCGCAACACCTTTTTCATTAAATAATGCCATAATATTTCAATCGAGATCACTAGAAACCCATTCCAAAAGTGGTATGTTGTCGTCTTCTATCCATTTGTAGTGTTTTTTACCCCCATCCACAAATCTTGCCCTAATTTCAAATATTCCTCGAAGACCTGCAACAAGAATTCTTCTAAAATGTCCAGAATTCCTTCGCTTTACCTACATCTTAAACTGCTTTGCTTTCTCGCACCATGACTGACGCTGACAAACATTTTGACTTTTTTCTTTATAGAATCTGAGTGGATTTTTTTAATAACTCTACTTCTCCAACATTACTTCAAATCGGGTCACATCGCTCCACTGTACTGCACGCCTTTGTTGAAATGTCCCAAATGCTTCATCCCATCCTAACCTGTTTTTCTTTTACAGCTACATTAAATGTTGCTTTTCATTGGCCTAAAACAAACTTATTTTTTAGAACTCTTTATTTTCCAGAATTGGCACATTTAATAATAAATTAGATAGGTCATCCATCTCAAATGTGGTTGAATCTTCTCCACCAAATTTAATGATTGAAAAATGTTCTTCTTCATGGAATTAAAAATTATAGTTATATTTCCTAATTTTACAATTATTATAATGATATATAAGGGACAAGGGAGATGAATATAATGGAATAGACCAGAGCCCTTATTCTCTTTCATTGGATATGAATACTCATTTAGGAAAGTCCACAGTTCATGGTGCTTCTATAAAAAATTTTTGGTTATCTTCCAGTTTAACCATCCGCTTGAAAATTCTCTGCGCATGTACGAAATTTGAATTTTCAAGAATATGTATGAATAAATAATTAAAGTGAGTGAATAGACATTGACAAGATGAGTAGTTAATATTTTTCATTAATTTTAAACCATGATAAATTGAAACAAGGGATGTTAATATTATATTTTATCTGAATTAAAAAAAAAATTACACCTGTTTTACTTCAATTTTTTAAATCATTGTTATATAAGGTTTGTTCAGCTTGCCCCATTGCTCTAAAAAGAAAACCACAGAATACCATGAAAACGTGAGATTGGCATATTACAATATATTTAATTCGAAATAACGAAGGGAAGTACCTACGTACTTACTAAATCAAAGCTAAACTATATTCGGTTTCAGGAAAAAATATTTGAACTGACAACACTGTGCGGCTGTCCCTCTGTCAATTTCGAATAATTTTGTACATGCGCAGAGAATTTTTCAAGCGAATATGGGATGGTTAAACTGGAAGATAACCAAAAAATGTTTCAATGCTTTCTTCTTTGTACTAATACAGGCCACTAATTCAAATAAAACAAAGAACGCAAATTAACTGATGGGATATACTAAAATGTATACCACAATATATACTGGTTGTACTTACTTTTTGTATGTATCAACTACTTGGTAGTTCTACTGCCTGTGATAAATTTTGGTTCAGAATACGGTTTTAACCGATCGAGAGAAATATGAGTACTCCCTATTCGTGTTCCCTTGTTTTAGTTTTATTCACATGAGAATAAGTTTTATATTTGCAGGTGGAATGGCACATAAATAATTATTTGTTTTGATTTATTGATTTTTATTCTCAAATTTTATTACTACTTTTACATTGTATATTGATTGTTATAATTCATTGAATTCATTTCATAGAACCTTCTTCTCAACTGTCATACGCCACACATCACTTTTATGATTGACGTAAAGGGATTTTTAGCGTACCACAAGAAATAAAGGCCCCAGGTTCGAATGAGGGAGACAGATAAATATAATGTCTGCATTGTTGACATCCTGTTCCAGATCCCTACTAGCAATACAGGATTGTTATATGTATTGTATATAGAAGTCTATGTATGTGCTCAAAACTTATGAAACATTAATAACAGCTCCGTGGGCAGTGGAAATACAAGTATACATTTTTTAAAAGAAGAAATAGAAAGAAAAATGTGCAAGAGTTTAATACGTCAAACCCACAGTAGAAAATGTTTCGCACGTCTTTTGGTTAATTTATACTATAAAACTTAAGAGGCAGTAATGAAATTTTAAGTTAAATAACTTTGATAAAATTGTGCTACTGGTGGCAAATGGTGAAAAATTGATTTATTTCAAAAAAATTTACTACTTTTTGAGCACTCATTACAGCAATAAAGCTGCAGCCTGTTTGCTTGTATGTTCCTTGGTTTCCACTCTTACCTTTGTTTTAGATACCAGAAGCCACTATTTTACTGTGACACCTCTTTATTTTCAACACTATCAAAGGAATATGCAGATGTCATTTGAAAATAAACTTGACTCTATTTTAAATGAATTTGTTTTGTCGGAAATTAACTTTTGTAAATATTCTTTTACAGACGTTCGATATGCAAGAAGATGGAAATTGTGCAGCCATCGTCGAATCCATCAGAGCCGGGCTAGTTATGCAATTAAAAGACACCGTTTCGGTAGCCCAAATAATTCAACGACAAGAAAAAATTATCAAGTAAGTTTTCTATAATATCGTCCATCGTATTCGTCCGATTCGATAACCCAATTATTATTTTATTTGATTTTTATTATATAAAAAAAGAAAAACAAATGTCATATAAATGTTGTTTATAATTTAATCTTATCATATCGATGATTTTGTTATTTATTTGATCAATAATTTAAGTTTGTAAATTTTTTTTTTCTCATTCGGTATTACCAAAAATTCCGTTCGTCATCGAGATTTTAAGTACCGCGGAGATAAAAATATATTTTTTTAGGTAATAGCAGAATAATGTCAATGCCGGCTTTAGTGTGTATCCTACATACACAAAACATGTGGTGTTATTCCATTTTATAGGCAAATAATTTTGTTTATTACATGATTTTTATTTGTAACTACTTTTAGATAAAACCGTGTCAGGGACGTGCGTGTGCTGGTAAGGTACCTTCATTAAAATCGGAAAAGGGATAGATTATTTTATTATAAATATTTTAGGTAAATAATGTAGATTTGTCTTTTTTTATTTATCCTAATGGGCTTCAACAACCTACATACCCTGTTTCAATATTTCCTCTGAGAATTAAGAACAGTCAATGACAGCTGTCATTGAGTTAAAAGAGCTAATTTTATAGATAAAAGTAGAAGTTTTGTTCAAATGTTTCATTGTTTAATGTTCTTAGTAAGATGTACCACATAGTAAGGGTTAGTACAATAAATTTCATTACCATTATATATAGTATAATCAGTAGTAACTTCTTAATCAAAGTACTTAGGAAAAATCATATTGGGACTACTTTTGATGGTTAAATAAACAGCGAGTACACTGAACTACTGCACTGAACTTGGTTGCACTGCAATATAGAACGCTTAGGTGTCACTAGTGCAGAAAGTTCAGCAATAAAGAACTAATCTGTAGTTGTATTTTCGTAGTAACAATCGATATTTTGAATCGAGAACCAAATATTGTTACCAGTGTCATCTGCCACTAGATATATGTAAATAAAGTCAAACTTGCTAAGAATGAATGAATCAATATTATTAAAAAATGTATTTTGGACCGAAAATAAAACTACCATCTGTCCGAAAAAATGTCTATAATTTCAAATTTCATGACTGTAGTAATGTCATAAAAAAGAACGGTCAAACTTCTAGGTTTCTGCTAACACATCAGGATCTTTTAGTGTAGAACCGTCGAATCCAGCCGTTTATGTTTAATTCAAATCAAGGGTCCGGAAAGGATTTGGTACACACGAATTTCGCAAAAAAATATTGACACTAAAAAGGGACTGGTTTCTATAGCAAATTTTCGTAAAAAAATTTGCGGGTTATCCTCTAAATGAAACCGCACACTGATCCGCATAGAAGAAAATATCAAAAACTTTTTACTCAATTTTTCTCCATTAACCAAGGCACCATTTCCTCGTCATTTTTATTGTGTAAGGTAATTGGGGGGAAGACGCGTAACATTTTTTTAAAAATCAGAAAACAATAATTAACTTTATTCAAAACTTACAAAAACTGTGTATTCTATTACAAATACAATAAACAAATGATTAATTATTTTCTTAAAAATAAACGAAAAAGTTGGATCAACATTGACAGCTGTCATTTCGGCAACTTACCCCAACTACGGGGTAAGACGCCGACAGACTTGGGGTGAGATGACAAATTTGGGGATGTTATGCCATAGACAGAAAACATTGTATTGACCATAATACTCCAGCTAAAGTGCCATCTTACACCAAGTCTAAAGTTTTGAATGTTTTATTTAGTGACTTTTGCGCAGGGATCGCACATGTAGGGCCTCGAAGCACAGGTTTCGTGTAGCCACTTGTTGCACACCACACAGCAAATCCATTCAACTTTGAGTCCCTTTTTGTCAAAGTAAAAGCCATCGCAAATTGCACAGAAGTCGTCCTTGTCACTGTCAGGTTCAACAGAGCTATGGTGTGAGGCAACATTTTCAGCTCCACTGATTTCTTCACTACCGCTATCGTATGCTACATTCTTCTTTTTTTTGTTACCTTTTTTAAGAAGTTTCTTCTCCAACTTAGCTGCCTTCCTTTGTTGCTACTTTTGTTTTTCTTCAATTTTCTTGCGTTTCTGTTGGCGGTAGTCAGGAGAAGTAAGGACTTCTGCATGTTGTTTTCTAACTTTTGGCCTACTAGGACCAGCTATGGATGGAATTGGTGCAATATCATCCAAATTTACTACAGCTACGTCGCCGCTATGTTCGTCAGTGTTTTCTGCATCGACATATTACATGTTTCCTGAAAGGAAACCACTAACCAAAATAGACGCAAACCTGAGAAAAAACAAGAGTTACAAAGTTTACAGTACAATTAAGATAAGGCATCTTACCCCACTCGGATCTTGGCGTTTTACCCCAACCATTAGGTATAAGATGCCAAACCCACAAATCAAAATAACAAAACCCTTTTTCTCATTCAAAATAGGACAGGAGTATTGTAATGAATGCCAAAACTCTACATAAATTATATTAGCACAAAGTGTGATTTGTCAAATATATAGTTTATTACAAAAATGCTGTTATTCTTCAACTTTAATTCATTTGCATTATTCAAACACAACAGTTAGAAATTGCATTATAAATGACAGCTCTAAATCTAAAATGAAATAGAAAACAGAATGCAGTCCAGTGTTGCTGATGCAAAAATGAAAATTATCCGAAAAAATTGTCTAAATGAAATTTTCGTGCCTCGTTAATACGTACAATCCCCAAAAATTGATGTATATAGATAAAATCATTCGGTTATATTATATCGATTATATCATATCATATTTGTTGTAGACGGTCATTGTCTGTGTTTTAATTGTTTTTATCTAAATTCGTTTTTTTTTTAGACAAATGCTTCAGCATATCAGAACCATTCCGGAATTAATCCTGCTGGGAAATAATTCTCCAAATATCAAAAGGATACCGATTTTTTCGTTCATGGTACGACATCCGAGAGGTAGTTTTCTTCATCACAATTTCGTCTGTGCCGTACTGAACGACGTTTTTGGCATACAAGCCAGAGCCGGATGTCCTTGCTCGGGATCCTATGCCCAAGAATTACTAGGAATCGAGCAAAGTTTGGCTGATCAATACGAAAACATCATTTTAGAAGATAGGTAAGTCTACATCTATTAAATTAATATTCATATTAATTATTTTAAACAAAATGTTACCAAAATTTAACTTATCTGTATAAACAATCATAGCGGTATTTCACATTAACACAATATCTCTCTAATTTCAAATAATTTTTGAACAAGACAGTGTTCGCAATCAAAACACGATTGTATCATGCCAAAAAAAAATATTCCTACGTGTTTGTAATTAAATTTTGTTAATCATGCTCTTTAAATACAAAAAAAAACTGCCATTGAACTTGACAAAAATAGAGTTTCTAGATTAGTATGTATGAGCGAGAAGTTTTTATTTTTGAAAAACGTGCCTGTAATGTCATTGTCGTTGATTTCTAGCATCCGATAACGCTTACCGATACTGAAATATAGATAGATATTCATATAGACGCTTTGGTTTTTGATCTTGGACTAAATCAGACACAGGAAGACGTTTTAAAAATTATTTTAAGATGCCCGGTGCGTTGGTCCTAACCCTATTTTAATATTGCGTAAAAATAAATTACAGGATGTTTGGTAAAAATATAAATAACTCAATACAACTCAAAAAATCCATCTTTCCCCAGGAGTGTGAGATTTTTACAATTTTTACCTTGCACGCAGGTTCGGATTGGCATCGCTGACTTCTAGGATATTTTGTCTCAGAACTATTCCATTATCACAGCCAAATATTTATTTTCCGTTATCTCTTACAATCTAATCATTTTACCGCATCTCTTTCTTTATTTTCATTACCCTCCTAGAACCTTTCCATCACCCAAACAGATTCTCCCCTTGCCATAATAAATACAGACCTAGTTCTGAGTTTCTTCTCAATCGTATGGTTGTCTGTTTTAAAATATCCATGTCCGAATATCCACCATAATAAATACAGCCCTAGTTCTGAGTCTCTTCTCAATCCTATGGGTGTCTGTTCTAAAATATCCACCATAATTCTCCTTTATTCCGCTCCTCTTTTTATTTATTCCTCCAGCGTTTCCCTTTCAATGTTTTCCCCAAACTTCACGTATTCTTATAGACAAGTAGCTCTTTCCCTAACTAGGAGTTTTATTGGTAGTATCCTATACTTCCTTTGCTGCACCTGTAGTATTTTATTGTAGGATTTTTAATACAGCTATTACAGCATCCATTAAAATATCATCTCTTAATTTGCAGACGATTGAGCAGCTTAAATCTTGGAGTAGAAAATTCAACATTGGAGCTTCTAAGACCAGGTTTTACCAGAATTAGTCTTCCATATTTTATAAACGACGCGGAATTAGCT
The DNA here is from genome assembly GCA_035357415.1 of Ophraella communa. Lineage (NCBI taxonomy): Eukaryota > Metazoa > Arthropoda > Insecta > Coleoptera > Chrysomelidae > Ophraella > Ophraella communa. Next base: position 9,769,256 of record CM068989.1, on the reverse strand, counting down.
TTTATAATGGAAGCCGTCAAAATGGTAGCCACGGAAGGCTGGAAGCTACTGCCACAGTACGTGGTGGATCTCGAAACTGCCGAATGGAGACACCATTCGAACGCAGTATCCAAAGATAGGAAATGGTTATCTTCTATAAGGTAATTTTCCATTTCAACCATTTTAAAATTGATCTTGCACCCAATCAAATTTTCAATTTCTTGTTTTTCTTTTTATTTCATTCTTTCCTGTAGATTCCTGGTTTGGTTATCAAAATGTTTTTAGTGTAAATCAGCCATTAATTAAATCATTTTATTAAATGTTTCATGTTAGATTGATCCTTAATATTTTTTTTACTTCTTATAAGCTTAATACTTATATACAGTTTAGTTTTGGTGCTGAAAGAAATATTTCAAACTTTAAGGGAAAAATTTATCATGTAAAATCCTAAAAAACTTTGAATAAAAAAATATAAAAATTTAAATTACTTTTTCTCAATAGATATTTGGATGGGAAAATGACGGTGAACGAACGAAGAATATCGGGACCCGGTCTATTTCCTCAAAACTATTCCGAATGCCTTCAGACTGCCAGAAATTTGTTCAACCGTGCCAGGAAAACGGCGAACAGGGGACCCTATCAAGATCAAGGAATTATGTTCGATAGCAGAGGGGAAAAATTACGTTGGTTCATGTTGCAACACGAAGCTCAAAGTATGTTGACGAGTAATGCACAAAACGTGAAGCAGAAAGTACCTTTCGATCCTGCTAATAATCTATGGTCCAAAAAACAGGATACTGATAAGGATAAGTAAGTTTTTTTTGTATAACTTACAATTTATTTTTGTTTAAAAATTTTGTTTTTTTCAGAGAAAACCCTGCAGGTTTTCAAGTGCCCCTTAGTACTTCTCCAAGGCATTTTAGTCTTCCTTCTATAGACGATCCCAAACTGTTGACTTGTTCATCGCCAGTGCCATATTTTCTGCAAGATGTCAACGGTCTTTATTATCCTCAAATATCCCAACCTACTGTCAATTTCGCCGTTGGTGAAGCCGTTAGCTCAGCGAATTTAAATCACCTGCAACAGAATTTCGCTAGGGAAAGGTAAGCTAAGAAAATATCCGAGGTTTGCTCTATTCTCATCAATTTTTTTTATAGATGCTTAAGTCTCGGAGCTCCAAACGTTCAATCGCCGGTTCTCAGTCCTTCCACGCGAGTTAGCCTCGGCATGCAAAATCGCCAACGCCAGTTAAGCTACAGCAGCCAAGAACCGAACTCCTTGGAATCGGATTCCAATCAAATGTCACCTACTCACAGTCTGAATATACTTTCGAACAGTTTCGATTGCTTACAATGTGGTCGAGCTTCTCCTGTACCCGATCTGCAAACGTACGTCACCGAATTGACTAAAGAACTGGCTACTAATATAAAATCGGAATTCAGAGAGGTGATATCGAAGGTGGAGGACGCTTTGGAAAATTCCGATAGCGTCGGATCCTTTTACGAGAGACATGGTAGCGGCAGCGAAGATGGCAGGAGCGATTCTATTTCAGCCAATGAGGTAAGAATAGTAAACATTGTTTTTTTGTATATTTTGTTTATCAGTATTTATTTATAGAAATAACTATAGTTGTCAACGGTTAGAATAATCAATTTATTAAACTATTTTGGCACAATTAAAAACCCCAGCATGTCATGATATCCAATCTGTTTCTCTTAAGGAGTGTCAGATTACTCAAATATTTAGTCCTGTAAACAATCAAGTATTATTTAAATTCACAAAACTATCTCTCTTACTAACGACCTTCAGGAACTTCGTATTAACCAATACCGTTTAAAAGAAAACACTAAAATAAATAATCTATCAGGACTGGAAATCAAAATATAATCTGGAATAACTCCAGGTTCTGTACCTACCAATAATCAAAAGTTTATTTTGCCAAATATTTCATACAGAATGTCTGCAGATGACACATAAGTAAAACCCTAAACATCAGAAAGACAACATAAAATATGCCCAATTTAAATACCTAAATGGATACTATCTACTGACTCCATTCCTCCTAAAAAATCTTTCATAGACCAAATTTGTAGAACAAAAAATTATTAAAATTTAAATGTAATATCAATCAAAAGCAATATTATTCCAGATAAAGATAGGTCTTAGCTATTTCGATTAGGGCCTAAATTAGAGCTCAAATCTTAGTCCCTTAATATAATTATGTTATTCCATCATATAAAACGTTCAGATTACCTAAACTTTATTAAAATGTATAGGAGTATGATTGTCCCAAAAAATTACTTATGGTGGTTTTATATATCAAAAGTTGGCCTAACCCAATTTAAAACCAAACATTATCTTCCTATTTCTATATTTTTTGTACACCAGCAATAGCAATAGTCTATAAACTATATCATCAATGTTCTTCTAAATATTCTTGCAACCCAAAATATGACTCCATGGCCCATTGACTTTTTATTCATGTCATTCAATAAATCTTCTCTCCCCAATATATTTTTTAAATCAAATTTTCTACATATAAGACTCTTACTATAAAAATTAAACAGTTATTGTTATCGATGATTGAAAGTGAGTTTCTGTGGTTGGCTTTGTGGATGCAATAAACTTGGCTAGGTTAGGTTAGGATAGGTTAGGTTAGGTTAGGATAGGTTAGGTTAGGTTAGGTTAGGTTAGGTTAAATGTTAAATTTGTTAGTCTATAAGGGTCTCTGTGTAGGTGCACCTTCTCTCCACTGCTTCTACAAATTTAATTAACAGATGGATGAATCAAGTAATTGTGATTTAATGTGATTTTTGTTGTAGGCCGAGTACATAGAAAAAGTTTCCATAGAAATATCAAATAAGGTTAAGTCTGAAATACGTGACGTTGTCAGTGCAGTTGATGTATTCATAACGCCGGATAATCCAGATAAATTATCCTATTCCCGTACTTCTAGTTTGGGAACATCCAGTGAAGACCGACCTTTCTCGGCACTTAAAACTGACCTTGAAAAGTAAGCTTTTATTTTAACTAAATAGAAAAAACAGTAAAGTAACTTTATATTATTGTTATTTTAGGTACAATTCCGGACCCAATAATTGTTCGATACTCCAACAGATCATCAACAAATCCGCTAGTACGGACAAACTTCTCGAAAAGGAACAGAACGAAGAGGAAAAAAATCAAAAACCAAAAGTAACCTGTTCGACGGTAGCCAGCGTTAGTAGTCAAGATAGCGGCATCAATTTGTCGTTCCACGAACAAGAGCATTATCAAAATGGCGAATCTAAATCTAGAAGTAATTCCGAATCTCTACACGGACCCAGAAAATCAGATTCCGAAATTAAATTTTCCACGTTACAGAAACACAGGCCTAGAATTTTTAGAGATTTGAGCGACGATCCTCAATTATTAGAAACTATGGCGTCTAGGTAAGACTTATCAATTATTCATCATACATTTAACACTGTCACTAAATATTTTTGGGAAGTCCTGGGTTTCGGTCCATAATGGATTAAAAAAATATAAACATTAATAAAACTTCTTGTTGTGATGTTTCGATTTATTTAAAAATCATCATCAGACATTAGTCCTATAATGTTTTGAAAAATTCTACATTAATTTACATATAAAACAAAAAAAAACATTTCAAAAAACATAATTTAAAATTTTTAACACATACTCACTTTTATTTGAACAAGAACAAAGGGGCATATGCTTATTGGGTCCCGAACTTTTGTCCTACCTGAATAACAATGTATGGATTCGGTCTCAGCCACCTGTTGGTAAACCAAATGAAAAACAGGTAATAAAACTAATTTAAAAATTCGATATATTTATTACATTGAAATATTATTGTAAAGGTATACATTTTAGGATTTAAAAATTCCTAACCTAATCTAACCTAACCAGATTCTTAGATTTTAAATTTATTTACTTGCTGGTACTCCTACACTGGTTGTTTATTATTAACACCACCATCGTCTAACAATTTATTGTGGGTATATTCTTACCCCCATCCTCAGATTAATACTATGATTTACCTCCCATACAACTTTCCTTACCTTATTGAATTTTACTCTCTTATTCCTTTCTTCACTCACAATGACAAACATGATGCATTTGCCAACAGGTATTTTACCTTTTTCCTTATTTGCTGTTTTTCAAATATTGCTCCTACTTACTTTCCTTTATTTTTCAGGCTTTTGGATACCTTTATCCTAAGCTGTATTACAATTTTCTTCTTGTTATTAACCAATAACTTAACTAGGTTTAATGAGTTACTACTCACCTAGTTTTTAGTTTTTTAATTTTTAATCATTATTTCCCTTCATTTAATACTTTCCTTTTTTTCAATGACAATTTTGATATACTTTTACTACATGCAAGCATGGTAAAAGTTGTTAATTTTTCAATCATAACTATAATTATTAAGGTAGGTTTATGCTGATGCTTTGATCTGTATTGCTTTCACTTTCTCTTTTAATTTTTAGCCTGATGATGGCCTATAGATAGGCCGAAACTAGTTGCTGTTTTTTAATAAAAATAAAATTTTGTGACATTGATTTTGATATTTCTATTCGTTTAGTTTTATTATTGTTTATATTTTTTAATCCATTATTGACCGAAACCCAGGACATCCTAAACTAAATTGACACTGACGGTCAGGAATAATACGATAAGAAACTAAATATTAATCATGATCAGTAAAAAATTTGATTTCTGGTGGGGCAGGAAGTAGTTTTTTTAGAAAATAGTTAAGTCTGGTTTGAAAATAATTTCTTGTTTGTCTCTAAACCTCATAGGATGCAAGTATAAAATTTTTTACACAGCTCTAATTCTACTGTCACCATAAACTATAAAGATCTTATTTTTTAGATACAATTGTCCACCTAAAACTATTTGGGAACCATCCCTAGAAGCCATAACCGAATTTGAAATGGTGAAAAATGGCGATAAAGTAATGGTATGCCTATCGGGAGGCAAAGACTCGCTGTGTTTGCTGCACATGTTACTAGAATATCAAAATTACGTTAAAAATAACGGAGTTTTGTTCAGCATAGGAGCCGTGACGGTGGATCCGGATTCATCTGGATGCGATCCTTGCATGCTGATACCGCATCTGAAAACATTAGGAGTTCATTACATCATGGACGATAAGAAATCTGATGCTACTAATGAGAGAGGTATTTAAATGAACATTTTGGTAGCGATGTTATTTACGTTTAGGTGAATCATTGTATTTCGTTTCTTTTTAGAAAATTTGGAAGATGCCAAGGAAAATTATTACAGTTTTTGTTCACCTGCTTTGCGCCATCGGCTGTATTCTTCCGCTAAAAGTTCCGGTTACAACGTGTTGGCCATCGGTCAGCATCTGGATGATCTCTGCGAAAGTTTCTTGCTGTCCGTTTTCCATACGGGGAAGCTGCGGACATTAAGGGCGCACTATTATATTAGGTAAGATTAGATTAAAGGTTACAACCCATTTAAGTTCTTTAATTCATTTTATTTCTCACTTTCGCGGACTGACTATAATATTTATTTATTTGACTTTATGTATTTTGTATATTTTAATTAATACTTTCTGAATTTACAGTTAAGTATATAATAAAACAACCGTTCAGTTCGACCATCTCCATTCCCACACATGTCCCTGTCATTACCAACCTTGACATTATTAATACCCCAACATCCCCCTCTTTATAAAATACAATAAAACAATGTTGTGAATCTTACTATTTTAATTAACACCTAACTTACAGATTCTGCTTCTGAGGTGCTTTAACACTACGTCCACTACTGGTAACTTTCTTTTTAAATAAAAAATCTCCCTCAGAGTCTGACTCAGAAGTTATTTTTCCCGAATCGCTATTATTACTCGCTGTCATTACCAACCTTGACATTATTAGGCCCCAACACTGACCTCTTCGTTTTTTTTTGCAGAGAACACGATCTACGAATAATTAGACCTTTCGTGTATGTTCGCGAAAAGGCTCTTCGCCAATACAGTACCAACGAAAACCTCCCGGTTCTAACAAGTTCTTCCAGTCCTAAATTGACCAAGGAAAGTCAACGAGTTAAACAGGTAAAGTACACCTTTATACTATTTAGTAGTCGTTCTTGTAATATTTCTTAGTGTTTCATCATGTACTCTGCTAACATTAATCAATAGAAAGTATAAGCCCATTAGGAATCTGTTACCACGTGCACTTATTCAGTTGGTATCGCCATTGTAAGTTCTGTTGTGTTAAATATTTTACTTTTTGTTGGATTTGAAGTATTTTTCGTTACTGTAAAATTATCCATTGCTTTTCTTTGTCGTTAAATACTCTTTTGGTATCTTTATGAAACAATACTCTTACTTAATGTATTCTAATTTTATTAAAATAAAAATAATGTTGACAGGGTAGGTTCTTCCCTAACTGTCTGATAGTTGGAGATAACAAAGCCGGTACTCCGGAAATATACGTTAAACCGTTAAAAAAAGATAATTTTAGGGCGCCACTAATTTTCTTTCCTAAAAGAAAATTAGAAAAAAATCAACTATCTAAAACAGCTAACCTTTAATTGTTGTTATTAAGAATATCTGAAATGGACAGATTCTAAAGTTTCTGTGTATCAAATAAAACTTCGTAAATTATAAGAAAATACAAATTTAATAAAACAATGTAGTATTGGAGTCACAAATATATGCAAGAAAAAAATTATGGTTAGTAGAGTTAGTACTTACAAAAAAATATTATAATAAACAAAAATGGCTAGTTTACATGTTCAAAAAAAAACCTGATATGGTATCCACTTTCTCCAGTTCGCGTGATAGTGATGTAGTAGGAGCAGCTAAAGAGGTTCTACACCCCAATCTTGAAGACTAATAGAAGGAAGTGTCCAACGTTCAGAACTAAAGCCGGAACTGAAGCTTGTTGTTTCCACAGGTAAAAACCAGGTGACTTAAATCACCATGAAGTGTGTTAGATACCCAGGAACTGTTTCTCCAAAAAAAAATTGAGCCTCCAGAAACTAGGTCTTAGAAACTGTGCTGATATCTCTCAGAAACTGTGCTGTAAACATAACACGTGGTTACAAAAAAAAATAAGAGAACAGGAAATTTGCATTATACATCTCTTGTTTCAGTCCAGATACGTTTCTTAATATATACATACAAGTTTTTTTTACAGAATCAGCTTAACGATTCGTTCGGGACAATCTTAATTATAAGAAATAATTTCATACAAAAGCAAAAAAAACATTTTAAAAGATAATATATTGTAACGGATATGTTATTTCAAAGAGGGACAATCCGTACATGCAGTCAGTTCATTTTAAACTCGATGTATTTTGAACAAAATCTGAAATAAAAGATAAAAAGATTAGTAACATAAAAAAAAGTAAAATTTGAACTTACCTCGTATATTATTTTATCATTCTTTAAAGAAATCCAATCTGAAATCTGCGTATAAAATTCTAACCTGGAAAAATAATGATAAAATTATGAATAAGAAAAATTGAGTTTAAAAGATTTGCTACAATTAATAAAAAAATAAAAAAATTAAGAAATTAACTGATAAGATATTAGATTTAGTAAAAAAATTGACGACAATAAGGGATACAGAAAATTCAAGTGTGATTTATTTCCTATAAAAAAGAAATGTAATTGAATAAATAGGAATTCAACATACCTAGGAAAGAATAAATTTGTACATAACTGTAAATATTAAAGTGATAGTTTAAAAGAAAATGTTCGAAAATCGCGTACGTGTGAAGTGACGTATACAAAGCAAATAAACTGTGAAAGAATCATGGACTCAGGAAAACAAAAAAATGTTTTGGTTACTAGGAAACGAAAAAAAAAATCGAAAAAGTTTGTTTGGTGTTAAGACGCGGTCTTTTTAGTTCGAGACTTAGAGAGGAAGGAGCTTAATTTTGTGCTCGTGAAGAAAAATAGTGAATTAAGGGCACAAATTAGAAAATAAACTCTACAAACGTAAGCAATATTTTGATATTAATTGCCAAATTGTTGTATAGAAAAATTTCCTATAAAAAAGCGCTATAAAGATCAACTTAAGGTAATGGTGTATTTTAGGTCACCCCCCTAGGCGCATGCGCGACAATTTCAAATTTATTGATTTTTAGACGAGTTTGAAGTTGCGGTGTTGTCGGATTAAATCATTTTTCCCTTAAACCGAATAGTTTGGGTTTAGTAAATTTGATTTAAAAAAAGAGGCGATGGTAAATAGGTATTTATTATTTAGATTAAAGGAGTTTTATAAATCCATAAATAATAAATTATATACTGAAAGTAGTAATTAAAAATATAAATAAAAAGCATTCTTTTTTTAATTTTTTTAATTTGCAAATATACCTATAAATCTCTTGCTTTAATGGTATTCTGTGATTTTAATTTATTATGGTTTAATAATATTAACAATATATAAACTTCTGTTATAAATGCCATAGAAATAATAAAACAGCAATTAAAAATAGGAATTAAACAGCAAATAAAATTAGAAATAGTACATGTTTTATGTTTTCATTCATGTAGGTAAATGACATATTTACTTATGGAACTTATTTTAATTATGGTTTAAAATTCATTAAAAAATATAAACTATTAATGTAAAGGCAGTATAGAAAATATTAGCAAAAACTTTTGTGATTCATATGTTTATATGTACCTCAAGTTTAAATCCAGAAATGTTTTCAGATGCAAAATTTATTGTTCTAACTCACTATTTATTTAAAAAAACTTAATTTTTCAGCCAAGATCTAATTTGTCTAATTTATGAAAGAATAATTTTCATCTTTTCAAGATCTTTCACTCAGTTTATTTATTCACAAAAATGTGGCAACGTAGCTTAAAATTCAAAGTTTACCGCTCGGTTACTGCTCTAGTCGACCAATAAAATTAACTTAAGAATTCAAATTGCCGCATGCGCCTAGGGGGGTGACCTAAAATACACCATTACCACTTAAGAAAGATCACACAAAGAATTTAATTTATTACGAGTAAGTAGACTTACTTGAATAGTATAAAGGTCCAGAGTTCCTGTTGGACAGTTTTACAGCATCACGTTTAGTATTTCACAGATACTTGTAGCAAGAATTGAACATTTTAATTTCCGATTTGATACATTCATTTAGTGCACGAACATTTCTAGTTTATTTCATATCCACATTTTCGTCTGTACTTCAGAATAAGGTTGCAACTTTACTGCTTTTGATTTCACGATCCATACAACCTTATTGTCTGGTACTTCAAACGTGACTGATTTATTTTGATATTTTAACATCACATGCGAATTTTCTGAATTACTATTGTAACACACATTTTGCCCAAGGGTAAAAAACTTGTAAACTTTGTCGTCAACCGTTTGACTAATTGTATTATATTAAAAACAAGATTAATATGAATCTGCGTGTCATTGTTCTTACTCATTACAGGTTAGAATTGAATTTTACAAACTACGCAAATTGACAGTAACACAAAGAGCTTTCGTTAAACATCTCATGCTAGTCTGGGCAACCCACAATACATTTGAGCGTACGACAAGTTGTTTTCACAGGCGTTAAAAGGTCACACACAAATTCTATAATATAATACATAGTTTACCCTATTTGATTACAATTTTATTTGCATACACAAAATATAATTTAATCATAATAATATTTATACACACTAAAATATTATAATATATTTTAAGAACGAATTTTAGCAAAAAAAAGGAAAGAGAAAAATTATTTAAGTTAAAATACCTACTTTTAAGAAATAATTTTATAACAGAAAGCAAAGAAACTAATTGATAGAAGCTAAAATGTCATAAATTGTCGTAGCCATTTTTTTCTCAAAAAAAACCCGGGATGACATGTATTTCTTCGATATATTTAGCTAAATATATACATACCAGTAGTCTACGATAAAGTTACTCAAACCAGCACTACAATTTTCGCGATAAAGATAATTTAAATATGCATATTTAACTACTGCACAGTTTCACGTAAACTATTTCAACGACAATAATGCCAAAATTCCACCATGCCGATATCCTACCTCGTTTATAACAGTAGCTATCAATATTTGACTTGCGCAGTAGCAAAGACTTCAATTATCAATTTTACGTGCTTTAATATATTCCAACAAGAAAAATTTTTGAAAATTAATTCGTTTTATTTCCGATAATAAACCGTACTGGTTGGACCAATAGTCAATTACTCCAAAAATCTAAATATTGAATAATTAGTTAAATAAAAATGCATTTTGAAAGTTATCGTTTCATTTAGTATTCGTCTAAGTCTAAACTATTCGTACTATGGGTAGGGTGTAGCGTTACCAATATTTTTAAATCCGCTCCTTTTTAGGCTTAGAGCAGAGAGTCTTTTTTAAAAGAAACCTAAGTCAACTAAAGCCCTAAATCAATATTTTGTATTACTACCTCTAGCTCTTATCACTTCTGGCACTGTTGGTGCAGTGATTTACGTGGTTTTCTCTCACGCAGATGGCTGGGGTAAATGTAGGTAAATGGGAAAATGTATTTTGAATAAAAAACTTTAATAGGATGTGGTTAGGGTGGTTAATTTTAATTTTTACATTGTTGTGTCCACCTTTTCATGTAATTTGTTAGTTTTTACTTATTTCTTTGTCTGATTTGTTCTGATTTCTATGATGTTTTGTACGTTTTATACATTTCTTCTTAGTAAATTTCATCTTTTTTGACGTAAGTTTAACAACAATATACTTACTTTATTTTTTTTTATGGTACTAACCCTTACTGTGTGAAAATTCATGTTATTCAGAACAATAAACAACTAAAAGGTTGTATTAAGAGGGGCGTTTCTAATTTGGTACTACTGCCTGAATTTAGTGAAAAATCTGGTTATTTTTAAATTACAAGAATGTAAAGTAGATGGCGATAGTGGTTTCAAATTAGTATTTTTATTATAAATTTGAATATTTTTAGAGCTTGTCGACTTTCTTTATCTTAGACAGAGATGAAAATATGAATTTTGCTTCGTAAATCTTTGAATATTTTCACGACTTACACATACATTTGACCTTGAAACCATAAACAGATGAAAAATACCTGTATACCTGTATATTTTTTATTAAATATCCTATTCGGATATATTTTGGAAGTTTGTTGTGATATTGTATTGTGTCATAGGCGTAACAAATTAATTGTTTTTAGGATTTAAAATATGGATATATAAAAAAAATATAATAAAATAAGATTTCGGCATTCCTAACAAATAATTAATTAATGAAATTTATTGTACTAACCAGAGTTGGGTCGGATATTGAAAAAAAGTATCCGGATACCGGATATTCAAAATGTATCCGGATACTTCCTAGGATACTTTTTGTAAAAAGGGCATAAATAATTATTAGTATTAAAACTATGTGATGTGCATGTATTTTTAATGTAATATATAATAATAAAAATACATTTAATGATGAGCTAACGAAAAACTTTTTCGTGTCACTGCCTGAGCTTTTGATATTGAATTTGGCCAGCGTCGGAGCAGCCGAATTTTCAAACTTTTAGGGGTGTACTTATTTGTACTTGTAGGTACACTAAAATAAAAATATAAATTTTAGGATATCCTTTATTATAATCCGAAAAATAATTTCTTCTAATAATTATAAATACAAGGGGTTCTTGAAAAGAGAGATATAGAAAATATAAAAAATAAATAACGTACTTATGAAACTTTATAACTGATTTATAGGTAAAAACAAAGCTCCATTAGAATATAATAATATATGTGTAGTTCTTTTTCACGGGTATGAGGACAGGCATATAAAGAAACAAATTAAATTTTGGCCGACGTTTCGTCGATTTATTTCGACATCTTCAGGGCAAAAACTTATGAAGATGTCGAAATAAATCGATGAAACGTGAAAAAGAACTACACTTTTCAGAAGGACGTTAACAGTCAAAAGAATAATAATATATATTATAACGGTAACCAGTACGAAAAATGGGATTTAACATGTTAGACACATCTGAATTAAGGTTTAAGTGGAGTCGACTATTTTTTGATTCTCAAACGCGAGATGGCGGTGCGAGCACTCCGCTAGTTCTGTTCCTTTTCTATGAATACAGTAATCTGTAAACGTCTCTACAAAATTTAATACCTTGGAAAAAAACATTCGCAATTAGTCACTAGATGCTAAACGAAAATTGTGCGGCAAGATGTTGTGCTCTTTATGCGAAATTGCCACATCTACACCAAATTTTATAGTCGTTATTCGTTTTTCGCTTTCTTGTTTGTACTTAGTGGTTTTAGTGATTTATTGTTTTTATATAGCTGCTATTTCCATAAAATTAATAAATATATAACCTATATAAATTAAATTCTCAAAATTCAATTTTTTTACCACAATCTAATACATAGGTGGAATTTTTGTAGATTAATAATATTTGATATGCTTAATTTTTCGCCAGCAAGAACAAACCGCAGAATGGATTTTCACAAAATTTTCACCAAAAATCGGATAGGTGAAAATGTAGAGCTGATTATATTTGGGAAAAATATGAACGTAAGAAGGGGTTTTTTAGAGGGGATAAATATTTGAAAAAATCAAAAAGAAAGATATCTGATTCAAATAAAATTTTTCAGAAATATTTATAATTGTCAACATTTATTTTCCGAAATATAAAACCCTCATTGGTGTACATTGAGGGGTTTTTAGGAAGGTTGAAAATTTAATAAAATCGAAGAAATTAACTAATGATCTGATCAGTGGCGTCTCGTGGTAAGAATTGTAAGGTGTTCTGCGATTTTTTAAAAAAGTTTACCTTGTAAGGGGGGCAGAGCTGGGTAGTATCCGGATATTTAATGTATCCGAAAGCTGTATCCGGATACTTTTTAAATTTTATATCCGGTATCCGTATCCGTAGCCAAATTTTAAAGTATCCGGTATCCGGATACTTTTTTTGATATTCGGATACTTTTAAATATTTATCGCCCGCCGATAATGCATAACACTGCCCTTCCTTTTCTCTTTTACAACTATGATTGATACGCCTAAAAGAAAAGCTTTAAGCGATTAACACTTTGAGGTATTGGTACTTACAAGGCAAATGCACTTCACTTCTGACTTCGTCAGCAATTGGAATAATTTCTGTATTAGTACGTTTTTATTTTAATTTAATGTTTCCTTATAAGTTTTGGGTTCTAGTTTTATTATTCCTAAGCAATAAACAATTTTTTGAGTACTTTCTGATTTCTTTCTCCAATTAATGTATTTTTATTATTATATATTACATTAAAAATACATGCATATTACACAGTTCTAATAATAATAATTTATGGCCTTGTTAAAAAAGTATCCTTCAAAGTATCCGAAAAAAATATCCGGATACTTGTACCCGAATACATTTTTAAATGAAAGTACTTTTTTAAAAAGTATCCGGATACATTTTGAGTATCCGATATCCGGGCACTTTTTTTCAGTACCTATCCGACCCAACTCTGAAGGGGGGTTCTCTCCCATCAATTTTATCGTCGTTTCTTCGCCTTTCGTGTTGAAATATTGGATTTCTGGAGCCGAAATATTCCCAGATTCTCGGAAGTCAAACTCTCATTATGTCCCCGAAGCTCCACAAAATTTAACAGAATTAATTTATTTTTTGGAAAAAAATATATCGATTCTTCGACACATTTTCAATATGTTTCTGTATATTTAATCAAAAAGCCGAATCTAATTGAGCCATGACATTAGTTGGCCCTAGTAACGTTAATTTCATACAATTATGAAGATGGCTTTTAGAATTTTTAGGTTTTCTTTATTTTCAAACTCAAATACTCTAGATTCGAGTATTTTAGCAATCAACGATTTAAGCTTAAAATTCTACCTGAGTTTTATTACTGTGTTCGAGTACCCTTATTCTTACTACAAAGATAAACATTTACAAGGTTTGCAGTATGTTTACAAAATGTTAAAATAAATGGAAACTTTCACTTTTTCAAACAAAATAATATTAACTATGAAGAAAATAATATTTTAACAGAGATAAACTATTGTAGGTACCTACATGAAATCAATATTTCAACATAAGTAAATAAAGATTCTTAAACCTCATTGTTTCTTTTATGTGAATTCCCCTTTTAAGTATCTTACCCATTTACCTATCCGCAATTTAAGATATCAAGTATTGTACCGATAATTTACGACCGCTCACAAAAAAAGCTGCAAATTTCCACTACATCAAAGGAGTTACCAGACTTATTAGAATATCTTTGGATGATGCCTATAGATCGTCGGAGATATCTATCAGTAAATAGATAAATAAATAAATATCAATAGTAGGTTTTTTGGTAAATATAATTTACAAGTTATGGTATTCAGTATAATATCCAAATATTAGATAGATAGATTTAATGACGACTTTACATTATAAATTGTTCCCTGAAAAATCTCTTCTGAAAAACTTGGAATTAAGTAACCTTAATTTAATATACACCACTAAAACTTCAGTGAATAGTCTGTAATACAGGCTCTGTTAAATAAATAATGTCAATTTTTACTTTATTGAATTTACACAGGGTGTCCGCGAAAAGTTTGTTATTATTTAAAATAATTATAATTTATCTAGTTTTAAATTTAATAATATCTTAATGGATATCATTAATTAAATTGATTGTACTAACCCTTACTTTTTGGAAGTCCATTAAATTTCAGGTTCTGGATATCTAATAATACTGTTAACGTATGGCCGTAGAAAAATAAGTATTAAATGAGATAATGTAACAACTGTAGTCGCATTTAAAATATAATATACACATTTGTATTTATTGTACTATTATCGACTATTTTTTATTGCTGATAAGTAAATAAAAATGTTTTATTTTTACCTACCTATTTTCGTAAAATGTTAATATGTTAAAAAGCCACCTATTCATTAAATTTTGTAGCTTCCTGCTTAATAAATTAGGTACCTAGTGTAAGTACATTTTTAACCAAAAATTCAAACTGAAATCTGCATCTAAATGCTAATTAAACCACAAATGTAAGACTTTATTGTTGTCTCTTGATTTTATTGTTTATATTTTTTCTTATATAGTTGTACCTATAAAGCGACAAAATATAAATTTAGAGCTAGACAAAATGAGGTATGAAAACTTAAAAAAAAATGTCTAACCTGTTTTTAATTTCTAACCTGTTTAAAATTAAAAATTGACCTGTTACACGATTTTTCAATGTCGCCGTTTTAGAAAATAACCAATTTATTTCTTTCATTTGCACCATGTATATGCTCGAGGCATACCTATGTCATTGAAAGATTAAAAACAGACCCTTCTTTTTTTGTTGGCTTCGTTATCGAGCAGTAATAATACTAAAGAAGTTAAACTTTACATTCTACCCCACTCTCTGTATAAGCTATACAAAATGAGGTATCAATCAATTTCTTGAGTGTCTAGGTTATAATATTAAATCGGCAACACTGTTGAACGATGTTCCTAAAAATCGCACCATCTGTGTGTGCTTTACTGAAATGTTTTTAAAAGTTCTGCATAGCGATGTAGACGTCAGCACCTCCCAGAGGTAAAAATTTAATGTGCGAATTTTAAATCGTATTATTGTTAAATTCGAATTTTGTAAAACAAACGGTTTTAAATAACAATTTTTTTTTGTAAAATACTTAAAAACATATCCATTCAATTGTTTCAAACTTTAAAATAAAAAAAAATATTCGAATAAATGATTTAGGCATGAATTAATATTTTTTTATTTTTTTGTGTCAAAACTGTACATTCAAAAATTTTCAAAAAATTTGTATATATTTTATTAAAGAAGATGCATAATATTACAAAAAATAGTTCAAATCGTTCGACTAGTTTTTGAGTTTTATACGTGAGAAAACATAGTTTTTCTTGTTTTTCCCGAAAACAACTCGAGCGATTTGGATTAAATTTTCGGAAAATACTAGTCGCGATATAATACATATTCATGAATTTTTTCAAAATTTTTGAATGTGTAGTTATTTTTTCCGGGGGTCCACTTAAACCTTAAAGGAAGGGCAGTGTTGTGCCTACGTTAGGTGCAATATCGGAGGGCGATAAATAATATTTAAAAGTATCTGAATATCAAAAACAGTATCCGGATACCGGGTACAAAATTTAAAAAGTATTCTGGATACAGCTTTCGGATACATAAAAAATATCCGGATACTACCCAGCTCTGGTACTAACCCTTACTAATTAAGGTATTTATTAGAATAAATATATTAATTATAATAAAAACATATTACGGTTTCTATATATACACACATCAACATGGTCTAAAGAAAAATTGAAATAAAGTGGAAAGTATATTTATAATTATACCTTTTTTAAAATTGAGATTGAAATGTATTAGCAACAATGCAAAATTAAACGAGGTTAGTTTGAGATTATTTTATTTACTTTCTGATGGATGTATTATTTGAAGGTGTTGAAGTAGATGTAAATTTTTAGAATATATTTTGTGGGGAAAAATTTATAAATACTTTTCCAAAACGTTTGATGATTATTGCAAAAGTGTTACTACAATGTTTGTAAACATTAACAGGTTAGTCTGTCTTCAATATGACTTCAAGTAAGTACCTTGCTAATTATTTACTGCCTAAATAAATAAATATCATTTATTTTTTAGAGAGTATTGGACATTCCTAAATTACCACCCAGATCCATGATTTAATGAAAAATGGAGTACAAAGTAAAGTACACCCTACAATAAAGCTTACCTATAGTTTATTTTTATTTTGAGATACCTAAAGAATTGGGATAAGCTGACTATCAGCAATTGGCCAACAATACTCTTGCAAGTACTAAACATAATTGTTAATGTTATGGGTATATCTTAATAAAACTAATTGTATCATTAAATTATGGCTATTAATTATATTCCAAAAATGTCAACCCATACCCAAAATGTATCCAATAGGATACATTTTAATTTCAATACATACATAATAATTTTTTAACTGATATCTTATTTATTTTATAAAGATCCATATTTTATTTACATTTGAAAGCACTCTCCATCAAAAGTGATAAGAGGTAAGTTTTAATTTGTTTATTTACTGTTTTAATTTTTTTACAATTAATAGGTAGGTATTATTTATTTTATTATCTATGATTGAGATCTTAATATCAAATTTAGTTTTAAAAGATGTATTGATATAGGTATTTTGCATATTAGATATATGAATTTTCTTCTTTTTGAGTACCTACCTATACCTTTTTGAGTTCATATAAGAGTCTTTACTAGGACATCTCAGAGAAGTGTTAATGCTACTCGTCCTTTAAGCCATCCTTTGTCTACTTTAAATACTAGGATAGACTAGGAAGAATATTACTATCTAAATCAAAACTATTTGATTAATTTTTGATTAGGTGGAGTATGGTAAACAAAATATTTCTACAAGATGTTACTACTTTTCTAAAGTATTTCAAAAATGTCCTGAAAATACTATTTTAGCAATATACTTTTTCTGGCAACCATATATGTTTAGATAATTACCTAAATTGTTGGAGAAATAAATCGATGGTTTTTAAAATGTATGCTACTGTTTCCTCAAAAACTTTGGTAAGCAACTGCCTACACTGGTTGTATTCTGTCGATAGTAAGAAGACTGACAAAATTTGTAACCGAGTTAGTAATGTTATGAATTATTTTATTTCTAATCTTTAATTTTTTAGAACTGTTTCCTCAAAAATTTTGGACCTGAAGTAACTGCCTACACAGGTTTTATTCTATTTATAGTAAATAATTAATAATTTTTACTGTTAATTCTAATCTTTTATTTTTTAGAACTCTTTCTTCAAAAACATTGAATCTGGACCATTATAGAACCCATGGCTACATCAATATGAAACCTATTGTGGGCTACTACTATGTGTTTTAAAATACAAATGTTTATTTTAAGGTTCAATTACATTTCAAACATTACCTAATAACATCTGCATATTATTAGTAAATAACAAGTAAATGTATCCAACCCAAATTTGTAAAACTGTTTTAATAAAAATATTACATATTTGACTGTAAATTTTAATTCTTCACATTATCTAAAGAGAAAGCTATTATATTTATGCATATTGAACATGTAAATAAATATTGTAGAAACCCTTACTTTGTGGACATTATTATCATGCCTATTTAGAAAAACAGTTTAACACTTAGCTGTTAATATTTACATAATACCTATGTGGTATTAATTTATATATGTAAATCCCTTAGGTTGGGTTTAGTTATTTAACAAATAAATATATAAGATAATGATTAGGTAACTTAAAAGATTAAAAAAAGTATAAACAAAAATCGGGTCTCTCAAAACTCGCATTTTTACCAATTCGACTAAAATAAGACAACTGTGTTTAAGTAAAAAGTAATTTAGGAAATAACAACGGTTCATAACACTAAATTCCAACAACACTGCACATATCACAGTTGGATAATGCTATAAACAATGTAAACACCAACGCAAATTGTGAAAATATACTTTAAAATTAATTTTTTTTAACTTCTGGTAAATTATAAACGAATATTAATATAGACAAATATATATTTAAAAGCAAAACACTAAAATTAATATATTATTTTGACATTATAAACGAGAAATAAGGTTAGGTTGGTTATGTTAAGTGAAGTTTGGATTTGGAGAATTAGAATCGACATACGTCTTTGAAAATAGCGCCACCAAAACTGTTGAACTAAATTGACAGATTAGTGCAATGTTCAAATTTTGCGTGCAACAAATCTCAAAAAATATATCTTTTTTTAACTTCATATTTTGCTAGTCGCATTCTCTATGCTTTCTTTAGGAGTTAAGCTTCTGGCGTTAAAATCCGTGATCACAAATTGTCAAACTTTTTAAAAACATACCATCACTTAGACACCAATATCTCTTTTATTACAAAATAAAACTTAACTAAAAAACCTTATCTCCTAGAGAAAGGTATAAGCTATATCCTGTTAAAATTTGAATACGTAATTTAAAGGCGTTCTTTAGATTTGTTGTTTACAAAATGATTGAAATTTTGGGTACAATTCAGGCTTGCCACCCGTTTTCAGCTGTCACATTTTTGACGCCCCTCTTAACTTTCACTATTTATTCTATAAATTGCAATTACAGCTGTTTCGCTATAACTAGCATCGTCAGATTGACATATTGAAAACATGTAATTTCAATATGTCAATCTGTCATATGTCATCGTCAGATTGACATATTGAAAACATGTAATTTCAATATGTCAATCTGACGATGCTAGTTATAGCGAAACAGCTGTAATTGCAATTTATAGAATAAATAGTGAAAGTTAATACAACCTTTTAGTTGTTTATTGTTCTGAATACTTTATTTTTCTTACCATTAAAATATATTTTAGGAGAACCTCTGATCATGGCTTTGTAAGCCGAAAGCGCTTAGTTTCAATATTTACAGTTTACGTATTAAAATTTATTCTAAATACATTTTCCCATTCACCTATATAAATTTTAATATTTTCACAATGCAATAAAATCATTCTTCTTATTACAATGAGCTCTGTCCATGGGTCGGAATTTCTAAGAACTGCTATAAACAATTAGTCTAGATATCAATATAGGATAATCCGTATCAGTTACTATTTTGACTATATATTTCGGACGTTTTAATTAGAAAGTGTTTTCAAACACCCCGCGTTTCAAGGACCAATCGGAATGCTTGAACCTTAAACAATGTTGCCACATAGATAATCGTTCGTTTGGTGTAAAATAAACTCAGTAGTGGCTGGAGTTTCAAACAGTGAAGGTCAAGTGTCAAAAAATAAATAATAGTAAGCAGTTGTGAATTTTTATTAATTTATTTTATTTTGTGTGGTTTTGACCGATTATAAAATGGAAACCAGTAAACCAGGTAGAAAAGAAAACAACAATTAACAAACATGATTTTAGGTTATGAGGGATTAAAAATATAATAGAATAGTTGTCATTATGTCTTGTAGGGATAAACGGGGCAACAGATTAAGTTCATTTGAAATATACGGTTAATGGGGTCCTGAACACTTTCTTTTAGTGTAAATATAGAAGGTAAAGGTGGAAAGAAGAAAGAAGTTTTTGCGTCTTAAATATGATCCAAATTTGAATTATTTAATTTTAAAAATTTTACAGCGCCCTCTAATAGGCAAAAGTAAAACTGATGATGACTCATACCGTGTAAAGATTAGGTAAATTTGTATTTGAACGTTGGCAACGCTTAACCTTTCAGTATTGGTATTGACAGATGGTTGACATGTATTCAAATTTAATTATTGCCAATATTGTAGGTAATAATTATTGCCAATAATGTAGGTACATGTTTTTTAGTATATCACGAAAGCATAAGCGTCACAGTGACAGTTATATCATACCAACATCATTGTCATCAAAAATGTAGTTATCCTTCAGAATGCAAATACCCAAAAAATATTAAAACAAATTAAATAAAAAATAATGTTACTTCAGGAAAGAATAAAATGATTATTATTTCTCATATTGCAATCTGTATTTTGAGTCATTGTACTTACATTTTAAAATATAATATTTTTATTATTATTGACTCCAAAATTATAATTATATTTGATTTAAGTCTAAAATTCACATAAATATTAACAAATTATGTTTAAATTGCTTTTTTTAGTGAGTGTTCAGTACCCCATTTAAGAAATAGGATAAAATGGATTAGCTAAATGTACTTAAAAACAATATTTTTTTTATTTATCAAACAATTTTGTTAAATATTGCAAATAAAATCATTTTGGATTTTCCCCATTTCTCCTGTCAAAGTCGGATCTTCTGACGAATGCATTTTGTTGCTGTTAGTTTAGAACTTCGGAAGACAATTCGTAATGACATTTTATTAAGCAGTGTAACACTTGAATAATCTGATAATATGGCATCAAAGTACAGAATTATGTTATTTTATTGGTGTTGTCGCGCTGTCGTCACTATCCCAAAGGGACGAAGAAATTTAAATTTCAATAATTTTTTATTTATTACTATTCAATGATATTTAAAAAAAACCTCATGAATATGTTTCATTTCATGCACTTTAATAATAGAAATTTTCCTGAAAATTGTGGGTTCAGCTTATTAATTTTTAATCTTTTACCTGTAGATTAATATAATTTTTTATTGTAGGTTCTCATTCAACAAGAAATCCTCTTTCCCAAGCTGTTCACGTCTCTTCGTTCAGCTCTACATTCTCTAATAGGCTTTGAAACGAATGAGTGCGAGATCTTATGTAGAAAGAGGTTAAAATCCAAAGATGACGTGTCTGATGACGAAACTGACGAAGAACCTGTCATTAGAAGTGAATAGATTTTATTGTTTATAATTCGACTGTGACATCGTTATGTTCTATGATTGAAATTTTGAGACGTCGGCTAGAATATCTTATATCTAAAACTTTTGTAAAACGATATCGATTTTTTGGATCACCATACCAGTTATATCCCTACTACTTATGTCTGGCCAATGTCTTATCTCAACAACAAAAAATAACAATATTCAGTTGTAGGTAGGATACAAAGAGTACAGGCTAGACAAAGAATTTGCAAAAGAGGGAAATATTTTTAGTAATTAGTTAGTTTTTTTTATATTGTATAAATTATTTGTTTACTTAAAACTAACGTTAATTCCATGAATTAACATTTTTTTAGTTTTTAGGAGATTCTATTTGGATAGAATTAAAGTTTCTAATGCCAGTGAATACTTACAAGATGAAATATTTTATTTAGCTTTAGCTTTTTATTGAAAACTTATTTTGAAGAAGAATCTTAATCTTTAAATTTGCTACAAACATTTTTTAATTATGAAAATTTATGTTTTAAGATTGGAAAAAATTAATTGAAAAGTTTGTCTTGGCCTGTACATTTTTTTTTAAATGATTCGAGTATTATGTTATTTTAAGTCTCTACTTATATTTACTTGTTACAATATAATGAGGCTGTTTTTAAATCTCATATTTTAATGATACAATATGTGACCAATTGACTGTATAAAGCAACATTATTGTTAATTTAAATAACTTAAATAATTCTTTTGATTTATCTTTATATTTAAATTATTTTTATCAGAGTTCTCAGCTTTTGATCCGTTTGAGGTGCTACATTTACTATTTGCGCCCATTTTCAATAAATTTATTTGAAATGGAAAATTTTGTTTATTAAACTGCTGAATTAATTAAAATGTTCTAGAAAAATATTATAATTTGTTCTCCAGTTTAATAAACAAAAGTATCTATTCAAATAAATTTATATAAAATGGGCGATAATAGTAACTGTAGTACCACAAACGGATCAAAAGATGATGATCACTCTGATAAAAATAATTTAAATCTAAAGATCAATCAAAAGATTTATTTAATGACAATTAAATGAAAGGGTTTATGTTGAAAGTTGAGACGGCTGATCTGTCAGTTGGACATTTATATTATTCGTTTACTGTTTTCCATGTAATGGAAAAACTTTATTGACTGAGTGGAAATAATTTTTATTATTTTATTTAGCGGCAGGTGCATTTTTTCTGTTTAATTCGTGATTTTACTTAAACGTTTAAGAAACACTAAAATAAATTCTTGTAAATCTATTTCTTTTGTAATACATACTTGGTCGGATAATAAAAAGTAACATCAATTAAAGAGAAATCATTTTTGAACGGATTACATTGTTTGTTATGGATAAATTGTATCTATTGTTTGCTTTTTGTGATCCGCCCGGTATAAATGCGGTACGCATACTTTTTTCTTTATACTTAATTTCTCTTGACGGAGATTGTGATTAAAAGTATATTATTGTTGAACGTAAAAGTTTAAAAGATATTTATTACTGTTAATAATGTAATAAGTCAGATGTTTTTATTTCGTACATAATAAATATTTGAAACATACCGTTGTGGCGTTTTATTAATCAGATTAGGAATGAAAAAAGTGGTGGTAAGTATTAAAACCAAAAAAATATTTTAACTATTTATTTCATGTTATTTTGTATATAAGCCAGATACCCTATAAAAAAGCTGAATTAGCGGCTGGTAAATAGCAAGCGGTTACTTTTTTTCGTTGGACGAACTTGATTTGGAACCATCTAAAAAATAAAAGTTACTTGAATGAGAAATTTATATTTGTTTAAGAATTATAAAAGATATGTCTAGTGGCAGGCTGTCTGATTTTTTCTCATGCTAGGGCCCCCAAGAAACACAAATGTATATGTTACAAAAAATATGTAACAGAGAAAGAAAGATTTTTATATAAACCATTTATATATTTTTTACGTAGTAGGTATTTATGTAACAAAATTTTTATAAACTTTATTATATATTCTCAATATTGACATTATAAAATATTTTATAAATTATATATCTAATTGATTATGTATTCATTATGTAAATTCTGCTACATAAATAGAAGAACAAAATTATATATATTTAATACGTAAAATTTGCTACATAAAATATTTTATATATTTCGCCTCGTTTAATATAATGCGTCTTACAAAAAAAGAAGGAAATTATAACCTATTATAAATTGTCATGAGTCTTTCGAGTACTACAAATACCCGTGCAAATTATGAATAACAAAGTATATGCTTATAATAAAATTTTTTCTGGGTGTCTTTGTGTTGAGTATTGGAGAAAACATTATGTAAGTACTAATTATTATTATTTATATACTTATCACACTAAAGTTATTTTCAAGTATAATTGATTTACATTCAATAAATAACTTAATTACAAATTTTAGGCAAAATTATTCTTTAAAAAGAAAAAAAAATGGAAAGACTTCTGTGACTTGTCAATAAGGAAGAAAAAGAAATGAATAAGTAGCTCAGTTTTACAATTTTACAGTGGTTATGGTAAACCATCATCAGAAACGAGATCAGAAATAAACATATACACTTGAAACGCTGAAAGATTACCCGTGCGTCATTGTATGTAAGCATACGAATAGGATAGAGAAGACAACAGTTTATAATTTAATATTATCGTTTGATATTTATAGAAAAGGACAGCACATAGAAAAGGTGTCGGTGATATGATCGTTGAATCGTGACGCACGGGTAATCTTTCAGCGATTCAAGTATATATTACATAGTAATTTGGACATATTTGAGATGTAACATAATATACATTGTAATGATATTACAAAGATTAAACGTTTTATTTTATTTTATTTAAATGTAAATTACATAAGTTGACAATCAGAATGACAATTCTATCAACATAACAACAGCTTACAGGGTGATCACTATTCTCCTACAACCCCCTCTTTCAAGAAATCATCATTCCTATGATGATACTCTCTGATATTTGCCACGTTAGCAGTTTCTTGCTCCGTACCATTCTTAAATTTAACATTTGACAAAATTCCATCTATATAATTTGTTTTTATAATCTTAAAGGGCCCTTTTATTACATACTCTTTTCCAATTTTTTGATGTCTGGTCAAAATCCATTTTCCTATTTTTAAATTTGGTGGGAATAACCTTTTAGATTTATTGGCCTGCTCTTGAACTCTTCTTTTATATTTTTGTTGTTGCTCTTCTGTCTTCGGATTTTCAACAATTTCTATATCTAAACCTAATATATTATCTGCTGATAATTTAATTGCCTTTTTATGTAACTTATAAGATGGTGAACAACCTAAATATTCATTGTGTGAATAGTTGTGATGATGAATTGCAGCCTCTAAACCCTTTTTTCCATCCTCCTTTAAAATTTTCATAACATTTCATATATGTTTTTATCTCTCTTATCACTCTTTCAGCTATTCCGTTGCTACAAGGATGATACGGACTAGTATGGATTATTTTAATATCTCTTTGTTTTGCCCATTCTTTTTAAATCTTCAGACATAAAAGATTTTCCACAATCTGTCACCACATTCTTGATTTTATCAATAAATTTTAATTGTTCCAAGTAATTTTTGATTGATTTGCTGTTTTCTTTCATTGCTTTTCCAAATAAGTATCTCGTAGCTTCATCTATTACTACCATGAATGATTTAGTTTTAGTATTTGTATCAGATCTCTTACACATTTCTCCAAAATCTAAATGAACCGTCTCGAATGGCTTCTGTGAACATTGAGTTAAATGCACATACTGTGGTTTAGGAAAGTATTTAAATTTTGTGACTTGACATATATGACAAGTTTTTACATAGTATTTAATATCTTTAACCATTGTCTTCCAATAAAACCGTTTTTTTATTTTATAATATGTTTTATAATATCCATCGTGTCCTCCTGAATCTGGATCAATATGATACAAATTCAATATTTCTTTTACCAAAGCTTTTGTTTTTACCAAATAAATTTCGTTTTCATTTCTTTCTAAATCTGAGTTTATAATATTACACCAAAAGGTAATCGGCACACATTTCGGAGTATCAATACATAGCCTAGAAATAGCATCAGCATCTTTTAATTCATGCCCTTTCTTATGATTTATTATCATATTAAAATTTGACAGAAATAGTTGCCATCTAGCCAATCTATCTCTTAAATTTCCACAAGTAAGCAACTGTGTTAAAGCTCGATGATCGGTATGAATTATAAATTTCTTATTTTCCAGATAAGTTCTAAAATATTTTACTGCTTTCAATACTGCAAGACATTCTTTTTCTGTAACTGAATAGTTAATTTCGGTTTTTGAATAGGTATATGAGTAATAACTAATCACTCTCAGTTGTCGTACTTTAGGTTCACTTTCGTCTCTTTGATATAATATCGCTCCACATCCATAATAGGAACTGTCAGTAGCCAATTCAAAATTAAGCTTTTTATTTGGGATTCTCAAAATGGGTTCAGAAGTAATTATTTCTATTAATGTTTTAAAAGACTTCTCACACTCTTCAGTCCATAAAAACTTCTTATTTTTAGATTTCAATTCCTCTAAAGGTTTGGCAATCATACTATAATTTTTAATGAAACTTCTAAAATGATTAGTCAATCCCGTAAAACACTGTAATGATTTTACATCACTTGGTCTTTTCATGTTTTTAACCTTTTCAACCGTTTCTTGTTTCATCTTTTTTACATTTCCATCGATTTCTCTTCCCAAAAATATAACTTTTTCTACACAAAATATGCACTTTTTAAAATTAATCTTAAAATTATTTTCATTTAACTTTTCTAGAACTCTCAGAGTGTTATCTTGGCATTCTTGATAGGTAAAACCTCCACAAAGTATATCGTCAATATATACTAAAACATTGTCTTCCAGAAGTTCTTCCAAAACATCCTGCATTACTCTTTGGAACCTTGCACTTGAATTTTTCCAACCAAATGGTAGTCTTGTGAATTCAAAATGTCCTAAATCAGTAACAAAAGCAGTGTACTTTCTTGTACTTTCTGAAAGACTAACGTTCCAAAATCCATCTTTCAAATCAATTTTCGAAAAATATTTGCATCCGCCGAATTTTTCAATTATGTCTTCAATCATTGGAAATGGAAATGGGTCAAGCTCCGTTTCTTCATTTATTTTCCTATAATCAATACAAAATCTAAAACTTCCATCACTTTTTGTTTGTAAGACACATGGAGATGAATAAGGAGATGTCGATTTTGTGATAATTTTCTTATCTAGTAATTCTTTAGTTTTTTCTCTTATCCATTTATTTTTTTCATCCGAATACCTATATGGTTTTAATTTTATAATTGTTCCATTTTCTTTCAAATCGAAACTTGTTTCATATTTTGAAGGTCTTACATCAGCATAATTCATAATATTAGAAAATTTCTTACCAATTATATTTTCATTAAAATTATCTTTATTGACTTCGACATTTATTGCAAATACATTTAAGTCTTTTAAGGTCTTTTCTTCCAATTATTAAATCAATCGACATGTTTTTGACTACTGCTGGATATATTGTAATATTTTTATCACCAAATTGTAACTCTACTTCAGATGTATATTGACATTGTGTATAACCGGCTAAGCTTCTAATGCGAATATTACTTCTGAGTTTTGGCAAATTTTGAAACTTAACTATTTTCTCATTAATTAAATCTAATTCGGATCCAGTATCTAATAAAGCTATAATTTCTCTTTGATTGATCAGTACTCGCACCAGACTCTCATTTAATTCGGAGAAGTTTGAAAAATTATAATAATATTCCGCATTATTTATTTCAAAATGATTACATTTACATGGATGTGAATCTTGAAGTTCTTCTTCCGCTTGTTCTCTTTCAACCATATTATTTCCATAAATTTTCTTCTTTTCATTATTCCCATTCCTGAATGATCTGTTCTTGTTAGATTTATTTGGTATTTGGTTTCTTTCATTCCAAAATTTCTTTTCTGTGACATTTTTATTGTACTCTTGTTTATAAGCTTTAATAGATTTTATAAACTTCAAAAGTTCCTCTTTAGTTGAGATGTCTTTAACTGTTATCTGCCTTTGAATATAAAAGGGCAATCCTAGTATAATTATGGCAATCATAGATTTTTCTGATAGGTTTTCATCAGCAGAAGCAATCAATCGTACCTTTTCATAGTAGTATTCCATAATTGAACCGCTACCATATTTGTAACTAATCGCTTTGTCCCATTTTACAACAATTGGTTCGTCAAATGTTGTTATAAAATCTTCTTTCCAATCCTTCCATGTATTTGTCTTCAACAAATTGCGTTGTAATCTATCTTGATACCATTGTAGAGGAACTGCGACCAAATAAAATCTCATATTATATATTTTTTCGTAATCTGACCATTTATTAGATTCCGACAAGAAGTCATATTGATTCATCCAACTCGTCGGATTCTCATTTTCATTGAATGAATTTATCTTTATGTTTTCATTGTGATTAAATCTGGTTGTCTGGCTCAGCCATTTGGACATCAAATTATCCAACTCCAACTTTCCGATTTTTATCACGTTTTGATCTTCTCCTTTATCGTAATCTATACGAATAGGTTCTTTATTTGACTGCGCCATATTGTAATGATATTACAAAGATTAAACGTTTTATTTTATTTTATTTAAATGTAAATTACATAAGTTGACAATCAGAATGACAATTCTATCAACATAACAACAGCTTACAGGGTGATCACTATTCTCCTACATACATAATAAATATGTAGGTAATATAAATACGTTCATATTATATCACTATTGTTCTCTAGCTGTGCCGGCCTTTGTCAGTATTCAATACATAAATATTATCTAGTTGTTACTTCAGTTTTATATAACTGTGACTTTTATATTTCAAAAATTACATAACATATATATCCAATATGTTTTTGTGTTTGCTGGGGGAATGTTAGTTGACGAAGAGAGATATTAAGTTGGTTGATAAATACGGTGAATTGGCATTTGAGGAGATAAAAGCCGAACTTAAAGAGTGTACAGGCAAAAAAAGATGTCCTTATACAAAGGTACAGTTAACAGAAGCAAACAGGAGCCCTGGGTGGGCGTGTCTATGTCGCTGAAGTTGAATTTTCGTAGTAGTAACAATCAATATTTTCAATCGATAACCAAATATCGACACCATAAAGGTTAGTGCAAAAATGAAAATTATCCTTACTTACGATTCAAATTATTAGAATTTGTCAAAATTTCCAAAAGTGGTGTTGTCTAATTGCAGTCGTTGGCCCTAATTAATATAAAAATCAGCAAAAACGATATATTCGGTCATCTCTCTGTATCTGTAGAGTAGGAAGGGTGAGTATAGACCCACAGCACTTAGGCCACAATATTGCCCATTGTACATCCTCCCAAGGAGTTGCCCTCCTAGGACATTGTCCATCCTGCCTTATCCAGGAAGGAAGACAGGTCACCAGGGGACATCTCCTTAATATCGGCAGGTGTAGGCCAACACTCACCGATTATGTTTACACTGGGGTGTTAAACTTAACAAAAATATGATGTTTTCTCAATGTTAATAGTTAGGGGTGTACAAAATCATACTAGGAAATCAATTTTAATTTTATTGTATTTATTATCACACGGTTTTTATGTCGATTTGAAAATTCAACTTTTGGATGATTTAAATAGTCCGCCATTCGTTCTGTGACGTAGATAACCCAAAAGTAAAGTTGGCTACATAAGGGTCGACATAGAACCGCAATTCTGTCGTCTTCTTTTTTAAAATTTTTATTCTCAATCACAATGTTCGTCTAATTTTTACTGCAGGCACGGTTACAAATTTTTTATGAGGAGTTCTAACTGTTATGTTCGTGCAGTATGATACAAAACAAGATTTATATGATATTGACATTATTCAAATTTGAAAAAAAATGTGGAGAAAAGCTAACTAATCTTAGATAAAAAAAATTTAAGACAAATTTAAGACACCAGAACACTCATATATTTTGAAAGTTCTTCAAACTTCAAATTAGATTGGCCTTTTTGTAACTAGTCATTAGCTATAAGTTCATAAAACATCTAAATCAGAAAGTGGCTTACTTCATATATGAGTTAGTAATGTATCTGTAGTGAAAGTTGCAAACATTTAGGAATTCTCAATTTCCAGTTTTCTCCCAAAGTATTTGATTAAAAATTAAAAAATTTTTTAAATATATTTTTGCAAAGTAGTGCTAATATACTTTAATAAAATACCAGAAACCGGATATCGGTTTAACACCCCATTACTAATGTACAATCGTTAACATTGGCTCGTGATTGGCTGGTTGCGATAACCTTTCTTTTAGTTCCCATATTTTTCGGATCTCATGTTTGCTTCTGTCTACTGTAAATGATGTAAAATGAACCTAACCTTAATTTATTTTTATTAGAAACGAACACTGATAAATGAATATTTTATTGAAAACTTAATAAATAAATCGATGAAGTATTTCTTTATACTTTCAGATCAGAAGCGTACGACCCTAATAATAATTTTATTATGAAAAAATTTTAATATAAAACAACAGATTGACCGGTCTACTTTGACAACAGCGCCACCATTTGGAACTACGCAAATAATCCTGCCATTACAAAATGGTATTAAAGTCACTGGAATCAAAAGAATTTAATAATAAAATTTAAATGAAGTAATCCTTGCATATCTCAAATGTGACCGATGGGTAAAACCGAATAAAAACTCAAAGTCAATATCATGGATTTTTATTGATGGACAAACGTTGTTTCGGCCTAGCATGGAGGCCATCATCAGGCTATAAAAAACAGTTGTGTTTAATCGTGCAAACGCACAAGAAAGAAAGAACATACCCTAATGTACAATTAAAAATATAGAGTTGATACTGTTGAGGGTTTTAGTCAACAGTACAATTATTAAAAACTACAAGTTATTAAAGATTACTAACCTTTATCACATGGACATTGTTTGCCACACTTGCAGCCTGTTTTGCAGTCACAAGAAGTTTGGCAACATTCTTCTGAAATAAAAATAAATATATATTAATGGGTAATTGAAACTTAAATCAAATGATGTACCACAAGATATTAGGTTTTCAAAACCATCATCAAACTGTAAATAAAATAAATCAATGACACATTTAAATAGTATATATCAGGGCTATTCAGAAACTAGGGAACGTTTCCGTCAAAAATTTTGTTTTTTTACGACAATGCCTGCCCTCACACGGCAAATCAAACTGCAGACTTCTTGACTCATTCATATGGGAGATTTTCCCACATCCGCCTTACAGTCGCGACTTAGCACCGAGTTATTTTCACTTGTTTCCGAAGATAAAGAACTGGCTAGCGACAGAGCGTTTTGATGACGAAGACGACGAGCTCCAGGCGTGCGTCACTGAGTGGCCGAGGTGGTAGGCAGCGGATTTCTATGATGAAGGAATTTCGAAGCTTGCCCACCGCTATAATAAGTGCCTCAATTTGTTTGGTGACTATGTAGAAAAGTAGCATTTTAGTCACTCTTTCAGATGTATACAATAAAATATTTTTCCTGTACCTAGTTCCCCAATTTCTGAATAATCCTCGTATATAAATATTTCATTCAATGCAAATATTGTAATGTAAATAGGTATGTTGCGTACGTTCTGGACTGTTATAATAAAAGTATACGACTATCTCTGACTGTCTCCGTAAAACAGGCAATGAATTCAATTTCAATAGAAAACGTAATGGAAATACTTAAGACAATATCCATTGTTTTGGAAAGTTATAAAACTTGTGGACCAGTATTGTCATTATTGTGTCACCATCAGTGCAAGGTTCAGCATTTCTAAACAGGACCCATAATCTTACCCCAATATTTTATACTTATTACTATTTAAATAATAATGGCCTGTGTTGGTACACATTTCATAACATCGTGCCACAGCAGTTTTATTTCAATATATCATTTGGTTTGGTATCGATTTGGCAGAGATTTCTAAAATGGCAAAACAAGTATCATGCAGTGATTTTGTACTTGGAAGGTTTTAAAGAAACAGAAGTCAACTTCACTTCAAAGGGGGGTTGCTGCAGCAACTTAAAAGAACTTTAAAGACCATCTCGTTGAACGTAGAAAAACTGCCAATAGGTAGGTACACCAGAATTCGTTTCATAAATATCATACTGGAAGATGTTTCTCGATAACGCCATCATGTGAAATTTATAATAGGAACTTTAAATTCCATACTCACATAAAATTTATAATATCCCAAAATAAGTATAAACAGAAATCAAACAATATGTTGTGAATAACTAAAATTTATTATAAATAAACAATGTATAAACAAAGTTTTGTTACTAACAAAATTACTAAAATAATGTTATCATACAGTTAAATGCTAATACAGCAGACATAACTAGAAGCTCTCCAGACATTTGTTATTAAACATAACACCTCCATTGCATTTTACTTTTCCTGTGAAGAAACGAAGTTTTGATTTCATGGTTCGGTTCTGAGGTGTGTCTGTTACTTTTGAAGGTACATCTACAAATAATTACAATTAAAATAAAACATTAAAAAATTTAATCATATTGAAAAGTACCTAGGTGAAACAATTGCTTTTTAATATAATTTCAATATTAAAAAATTTGTTTTTTATAGTTTTAAATCAATGTATGGACACTCATTTAGGGTTTATATCTTAAAAAGTTTTAAAACACAAAACAAAAAATTTGATAATTTAACAATTGATAAATATATATTGGGGTATGGTTACAAGGTAGGTACTTACCGATTACAGCTCCATAAAGTGTTGTAAACACAAAAATCAAAAACATAAACACAAAAAACACTCTCATGCTGACTTCAATTCGAAGAAAATCATGCAGTGTATCTCTGTTAGTTGAAAATAATCTT
The DNA here is from genome assembly GCA_035357415.1 of Ophraella communa. Classification (NCBI taxonomy): domain Eukaryota; kingdom Metazoa; phylum Arthropoda; class Insecta; order Coleoptera; family Chrysomelidae; genus Ophraella; species Ophraella communa. The sequence goes on along the minus strand of CM068989.1, from coordinate 9,737,054 downwards.
AATAAATATTTTATAAACACATGATATCAGGATACGTGTGATTAAGTAATTATAAATAAAATTTATGTATTTAAAACAATCCAGGATTGTAGTAAGTAGTTCCGATAAGAAATTTTGTAATTCATTGTATTAAAAACATTTTTTGCGAAATCAAATATTTTAAATTTTTTATTACCTACTGAGATTGTCAGTATAAATACGACAGTAAAATCATGTACAGGAGATTCTTTTTAGTGGACATTTGTAAAATAAGTAGATACATTATTAAATTTATAGAGTTTTTGATAGTCCCAATTAAATTTAGAATATCTCTTCCAATTAAAATGGAAATACTATATTATAAAAATTAATAAATAAATATAATCTTATCTAAATCCTGTGATATATTTGTTTCTAAACCTGAGTAGGTGTTTACAGTTAAACTAAAACTAACTTGTAATTTCAAATATATAAAATTATTGCAAACGGGGACAATTAGCCATACAAAAATATCTAGACATGTAATTTAAATGAAGAAAGTGGAACATTACGCACTAGCGATATTTTAGCAAGATTCAAAAACCCGACACCTGAGAAGGACACTGTAAAAATGGTGTAACTACTTTATAATAATAAACCTATAATATAAGTCTTGCATTTACTTAATTGTTTTATCCTAAGTGAAAAAGTACACGCACCAAGAGACAATTTATAATATTTTCTAATAAAGTTAATGTTTTATTTGAATGAAAGTATAAAAAAGTAGGTACCTCACTGTACTAAAAACAATATCATTGTTTTTATGAGTTGTAAATATTTGAACAAATCAACACCTTTATCTATCAGATGGAAATATTCACATTATTTACATTACTGTGAAATAATTGGATTATTATAGTTTATACAGGTATTTCTAGTTAAAATACTTTGGCGGCCATATTATACTACATACCTACCAGGTCTAGGTACTTTATCAAATTAATTAATTAATTTAATTCATGATTCCATTTCTAGGTCTTCTTCTCTATTTTATAAAATATGTCAATTACTTATTGTTCGGCAATGTTTCTGTGTCCCCACCACCCAAATCCACATGTATTAAGTTTTACTTTATTGTTTGATTTTATGGAAGGAATTTGTATCATATATCGACGGTTTGCAGCATAAAACATTTTGCAACACATCGAGTTAAAGAAAGTAACTAATTAATGACTTAATGTTTTGAAATATTGTTTCACCTTATAGGATTCAAATTTATTATTAACAGTGACTTTATTCACACTTAGGTAATTACTTTATGCATATATAGAACTATTAAAAACTAGTAGTTACCTCTCATAAAACACAATTCTAAAAAAATGTCAGTTAGTGACTTTATGCTGCAAACCGAGGATATATAAAGAATTATAAAGAATTTGACAAAATTCTACGAAAATTATTATGTAAACATTATTCTGAATGTCAGTATTGTATATAAAAATGAATAAATTTAATGTGTTGCCCATCGCAAAGTAATTGAGCCGGTTTATCTTTTTGTTGTTTGTTTTTATGATCATGGCGTAGCCAGTGGTAGCCACGGTATGCAGGGTCGGGCGGGCGCACGACCTATCCTGCCCCGACCTGTAGGAAACCTAAATAAAAGCAGTTTTTCAGTTATAATGCACTGCTATAAATTCGACATTTACTGTAAAGAGGTCTTTCGCAAAGATAAATTGGTCTTATGAAGTTACTTAATACATGAATAAATAATTGTGTAATTGGGGGTGTTAAACTTAACAAAAATATGATGTTTTCTCAATGTTAATAGTTAGGGGTGTACAAAATCATACTAGGAAATCAATTAATTTTATTGTATTTATTCTCACACGGTTTTTATGTCGTTTTGAAAATTCAACTTTTGGATGATTTAAATAGTCCGTCATTCATGCTGTGTCGTAGATAACCCAAAAGTAAAGTTAGCTACATAAGGGTCGACATTAGCTTTGTTCGGGTTTACTTGATTACTGTTTTCAAACTGTCAGGATTTTCTTTTTTTTTTCTTGTACGGTTTTCGAACCGTTCTATAATTTTAGTTTGGTGTTCGGGTTTTATTTCTGACTGTTTTCGGACGATTTGAAAACTGCCAAATCAGTCCAAGGTTAAAAGTAAGAATTTTTCGTGGACTAATTAACGCATGCGCTTGGTCATTTGTCAGTCATTGTTTGTAGTGTGCATTTTAAATTCAAATTATTCTTGGTATTTTAATTTATTGAGTATATTATTAGGGATTTATTGGCAGAATTCTCGTCAGATTCATCCTCATCTTTTTCATCATCAGGTGATGATGGATTGGAGATGGTAGCAAATCTTTTTTTATTACAGAAAAAAGTAAAAAATAAGAATTATGCTAAAGAAATAGTACCCCTATATAGTGATGAACAGTTTATCCAACATTTTAGGTTTGTGGACAAAATAATTTACTTTTTGTATCAGATATTAAAAAATAAGGCGTTCAGGTTTTTCATTTGTTGATAGTTTTCAAACCGTACATAAATAGTCCTTGGATTTAGTCTACTGCACATCCAGTTGTGCGCAGTCAGCAAATCGTTCTCAAACCGTCCGAAAAACGAAACCCGAATAAAGCTATAGAACCGCAATTCTGTCATCTTATTTTTTAAAATTTTGATCCTCAAACCACAATTTTCGTCTAACTTTGACTGCAGGCACAGTTCTAACTGTTGTGTTCGTGCAGTATGATACAAAACAAGATTTATATGATATTGACATTATTCAAATTTGAAAAAAAATGTGGAGAAAAGCTTAACTAAACTTAACTGTAGACAAATGTAAGATACAGAAAGTTCTTCAAACTTCAAATTAGATTGGCCTTTTTGTAACTGGCTATTAGCTAAAGTTCATAAAACATCTAAATCAGAAAGTGGCTTACTTCATATATGAGTGACGTATCTGTAGCGAAAGTTGCAAACATTTAGGAATTCTCAATTTCCAGTTTTCTCCCAAAATATTTGATTCAAAAATATTTTAAATATATTTTTGCAAAGTAGTGCTAATATACTTTAATAAAATACCAGAAACCGGATATCGGTTTAACACCCCATTGTTTACTTAATAACCTAAAAGTAGGTTCGTTCCAACAAACAATCAGGGATGCGTTTCGGATTGTTTTCAAATTTGTTTCTACGCATGCGCGCATTTTATGAAATTTGAAACTAGTCCAAAACTGTTCTGTTGGAACACTGTAGTACTAGTTTGACATTTAACAAATGACAGTGCAACAAGTGGAAAATATTTTCCCATTCTGAATTTTTGGGGCGAACACCAATTTCCTCAATTATTTACTCGAGAATATGACTGGATTCGTCTTCACTGTGGAATGCACCAATACTTTCGTCTAATAAATCGCTGTTGCCAATATTTTCATCCGAGCCACTGTAACTCATATTTATATTAAATAGATCTCCTCACGATATAAATATATAATACGCGAAAAAGGTTAAAAGTTGAATTAAATGGACAAACACATGGTTTCGAATGATCAAATTTCCTTTGCGCATGCGTCTGATTTATAGTTCCTAACAAATTCACAAACTCTTATGACAGTTTTCAAACCGTTTGCATGTAACGTTGGAACAGCTTACTATCAGTCAGCAAACTGTCACAAATTGTTGTTGGAACGCTAAAATGCACATACGCATGCTCATAACAATCTCTGATAGTTTCGGAACGAACCTAGTATTATTTGTAGATAGAAATAATACACTATTCGCCTTTTCGAAAGTCTAGACGCCCTCTGGAGGATAAATAATAAACCTACTTTGTGAGTAATCGCAAATTATTTTTAATTTTATTTTGGATTGTTATGTGGAGGTTAATGTTTGATTCTTTTATTTGTATTTGTAAAATTACCACCAAACAATTAAAATACACAACTCAACCACTAAGTTCGACACCTCAAACAAAAAGATTACTCACAATCCTCCATATTTGTTTACGTTTCTTAGCGCCCTCAACGGTAGTCGAAATCGCGAATATTGACTGATTAACAAATTGGTATACGTCCAGACCTCAACCGACTGAAGACACATTACCCATTCTTCTTTGAACCTAACCGCGCAAACCGGTTAACAATACTATAACGTCGCGGTAAACTTTTATGACGTACCGGTTTCTGAAGATGACATATACCAGAGACGTATAGCTTTTCATTATCATAATCAAATAATCAATCACCTAACTTCCAATACTACTGTTAAACTACCTCGGTGAACTGGTTTGTATGGTTGATTAACTGTTACGTCATGGTTTGGAATACAAGTCGAGGAATATTGACTGGTTAACCTACAGTTAACCCGGTTTGCATGGTTAAGTTCAAAGAAAAATGACTATTTTGGGATGGAAGAATTCATAGTGTACACATATATTGGGAGCTATAGGGTGTAAACTTTTAGCATGAATAAATAAACCGTGTAAATGCTCGGGTATAGTTTACTAGTTACATATATTATTTGAGACTGCTCACCCACTCTAATTTCATGGCTGGCTACGTCCATGTCTGGGATCATTATAATAATTCCTTGTTTCTTGGTTACAGGCTGTTTATACCACCACAAAAATTCATATAACTCTTATTTAATAACAATTTCCTTTTTATTTTACCACCGTTAGTTTATTTTATAATATTTTAAATACAAAACTTACTCTGTTTGCCTTTGTCACACTCACACCCTTGGCACGGATCAGGCATCGTTAACAATCTTCTTACAACTAATTCACAAAATAAACTAACAGGAACTTGCTTGCGTTAATAAACGTTGATAGTATAATACCTCTTAATAATGCACTTGCGCTTAGGTTATTTCAGTTCAGTCGATTCAGTCTCGGGGTCTCTGGTCTCGGGTCTAGGGATATTGATTGGATTCAAATTGTGAGAAAGTTGCGCACCGCAAATGAAGTGACCTTCAAACTGATATAATTTTTTATTTTAATGACGGAAATGCAGTTTAGAACGTCATAACAATAGTCGTCATAGGGATAATTATAATATAACATAGGTATTATAATTTAAAATACCTGAGTATTAAAAATTATAAATTCTTTACCTTTTATTTATTCAGAATCAATCTTATAAGAAAGATAATATTTTGTTTACAGGGAAAAAAGTAAGGAGGATTAATTTGAATTTAAGTTGCCAATTCTGCAGATCTCTGATTGGTCAGACAGCAGACAGTTTAATACAGCACTTTTTATCTTGACATAATAATTGAAAGTTCTGACATTAACATATATTATTGTAATATATTTGTTATAGATGTTTGTTTACATCATATATTTAATACTCCTATATGGACAGTTAATACGGTAAAGAACATCACTACACTACGGTGGCGACAATATTTCTTTCTCTCTCCGGTTCTTAGATTTTATCCATACAGCGTATGCTTGAAAAATCTCGAAACACATTTACCCTATTGAATTCTTTTGTGTTTCGCTACATGCGCACAAAATATGCGCAAAACTGACTGGGGCTACCTGCGAGAGAGCAAACGATACATTCTCTGTTTCACCATATTGGAACACCTTCCACTTATAGAAACTGTCCATATAGGAATATTAAATATGTGGTTTACATATCATCCTCAGATGGAAAAATAAAATAGATACGGAGCGTCGGGTGATTGTTTGTAACCCACACAGCACACCCTCCTAGCAGTTTAACTCTTATCTACAATTTGTATCCAAGTTATATTATTGCGCCCACCCACTTGAGGGCGTATCTGTAGCGTGACGTTACAGTATCGCCCAATCGGAGGAAACGTGAACTGTCATCACATATTTATAAACTAATCATGATTTGTCATTTCATTTTTAATTGTTAACCGTTCACGTTTGAATTTTGAATTGTGTTTCGCCTGTGCTTTTTCCGTTGATTATCGTTAAATTGATTAATTAGTTATTATTTGTGAAAGTTTCTTCCAGTTTATTGAATTTTATATTTTAGTTTATGAACTTTTTAATTGTTTTCTGTATTATAAGAGAATTAGAGCAGTGTAAGTATTGTGTGTTAATATTTAAATGTTAACAATTATTTCATAATTATATAGTGTAGCATACAATATCATACTATAATATTTTTTACTTTTTTAGTATAATATAAGCATGGCATCTCGTAAAAGAACGTGTTGTGTTCCTAGTTGTACCGATCAAACAAGTAAGAGGCATCGTTTCACCAAGGATCCCAACTTAATTAATATTTGGATGGAGAATATAAACAATCCTGTGTTAAAGGAGAAAACTCCAAAACAACTTTATGACAATGATAGAGTGAGCCATCAACATTTTGACCAGCAGTTTCATAACGCAGGATTTCAAAAAGAGTTAAAACTAGGTGCATACCCAACTCTACTTTTATCTGGTAAGTAGATACAACTTCAAGTTATATTGTAAGTGAATAAAATTATTTGATTTCAGATACTTCAGTTATTCTACCATCATCCACAACGGTGTCTTTGGAAGCTCCATCTACATGTGGAGAAAAAGCCTGCAGGTTGATAATTAGATGCACTATCTTTTTTTGGTGCAAACAAGTGAATAAAATAGCTGCAGGCAAAGACTCCAAATATGAAAAATATTTAAATAGGGTCAAGAATGCCTCCTACATTGACCCAATAAAAGTACAGGCACATAAATCCTATATAAATAGAATCAACAGAAAAAAGTAAATTTCATTTTTTATATTTCTTATTTATTTATATATTTTTTATGTATATTTATTTAATATAAACTTGATGAACAACGTCGAAGTTTTCTTTAAAACCCAACTTTCCAAAAATATTAATAAAATTTGTATTGTTATGTATAGTTCTGTGTTCTGGGCTGCACGTACACTAGCGCTCGCAACATGAAGCGGGTGGGCCCAGTACTAATATATTAGATCTGATAATTAGTAGAAGAGTTAGCCTGCTAGAGGGTGTGCTGTGGTAACCCACATCAACCACCACCATATTTGCTTGTGTTTACTTGTTTGACCTTTTGGTTCTGCCCAGTGATTGAAGCGTTTGAATCGAACCGGGATTTCAATGACATATTATTGGCTCAGATGAACTAGCCAATAAAATTGTAGAATCGAAACGTCAAACATTGATATGGAAAAGTACATACATACAGCAACCATTATCGTCACAACATTTTTTTTCCTAAGAAATACATTATTTTTCATAGATACCTACCTAAATTTCTATTTCTATTTTTATATGAATGTATAAATTGTGTTGCAATATAAAACATAGTAAAATTATTTATTGCTTTAAAACCAAATAACCAGTAAATTTGTATTATGATACGTCTCTGTGATATAAACAAACTTCGTCCGCCCCCTTCTACATGCTTTGTTGTTTATGTAGGTTACAAACAAACGTTGTGTTAAGAGATATATCGTTACTTATCTATTTTATTTTTTCATCTGAGATGTCATCTAAACGCGACATCTAAATAAATATTTTCAGTACATAAAGGGTTATCTGTGATTGGCTAGTTTTCACGTCAAGTTAATTAAGGCATATTTTAGTGGTGTGAACCAGATTTTTGAAACTACTCCTCCTAGTTTTTAAATGAAGTTAAGCATAGAGAAAATGGGAACACTATTTTGAGTGCCATCCATTGTTTGCTGATTTGAACTAGGTATATAAAAATATGTTTCCTGTAATATTATGGGTGTGTTCGGGGAGCACGCTTTCGAGCTATGTAGCGCCAAGCGCCATATAACGCAAACGAGGAATAGTACTAGATAGCGCCAACTGTCGCAAATAGCGTGCTCCCCGAACACACCCTAAATTGTTGGAGACCACAGATTAGTTACTTATCTCTGGATCCGTATTCTCGAATAATTTCTACGAGTCATTTCTCACTTCTAACCAAAAATAAAGAGTTACATATAGTTCGCTGATAGTAACGTCAGGGTAAAGGTTCATTTTTCTACTGTATCAATGTATCTTATTATAAAATAAAGGCAATGTTTCTATCAATAATTGAGTTTTTGTCCTAATCCTCTAACAACATGATAATTCAAATAGCACAACCCAAAAATTCATCCCGCTTCGTTAACAGCGACCTCTAACGGTTTGGCTGATTACTAGAATTTTATTTTTACTTACTGTGGTATAGTAGTTTCCATTCTAATTCTTTAGTTAATATTTTATGTTTACAGTACATTTGTTATGTGTTCCTTAATTAGACACTGGTTGAAGTAAAAAACAATAAAAGTAACCTTATAATAACATTTAGATACATGGTACAATCAATATAAAAATAAATATGTGCAATTAATTTCAAAACAATAGTAAATCGTATTTTTTATGTGTAATTAATTGTTAATTTTTTTGTTTATGTTTATTTTATATCAAAAATCTTTTCCAGATTTAATATTTCATGTCAGGATTCGATTTCCAAAATATATTTCGAAATAATTAGAAAGAAAGGAAATTTATTGTACTAACCCTTACTTTTTGGAAGTCCATCTACTAAGAATAATAAAAAACTCTTCGCTTTAACTAAACAGTTTCAAGTTTAATTGAAAAAATCAGGTACCTAGCTATAAAAAAAATGTAAGTTGAGTTAAAGCGAAGATTTTTTATTATTCTTAGAAAGAAAGGAACTTGTGTGCCATATTTTAGTACAATAGCAGCAAACTTGGTGTCAAACGGTATCTGTATTTGTAATTTATGAAGGGTGGGTCGCCCCACTGCACTTAGACCACATTTGGCCCATTGTGCGTCCTTCTGAGATTGAACCTACCTATTAGCTCGTCCACCATCCTACCTGTTTAAAGTAAGTTATAACGTCGCCAGTAGGCAGCTCCCTCAAGTCGGCATGTCGTGCTAGCCAGTTCTCGCCGAATACAGAAAGTCTCATTAGAAAGAGTGCCGGACAATCACAAAGGACGTTTATAGCTTCGCGCCACAAACCACACCTCGACTCAACAGATACTACTTCAAGTTGTGTTCCAGTAGCATCAAAACCACCTCCTTGATATATATATCAAGAGGGGTGAGACCGAGGATCACCTCTATCGCTCTAGTTAGTGCAGTTCTCATGCCTCCTGTTATGTTAAGGCATGCTGTTCTTTGTGGACGACTGTCAGCTGGTTTGTTGTGACTCCCCAGGCAATCGCGCCGTAGGAAAACATAGGTCTTATGATGGCAGTGTAGATCCACTCCGTGGCCCTTGGTGACAATCCCCAGATACGCCCGATGGTTCTTCTACACTGTTCATAAGCAATATATGTTTTTTAACTCTATTTTCTAGATGAGAGTTCCATGTTAACTTGCCGTCAAAGGTGATCCATAGATATTTTACCTCTGCAGAGAAGTTTAATTCAGTTTTTAGGAGTTTCGGAGCCCGAAGGTTCACAAGCCTCATTTTTCTTGTGAAAAGGACTATCTCTGTCTTATTTGGGTTTAATGTCAGGTCATCTGCATAAGCTATAGTACAGAAGTTCTCACTACTTAGGCGGTTGAGTCTAGGAGCAAGTTCCACAGTAGTAGTGAGAGCACCCCTCCCTGTGGACATCTTTTGACAACCATGCCTCTTATAGTGACATCTTCCACACTGATTTTTATTGCTCTCTGGGAGAGCATAATGTATAGTTATTCATTTACTGTCTGGGGAATGCCCTTTTCAGTAATAGCATTGGTTATTTTGCCAAACGCACCTTCGATATCTATAAATACACCCAAGTTGTACTCTTTTTTATCCAGCGATCTTTCGATGCGGCCGGCCACAAGGTGGAGGGCCGAATTTGTAGATTTCCCTGGGGTGTATGCATGTTGATTTGGATGTAGTGGATTACGCGTGATCAATACATCTCTTATGTACCTTTCACATAGTCTCCCCAAAGTTTTCATTTTGAACGATGTGAGACTGATGGGTCTGTCTGCTTTTGGGATGGAATGGTTTTGGTATAAAGACCACCTTGACTTCTCTCCAACCTTTAGGAATGTACCACAGTGCCAAGGAGGATCTGAGAATTCCTACCAGGTGCGGTATCAACACCTCCAGACCGCACTGGAGGGCTGGATAAATGCCGTCAGTTCCTGGTGATTTAAAGTATCAAACGGCTTGAAAAGCCGCAAAAAATAATGTTTAATACTACATATTTACTTACTGCTCACGTTTCAAACGATTTGATAACAAGTTTAATTGCTACTCTAGTAGACCTTTGTCTAGGACAGTAACACCACATTTGACAGTAGACTCTTTATTAAGCTTCTGTACAATGTTCTTATGATGTCTTAACTTTATTGTTTTCTCGGGCTACTGTTTTGATGCATTTCTGATTATAATTGTCTTGTAAAAATTCCCGTACAACAATTAGTGAAAGGAGATAATACAAAATATTTAAAAATATATATTACAAAAATCAACAACGTTTTAAATTTTAATAGAACCTATAATTATTGTTAACAAAGCTATTTAGGTACACAATATTTGGTATTAATTTAGAAAACATAGAAAAAAGTCATTATACTAAGGTATCCAACAATTCTTTGGTTTGGTAGACATATGGGGTGCTAGTTTTTCTTTTTTCTAATTCAATCTGTTGTATCTTGGTAAACAACAACGTTTGAAGCATTTCGTGCTCTTGATCTTCGTTCATCAACTCTTTTTGAAGATTCTCCAAGAAGGCTCTTCTGCTTTCTAATTTTTCCAAAGTTTCTTCTAGGACTATCTCGTTGTGTTGCATTTCGCACGAACTCTTTATCATATCCGTCCGCAGTTTCGTAAGAGTTTCGCTAACGTCATCTTCTTTCTTCTGTTTTTCGTTTTTTTGGTGTTTTTTGAGGTTAGCTTCGAGTCTTACCAGGTGTTCTTCTTCTTTAAGCAGGCGTTTATTGAGTTTGTTAATTTTTTCAAACAAACCGACTTGTTCCTTCAAAGTAGCTTCACTGATGGTCGAACAAGAATCGTCGTCTTTTGCGTCTTTGTTCGATTCTTCAGAACAGGGTGAAAATCTCTCGGATAACATCTAAAACATAATAAATTAAGAAAAATAGCTGTAGGCACAAATTTAAAAATATGGCGAAGGAGTCGGGATAACAATGTATTGCAAATGCGGCTATAAATGGACGTTAACTTTTTTTGTATTCGTTGAATTTTAAACAATTGTGTTAATAAGCCCCATTAATATATAAATATAATAAAAGAATTAAACTTTTTGTTAAAAACCTTATGTAACGGTAATATAGAATGTTTCTTCTCTAAAATTTTAATAAATTTAAAAAAATTAAATTATGTGGGTATAATTATCGTAATTTATTGGAACAATCTTTACTTTATTAAAGTTTGTCGTATTTAAAAAGAAAAAAGAATAATTAACAGTTTTACAAATAAAATGCTTTCACTATTTAATTGAAAAATTATCTCAGCCAGCTAAAAAGGTAAAAAGTAAATTTATCTATAGTACGTTTGAAGTATAAGGTGGAGTAAATTCTTAGAATACTAATCTCCGAACCCTCGAAATACATAGGCGTGCACAACTTCTAAGTAAAACGTAGTCTTAAAAGAAAAGTTTACGTTAAATTTATTTGGATATTTAGAACGAAGAGATTATAAATATAAATAAAAAGATACATATAAAAAGAATAAAAATTCTATTAATTGTGAAACATACAGTTAATATAAAATAACAAAATAAAATAAATTATACTAAAACGTAAAATACATACACAAAAACGTTGAGTTTTTACACATTCCTATTAATAATTAATAATATTCTTAATACTTATAATATTGGCAATAAGAATGAAAATAATATTAGCAATAAGAATGAAAATAATATTAGCAATAAAAAAATAATAGTATGATAGGGGAATACTCAAAAAAGGCGAAGTATTTCAATTCCTCGTTTTTTGGCTATCTCCTCAATGACATATTTTTTATAATTTTGTTTATTAATGTTAGTAAGCGTTAATAATTCTGCTTTTGTCATTGTATCGTCAAAGATTAAATTCTTATAAGTTAACCACATTGCAATTTCATCTTTCCTCCATTGAGTAGTTGGTAAACGTTCAACTAATTTAGAGTGGTAACTTGCAGTGTCCATCACAATTACTGAATTTTTAGGTATGAATTCAATCATCTGTTCGAAATATTCTTCAAACACGTCTCCGTTCATCTCTTCGTGATAATCACAGATCTTTTTTGATTCAAACAGAAGTAAACCCTCCTTAAGAAATCCATTCATACTACTTATATGAGTAACAATTCGTCGTCAACCCTTACCTGTTGGTTTCTTGAAACCAGTTGAATATCCTTCCAGAAATGCTTGTCAAGATGTTTTTATACCCTTCATTAACTCACGTTTCGTCTAAATAATAAATGTTCGTATTTTCTGTCCTCATTTTTTTTATTTTTCTGAGGTAGTCTCGTCTCCCTCCAACATACAATTGTTATAACAATATAGCAGATAACTAAATTTTACGATAGTCCGTATGATGTGGCAAATTTTCTATCTAAATAGTAAAACCCAATGTAGAATAAGCTAAAATATTGACGTTGTACGAAAAGCGTACTACAATATGCATAACAAATTAGTTTTTTTTTCTGAGAATTTTCTCCGCCTTATTTTTCAAACGTACTGTATATAAGCATTTTCTAAAACTGTTGTTTATTATGGATTCAAAACATTTCAAAGTAGGTACTATCGTCAGGTAGGTATTATCGTCAACGAAAGTGGTCTGACAAATTTAAACTAGAATTGAATGAACCTAAAAGATTGTGGGCAGGGTCAACTGTGTGATGAGGTGGGAAGTTTGTCGGAGCGCCTACAATTTCCTTCTACACTGTAAAAAATCAGTTTAAATATCACAAATATTTGAGCAAAATCGAATTACCAACTTTTAATGCTGTTTTTAAATTAACGCAGTAGGTGCTTTTTGCTGAAATCGTTCTAATAATTTACTTTTGGACACAGAGCTGTAACGAATCGTTTTCAAAAAGATTTACATCAAAAATCTTAAATCATTTACTTTATTTTTTAAATTACAACTCAAAAACAGAGATCGCCTTAAAAGACAACTGAAAGAGTTTAAATATTTCAAGAGGGACATACAACAACAAATAAAAGAAACACGGAAACTATTGGAAGAAACTATAAGAAAGTCAACGAAAAACTTTGGAAAGAAAATGAAGACAACAAGAAAGTAATTATAAATCTTAGGAAAGAACTAAGAGAAGAAAAATCAAATCAAAGGAAAAAATAGGAAGACGAAGAAACATTAAATTTATGACATTTTAGTAAATTACCTACCTACCCAGGTGAATATAAAATTTTGGATTATGAAAAAATTGGGTATAAACAATAGCTGAAAATAATTTTAGAAAATTAAATGATATTTATCCAAAAAATATCCATTTTAATTAATTTTTTAGTATTGTGCTCCCAAAAATTTACTCTAATATCGCTTTTGTGATTTTACATTTATCTTTGTGTAAGTAAAAATACTCTTCTTAGTGTATAATTCCGTAAATAGTTCTCAAGGTCAAATTTTTCGGTTACCACAACATCAAAGGGACCGACAGTAAAATTCGCTTCTGTATAGTTTATTGTTCTGTGGTCTGGTATTTGTAGTATCAACGAAAACTCGCCTTAGCCATAGCAGACCGCTTTCGTTGACGACAGTACCTAATATCCAAATGAATTCATTAAAATCTTACTTCTGTCGTTCTGGTTTGCTTATTATTGTTTGACTGTTCGCTATCACCTTCTGTCATCACTCCGCTATCACTATTTTTATCTGCTATGCAGGTATCTTGTTCGGGATCGACGGCTTCTGAGAGTCCTTTAAGATAAGTTTCCAAAAGATAATTACTACCGTGTTTTCTAACTCTTGCGCGATGAGTTTTCTCCTCTAAATAACCGATCTGATGTTCGCTGTGCCTGAAATTAAAGACCATACATTAAATGTTAAGTTATATTGAAAGTATTATTATTAGTTTATTGTCATGGTGACAACAAGTGTGTGACAACAAGAACGCGAGAATTTATGAATGTATGTCGCTCTTCTGAACCACATCGTGTGGCAAACGTTATAGCAGCAGCAGCATCTCCTGGCCTTAATCCTATCGAGCATGTGTGGGATATGGTGCAAAGAAGTTTAAATGAGCATCACCCACATCTTCAATCTCTGCACCAACTGTCTTTGGTTTGTGATATAATCATCTTAATCCTAGGCGCTATCTAATATTTCTTGATATCCCTAACTTTTGTCGAGCAGTTTATCGAAGCTATTTTTAATATCAAATCTCTAAACACAATAGATCTGGAAGTTACTAAGAAAATGCACAGATAATGTTTGTTATCCGAGGAAAAATGGAAATGAACAAACCATGTTGGAGAACTATCTGATGATACCTTAATAGAAAAAGAAAATAAAACAATTCTTGCAGCAGAATAACAGTATGAACAGTATGAAGTATGAACGAACCACGGAAAAGACAATATAATAACAAAGACACAGTTTAAAACAACAGAAACAGGTAGATTTGACTGGTAATAAGAAAGAAGAAAAGGAAGATATTAGACATCGATCACCGTTGAAAGAATTTAAATACTCAAGTGCATTTGGTGCAAGAAACTTAACGCATAGGCTTATGAAGATTAATCAGTAGATCAGTAGACAGCTGATAAAAGAAGTCTACCAAAAGAGATCTCCGCAATAGAAACTCTATAATATTAATAACTGGCGAAAAAGTAATTGTAAGAGAATACTCCATAAAACAACTAAGAATATTTCACTCCCAAAATTTCTAAATTTTTTAATAAAATGGTGGTTTGAAGAGGAATATCCTAAAGTAAAATATAGTGATATTTTGAATGGGGTTTTCTACGACCACCTAGATAATTGTCCATTTTATAACCATAACTTCAATCATAAACTAGCAAATTTTGTAGAGAATTTAATTTTTGCCTATTTTATATTTTATTTGACGCTGATGACACATGGTAAGTAACTCAGCTCGAACCAATTTGGCGCAAACTTACTTTGGCAGAAGGAAAGATTCTACTGAATCTCTTAATCCAAGTAACAAACGTGACGTCACTCGTCCCTCTTTAGTGACGTCCTTAGGAATTGTTAGGTTTGCTTCCCTGGTTTTTGACTTTTAGAGTTGTTGACAACTCTACATATCTTTGTTATGGTTGTTGCTTGGATTATTTGTTTTTGTATCTCTTTCGTCTTTCCAAAATGTTAAAAAATTGCTTTGTACCAAATTGTACAAAAAACAACATACACAAACTAAATTGTCAGCTGAGGTTCTTCTTCGTTGGATGTTATGGCCTCTGCTGTAGCGTAGCAGCAATTGGCCAGCCACTCTGACAAATACTGCCAATATAATTCCAGAACTTATTACGTCACTTGCCCCAAGGTGAAACGAGTGTTCAAATTACCTTATTTAGTGTTTGTTAACTTTGTTAATAAACTTTGTGACTTTTATTTTCGAAACAAAGCTGCAAAAGGTGAAAAATTTTCAGTAAGCTTTCAAGTAAACATATTTGTTTTGAGATTTAAGCATCTACTGAAAATGTCCATTGCAGGCAAATTTGATACTCATGCAAAATAAGCATGATTTTGTGCTTATTGCACTATACACTATTTTATTAATACGACTTATATGATTTATATTGAAACAAAGTGCGTTTGCAGCAGGAAAATGCGACGCTTTATTAGATCTTTGTTGCAATGGAAAACAAGGAGATGAATAAATCATGAAATTAATATTTTGATTCATGCCTTTTTACAGATCTTGGTGTACAGGGTTATTGATTATAAATGTTCCAGCCCTTAACATAGCTATTATTGCATAAGCAAAAATTTTTTTAAAATAAAAGTTGTGTGGTTATAAACTAATTTTATTATAACATTAACAAAAGTACAGTGGCGTGCTAGTTTAGGGGACACAAAAAATTATTCGTTTTTTTAAATGAGACACCCTGTATATTATTGAATTTTTGAAAAGATGTTTTTCTTCTGATTTCAAAAATATACCATATCATACCCCTGTCTTACACCGTTCTTAAGATATTAAAGGATAAATATAGTAAATTGAACTAGTTAATATAAATATTGAAAAGTCAATATTATCAAAGAAAGCTATGAAAATCACAACTGTCATGTTTATTAAATATCATATCTTTATTGAAACATTCAAAATGGTTTACAGTGTAGAAGAAAAAATTCAAATATTCACTTATTGTTATATAGAAAATAACAAAAATAAATGTGCAGCGCAAAGAGCATCCAAATCGTCCAACACCCGCAGACAACACGTCGTTCATACGTATTTACCAATAGGTAAATTATACTGGTAGTTTTAATAGAAAAAGGCGACTAGTTCATGCAAACCACGAAGATCAATTAGATATACTGCTTTATGTAAGCCCTCTTATAGGTATTCTTGAAAAGTATTTTGAAACACTATTATTTTTTAGAAAATTCTGAATGTAGTAAAAATAATGCAGCAGCTCATTTG
Organism: Ophraella communa; assembly: GCA_035357415.1. Lineage (NCBI taxonomy): Eukaryota > Metazoa > Arthropoda > Insecta > Coleoptera > Chrysomelidae > Ophraella > Ophraella communa. Next base: position 9,720,551 of record CM068989.1, on the reverse strand, counting down.
AATATGAGTTACTCTAAAATACAGCGTACAGCGTACATTGATAACTAACAACTACAAACCATATAAAATTTTACCCGTACAAGTTTTGACAGAGGCTCATAAAAGGAAAAGGTTTGATTTTTGCCGCCAAATGCTCCAAAAGTTAGATGAAGATCCTGATTATTATTTGACTAAAATATTATGGACCGATTAATCATCCTTTTCCACGGCTGGAGTTTTTAATAGAAAAAATCGTAGGTCATGGGAAAACAAGGAGAGAAAAAAATTGATAAAACCAATAAAAAAATCAGAAAGAAAAACTCTTAGTGTATGGTGTGGAATTTTCAGAAACAAAATTATTGGACCTACATTTTTTTAATTTTAATTTAACTGGAGTTATCTATCTGGAAATGATTCTTCCTGAAGTTGAAAATATTCTTGTAGTTTATTTTTTGCACGTTCAACTTCAGGATATGATTTGGATGCAGGATGGGGCAGCTCCGCATAATGTCCTACCTGTTAGAGATCAATTGAATAATGTATTTCAAGTGTGGATAGGGAATAATGGAACCGTATTATGGCCTCCTAACAGTCCGGACCTATCCCCTATGGACTATTAGTTTATAACCACACAACTTTTATTTTCAATTTTTTTTGTTTATGCAATAATAACTATGGTAAGGGCTGGGACATTTATATAATGAATAACCCTGTACAACATGGGTGTAGTTAAGTACAATTAAATTATAAACATTGTTACTGAAAAATTAGAACATAAAAGCCTGGGATTCAAATTACCTCAGTTTTTTAAGTTGCCTGCGTATCACTTCCCCTTGTGCCAACACCAATTTCAGTAACTCTTCCGTACTGGACGGTTGTTTTTCATTCTGTAAAGCTTGTAATCTTCTGGGATGTATAGTCCTGAAGGCGCTTCTGTCCGACCATGTGCTTGAATCTGATCTGCATCTCGTTCTTCTGCTACTGGGCGGTCTCAACAAATCCGGTTTGACTCTTCTCAGAGATATTTTTACCTACAATTTACAAGAAACTGTAAAATAGAAGGGAAACAATTATTTTCTTCAATTTACCTCAGTTTGAGCGGTGCCCCAAGCATTCCAAATATCTAAAATTTTCGAATAATCGTCTAAAGGTTGTTCTACGCCCCGCCATCTCTCCGTTATTTGGTATTGTTGTGAATAGCTAATTGGTCTTCCCTGTAAACAAAGCTACAATGTAAAAATGCTTCTATTTTTGTATCAGTCACTGAGAAAAAATTACTTTTGTTCTCTCCTCGTATAATGTATTAAAGACGATTTTAAGAAGAATCATTTATGTCTGGATTTATAGAAAACGATGGATATAAATAAGAGCATAAAAGCATGATTAGGTACGTTCTCAGAATCAATTTTACAAAATGACTTTGATATATCTGCAACTCGAGGAAAAGTTATAGATAATCATTGCTTCTCTCGCAGCACGCTAGTTTCAGATGGAGTTAATGATAGTGTAGCTATCAACCAAACGCAGATAACATCTGACAGCTATTTCTTTTGGAATACTAGTATTTAAAAACAACGTCGGTGATTTAGGCTGATTCGGGTGGTCTAGATACTGTTGATATTTATGCGAGTATAAATAATATTGAGAATTGGATTCTTTTTTTTATTTGGTTTAGTTACTAAATTTATTGTTTAAGACAAGAGCTTTTTTAAGCGTTTATGCTAATTACGCTCGAGAAGATAATGCGATTTTATCGTCGTGTGCAATACAACATTTTTCCTATAACAAGACTTCAAGTTCAGGTGAAAAATAGAATTTCAAAGAAAATTGTGATTTTGGGCACAAAAATCGCAATTGTGTTGCTCCGTTGTTAGGGATATAAATTACCCTATGTCAACAAATATTACGTTTTTGTTTTTGCGGAGAATATTGTTGCGTTTTGTGTACCTACAGAGTGTGGACGACACAAAATCGGTGATAATCGTTTCATTATCTGATACTAAAACCAAGCAGAATAGGTCGTTTTGTATTACTGACAAGAAAAGTGGAGTGAGTTTTTTTGGAAATTGCGCACCAAACACGCACCTCACAGTAAGTTTTTTTGAATTACTGACAGCAAAAGTGCACTACTCAACCGGTGGGGATTAACAGTATATATAATATCCCCAAGAAGATTGCAGATTTTCTTATAAACTTGCAAATTCAAAAATGTACACGGGGCATTGTTTCCATCATTCTTCAGCTACTATGTTTGCAAATTCTGGAGCTGATCTAGTAAAACTTAAACCTTTAAGTGGATGGAAATCGTCATCCGTTGCAGAATCTTACATTAAAGAGTTAATAAGCAATAAGATTGCTGCATCCAAGTGTATACTTGGCGAACCTGAAAATCAATCCAGGACCTCGAATCAAGTGTTTAAGCAAACGAGTACAAGTTGTGATGCTCCAAAAATAAATATTAATAATGTTAATTGTAAAATTTCAGTTGTTTTTAATTCTTAATGTGTTTGAATTTGTAAATTTTATTCAATAAAAAAAAGTTAAAACATTTTATCTGCTCTTTTCCAGATTAATTTACGTTATTTTTATTTAGCAAAGTTAATTAATTAAACATTTAGAATATTTTTGTTACCGAAATACTTTTTAAAAATACGATGGTGTTTCAACTTGTATAATATACTATCATAACGTATAAGAAGATAATGTATTACTGTAACTTTAATTCTTTTTAGCCAATTTACAAAACCTTTTGAATATTTAGAATGAACTATATTTTAATATTACGGGAGAAACCGATCAGTAACACTAAATTAATTATTAAAAAACACCGAAAATGTGTCTCACTACACTATGGCATTCATTCCAAACCTACACCTTTGAAATAATAAGCGAAGTGTTGCTGTCATTCAAGTATTATTATTAATAATATTAATACAAGTATAAGTAGGTCGTAGGTATATTATAATGCGTAACTCGTACTTTTACGCACTCACGTTACGTAATATACTATTATTATTAAACTAAAAATCGAATGCACTTTTCTTGTGATAGTGTTTTAGATACACTTTTTCATTGCTAGAATAAAAAAATAGTGGCGTGAATTTTCCGCCCTTGGGTTGATAAACAATACTTTCCGCCCTATTCTTGGTGTTCATATGATTGATTTTCCGGTAAGGTAGGCGGAAAAATAACTATTACAGTTAAATTAAGATTGAACAGATTAAAGTAACATTTTGATTTATAAGATTATTTATTAAGCTTTTTTGCAACTCCATAAAGATATTTTTTAAATTCGATACTGTTTATTTTGGCGTAGGGGAGAGTGGGTAGGAATGGGTCGCAGGAGAAATGGGTCATTGAGATTTTCTTCCTATAAAACGCGTGCATTAGAATGGCTATTGGACAATAGATGGCAGCAGGTGTGAGTAACGTGTTCCCCTAATGGCGTCGCGAAACAATAGAACGAATAGTGTAGTGACGGTTTTTTGGATTTTGTAAGTTAAAAGTAAGTTTTCGTGTTCCTACTTGATGTGAAATGTTTTCCTTAAGATTTGAGATAGATAAATATTATTTTTTTCCTGAGAGATAGTAACTATATCGTGTTAAATGGCGCGATTAGTTTGTTATCATCTAACCTTAAAATTGAGCTAAATTTGTTTGTGTGTTGAAATGTAGATGCAGGAGGAATGGGTTGCAAGGATGCAAGAGGTTTGGGTCTGACCCATTCCTCCTGCTCATTTAAATTACTACTTTAATTAGGTACATTAGGTAAACTTATTTTCTAGAAATGCCTAGAGTTTGGATCTAAAAGACTGACCGTATAAGAAAAAGCCCAGAAGAAATCAGTGCAGCCATTGAAGAAGTAAGTAGGGGCACATCAATAAGAGAAGTGTCTAGAAATTACGGGATATCGTTCTCGGCATTACAAAGACACGTGGCAGCATTCAAAAATAAAGAAAACCATGTTCATAAACCAAAACTAACGGTGCGCAAAGTTTTAACTTTAGAGCAATAAAAGATGTTGGTGAAATATTTACAGAGATACTCATAAAGGCATTATGGCCCTTACTTCCTCCGATACTAGAACCTTACCTAACCTAACCTAACCTAACCTAACCTAACCTAACCTAACCTAACCTAACCTAACCTAACCTAACCTAACCTAACCTAACCTAACCTAACCTAACCTAACCTAACCTAACCTAACCTAACCTAACCTAACCTAACCTAACCTAGCCTAACTTAACCTAACCTAACCTAACCTAACCTAACCTAACCTAACTAAACCAAAACTAACGATGCGCAAAGTTTTCACTTTAGAGCAATAAAAGATGTTGGTGAAATATTTACAGAGATACTCATAAAGGCATTATGTCCCTTACTTCCTTCGATACTAGAAAATTAGCTTACAAGTATGCTAAAGCATTGGAAATTAACATACCAACAAAATGGGATGAAGAGCAAAAAAGAGGAAGGAATTTTACTGTCGATGATATCTGGAATTGTAACTACTGTGCACAAACCTCAGAGAATACTAGTAGAAAAAGGGTTGAAATAAGTAGGCCAAATTACGTCAGGGGGAAGAGGCCAACTGGTAACTATGTGCTGTTTCATAAATGCTGCAGGAAATACAGCACCACCTGCACACAAGGCAAAGAAATCTGAACATAATTGGTAATTCTGCCCCTCAAGACAGTTTAATCCTGGGACATTCCAGTGATTGGATGACTGGAGATAATTTTGTAAAAGTTTTCGACCACTTTGTCAAACGATGTTCGAAGGAAAGGCCCGTGGTCTTGTTTTTCGTCAACCATGATTACAAATTACAATTTACAATATTGATGCATAACTCAAAAGGCATTTGTTCAAGCTTAAAATAAAAGTAATATCATAAAAGGCTTGGAAAAAACTGGAATTTTGCCGTTCAACAGGGACATATTCTCCGAAGACGATCTTTTAATGGCAGCTGTTACAGATTTCGTATTAGAAGCTCCAGATCAACCTGAACCTTCTGCCAGTGCAATAGATCGTGAATGAAAGACCAGTGTCACCTCCTTCTGCAACTAGTCGAGTAAATGCGACACCGCCTCCTTCTACTAGCCAAGATAATGTGGCATCTCCTGCTTCTACTAACCAAGTAAGAGCGACACCTCTCCCTTCTACTAATCGAGTAGGTACCTACTTAAGTTTATACCTATAAAATATTGGTAAATTTTGAATTACTTACCAACTCCATATTTTTATTTTAGATCCTACTTTCCCCGGAAGATGTTATTCCATATCCAAAAGCACCTCCGAGAAAACTTAAGTTGGACGAAAATCAGGACGAACTCGTATATTGACTGACACTCCGGAAAAGGAAGAAATTGAAGAACGTAGTAAAAGGAAAGTAAAGTTGAATTTAATGAAGGAAAAAAAGATAATATAAAAAAGATAAAAAGTTAGTATGATAGCAAGCGAAAGACAGGCATCTGTAAAGCAAAGATCGCAGAAAGTGAGAGCTCTAGTGATTCAGAATTTATTCCTTGATTACCAGAAAAAGATTTAGATTTTTCGGGTGAAAATGTAGATGTGAGCGACTTTCTTGTAGTTAAGTTTTGTACGAAGACCACTCTAGTTTATTATGTGGGGCGTCAGAAAAAGGAATTAGATGAAGAATACGAAATCAATTTCCTTTGTAAAAAGGGAAATGGGTTTATATTCCCACTTGTTCAAGACATAATCTTGTATAAAAAAGCAAGATATTGTGTTAAAACTCCTATCCTTTAAACTCCCTTTAAATCGGGTGGTAGTAGTAGGCATTGTTTGTACTTTGTAAAAAGGGAAATGGGTTTATATTCCCACTTGTTCAAGACATAATCTTGTATAAAAAAGCAAGATATTGTGTTAAAACTCCTATCCTTTAAACTCCCTTTAAATCGGGTGGTAGTAGTAGGCATTTTCTGTTCTTTATTTTGACCTAGAATATTTTAATATTGTGGTTTAATAAGTTGGTAAAGACCACCTTTTGTATGTAACCCAGTCCTTCTGCGCCATGACTCAAATCACCTGCAAGCAGGAGGAGTGGGTCGGATTGATACTTGGTAATATTAAACTCTGCACTATCTACCAATTTTTAATTTTTTTATTTCGGTTACTAAATGTTGTTTTGCAAAGTTTAATAATATGAAAATTAATTACTATAAAGTCAAAAATGACCCATTCATACCCACTCTCCCCTATACTGTATTATTAGCTGAATTACTCGTAACAACAAAACCTACAAGTTGAATTGTTTGTAAATTAATCAAGATTTATATTGTTAGAGCCCTCTTACGGTAGGTTTTTGTATTCCTCGTTACCAGATAACGCACGTAGTAGTATTCCAGGAGTTTTATGTCGGCTTTCGGCGAATTTTTATAGTTTAAAACGGTTTTCAACAACAGTTAACTAGTAAATACATCGTTGTGCATTTAGTAGCTACAAAATTAGTACTTCGAGTTGATCTTAACGCGCTTGAATGGCTCGTAAACTCTCCTACAAGAAATTTATTCACTTTTAACTGGAAACGGAGGTATCGGTGTAGGTTCAAACGCCTAATAATCGCGAAAACGCAAAAGTGAATAATAATGCGCACATTATCGCGTGTTTGTGTAAATGGACGTAGGTATGTAAAATCGTTTGTGTTTTATTCGTTTTAACAGAATTTAACACAACATCGATATAACATTAACATAATATTTACCCGTCTCTCTTCGTCGTGTAATAATACTTGGATAACGTCTTGACAAGTTGTTTCTTCCGATATTCCGGAAACCCATCGTTGTTCTCCTCGAACCCATATCGGTAATTCTTCACCGCTGCTAATGCTGTCACGGTCTGAATCGTACAAACTTTGGTTCCTCGATTCATTTAGACACATCATTTTCCTGTAACAATGGATTTAAACATCAGTAGGTTATCGAAAAAATGGAATTGGAATTCAATGCGACATTTATTGAACTATATGGCAATGATTTAGTCAAAGATGAAATACCGGATGGAGATTTTTGTAATATTTATTATGGCGTAAACCTTGAAGCCGAAATACGTCGATTATTTAGCTCGTCTTGTGGTACTAAATTAAAATAATACCATTGGGTTTGCCCATTTTTTGCAAGATTACATTTTTGGTGAAAGATTGAATGATTTTTAAGTTATGTTTAAAACTACTTCACCTTTTATAAAACACCATTTTAAAATGCATTACATTTTATTTGTACAATTATTATTAACGATAATTATTTAAGTGAAAAATTGAGTATTATAGTATATTTGTTTGGAGTTGACAGCTAAGAAAAGTCATTAAGTCGTAAAATGTTGTAAACAAGTGGCTCATTTAAAACAAAGTGCGTTTTCTCAAAGAGTTAAAACTAAACTTGTTTTAAATGTTCATGATGTACTAATATATCAAGATGCATCAGCAAATGTTCATGATGTGGTGACTAGGTGCTCCAATATGACCGGTGATAGTAAACGAAGTATCTATCGATTTTTAAGTGACAGAAAACAGGGAAATGTTAGTGAACTAAAAAAACACGTAGGAAAAAAGTCCATGATGGTCGTGAATTAGAAGACAAGTCCATTTTTTGTACTTAAATAAAGAGATTACGACTTTGGATAAAGTAATGACTGTTAAAGCAGAAGTAGATACGATTCTATTGGACAAAATACTTTATGGAAACTCCTAAAAGAAATTGGTTTTAAGTATGTCGCATAAAGAAAATTTTTTAATGAGACAGAAGAAATTATTTGCTGAAGAACACAATACTTAAGAAGTATTAAAAAGTTTCCAAGCAAGGGAAGAACTATCTTTTATTTAGATGAAACATGATTGAATGAAGGACACACTGTTTCTAAAGCATGGATGAACAACAATATTTCAAATTCCCGTAAGGCATTTTTAGAGGGATATTCGCACATATTGGCAGTGAACATGGTTTTGTAGAAAATGGGTTATTAGACTTTGTATCAAAGTCACCCAAAGATTACCACGAGAAAATGACCCCTGATGTTTTTGAATATTATTTTTCCCATCTATTGGACTTTTGGCCAAGTGCTGCAGAGGTTGTCTTAGATAACGCGTTATCATTCAAAACTGGTAGAAAAGTTACCAACGACGTCATGGAAAAAAGGAGATATTAAAGAGTGGCTCCAGAGCAAGAATATTTCTTTTGACGACACCATGCTGAAAACGGAATTACTGCCAATTGCAAAGCGTCACAAATTACAATATAAAAGATATTTAATTGACGAAATGGCGAAGGAAAAAAGAATAACTGTATTATGTTTGCCATCTTATTACTGTCAATTAAACCCTATAGAATAAATATGGGCACAGGTAAAAGGTGAGGTGGCAAGAAACAATACAACCTTTAAATTGAATTACGTTAGATAACTTTTGATACATTTTTTTGGAAACGTAACACGGGAAAATTGGACCAATGCCATAAACCATGTGAAGAAGCAAGAAGAAGGATTGTGGAGTGTTGATCATTGAAGTACTGTTCGAACCCATTGTAATTCCCTGTGGACTCTTTGAAAAATAAAAACTATGACTATGTTTCAATAGAAAAGTATACTGCTTTTAGTTATTCAATTTCTCATAGGTACATAAAAATTTGCGAACTTCCAACCAGCAACTCACCTCAAAATTTTTGAACTTCCTATACTTCTGAAATCAGTATATTTTTATTGAAATAATATAACCATAAAAATTAAATAAATTTACTTGGGGACTTTCTGCCTCATCCTGGACTATATTATAAATACTTTAAAAAATATAAACGATAAAAAATCGGTTTGTTTTGACTGTGTTAACTCAGGGGGGCCGCTATTGCGGTCGGTATTATCAAGTGCTGCATTTACAATCGAGATGCCCAGTAGCAAATGAAAATACCAGATGTGTGGTGTGATCTTGTGTGCAACTGCACAAAAAAGAAACAACACACACACGAATTCGACCTCGATTACAGAGGCGAACTTGGTAAAGTTTAAAAATTCCAAGGACGAAAAATCGAGCCTATATTCTTACTAATTTATACATATCCATATGAAAAACAACAAAGTTAAGTACCTGCAGCATTCATTGGTTATTCTATTTGACTAATGTTTCATTAAAAGCCGATATATTTACTGATATATAGAATACAAACTGCTATAGCAATTGTAAATTACATTGAAAAGAAAGTAAATACAGACCCACCTATATATAGCAAAAATAAGGAGATAGGCAACTAATACATTTTTCGTACTAAATAAAAAAATGGAAGAAAGGAATACAAATAACATTTACTGATATAGAAATAAAGTTTCTTAGAGGGTTTGATGGTAAAGCTAAATTGGATTGATATAGAAATCTAGAAGTTTTACTACAGTTTTACTAGTTAAAACAACAAGACAAATAATTTTAAAATAGGTAGCTTATTGTCAAAATAAATAATATATTTCTAAAATATGACCGTGTGTTTTTAAAAAGACACATTAAAACATTTTGTTATTAAAATAATGGAATAAAGTTCGATTATAGGTATACAAAGTGTTCTATAAAAATAAAAGAATTAAATGTAATAAAAAAGTAATCGTACAGTAGGTAATATATTTTTCACAAGTATCCATCTGGTTGATTCTAAGAAGCAAAGAAGGCTAGCTTTCGTAGACTATATTCACCATTTGGGACTAATGCTGTTACTATAAGCAAATATTTTGAGATAATAGTATTTTTAAAGCAGAAAAATAAAAGTTAGTGGCCCAAAAAATAAAAAATTCTTACGAGGTTTATGCTCATTTATAAATATTTGGTTTAATTCTTCAAATTCTAATACAAAAACGAAAATAGATTGTTATTTTTGCATTGTCGGACAAAACATTGACTACTTTAATAAATACGTAATATACAGGTCACTGTTTCTACTTCTTTGCCCACAGAATCAATAGCAAATAGAACGAATATTAAGAAACACCGAGGATGGAAGTCTACAACAGTTAGTAGCTGAGGGGTATATCGATCAATTTCTTATAAAAAGGATATGGTTCAAAGCATTACCTAAAGCAGCATCGTCCTCTTCACTTCAAGACAAAGAAATTGTCAACTCTAGTTCAAATGTGTTAACATCACAATATCAGCAGTTGTTCTAATTGTACTATGATAATCTAATTAATTTATATTGAATAAATATGTTTTGGTTACTGCTACTTAGTCAATAAAATCTCGTTATAAAAACTTTTATTGTTCACTTGACTTTAATCGAGTCTTTTGACCTGTGATACTGGGTTTGTAATGAAAATCTTCACACCTACGGGCTATAAAAAACGGACGTAATAATTAGGCCCGCACATTTTATAGGTACAGTAATTTATGATAAACAGAACTGTCTTGTTGACAACTAGGACCATATTTTTCTTTCCCTATTCTTTAAATTTTTGAAATTATTTTTCGTACAACGCCTTTGACGTTTTTGGTAGTGATTTTTGCATTAGATACAAGGTAAAGCAATTTAGAATTTTTATGCTTGTTGAATTACGAAACATCTTAAGCAAAATGTTAATAGTTAACAATAAAACGTTGTAAGAATCGCGGGCGTAATTTGATGTCTATAAATTGTTACCCTAGAATATAAACATCCTTATTACGCCCTTGATACATAGATAACCATTAAAATTAGTGTTAATAGCTGTTTGTGTATTATTTACTGATGTTAATATTATGTTTCACTTGCCAACTGATTCAAAGGATTGAATATTGTGACCGCATGGTTGAAGATTTTAGATTTTCGCCAAAATCAGCAATACATTCTGCGAATATTTTTTAATTTTCTTCGAACGGCACCAATCCATAAATGTATTCTTTTTCGTAAGTAATTACTTCTGGACTTAGTTGGCAGAAGATTAAGAGTTATATTTTTAGCAAAATCTGCTGTGTGCTTGAAAATTCGGTGTCTCTATCCATTTTTCAAATAGCTATTTATAAACAGACAACTTTTTTATAAACTAAAAATGAACTAATAACTTTTAATTAATTTCATAGTCTCCTATTTCACAATATAGTAGGTGGGTACAAAGTATATATATGTAAATGCAATTACTCTTGCATCTTTGTATAATGTATTGCCTACCTTCGACTGCTATATTTTTACTATGTAGATTTTATAAAATAAGGTTTAATTTCGTTCGAAATATCTTCAACTATTTATATTTCAACTAAAACATTCAGACTGCCCTACATTTTGTTTTAATATACCTACCTATTATAAATAGTAAAAATCCCTAAACACAAATTAAAAAATAAAAAGCCATGGATTACAAAGGGTCTACTAAAATCCAGTAATGAAAAAAAAAGTTATATTTAAGAATGAAAAAATTTCCAGATGATTTAAATTTACAGGATCTATATCGAACCTACAAAAATAAGTTAACTAAATTAATAAAGATTTCCAAACGTAAATATTTTAATTCAATTTTTTAATTTAAAATATTATCATCAGCTCTCTGGAAATTTGTAAAAACAATATGCAATAAATCACATACAGAAAATATTATTAAAGGTATAGTAAAAAATGATATACTTACTGAAAAAAAAAATGACATAGCAAATGAGTTTAATAATTATTTTAGTGATTTGGGGTTAAAATATGCCGAAAAAATAGATGTATCAGAAAATTATACAGATAATATTCAAAATTTTGATAAAACCATGTACTTGTTTACTACAAACGTAGAAGAAATTAAAAACGAAATAAAATCTCTCAAAAATAAAAGGGCTCCTGGATTGGATGGAATTACATCTGAAACATTAAAAGAAACCACTAACTTTTTTGATAAATAAAATTTTTTGTAACGGTATATTTCCCGATATACTAAAGATCGGTATAATAAAACCTATATACAAAGCTGGAGATAAAACATTAACCAGTAACTATAGACCAATAACTTTAACCTCGACAATTAGCAAAATTATGAAAAAGGTATTTAAAAAGCGCCTTCTAAAATTTTTAGAGAAACATAACCTAATTTCCAATTGTCAATATGGATTCAGAGAGGGAAAATCGAATGAAGACGCAATCTGTTCACTTTTGAAGGATGTATATATTGCTATGGATAGAAAATCGCCCTCACTATGTATTTTTGTAGATCTTTCGAAAGCTTTTGATACTGTAGATAAAAAATTACTAGAAAAATGCTGGTCCTATGGTAATAGAGGTGTTCCTTATAACTTTATTAAAACTTATTTGAGTGGTAGATTCAGTGGCGGCTCGTGACATCTGCTATAGGGTGTGCTGCATGAACCACGGCCAATATAAAATAATAGAAATAGAATAACATACGAAAACAAAAACAATAAAATTAGCTTTAATACTAATTAATAGTTACTAATAACGACAAATTTATTTACATCTAATTTAAATTGAAACTCCATTGTTTTAAACACGCTCGAACAAAACAAATTAAACAAAATTGTAACCTAAGAATTTCTAAACACGGCACAGATGCAACGGTCACGAATAACTCTCGTGAATTGCAGCTCATTTCCGAGGCCGTTAATCAGTGGCCCAGCCGATTGCCGAAGCACATCGGCTAAGATCGCCGTTTGCCTAATAAATGCATTTTACCGCTGCCAGTGTTTCGGTTGTTATCGACGCGGCTTCACTGGAGCAGCAAATACGTAAAAAGCTTGCTTCACTGGAGCACTAAATACGTAAAAAAATTATACGGTTTCACTAGAGGAGTAAATACATAAAAAAAATAATATTAATCATCGTTGTTGGTGAATTATTATTAACAGTTGATGTTTAATATGATAATATGGCAGATTTGAAATAAAACTATATTAATTATTCTTTAATAATTAAGATTTGCTATGGTTGTTTGGTAGTTCTGCAGCTCAGCAGCACATAAAGAAAAGCCGCCACTGGGTAGATTACAGTATGTGAGTGTTAATGGTATAACGAGTGAGTCAAGAAATGTTACTTGTGGTGTGCCCCAGGGTTCTGTGTTTGCTGATGACACCGTTATATGTTACACTGAAACAAATGAATGATTGTATTGCGCCATTGCATAAACTTTTCCAAAGTGTTTTCGTAAATTCCCAACGATTTTTGTGGCTATAACGATGAACTGGCTGCTAACATTATATTTGGAGGAGTTGATGGGAGTACTTCAATGCTGTCCATCAGAAATTTGCGTGAAATACACGGCTAATCGGTTTAAATCAAAATTTATTAATTCAGAGGGTAATTAATTACTATTTACGGTCTATTAACTGATGTAACTCTGAACTTCAGTCTGCGGGAACTGTCATATTCGTCAATTTCTCTCGCCATTGCTACCTAGACCAGCGACCGGTGTGTGAATTTGTATTGACTCTTATGGCACCGGTGCGTGAAATAAATCCCATAAGAAAAGCATGGCACTTCACACACCGATTCGTGAAATGAAGCTTTACACATTTTTATCGATGTGTGACGTTAGTAATTCACACACAGGAGTAGAAAAAATAATTTATGAATTATGCAATTTTCTTTTTACTAACAATTTTCATAATGATTCTTTATCTGAAACAAACTTACGCAGATCCGTTTAACTCGACTATGAGAATCAAGGAAACATACTATGTGGTCCGGTTCTGCGTAGTACACGCCATCGGTAAATCCATCTTCAAGACTAACAACGTGCTATTATATTGCCATAAAAAAATGAATCTCGAGCCCTGGAGGGCCATAGTTTGATGGTTAAGAAAAGAACACCGCCTAAAAATTAAGCATTCGAACAAAGCTAACTGTTATTTATGTTAAAAAAAAAGATTTCGTGAATATACATCAGAGTGTGCCAGAGATCAGACCACCTTAATTTAACTTTTTCACCTTTTTATTATTCACGGGTTTCATTCTCTCGTTCGCATACATGCTATTATAAGCAGACTGATGAAGAAACAGATATATACTGCTTTAAATTTTTTGTTTTATTTGTAATACGGTCCTCAATTATTTCATTAGTAGTAAGCAGAGCTGGGCAGAGTACTGTACTAAAGTACTCGTGAGTACTTCACAATGAGTAGCTTCGGAAAGTACTTATACTTATTCGAGTATGAGTACTTATATGAGAATTACTCAAAGCAAATGAGTACTTTACCAAATTTTAGAGAGTACTCGTGAAAAACGAGTAAAAATTACGAGTAAATTAAATAATTGTTATTAGGTACAGTTTAAAAAGAAGAAAATCAGTAACAAAACATGAAATGAGAACGTCATTTCAATTACTTCCTATTAATTATCAGCACTGACTATTAAGTGCAACTTTCTTATTTTAAGTATAGAAATAAATAATAAAGGTAGAAAGTAGAAGGTAGAGTGACAGGATGATAATGCAGGTAGAGAATACTCAAAAAACAGTTATATATTTATAAAATGTAAAAAATAACAAAATATCATTATTTCTAATCATATTTCTAATAAACAAAATCACATTATGAAAACAAAAATCAGTGTCACTATATCAGTATATTAGTTTGTTATTAAGGGGACATGTCAACCGCTTAAGCTTACGTCAGCGTAAATTTGCCAATAGGTTACTTGACAGCAAGAAAAAACTTTACATATTTTTGGTTTTTATAATTAATCACAGTCGAAATGTGCCGAAAATTACATTTTTTACAACTATGCTCTAAAGTGATTAAAGTAATTTATAAGATAAAAAAGTAAAAAGAATAACGAGCTTTTTTACTTTTTTGACATTTCAATGTTTTTTAAATGTTTCTGACCTTGAATGAGAGAAAAACTATCATCGTTATATAACTTATTCCGAAGATTTTCCCGCAAAAATTACGCAAAGCACGCGGGCGGTAAATTGTCACAACCTGACGCCTGACAAGACAATCTGTATAATAATTAATAACATTAAATACATTTTTAATATAAATTAAGACATATGACGTGGGGCGGCAAAAAAGAACTTGCACGCGGGCGCACTTGTACCTAGCGGCGGTGCTGCTCCTTACAATTTAACCGGCTTTTTTTACAGATTCGCCCTGTTGGACCATTATAGTCAAAATAATTACAGATGAACGCGAAAGCGCAACCACTACAATACTTTACTCTAACTTACCAAAAAACAACACTGACACTTTATTATCGCGTAATATGATAAGACAAACGAATCAAAACACTCATAACTATACACTGGGTACTGTATATCTGGTTAGTTTAGCTGGAAATAGAAGTAAGACAGTGTCGACAGTGACAGTAAAACCCAACGATGCAAACTATAGTCTCTATGGATGCGACGCTACACTACACACAATGACACAATGCACAAGCTGAGACAAGTCTGTAGGCGTGCGTGAAGGTCGGTACTCGTACTCGTTACTCGCCAACTGTATGAATCAAAAGTACTGAGTACTGTAAAATTTGAAATACTCGAAAATTTTCGAGTACAGAGTACTTCAAAATAAAAGTAATCACGAGTACTGGCAACTGAGTACTTTGAGTACTCGAGTACAAGATTGAGTACAATTTACTCGAGTACTGCCCAGCTCTGGTAGTAAGTAGTAGCTGCGTAACACGAGGGTGTATTTTATTTAGACACGACATTGATGCGAATAAAAACCTTCATCGCTCCCAACCTAATCCTCGATCAAAAATTGTCTTCTAGCCGATTAGTTACTTGTACTTTTACGACTAGTTATCCTTATACGACTTATACAATAACTTTCAATCTCATTTTTTTAATAACAGGGTTAATGAGATCTCGAATGTAAGTGTAAGTTAGTAGTTACAACAGTAATTACAACTCAATTAACTATTCAAACTACTTTCGATAACGCCCCAAGCGGTTAGTTAATCAATCTATTACGCATTGATGACAAACAAAATTATAATAGGTAGACCACGTGCAACAACATTTCGATACATCAAGTCTGCTGTCAACCTGAATTAAGGTACAACCTTACAATGACAAATTATAAGCAGTAGCTCAAATTGATATCGAAAATATGTATCTACACAAAAAAATTAATTAACTGTACTAATAAAACATTAATCGATCTGGTAAGGAAGCTTAGTACGAAATAATGAATTAAAATGTAAGTTTTTTTAAGGTGTTGCAAATTCTTGTGGTTTTTTTTTAAATGCTACTGTTTCTCCAGAAAAGAACGCTGTTTTCAGTTCCGCATTAATTAATAGAGGTACTAAATGTTTAAACTTATTTTAAATTAAAAAAAGGTTCAAAGGAAACTGAAAGTGTATCCCACAACTGTTTTATTAATTGTTGCAACTAGTTTCGGTCCTATAGGACCATCATCAGGCTGAAGGAATTATAAAAGAATAGAAAGAGGATCATAAGAGTACAATATAAAGTTAAACATTCAAAACACTTCCTTATAAATTGATTACAATAACAAATTGATAATACAGAAAATCTTTTTAAATGTACAATAATAGTAGAAAAGGTTAAACCATCATTATTCATTAATTTTTATTATTTTCTGTATTATCAATTTGTTATTGTAATCAATTTGTGAGGAAGTGTATTGAATGTTTAACTTTATATTGTACTATTATGATCCTCTTTCTATTCTTTTATAATTCTTTCAGCCTGATGATCGTCCTATAGGACCGAAACTAGTTGCACCAATTAATAAAATAGTTGTGGAATAGACTTTGAGTTTCTTTTGAATCTTTTGTGTTTCAACCCACATTTGAGAGATGGATAGCTTACAAGATTTATTAAAAATTGTTTATAAACTTATAACAGGTCGGCTGAAAAGTCCCCGGTCTGACCTATAGATGACGACACTAGAATTAAATCCATTTCATTTTTAGATAGTATCAACCTTCAAAAGATTCGTGTAAAAATTTGACAGCTGTCGGACTATTAGTTTGTGAGATATTGCATTTTTAGTGAAGCAACTTTTGTTATTTTCAAAAAGATGGAAAAAAAAGAAATTCGTGTGCTTATTAAATATTGTTATTTGAAAGGAAAAAATACAGTTGAAGCAAAAGCTTGGCTTGATAATGAGTTTCCGGACTCTGCGCCAGGAAAATCAACAATCATTGACTGGTACGCAAAATTCAAGCGTGGTGAAATGAGCACCGAAGACGGTGAACGCAGTGGACGCCCAAAAGAGGTGGTTACCGACGAAAATATCAAAAAAATCCACAAAATGATTTTGAGTGACCGTAAAGTGAATAGTGAATATGATATCTAAAGATATCTAAGGAACGTGTTGGACATATCGTTCACGAATATTTGGGTATGCGGAAGCTCTGTGCGAAATGGGTGCCGCGCGTGCTCACAATCGACCAAAAACAGCAACGAATTGATGATTCTGAGCAGTGTTTGCAGCTGTTAAGTCGTAATAAACCCGATTTTTTGCGTCGATATGTGACTATGGATGAAACTTGGCTCCATCACTACACGCCTGAGTCCAATCGACAGTCAGCTGAGTGGACTGCGGCCGGTGAACCGCCACCAAAGCGTGAAAAGACTCAACAGTCAGCTGGCAAAGTTATGGCCTCAGTTTTTTGGGATACACACGGTATATTGTTCATCGACTATTTGGAAAAGGGAAAAACAATCAACAGCGACTATTACTGTGCATTATTGGAGCGATTGAAGACCGAAATCGCGAAAAAACGGCCCCAAATGAAGAAGAAAAAAGTGTTGTTTCATCAAGACAATGCACCGTGTCACAAATCAATGAAAACGATGGCAAAATTGCATGAATTGGGCTTCGAATTGCTTCCTCACCCACCGTATTCTCTAGATCTAGCCCCCAGCGACTTTTTCCTTTTCTCTGACCTGAAGAGAATGCTCGCGGGAAAAAAATTTGGCTCTGATACTGAGGTAATCGCCGAAACTGAAGCCTATTTTGAGGACAAACCGGAGGAGTACTACAAAAATGGTATTGAAAAGTTGGAAGGTCGCTATAATCGCTGTATCGCCCTTGAAGGCAACTATGTTGAATAAAAAAAATGAATTTTGCCAAAATATTGTGTTTTACTATGGTAGACCGGGGACTTTTCAGCCGACCTGTTATATTATATACAAAAAAATACTACTATATTTTTGCAAATTCCGGACACCCTATAAAATTTTTCACTAGGTAATACTTTTTATAACATGTTTTGGTTTTTGATACATAGATACAATTAAATATTGTAATAATTTTAATGTATTCCTAAAACGTAATAAACTGCATATTGTATAATCGTCCGTATCAAATAACGCAAAATGTCTCTGTATAAGACATTAAAATCTCTAAACCCAAATTATAATTGCAGGGTATATTTTTATATACCTTGTCCAGTAAAAATATAGGTGCACGTCACAGCTGTCAGAACAAGGCTATGCTGCCAAGCATTTTAAATAGTATTAGAATCTAGTAAATATCAAACGAACTTTTTCTACTATTCTTTTTTTATTTGAGTACAAAATTAAGCTAGGTTAGTTATACAGATAATTAGAAAAAAAGGTTATGTGTGATAACCCAAACAAAACGTTAGCAGTTCTTGCTACTCTAGGACCACCAGCATCTGTATTCCTTATTTGAAGACAACCGGTTTCTCTCAATCGTCGTTCAGTACTTACAAAAGTCCTGGCATTGGAAATATTTCTGTTCGGGTACTTTTCTCTGCAGCGTCTTACAGCGGCAGCAGCATTTCCCGAACACTCCCCCTAATACTAAAAGTATTTCTGTCAACTCAAAAATTGAATAGTGTGCCATATTTATGGCAAACAAATTAAAAATTAAGCAAAAGAGACGTGTTAAACAATACAGTCGAGTACAATAAAAGTGTAGATGAAATAATTTTACCGCCATCAAACGTCACTGAATACCTGAGATTAAAGTGTTGTTGCTAACACAAGTGTCAATTCCAAAGCCTACTTGATGCATATGCAGAAATGTAACGATTACCAGTAAAATATATGTATACCTTCGAGTTTAAATAAATCGAAAAAAGTGTGATCTATAGAATTATTACAAGAGCAGCTTTTTTGCATAGAAAAGTGTAAGGAAATAATTTTTAAAATATTTTTTTTTATTAAAAATTAAAAAAAATGTGACGCGATAACCCTCACCTTCAAAACTACCCTGTATTCATATGGGATGTGGTATATGGTGAAATGAAATCAATTATCCTAATGTCTTGTAATTCCTTCCGAAATATGAATTCTTTAGTCAAAGCCGTTTGGAAGATATTAGAAAAATTACATTCAGTTTTGTCTAACTTTACACCCTATAACTATTTTAAATAAAAATTTTACCTATTTCTGCCCTCGGGACTATATAGAGACCTTTATTTCTGTGTTTAAATTTTGTAAAAATATTAAGTGGTCTTATAAGGATTTGAGAAGAATGATTGCTTTTAAAATTTTGCGCCTACACTCTTAATATAATAAAAATTAACTAATTTTATCTGTTTTTAGGCACTTGAAAACCATATAACGGACTCTTAAAACTCAAACATACAAAACTCGTTCAATGAATAAAAAATAGACGAGTTAAGAGGAAGGTTTAAACAATTAGCGATTTTTTTCCTTATAAACAAATTGAATAACTTAACGAATTTGTTATCCTCACGTTTTTGAACTCACGCACTCTGAAATCATCATCTCTAGTTATGTCTCGGAGTCATTAACCGAAATATTCGCGATGATTTAGTCATCTCAAAGAAGAAACGCCGTCTGGACTATGATACGAAAGTCTAATATAATTTCAACACATGATCTCATGTTGTAACGTGCCTTGTTATGGAAATTTATATATCTACCTTTAAAAACGTCGTTCTTTATACGTTCAACCGCATTTGATTGACAGTCCCAGTTAACGGTCATACTATAATCGTCAAAATTGCCGCTAATGGTCAACGGAAAATCCTCAAAAGGTTAATGTCTGGACAGGGATTGTTTAAAACCATATTATTTGTCCCTTTTTCGTTGAGGGGAATTTAAATGGCGATAATTATTTAGCACAACTGCCAAGTTTGGCAAAGTTATTTCCTGATCCAGGAAACCCTCAAGTTCCAGCAAATATCACATTGTTCCAGCAAGATGGGGAACCTCCACATTATCAACCCAATGTCCTCCAGTACCTAAATTTAACATTTCCAAGGATAGGGAGGCGAGGATCAATAGAATGGCTATTGAAAGAAGTTAAGAAAGCCAATGGAAAACTTAGAAGACAAAATGAAGACAACAAGAAAACAATTCAAAACCTTAGGAAAGAACTGAGAGACAAATAAGCAAATCAAAGGAAAAAAGGTAAGCAATCCAAAAACAACAAAGGAACGAGAACAAAAATGGATGGAAGTTCTTCCTGGAATGCAGTGCAAAAAACAAAAGATTTATTTATTCTATTTGCAGTTGATTTCATAAATACAAATTGGGCACATTATTATAACACTGTTGATGCAGAAAATCAAATTAATTTACTTAAGACAAAATAATGTCTTAGCAAGTAATATGAAAGCATGATCCTAGTAGGCCCATGGCATAATGTGTTATTCTTTTCCATTGCATTTTTCAATTGCTTTTATTTCCTATTTCGTTATGCCAAGTCTTCTCAAATCCTATCCCACTTCGTTGCAGCATCTGGACCTCGGTCTTCCTCTTCCCTTTTTACCTGAAAACTATCTTAGCCTTTGCGTTTTTATTACTGCTACAATGTTAGGTTTCTGATAGAGTTCAGTTAGCTCGTTAATTGTTCTTTGTGTTCATAGTCTATTTTTTCCCATCAAAAATTTTGCTTTTTGCTTTTCGTGATATATTTTTTCACAACGAGGTGCTCTTGTGAAAATAGTTCCTAACTACTCGAATCTATCAATTTCTTCGAATTTATATGGTGTTCCCTTTCTGTCGTCATCTTAATATATCGTCGGTTTGCAGCATAAAGTCATTAAGTGAGTTAAAGAAAGTAACTTAATGACTTAATGTTTTGAAATATTGTTTCACCTTATAGTTAGTGATTCAAATTTATTATTATATGTCAAAAATATTTGTTTAAAAAACTAAAGCACATGATTTAGATGACTTAAGACAACAAATAACGCTTGCGATTAGATCGGTCACCCCTGATACGTCATTTAACGTTAGAAGACATTTTTATTTAAGATTAGGATGTTGCCAAGAAGTTCGCGGTGAGTTTTTTGAACAGCTGTGTCATTGACATTCATATTTTTTACGTTATGAAAAATTAATTATTATGAATTTATTCCATTTGGCTTTTCCACACTGTGTAAACAAATGTCTACTAAAAATACAAAATATTAAAACATTATTAAAGTTACTTGTAAAAAAAACGTATCTAAATATTCTAAAACTAGAAATTTAGCGTTTCTATAGGTTAATTATGTTTTTTACGTCAAAAATCAAAACCAAATTTGCAGAAAAATGAACTGTTTTAAAACTGCACAGCGGCCTAAATAAAAAGTTTGACATCTCTAGCTGTATTACTTTTGGTTCCGAACAGATGTCATGGAAAGGTACGAAACAACAATGATTTCAGATTTTGAAAAATAGAGAAATGCGCTATAGCAATTCTGGGCTAGAATCAAGTCACTTTAGAAAGAAAATGTTTCAAACAGCGATTATAATGTCAAGAAGAGGAGTCTCTAAATTATTAAAAACAAAAATGTTAATTACTCCAGCATTTCCAAACAAGACAATAAAAAAAATATGCTGTTATTAGAACAAAACTGACGGCGACAAAATATATTTTTATATGTTGGAGGTATTTTTTAAGTATCTACATCTTTTCAAATAAAACTTTTGCCAAATTTAGCAAAGAAGTACTTTAATAGTCACCAGTGGAATCATGAGAAAACTCCATTAAAGAATCAGACAAATTCAAACAAATCTTTGGGAATTTACATCGCAGATCAACTAAGCTCTATGGAGCAACAACAATCTTTGGTAGGTACAAAAAATAGCTATGTTGGACTTATAGGTAAATATAGTTAGTAGAAGTTGCAAAACTTCTGGAACATTTTTATATTTTTACATTTATATAGTTGTAAATTAATCAATTTAGCAATTTTAACTAAAAAACGAAAGTGATATGTATCGCAAACGTTTTACAATCTTTTAAAATTACTTACCTTTATTTTCACTCGGCGCGTAACAACGGAACTCTCGGTATTATGCAAACGTGACAGCTTGTTTTCTTCTGCTCGGTTCGATCGATCAAAAAAAAATAATCGGTATAATCTCCGATATTTTTCATTCAAGTGAAAAGATAACTATCTAAAAAAACAACTTTTGCTGATTTATATCATGGGTGCAAGAAGTAGCTTTTTTATGAAAGTGAATTTTAATAAATAAGCGAATTTTTAATAACGCCAGGTATGATGAATTTAAACTTTCGTAAAAGAAAGTGATGCACTTTATTAGTCCAGGAAAAATTCCTAGCGAGCTTAAGTTTTCTATACACCTTTTTATAGCATTAACAGTGCTGTCAAAACGTCTAGTGGACTCATTACTAAATTTAAATTGACATCTTTTTTCGACTCTGCGTTCAAGCTTGACAAACTTTTTTTTTGTCCACAAACTTTTGAATCTATACTGATCTGAGAGGGAAATATATCCAGGATAATCCCTTAGGGCTAATAACATTTAGGCATTAATGGTCTACTTGGTCTAGCCTTAATACTACTTAATCAATATCAGGTAGTTACAAACAAACAAAATGTAACAGTTTGTCAATCTGACGACTGTCATTGCATTTAAAAATCTATTTTTTTAAATAAAAGGTGGAAGTTTAGTATAAACTCTAAGTTGTTTATTATTCTTAGTAGAAAATGTATTCCAGCATTTTTTTATAATGACCTCTATTGACCTCCAAGCAATAGCTCGGAGATGTTTGCGAAAATCTGATTTTCGTGACCTTTTCACCTTTAATTATTTCAGCCGGCACTATATTAATGACTGGACTATATAAGTATTATATGTCAAAACGGAAGAAAGATTATAGTAACTCAAAATTTAATGTAAATTGGTAACAAGTACCTACATTAAAAATATTTTAATTTTTGGTCCGTTAAAATATAAATAAATATATAAATAAATAATAAAAAACAAACAGCAATGAACCATAAATTTACTCCATTTCACATCAGATATCAACGAGATTTCGATATTATTCTTAATATACAATTTCCTTTGGTTGTTTAAAGCTTTTTGTTTTTTTTTATTAATACTATATATTTTTTGCCGTCGGGTTACAGAATGTAGAAAACTAGTGATCAAATTGTCAACTATATAACGTTATGTGTTTCTTGTGTATAACCATAACGCGTACAATATGATTTCAAGCTCCGTGGGCACAAGAATTAATGAGTAGGAATTAATTCTTATTCCCATAAAAGGTGTGTCGACATGCCCTGGTACTTGTTGTACCAGATGTCTTCTAATAACTAAAAGATTTTCATTGCTAATTAGTACAGCTGACAACAATGCATTTTGCCATTTACATTGATACATCACTAGCAATTTTACAACTCTATTGTATTTTACTGTGTAAATTGAATTAATTGTTGTTTCAAATTGTGATGTAATTTCTTTAGAAAATCATTTTCCCAATAAAATCTGGCTATTGTTTATCATTTTAATTTAATATAAAAGTTGATGCACTTAAATTTCTCTTTTTTGTTGTGCATGGATAGTGGGCGCGTTTTGTAGCATTTTATCGTTGATGTTCAAAATTATTTTACCTACAGTTTTTTTGGTATTTACTCAAATTGAAAGTAATTACAAAACATCCAGATAATATCCATACTTAATTACAAAGTATAAAATGAAAAATCGACAGGTTTCAGGTTTTTGTGAAAAGACCTTTTGGAAATATCGAATTTATTCCAAACTTTTGCGGACACACTGAATATAGAATTTCAATACCTATTTTAACTACTTACCCACATGTTATGGTCCCAGATAGCACAAGAATATTATTAGAATACTCCTAGAAGCATCTGCTGGAATGTTTGAATATGCTTATAATATTACCACAACATACTTTATATATTACTGGAACGTTCTATGAACATTCAAAGTGGACTAACTTCCACATTCTATTAACTTTCCTGGAATATTCTGAGAGAACATTCTAGTAATAAGATATTGAATGTTCTGAGAACAAATATCAAATGTTGTGTATCAAATGCTCCCATTGATTTAAATTTTCTCAGAATTTGTGCATAAATATGCTTGGAATATTCTTACAAGATTACCACATCATACTGTATATATTATTGGAACGTTCTATGTAAACTCCACATTCTATTCACGTTTTAAAAATATTCTGTGAATACATGTTGAATGTTATGAGAATATTTCATGAATAATCTAAGAACATTAATAGAACACTCTAAGAATGTATTTTGAATATTCTCAGAATCAGAGCACAATATGTTATGAATACTCTAATAAGATTATAAGGATGGTCCAAAAATATTTTTGGGATATTTTGAAAAATTTCAAGGAATATTCTATTGTGTTAATTTTCCAAATATTTCGTACTTACCTTTAGTGTTGATTGTTCAATACATTCAATATTTCTATAACCCAATAAAACATTCTATCAAACTTCTCAAAAATGTATTCAAATCATCAACATGGGAAAAAGAACTGGTCAAATCATTTTACTAACAATTTATTTTTCTAAAGATGTCATTAATTTTTAAATTTACAAATAAAACACATAAAAATAAATAAATAAATCACAGCTCCTAAAATATTTGGTATATTACTGGAACATCCTATATTCTTTAGAATATTCAACTTTCGCACCTTATTGTAACATTCTGAGAACGTTTGTGCTATCTGGGGTGGATTGATGCAATCAAAAAATAAAACTAAGATTGATTTAAAACTAAAACTAAGAACATGAAACCATGTAATGCAAGAAACAGAAAATAAGAAAGTAAAATTTAAAATAACACTAAAAGATGCACAACTTTCAACCAAGAAATGAATTTCTTACATTAATTCGACATAACGCATGCGTCAATCCCTGAAAAAAATAATTTGAGGTTAGCTAGTCGCTAGTCTAGTAAGTATAGTCTAGTTTTATATTGAACGAAATGCCAAGTCCGGTTTTTTTAATTTTCTTAATTTATGTTGCATGAACATGTTAGTTTAAATTTTATCTTAATCTTAAATTAGTTTTAGTTTAGTTGATGTTGCATGAATCCACCTTTAGTTTAAATCTCTGGTAGGTATTGCAATAGCTTGTAAGTTTTGAATATTCTGCAGATCAAATCTTTATTAAAATATATTGGTTAATATATAAAAAAATACGTTACAGTTAAATAATCATGACGTTAAAAATGGTGGACATGAAATTAAGAATATTAAGTGATTTTAGAGAAGTTTTTATGTTGCTTGAAACTTGAAACCTCCGGATTATTTTTAGTAAAGATTATTTAGTAAAGTTACAGCTATCAGTCGTAAAACGAAATAATATATAAAGTTTAAACAAATATTTTACATTACATATTATACAAATGTTAGATGTAAATCACCAAGAATATTTTTGTATTTTGGGTAAATAAAAAATATTTATAAAGGAACATTATCGATAACAATGTACAAAATCATTTTGTTGGTAAATGGAGACGACGCGACGGAAGGTGATTCCTACGTGATTTCCGGTCAATCGTAGCCTGCTCAATTAAAATTGTAGTCAAGTTCCCATGGTTTGAATATAAAGAAGAAAAAATATATAAGGTTAAATTGGACTTGCTTCATTTACCCATCTTTTTGTTTCGAGCATAAAAAAACGATAGGTAGGTACTTACACAGAAAATTGGAGCTGGCGAGCTAATTTCAACCTTATTTTTATCTTTAACACTAAGGTGCTTTGTTAGTTGTTACTAACTAATAATTTAAGACGGAAAAGTAACGAAATTAAAAAGCAGAACGTTGGTCTTTTTCTACAAAAAGATAATTAAATTTCAGATGACATTATTAAAAGCTCATCAAAACCAATAAAATATTCTTTAGCTGTAGTAGGTATGTTTTTAATGAGAAAAGAGCATTCTTAGAAACACTAAATACAGCTGGTTTAATTTTTTGAAAAGAAAAATTTATTTTTATTGTTTTTGTCTTATTTTAATTAGAGAGATTTTTATTGCTGCAACAGTCTATAAACGTAAGCCCTTAAGTGCTCGGTATATCTAACCTCAAAGTTTTAATTGTCTGCTATTATATTGTAGGCGTTATTTGTGGATATAATTTTATGTTGGTTTGCAACTTTGAAGAGTTAAACTGTGATTTGTAATTTTTTTATAAAAATAATTATTTTTTATGATCGACTTTAAATCAATGCATGCATGGATATAGTAGTTTTCACAATAAATGGTATTGACTGAAGGATTATAATAATACCAATTAGACTCTTAAGTTTTAAAATCCGAGATGCACATCATAAATGTAAAAGGACCTGATTAAGGTAATTTTGTTTCTCAGAGAGGGATTGTAAAGGATAACAGCTTACACTTCTTGTTCATTTTAGTCTTTGTATTTCATTGGAGATGTTCACTTGTGTTACGGCGTGCAATAATTCTATAACATTTATTTGTTATTACAGACATTAATAGCAAAGATTTTATACCCCAACGTACAGAATAGGCAGTATATGGCGTCCGTGGATAAAAAGTAATAGTGCTTCTTCCAGTGGTTCGTTAAAGAAGAATCACTTATCTTGTGACGCGAAAATCTTTATAAAAAATGTGTATAGTTCCTTACTACAGCAAGGATATAATGCGGGTGCTGCAACAAGAGTAACCAATAATTTGACGAAGGTGCCTCTTACTTCAGTTACACGAATTGTTAAAAATTCCATGGAATCAAGGAAAAACGCTTAAAGATTCCGGTGTTACAAAAAGTCTAGACGACTGGGAAAAAGATTTGATATGGCGAAAAATTTACACTAGGTACGATGAGCAGCGTGTCCCTACAATCAAAAGTCTGAAACAGCGGCTCATCAATGACGAAACTCACATCAACTGTGGCCTCACTACTCTTTGTCGAACTCTGTCTGGAATGGGCTTTAAATCTCGCAAAATTGACAAGAGACAAGTAATAATGGAATCCACACGTTTAATAAACTGACATTCTGAATATATAACGTCAATAAGAAAATACCGGTCTGAACATCAGCCAATACTCTACCTCAACGAGACGTGGTTTGACACGCATGACACCCCTTCCAAAGGATGGTCTGATTCCTCTGATAAGTGTAAAACAAAAGCAGCACCAAATAAAGGGAAGAGAATCACAATATTACACGCAGGATCAGAAAATGGTTGGATCCCAAAGGCTATGTGGCTTTATGTCAAAAATATTAAGGACTCTTATGTTGATTATCACGAAGATACGACAGCAGAACTTTTTGAAGATTTCGACAATTGCAAAAAATTCCTGGCTCAAAGAATACGAAATTGGAGATTCAAAACTTCATGGATGCAAATGACATATATTTTGAGGAAAATTATACAAAAAAAGAACTTTTACAAGTGCTGCAGTCATTATCTTAAAAAAAAACGTATGTTTGTGATACAATTGCAGAAGAATTGGGACATACAGTGTTACGACTACCTCCCTACTACTGCGTGTTCAATCCGATAGAGCATATGTGGCACCAACTTAAATCGAGTGTGCGCGGAAAAAATACTGTAGCACATTTGTATCTTTTACCTGATGATTTTCTACACAATGAGATTAAATCGGGTAGTTTATTGCAGTTAATAAGCCAATACCATTTACTGTGAAAAATACTATACAACAAATACATATATAAAGGGTTGAAAGATAGGACAGAGATCTTAAAAAGAGATGAAGATTTTGTCCATATAGTTACGTGAAATTTGTAATTTAGAAGTTAAGAGTGTAGATAATTGTTTTGAAATGTTCTGGAAGTCCCTAAAGGTTGATCCCGAAATATCCTAGAAGAATTCTTTTGTATATAAATAACTTGCTATTTATTCTTAGTTAACACAGTTTTAGTAGTTCAGTCATGGAATCAAACAGTTGTCAGGTTGACAGTTAGTGAATGATTCCAGCTGAATTCTTGTTAAATACTTACAGTTTGTAAATGAAGTTTTTAGCATTTGAATTAATAAAATAATAAATGAATCAATTATTAAACTACATTACTTACAAATTTTGGTACAGCTGAGGAAATAGAAAAATAAATCAGTTCATTCAATTCTAAATGTGCGGCACTTTTTTCTATAAGAAGAACCATCAACAGACAAAAAACTGTATGGTCATTTTTATGAAAACCCGCAAATGAAAGTGATGAAGACCAAATAACCGGTCTTATTATCATCTATTAAACACATTATTATTTATGCGCATTCCCCATATTTCCAAATAAAAAAAATAAAATTTATTATCTGCCAATAAAGGTGACTTGATTTGACCATATTTATATTAATATTAATTTCTTATGCTGAATAATTGATAACATTGTTTATTCAAAAAAAAACAAAAATGATTTATCGGCTTCTATAAATTTCAATGTTAAATTTTTTAATACAGAAAAATCCTAATGCAAGGTGAATTATTTAAATAAAAGTATCAACAGGTGCCAAAAACTTTATAAGCTATAGAACGACTTGTTAAAAAGTCGTCGTCAGACCAAAGTGGCGCTGTCAATAGGATGAACGTATTGCTTCTTATTATTAAAATAAAATAATCTTCCTTAGAAAAATTCATTAATAAAGTACGGGGAACATTTAATATGTTCTGAATCAATTAGTAAATCTTAAGAAGGTGAATATCATTTTTAACTGTTACACATATAAAATGTTAGAGTTACAGGAAACAATGTTTTATGCAAAAACTTACCGAAGTATGAAACACCAATTAAGTATTGTGTTAGCTATTGTTTTGTGTTAAGGAAAGCGTTGAAACCTCAGTGGTGCTTTATTGAAAAAACAAATATTTTATTTTTTAGTTATTTTTATTTATTTATACTTTGTATTCCAACAACTTTTAGTTGGCGATCACAGGATTTTGTTGATAACAAATCATACTGTTAGATTTTCCAAAGAAAAAGAATTATGTATGACCACACAAAAAAACGATAAAACATTAAAATATAAATATAAAAATATAACATATCAAATCAAGAGGTTTTTAGAGATCGCCCAACGAAAGTTTGGGATAGCCACGTGGCGACGTGGCCTCTCGTTCAATGCGCAGTGGTTTGTTTACGACCGTTCCGAAAGCTTGTCAGTGTCGTAGCTAGAATGGTTTTGTAAACTGTATTTTGCTACGAATATGCTGAGAGAATTTCTAAGTTGTTTTTTAAATGTTAAGTTTTATGTAGTTTATTCTAGTATTCGTAGGGTATAGTGAATATGTGTTTTCTGTTTCGTGTAATTTAGTGTATAGAGTTTGTAGTGTATAGTGTTTTCTACTACGATATGGCTCCAAAAAAAAAATTGGAAAAAGAGGATTAGGACTACACAGTCAGGCAAAGGAAATTATAAACAATGTTGGAAGTTTATGGAAAATGAAGCGGACAAAGGCGTGCTAATACCTTTAACGAATTTTAGGTAAATGTTTTTAATGGTTTATTATTTATTGTAGATGATTGTCCCCGTTTTAAACAAAATTTTAAAAGATAAAAATTCTCTAATTTGATTATATAATTTTGTTAAAAAGATTTGTTTTAATTTAAATACGTTACTCCGAGCATTTATATTTGATTGGCTCGGAATACTACCTTTGTGTTGAATGACGTGGAAAATTTGACAAGAAGGAAGTTTAGTGAAGTGTCAACAGATGAGTGGGTTATTATATGTAAGCATGTTAAAAAATATAAAGACACTCAAATCGAAAAAGAGCATTTGCTGGACACCAAGAAGGACCATTTAAAATTTATGGTAAACACTGGTTCATCTGAAGATGATGTTGTGAAGATGATGACAGTGATATAAGTTTAGGAGTACAGGCTTTAGATTCGTCCGATGATTCAGGCTAAAATTATCATCTGTTAATTAAAATTAGTAGGATATTTAAAATAAAAAAGGATAACAAATTTATATCAAATAAATTATTCTTAATTATGTTAGCATCATACATTAAAAATTAATTTAAGATGTATAATATACTTTTATTTCCGTCCGCCACTGATAGAAAGACTCCACCTACCTGCGCCGACTAACACGTGGCTGTCCCAAACCTCGTATCTGCAAAATAGCTATTTTCTAGGAGGTTAACAATGAAATACAGTTTCTATTAAAGATAGGTATTTTTAATTTTAATTGATGGAAATACTTATAAATTATTTAGACCAAAATTATTAAAGCAGTCAATTGACTATAATAGATAAGATAAATGGTATTGCACAATAAATATTGTCAGAATCCGTAGATCTGAGATATTGAATTGACACCCTCGATATGTAGAAATGGTATATTGTGCAAATTAAAGCAATTAGAAATTCCATTTCTGCACGTGTTACATACTATATTCTTTGTACAAACATACTTTTTGCTAAAAAAACTATTTTTACAACAAATATTCGTACAACAATATTATCATGATTTTGTGGTTAGCATCGGTTAAAGAAGTAAGAAAAAGAAAAAAAGTCGTCTAGTCATCCCATGTGAATATTTAGAAAACCTAGATTTAAAATTAAAACTCCTCCAATAGCCAAATATAGTTGCTCTATTCTAAATATTTATTATTAATGATTTTTCCTAAAAGATAAATATTTACTTAGTTAGAAACCAAAAAAAAATCATTATGGAACCAAAACAAAAATTTGCTAATCAAATATTACCTTCAAAATAGTTGATTCATTTTATATATTGCAGAATAATAATAAAAACATGAAAATAATTTTTTCAGGCGAAATATTCCCTTATAAAAGGGGGAAAGAAATACTTTCCAACATGTTCGTGTCATATTTCAAATATAGTGAGTAATTAACAAGTTTTCTAAAGTAAAACTACGCAGAAAATTGACATTCCGAATTTACTCATTTATTGTACCTATACATTTAGAAAGTCGCAGCATGTAACTTTCAAACATTAGTTTTAAATATTTTTCACATTCCTCAATATTTATTTATTATTGCATATGCTGTAAATCATATCATAACAAATTGCTAATTTTTTGCCATTCATCAGATTACCTTTCACGTACCTGTCATCGAAAGCCTTGGAGGTTAGCTATTTTTTTCTGTTTTCCAATGTGTGACGTATACCTTTTATTTCTGTATAATTATTCTATTAACTTTAATTATGGCACTACTGCTCACGGTCTAGATCCAGTTTATTATTTTCAGTCACGCTAAGAAAATTACATACAAATCAAAAATATTAATAATTATTAATTCAATGCTAAAATAGCTAAATACTATAACTATTATCCACATTTATTTGATGTACCTATCTGGATTTGTAGGTATGTCCATACATATGTCGATATGTAGAGCAGAGTAGGGTATGAGTCCTTTCTGAGTGAAAGAATTCAGCCAATAGAGTGTAGGATTCCTCAGGAATCAGTGTTGGGTCCTATCTTGTTTTTACTAAGCATCAGTTTGGATTTTTCAGTGGCAAATGTTTAAACAAACATCACTATACAGCTACAGTATTCTCTGATTGTTTAAAAGCTTTCGATTGTATGGAACTGTTTTTCCAGATAGGTGAATAGAGAGAAGAGGAACGATCGAATGGCCACCAAGGACGCCAGATTTGACACCCTTAGACTTTTTTCATGGGAATACTTGAAGAGCAAAGTTTTTCTCATTGCATTATTGCTGAAGGTCATCAATTTGAACATTTAGTTATAATTTTATAGTATTTTACAAAATAGTTTAATGTAGTTTAGTAAATAAATAGTTTTGGCCGACCATGTAGAAATAAATATTCAAAAAATTACATCTTTGTAAAGACGATTAGAAGACCTGTCTAATGAGGTGTCTTAAGACACATGGTTCCATTTAAAAAAATGCCGATTACGTCACCACGTCAATACTGGTGACGTAATGTTCGTTACATCTACATCGTGTGATGACGATTCAAGTCGTCCTGTCTTTTGATTTGTTTCAAAAGTCGATTATTTTGAAAATAATGAATTTATTTCAAATATTAGCGACATACCGTATCTTGTGTCATTAGTTGTATAGGTCTCCCAACGAAAGTTTGGGACAGCCACGTGTTAGTCGGCGCAGGTAGGTGGAGTCTTTCTATCAGTGGCGGACGGAAATAAAAGTATATTATACATCTTAAATTAATTTTTAATGTATGATGCTAACATAATTAAGAATAATTTATTTTATATAAATTTGTTATCCTTTTTTATTTTAAATATCCTACTAATTTTAATTAACAGATGATAATTTCAGTCTGAATCATCGGACGAATCTAAAGCCTGTACTCCTAAACTTATATCACTGTCATCATCTTCACAACATCATCTTCAGATGAACCAGTGTTTACCATAAATTTTAAATGGTCCTTCTTGGTGTCCAGCAAATGCTCTTTTTCGATTTGAGTATCTTTATATTTTTTAACATGCTTACATATAATAACCCACTCATCTGTTGACACTTCACTAAACTTCCTTCTTGTCAAATTTTCCACGTCATTCAACACAAAGGTAGTATTCCGAGCCAATCAAATATAAATGCTCGGAGTAACGTATTTAAATTAAAACAAATCTTTTTAACAAAATTATATAATCAAATTAGAGAAATTTTATCTGGTTTATTTTATTTGGTTTAAAACGGGGACAATCATCTACAATAAATAATAAGCCATTAAAAACATTTACCTAAAATTCGTTAAGGGTATTAACACGCCTTTGTCCGCTTCATTTTCCATAAACTTAGCAACGTTGTTTATAATTTCCTTTGCCTGACTGTGTAGTCCTAATCCTCTTTTTCCAATTTTTTTGGAGCCATATCGTAGAAAACACTTCTGTTTTACTATACACTACAAACTCTATACACTAAATTGCACGAAACAGAAAACAGTTATATTCACTATATCCTACAAATACTAGAATAAACGACATAAAACTTACTACCCACTTTAAATTAAAAAAATACATACGTTTTAAAAACAACTCAGAAATTCTCTCAGCATATTCGTAGCAAAATACAGTTTACAAAACCATTCTAGCTACGACAGTGACAAGCTTTCGGAACGGTCGTAAACAAACCACTGCGCATTGAACGAGAGGCCACGTGACTGTCCCAAACTTTCGTTGGGCGATCCCTAAAAACCTCTTATATTATATTTATATTTTAATGTTTTATCGTTTTTTTGTGTGGTCATACATAATTCTTTTTCTTTGGAAAATCTAACAGTATGATTTGTTATCAACAAAATCCTGTGATCGCCAAATTCCCCACTAATAGTTGTTGGAATACAAAGTACAAATAAATAAAAATAACAAAAAAAATAAAATATTTGTTTGTTCAATAAAGCACCACTGAGGTTTCAACGCTTTCCTTAACACAAAACAATAGCTAACACAATACTTAATTGGTATTTTATACTTCGGTAAGTTTTTGCATAAAACATTGTTTCCTGTAACTCTAACATTTTATATGTGTAACTGTTAAAAATGATATTCACCTTCTTAAGATTTACTAATTGATTCAGAACATATTAAATGTTCCCCGTTCTTTATTAATGAATTTTTCTAATGAAGATTATTTTATTTTAAGAATAAGAAGCAATACGTTCATCCTATTGACAGCGCCACTTTGGTCTGACGACGACTTTTTAACAAGTCGTTCTATAGCTTATAAAGTTTTTGGCACCTGTTGATACTTTTATTTAAATAATTCACCTTGCATTAGGATTTTTCTGTATTAAAAAATTTAACATTGAAATTTATAGAAGCCGATAAATCATTTTTGTTTTTTTTTTAATAAACAATGTTATCAATTATTCAGCATAAGATATTAATATTAATATAAATATGGTCAAATCAAGTCACCTTTATTGGCAGATAATAAATTTTATTTTTTTTATTTAGAAATATGGGGAATGCGCATAAATAATAATGTGTTTAATAGATGATAATAAGACCGGTTATTTGGTCTTCATCACTTTCATTTGCGCGTTTTCATAAAAATTACCATACAGTTTTTTGTCTGTTGATGGCTCTTCTTATAGAAAAAGTGCCGCACATTTCGAATTGAATGAACTGATTTATTTTTTTATTTCCTCAGCTGTACTAAAATTTGTAAGTAATGTAGTCTAATAATTGATTCCTTTATTATTTTATTAATTCAAATGCTAAAAACTTCATTTACAAACTGTAAGTATTTAACAAGAATTCAGCTGGAATCATTCACTAACTGTCAACCTGACAACTGTTTGATTCCATGACTGAACTACTAAAACTGTGTTAACTAAGAATAAATAGCAAATTATTAATATACAAAAGAATTCTTCTAGGATATTTCGGGATCAACCTTTAGGGACTTCCAGAACATTTAAAAACAATTATCTACACTCTTAACTTCTAAATTACAAATTTCACGTAACTATATGGACAAAATCTTCATCTCTTTTTAAGATCTCTGTCCTATCTGTCAATCCGTTATATATGTATTTGTTGTATAGTATTTTTCACAGTAAATGGTATTGGCTTATTAACTGCAATAAACTACCCGATTTAATCTCATTGTGTAGAAAATCATCAGGTAAAAGATACAAATGTGCTACAGTATTTTTTCCGCGCAAACTCGATTTAAGTTGGTGCCACATATGCTCTATGGGATTGAACACGCAGTAGTAGGGAGGTAGTCGTAACACTGTATGTCCCAATTCTTCTGCAATTGTATCACAAACATACGTTTTTTTTAAGATAATGACTGCAGCACTTGTAAAAGTTCTTTTTTTGTATAATTTTCCTCAAAATATATGTCATTTGCATCCATGAAGTTTTGAATCTCCAATTTCGTATTCTTTAAGCCAGGAATTTTTTGCATTGTCGAAATCTTCAAAAAGTTCTGCTGTCGTATCTTCGTGATAATCAACATAAGAGTCCTTAATATTTTTGACATAAAGCCACATAGCCTTTGGGATCCAACCATTTTCTGATCCTGCGTGTAATATTGTGATTCTCTTCCCTTTATTTGATGCTGCTTTTGTTTTACACTTATCAGAGGAATCAGACCATCCTTTGGAAGGGGTGTCATGCGTGTCAAACCACGTCTCGTTGAGGTAGAGTATTGGCCGATGTTCAGACCGGTATTTTCTTATTGACGTTATATATTCAGAATGTCAGTTTATTAAACGTGTGGATTCCATTATTACTTGTCTCTTGTCAATTTTGCGAGATTTAAAGCCCATTCCAGACAGAGTTCGACAAAGAGTAGTGAGGCCACAGTTGATGTGAGTTTCGTCATTGATGAGCCGCTGTTTCAGACTTTTGATTGTAGGGACACGCTGCTCATCGTACCTAGTGTAAATTTTTCGCCATATCAAATCTTTTTCCCAGTCGTCTAGACTTTTTGTAACACCGGAATCTTTAAGCGTTTTTCCTTGATTCCATGGAATTTTTAACAATTCGTGTAACTGAAGTAAGAGGCACCTTCGTCAAATTATTGGTTACTCTTGTTGCAGCACCCGCATTATATCCTTGCTGAAGTAAGGAACTATACACATTTTTTATAAAGATTTTCGCGTCACAAGATAAGTGATTCTTCTTTAATGAACCACTGGAAGAAGCACTATTACTTTTTATCCACGAACGCCATATACTGCCTATTCTGTACGTTGGGGTATAAAATCTTTGCTATTAATGTCTGTAATAATATAGTATGTAACACGTGCAGAAATGGAATTTCTAATTGCTTTAATTTGCACAATATACCATTTCTACATATCGAGGGTGTCAATTTAATACCTCGTATCTGCAAAATAGCTATTTTCTAGGAGGTTAACAATGAAATACAGTTTCTATTAAAGATAGGTATTTTTAATTTTAATTGATGGAAATACTTATAAATTATTTAGACCAAAATTATTAAAGCAGTCAATTGACTATAATAGATAAGATAAATGGTATTGCACAATAAATATTGTCAGAATCCGTAGATCTGAGATATTGAATTGACACCCTCGATATGTTAAATGACATTTTGCTTTTTGGAGGTAATTTTTAATGATTACAGAGCAATTTGATATAAAAACTGGTAATAAAGGATTTTTGTTATCTATTGTTTAAAACAACAAAAAATTGGACTATCGTGCCCTTAGATACGCCACTGCTTTACACTGACGTAACTTCCTAACGGAATCGAAAGTGTAGATTTAGATAAGTAGATTTTAAAGAAAGATTCACAATAAAAAAAAATCGCCATATAAAGAACTCAATAAGAAACGAAACAAACCAACAAACGGCATGTATTTTGTAACTGTAAACACTTTTTGAATCGGTTCAAAAATGAATATAATTTGCCACATATTTTGTTAAATAAATCACCCTAACATATCCGGTGTTTTTATAAGAAATAATTGCATTAAAAATATACCTGCAAAGAATCTTAAAAGTTTTGTGATGTGAGAAGTAAAATCATAAAGAATTAAAAACCTAGTTACAAAATTAGACCAAATGCGTTTGAATTAATATATTATATTAAGGAGGTGAGAGACTGTTTTGTTATTCTTGTTTATTTATATAATTATGTACGAGGAGAAAAAATACCCCGGTCACCTCAGCTCTTAAAAAAGGTATATTTCAAAGCAAGCAAAATAAAGCAAATTATTATATAACTTATAAGTATTCATTAATAAAAAGCTAAACAGATTTTGCGTTGTATAAAACCTTATGCTGTTCAGTTGAATTTTATGCAATTAACTCGAGTTTTTAGTTAATTTGTATCAATAGATACATGTCAATAGATAAAGCCCCTTTGAGGGGTCTTTTGATCAATATAGTTGATGAACCCCTGCTTTGTAATTGAAGATAGTAAAATGTGTTCAACAATATAGTGCCTACAACAAAAGGGGACTAATGGTAATAAACCACTTTTATTGCGATCGTCTGTCACGGTTTATTGCTTATGGTCAAAATTTGCACACAGGATCGGTTCTTGTATTTGTATAATTTGGGTTGAGTATAATCAATTATATTTGTGTTCCCGTAGTGAGAGTTCGTCTGTGCTATTAAAAATTTTTGTGAAAAATGATTCGTCCTTGGGAAACTGCATCATCGGCGCCATGTATTACTGTTCCTGTTCGACGACGAGTTTTATCCCTTGATGCCAAAGAAATCATCAGACATGTTCATCAAAGCTCGTCCAAAGGGATTGAGCTTTTACTCCTGCTGTAAGAGAAACCAGCGATTTGACAGGGATACCGGAATCATCAGTGAGAGTTCACATTTCGAGGCCAATTCATCCGAGACGAAAACGAAACGATAGTGGTGTTTCCAGAGCCACTGATGACGGTGATAAAGATTTGATAAGAGGAACTATCTACTCTATGTACGAAGAAAACTTGGTGCCTACTATCAGATCATTGCAAACGAGACTAAGGAGCTCCACTGAAATAAGGATATCAATTGGTAACCTATGGACACTTTTATCCAAACTAGGTTTCAAATACCGCAAAATTGACAAGAGGCAAGTTAACATATTATGGAATCCCAACGGATTAGGCAATGGAGTCTTGAATATTTGACTGCCATAAGTGATTGCAGGTCTTTGCAAAGACCAATAATCTACTTGGATAGGACCTGGTATGTATCAAAAGCTCCATCGAACAAAGAAAAACAGATCACGATTATTCATGCTGGATCAGAAGATGGTTCGATTCCAAACAGTTTGGGACTTTGGGCGAAGAACATTCAAGATTCTTCGTTGGATTACCACCAAAATACTACAGCCGAATTGTTCGAAGATTGGTTCGAAAATACTTTACTGCCAAATATTCCCCCGCATAGTGTCATAGTTATGGACAATGCCAGTTACCATAGTCGCAAATTGAAGAAGGTTCCAGGCTCTTCAAATACAAAAGCGGAAATCCAGGAATTTATGCTGCAAAACAACATGTACTTTGAAGAAGGATATAAAAAAACGCAGCTTTTAGAGGTTCTAAGGACATTTAACATACAGAAGACATATGTATGTGACACAATTGCAGCATCCAAAGGACATAACAGTTCTTCGTCTTCCTCCTTACTACTGCGTATTCAACCCGATTGAGCATATGTGGAGAAAACTAAACAAAGTGCGGACCCAAAATACTATACCTACATTATGTCCTTCTATAATTGCATTAATCCGGCAAAATATAGATGACCCAGACGCTGATTGTTGGAGAAGAACAATAAACCATGTTATAAAAGTGGAGGATTTATACAGGGCATTTCATACTAACATAGAACCCCCTATAATTAATGTAGACGACGATAGTGATAGTGAAACTGAATTGATATATTAACATATTTAAATTTTGATTAATTTTTATTGTGAATATCCTTTAATATGCGTTTCTATTAAAAAATTATTTTTGCAAATTTAATCCTGACCTGCATTCTTTACCCAAACTTGCCAATACCTGAGATAAAAGTACCTAAGAAGTTTATTATCACCATTAGTCCCCTTTTATTGTAGGCACTATATTGTTGATCAAACTTTACGAGTAAATGAAAAATCTCTGCTTTGTAATAGGAGATATTATATGAAAAATTTAAATGAAGTATCAATTGTCGCATAAATTACCTACCCAATAAATATACTCAGCCGACCTCTGATTGGTATTACACTATTTTTCCATCAAATTAAGTTATACCTAACAGTATTCATAATTAATACAATTAACTATTCGTTAGTAAACAACGATTTCTGATGATATACGGGTGGTTATAATTGGTAAGTACCGACCAATGATGACTGATTAATAACAAGTTTTCAATCATTTAATGATCGAATCATAGGAAACACTTCTAAAGTTAATAATTCATGAGTTCATCTTTTACTTTAATGTACACAGTCTTACTATGTCAATTAAAATATTCGTTTAGAATGGAGAGTGTTTCTCTATAGAGAATTTAGTGAGAACATCGGACAAAAAAGTAATAAAATATTGAAGAGGAAAACTACGATCAAGATGTGTATAACTCGAGTTAAAATTGGTACCTGTTAATTCTCATTTCGGGCGTTGATGTTTTATGTTTTAATCTCTTTTTCCATGAGTTTAATATCTGTATTTTAAATATTCTATTTTGATTGGTTGAAATTTTAAGCTTTTTATGAAATGAGGCCAGGATAATCTGGTATCAGTTGTTTACAGTAGGTAGACTAATTATAAAAAAATTCACATAGGTATTAATTAAGTGATAGCATTTATAAAATTATAAATAGAGTTTTTGGCAGTCTTGTAGTAACCCTTTCTCTATGGAAATCTATAATGCATATTTAGAATACAAAATAAACAATTTTCTACTAAGAATAAATTTATTCTTAATAAGATGGACTTCCAAAAAGTAAGGGTTAGTACAATCAATTTAATTTTCTACTATGTATGTTATTAGAACAATCTAAATAATATGCATTTGAAGTTTGAAATGTATATTGTTTATAATTAAAAAATATATCAAATAGTGGTCAAAACCACTAGATAGTTATATTGGTACTATTTGGAATATATGTAATTTGATTAAAGTCTTATTAATTATAAAACATTTTTATAATAAATACATTTAATTTCCTTAAGTAGTTTTTTTTAATAATATTCAAAATATTCTGTATTTAGTCTGAAGAAGTTTTCTTAAATGTACAATAAATAAAATGCAATAATTCCATCTAGATACCAAAAAGCAGGTCAGTACATGTCCTAATCTCTGTAATAAAATGATCGTACATGAACATGAACCACCCCGGATTAGCTCCTTACTTGATCTCTTACCGAATCTCTAACGCTATATCGAGACCAGGTTAGGTTTGGTTAGGTTAGGTTAGGTTAGGTTAGGTTAGGTTAGGTTAGGTTAGGTTAGGTTAGGTTAGGTTAGGTTAGGTTAGGTTAGGTTAGCAAAAGTTAAGGTATATTAGGTAATAATAACTGATGGGAATATAACTTTATATTTTAAACCTTCCCAGGTCACTTTACTAATGGAGCACCCGAGTTGAGAAGGGTTTTATATAATGATTTCGCCCAAGTTGCTACGCCCGAAATGAGAGTGTGAAGTACCATCAAATTTGACTGTAGTCCATAGGCGTAGGTATTAAGTTTATAATAATAATTTATTTATTCATAAGAACAGTTACGTAGGAAATTAAATACAGTGAATAAATAAAACGAAAAGCCAATAAGCACTCAGGTACTTTTTTAGGCACCTTATTGAAAAGAGTAAAGTAAAAAGATTTTTTGGTAAAGTAAGTAGTTTGATTTATATAATTAACACATCTGACTTCCCGTACAAATAACAAGAACGTATAAATTTATCTCAGGGAAAAATTCATAATTTATTACTTTAAAATGTAAATATTTCCTCGTAATGCGATAACTCTGCTTTAATTAATGTCTACATATCTATTTATATCGGAATTGAGTTTATTACTAGTAAATATCAAACTAAAACTAAAAACATCTCGTAAATTGTGCGGGTAAATCTTAAAAGTGCCAAATCCAATAATAATTAATTGTATCGGACTATTTTATTTAATAGTAGCCAAGTAGTTAAAATATTGTTTCACCGTTTTAATAAATAATAATTTATCGCTAATTTCTTTTTTGTATCATTTAAATTACACGGTTATGGACATCTGTCGTTAGGTGTGGCGAACGGCTCATTTAAAATAAATAAAAATTGATATATAGGTTCGTAAATTTTAAAAACTACAATCAATTTTGGTATATACAATCAAATAATCTAGAAGCTTTATAGCTTTTTATTATCTTTTTCCAACGTAACGCCCTCTAGAATTCGAAGTGAAGTGTGAACAGTGAACAGTGACGGGGTGTACAAGGGGATGCACAATAAATTGACAAGTTAAGACTGTTAAGAGTCACATTTTATCTCTTCATGAATCTTCCACTCTTCTATATCAAAGACTGCTGTGCATATTTAAATAGATGAATACTAAAGAATGGAAATGGAAATGAAAAAGAATAATTACAGCATCTAGGCAAAGGTGGTTTGGACATATAAAAAGAAGGATAAAAGACGATGTAGACAGACCAAAAGAATGTCGAAAGATTAGATGTAAATACCAAGTAGAGAGAGATGATGGAACGCAGGATAGAAAGAGATAGTATAAAACAAAAATAAAACAATAAAAAACTATTAAAAGAGCCACAGTAGTGGTTCGCTCCACAAATAAGCTGAGTTTAAGAGCCCAATGAGGGTACAAAAGGACAGAATCAATACTGCCACTAGCACCAAATGTAGATTGAATTTAAGGTAGAGAAAAGATGCTACTGTGAAATATACTGGAGCTGATTCATTAATTGGCACAGTCAATAGGATTCATCTTCAAGAACCACAACTAATTTAAGGCAGTTTTTTCTTCAATTTCAATTTTTAACTTCAAAAAAGGCAGCCATTTATATGATTAAAAGTGATTTCTATTATTTCATTGACCCTCAAGGTTCAACTAGTTACAAATTTTACATTATACTTTTATCTTTATTAAAAAATATAATATAAAAGATTATTTTCTTGCTGCTTCCTCCTCATTTCTTCTTGCTGCACTAAAATCTTTGATTCCATGTCTTCCTGCGCAATTCCTCAGTCCTCATTCTCTCTTCTTCAATCAACCTCTGCTTCATTTCCCATTCCCTCTTCTGTCTAACCTTATCCATTTCTCTG
Organism: Ophraella communa; assembly: GCA_035357415.1. Taxonomy (NCBI): domain Eukaryota; kingdom Metazoa; phylum Arthropoda; class Insecta; order Coleoptera; family Chrysomelidae; genus Ophraella; species Ophraella communa. Next base: position 9,678,764 of record CM068989.1, on the reverse strand, counting down.
GCTCTTAATTTTTTGCTGAGCTGCTCGGTTTCGTATTCGAATTTAGCGTACTCCATTTGTGCGACTAATTTCTCCTTCTCCAATTCTAATTCCTTCTTGAGGGCTTCCTCTTTTTGTGCTTGTAGATCGTATAATTGTTTCCATCTCGTGCCGTATTCGTTTTCGAAAGATCGAAAGAATTGTCTGGTAGAATTTTCTTTTAATTTGTTTTTATTTTGTTAATTTGTTTGGGAAATTAAACCACAATCCAGTTAAACTAGTTATCAAATTTGGGTCGCTACCAAAATGTTGAAAGAAAAACATAAAAAAGGATTGTGGTTTAACTTCCCAAAAATATTAACAAAATAAAATGAATAAACTACAAGAAACATCCAGAAGATTTATTTGCTTTGTTAAATAAAAAAGTAAATAAGACAAAATAATTTAATGAGCTAATCAGTTTCAATAACATATTTTAAAATAAATTATCATCGCTTGAATGGAGTTTAAACATTAATCAAATTCATTTATCAAGTGTAATAATCTATATAGATTTAGATAGTCTTCTAAAAACTTAAGTTTTTTATTGAGATTACTGTAAACAATATCAATAATATACTGTTTGGTTCACATGCCAAGTTGAGCGAACAGCCAGCTTCTTCTTACAGATTTTGTAGCTGCTCAAGTTGATATTATTAAGTAGATTCCTATATAATTATTTTTGAACTACGTAATTTGAGAAGTTTAAATGAGTAAAATAAAACTAACTCAATATTTGCGTTCTCTATTTTCAATTATTGAGTATGAGGGTTATTACAAAGCCAAAAGAAAACTTAACCTAAAAAAATGAAGGATGAACCAGTGTAGATAACATGTACCGTTCTTATACGTATAATTATTATTTAGAAAAACCACTGGTTCATCATCAAAAGAAGCTGTTTTTAAGATAATCGATTATCATAGATATGACATTAGATATGATGTTAATAAACATTTTTGTATCTAAATAACAAAATTTACTCAACTTTTTGTGATCATTGCTATATACTTTCATCGGTCTCATCGGTGTCATCGGTCTAATGTATTCTTTAAAATAGAACAAAGATTTCTTACAACAAAAACACCATTGTTTAACAAAATATTTTACATCATATCTCACAGGCATAATTGTCAGATTCTAGATTACAAGAAAAACATTAAGATAAGGCAAAATTATGAAATATAATATTCCCACAAAAACAAATTAAATAGTAACTGTTATTGTATTTTAAATATTTCTACTCTATTTGTAGAAATGGAAAATGTGTCAAAGTAATAAAAATAATTACTAGCTGAAGCAATGATCCGAATCCAATGCCCATCAGGTTATACCATGCAAAGAGAGTGGGTAGTTTACAATTTATAATATTAAAATATACTTAGACAGCACAGTATACACATATTGTTTGTAGCATTGCAATTAAATAATGCGGAGTTTTTTGCTAGAACATTGGATTAATTAAATTTAAAAACACACTATAAAGTTTTAACGTTTTTTTTTTAATTCCCTTGACATAAAATTTCTGCATTAGCACTTTAATGGTGACAGTTACACAAATTTAATGGAATTAGTGTGTAGCACATAGTCGGTTTTTAATGCAAAACCGTTGATTTATGTACCTCGGCAAAGCAATAAAAACAGATTTACACCTGAGCAAATTTACTATTTACCTAGATAAAAACCATTATAAAATTATTACGTACTTTAAATCAAGCGAAATAGTCCTTAAGCCATTGACAGCTTTTACTTTCCAAATGAGTAAATGATATAAGATAAGATCATAATTTTAAAAAGAAAAACTGATAATGTTTAAATAATGCAAGCAAAAACTCACACTTGCCTATATGCAACCAATACACATGTTGAATTAGATATTTATTAAGGTAACTATTGGTTAATCTATCTATAAATACTTTAATTAAAAGAAATATCAGAGAAAAGAAAGAATATTTTTAACAATGCTTCTATTTTACCAATTATTAACCTATTCTTGTAGACCAGTTTAGAGTATATCTGAATATGAATGTACAATTAAGATTTTTATTTAATGCCACAACAGACAATTGTGTTACTTTTTTTTATTTAATTAAATCCAACATCTGTAAAAAGAGTTGCCTACATTAGAAAAACTTACCTCTTAGATGTTGCTGTTTTTTAAATTCCTTTAAAACAGAGACAATTACTGTAATGACGTAAAATCTTTAGAATTTATTCGGTGTGGTGTCTTGGCGTTCCCTACACGTATTTATAATGGTTATACCGTTCACGTGTGGGCCTAGTCATAAACAGTTACAACATTATTTGCAATCCCTGCAAGAATTCTACATTATCATTAAACCAGAGAAGAATGTCTAATGATACAAAATTATAATACCAAGTAGATACTACTGTGAACTTTTCTGTTCAATAATTTGTATATATTCTTAAACTCCTATAACAAAAACTGGTTAACTAAACAAAAATGCATTTTTTATATTTGAGTAAACAGCTACTGAAAGTCAAACATATCTTGTAGTGGGAAGATATTGTACTCTATTGTCTATTGTAAATATGGTGTCAATGTTTATAAATCAGTTTTTCTTTATTATAGATAAATTCAAATCAATTTAACTGACACTATATTTCTTATAAAGTAGATCAAGTTATTATGTAAGCCATTTTAATAGTAGATAATTTCAATTTGCCGGTCAAAATAATTTAAAAATTAATAACGTGTTAAACATTATCTAATATTACATTGTCCACTAGCTACGACCTGAGGCTGCATGATAATCAGTTGTTGCTCAAACTATTTAAAAAATAACTAAGTAATACGTATTATGTTGGAAAATAATAATTTTTTAGGGTTTACCTTCAGATAGAGTTGTTGATAAGAGAGTCGACTACCAGAGGGCGTAAAAAACTGATCAAGTTAATGAAAATGAAGGACATAAATAATATCATCAAGATATCATCTCTCAGAGATAGTTTGTGACAGAAGAGAAGAAAAAATATATTCTCATATAATTCCCAAAAACTAGTACCAAATTATATATAGGAAAAGTAGCTGGTTAAATCACTTTTGAATAAGTTAGTTTTTACATAAATGAGTGAAATTTGTATCAAGCCTCTCTTTGTGGAAGTCCATTGTATTAAGAACATTAAGTAAATAACTGGTCTTCCACTATTTATTTAAAAAATTAACTTCGATATGTAAATCTGATGCTGAGTTTAATGGCTGGAAACAGCTGTAACTGAAATAAAATAATGTTTTTTTTTAAATAAATAGATGTATTCTTCGATATTTATTTGTTTGATGTTCCAGCACACTAACATATTATATTATGTTAAGAAGAAATAATTAGTATGTACTTTACCAACATGTTTTACTGAATTGTCACAATTAGTCGGTTTTTAATATACCATAAATGCCTTAAATTTCTTTTCCAAGGATGTTAATAATTATGTTACTGGTTATTTGCATACAATTTCCGTTGCAATCTAGTTTTCTTTCTTCCTATATCGATTGGTATCGTGCATTTAATTTGTACAGAAGCAAGATTTTTTTAGTAAGAAATACCATTATTAGTTTGTTTATACTAAAGTATATATACAGTAGCTCAGGACTGGTAACTTTTTATGTGTCAATCATTATTCATAGTTTACTATCCAAGAACACTTTTTGTTTTTACACTTACGTAATATGAATAAAGTTAATTAATTAATTTATTAAAAATGTTTAACAACATCGATAACCTTCTTCGAGACAGAAAAACTAAAACAAAATAATTCTAACTACGTACAATTATCCTAACTAACGATATATTTGACATACAAACCATAAAATTTCTTGGTCGTAAAATATGGCTATTTATTCATCACCAATTATAGAAAACTTTTGTGTTAAAAATATATACATAATTATATTCCATTTACTTCTAACCGTATTTAATTGCCATGCTAATTTTTTGTATAATCGTTAGCTTGGTAATTTTGGCTTGTAAAATTGTTGGATCAGTTACTTATTAATATTGTTCCACAAATTTGGTTAGAGGCTGAATTATATTGTATAATATATATTGAGTAGCTGTTCCGAATGTATGTACCTATGCAGGTTTAATATGTCAATGGTGTATACAAAAACGTCTACACACATAACGAACTTACTGTCCAAGATATGCTGTTTGAGAAGTAGGATCAGACTGAAGAAACAGCGGAATACATTTTTTACTGTCGGGTTTTGAGGAAAGCAATTGCCCTAGGCATGGGGAAATTGAGCAGAATTTCCAGAAAACCTAAGACTTGAAAGAGAAGAATGCTTGTATGTGAGGTAGCTGTTAGTATTGTACTCATTCCAAACCTACTTGATCCTTCAATAAAAAAAAATAAGATGGATTTGTACGATACTTGAAGAATAACAAATTTCAAAGTGAATAATTAACTTAACAATTAACAGAATAATAGCCAAAAATGAAATACATAAAAAACTATCACCAGCCTTTAGCATAGGAGGAGAAAGAAAGTAATAATGTTCATTCTTGTAATTGAAAACACAATAAAAAGTAAATAGTTAAAATAAGGTGACTGCTGACCAATAGTACAGAAATATACATAGACGAAAATATATTAAATATGCAAAATTTAGTTAGGAAATGAGGAATTAGAATATGGAGATGTCAAGAAATAAAGACCATGATAGAAACACAAGACTAAATAGGGAAGGAGGACATAAATAATTAATAGGTTAGGTTTAGAGGTGATAATGAAACATTTAGGAAAAATAGCGAAAATAACAAATGAAGACCAGATAAAAAGTGGTTAGATATTAGAAAGAAACTAGAACAGGAGCTTATGTTAAACACCATTCAAAAAACGAAACCAAAATACACATAAAGTCTAGGGATTATTTTAAAAAATAAATAATCAGATAGTGTTAATTCCTGTATCGATTAAATTTCACGTGGAATGTATGTACTGGATAAATTTCTAATGTTAAATACAGTAATACAATGAAAAAAGTAGGAATGCTACACTTTTTAATTTTTAAATTCTAATAATAGTTATTTATTGTACAAGACCATAAAATTGAACTTTATCTTCGAGAGCGTTTTGTAGCGTCGAGACGTCAGTCGAGACGTTAATTCTGCTCGAGAAGATAATGCGATTTTATCGTCGTGTGCAATACAACATTTTTTTATAGCTTCAAGCTTCAAGTTCAGGTGAAAAATAGAATTACAAAGAAAATTGTAATTTTGGGCACAACAATTGTTGGGGATATGATTTACTCGTCAACAAATGTCAAACAAATGTTACGTTTTGGTTTTTGCGGAGAATATTGTTGGGTTTTGTGTACAGAGTTGCCACAAAAATCAAGGATGATGTATGAGAAAGAATACCAGCCTTTAAAAAAGTGGAAAAGCATTAAGAATATCAATGGCGTGATTGAAAAAATACTTCTGGCGTATTTTTCTGAAAAGTCGAAGAAAGCGATGCCATTGTCATTATGGTCGTATTATTCGATGCTGAAGCGTCCGTTGTTGGTGAATGAAAATTGTGACATTTCTAAATTCAGCAAGTTAACCACCTTACTAAAAACTTGGGTGCGGAGGATACAAAGCTAAAAAGTCCAAAATCCTGGAAACAGATGACATTATTAAATTTCTGATAGAAGCTCCTGATGACGTCTATTTGTTGATGAAGGTTATTGTTATTTTTGGTGTGAATGGAGCGACTAGGTCCGATGAATTTTACAAATTAGAAGTGTTTAATATGGACGACAGAAAATCGGTGATAATCGTTGCATTATCTGATACTAAAACCAAGCAGGATAGGTATTTTGCATTACTGACAAGAAAAGTGGAGTGAGTTTCTTGGAAATTGTGAGAAAGTATATTACCTTGCGCCCCAAAAACGTACCTTATAGTAAGTTTTTTGTGAATTACTGACAGCAAAAGTGCACTACTCAACCGGTGGGGATTAACACTATATATAGAGTATCCGCCAAAATAGACAGCACTGAAAATAAAAATTAATTTTTAATTTCTGTAATGTAAGTGTTCAAAATGTTTACCAATTCGACGCAAACAAGCTTCATATCGATTTTATAAGTCAATAAACATATTTATAAAAAGTGGTTGATGGAACTGCCGAAAATATTTTGTATTCTTTCCCGTAGTTCGGCAATATTCGCCGGCGGATTTTCCGAATGAAATATTTTTCCTTCATTATGCTTCAAATGTATGCGGCAGGTGGCGTCAGATCAGGTGAATGAGAAGGATATTCGAAGTCTGTTCCCCAAGAAATTATTCTATTATCGAAATGCTGACGGAGTAAGTCTAAGGTGCGTACAGCTGTATGGCTCGTTGCACCATCTTGTTGGAACCATTGTGTGCGAAACTGTAGATTTCGTGCACGGCAAAAGTTATTTAGATCTCACACAAAAGGTATAATAATTTTCTCTCTATAACGTTCTTGGTTGAGAGTAAGTGGATTCTGATTATCATCTTCAACGAAATAAGGAGCAATCATTCCATTACCAGATACCGCGCACCAAACGGTAACTCTAAGACTGTGGAGTGGTTTCTCTACAATGGCATCAGGACGTTCAAATCCAAGAAATCTGGTTGTTTGTCGATTAATATAGCCGCTAAGATGAACGTGACTCTCGTCTGAAAACCATATGTTTTTCAAAAATTCGGGATCTTCGTAAATTAAACTCAACATGCGACCACAGTAAATTTCTCTTGCATGTTGCATTTAGTCGTTGTCCAACTTGAAATCGGTATGGATAACCACCAATTGATTTGAACATGCGACGTAAAGACGTTTCATTAATGTTGAGTTTACATGCAGTTCTTACAAGACTTCTTTGAGGTGATTGTACAACTTGAAACACGTCCTTCATTTTCGTTAGTGCATACTGTTTTTCGACGACCTGAAGAACCTTTACGTTGACACAATACACTACCAGTGCGACGAAATTTTTCCACAACAGCTAACATCACACTTTTACTAGGAGCTGCTTTATTAAATTTTTTTTGGTATTTTATTGACACCTGTTCTAAGCTTGGATCATCATTACGAACTTTTCCGTTTGAACGAAAATAATGCTCTACCAAAAACACTTTTTCTTCCGTTGTTAGAACCATTTTTAAATCAAATTTAACTGTAGCGTACTTTTAATATATCAACTAATGACAATTAAGTCAAATATGACAAATCCATATTACATAAACAACTCCACAGCACTCTCTGTTTCTATACTGTTTATTTTGGCGGATACCGTATATCGTACTGACCCCTACATTGTGGAAATCGTGTATACAATTCAATAGTTTGTAATCTCGTTTGTAATTTAAGCTCTGTTATTGATAAAATAGTTTTACTTTTACTAAGAGCTGCTTTATTAAAATTTTGTTGATATTTTATTGACACCTACGCTTGAACCATCATTACGACCTTTTCCGTGTAAACGAAAATAATGCTCTACCAAAAACACTTTTTCTTCCGTTGTTACCACCATTTTTAAATCAAATTTAACTGCAGCGTACTATTAATATATCAACTAATATGACAAATCCATATTACATAAATAACTCCACAGCACTCTCTGTTTCGATACTGTTTATTTTGGCGGATACCGTACTATAAAAAGAATGGGACCCAGTGCTGTACCCTGGGGAACCCCAAATTTGATTACATTCTCAAGGCTTAAAAAGTGGTTAATTTTAACTATTTGTGTTCTATTAGTTAATTAATTTGCAAAGAGTAAAGAGTTTGTTTTGATTACTTCTAATACCGATCTTCTCCAATTCATGCAACATCCGAGAATGACATACGGTATCGAATATATACATATAACGTGGGACATTCTGTAATTCTAAAACGGCCTTTATCAACATGTAACTACTAAAGCGCAAATAGTGTTTATATGGTAATGCGTATGGGCATCTGACTCATAACAATGTCCTGTTGTTGGTGCTGTGTCACGGTGTCGAAGTGATTTATAAAATGTGAAAGGATAAATATGTCTAGACCGCGACTTATATGAGACATCATCCAAATAAATAATATTTTAAAATGCTCGACGATCTTCAATTGTTTTGTTTCTCGGAACAACTTTAGGATGACAGTTTGGATTAAGTCGAGTGGAGACTTGATGAGAGAAGAATCTAAATTGCAGGAATTCAAGGTGTAAAAAAATTACCTGCGGTGAATTGGCAATTTCTTGTTTTTCTTTACACACATTCCATTAAAAAAAATTTAAATAGGTATTTATCAAAACAGTATCTGTTTAAAAGTTAGGTTATATATTGAAGCTGAAATAATGGTCGGTAGGAAGTTTATTCATAGCCGGGTGTTAATGGAATAATTGATGACGACTCGAAGAGTATTCACTTTGAATAAAATTTAAAGCGGCTTAAACAGCGGCGCTAAAATCTATAAAACGTTTAATTTACAGTTAGGGTTACTGCCATCAATTACTCAAAGCAAAGTTTATAACAGATGTCTTTCATTCTGGTTAAATTGAGGACAATACATGGCGAATCTAACCATTACCAACACGGATCAGCAATTTCGCAAACATGCACATTGATCATTTAAAACATACATTATTTTAAACATAATATAACATATAATTTTCCAATGCTTTATTGTTACTAAAACATGGACAAATCGATAACATAATAACTAATGATATAAAAAATATAATAAAAAATACTAGTAAAAGGTTAACTTATTATATAGTGCAGTGTTTTTTTAAACCAACAGTGAGGAAAGGTTAAGGAGTGTAAGCAACGAGGAAAAATTCGTACCGCAACCGGTTGTAACATGTCTATCGCCCTGTCACTTGAGATTACCGCGGCCACGGTTTTAAATTAACTCCCTGCTCATTGCTTCATTAGCCAATTCCATCCTCACTCCTAACCGAACAAATCATCCCTTTTTGCCGACTGGCTTTCGTCTTGGAAAGACTCCAATTCCGAAACTTCAAGCATATACCGTTAGCATCTAGTAGATGTAACAAATCTACCGTCCAAAAGAATCCCACATCTAAGAAGTCCGTTAGCATCCAGAAGTAACAAAAGTAACCGAGCCCACCTCTCGAAGATGTGTTCAAGAGCTTAGAATGGGAAGAAAAAGGCGTCAACATCAATTGTTCCAGATTAAGCCACCTTAGGTTCAGGGATGATATTATAGTCTTAATATCAAATGATTCAAGCGAGTTAACTGAAATGTCAAACCAATTAAGTGAAGCATCTAGAAAGATAGGTCTAAAGATGAACTACAACAACTAAAGTTATGAGCCTATGTATTGTAACATTTAAATAATCGATAATAATAATGCGAGCATAATATCAGCAGAAGTTGTTTAATACTACCTTAATCAAATAACTTTTATTGTATTATATTATTTTGCGTATTTGCATAAGAAAATTTTAACTTAGAAAAAATTTTTATTATGTAATGTATCAATATTATATTTTGTACATAAATATGTTACTTAAACCTACCAGACTCTTCGCGAAATTAATTATATAATGTGTAAAAAGGAGATAGATATATTTTAACTATATTGTTCTCTAGAAAGATCGACAGTAGATGAAGTGAGTATGTCTAGTTATATATAGGAAAAAAAGAGATGCATATAGCGTACTAGAAAATGATTAATTTATAAAACATTCACGAAATTTCTAGAAGGTTAGATACTTATAAAAGGACTTAGTATATGATTGGAAGTGAGCTATAGAAGATCAGTCAGTGTGAACAGTCAGTTTGAACGAAGTGAACAAACAGCTTTTAAAAGTATAAATTATAAAAGTGTTAAATAGTGACATTAAGAAGATAACTAAAAAAGGTATTACTAAAGTGATCAAAAGTGTCATTAAAAACATTTTCAGTGTATAAAAAAGGAAGAAATTAAGTACTTACTATTTATATAAACATTAAAAGAACTATAATCCAACAAACACTGAACTATATCCATAGGACGATTTAAAGGAACAAACAAAGAACAAACACAAGAAACCAAACGTCTAACAATCACAATATTTTGCCAAAGTCGGAGATTCTACGTACACCTTCGTTGATTTCCGTTCTTCAAAGAGCGACTACGGTTTTTTGCACCAATCAGACAGCAGGAAATTTGTAAACATTTTGAATTTTTGTGAAAGTTAGTTAAGTTATATAATTTAAAACAAAAGATTTATTTGATACTCAATAATTACTGTATTTCGATAATAACTTATTTACCATTACCTAATAATCCAACTAGAAGCTTGCAGAACATAACCCCCTTAAGAAAAAGAAGATCTTGCTACTTTAGAACACTTAAATAATATCAAATATTATTAAATCAAAATATTCATAACAGTATACATATATACTCGTGATAACCATGTCAACCGCGTCAACGAGTACATGTACTTGGGCCACATGTCAAGTTAGGAAAAGAAACCCAACAGGCAGAAACCACCAGAATAATCGGGCTGACGTGGCCAGATTTTGGAAAATTAGAACATATCCTGAAAAACACCAATATCCTAATAAATCTAGAAACCAAGGTATATAACAGTTGCATAATGCAACTACAAGCCTCAAGAAAGTCTTCGCAAACAAGCTCATAACAACTCAAAGAGCAATGGACTGTGAAGCAGATGTTTTGTATTCTATTACATGTATTTATTTAAGCATAAAAATTAAAGCCGACTATTTTATTTTTGAAACTTTATTAGAAACATTACAATACAGTTTTTATAATTTAAATTTTATCTAGTTTGTTTAGGAAATATTGGGTGGCATCAATAAAAATCAGTATATACTTACCTAGTAGGTACTAATAGTACTAGAATTTGCTTAAAAAGCTACTAAAAGTGTATGAAATCACAGTCAGAAAGATTTTTCCTTTGGAGCTGGGAAGAGGGCAAACATTTTTTTAAAGATTTATTGTATAACTTGTACTCTCAAATAAGAGTAGATTACTAATAAAATTAAATATAAGCATAAAGAACATCAGACGTAAATTTGCTAGTACACTCCCATTCTTCACGAGCAGCATCTTTCAGTTTTCGTAGAGTAATTGGGGGAGGGTTTCGCTTCTTAATGCGTGTTTTAAGAATGTCCCAGGCATGTTCAATGACGTTCATGTCAGGGGAATTTGATGGCCATCTTAATGTGGATATTCCTTCTTCTTCCAAAAAATTTTGTACTGCAGCTGTTCGATGTGAAGGTGCATTGCCATGCATATACACAAATCCATCACCTACCGTCCCCCGGAATAGACGCACAACAGAATTTAAAAATTCCTCAATGTACACAGCACCAGTGATTCTTCTCTCCAAAACCAGGCGTCCATGTACCCCTTATAATACCACTCCAAACCATAATACTCCCACCTTCAAATGGAACACGTGGTTGGGCTGTTTCTAATCGGGCTTGTCGTCCTGGGGCCCTCCAAACTAGCGTTCTTCGCGAATCAGAAACCAAGCCAATTCTTGATTCATCAGAGAGCATCACGTAATTCTAGTTAGGACCATGGTGTAACATTTCTTGAACGCATTGCAACCTTACAATTTTTTGTTGATAGGTTAGTTTGGGAACACGTAGAGGTCTTCTGCGATTAAATTTACCGCATTTAATCTTCGTGTAATTGTTTGACTTGAGATATTCAGTCCTTCAAATCTAGAAATTTCTCTGGATAAGCCACTTGTAGATTCCTGTCGATTTCTTCGAGCTATCAATGTTATCTACCGGTCTTGTGCTGCTGTTGTACATCGACTTCTGCCACTTCTGGGACGATCCTTCACATCATCATTTTTTTTTATTTTTGATACAGCACCCTGAGTAATACCAACAATATTTGGGATCATCACTTTGACTAAAGCCCTGTTGTAACAAAGCAATTACTCTAGACCTATTAAAATATGATATCATGTCTCTGAGCATTTTTAAACAGCTCAAATGAAATTTAAACAAGAATTGGAATAATGTGAAAGCACCCAAATCAATTAAATATGACCAAAAACGAATCAAATTTAGTATTATTTTGATTTAACAAGAGTTTTAAAAAAAGAGATTTAACAAGAGTTTTTAAAAAACCATAGGCGTAGATATATTATTTCTAAATATTCCAAGCTTTTAGACATATGTGTAGTTACATTTTATTAATACATTTAGAAGTATTTATAAAATTAGTTGTATCAATGGATACTATTCTTTATTAATACCACCCATTGTCTGTTTTTATAATTTTACGGTATAAATTATTGATTGAGTTGAATTATAAAATAAGAACAATAAACACAAAGAGTAAACATCAAAAAGTATGCTTAATTTTTTCTTTCAAGCAAAAATACATCTTTTATTTTATTAACACGGTAAAAAATTAGCGGTTAAAATCATGTTTCTGCTTTTGGTAAAACGAACAACAATGTAACTCATATTATGTACATTTTATTAATATTAATTACGATTCTTTACATATTCTTTAGGTTTTAATTAAAAGCTTGCGATATTTTGTATTCGTTTATGTATTTATTATTTAGAGACCGTACAACTCTTTTTTCTCCAATCCAGTTCTCATAGAAAGAAAATACACTCCGAAGACAAGTATTTGTCTATGTAAAACAATAAGGTAATGAATTTACATTGCGATATATACTGTGTAATAATTTCGTGACTCATTAAATGTCGACTGATAGTCCAAGCGCTTTTTTCCTTTTTTTTATCTTTGCATGTTAAAATTTTATAAACATTCAACACACACGCTTAAATATAAATTAATTGAAGAGCAACAACCTACGATACAATAGGTTCGTTCCAACGTTACTAATACGAATACTAATATGTTAATAGATCTGGGTGTATAATATAATGATGGTTTTTCTTATGCGGCATATTTAAAATATATTGTTTCTGCTGCCAATAAGATGTTGGGATATGTTATAAGACAAACCAGAAACTTTAACGACATTAACACCTTAAAGATTCTCTACTTTGCTCTGGTAAGACCTAAACTAGAATTTGCATCAATTCTTTGGTTTTCTGAATATGCAACTTCATTGGAAATGATGGAAAGGGTTCAGAATAAATTCCTTAGATATCTGTATTATAACAAATATCATACTTGGCTCGACTATAATAAAGCCAGGACAAGCCATCTTAGGAATCAATAAAATGTTTTCACTAGATCAAAGAATAATTATATCCGCTGTTATGTTGCTGCACAAATTTATCAATGGAAAAATTAATAGCCCCGAAATTCTTTCTTTGGCGACATTCAATGTTCCTAGACGGCGCACACGTTCTATGTTAATGTTTTATATATCGAAGATATTTCTAACAGTTTAAACAATCAATTTGTTTTTAAAATAAAATGAAAATAGATTATGGAAGGGTCTTTTTACTTTTTAGTTTTTGCTGTACAGACAGAGTAAGACGCATACACTTTTTGAAGCAATATTACTACGCCTGATTAAAATTTAATCATTCTTTTATATTAATAACAACTACATATTATTAGAATGCATGCTTTCCGACTATTGATCCAAAGACGCAAGCGCAAAGGCGGGACATTAACATTTTCTCTTTTCTTTTATTTTTTAATTCGATTATAATGAAACAATGAAAGGAAGTGAATAGAAAAAAGTATCGAAACATTAATATTTACGCCCCATTATTGATTTGTTATGCAATTTAAAACATTTCATTGAAATTATCTCTAAAAAGGGTACTCTAGACATGCTATATTTCCAATTATCAAAAAGATTTTTGTTCAAATTTGCAATTAAAAAGAATTCTGTCGGTTATTAATGATATTTTATATGAAATTTATTGTATTAACCCATCACTATTCCACTATTTTATTAGAAAAATTGAATTTTCTGTCAATAACAGCTGTTACTTTCATCTGAGGATGAATCAACGATCAATGACGAAAAGTCATTCTGATGAAATAGTGTTGCAATGTCATTTGTTTTGTGTTCTTGATGTTTTATAACTTTACAAGTAAAAATGAATATTTTTACTTTCTATGAATTTTAAGAGTCAATAAAATAGTTATAGCAAAATTGATATGGTAGTTAAAAAGCAATAACATTTTTTTTCTGAAGCTTACCTCATTAACAGTTAAATTATTCAACGCAATTTTAAAGTGATAGGTCAATAATAATCTATGTGTGTAAATTTATATGATGTATTTGCAAGAAATTAACTTTTATGGCGCAGTAAACGATTTTGATCTCGATAATCAAGGATTTTAGAATGGTATGTAGTTATTAATTATGGATTTATAATAATCGTAAAATTTTTGATAGCACCATTGCGAAATTACTTGTAAAACATATTTTGAATACATCGGAATCTTGGTAGAAATCTAGCTAATATTGAACCTACGTTGAATTTTAATTTGTAGAAAAACTATTACAAAAAAATAATTAAATTTTTTAGAATTTAACTATGAAAAGCTGTAGCGTGTAATAAATTTTTTCTGTTGTAGCTTGTTCATAGATTTAAGAAAGTGGTTAAAGCGAATTAATGAAGGGGAGACATAAATAGACAATGAAATGAAATTCGTGGTTTTAAGGATCTTCACTAATGGGAGTCACTTTCTTAAATCTGTGAACAGGCTTTACGTAAAATATGACGTATATCGGACGTTGTTATTTAGGATTATAAAGTTGGGGTAGTAGTAGTGGTAAGTTAATTTATCATTTTATTACTCCTCTATTAAATAAATGGGTTTCAGCGATTGTTTACATTTAATTTTTTGTTCCTCAAATATAACCATAGTTTTTGAATTGTCACCCTTTAAAGTTGTAATTTTTGATAACACTGTTTAAGACTATTTAAACATTTACTTTTGTTCCCTTGAAAGTCAAAGCCAATTATACCCTCATTTAATGCAAAATAAATAATGAAAATAATTTTATATGAGGGATATGTCGGCAACACTAATGTCAATAGCTTAAATCAGGCAACACCACAAGAAATTATAACTTTTTTAGCATAAATATATACTCACAGCGTTTTAAGAGGGTCGCCTTTTTTATTTCGGGATTTGGCAACCCTGGTTTTGCAGTCTGGCAACTGACAGCTCTATGGTAAAGTATGTGTCAAAATCAATTAGGAAAAAATAGGTTTTTTCAACTAGAATGTGTCTATGAACTCCGTTCTTTGTTCTTTGGCTATAAAGGACCATCAAAAACCATAATATAATCAGTGACATTAGAAGTCTCATACCCAGAAGGAATAATTTCTTAATCTTAATTTTTTGGCAACATGGTAGATTTACATTTTCAAGAATTTTTAATAATAAATAACAAAAAAAATAATAATGTGTTTGGCGACCCCGTAATTGAATACACTCATGCACACGTTTGGCATTGACAAAATAAGATTATGGATTAACTTTGCCAGAGTTTGTGGAGGATGGTGTAAATTGGACAGTCTTCTTCCCATCATATTCCACACATGTTCGATGGGATTTAAATATGCTTGCCACGGCAAAACATTAATGCCAGCTTCGTGGAGAAAGTCCTTCGAATGTAGTAATAGTAATATTAGAATTATATTTAGAATCACTTGATACATTTAACCGATTGATTTCAAATATATACACACCAGTACTGTCATAGTTATGGATTCAATTTTTTGTATAACGGTCCTGATGTTCTTTTTGTGCTAATTATAATTGTATTATATTCTGAGGCTCACCTCCAGAGGTTATAGAACACCAATAGCCCAAATCTTCTAACGAAGTCAATGGTTGATTTGGGTGAAGCTTCCTTAAGGGTCCAACCATATAAGAACAATCGCATGCAGTCTATTCATTTGCAGGACAAAATACATAATGAGCTTTGTAGTTTCTTGATCTATCTTCTTAGAATACGAAGATCCGTTCTATTTCAGTATCTGCCTTAGGATAATATCTGAGGGTTTCACAATAACCGCTAGAGTGAGCTAATCCGAGGATATCTATACACTCTTAGTCCATTTCCATATAGTTGGCAGCGCTTTTTGTAATGGCAGGAGGAGTAGAATAAAAATCTATTTGGCTAAAGGTTTTTGTTATTTGTTTTATTTATATCTCTAACTCACCCTCAAAAATACTCCTATTAAAAATTATACCACGAGAATGTAATTCTTATAACTTTAAAGTTGTTTTCAATTTTCAGCGAAAATGTCGATACACTTTAAACTGTAGCCATGTAAATGCTTTACACAGTTTTAGCGATTCGCAAGAAAAGTAATTAATTTGTATTACTGTTAGAAACGTTGCTTCTGTACGGAATTATTTATAAACTTGTTGATTATCATTATTATCTACAAATCGACCATCCGCAGCCATTAAAAAAAATTCTTTCACGTACTTTCATTTGTTTCACGAACTATTTCATGTCTCAGTCTTTCGAGAGCGATAATGTCAGAGTCTCGTTGTTGCAGAAAAGGATATTTTTAGAAGTTATGATGTTTTCTTTTTCATCTTGATAATGATTTCGTGGAAAAGGAGAAAAAAGAGGTAAAATAATAGCGTCAGCCTTTTTTTTCGTCGTTTAATCACACATGTATTCTTTTCTACGTGCTACTGTTAAACATGACTATTTAAAATAAGAATAAATGAAAAACTTTGTTATCAAAAGCGCGAGATGATTTATACAACTACCTATTCTAGGTTTATTACTTGTTTATGAAAACAATTTTAGATTACGTAGTTTTGTAAATAAAACTTGAGAATTTAAAACAATTATAAATATATCAGAAAATAGCTGTGGCTATTTCCTTTAGCTTCCCATTGGTATTTAAAACACTTTTCCCTTTTTGAGATATTCATTGTTTTTACGATTAATGCATCCATTGTTATTCAAAATGGTTTATCAATGAGTAATCCATAATAACATTTATTTTTTCAACTCAACTGATATTTTGGGAGGTTAAAATATTTGAACAAGGTGTGTAGTCTCCAATTCAATAGATTATTAAACATTTCTAGAAAAGTATTACGGTATTTCGACAACAAATGACTGAATTATTCATGTTCTTATTTGAAACCCATCAATGTACGTATTATCATTATTTTGTATAGATATATGCCAGCAAATACTGATCCATACATATATATACAATGTAAAACCAGTTCATAAACCTATGAATTAGAATTCACAAGGCAATATATTGTGTTTGTGCACTATTAATCAGAAAAGCCTTTGACAACGTCCTGATTCCAGGATTAGTACTCAAATGAGCACAGCTTGACATGCCATATCATAAATTCCATATCTTTCGGATAGAACTTTTTATAAAAAGGGGAAAAAATAAAGTAGGACCAATTGAGCTAGGGTTACGCGAAATTGCCCTTTCAGAGAATAAATGTCATGAAAACTTTACAATAACCTTAGACTCACATTGGCTAAAGCGCTTATAGTCGTATGAGTTTGTTAGTGTGAAATAGCCTTCAAGACCTAATATGGTAAGGGAAAAACAAGAAATAAACTCCACTTTGGATATCTGAATTCACTGGTATTTCCTTTAGACAGAAAAGGTGTTAAAGGAATATTTATAGATAAGAGATAACAAGAGCTGTTGGATATGGGTCGATAGGACCTAGGAACTGTGATACTGGCGAAAAATGTGTTACACGATATCATTTAAGTGACTTTAGTTGTCTGTTTAAGTAGGATTGCAAGACATCAAAGCTTTCCCCTCTAAGAGATAAAGCCACAGCAGCAGCATAAAAATTATTTTAAATAAGGTTTTTCCATCACATGCTGGAGGTTTGATGGTAGTTTTCATGTCTCTGGAATTCGCAGCGTCTCCTTTCTTGGGCCCTGCGGTCTTGGAATTTCATCGTGGAGTTGTGATCTCAGTTTGATCATCTGTTAGACCACTTCTTCTCATGGAATACTCATCTTTTGGATTGTCTTCGTCTCGATTGGTTATGCTTGCTCCATTAGGTCAGCCCTTTGGTTGACTATTTGATTGGAGAGATGGGATATATCCTCTCTTTGGCTGGGTACTTGCTAAGATAACTAATCTCTCAACGGCGATAACTCACCTCTAAATGAATATCTGCTGGGTTATATATTCTTCTTGGCTGGATATTTGCTGGGATAACTAATTTTGCTGCATGTTTGCTGGCTTAGGTTAGGTTAGCTTCTATGTGAGTGGATGTTCAACGTACCTTCCAATACAACCTGAAAGATCTCTATTGTGGCTCAGCCCTAGGTTATAGTCGTTCTATCAGCCCTATGCCTCTGATGTCGTTGGCGACACTTGATGCAGGTTCAATTTATTGTTCCTTAGTCTTTCGGTCTCTCGGCAGTTACAAGATATACTCCGCCATTTACTCTGCTAGTCCAATTGTTTTCATATACCCATTAAGGCAGTCAGTAGTCTTGTCTTCTCATATTCAGCAGGTCTTGAGATCTCTTTTTAGAGAGTCAAATTAGCAAATAACAATAAAAAAGAAGAGAAAGAAAAAAGGGGAAACTTTCTACTAGATGAAATACAAAAACAAAAAGTGGGGTAAGAGATTTGAAATGAGAAGGGGGGTTATTTATAAATGACATGTTAATACTATATGTTTACAACATTTTTTGAAATTCTCATAATTTGGAAAGAACTTTTGTTCAGATTATCACATTAACACGTAAGACATCCTAATTGTATTGGTTTCATGTTTTAGTATTGATTTGGCTTGTTATGTTCAAATAATGATTATATTTGGTATAAGTTTTTGATCTCTGTGATATTACATTTTATCACTGTTAACTGCTTTGTACATACTATCATTCATTCTTTCTTGTTTAAAAATTTATTGTGTTCTTTACAGCCTGATGATGATCTGATTCAGACCGAAAGTAGTTGAAATAATTATAATACTCAATAAAATTCTGTTGTTTGACTTTGTGTTTTATTGAATCTTTTCTAATAATACCTAATTAGATGGTTTCGGTGAACAATAGGTACACACGAATTTCGAAATTTAATAACTTGAAAATTAAAGTAACTTACTTTTTATAATATTATTTTAACTCAAATTATATGCGGAAAATTGAGTTTTATATGCTAATTTAATTTATATTGCAATAAATTTTCATAAATCATTGGTTAACCTCACTTTTAGAATTATTTCTTTCCATGGAACTAAAAATTTATCACGACGTTTATGACAATATACTGTTTCGACCTTGACATTTAATATAAGTTGTCTAACGTTAACAATCCAACATTGCTATATTTTTTTATTTATTTTTGAATTTAAAACGGAAATTAAGAATATTTTAGATGTAGTGAATATACATAACAAAAATGACGACGGAATGGTGACTTGGTTAAAGGAGAAAAATTTAATGAAATTGATTGTAGTAACCTTTACCTTGTGGAAGTCCATCTTACTAAGAACAGTAAACAACTAAACGGTTGAACGAAACTTCCACTGTTTATTCGCAAAATACGTTTTAAAATACAATGACAGCTGTTTCGCTAAAAACTAGCATCGTCAGGATCTGTTTTTGATATTTTCTTCTATGCGAATCTGTCTTTACACTGACCGATTTCATTTCGAGGATAGTTTCCCTTCGGGTTAGGTTAGGTTAGGTTAGGTTAGGTTAGGTTAGGTTAGGTTAGGTTAGGTTAGGTTATTTTAGGTTAGGTTAACTTAGGTTAGGTTAGGTTGTATTAGGTTAGCATCGCTACCCGTCACTGAATTTTGCGTGCTTGTTTATCATCTTGGTTTTATCTTTTATAGTATGCAAAAAGACCGATTAGTTTTGATTGGTAATACTTTATCTACATTTCACATTTTATTATCAATATTTTTTATGTATTTATAATGTAAAAAAATATCGTAATATTTTGGTTTTATTTAGAGATGTGGCAACGCTGGTATCTACATGACATAACGCACCTTGGAAAATTTTCTATAGAAACCAGTCCCTTTTTTGCGAAATTCGTGTTTCCTTATTAGATCCAATTAGATACTTATAGAGAGAAAGCTATTTAAAATCATGATACATGGACTTCCATGTTTATAAGTAACGTCATGACGTATTTCTAAAATAATTTTTGTGAAATTTAACTATAATTGTTTGCCATTTAAATTATTCTAAAGCGACTTTTTGCAGTTAGGGTAAATTTTCCCACAAAATTAACCAATTTGTTAAACAGGATACAACAGTTGGTTCGGCTACATTGCAGTGTCAGGTGGTTTGATTACACAACAAACACTTGTTCAACGTAACGGCCAAAGTTCTCCGGTCATTTTGTATCCCCATTAGACTTAAGTACACTCGTTTATAATATTATATACAGGATGTACACGTCAATGACTCAGTATGGGGAAATGGGTTGGTAAAATTATTTAGAATAAAGTCACAATAACCGCATGTACATTAAAAAAGGGATTTTATACGAGAAAAACGGTCTACTAATAAAAAAATATACCCAACGTTGTTTTTTAGTTAACTGTATGGTAAAAATTTGTTAAAAAACCTTATTTAGTTGTAAATAAAGCTACTCTTTATCGGATTGATTCGACAAACAGTAGCCAGTGATGCGTTGAAATAGAAATTACTCGTAGACACTTTAAGTCAAATTATTTATACTCTGCTTCACTTCCAAGGAAAAATCTAGGCTGCGATTAACTTTATAACGTAGGTATTTGTTTCACAAATCAACATATTTATTAAATGAAATATTAGATATGCCATATCAAATTAAATATTTATTGGTTTACGGTTGATTTGTATTTAGATTTATTTCGATGATATGTTAATTATACAGACGCGATTTTGCCGTATATATTTAGCGCGAAGTTGATCAAATAAATGGGGCAGATCTACTGAGGATTTTGTGTGGTATTAAAAATTAATGTTTCGTGAATAAAAATGAATTCATTATGGTATTACACGAACTAGTTTTCACGGAAAAAAACAGATAGATTTTATAAATAATTAACAGCTTCAAACGTAAGTTATATCAGTAGCGCCAATAGGATTAACAGGACGGGAACTTTGTCACTTTGTTTAATTTTATTTGTAATTTGTATAATTTTTTATCAGTGCCAACTGATCATCATTAAAGTAAATAGACAAAATGAAGGTCTTCTAATGGGAGGTCTTGTATCTCCAATTTTGGTAAGTGATTTTGTATAATTTAAAAATCAAAATATTTAATTCTGATTGTGCAAACAATATAATATTTTGTTACAGATTTGTGCTAGATGGTTTTGTAGGTAGTGAACGACAGTAAATCCATTTTTGATTATTTGAATACTTTGCACCCTAACATTAACTTTACATTAGAAATTGATGAAAAGCATACAATTAATTTTTCTCAGATTTTAATAGCCATAACTTCAACTAGTCTACAAAAATTAAGAAACCCGTTAATTTGAAAGCTCTATTTTCTTTGTTTCATCAGCTTACTACCAAATTGTTTATGTGATAATATTTATAAAAAAAAACATAGTTCATTTCTACATATTTCATGTTAACTTTACAATTATTATTATTAGGTTAGTTTAGTTCTTTGATATTTTTTCATACATCTTTAATGGGCAGAAAAGCTCTTTTTTAACAATAAACTAATTTTGTGTTCGAAGACTTTCTGAAAATATTGCAATTGAAAAATTATTGTATTCACTGGTATTATTTTTACCACCACTTTTATCAGTAGGTAGAAATACAATTTAAAACAAAAAGCTGATTCCAAATGAAAAACCCAAAGTCTATGTCACAGAATTTTATTGTTGATGAAAAAACAATACTCGCTACTAGTTTCGGCATAACATTGAGGCTATCATCAGGCTATAAAAAAAGGTTATTTTAGTGTTACAAATGAAAAAAAGAATACAATAAGCATACCTTAGTGTAAAGATTAATAAATAAAAAATAAAAATAAGTATAAGGACCACAATTAAAACATAAAATATAAAATTACAAACATTTACAAACGAACACCAACAGATAAAAAATAAATTAAGATCAATTTAAAATGCTGATAAACAACCTAGTAAAATGTAAGAAGCTAATTAGTCACATTGGAAAGAAAGAAAACCAATTATTGAAGAAAGTGGACAACAGAAAACAAAAAAAGGAAATATGGAAGACAGAGTAAAATATGTTACAAACACTAAGAAATATGTAAGGGTCCTTTGGTCTCAGCTGCTCATTTAAACATACTACTGTACTGCCTCTTGATGCTTCATTGATCTCTAACATTTCAAGTTAATTCATCCTTAAAACATTTATGTAACCTCGAAACGTTGGAATTAGAAAAAGTGTGATTTTCAGCAATGACATGGTTGGCAAAGGCAGATGGTGAATTAAGTAGGTGGGTTCGTTTGTAAATGTTTGTAATTTTATATTTTATGTTTTAATTGTGGTCCTTATACTTATTTTTATTTTTTATTTGTTAATCTTTAAATTAAGGTATGCTTATTATTCTCTTTTTTTATTTGTAACACTAAAATAACCTTTTTTATAGCCTGATGATGGCCTCAATGTTAGGCCGAAACTAGTAGCGAGTATTGTGTTTTTCCATCAACAATAAAATTCTGTGACACTCCCACGTCACCATTTTTTGGCCTACAGTCATGTCCAGAAACCGTTTTTTCAACGTTAATGAAAATGAACCTCTAGCTGGTAAAAAAATTCATAAACTAAGACCTATTGCGGGGATGTCTTGGTTTTCAGGTGACATTTTTCACTAAAAGTAAACATTTTCAACCTATAGGATGTCCCATCCGTGGACAAAATGTAATAAATAACGTATGTCTTCAAAATTAACAACTAATTAACTTTTAATTTATTTAAATGTATTTCAAAGACAAATGTTCACCTTGTTTTTGTTATATTTAATAAAACGATGATATCGACATATTCACATTTATGTAATTAAAGTGAATCCACCTGAGAATAAATTAAAACCTACATAAATTTAAATTTAATAACAAATATCACTATTTGATATATTTATCATTATAAAACAAAAGATAATTATAGTTATTACGCAAAAGTTATATAACTATTCTTTGCAATTCAACCTTTAAGTTCATTCCGCAGTTATTAATTATTTCAAATAATTTTTCGATATGTTGTTACTATCAAAATATGTTGACCTTTGCGTTTTGAAACAAAGGGTATGGCAGCCATATAATTTTATAATTTATTTTTTTTTTACGATTTAAACCATCTGTGATATTTAAATAATAATTTGCATAATAATTTGCGCACATAAGTAAGCACTAATATATCAAAATAATGTTATTCTTTCTGAAGTGCATCAAATTAATTTTGCGAAAATACGTAACAAACACCTGTCGTATAAAGTTTAAAAGTTAATTTATGTATCTCTATTTTTGTAAAGAAAAGGTATTTGAAACAGATGGTTGGGCTTTTAAGCTGTGCACCTGTAAAGCCGTTATTGCCCTTCGAAGATCACTATTTTTGGTCTGCTACACAAACAGCTGCTAAAATACGTTAGATTGGAACGATGTTTATGATTGTTTCAACAATTGGATTTATTTAGTGCATGAATAAACAAGCAAACCAAAAAAAGCAATCATGGTATCCTCTGTATTGAGTATGTCTGCAATGTGTAGATTATACACAACGTGACTGAAAATGATCCTTAGTACTTAATAATTTAAATATAATACGCAGTACAGTCGAATACAAGAAAGAGTTTAAATCTTTTATTTTTTCAACGTGGTTTTCAGAGAAATACTGAAATTATATTTAACCCTGAATGTAAAAACCAGCTTCAACTAAATTAGACCGTTTGTAAACAAACGAGTACGTATGTAAATAGCCAGTGTTGCAATGTTACAAACATTTTTTAATATGTCGAACTTGACTTCTAGTGAATGAAGTTTGGGGTACCTAATTAAACGAATTCATATAGGTACCCATGATAAGTATTTTATGGTGTGAATTTTTAAATAATAAAAATAATGAAAAGCTATTTGAATATAATTGTGTGTATATTTTAAGCCAATGAAAAATGAATTATCAAGGTTGTTTTATTAATTACTGCTTAATATTTGATTTATTTTTAGTCACATTTTTGCTTTAGATTTTTGTTGTTCAAACTTCTCTCGATTTTAAAATAATTGGATCTACTTAATCATAAAAGCTCTTTATCTATCTTTTTGAAAGATAACTAATTTTACTTCTTTAAATCTAAATCTGTAACAAACATAATATTTTGTTGGAAATGTTTACAAAAGTTTCAAAATAAAAATTTAAGAGGACGAAATAAGGAATTATAAAAAACGCAAGTGTTTAGGTTTCTTTGCACAACATTAGAACGAATTCCTTTAATTTCCCATCTTTATTTATTTTTTTGTCATACTAGAATATTTTTATTATTCTATTTTTTAATAATGTTTGAACTGAAATTTATTGTACTTACCCTTACTTTGTGTAAATCCATCAACAAAACAATTTTATCAGAAAAATTCTCTTTTTCTTCAGATTGGCAGATTTAAATTACATTTTATGTGATGTTGATTAAGTAATGTTAAGACAAGACCAAGTATTGAATTAATAACAATATTAAAGCCTAGATGTTAATAGCCCTATGGTATTGGTATTATCCTGGATATTTTTCCTTCTGAGATCAGCATAACTGTGCAATGATGTAGATTGTAGAACACCTTTACAACTTTTATTTACTGAATTGCAAGATGTCACAAATGTGTAGTATTTTTATTTCTTTGGTATGTATAAGTGATTCTTTGAGTTCAAGTAGATGTTTTGCATTAATTGACTTATCCGGTTGCTGCATTCTATATGATCTTAAGAGTTCAATGTATCTTACAGATTTTTTTAAATTAGCTAATTTGGCTAATAATTTTATTTTGTGTTTTAATTGAAATTAATGCAGATGTCGCTGAAGATATTCTTTTAAAAGTTTTATTGAATATACAGAGTAATTCATTACTAAATGGAAATAATTTAATACTAGAATCCTGACTCCAAATTATGAAGATTTAACCCAAAACACCTAAATAAAATGTAGCTGCTTACTTAGTTACAGGGTGTTTTTTTAAATATAATAACTATTTGGGTTCAGTACTTTAAGACTGTTTTACGTATTCATTTCATATTTGGCATATTTGGATGAAAAAAATAAACAAGAAAAATAGAAGACACTATATTAAATATTAATTATTTTTTTCGGGAAAAATTAAAATTAAAAATTTTATTTCTAACAATCAAAATGAAGCACTTTTTCTTGGCATGGCTGTTCCAAAAATTGTCAAAAAGGGATCTGCTAATGTATTTAGAAAATTAACTCACTAGATAAAACCTAATTTAACGAAATTAAATGAAAATATGTTCAAAATCCACCTCCATCACATTGAGGTCAGAAATAAATTGTCGGGATATGTAAATCAGATAGAAAACCATAAATAACAGCGAACTAGTCTTTTACGACAACGCAACGTTGCTTGTTGTAAATTTCTTATCCGATGTTGAGTAAAGCCAGGTTAACGGCAAATCGAAATCGAAACTGAGAGTTGCAACAAAACAATGGGACGTCCGTAATACGAAACATGACAATGAAATAAGAATTTAGGCGTTTTTTACTTACCGCGATCGGAACAAATTAGGAATTAGTTTAATAAAAAACACGGGTTTGAACAATAAAATAAATTTTTAAATTTCTTTAGGTCTTTTTGTAACCCTAAATTTGCCAAAGAAGTGAGAAGATTATTTAACTATTATAATTCACAAATTAAATTTTACTTAAGGCTGTTCTACCGCTTTTAAGTTTACCAAAGTTGAGATGTACCTACTCTGTCCCATAAAAAATCTCTGCACGCTGTACATTCGTAACTCATATCACGAGAATTTTACATCAACTTATTCTATCCTCTTTCTTCGCTCGATAAGATTGAATATTGTGTCGCACAATATATTCAAGATCTAATAGACGGACTAGCCCTAACCGTATAGGATTTTACCTAGCGCCGACAACCGTATTTATATTCGATTCGAATACTTTTCATTTCAGTAGAATCCTAGAACAAACACATGGATATTATATATCTCTGTAGATCGCGTGCTGTTTGCGGCTTAAGATTGTATGGAATATATTTTTTGTAGGAAATGAGATAAATCACCCACGTTTTCTATTATATATTATTAACATTGCTAAACAATAAACACAAAAAGTTTGTTGCAATAAAATATTTTATTTTCTTATGCATTATTTATAGTTTGAACACATAAAAAATAAGATAATGTGAATTTTGATTATGTCATTCAACTCGGAATGACAAAAATTAATCTTTAGCCAACAATTACAATTTCACTTTTTCGATAAGTAGAAAGATTATAAAAAATTATAAAACTATAACAGGAAATTCAAAAGCAAAATTTCGCAGAAATTGCCTATCAATTTCACCAATTTCCTGCTTCTTTTCCAGCTTCTTGCATGGAGTCCCAAGCTGCCTCATATATGCTTTTAGAAATAAATCCATTATGGATATTATACTGGCGAAATGACATTTGCGGAATGTTCATGATAGCCTGCTGTTCGGTCATTTGTGAATGTCCACATCCTATTGAAAGTGTCGCCAAGACAGCTGCAGAATTTACATTCATTTTCGATGTTTCATCTTCCGTTGAAAGTTTTTTATCCCAACCACACATCTTACACTTCATCGCGAAGATACTTATTAATCCTTTTCTGGTTTCATTAATTATGTCCATGTCCTTAAAACCACAACCAAATAGGGAGTGATTTTCACAAGAACGTAGTTCCCGGAGAAAGTAAGACATGTCGACAATTCTCCTGCCAATATTCTGACTGTCAAATTGATTGTTTTCCCTGATTTGTTCCTCCTTTTCCACATCTAATTCTAAAAGATGCCCATCCTCGAGCTGATCATTTATTCTAAAACAAATTAATTTTTGTTAAGGTTCCGTTAAAAATAATTAAACATTAGTAGTATTAGTTAGATTCCTGCAAATAAAAAATACGAGTGAAATTATTACGAATATTACAGAGTATAGTGGCAAAGTCATTTGCAAAATTATTCTAATTGCAATTATTTAATGCCTAATAAGAAGCTTTCTTAATTATAAAACTGAGAAACTTTATATCTGTTGCGTTTTTGTTTAAACTATAAATGCTGCAAAACATTTTTTTCTGCAATTTATCTCTTTTAACATTCTTTACGCTATTTTACAGCAATTTCCGTATCTTCAATTTAATTGGCAGAATATTTAATATTTATAAACTCATATGTATCTTACCGGCAAAAATTGTATAATTTTGGATTGATTTAATTAATTGCAATGAAAATCCAATTTAATATGTATATAACATTTTCTTACCTTTTGCTAGCAACTGCACGATTTTTTCTTTTATAATTCAGCTTCTTTTTGCCCATATTTTTACACAATTAAAAACAACTCACAAACTCACAACTCACAAACACGAAATAAAAAAAGATTCACTACGAGTAATAATCAAATAATTTATAAATAAATTTTTAAGATAAAGTTAGACCCTGGCAAATTTACTATTTACCGTTTGAGTTAGTGGTGGTGGTGATGTATAAATGTGAGAGAGTACGATATATTTTCAATGATTCCAAATAATATTAATTCTTTGAAATGGTTTACCTCTAAAACCCATTAAGTTTTGATTTTAGAAAAAAATTGTAAATAGAAAAAGAATAGGAAAAAAAATCAGCTACAATCTGTAGGTTTTAAAAAATTGATATATGAATTTTGACAAAAATAAATTTCAGTTTTTAATTTTTTTTAAGAAAATGAAGACGAAATATAAAAATATAAAACCTACAGATTGTTTGCAGTTCTCTTTTAAATGTCCCAGAAAAAAATTAAATCATTTTATTTACTAATAACTGAGATATTAGGGAAACGCCGAAAGAGTGCACCGAGAGAACAGCCTTAAGGGCATTCTTACGGCTGAATATTTAAGCAAAAACAGAGGTTTTGTTCGTGGCTAATTGTACCTTTATTTTTTTAAATTATTTAAAACTGCTTGTTGAGGCTACAAGAGAAAAGGTGTTACTAGGGATTTATAAAAACAAAATAATGAAAACACAATCACGAAAAATATCTATAAACACAGAGCACTATTAACGAAACAAATCTAAGTAAGTTCCGAATAGTTTCTCACTCTAACGGCAAAATAAGTGGGAAAGGGATAAATACTCAACTGACACGCCTTCGTTAGCTTTGAAATTTTTAACCACTCGCACCCCCCTGATATTTTAAGTTCGCAACCGTTTGAAAGATGAGCCTTAAATAAAGAAACTAATATATGACCTACGAATAAATAATAAAAAGGAAGGAGTATAATACGATTTGACGATGTCCGCAATGGTTCTTGCATATGGCTGACTTGAATTTTCCGGTTACCAGTGGTGTCACACACAGGGTATTATATACTTATGCCTCGTATTGATTATTAAAAAAAATAACTGTTTTCCGCTTGTAATTATCTGTACAGTAATATACATTGTCATAAAGTTGTAGGAATATAAAGTTAGATTAAAAACTTTTAAGCAGGTAATTATAAATAGTTGACTTAGTTGGTCTATATAAAAAATAAAGGAACGTCTATGATAACAATGTAACAATGTGGTTGTCATTAAAATATTTTTAATAATTCAGATAAATAGAACCCTACAGATGAAAAGTAATTCCCATTCAAGAGTTGGGTAACTACTTAAATCAGAAAATAACATATAAAACAGCATGAAAAAACTATACATGTCAAACGTCACGATTCGAATGAGTCATATTTGGTTCTTCAATATGGCCGACTTCCGTCGTGATTATTTGCTAGATTAAAATATGACAACGTTCCTTCCTTTATTCGTAGTATATGACAGCCAGTTGACATGAAGTGTAATATTTTACAGCAAGATTATATGAAATGTAATAGGTAAGGTAAACGTAGGTATTCAAAAACAATTTAGATTTGTATAAATTTCCAGGTTTATAGTTTTATCATTGTCACAAGTTTAATGTTTATTTAAATATATTCCCAGCTCTAATAAAGACAATAACATTGAGACACACCTGTCGGATTATAATAGAATTTACAAAATATCCGTACCTAACTAACCTACTTATTTCAACGAAGATTTGCGATTATTAATAAGAATAGAATAGTGTATTCGCACGTTTGATATTGGAAAACCTTTCACTTGTTATTTTAATAGAATTTAACGACTGAGTACTATGCACGAATCGATTACAACAATAATAATTAAAATAGAAACTGTTTATTTAACAATTATTTAGTAAAATAATGTTTTAAGTTTAAATTCCATTTGTTAAGGACTGTATTAAATGTCAACTAACGCATTCCTAAACTTTAAGTTATGTTATAAATTAATTTCACTTCTACAAGTGGAGTGAAATCGCCCAAAAAATAGTATGTACCTAGTCATATTTCACGGATTGACCGAAATGGTGGACTATGACGTTACCATTGTTCAGTGGCGTGTTTAGAAAACTTCTAAAAAATAATTATTAAAATTCCAAAAAATCTTATCAAATACTTTTGATAGGGTATAATAATAACACAGAAATTATTCCTTCGTAATTCGCTGGGCCGAGGAGGTAGGAAACATATGGGATACACACTACAACCAAAGACTATACTTGTCACAAAAATATCCCGTGATTGAATTACAAAGAAAGTTTTTATTATTATTGGAGGACTTGTAGTGAAGTCCCTTGTATTGCACAGTGACAAGAAAAAATGTTTAAATCTGTAAAAGATTGTTCGTCTACTACTACATATTCGATTATTATAATAATGATTAATATTAAAGAAAACGTTAGTATTAGTCGATTTCCCAATTTATGGACGTAAAAAAAAATGTGTACATAATAATACTACGAGAAAAGGTCTTTGCCTAGTTCGTTGAATCAGCCTGCTTGTGCTACTGAGCATTTATTACAAATATAACATTTTCTTAGTTACTGTCAAAACTGGATAAGTGAATGTTCAAGGGAGATTTTTCTTTGCTACTTCTTCTCTTTTTCTTTTCTCTCTTATATAGGTACGCAGCATTAACAAGTCGCAGCAAGTGATACAGCACAGCAACGTTATTTAATTGCACGAAATCCAATAGGTACAATATTGACCAGAAAACAATGGTACGAAGTTCCACGAAAGTTAGGAATGAGTCATAAAATAACGGATGTTAAATTTGTAATTTATTTTACCATTTGTTTCTTCTAATAATATACATAAATAAAGCTTTTAATCTTAAATAAAAATGTCTTCTAAATTTAATTAACATAACAGGGGTTGAAGGTAGGGATCACATTTTCACAAATTAAGTTAGGTTAGGTTATTATTCTCAGTAAGATAGACTTCTACAGAGTAAGGGTTAGAACAATAAATTTAATTCAAATTTATTATTTCTTCTACTTTTCTTAATTTTCTTGATTATGAGGTAGACGTTGGCTTAGATTCTATATATTGAAAGCACTCAGGTGACCGTTGGCCTTATGTTGTTAGGCCTTTGTTAGGAAACTAGTTACCTGGATACTTCTTTACGCCTCATTATAATATATCTCCTGTTAATTATCAAATATAATTCTAGATGTTTCAGACCAACCACCACCCTAGTATGTTGTTAATACCATCAAACGTTTGTGTTAATGACTGATGACACTCCAATATGGCATAGTAAAGTTTGTTTGTTATCCACGCTAATTTTTGTTCAGTAGTACTTGGTGGTATGTTTTCCAATACTCCATTTGATTCTTAGGCTCGTTGATTTGGAGTACATGCAGAAAGCGTTTGGCTCCTTGTTTAGTTGTCATTTTTAAGAATTTGGAATCACTGGATTGATTAATTCCCATAGCTTCAGTAACATTCACGATTCGAACTGCTTGTTCTGAATTTAAATACTTTTTTACTACTCCACAATACCTCCAAAAGAAAACGAACAAGATATGTAAGAAATTTTCAATTGTAAATTATACCAAATAAAATATTTCAATATTTAGTTTCAACAAAGATTGAATTAAAGTTTTATGCGTTTCACATGAATATTTAAATATACCTACTGAAAAATTAGTTTATTTATTTTTATTCAAAATGTAAAATAGAAATTTTATATTGGAGAAAGGTCAGTCCAAAAAAGATTCTTTTAGCAAAAAAATATAAGACTTTCTAATAATTGTAATTTGAAATTGATTAATTTTTTAATTATATAATAAAAAAAATATTATAATATTTAATGTGATCATCCCTTATCTTTATAACAAGGCCAAGTATCAGATAGGACAGTTAAGGTGTTAAGGAATTTATTATGTAAACAGAGACATAGTTGTAATATTTTGTTAGGATATTTAGAGAGTATGATTATACGGGCGTATGAATTCTCGACGCAAGAAAACAGGTAAATTTTTGGGACAGGAACTTTCGACGCACGGTTAGAAATATTGTGTTTTTATTACAGGAATTTTCGACGCAAGAATTTAGGTACTTACAGAGAGGTAAGTAGGTAATAAAACAAAATTATCTTTGAAAACCGATTTGATTTAATTTCAAATATTATTAATAAATTAATTATTACTATTACAATAAGACACTAATTGTACAAAAGCAAGTCTTGTTATTTGATTTAAATTTAGACTTTCAATCATTCGTTCTAGAAATGCTATTTTATTTTTTACATTTTTGTCTTTAATTTTTGCTGTGTCTAAAAGTTTGATTTAGTTATTGTGCTATCGAGGCCTGAAGTTTATACATTGATATAGGAGCCGTACTTCCAAAGTGTAACGCTTCATGCTTTCGACTGTACCAGGCGTTCATATTTTTTATCCTCCATAATATTGCCCCATTGTCCCTCCTTACTCATAAGCTGGCGACGCCCTTGCCTACAATTCTGGTTAAAGAGATAACAGCGTATAAAAAGAAAAAAAAACGACAAAAACAATTTGCTATAAACAGAGTTTACTGATAGCATGAAACGTATATTTAGAATATTATTTTTGTTGTTGAGCAGGATTTAGGATAAGGGATTTAGATTTTCATTAGAACTAGGAAGACGAAATTTAATAGGGAAGTTGACCTCTTAAGGGATTAGTGGATTATGGAGAGTGGTTGTGATGGAGAAGGAATGACTTATTATAGAATTAATAATGACATAAACATTTACCGAGCATTAAATCCTCGGTAAGGTACTTTTTGGAGGAGACGAAGTAAGAGTTCGGGAATTATTGGAGGCGGTTAGATTATATCTGCAGTGTCAAAAGTTGTGGTCTCATCAAATAAAGTTAAATATGTACGTGGGGTTTTTGGGGATGTGTAGAATCATCCATGTAGTTTAGATATAAAAGAGGCGCTAGTAGGGTCTAGGAGAAAGGGTACGAATAGATGAGTTTAAAGTTTGCAAAGAAGAAGTAAATTCCTATCAGTTTCCTGATTAGTCGAATGTTTTTGGAACAGTCAAAAACAAGAAGGCAGTTTCAATGCAAACACGTTAGTTTTTTTTTGCTCTAAAAATTATGGTGTGAATCTGTATCGATAAAAAGATCGGTCTTAAAACCTGATTGAAACGATGGTACGATGCTGCAAGTTATGTTATTTATAAGCTTTAACTAAAACGCTGATGGCGAATATGTAACTGTACGATTTAGGTTTTAACTGGTCTTGATTCTTAAAATTATGAAAGTATTGGCTGATTTCGATCCTTTCCTTGGTTTAATTTAAATGTGAACAACCTTGGATTAAAATATTAAAGGAGATTTCAGGAGTTGCCAAGTTTTTGGAAATTAAACACAATTCTTGTTATTATAGCTAGGAAGTACAAGTTTCTTTTTTATCTTTAATAAAGTATAGATAATCAAGAGTCCATTATTGAGTACCGCTGAACCACAGCACCTCTTTATAAACTGAACTCACTTTCTATATTTTTCCTGTTTGAATGAATCACTTACCATTCAAAACACATATTTATTTTATTTTTCTGTGGACCCCGTTTAAAAAATATACGTTCTGGTGTTGTTTCGTTACATAAGCTGGGTGGTTTATTGTTTCCAGAACGACAGAGAGATGAATGAATTGCACTAGCAATTATTTCATGTAGGTACAGCTCGTAAATGCTCAAGATAAAAAATATCACGGTCGATATTATAAAGTCAAATTCACTACGCTGAACGATGTATTAAGTTTTGTGGTATTAGATTAATAGAGGTGAGGTATTTTAGCAGACATTACTTTGGAACGATTTATTTTTGTAATAAACAAAAATGCAGGTTTTATCGTATTGAGATGTAGTAGCGGGTAAACGAAATATACGGGGTGTTTAGTAAGTGCTCTATAACTTTTAGGCAAGCAAGATTATTATAGAATTAAATTTAAATTTATTGTTTATTGTACTGAGAATACAGTTAGCTCTTTTAGCTTTAAACAAGTTATTATTGTTTTAAATCGTTTTATTTGAATTTGGTGCTTAAGTACGTATTTTCTAACTTGGATAAATGTTTCAATGTAAAAGAGTCATGGCAGTTGTTTCAACCTAGCTAACATTTTAGGTCTTATCTGTTCTAATATATTAGTAGCAATGTTGTATTAACGTATTTATTATTTGATTAAATTTGGTAAAGTAAAGCAACTATAAAATCTTTATTATTTAAGTTCGTAGTGTATAGATAGTCTCTATATATAAAATAAATTAAAAATAAAATTTTTAAACTAATTAATTTATTTCAGACTTTCTCTGTATATGGTTGGATTGTTATACTATTAATAAAAGAATTGTTAATGTTAAATAAACCAATAATAATAAAAATGTACATTATCATAAATTAACAGAAGATCGATACATATAAATTAATTCCATCTCCCTAATTTATTATGCAAATTCATGCAGCGAATGTTGAGACGGCAGCCAGCTTTCGATAATGTTCAAGATTCATTCACTTTCAAAATTAAGAAATTTTATTTATTATCTGGCTTCGTAGACGAATTTTATTGAATAATATAAGATTTTCTCGTTCTTTTTGCCAGCGCGGAATTTCTAAACTTTTCGTTTTGTGCTTATTTTGTTAGCGGGCATTTTCCCTACGGTCATTGTGACTCAATGAATCGACATCATAAAAAATATTGCAAAACAAAGCAAATCTCAAATTAAACATAATTAAAAATGCCTTACACGGACCTAATAGCCATAGTTTTATTTCTTTCAACAGAAATTGATAGCGTCATTAACGATGGAATTAACCATAAAAAATATATATAAGAAACGTTAGAAAACAATGCCGAATATGACTCAAACGGCAATAAAAATGAAATCCGCAAAGATTTATAATGTTTAATTGTAAATGTTAATGTAAGCAATGGGAATATA
Organism: Ophraella communa; assembly: GCA_035357415.1. Lineage (NCBI taxonomy): Eukaryota > Metazoa > Arthropoda > Insecta > Coleoptera > Chrysomelidae > Ophraella > Ophraella communa. The sequence continues at coordinate 9,644,394 of CM068989.1, read as the reverse complement.
GCACTTAGTCGTTTAATGAAATCACGGTAACATCAAAAACAAGGACAATTGGGAAATTTTTATGATTTGTTTCATCCTTTTAGATTGGTTTCGATGGTAAAATTACTACTACGCAGATAGAAACAATGACAGTTGCTATAGAAGTGGGAATTATGAAAGTGAAAACGACAAAATCATAATTACATCAGGTTTTAGAAAAACTTTATACCTCTACTTCAATAATTTTTTCTTGCATTGAGTTTTATCAGTACATTTATTTTTTCAGGAGTTAAGTTACTCTCTCTTTCCATCTTATTCTTATTCTTATCCATATATTTCTGTTGTTGTTGTTATGTACCTCTTGGCAGATGAGATGAGATGATCTGACATAAATTGTATTTGATAATCCGGCCAGTGCTACCAGAATAAAAATGCAATGATGTACTAAATCATGAAACAAAAAGTAAATCTGGAGAAAATGTACTAAAGAGAACAAATATCAATAGGTACTAAAACGAACTATATAGCACCAACACAAAAAGTACTAAATAATGGCGGGAGCTTTAAATGAATGATGGGAATTTTAAATTAATGATTTATTTATAATAACAAAGGGACAAACATTGTTACCGTAGTCCTATATAAATAAAAAAATAAATTTATACATTTATTAAAATGTCTTCTGGGATACATACCGATATAAATACGACTATTTCGCTAGACTAGTTTTAACTGACAAAACTGCATAGCAACGGCACGTTTCAAATTGACAATACGTAATATCTCAGCGGCAAAATTATGACAAATCCGTTACTAAGGTGTCTGGTATTTCTATAGTTGTTAGTTTCACAAATGTCATTGAAGCGTCTTCATAATTTTGAATAGAAATAATGAATCCAGACGATATATCAAGATTCGGATGCCGGTCAGGCGAAAAAATCAGAAAATTGGTTCCGGAAAATGTCCCATTGAACACGCAGAAGTCCAGAAGCTCTATTTGGAACCAATTCTAGGAGTTCCTACGGGTGAGAAATTTTACACTTGAAAAATGTACTACCATAAAGGAACTAGCAAAAATTCTCAGGATTACGCCTTTAATATGAAAAAAGCCAATGACGAAGACTATAAATATGGAATACAACAGCAAAAATGGTACAAAAAAAAATTTTACGGAATACGGCATAAAAATCGACCCTTTTACGGATATATCTTTCAAATGTGCAAGATTGGCCAGAGACACCAAGCGAAGGCAGCTTCAAAGTTATCCAGAAAAAAGAAAACTCAGTTCAAAAGCATTTTCCACCGAAGAAACATTAAAAATGATCAAAAGCTACGACGAAGAAACCCCCGATGGAGCACAAAATAAGTTTTTTCATCTTTGTTCATTTGAACTTGCTTGGAGAGGCAATGAGGCCGTAAACTGCAAGATTAACTTTTTCCAAAAGAAAATTGATATTATGGGAGAATTTACGGGTCGAATTGAATACAACAGCATTTTTTCGAAAACAACTCAAGGCGGGTCAAAAAGTTTGGCAAGCAGCAAATGGTTGGTAAGAAATTCATCAAACGAAAATTTATGCCCAGTTAGACTATTCTTGAAATTAATGGAAAAAAGAGGACCAAAGATTTTATCAGACAGACTCTTTCTTACCGTTCACCCCAATTGGAAGAATGGATCTTGGTTCAAAAACTGTCCACTTGGAATAAACACCGTCTCTAAGTGGACAAAAATGTCAGCTGAAAAAATTGGAATAGACACAAAAAAACATAAAATAACAAACCATTTTCATCGATCTTCAGCTGTGACAGCCTTGTTTAAGCAAGGTGTTGCTGAACAGGAGTTAATTACCTTATCGGCAGCTGGATTCGTCACCACGAGAAGTTGACCGAGAATCTCAGGACAACAAATGAAGCTGGATCTTCGAGTTCCCAAATGTTACATGTCAATAATACACAAAATCAATCTTTAGTAGAAAATAACGGGCTAACTACTCAAACAAACTGAATAAATCATTTCAGTTTGTTTTCGTATTTTTGCCAAATAAAAAGTTTTCGTCGAAACTAAAAGTGTATCGATAAAATTTTAAGGACTCGTGAAACTTTGAAAAAACAATGATAATAAAAAAACTTATTTGAACACATCACCTATATCACTTGTACAGCAACTTAAGAAAATTCGTAAATAGAAACTTCATTATTATTATAATTTATATTGCCAAAGTGGCGCAAACACTTTTTACTGTTTAAATTGTTTACAATTCAAATATAGTAAGTGACAATTGAGGATTTTGACAAGAGCTTCCCATGTGTACTAAAGATGGTACTTAATATAAATTATGTGCTAAAATGTACTAGATATATAGATACTAGATATATAGATCTAGTACGAAAACACTAGTTCTGGCAGCTATGAATCCGACCCTTAGTGTATGGGGGCTCTCTCTTCTCGAAAGTATTTTTGTTAGATTGATGCTCATCATTTGACGTACATATTCTGCTCTATTCGCTTTGACTTTACAAGAACCCTTAAATGTTTTAATGAATCTATGTTATTAACGTCATTTACGTTTTGACGACACTTCTAGATTGGTTGACGGTTGACACTGAACAAACAAAAATATTCAATTCCTCTTTTAAATAACAGTATAGATATTTTCTTTATTTATTGAACATTGTTACTGGTACAATAGACTGTTATTTGTTTTTGTGTATACCGGTTTATAAGAGTTGAAGCAATGATGTAACGCATCGTGCAAACGTAAATGAAAGTCAGTGCCTCGTGGCTATGATGATTTATCTTTAAATATCTAATAAAATATAATTATCGTTTGAAGGAAAAATAGAATAACAATAAAACGAAATGGCTTCGAGTCTGAAATATTTTCCGAGGGACCTAGTTGGAAAAAGCGATATTTAAATAGTCACTTATTTTACAGCTCTCTTGATAAGACCAACTACTTTTTTTCTAGCTTTATTTTTTAATTTTGGGAGTACGTAATCTCTCCATTCTTATATACCAACCGCCACTGATTTATTGGCGTATGTATTTATTATCACATCTATTTTTCGTATTTTTAATAACATTTGAACACAACAATTCATTCGAGATGTCGATTTAGACAAGAAAAAAATAACGATATCTAATTTGCATCAAGAACGAATAAATTATAATGTTTTAAAGTGAAACAACACACATCATTATCAACATACGAAGTTCAGGTAGACTAATTTTGCGATATAAAAAGCATTAGCAGGGTAACTTTAGGTGGTTCCATGTCATACTATACAGATAAGGGCATTCACGAAGGTGATATAAAGGTTAACATGACTTTGGTCTTCCAGGTAGTGACAGCAAAACTACGTTGCCAATGTTTAAAAGCTATAATTATGCAGATCGTTATCTAAAATTTGGTGTCTTAAAACCATTCAATCAACGTACATAAATATATATATACACAGTGTGCGGCGTTAGTGACAAATAAAGGACAATGTAAAATTTTTTTCAGGCATCAGTAGTTCATTTAATTTTATCATGTCCTGTTAATTATTAAAATTTGTTGTGGTTGCTTGACAAATGAATACAATTTTTCCAAGATTTATTAACTTAAACGAAAAAGGATGAGGACCAAAAAGATATTGGATTATAAAAAAATAGAGTGGTTGGTTGAATTGGCAATATAATTTACGATTGTATGGGTTTTAAGTGGCTAAGAATAAGACAAAAAAATACTCCTGGAATGAATCATTATAACCAATTATTGTTTAACATCGTTGATGTAAATTAAAAAAGGTTGAAAGCAATTCTCAGAGTACGTTGATAATTTATGAATCATCTAAAATTACTCTTGCAGTAAACAATATTGTTTGATGTACCAAATATAGACTCTCAAATTGCTGTACCCTAAGCCAGAGTTTCTAAAAAAAAAATTCGTGGACCAGTGAACAACAAAATTTTACTAGGTATTATAAAATTACTACATATCGTCTCAATTTTATTATCATTTACTACAATAATATTTAAATATAAATATTTGTAAAAATATAAAAAATAAATTCGAAGGAATGATTCATAACTCAAATGTGGCTGATATAAAATGACAATAAAACGTTAAGTCAAACCACAATAAATGTAGTGTTAAAACTAGAAAAAAGTGCAACTAGTTTCAGTCTTAGACCATCACCAGGCTAAAAATAAAAAGATACACTAAGGTTAGGATTAAGACAAGAATTATAACAATAATAAATGATAATAAATATAAAGTGAGTGAGGTTCTTTTGTAAATTTTACTATGATGATACTATGATTTTACTCATTTTATTGATATAAAAATAAGTATTGAAAGCATTTTTTAAGGATAAAAAAAATTGGTGGTTCACCAGAGCAGCGATTGGGAATAACTGGCTCTAACTCGGGCTCTAAGTAACCCTTAGAATATATCTACTAGCAACCAGTTATAAAGCCATCCAGTATTCCTTAAAGGAATAAGAATTATTAACACTGAGAAAATATTAGAAGCATGAGGTTGTATCAACCCTAATTTTGTCCACCACAATGCAAAAATTTAATTAATGAAAATAAGAGAAACAATCAATTCAAGTTTAATTAAAATTCATCTAACTCATTTCAAATAAAAAAAGTTGTACTTGGACTTAAATATATTCTTTATTTTTTAAATTTAATATTCACTTTTCATTTTTAACAAAAACTTTTCATTTATTTTTATAAACATTTATTATTCATTTATAGTAAAAATAAATATTTTAATTCGATTTGCGATTTTAATTTTTTCATTAAATGTTTTCTTAAATTTAATTCTTTATTTTGGAAACATTAAATAACCAATAACAAATATATAATATAAATCAATAGAATTTATTAGCACATACAAGGTGGTCAACGAAAACAGATACACCTCGATTGTCCGACAAGTAAAAATGTGGAAAATCGCTAGGACCCCCATTTCTGATTCGAGGGGGAACTACTTTTCCGCGTTTTGCTTCCCCGTAACTTCAACCCCCCATCGGGGTGAACACAACCCCTTGATTTTGAATTCGGGATGAGTGGAAGACTTACTTTTGTGCCGGAATTGGTCACTATTCATTTCCATGCAGTTATATAAGTTTTGCTGAAAACATTGACGTTCAAGATTTCTGGTGTAATTTGAAGGCATTTATTATCATCTAGTTACTTACGCTGAGTAGGGTAACTATTGGATTTCAGGTAACCCAATAAAAAAAGTCCAATGGAGCCAGATCTGGCGATCTGGGACGTGTTAAGTTTTCGTTGGAACACCTTGTATATAATTCGCACTTGTATGAAACTAAAACAAGTGTAGAAATTGAAATTGGGTCAATATTATAAATATGAAAAGAGACGACGAACGTGCCAACATGCGCAACTAATATAGGTTCTATTTTATTTTTCGAAACTTAGCAGCCAACTTCAAGCTGTTCTTTTGATGCGCACGCATTTTACAACTTCACCCCTGTAATTTTTTCATAACGCACCTAATAAATTATAACTTTAATAATATTAGTTCAAAATTGTTGAATGTAAAAAATAACTAAAATTAAAAAATTGATATAATATGTTTATTGGGGTAGGTCAAACAATAAGGTTAAGGTTAGATACAATAAACACTTAGGAGAATATAGATAGATTATAAGAACCAGAGTAAATCACGTTATACAAAATACCTACATAAAAACAAACTTTCAGGGAACTAGATATTAAAACACATCTAGCAGATCAGCATTGTGAAGTTGTCAATGACTAGAAAACTATTGGCAATTCTTCATTTTTATACTGTTTACTTCACTGCTTCATTTTATATTTGCATAGACATACCTACACTAAGTTATCAACACGATATAGTGTTTTCCTGGTTTTCTATTACATAGTTATTCTACTCTTAAAACGAAATATATACGGGAAATTCCCTTGGGGCTAATACATTTAAGTCTTCCTTCATTCCTTGGTCTAATATAAATACTACTAATGCAATATCAAATAGGTATCTCATAAAACATAAAACAATAAACTGTAATTGACTAAAAAAGTTATTTGTTTTAATAAAGTGGTGGACGAATTTGTTGAACTGTTGTTTGTTCTGTGTGTATACAAAAGATCAACAGAGGTAGCAGTTTAATAATGTTTCAACATTAATTGGAATTAATTATGATGGAATTAGTAGGTTTTAAGTTTTTTGATTTCTCAAGTATATTAAAGAAATATTTAATATTATATAGGTATTTGAGGATTCTTAAACGCACACTTAGTTTAAATTGCGAATAGTGGATAATATTTAAATATCTAAAAAAATAAAGCAATATGATTATTTGCTTTAATTGATTGGCAAATAATGTAGTTCTGTCACATCCTTTTTATTAATTAGGCAATTATTCAACAAATGAAATTATCTTTCAAAGGAATATTTTTAAAGTTTCTGTTTCACTGACAGTTTCATATTGTTGTTCTTTTTTCTTCAGAACAATTTTATAAAAAAATATATTAAAGACTTACCACTCCCAAATAAAAAAAGAATAGCCGGCGTCACCTTCTTCGAACTGCCGATAAACCCAAAGAAAAAAATAAAATTCACAACACGTACTATCCAATCGACAACCATTCACATGTGCTAATAAAAATTCGAATCAGCAGCAATACAAGCGACCAAATTGTGCGTGTTTTACGTATACGTACATATACTCGCTTTCGCGGTGTACATCGAACTAACAACAAACGTAGTTTCCTGATTCCATCAGACTTTGAATGAAACACCGAAGAAGAAGATCCCCACCTGTTCTACCTCGTAACGACGTTCTGCATGAAGGAGCCCTTGCGTATTCACGTATAATACCGCCGCGGTAGTATAATAATTTCTTCTTCTATTTACGTCGTTTAATCTGCTCCGGAAAACAACTAGCAAGTACATAAAACGGTTAACATCGAATACAAAGTTATCAAAATGTTAATAACAACAAACTTTTCAATTTTACAAACGATATCAATTGTTAGTTAAATTGAGATGAAATTATAAAAAAGTGTTTTGCCATTGCAGAAGGTGGTTCCGGTCGAATGGCACATAGTTTAAAAGATTCTGTTCTGAATCACATATGGGGTGGTGGCTTGGGGTGCAAGGGCTAATCTGAGTACGACGAGGAAAAATCTCTCGAAGATTCAGAGACTAGCCTGTTCATGTATCACTGGAGCAATGGGAACTTGCCCCACTGCTGCAATGGAGGTGATTTTAAACATGACCCCACCGCACATTCTGCTAGAAAGTGTAAGGAAGAAAACAATATATAGAATGATCAAAGAAGGAATTATCAGAGAAAAACCTCACTTCAATTTGATCATACTTGGGAAATGCCCCAAAATAATATGCCAAAGAAATTCAACTTTGTGAGAAAATTCATCACAAAGTTGAGTAATAAATCTGAATGGGATGAAGACCATACAGAATTTAAACCAGAATGCCATAAAGTGGTATATGGACGGTTCCAAGCTAGACAACGGAACTGGAATAGGAGTTTTGGACCGAGAGCCAAATACTCAGAAAGCTTGGGCGCTTACCCGAGCATCTTTCAAGCAGAAGTCCGCGCCATCGAGATGTGTGGAATTCAATATTGGAAGAAACTACCGCAGACAAGAGAGTGTGATCATGTCGGATAGTCAAGCAGCCATCAAAGCGCTGAGCTCAAATATAATCAGTTCGAAAATGGTTTGAGAATGTCTAGGCAAACTAAATGAACTAGGCCAGAAGAACACTGTCACCCTTCTATGGGTCCCGGAACACATAGGAATAGAGGGGAACGAAACAGCAGATAAGCTGGCAAAAAAAGGAGCTGAAACCCCACATTTAGGACCAGAACCATCTTGTGGGATCAGCAGTAGAGTAATCTTAGGAAAACTAAGGGAAGAAATGGAGAAGGAAAAATCCAAGTACTGGTATCAGATGGAAGGACTGAGGCAATCTAAGATACTACTGGGGAACTATGACCAGAAGAGATCTCTTAGCTGCCTCAACCTCAGTACAAAAAGGCTCCGAATTCTAACGGGAATATTAACCGGTTAAGAAGCCACATGAAGAAACTGGGGTTATCAGATGAAGCAAAGTGCAGATTCTGTGAGGAAGAGGATGAAACCTCAATACACATACTCTCAGAATGCCCTGCCTTGCAGAATTCCAGGGCTAGATACCTAGGAGCACATGAAATAGAAGAGGGGGATCTACCTGATTTGAAGCCCGACGATGTCCTAAACTTCCTCAGGAAAATGGGATCCTATAGGTCGCAGTGTACTTATCACCCCTAATTTATACATATACATACATACATATACATATACAAGATTCTGTTTAAGTCAACACTTATGTAATAAATTATAAAGGACGGAAGAACAGAAGAAGAAATAGGCAGATAGATGAAAGAAAAGTAGTAATAAAACCACCTCAAGTCAGTCCTAATACTTTAAACCCAAATGAATAACCCAAAGTCTATGTCACAGACTTTTTCATTTGGTTTGTTCAAAAACATTGAATTTTATGGATGCGAATCTTAGCAAATAACCAAGAGATATAATGAATGTTGAAACCAAATTAATGAAGAAATACAACGGAGACAACTGATCTGGTATGGGCATGTAAAAAGAATGCCTGAACATCAGTATACTAGAAACTAAGTTAATATGGACCCAAAAGGAAAAACTAAAAAGGGGAAGGCCCTACGTAACTTAGATAGGGGATAATCAAACGGCAATGTCCGAAAGACAGACAGAAGAGGATGGAAGCTGAGAACCGGAAGGCGTGTAGATTTCTATGAAACTGGATATTTTTAGAGTAAGTTCAAACTCTCATGACCACGACGCAGGTTTGTGTGCTCTGCTCTCGATTCTAAACTGAACTTCTCGCTTCGACAGCTAGTTGCTCACTGTCACTAAGTTTATTTCGTAATCAATATTTTTAGCACGACTAGTATAGTATAACTAAAATAAGTTGCTACAAAGGGTACCGCCTAGCGGCAAATTTTCCTTTGTCGGAACATTGTCTCCATAGGCGTGTATGTCCGTGTGTATTACAAATATTGTCGATCACATAATCGTTTTTTTAAATTAAGCGTTTTTATACTTCGTAGTAATTCTTTCTTTGTCATTACCTTTTCCGGACTAATGTTCCTATTTTTCATAAACTCTAGAATTTTGAATTTTATTTAATATCCGCGAATGATAGGAAGCATTGTCCATAACGACTACTGAATTTGGAGGAATGTTAGGAAGAAGCTGCTCTTGAAACCATTTTTGAATAAATCTGCAGTTATATCCTCATGATAGTCGGTTGAACATTGCTTAATATTTTTCGCAGACAGTAGTAACGCCTTTGATACAAAACCGTTTTCACTTCCGGCGTGAAGAATTATTATACGCTTTCCTCTCGAATATGGCGCATTTAAAACAACACTTTTGAGACTGATCTACCCAGCCATACTGAACAGTATAATGTGTGTCAAACCAAGACTCATCTGGGTATACTATATGCCTTTTTAATTCACGATACTTCCTTATTTTATCTAAATACTCTTCACGGATTACAGCAATTCCATTATAACCATTCGTTTATCTAATTCCTTATAATTAAAAGCGCATTCTACACTGAATGTGTAAATCTTCATTGCAAAATTCGCTACTAACCTCACCTGTTGGCGATATGATATCTTCTGAATTTAAATTTTGATATGGATTTCGATTTTCTGATTCAAAAGGTCTCCAAAACGCTGCCATAATATATGTAACTAATTTAAGGTTATCAATTAATATGGGAAAAAATTACAATACGTAAACCAATTATTAAAAATGAATTACCGAAACAAAGATAAATCTTAAGTTAATACTAAAAAACCCCAAATAAAAATCTGGACTCTCCGCCTCCGCACTAGACACCGACTTTATGAGCTATATAAAAACTGCCACAAAAAATAACCCTGAGACCCCTGCACGCAACAGAATACAGTGGACCATTAAAAGCCGTCAACAAGTCGCGTGCGTACCCCACTTGTTTTCGCGCTGTACAACTACCAGTCTAGAGAGAGCTGGGTTCCGACGATACAGAGTGGATGTTTAACGGGACAAATATGTTGTTTTAATGCCATTCTTTCTACTTTGAAGCCTAGTAAACTAACTCACTCTGTATGACACTTTTAAATGAGTTTTAGCAATTAATATTGGAAAGACTATACTATATATTTATCGAGACTGAACCAAGGCCCATCTTCTGCGCTGTGGTGATTAGTATTTGAACGAACTCTAGGTAGAAAAATGGCTGTCATGAATGAAAATGAAATGAAAAATGTCAAAGGTCATACAATCTTCATAGTCCAAATTCATCATATCAGATTCTATCCTGCAGATTTGAACACATCAACATTGTCTAATATGTATCGCTAGATAATATATTAGGTGGCTTAAGGCTTTCTGTTAATTTGATGCAGAAGCAGGGGCTAAGAAGGATATATAATGGTTTCGTACATTGGTGTGGCAGCAGCTTCCTCAACAGCAACCATTTGCGTTCAAAAGTCAAAACACATAAAATGGAGTGACTGTGATCATTGTACCCGAGGCTAGAGCCAAAGTTAGCCAAGAGGCAGGAATGTAGGTACTGCATGTCACCTAAATTTATGCTGAAAGTCTCAACGAGACTGTGTTGGAGAATGTGTACTACCAACAGAGGCATATTGCACCAGATTGCAATCCAATAAAAAAGAAGAAGAAAAAGTAAGACACTGAACGAGAATAGGGCTTACTTTACCAATAACAATTACGGTAAAGAGATGAGTTTCCATCATTTGACGCTTGAACAACAATTGAAAATCGTCTGATTGATCTAGCACATTTATCAATCAATCGGAAAACAGAAGTAACTAGTAACACTCCTAATTAGTATCTAACTTAAATTATCAGGATTTAATCTAATGGATTCAAATCAAATCTAATGGATTTATTTCCTCCATCTCTTCCCGAAAATTATTTCTGGCTACACCAACACCACTATTGATACGGTTGTGAATGGTTTTTTCTTCATGTATAGTTTTTTCTGATTCTTGCCCGTTTATATAAGTTCGGAATCCTAAATTAACAGAACTGTCAATGTAACAAACTTTCTGTGTCAAAAAAAGTAATGCTCCACCAACAAAAAAATCTAAACCATCACGGTGTTCAACATTTTAAATTGGTGATAAATGACTAGCAATGACTATTTTCCAGTAATAAATCAAAAGCACTTTTAAATTAATTATTTATGACCCAAAAAAATGTTTAATTTATAATGTCTTTTGTAATTTATTCAACACTTCAACACCTGTTCACAGATATTTCATACTTTAGGTCGTTTACTAAAAAAACCTATTAGCTAATATCTCCTACCTTTTACTTTAATGATTCCTTTGTTATCATTGACACAATTTTTTTATCGTAATTTTTTTATTTTAAAAACGCTATTAAACAACATTTATATTATTTTTTGCTTTGTTGGTGTTATTTAAACTTAAACTATAATGAAACTGGTGTTTATGATTGTAGCTACAGGGTATTTTTTTACACATAAAATCTTCGACATTATCACGCGTCATATCAGTTTATAATAAATTATTTGTAACTGTTTCCTCGTAATGTTCTTGTTAAGCATTTTATGGCTTCGATAGAATGTTGCATATTATATTATGTTGTTAAACGTTACTTAGGTTTATTTTTAACATGATTCAGTTATTATTTACAGTAGGTTAAAGTATGTAGGATCCCATCTTTTTCATGATGTAGGTGGTAAGGCAACGGATCTTTTATTATATTTTTGTTGTGATCGTAATGTGCAAAAGATAATGTAGGCAATGTAATGAATAATATTCCAATAAATTGCATCACATTGAATTGTACGGGCTGGACCATATAAGTTATCTCAAAAACATTAAAGATTTAGAATCGTACTTAAGCAAAAACTGATTAATATTAATAGCAAAGGTTATTAATGTCATATTAAGTATAATAGGGTTTGCTTGGATAATAGTAAATTACAATAGGACTTCAACAATATTCATCAAAAATAGGACGCTAATAATTATGTACTTCGGTAGATTAACCCCCACAGTGTGATAGTTTATAAAGTTCCTATTAAGGGAACAAAATATTATTTCATAAGATGTACATTTACATATTGAGAAGAAAAAGGTAACGTTCTTTAAGCTATAAAAATTATTTAAGAAATAATACAGTGCTACTAGTTTTCTTTACAAATTTATGTTTAAAATCTAATTATTAGTATAATTATTAATAATTTAAAGATTTTCTCTACCTGCCTATTTCACTTTTACTGTGTTACACTTCTGGTTGTACTGGTTTCATTTAAATTTATAAAATGCCCTATTAATCTAAAGAAGCCCTTCTTGATCAAGTATTTTAATATCAATCATAGATAGATCTAAGTCAAAATATAGACCAACACCATTACCATTTTTATGTTTCTTTTGGTTTTGATAAATAAAACTTCACAGACAATAAATTAACAATTATATATTTCAACATTAAAATGTGTAAATCAGTTCAATTTTAATGCAGAGCACAAATCTCTCGTCTTTGCTAAATTTATATATTATCATAAACATTTAAACTACTCAACTACTTGTTATAAAACACGAATCTATATTATACAGTACGTCCCTAAAGAAACTTTATAAATTTATAGTTTTCGTAAAAACTGTATAGTTACAAACAACTAACTAGACTGCTTATAATAATCTAATATAAAATTATCAGTGAGCTTATGACATATTTAAATTTTTTTCGAATGAACAAGATTTAAAATATTCTGGACAGTTTGAAGATATTTATGGACATACTCTATAACAGTGGTTGTTATACATTCACATTCCATATTGTTTTTTTTTGTTTTCCTTTAGACGGTTTTCAATTTCAGCTTTTTTTGGAATGTTGCTTTTTATAAAAAAAATCCAATAAATAGTATTTACATTTCTGGTGATTCAAAATGGTAAATATAAAAATTGGGTATTTAATCCAGTACACTGCTAAATATCCAGCCAAATCTATGATAATTTCGTTCACTGAGCATTGAAAAAGTACCCACTATTCAGATCAGTTAAAAACTGTTTAGTTTTTAATTTAATAAGGAATGGGTAAAACAATGCAATTTTACCTTTCACGATTGTGGTACCAGGTGATTTTTAAATAATTTTTAACTAAAAATCTCTTCCTGAATAGAAGAAACTTTATGTGTTCAAAATTTTGAATCACCTATCGTGTAACTCAAGTACATTTAGGTATAAACTAGCCACTACTAGATATAAAATCACTACAAACTATTGTTGGTTCATCACAAAGTTATTTAAGCATTGGTTTGCTAAAAAATGGTAAAGTTTATAGTTACATTTTATCAAAAGTTTTAATATTCATTGTTCTATATGTAAAAAAATACATCAAACATAATTTACTTTTAACTTAAAATACAAGTATAAGTTAAAGGCGATTGAATACCTACCGAACTGGAACTTGTTTCAAATAATTTTTCCATTTTTAGTACTTTATGTCTCACGTATTTGTTCGTCCAAAAATTTCCCCCTCGAAAAATATATAAAAATAACATTATTTTATTAGTAAAATTATACGTATATATATACACTGAATAAAAACAATTTATAGACAAGAAATTATAGTAAAATGATATAAATCTAATTAGACTTTTTGTATAAATAAGATCTTCGTTACTGCCTTCTGCCATTAGTTACAACTCGCTCCCTGCTATCCTCTCTCGTTGTGGAATTCCGTCTTGGAGGGGAGTTACCTGTGCTCACTCTACTTTTTCTAGATCTAAAAAAAGAATAATTTAAACATTGTATATTTATATAATATAAAATCAACAATATTTTAAAGGTAATTTAAGAATCACTTTCTATGACTATAATTTCTTCTCAGAACAATATGAATCTACCAATTTGACAACTTGTGAAAGGACTAAGAACTGTTTAACACAGCAAAAAATTGTCCCAAAAATTAATCTTATAAAATCGGTATTACACCGGTAACAATTCTTTATCGCAGTTGATTGATCCATTACCTTAAATCCGGTCTACTTTTACGATTACTTGTAAAAATTAACACATTTTGTAGTGATTTTCTTTCTATATTACTACATTTTTTAATTTTCGTTCTGAGACGGTCTAAAAATCCCAAAACGTTCTCAGTTAAGAAAAATAGCACTCGACTGGTGTTCACTAAAATATCGGTAAGAGTAACACAGTTATAGTGACTAACTCATTATTTTACATATTTTTTATTTCTTTTAAGTTAGCTGGCAGACAATTATTTGTAAGGGGATTCAACTGTTTTTAGGTTTTCATATTTCCCTTCATGGGGTGGTTTTGTTAGAATGTCTCTGACTTCAGCGGCATATTTAGCTTCTAAATTACCACTCACATAGAAGAACTTGGTTTCATCTTCTGTGATACGAGCCAAGGAAAACTGCATCTCAATCTGGGCAAACCAAAGTTCAGGATCTGCTGGCCAAAATGGAGGTATTTTTACTGTAATACAATATTTCGTATAATTTAAATATGATCACGTCGGGGTCACCACTTTGGGAGTAATAAACACTACTTTGAGAGTAATAAATACTTTGATAGTTTTGTTGAAACAGTTTTTAATATCTTTTGTCAAAATCTGACAGTAAACGCAGCAACCAAAAACAGTTGAATCCCCTTACAAATAATTGTCTGCTAACTAACTTAAAAGAAATAAAAAATATGTAAAAGAATGAGTCACTATAACAGTAAAGAAAAGAACTTACTGTAGATAAAAATTATAAACCTCCATCAGCCCATTGTCCATTTTTGCAGCAGCTATTATATTTTCACACACAATGTGACAATATAGGTAATAGAAACGACTATAATGGATAACCACTAATGTAGAACAGATGATACTACCCAAAAATTCGCAAAGAACTCTATAGCAAACAACTAAATAAAAACGGCAATCCGGAGATAAAAAACGACGTTGTACAAACACTAGATGAAGTTTAAAGAGATAAATGGGTAAAAACAACAGCGGAAATGATCTAACAGAAAATCATGGACTAAATAATCTAGAAGTCAGACATTCAATAAAACCACTCAGAATTATCAGAACACCTTACCAATAGGATAGTAACAATCTAGAGATCTATTGAAGAATTATCTCTTAAGAATGTGAAAACTGGCAAGGCACCTGGGTTTGACGAAATGGACCTTAAAATCCTACCTCACTGAGAGAAAAAGGGAAAATTAGTCTCTTGTACTCGCTATATTAAGACCAAATAAACAAAGAAGTCGAAAACCAGCATCCTAAGTACTTCTAAATTGCTGTTATACACATTTAGAACGCAAAATAGGAACAAGAATTCTAAAAAATGTTCCTTCCGAAAAAGCAGCCTCGTACCTAACCGAAGTTGAATGGATTAAGCCTAACTACACAATATTGAACCGGTTTTCTTGAATCTGACAGCTACCTACGATGAATGTAATGTTAAAAGAACAAAATGCTTTTGGACAGTATTAACTTAAACAAACAAAGAACACTCAAAAATCATCTTGAAAGTTTGGATATGCTGAACTAGCCTGAGCTGTACAGCGGAAACAGTTTTAACCTATCCAGAACATGAGGTACATTATCTGAATATATAGTCAGCTGCTATAAAATATATCAAATCAATCTTAAAATTTGCAGGTAGGTTTAGGCTTATGTAAGAGGGATGCCTCTCTTTCATCTTTCACAAAAAAATTATTGGTAAATATTTAAGAAATTGCTTGAAGCATATATATAGTTACGTTATTATGTAGGGGCCTATAATTACCTTTTAAATTTTGCAATATCCTCTCCATAAACATCTCCAGTCCTTAAAGCTGATATCAAATCATCGAATTCTCCTTTATCTCCATTTTTTTCTCCTCTCTTGAGACTTAAACTTTTATTGATGGACGTTAAAATACCTTCCCTACTGTGTTTTCTTTCAAGGGTCAATTTTTTCAGATCAGCTTCTTGTTTAGCTCGTTTTTCCTCTTCCTCTTGGCGTCTACGCATATTTTCGTTGTCTTGTCGCGCTTCGGTAAAAGCGCTGAGGAATGTATCGAAAATGCCAAAAAATTCGTCGGGTTGGGTATTCGTAGGATCTTCGCCAAATAGTCGGACGGCTCTATCAAAACGATTCTTAAAAATAAAAAAAAAATAAAGTCATTAGAACAGTCGATAGTTTATAACAAAAAAACTTACCTTCATATCTTGGTACTGATCCTCAACTTCCGCGAGTCTGCAAGTAGCCGTAGCTTGAAATTCCCTCATCACTGGAACGAATTTGTCATTAGCCAATGGACTTTGACTCCTATGGAACTCTATTTCACGTGCGACATCTTTTAAACCAGCTCTTAGTTGCGCCATATCTTTATTCAATTCACCCAATGACACTTTGGCAGCTTCTCGCACATGAGAAAGATCTTCGTCCAGTCTCAGTAGATCTTTAAACTACAAAAACGTAAAAAATATATCACGGTATTGTAAATTTACGAAAATAAATGGATTTACCTTCTTTTCTAATATTTGTACCAGATAATGCAATAACGTGGTTCCTTTCGATGCACTTGACTTGGTATCGGACAGTCTGTTAAGTGAAGTTAGCCTGAAACCAGAAGCATTGCCTCTAGCTCCTCTATTCATATAATTTCCTAAAGCTAATACTATTTCCAAAAGTTTTCTTAATCTTCTAGATCGAGAAACTTCACGAGAAGCCTCCATCACACCCGTTATTCTTGGTACAATTTCATTGAGAGTAACTTGGAAGCGTTTCTTGTAGTGGAGACTCCTTAAACGTTGTTCGTAATGTGGGACTCTGTAAAAAATGTAAAATTTTTAATCTATGTATGGTTGTTTCATACTTTTATAGTTATATTATCTGTACACAAATTTAAGTTATGTGCTTTAAAGCACTTTGACATAAAATAAGACAAATGAAAGTACAACTCAGTTTTTGTTTTTAAGTCTGTACAGAAAGATAGAGAAATTATACCAAAAAATTCTAAAATATGAGTTAAGACAGAATTGTTAGAACTGTTTAAATAAAATGTTTAGTAAAGAATTTTTAAGTTGCAGAATAATTTACTAAACATATTTATCATTACTTACTTGGATATTTCATAAAGGAACCTGTCAGCTCTAGCCAAAGAATCAATTTCGTCACAATGTTCTTCTAGTAGGGCAGCCTCTTCAGAACTAGGGGTAAATTTAAGTAACTGTTCCACCATATCCATGGGTAATTGTTCTTTGCTGTCCATACTTAAAATAGCTTTGGTTATGTCTTCATCTGACATTTTTAGCTTCGACAAAAGGATGGTGCAATTCTGGGCTCGTCTACTATCGATTACAGACAAAATCTTACTGCGATTTTTACCTAATTGTCTAAGATCTTCTATGGAACCATCATTCTATTGTAAAAAATATTGACATATTAAAAAATTATACATTTTGTACAGTATGAATAGTTTTTTCTAACTTTGTTGTTTACATTTTTTACTTACCGTTACTCCATTTTTCTGATACGCACTGAATAACTTGTCAATACAGTCCAATTCCATGGTATTGTATAATTTAGAATCATCCAGTTCATTCCAGATAGTCCCACTCAACTTAGCGTCAGGTAATTTCGACCAGTTAAAGCTCTTAAGAGGATTGCTTGGTTGTGGTATATTTTTCTTTGTTACTTCGATTTTCAATGGCTCGGTTGGAGGAGCTAATGGAGCACAAGGTGGAGGTGGTGGACCTGGAGGACCGGGAGGTGGAGGCGGAGGTGCCAACGGAGGAGGTGGAGGTATCGTACTGACAAATTCATTTTTACATTCCGCCGTTGAACTATCCAACGATTTATTGAGACTAATAGCTTTAGCGTCGTCCGGAATTGATCCCGAGTTAACCAGGAGTTCAAGACGATGCCGTTCACCTCTCTCCGAGTTTACTTGGCGATCCAGATCGGCTGCTTTGTATTCGAGTTCGTTTAACCTGAAAACAATATCGATTTAGATGTTTTTAAATGCTAATTGTTAATATTTTTCTTTAATTTCGATCGAGTACTATCCGCGCCATCTAGTACAGACTAGACGAAAGAATATGTAGTTTTTAAATAAATCTATAGATGGCCTTAGCGGTACTAAAATTGATTTCAATTATTGATTCATATCTCACCTTTGCCTTGTTTCAATGTGAGCGCTTGTTTCTTTTTCCAGCCTTTCTTTAATCCTTGATAAAGTTGTTTCTAAATCTTCTTTTTCCTGCATTCGATGGTCCAATTCTTGCTCTTTTTTAGCCAGTCTATTCGACATATCGACATTTTCTTTTTCCAATTCGTCTGCTTTCTTCCTGGCGGCGACTAATTCTTCTTCTTTGGCTAGTAAATGTACAATTTCCTTAACGTTTATATCCAACGGACAGACATCGGGATTTTTAACGGTGTTTTTGTCTTCTGTCTGTTGTAAGACTATCTGTTGAACTATTCTATCGAAAAGTAACCAATGCTGAGGATACGATCCATAGTCCAGCGGTAACAAAAGGCAGTGTTCTAATAGAGACAGTAAATGTGGATAAGCTGATGTGTGCGATAGTTTTTTCCTAATTAATTCAAACATCGAAGTAGCGCTTTTCGTATCGATGTGTTCTTGTTCGAATTTTCTGGCCAATTCTTTTTCATCTTCGTTTCGAACTATTTCGAAAAAGTCCAAATGCCGATTTAGTGTTTCGTTTTCGTGGCCACGAAGTTTATCTATGACCGGCTGAATTCCTAGCATTAGAAACTCGTACCTGAGGTGTAAGCGGAACTCCAAGTTTTCTTGGCCTTGGCCATAGTTTAAAACGGCATTCACGAAAGACATGATCGCCGTTTTGAGGTTAACTTCATCTCTGTAAACTCCTGAAACAACGGTTAACATTACATAAATAATGACGAATTTTATGTGAATAACAAATTTTCTGTGATTTTGTAAGCAATAACAAATGTAATATAAAACAAGACTATAATATTAATTCAAACAGAGAGAAAAATAAGTTTCTGTTTAAATACAATCAGTGGCGAAGCTTAGGAATAAACAATGTCTAGCCAAAAACTTCCAATTAAATAAACACTCATGTACATTTTTTTTCTGTATGCTGTTTTTGTATACTCTTGTTTATGTCTTTAAAATATTATACACATACCTGTTGATCTGTCTAAATCGTTGACTATTCCTTGAAACCTCGTCCTCTCGAAAGCAAACTTTTGATAATGTAACATGGCATCTAATACTTTTTTATGTCCTCCAGATACAAGACATACTGCTCCTAGGATCTCAAGAGCTGCTATTTTGGTTTTGATATTTTCTGTACTTAATGATTGAGCAATTGTATTGATACTCGTTGGATGCGCTAAAACGTGAGCCCTGCCCGTCTAAAATATTAAAAAGTTTTATTAACCTCATGAATTTATTACAGAAAAAAGAAGGAAGATCAAGAAAAAAATTATCTTTTAAAAGTTTGAAGAATGTTCGCCAAAAACCATGAGTCAAAATAATTTGACAAAGTGTAGAGTTTACTACATATTTATTAGAAAAATAATTAGGTACCAATAACTTTAAGGAAGATTCTAAATTTCATTTTATATGTTTTCATATTATGGCTTTTGATACAGAATTGAAAAAAGAGTTCCTTCAATTATTTAAATGTTTCATTAATGAAGAAATCACTATTAGAAGTATCAACAAATTGAACTAAGGATAGATGGCGACAGGTATACAGTTTAATTAACTAAATTTGGAAAAATCAAGTACCTATCAGCATTAAAAAATCTCGAATGGCTTCGATATATTTTTTTGTTCAACATATTAGTTATTCGTTTGGATATGCAAAATTTTTTATATTCATTTCCATATACTTACAGAATTGTTCATAAGAGCTTTAACACAGCCTATTATACTGGTATGAATGGTGCTTTGAGATGTAAAATAGTCCATTTTCTCCAAAAACGATAATAAAGCTACAAGACCATCTAATTCGATGAATTTTATCACAAAGCTGTGCGTAGATGTCCTCAACGCAGTTTTCAGCCCATCTATTTGTTTCGTCCTAGATCTAACTTCTTCTTCGGTATTCGTTTCTGGGTATTCTAACTGAAAATAAATGAACATAATTATAACATTTCTTAAAAAATAACAATTTAATATTTAAAATCGGTTAAAATTTCGGGTATAATTGAATAAAGTAGAAGTTCAATTTTACATTAAGTAGTTTACTGTAAGTCAATGTTCGCCGTTTCGTTCATAGATGGCGAGACGTGTTTAATTATTACTTTCACTAATTACAAGATTTGTATCAAAATGTTTAATCTTTTATATTACTAAGACACTATTACTAATTTATTTTCTCTCAATTCTAAATAAATATACCTAAATTAATTATAACTATTAATCAATCTTTGTGTAATGGTGTAATAAGTTTAAATAAATAATATTGTTTTGTAGTGTCTTGGTGACTAAAAGTTTTACAGCTGTAAGTAAATATGTTCAAACAACTCTGATTTGGATATCATTATCACTAATATTTTAAGTTTTAACATAAGATGAGAGCTGTTATTTATTCTATAGGTTGCAATAAATAAAGGATAAAGCTCATTTTGATTTTTTCAAATATAAATATTACTTTTACTTACTGTCGCTAAAGTTCGCAGTCTTTCAACGTAATGTTCAGGAGCATGTGTTTGGTCCACTGTATCCTCACCTTTTCTTGAGCAATATATCTGCCATTTTTTCTGTGGAGGTAGACTCATCATTGCTGCCTTATTAGGGGCTGTCAGGTCGAGTTCCTCCTGAAAAATACAACATAAGAGTATGGTTAATATTTAGTTGGATGTATAATTATTTTTGAGGTTAATTTGTTAAAAAAAGGGAATAGGTACCCGTGTTTCACTTGTCATTTTGGAAACTATTATAAAAAAATGGTACCCGACCCTTAGAACAAAAGGAAACGGGAAGGAGTTTATGCAAAATGACCTTGAGTCCAGAAAGGAGCTTGCATATGGCGGTTAATTGTCAATTTTAATTTCCGGTTCCATTGACGTAACGTAAAATAAAATTTATATTGGGTTTTTTATTTTGAATAAAATTCAACCAATCAAGTGTGTCAATACAATTAGTGTTGTTTATTAAAACTGAATAATAAGCCTATGCGATCATTTTTGACATTTATATGCAAAAATTGCTTTGACAGCATACTGTCACTTACTAAGATAAAAAATTCGTCATACAAGGAGCTTCAACATGGCCGCCTTCCGTCGCAAATTTTTCTAATATATGACAGACTCCTTCCTGTTTCTTTTTGTTCTAAGACCTGACCTAACCCATTTATTATTTTGATTTGTAGTAAATTTGAAAAGAAAAAACCTAAAGGAGCCAGTAGTGACAGCGATGATCAAAATGAAAATATGCAAAGGGGAAAAGAAACGAACGCCTTCAGAAACAATTTTCAATCGCAGATCCTAATATTGGCGCATGATCTTATGCCCTAACCTCAAAAATTTTCAAAAAACCGTTTTTTTGTTTTTTAATTTTTTCTTTTACAAAAATGGTTCGATTGAGCTGAAAGTTTGATCAAATATACTTTGTGCTATTCTAAAAATACTGTATTTTTTTCATTAAGAAATATTCAGCCGTTATAATAAAATTTCAAATTGATAATTTTCAATCACCATTTTAAAACATTTTTTTTATCAAAAAATGCTCATTTTTTCGTTTTTTTTTTGTCTATTTTGAAGAAATGAAATGAAAAATATGTAGTTTAATTGAAAAAACTGAAGAAAAATTGAAAATAAACAAATTTTTGACATTTTTCATTATACTTTGTATTATGGCATCACTGTAAAACAAAAAGACAAAGGATGTAACGTTACATGATTTACGATATCAAAGTTATAAAACAGCCACAATAAAATCAAATTTCAAATTAGAAAAATTGCCACCAACAACTGGAGCAGCAGAACAGCATTGTTACAGAGTTTATTACCAGCTCCAAACATGGCTAGGTAATGTCAAAATAGACAAAAAAACGAAAAAAAATGAGCCGTCAGAGAACCTTTTTTTATGACAATTTAATTCACGTATAAAAAATCCCATAAGCCGCGTGATTTTGTAATTATGACAGCGAAAAAAGTTTGCCTAACTTTTCCAGCGACAATAACGCATGACAACCAGCATTGTAAATAAATTTTTAATGACGATACGTCAATTTTTCTCAAACTTGCGTTGTCAGAAAAGTTTTCATTTGTGGAAATGTCGCGATTTGGAGAGTCTTCGAGTGGAGAAATTGAAAAAGCCATCAAAGCCTCGGAATACTGTGAATTCACAACTACATCAATTTGGCGACAATTTGCGATGTTTTGTTTGGAAAAAAAATATGAACTCATTGCAGAAACTTCCACTGAAGAGTTAGCTTCTATTTTATATGACTATGGGCATTCAACATGAAAACATGAAGAAGAACAATGGAGAAGATTATAAATAGAGTGCAGTCAAGACGATTTGGAACACTTCAGCAAAAATGTTACAAGAGAAGTACTTTTCCGTTAAATTAAATAAAATAATTTACATCTCATTTTTTAATTTATTGATTTAGATATTCATTAAATTGTCTTGCCGAATTACACTATAGCTCTTTTTTTTGTCGAAGTAAACTTGACATTTATAATTCGAATTTTGTTGCCATTAGGTAATTCAACTCAAAAACTGTCAGGCAACAAAATTCTTATTGATACATGTCAAGTTTAATTCGACAAAAAAAAGCTCTCGTGTAATTATAAGTGAAAAAAAATGTTTAAATATGATATTAAAAGTGAAATTTTGTTATAACGGCTGAATATTTCTTAATGAAAAAAATACAGTATTTTAAGAATAGCACAAAGTATATTTGATCAAACTTTCAGCTCAATCGAGCCATTTTTGTAAAAGAAAAAATTAAAAAACAAAAAAACGGTTTTTTGAAAATTTTTGAGGTTAGGGCAAAAATAATTACTACATAAGTTGTAGATTTTTTTATTTCCAACAACTTGAGACCAATACCTAGACCATGTATAGTCGCGGCCTCGACAACCATTTAATTGGAAATAAAGAATAATTTACGTGCTTTTATTAAATAATGTTTTCTCTGTTGTATTAAAATTGCAAAAGTAATTTTAAATATAATTACGACATTATATAGTGAAAATAAAATTCATGTTAATTAACGTTTTACGTTTTTATTCCGCATGCAATCGATGTCATTTCTAATCAACCTAACATGGTAACGGTCATTACAATACCTTCGTTATGTGTGTCCGTAGAAAAAAAAACACTTTCTCATTCCGTTTTGTTCATGTAGGTTTATTAGTTTTTATGTCAATAGATCGAACGCGCCAAAGAATTAAAAAAAATAATTACCTGCAGCCTGCATTATTCGGTTTTAGTTACGTTTACATTGATGAGACATGAGACAGTAAAAAATGATAATAAATAATTGTCGTTAGACTGTTAAATCATTAATGTCAGTTTTATCACTTTTAATTACACAAGAAATCCGCGTTTATCATAGTTAACAGTTGTTTTTTTATCTAATTGCTAACGGTCTCTTATTACCAAAATTTACACGGTGTCTATAAAAACATCGAACGTACTTTTGAGGATGATTTAATAAATAAAAAATTTAGAAACTTCATGTTTTAATCACGCGGTCATAAATTTATAATAAAACAGATTTTAAAAATAATTGAGTCAGAAAAAATTAGTTTAAATTGATTTGGTGCTGCGAACCTCGCTTCGCTCGGCACGCAGTGACTCATTTATAATAATATCAAATATAAATGTAATTGAGCGAGCTGCCAAAAATAGTTTTTAAATTAGTTAAAATTGATTTGGCATTGGTATAAAGTTATCACTGCGTGCCGAGCGAAGCGAGGTTTGCAGCATAAATTCGCGGTCATAAATTTATAATAAAACAAATTTTAAAAATAATTGAGTTAGACAAAATTAGTTTAGATTAAAAAAACAATACAAAAAAGGGTTACGAATCAATTCAAATAATCGAATTTTTATTTGAATTCCTTAGCTTATTGTAGTAAGTTTTTTTTGATTCTTTAAACAAAGGAATTTAAAAAAAAGAAAATATTAATTGTTATAAAAAATATCGCTCCATCTGCCCTACCAGCTTAATCGACTGTGACAAATAAATATCAAGCTAAAAATACACTTTATACAGTATGATACAAATGTATGGAATAAATTCATTATTTTAGAAACAGACGACTTTTAAAAAAATCTTGAAACACGTCAATTTTAATTTTTGATTTAATTAGTGATGGCGTAATGACGTAATACAAACCGAGGTCACGTGACAGCTCATTTGAAAGGTTATCGCCTTTGCAACAATGTAATCATTTAAATATTTATTTCTACAGGGTTAACCAAAATTATGAACTTTGTTAAGTAACATGGATGTACAATAAATATTCATTCACTGAACTAAAATACACTAAGGACCGCCACTGGGAATAAAACAAAATAGTGTTGTTGGTTCCGAAAAAAAAATACATTGATAAAAACAATGCTACATTATAATTTGAAATTAATTATTGTAGTAAATACTCGAAATTATTTTTACAAAAATATTTAAATCAATATTGTCATTGACTCGTTTATATTCGTCAATGATCTGTGAATCTGTCAAATAATAGATGTCAAATTTTTACTCTTCGAGTTTTTTGCCGACATTAATAACAGCATTTACAAAAATGAAACAGAAACAGAACGAATCGAGATTTTAACCATGATTGGTTATGGAGATAGAGTGAGGACTCAAGCAGAAGTTCGTATTTTATTTAATGCTAAATACCCCAATCGCGATCCAATTACTTAATCAACAAAAAGTAAAATTGAAAAAAAATTTAGAGAAACGGGCCATGTTAAATATCTTCCCAGAAGTGGTAAAACATCAATATCCGAAGCCAAAAAACTGGACGTTATACTGGCGTTTCAAGAAAATCCTCATACCAGTTCTAGGCAGGTCGCACTAGATAATAATGTCCACCAATCAACTGTTGTAAGAGTGCTAAAAAAGAAAAAGTGGCATCTATACAAAGTATATCTGGTCCAGGAGCTATTAGAAGATAAGTTTGATAGAAGAATCGAATTCTGCGAAATCGTTATGGAACAATGTAACAGAGATCCGGGTTTCATACAAAAGGTACTATTTTCAGATGAAGCGTCTTTTATGCTGAACGGTCACGTAAATCGCCAGACAT
Source organism: Ophraella communa (assembly GCA_035357415.1). Classification (NCBI taxonomy): domain Eukaryota; kingdom Metazoa; phylum Arthropoda; class Insecta; order Coleoptera; family Chrysomelidae; genus Ophraella; species Ophraella communa. The sequence goes on along the minus strand of CM068989.1, from coordinate 9,619,048 downwards.
GTCGATTTTGGGCAAGTGAAAATCCACTTTTGATGGAAGAGTATAGGACACAATATCCCGAGAAGGTGAATGTTTGGGCCGGCATTATAAACAATCAAATTGTAGGGCAATATTTTTTTGAGGAAAACCTAACTGCTGCTGGTTATCTGGAATTTCTTCAAAATTATCTGTTATCACAACTGAATCAGCTATTTCCAAATAGAAATGATTTATAGTACCAACAGGATGGGGCTCCCCCACACTTTTAATTACCTGACGCGCATTTCGATAACCAATTTATCTTCTTCAGAGACCGAACTTTACCTTCGGTTTACCGAAACGCGCGTCAGGCAGTTAAAAGTGTGAATTGGTGTAGTGGTAGTGTAAATGGTTTCGGTATCTATGTATAGAAAATTTAAGAGTGGAACAAAGGAAACGAATGGTAAAAAAATATCAAAATTATCTCGGAAACTAAGGAAAAAGCAGATGGTGGTAAACTTATCAAGAGTACAGACTGGAAGAAGGCATGCACATCATCCAAGTCTACAACAGGATCTAACAGAAGTAAATGAGACTGAGGTGCTCCATTCAAAAAGAAAACAAAAGCAAATATGCAATCGGGTTAAATAAACATATGTCAGACCAGATTCGAAAGCTCTTCAACAGTGTAAAAGAAAGGAAATTATAAAATAAAATAGTAACAACTTCATAAAATTCTGTGAAGAATTTATTTTTGTACCAGACTCCATCAGGTTATATCAAATTTTAGACGATTGCATTTACCGAACGTATGTGTTTCCTAAGAGTGTTTTCGAGAAAAATTTCGTGGTATATTTTCAATGCGGTAAGTAAAGTATACTTTTTGTATACACATTCGAGAATCGGGTCTCAGATGTCGTTCCTAACCCTTCTAACTTTCAATCAAACTGCGAATCAACTTGATATTCAAGGAAAAACTCACAGATAACAAGATTCGCGAAAGGGATTCAAAGAAATCCTGACAGGTGCCAAACCAAAACGATTTCTTTAATAACGTAAGTAAATTTTGATTGACAGCAAAAAAATTCAATAAGATCTCGGAATATACACTTGAAACGCTGAAATATTACCCGTGCGTCATTGTATGTAAGCATATGAATAGGATAGAGAAGACAACAGTTTATAATTTAATATTATCGTTTGATATTTATAGAAAAGGACAGCACATAGAAAAGGTGTCGGTGATATGATCGTTGAATCGTGACGCCCGGGTCATCTTTCAGCGATTCAAGTGTATCAAACCTCAAATTTTAATAATACGTCATTACATCCTGTTACTTAAATAGCTATACCTATAAATAGCATACTATTTTGGATAGAAAAACAAATTTTAAAACTACTACAACAATAACATACGATTATTATAACTTACCACAAGTTCTGCAAATTTAACATCTAGTTCTTCTTGCGAAGGCATTGGTTGTGTTGGTGTTATAGCTTGAAGTGTGAGAGTTCCTGTATTTTCCACCACGCAGTATGTTATTTCGGGTGGTTCGTCATCCTGAATAAAGAAAAAAACAAGTTTAAGATCATTTCAATAGATAATGCAATATTGGTGAATGTCAACAATATCTAGAAATCAAATATTACAAATAATATCATAAACCCAGTTTACACTACCAATACACCAACACCGTCTAACGGTCATTTCAGTAAGCTAGTTATCTTCTTCAGAGGGTAGACTCGCAGTAGTGTAAAATGTGATTTATGGGCGAAAGAATAATAATAATATAGTTAGATAACACGGGCTTACAAAAACAAAATGGAAGTCAGTACTCTTTTCACCAGACCTGGTTATGTTTTTAAACCGCTTAAAGCGGGATTCTTTAACTCAATCATTAAGTGGTGCTCAACCTTTCAGTTTGTTTTCGTAATTTTGCCAAATAAAAAAGTTTTCATCGAAACTAAAAATGTATCGATACAATTTTAAGGACTCGATAATATAGCTGGGAGACCATCCAGAATTTAATAAAACATTGGATTAACCAAAGTATTATTCTTATATATTTTGATGGGCTAATTTCAGATAAGTAAATTTGCAAAATAACTATTGAAAATGAGTGGAGTTTCTTTGTTACTTAACATTTTTAGAAGGTACTAGTTTGTTTATGTGTGCCGATATAATCAATCATATTTTAATATTATACCTTTATTGTTTTTAATAATAGTAAAACATTGTTATTTTAGTTTGTAGGATTTTCCACATTTTGAACAACGTATCATTATTTTGAACATTCAATTTTAGCCGTTTAAAATATCAAATTAAAAGATATTGCACAAATATTTTTCGGTCATAGGTCACGTTTTAACCGAACACGTTCGCCAACAATGAATAGACATGTATTTGATGTTTGACAAGCCCATCATATCGAATTGACGAAGTTCACAATGGCCTACAGACAATTTACTACACGAAAAATAATTAAACTTTATTGCTTATAGGTATCTAACGAATCACTTTCAATTTATTTAGCTGGTGGCGTCTACGAGGATGTAAGAAGAGCAGGATAGTTCTTAGGATTTGTTGTACAGGAACATTACTGTTATTTAGACAAGAATTAACTAAAAATTTGCACCTAATAAAATATCAACTATTTTCTTGTCTACATAAATAAAATTATGGAAATATATAAAAAGGTTCAAAATTATATCCAAGGTAATTCTAATAAAATGTAAGAAACATAAAGTTTTGATAGCAAATTTGCATACATCTTTCTTTTATTAGTTCATAAATTAATTAATTTGATTAAATTAGTGTTTTAGCATAAAGGCCATGATTTGTGGTTAAATTTTAAAAGTGTTAAAAAGTTTGTAATTCATTATTATAAATTATAATTAAAGCAAAATGTTTTTAAGAACCATTATAACAGAGAAGTAAACAAATATCCTAAACAATTGTAACTATAAAGTCAATAAAACAAATAAATTTGTTAAACTGTTATTTACTTTGTAGATAGACACAAAGTAAGAGTTGGCATGGTAAATTTTATAAAATATATTTATATAAATACGTTTGATACAAACTGTATTCAGCCGGTTCTGTGCTATGTACCATTGAAGAATTATATTTTAATAAGATTCTTTTTATTGTAAAACTTTCTGTGTTCCAATGTCTGCCGCCAAACAATCATTGTTATAACGTTTTTACTTTCATTTAACAAAATGGTATTTAAATTAAATATATTTTTTGTATTTCTTTTTACAAATTGTTTCCTATAAATACCACATTCCTTATTATATTAATCTGTAACTGTTATAGTAATTAAGTAAATTTATCAATCGGAAAAAAATTAAAAATCTCATTCAATAAGGATTGGTTTTCAAATTAAAGTGGTTAGATAAAGTAACTGAAACTTAACAACGATAAACCTGATATTTGTTTTAAACCTCTAAAAAATTGGATTTTTCTTCAAGCGGACGAAAAATGCATCTTTATTACTTACATGTATATAAATATTTATTTCTTCATTAATGGGAGTCAAAATAATTTTCCGTCTACCTTACCGGAAAATCAATCATATGAACACCAAAAATAGGGCGGAAAGTATTGTTTATCCACCCAAGGGCGGAAAATCCACGATTTTTTTAAAAAAGTGTGCTTTGAATTTGACATTTTTAAATACGTAATAAGATAAATTTCAACCAAATCTGCTAAGTGAGATCTTTTTTCAAACAAAATTTTATAAATTATATAGCAAAAATATCTAAAACATTATCACAAGAAGATGGCATTCGATTTTTAACAGAAGCGTCCGATTCTGAATATCTCATGATGAAGGCGAGCAAATACATAATAGTATAAATCTTGTTACATAAGCTTGATCCTGGCGCAGTGATTTACGTAGTTATTTCTTTAGAAAACGGTCAAGACTGGTTTGGAAATTATTCTAAATCTCATACGGGCAATTAGAAATATTTTTCAATGTTTCTTCTTGCTTGCAATGTTTCACATAAATCCATTATAACCGTTAGATTATCTGACAAGATTTCTTGGACCTGTCATTAATGATAAGGATGTAGGCAAATAAAAAAAAGTGAAGATTTTTTCTTTAACGCCTTTTTTTTAATACCCTGTATACTATGAGGTTTTTCTTGTTTTTCCAAAAGTAGCAAGCGATCACCTTGGCGCATAAACACAGCAGTCAATTTTAAATTTTACCTCTAATAAAAGTTTTCTAAATCTCATACCAGTCCCAAATCTCTGGCTAAAGAGTCGATAAGGGGCTTTCCATTTCAGTTTTTAAACTGACGGGCTCAACCAAACGCCACTTCATAAGGTCAGCACAGGTCGGATATGAAAATGCCAGCCGGTTTTCCCGGACGAAAAAATTGGCTGAAAAACCTCATAACGTGTGCCCGTGAAACCTTTTGCAACGTGTAGTTTAAACCTCAAATAAAAGCCGTGTAATAGTTCAAGAAGTTTGCGGGCCGGGAAACCCTCGTAAGAAGCCATCGAAAGTGCTGGAAAATTCATCTGAAAAACCTCATAACGTGCGCGCGCAAAATCTTCTGTAAAGTGCGGTGCACTAGCGCAAGAAGTTTTGCGGGTCGGAAAACCCTCGTAAGAACTGATCGAAAGTGTAGGAAAACTCATCTGAAAAACCTCATAACGTGTGCGCGCGAAACTTTTTTATTAGATTATTGGGGTCTCCATTCGAAATATCTTTTTGAGCTACTCGAAATTAAAAAAAAAAACGTTGCTTTATTTGTCTTAAACTTTCCACATATAAGAGAATGCATTTTTCTTTAAACTGTATTATTTTAATTTCATGTATTCTGGCCACAAAACCTGGTTTCAGTAATAGGAATTGAACTTTGCCACTAAGGTAGACTTCTTCAATTGGTAGATGATTTATTTTATTTTCATAACCTAAACTTAAAATTTTTTTCTTTAATCCAGGATTTTATCCCTGCTACTGTTTTTTTCACCTTCAGTCAGCTGCAGTACATCGGGTTTAATAAAACATTCCATGATAGTTTTGTATATTGTGAAAATCCTCTCATACAATAAATAGAGTTTGGGACTTTCTGATTGCATTTCTTTGTTAATATCATGGAAATAGGGCAAAATAAAATCCAAATAGTTTAAGTATAGCTCTGTTGAAGGATCCATAGCCTGCATGTCATTCTAAATAGCATTTTGAAAGTATAACTGTAAGGCTGGAAGCTGTTCTAAAAGTCTTTTTACTACAGGAAGTAGAGAAAGCCATCTTGTTTGAGCTGGGTGAAGTATTTTATGGGATTTCACAGCCACAAAACACTGAAATTCTTCATAGTCACCCAGACGTTTTGGGCTATTCTGGATGTAATCCAGAATACGGAAAATTTTTATTTCAAATATACGCTGATTTTCCTCAATTTTTTTCGAAGGTTTTCCGGTCTGCAAAACTTCTTGCGCTATTACACCGCTTTTGTTTGAGGTTTAAACTACACGTTGGAAAAGGTATCACTCGCGCACATTATGAGGTTTTTCAGCCAATTTTTTCGTCCGGGAAAACCGGCTGGCATTTTCATATCCGACCTGTGCTGACCTTATGAAGTGGCGTTTGGTTGAGCCCGTCAGTTTAAAAACTGAAATGGCACGCCCCTTATGACCCTGTTTTCTGTAGCCAGCTCCCCGTCTATACAGGCTATTAGAAATATTTTTCAATGTTTCTTCTTGCTTGCAATGTTTCACATAAATCCATTATAACCGTTAGATTATCTGACAAGATTTCTTGGACCTGTCATTAATAATAAGGAGCATATAAAAAAAGTGAAGATTGTTTTCTTTAACGGCTGTTTTTTGAAATACCCTGTATACTATTAGGTTTTTTTGTTTTTCCAAAAGTAGCAAGCGATCACCTTGCAGCATAAACACAGCAGTCAATTTTAAATTTTACCTCTAATAAAAGTTTTTCTCTACATCTTGGTTTATTGGTGTTTATGAAGCAATAACATTGCCGAATAAATATAGGTATTCGACGCACTAATTTAAATAAATAAAACTGCGACGAGCATAAGATGGAATGTTATTAGTGTTGAAATTATGTATTAGGTTTTGTTTAATGGTAGAGATAAAAAGCACGATGTATAATTTAAACATTAAATCATCATAAAAGTGTCAACGGGCGAAACCATTAACAGAAAATTTCTCATTTCTCATAAAATTACAAAAATACTATTCGTTTTTACGGCTATTTTCTTCGAACAAATATATTTTTAAAATTTAATTGATTCGTGTAAATCTTTGAAATACAGGCAATAGAAATATTTCAAATAGTGTCTCGGAAGTGTGTCTCTTTATCTAATTTCTTATTTTTAATGCCCAATTTCACTTTGTTATTATATTTAAGTGGATTTTAAACACTTTTCGTCATCCTAAAATGTCATCCTAAAAATATTCACCAAATTATCTTTTGGTTGTACCCAGTTTTTTTATTTGATACATTTAAAACCTTTTTTAACAGTAAATACCCAACCCAATCAGTATTTTCAAGGATACTATTAAAAAATAAATTCGTGCAGCTTAATTGCATATACTATAGACAGAGAAATTCAATAGCCCTAAGAATACAACAACCCATCTCAAGAGTAAAAACTAGAAATTCAATAGTCCTAACGACACAACAAACCAGAAAAGTTAACTGGAGAACTTAAAAATTAACTTTTTAGAAAGGATAATAAAAAACTCTTCGTTTTAACAAAACTTCCAATATTTATTAAAAAATTGCTTTTTTAAAGGCTCAATGACAGCTGTTTAATAAATATTGGAAGTTTTGTTAAAACGAAGAGTTTTTTATTATCCTTAATAAGATGGACTTCCAAAAAGTAAGGGTTAGTACAATCAATTTAACTTTTTAGAAATTCTTCTTTCTCGCTCATTCTTTTGTGTGTATTAACTCCATTGTTTGGCAGCGTTTCCAAATGTAGGTTTTTTGTAGTCATTAACATGTATTTTTCTTTAAAAATCAGCAAAGTTTCTTTGACAAATTCACAGCCCTGTAATTCCACCTAGTTTTCAATAAACTGGGTGTGGGAATAGCGTATGTGTCATAGCTGTTGACAGACCAAAAAATTCCTAAAGTCTTATACCAGCCGCCCTTTTGGACATGTAGTAAGTAACATGGATTCCTTTATCCCCTTGATATGATGAAGTTATTATCTATCAACTGTAATATCTTTCCTGGTTAGTTCTTAGCGGCCATTGAGGTTAGTTCTGTTTAAGCCAGCTCTACCCCAGTTGATCCATAAGCTCATTGATTTGGATTTATTCCTTACATCTTGATTTCTACACGTACAGTAGACATAAGTAGAATTGCTGGGTAATTATTGGTATTATCGATTTACCAAATGCTCTTTCGATGCCTGTGTCCGGTGTCCAGTTTAAGGACAAAAATGTCTAGTTACTACTGTTGCACACATAAAGTGACGCGTCGCAGTGTTTTTTTGCTAAAAAAACCGCCTAAGGTGGCACAGTCAGTCTTTCGTTTTTAAAAATTCAATTAAAAACTATACTAACGACCGATTTCATAGAGAAACTTAAAGGATACTGTAGCATTAAAGTATACTTTAATACATATTATTGATTTCATATCCAACTTAAAGTAATCCTTAAACCAAAATAGTCCTTTACGATAATTCCACTGTTAACCTAACCTAACAATTTGAACTTATGACTAATCTATGCTAACGGTTAGTTTTGTTTGTGGCTTGTTAATTTTTTAAAATTTGTTTTTCTTTTATTTTACTATATATTCAGATCGACCGGGGGTGTTTAGTTTTAGTTTTTGTTTAGTGTGGACTTTATAGACAATATGTCATGTCAATACATAGTGAGGAATTGTCATGTGAGGTGCACCCGGTAAGCTTTATTTTGATAAAATAAAACATGTTCCATTCACTAAATAGTGAAAAAATAATAAATTAGTTATTCTTTTACACAGCTTTAAACTTCCCAATAAAATATATACACTTAATAAAAATATTTGTCTTATTTCTTTCACTTCGAGGGTGGTAATTTTTTTATATTTCATTTGAAGTAACTCACCCATTGTAATATCATTGAGATGTTGAGTTATTTCAGATGAAATAAAAAGAAATTGACCATTAATGCCATTTTGCAATAAAAGTAAAATTATAGTAAGTTTGAATATGTCGGTAAAAACTGCAAGATTACAGGAATCTTCTTTTGCGACCACGTCAAAGGTGTTGGGCTTCTGTTCTGACTCTCTAGGTGGCACCACTGGTAAATTAGTTCGCCTCAGGAGGCGCCACGGGTGAGATGCCTGTCTATCAGTGTGTGTTTATCTATGGTCGCAACTGCAGTTCTTCATAATATATTTACGGAAAATATTAAATAGAGGAAGACAATGAGGATGTATTAAACCCCATCGAAAATAATAAAATACTGCAGAAAACATTAAAAACTTGATAATTAAGGAACATTTTGATAGATTGTAAATATTAATAATTAAAATTCTTTATTAAATTGTTTTTCTGTTAATTTGATTTCTAAATCTGATAAAACCATATTTTATAAATGATCTTCTCTCTCTCTTTCGTTGATCTTTCGTTCTCATCTGCCTCTAGTGTTCTTTCAAGAAGCTCCTTTTTCTTTTTATAACAATCTTGTTTTGCAGCCCAATCAAATTTTTACATATACTTCTAACTGCTAAATTTTTAGTTAGAGTTAAAGTTTTAGTTATCTGTTTTTTTTTAGTTTTGAATTACGAGAATTATGACAACCCTAGCGTACACTTACGCCTTTATAAAGGAGCCATCATCGTCTGTCATTGTCCACTACGTCCCATAAAATTTTTAATATTAAAACCGGTATAATCTTTAAGAAAAATAACTTAAAAAACAAGATTTTTTGATAGCAAAACATATGTTTCTTCCTTTACGTAAATCTGGTATGTGGTACGAAATTGCACAATTTTTTTGTCTCCTTCTTGCTCCGTTAATAATGTTTATTTGGCATCTGCGGCTACTTAAATCGACACGGACGATATGCCACATAAATGAATTTACTACCGTCCGTCGGCGATCATATTTCATGTTTCTTTGATGGACCATAATAGCGATGAAAAAACGATAAGTAATGCAACGAAGAAGCAAGATATAGATTGCTATTTCCTTTTAAATAACGCTCTGTATAACCGTTCTTAAGTCTACAAAATAAAAGTGACAATCATAAACGTTATACAGAAAGTATTCAAAAATTAAACGAGTAAATTAAAAGTTTTTTTATTCAAATTACCACTAACTTGTTTAAACAAAATTTTCAAACGTTATTAATTTTGAATTCTCTACAAGAAAGTGAAAACTTCGATAAATTATTTAGTTATATACGTCATCGTGTATTAAATTCCATTCCAACATCGAACGTTTCCATATTTCAAACGATTTTAATGCCATGCAAAGTAGTATCGACTTGGTTAAACGGTTGCCTCTACACAAATGTCGAACACGATTACAAGAAAAGTGAAATTTGTAATTTATAATCCTACGAAAAAGTAGCTATTAAGTTGTCGAATTTTTCACGGTGGTGAACAGAATACTGGGATTGTCACCGACATTTAATCTTTCATGTGATTCATCAAAGGTAATTAATGAGAAAGAAAACTACTTATTCGGATTATAAAAACCAGCAAGATATCTGGAACATTAATTTGTTTCTAATTATTTAAAAATACCCATGAATTTTGTAGTCTTACCCGGTTAGCGTGAAGAAGATGAGTAAATTTCAGAAGACTATCATCAATAATTGTTTCTGTTATTAAGCTCAAACTAACATTACTTGACTTGTGTTAGGGCCGGTTTATCAATTAGGTAAATCGGCAGAATAGATGTTCCCGGGTTTTCAGCAATTCTCCGGTTGTTGGTGTTTATCTAAAGCAGTAGTTCCCAACCGGAGGGTTGTGGAGCCGTTTTAAGTGGGTCTCGAGCTCCAATAGGTTTTTTTGAAGTAAAGTTTAAAAAATCAAATAATACATTGATAATGTGTTACAATACGAGATCATAACTATAATATTACTTCGTAATATCTACATTTCAGAAATTACTTATGTAGGTACCCATTGTATGATTCATATTTATGCACTCGTCACAAAAACTCTTCCAGTTTCTCTGAAGCAAGTTCTTGATGACATTGTTCACATTGTAAACTACATCAAGTCTAGTGCTGGCTGCACTTTAGGATTTAGGGCAACGCCCCCCGGACGGGGCATTTGGGTGGATAGCTTATGAAGAGATAAACATAGTGGTAGGTGTCCCACCGCGCGGAAACGCCCCCTTGCGGAGATATAGGAAATTAGATAAGACATTTACCCATTGAAAATACATTATCTGAGCCTTACTTACCTAACCTATCCTAACCCAACTTAACCTAACCTAACCTAACCTAACCTAACCTAACCTAACCTAACCTAACCTAACCTAACCTAACCCAACCCAACCTAACCTAACCTAACCTAACCTAACCTAACCTAACCTAACCTAACCTAACCTAACCTAACCTAACCTAACCTAACCTAACCTAACCTAACCTAACCTAACCTAACCTAACCTAACCTAACCTAACCTAACCTAACCTAACCTAACCTAACTTAATCAGATTGTACTCCATCTGTAAGCAGAACACACTTATTAGTACTCATATCATCACTCATTCATTACAATTAATGGTCGCAAATGTGAGTTAAAATCAGGACTTGAACCTGCGACCACAGGTACTACAAGCCAGAGCCCTAACCGCTGGGTCACTGTCCTGTGGTGATAGAAAACTCCTTATTTCCTATATATATTTTTTTTAAGGACAGTCCATCAAAATATCAGTTGAAGAGCTGAATTGAATCGATGAAAAATATTTCGCATACAAATATTTTTGACCTACCATTTCTTAAGGAAGCGTTCCCAGGCTACCTGACCCCCACTAAAAAATTCCCCTATTCATTACCTTAGGTTAGGATAGGTTAGAATCAGATATCCTGTTTTATAACTTTGTGAAAGTATGGAGGGCGACTATAAAACTCTTTTTTTTACTCTAGTGTGCTTTGGATATTAAAAGGAAACACCATTAGTTTCTTTGACCTGTGAGAAGAAATGGAGTTATTTCTAAATCAGCAAAAGAAATCCGAATTTGCAGACAAATTAAAAAATGATGAATGGTTGACAAAAGTAGCATATTTAGCAAATATATTTGAGGAACTGAACAAGATCAATCTTAAAATGCAATGACTACTTAAAATCGTGTGTGGAAAAACTCACAAACTGGAGTAGGAAGATAGCAGAACAAATGTTTTATAAACTCAGAAGCACACTAGAAACCGAAAGTCTTGATTTTAAGGAAGATTGATTGTTGACCACTTGAATTATTTGAAACTGGAGACCACTACATACTTCCGTGATTTGGACAATATACAACTCACACCAATTCGGAATCCATTCTCTGCTAATTTCGATGTTTCTGATTTACCTGATAATTTTCAAGATGAATACATTGATTCTTGAAAAATGATTCTATCGCCAAAGATGAGTTCAGAGAAACAACTTTGATTGAGTTTTGGTACCAACTTAGAATAAGAAAAACTTACCCCTCCATGACAAATATGGCTTTGAGGTTATTGATACCGTTCGCCTGAACCTACCTTTGCGAATCAGGATTTCCTACCTTAGTGAATATCAAGACCAAGTCAAGGAACAAATTGAATGTCCAAGATGACATGACATTGGTTCTCTCCCAAACTAGTCCAAGAATTAGTGAACTAGTTGCTAAGTATCAACATCAAGTGTATCATTAGTAAGCCAGCAAATAAAATAGTCAATTTTACTTTTTTAATTGGTTTCTTAATAATATTTGAAAAAAATGAAATCTGTCACATTTATCATATAGTTGTTTTATTAAAATTGATTAGAATTTTTGACCAATAACATAAATAGTAGGTACCATTACCGATTTTGAACTTTGGGTCGCGGGTTTACATTGTCGTCCGGGAATATATCGCTTTTACTCCTAGATAGACAATATACTAATTTTTTCCATTGAGGTGTGCGCGAATTTATAAAAATGGATAGAGTACTTCTGTAGAAAAGTTATTTTGTATTTATTTTTCCCGTTGTACCAGATTTAGTTACCCTAAAATTGGGGTCTACAAAAATTGTATCTGAACTTTTTGGTTAAACCATTTCCAAAAAGGGTTGACAAGGAAGGAGATGCTGCATCAAAGTAAATTTTGAAATAACCAAATTGAATACCACCTTTGTTAAAATCTCTAATTGCAGTTTAAGATAGTACCTAATAGATTTAAATAAAAAATCATTATTTAATCACGCTTTAAGGTAGTTTCAAACGTATGTCAATACCCTCGTAAGTGTTACTCGATATTTAAATGAGCGCCAGTACGACATACTACAGGTAGTAGTACCATGTAGTAAAGTAAAAGTAATAATAATGTTTAAAAAGATCGAAAACAAGAAAGGAGAAAGTGAGGTAGGTGAAGAATGTGGACCTGTGACGATATTTTTTTTTATAAACAAAATTACAGGTTGCCGAATCAGTTTTTTAATTCGGATTCGACGTTAGTGTGGATTGATTAATGTAATTTCGATCAAAATGAATAATTACGTTTTTCCCATTTGAAAAAGATTAATTGTTTATGTGAGTGTTATCGCTATCGGCATTTTATGATATAATACTGTATTTAACGGATCAATCGCTGCAGTAAAGGCCAAGGCAGAATCAAATAATTTATTCTTTATCAACAAATTATGGAATCCTTTAAATAGATTTTTGTTTTATGCTTATTTCCGAGTAAAATGTCCAAAAGTATTAATTGTTTTTATATATAATGGTACACTAGACACTTGGCAAGCGTCCAAAAGCTTCAAGGATTTAGACTTTTGTGAATGTTCAGCTTCTTTGATTTGTCACCAAAACCGACACCGTCCTGGGTAGTCTACAAGCTCTTGTAAGTTTAAGAAGCAAACCAAGCCAGTCATCCTATTTACAAGCTTGTGTTCGTGGACGCTTGCCAAGAGTGTAAACGTACCCTAAGATTTTCTGGAAAAAAACGATGGTAGAATACATGTATTCAGAATGCATGTTTTGGAGATTCCTTAATCAGAGTGGCAGAAGTGCTTCGACAATTGGTTCAAACGCATGCCAAAGTGTATAGATATTCATGGGCAATATTTTGAAAAACAATAAAGTAATTTTTGATGATTAATATTTGTTTTTGTTCTCTAATCCCGAAATATAAAAGGCAACCCTCGTAATTGAAGAACAACTAATTCGAACGGTAAACCTGGCTTAACGTCATGATGTTACGTCAAATGTCAAACTTTTGACAATTTGAAATTTAAACATGTCGCGATTTGGCGAATTAAATCTCGAAAATATCGACAAATTAATCGATGAAAACACGCCGCAAAATACCATTAGAAGCAAGAAATATATATGGAAGTTTTTTATGGAATTTTGTAATTCGAGAAAATATGTGCTAGACGGAAATAGAAGTGTAGAAGATCTAGCCTTGATATTAATAAATAAGTTAATCTAAAATGCCAAAAATTTTCTTCCGAATATCACTCAGACAGTGATAATAGTCGCGTCAACCCCTGTGAACTGTCGGGAAAGTGGTGTAAGTGGACGGATGCGGTTTTCTGCATTCTCTTCCAAAAACGATTATCACAAAATGTGGTGGGGTAGATTTTTCCTCCCACCGAAAGTTGCATTGCAGCCCAAAGTGCAATGTTCAAATTGAGCTCCGAACACCTGGTGCACCAGAACCTGACCCCAAACTTCTTCTTCGAGGGTTTTCCTGACACAATCAAAGAAGGTCAACCAAAAATCATTTTGGGTTTTTTTTGGCTCGTTGAATCTAAATCTGGCATCGGCGAATACCCGATGAGGTTCAGCCCCGGGTTTCGGTGCACCAGGCGCCAGTGGGGTGTTCGCCGATGCCAGATTTGGATTCAACGGGCCAAAAAACACCCCAAAATGAATTTTGGTTGACCTTCTTTGATTGGGTCAGGAAAACCAATGGAGATGACGTTTAGGGTCAGGTTCTGGTGCATCAGGTGTTCGGAGGTCAATTTGAACATATTCGAAAACGGCCGAGTACCCGATCCGGGCCAATTCTGACCCTTCTTTATCAAGTTTAAAATTCTTTTCGTGCACTTTGGGCTGCAGCAATGCATCTTTCGGTGGGAGGGAAAATCTACCCCACCACATTTTGTGATAAACGTTTTTGAAAGAGAATGCAGAAAATCGCACCCCGATCCGTCCACTTGCACCACTTTCCCGTCAGCAGGCCTATTTCCGCAGGCGTTGACGAGACTATAAATAAATAATATAAATAATAATATAAATTACTCAATTTAGGTTACCAACCAACGTGCTTTTGGAAACTAAAAAGATTATTTCGTGATTATTACTGTCCTTGGGATATTACTACTGAAAATCTACTGTATAACAAACTACTTGATATTATTTGAGTACACATTAGGCTAGAAAAGTTGTTAAAAAGATAGCTTTATTGGTAATTTTAAACAACTTACTTGGAGGCAACCACACCAGCCGCGCTTGGAGCGCACGGCCGGCATGGCTGGGATGTGCAATCGAGGCAGGGCGTTGGTTAAATTATCCCACGCAGGAATTTTTAGGGAACACTTCGGCAACCCCTGAAACAAAAAAACAAAACAATAATTAGTAAACATTCATTTGCATTTTGTTACTCACATCGGAAAAGTATAGAGATATTTTTAAAAATAAAAGTCAGTTTTGCTTGAGTTAATTTATGAAAAAGTAATATGTACTTGTTTAATGTTAATTAATGTTAATTCTAACATATACCAAAATAAATTCTTTAGAAACCATGAAATCTGATTAAAACAAAAACTAATTCAATAAAAACAATTTTAAGATATTTGCAAAATCTTTCTAAAAGGTGAAAAATTAAAACGAATACAAAGTGTGACCTTCACGTTGGTTTATTACCTTCAAGAAGACCTACAGCTCGATTTATTTCGTCTAACGTTAATTATTGTCTTCTTTCCATGATACGTAGTTACTAGACAATATTTTTATTAGAATTATCAAATTAGAAAATAATTTAAAATTAAAACAGTGTAGCATTTTTACTTTTTCCATATCTCTGGATTCTTTAACAACGTTTTAAAAAGAACAGGTATATTTATCATTAGGAATTGAACTAATACATACATTCCACATGCAATTTAATCGATACAGAATTTAATTCTATCTAATTAATTATTTCTTGAAATTACCCCTAGCCTTTTGCGATGTGTGTATTATTACAGTACCAGCTTTACTAGTTAATTGTTTAGGAGATGTATATAAGTAGTTAACTCTTAGGCCCGGCTGTAGATGCAAAGATCAACCTTAGTTCTGCTTGGAACTTGATTCACTTACAAGTTTGTGTTGTAGTTACTGTCAGTTACTGTTGATCTGCAGTTCAAGGCGTGATAAACTTGAACGATAGGAATATATAGATAGACAAATCTGATGATCCACAATTTGGTTCAATTGGGATGATCCATTGGGAGCCGAGAGAAGTCAAGGAACCAAAAACAGGGCTTGGAGGACAGACTATACAACAAGAACGAAGCAAATTAAATAAATATAATTTTTTAATTGTATTATTTGATAAAGTACGGTATCCGCCAAAATAAACAGTACCGAAACAGAGAGTGCTGTGGAGTTGTTTATGTAATATGGATTTGTCATATTTGACTTAATTGTCATTAGTTGATATATTAATAGTACGCTGCAGTTAAATTTGATTTAAAAATGGTTCTAACAACGGAAGAAAAAGTGTTTTTGGTAGAGCATTATTTTCGTTCATACGGAAAAGGTCCTAATGATGGTCCAAGCTTAGAACAGGTGTCAATAAAATATCAACAAAAATTTAATAAAGCAGCTCCTAGTAAAAGTGTGATGTTAGCTGTTGTTGAAAAATTTCGTCGCACTGGTAGTGTATTGTATCAATGTAAAGGTTCTTCAAGTCGTCGAAAAACAGTATGCACTAATGAAAATGAAGGAAGTGTTTTTAACCAAGTTGTGCAATCACCTCAAAGAAGTCTTGTAAGAACTGCATGTAAACTCAACATCTTGCGTCTTTACGTCGCATGTTCAAATCAATTGGTGGTTATCCATACCGTATTCAAGTTGGACAACGACTAAATGCTGCGGACAAACGTGCAATTTACGAAGATCCCGAATTTTTGAAAAACATATGGTTTTTAGACGAGAGTCACGTTTATCTTAGCGGCTATATTAATCGACAAACAACCAGATTCCTTGGATTTGAACGTCCTGATGTCATTGTAGAGAAACCACTCCACAGTCTTCGAGTTACCGTTTGGTGCGCGGTATCTGGTAATGGAATGATTGGTCCTTATTTCGTTGAAGATGATAATCAGAATCCACTTACTGTCAACCAAGAACGTTATAGAGAAAAAATTATTATACCTGTTGTGAGAGATCTAAATAACTTTTGCCGTGCACGAAATCTACAGTTCGAATATCCTTCTCATTTACCTGATCTGACGCCACCTGACGCATACATTTAGGGCATAATGAAGGCAAAAATATTTCATTCGGAAAATCCGCCGGCGAATATTGCCGAACTACGGGAAAGAATACAAAATATTTTTCGACACTTCCATCAACCACTTTTTATAAATATGTTTATTGACTTACAAAATCGATATATGAAGCTTGTTTGCGTCGAAATGGTTAACATTTTCAACACTTACATTACAAAAATTAAAAATTAATTTTTATTTTTATTTTCGGTACTGTTTATTTTGGCGGATACTGTATTCTTATTTCTCCTACAAAACCTTGCAAAATTTTAAACATAGATATGTTAAATGTCAAAAAATAATAAGTAATAAATAACAACAAAGTATTATAAACATTTGAGTAGGGGAAATAGACCAAATAAACAAAAATAATTGTGGAAATAATACTATAGGTCTGTTCCAACCAAGCAGAGAACCGTTCTAAAATAGTAACTTTTGTGCGCAGTGGTGTAGTGAGTTGCGCAGTGCACTAATTTGGTCTCGTGAGTGGTAATATTACCGTTCTAGAACGGTTCTTTGCTTGGTTGAAACAAACCTAATGATGATACAAATAGGAAGGAATGAAAATAATAAAATAAACTGTATACACTTTAACGATATTGAGACCTAAACAAACATTGGAGTTAAACTTCCATTTAAAACTGGAAGCAGTTGTTATTTCATTTTCAATGCGGTCAAAGAAAGAAATAATACAAACTAGTCGGATGATAATAATAAGCTTCTCTTGCATAACGAGTAATTTCTCTTATCACAGTGCCAACTGGACTGGAAATAAAAAAAAATCTTCGCGAGCATAGAATGGAAGAAGCGATATCTAGATGTCAATAAAATTATTCGCTCCACTCATCGACTGGATGCAACAAATGATAACAACATTCGCATGTAAAACCCATTTGATGTAAGTCGATAAACAAATGAAGTTATGCGGGGTTGTCGACTGTCACGATTCATTGCTTCATACGATAAATACAAAGTTTTTCTTTTTGTTCTTTTTCTCTAAAGAACGAATCAAAAACGTTAGAAGAATCATTATTTATATCGAGACCTGTTTGTTTCTGATAGATAACAAACTTTAGTTATTATTAGAAAAGAAAAAGTCTGTTATTTAATAAGTTTCAACAACAGATTTGTTAATTAATATAGCTTGAAACTTTCATAAAAAGGAAACGAATTTTTTTTGTGGTATTAATATTAATCTCTTTAAACAATTAAATTATTTTTGTTTGAAGCATTATTCTGAAATTAGCGAGTGGGCCAGCAATATTACGGTGGGTGTAGAAGTAATAATTAAAAGTGCAACTTTCTTATTTCTTGTTTTGTTTTAGTTGAGATCCATTTATCATACAATATGCAAGGACTTCACCTCCTTCATGACCTTTTGTTGATTTTTTTAAATTCCAAAAGATCTATAGAAGAAACACACTAAAATGTCACTCCTGGGTTCACAACAAGAGCTTATGAGAGGACAAGAAAAGGAATAATCTTAAACTACAAAGCATAGCTCTTCTACTTCTACCTACTGTTTTAATAGGTTGGACAGTATTATATTAAATGTCTTTCCTTGATTTGATGTAAGGCCTTCTTAATTTTCTGCAATAACTGTTGCATGTAACAGGGACCTATTTCATTCCCTTATTCATATTTCCGATCCTTTTAATAATTATTCCAATCTTAATAATGTTAAATAGCAGAGGGATTAATAAATCTTACTGACATTTGACTTATTTGGTCGGTATAAATGGTGTTCATTTTTCATTGATAGGCAGAATGGTTTCTATTCAACGCACTTCAACATTAGGAATTTTGTTCGTCATGGAGATGTCGGTTTCTCAGTTTCTATAATGTTTTATTCTCTTTTGGGGAATACATCTTTGGTATTCTCTAAGATTTATAGTTTTCAAAGTTATTAAAGGGAAGCACAAACTTCTCAAAAACTGAAGTCAACACCAAAAAGTGTCTCCTTACAAGAGATTGATTACAACTAGGCCTATGGTTTTTGTTTTAGAAGTTCAGGCACTTTTGAGAAATTACTAACATTTAGTTAAGATACCAAAGTGTTTTTAAAAATTTATGATATGAAGTTTAAGCCGTTCATGGTTTCTATTTGTTGCTGTTCTCTGCTGACTACTGATTTCATTTTAAGTTGACGTAATCGTATTTTATAACAAACCTCTTTCTTATTGCGCTTAAACAGTTTCAAATAACGTTTTGATTAATTACTTTACAAATATTGATTGCTGTCATCCATTCTGCGTTCCAAGTAGCTAACTTCACTTCTCCACCAAGGCCATCATAAATGCCACTTAATGACCGACAGAAATAATCAAATAATAATAATAATAATAATAATAATAATAATCTTTATTCAGCTGTATAAAGTAGGTACACGTATACACACAATATTATTAGCACAATATTAAACTTTAAATATGTAGGTAACTTGGTAGCCCATTGATGACCTAACGGTTGCGCATAGGCTGCTGAATTACTTACTGTTAATAAACATGTTTAAATTAAAATCTAGCCACTGTAACATTTCTAACTAATTTTAAAATTTTGTAAATAGAATGCATTATTTGTTTACGCATAGGTATAATTATTTTCGCACTTACTCAATTACAAAAATTAATATAATTAATACAATTAACATAATATAAAACAATGGCTATAGATATGAATAAATAAGTCTAACATCTACATTTTTCTTTTTTATAATAAAATATCAAGTAGGTATGCATATTTTCATCACATATTATCATTAAGTTTCTCACACGCTATTCAATCAATGTTCTTAAGATTATTCTGTTATTTATAACATAATTTTTTCATTAATGTTTTAAAGAGGAAAATGAGTTTATTGCATTTAAATATATCTTGTACATTTCTGGGAGGTGATTAAATATTTTCCCACTTATATATAAATAATATCTTTGTAATATTGATTTACTTGCTAATTTGGTATATACTGAGCCTGTTTTTTAAGTCTTGTTTCATAGTTAAATGTCTTTCTTTGTAGGATATCTTTATGTTTGTAAGTGTACATTAAAACTGCATAAATATATAACTGTCTGATGTCCATAATTTTAATTTCATCATATAGTGAATCCGTTGAATATCTAATATTTTTACTGTATATAATTTTAAGTAATCTCTTTTGAAGAATTTCCAGTTTATGTAAATGGTTCTTAGTGGTAGCCCCAACAAATAACAGAGTATTGAAGTCTGCTTTGAACAAGTGCATAGTAAATAGTTCTAAGATGAGTGACGCTTAATATATTTTTGAGAATTTTAAATTTAAAAAAGTAACATCCTTAAAGTGTTGGTTAAATTATCTATATGTTTATTCCATCGTAAGTGGGAGTCTAGGGTAACACCTAGATATTTGATTTCGTTTTGTTTTTGCAGCGTAATTTCTGATTGTTATACCTGATGATAAGTTCATTAAAATCTGGCAATCCATTACTGTAGCTTGCAAAAGGCAAAAAAAATGATTTATTAAAATTTATAGTTAGCTTTTTATGATCGCACCAATTAATAACTTTTACTAGATCACTTTCTGTTAGGTTTTTTAATTCTTCCCAGGTTTCCGCTTCATAGAAAATAGCCGTGTCATCAGCAAAACTTACAATTTGACCTGTAGTCTGTTGAATAAACAAATTATTGACATAGATTGAGAACAGTGTAGGTCCAAGGACTGTTCCTTGTGGTACACCGGATGTAATTAATTTACTTTCACTAACTTCGTCTTTTACTTTCACTTGTTGGTATCTATTATTTAAATAGTCTTCAAAAAGTTTCAAGGCAATTCCCCGTATTCCTGCATCTTCCAAGGCCAGCAATAACTGTTCGTGATCTACAGTATCAAACGCCTTCGCTAAATCCAGGAAAATAGTTAAATTTGGTTTATTATTGTCCACTGCTTGATAAATCCCTTTGGTCAACTCGGCAATTGCATCAGATGTAGAGAGTCCCTCTCTAAATCCAAATTGTTTTTCAGATATTATTTTATATTTATTAAGGTATTCTTGTAACCTTAAATTTATTGCTTTCTCCACAACTTTTGCAATAGTGGTGATTATGGAAATCGGTCTATAGTTTGATACCATTGTCTTATTGCCCTTTTTGAATATTGGTATTACTAATGATTTTTTTAGTTCAGTGGGAAACTCCCCTTGTTGCATTATTCTATTAACCAAATGGGTCAAGAGTGGGGTAAATATGTCTATATTTTCTTTTATTAATTCTGACTGTATATTATCTATTCCGGGCGTTTTTTTGTTTGCTAGTGAATTTATTATAGTTTTAATTTCTATATTGGATAGTGGCAGTAAAACAATTGAATTCTTCTGTATAATTCGTCTAGGTTGAGGAGTGTTGGGTGGGCTTATCCTTTTTGCAAGAGTTTTACCTATTTCTGTAAAATAACTGTTGAACGTTTCCGCTAAGTGTTTTGCCTCTGTTATTTTGTGACCATCATCAGTGTGTATTTCCCTTATTTCATTATTGTTATTGGTTTTTGATTTATTATGTAGCTGATTAATAATTTTCCATAATTCCTTTGAATTTTGTTTATTTTCATTTATTTGTTTAGCATAAAATTCTTTTTTTGCTTTTTTTATGACTCTATCCGTTAATGTTCTATAATTTAAATATGCTTCTTTTTTTTCTATGTTACCCAAATCTTTTTTATAAATATGATGTAGTCTGTTTCTTTCTGTAATAGAGTTAATAATACCCTTCGTTACCCACTGCTGTCTTTTAATGAATTGCTTATTTTCTCTAACAACTTTGCTATTTTTGTTTATATATGTATTCAACGTTTTTACTAAGTAGCCAACCTTTTCATTTAAATTATGTTTACTGTAAAATTCATCCCATGCATGATTTTTAATATTTTCATACAATTTTTTATAGTTAATTTTCTTAAAAAATGAGTTTTTTTGGGTTATCTCAGCTTGTAATGGAAGATATGCCATTGTAGCTTTATGGTCTGTAATATTGGTATCATATGTAGCGGCTACAACATGTTGGTCTAACGTATCAGAACTATAAAATATGTGGTCTATGCAACTTTTAGAGGTTCCCTGAACTCTTGTATAATTATTTATTAGCGATACGAAGTTATACTCTCCTAATATGTCAAGATATGTAGAGACTAGATCAGTTTGATGTTTAATATTAATATTGAAATCTCCTAAAATTAAGTGTTTAGTAGTTTTTGAATTTTCTTTTGTTTCTTCAAGATATGTCCACAAATTGTCGACAAATTCCTCTTCCTTTATCGGTGGTGGTTTATACAGAGATGTAACTAAAAGCCTATTTTTGTTATGTAAAGTGATATTAATTTTTACCGCTTTACACAATCCTATTTGTACTATATTATATTCATAAGTTAAGTTGCTTTTAATATAAATTACAACTCCATCGTTACGGTTAATATTTCCTTCATTATAAATTATGTTATAATTCGGTAATTGAAACAAACTTAAATCAGGAATAATTAGCGTTTCTGTAAGAACAATAAGATCAAATGCGTGATTTAGCTGTGATAAAAATATTTTTAATTCTTCTAGGTTTTTGTTTAAACTACGTATATTTTGTTGAATTACTTTAAAATGACTATTTTTTAAATTTTGATAGTGTTCATTAATATCATTTATTTCTGCAAATTCGATTGTTGGATAAGGTTCATAATTAACATCCCTAATATATGGATCCATTGGCAAAGTGGCTAATAAAAAATAATATTTTTTAACAAGCATTAATTAAATTAAATTTAAAGAAAAAATAAATAAAATGTCCTCACAATAAACTTTCTTTAAAAATCTATTTCTTGCTCCCCAGTCTTGTTCTTGATGGTTTGGCTTTTTCTACTATTCTGCTAGGTGTATCGTTATTTGTGGCTTCTTTCTTTAATTTATTTTCTTCTTTATTTTTACTTCCTTCTGTGGCTTTGTTATCTTTTTGTTCGGTGCTATTAATATCTTCCAAGTGAGTTTCCTTTAATAATCTATTCTTAAAAAAATCTTGAACTTCATCAAAAACCAATGACGCCTTTTTTGGAAAAACTGCTACAGTTGGTGTTTCCGGACTGCTGTTGCTTTTTGGACTTTGTTGTTGTTCTTGGTTAGTGTTTCGTAAGTCACTTGCTTTATAAGATTTATCATTAACATACAATCTATTACCCTTGATGAAAGACTTTTCAGTTGAGTTGATACGGGCTAGTTTTAAATGCTCGTTTAGTATTCTATTATCTTCCCTTTCTATTTCAGTTAAGTCGTTTACAATACGTATGTTTGTACCTTTTAATTTTTACAGTTTTTCAGAACCTCTAATTTTTTTGAGGTAAGAAATAAATTCAATCTTCAAAAGGACTGGTTCTATGTTTTCCTAGTTTATAATAATTATTTATTTCTCTATATTCAATTTGGACGTTTAGTAGATTTTTAATTTTTTGTAGGATACTATCCAGTTCAGGAATATCAATGTCAAGACCAAATATTAATATATTATTCTTTTTTGTTGTTCTTTCTATATGCTCCAATTTTTCTAATACTTTAACATTGACTGCTTCTGTTTCTTTCAACTTTTTTGTTAAGTTTTTCTATTTTTAGTAAAATGTTTGCCTCGCTCGCGGCTAAATAATTTCTGATTTCGCTTTTTATTTTTTCAACTTCCTGTTTCACGTCTTCTCCTAGTTTATTAATTGCTTTTAAAACATCTATTGTTTCTGTATCTGAAGAAGGCATGATAATTTTCAGAAAATATTTAACGTAAGAAAACCAGTCGAAATAAAACTGTCCTGCCACTGGTATCAAAGAATTTCAACAATGTATCAATTGGAATTTTTTTTTGGGCTATTAATTTTTTTCTGGGCTATTAGAATATTTAGATAAGAACATTAACAATTGTTTTAAGAATCCAAACAATTGTTGTTAGTAGCAATTACACAATTTATGGAATATAAATATTTGCATAAATATTCAGCTTACTGTAACTGTTTCACTTTGATATCAAAATCCCCCAAAAAAAACGAACTTTTACCAGTTAAAATCATTCACAAAACCGATAGGTACTTAAACACGTCTATCATCGTTAATTAAACTCACACTTTTTATATATATAATAAGAGATAAGAGATATATATAATAAGAGATAAGAACCCATGAATGAAAACGAACTCACTGCAAACCCATAGTATTGTGGTCAAACAACGACATCCTGTTGATGGTGGCAGAAGTGCAACTGCTAATCTAGGGATAAAAGATGCAATTGAAACTTGCTAAGGCATTAAGGATCGATTTGGTCGATGCTATGAGCAAGAAAGGAAATATATTGATCAAATAACGCACTGGGCAATGCCATGTAAAACCTGAAACAACGAAATAAGAAACAGTGTAATGTGGATGCGTATAATTGTTCTGCAAAGTATCTAACAGGGGTTATTCTTGCGACCTCTGAAATTTACTTAGCATAGACTTCAATCATTAGCACTAGGTCGAGGCTAGTCGAGAACTGCAGACAAGTGTTGAATACTCTGGGCAACAAGAGAGATCCAAGACACGACGGCAACGAGCAGGTAAACAGACTGGCAATAACAGATGCTCAGGATACCCTCATTGGTCTGGAACCATTCTGTCGATTACCTAAGAGTTTAACCCAGCTTACCGTAAATATGCACTGCAAAAATGCAGCCATTCAATTATAGACAAATATTCCTGGTCTGAAACATTCTAAGGCCCTCATAAAAGCCTTCAGTAAAAAGATTACTGCAGAGGCTTTAATCCTAAGTAAAAACAATCTTCGCATATTAGTAAGGGCACTGACTGGCCACTGTGTAATAAAGAGATCCAGAGCTAAGACTCCTATATGAGGTTAAAGTACTTATTTATAGCAAAGAAAATTTTGCAATTTCTTGAAGAATGCAATCTTGGCCGTCAACTGTAGATATCATGCTGGGCTGACGGCATCTACTTTGTAAGATAATTTTAAATTGGACCATATAACAAATACTACCTCATTTGAAAGGTCGTTCTTGATCAACGACAACATTACGATCAAATTATTTTTTCTTGTTTATGAATTTCAAAATAAACAATAACTAATTATTGATAATATATTCTATCGTTCATGAAATAGACAGGGGAGAGAAAGAGGTCACTGTATGTTTATTTACTCCTATTTTTAAAATGGAAGTACCCAAATATATACCGGGTGGTCCAGACTAATTTATCCAGGCTATATCCCTTAAACGAATAAAAATTCTCGAATGGGACAAAAACTGATCTATTCCATTTCCAATACCCTTTAATATGGCGTAGAAAAAATAATCCCTAAATATTCACCCCTTAATACATTTATTTTTATTGTTTCTTTTTAGCTTTAAGGCTTCTTGAATAATTTAATAAAAATAAAAAATAAACTGATATTTTCTTGATTACCTAGGAACCCATTTTATTTTTGAATAATTTTTTGAATAGACGATGGAAGACCAAATCCAAAATTATAAAAAAATGTACAGGGTGCTAGGGTATAATTTTTTCTACGCCATATTAAAGTGTATTGGAAATGAAATAGATCAGTTTTTGTCCCATTCGAGAATCTTTATTCGTTTAAGAGATATAGCCTGGATAAATTAGTCTGGGACACCCGGTATATTTAATGTTATATTATTTTACATTATAAATGTCGTATTTATTTATTTTCTTTTGGAATAAACAGTATTATTATTATTATTATCTTCAATTCAAATCATCTACTTTATAACGGAATAAGAAATTACAGCAGGGATAATCTCATAGTTTTCCTACTATACTAAATAACTACTTTCTGCACTGTTTTCGTCTCCAGCACACTTTTCAGACAAATAAATTGTTAAATTTGTAGATTATGATTCCTTTAAAATGAGATTAATCTATCTACATGATTGAAATATTCCAATTCAACTATAGAATAATAATTAATGCAATTTTTAATTTTAAAATCATGGAATTTCCATAAATTACAAACTTTACATTCTTTAACAATTATCAATAGCAATAGTAATCATGAATCTGATCTATTTTTATGCCATGATTTTCATAGAAGCTGGTTACTAATGGTGTACTTCTGAGCTTTTCTCTCGTGCGGGAAAATACAACTTTCTGCGCTAGATAGGAAAATAACTATTAGATACAAAATATTTATTTAACTCTACTTTTCGCAATAACCTCGTATCTAATAATACATTATCATAATTATTTATTAACACTTGCAACTAGGACAGGTACGTAATAAATTATTAGGATTAAGGACGTCCACATAGTTCGCTGTTTCTTTTTGAATTAAAAACAGGGGCGTAGCTGGATTTTTGATTGATATCTCAATGAAATTTTTTTCAGTCATGCTATTGGCGAATTGGTAATTATAGTTTCATTGGACGTTTAGTAGGTAAACAATGATATATCGATTCGATTCCAATAATTGTACGTTGAAATAAAAACAATCTGATAAAAAATGGAGCGTTGGCGCTAATAGTTCCTATTTAAATTGAGCTATTTTTTGGTAGATTTCAGTAAATTAACTATTTTTCCTAATAATTGTTAGTTAAGAATAATGCAAATACAATTTACATGTACAAACACAACATTTCCATCTTCGTTCTTGTCATCTACTCACTTTAAATGTTATTGGGCAATAAAAATCAAAACTTTCAAAACCGCAATACGATGAAGTAAACGCCTGACCTTTTAATCCAATTACGAAAAAACAAACAATGCATTGTTCAAGCAGGATAAGAAGACGAAGAGCAGACATTCAGTTTGCCCATTTTTGATCAAGACGTACATCAAACAAGTCCCTATAAGAGGATAAGAGTACCGTTAAGGAATTCGGACTGCTAATTTATGGAAAAAGAAAAAATTAAATTAAATACGCTTTTTTCGCGTTTCTTTTGGTACGCGGTTTCTTCATTAATTTATAATCCATACCGTTTTGCACTATTTATCATTCATTTTCTCATTTCTACCAATTCTTTCTTTGTTTTTGGCATCACAACAATATCATCAGCATATACGAGACATTTCTGTTTTAGATTTTTTAGTCCTACCTCTTAGTATATTGTCCAACACTAAATTGAATAGTGTTGATAAAAGTGCATCTCCTTGGCTTATTTTTCTGTCTGTTTTCTACTCTAATACTGTACTTGCGTAACGACCCCTATATATTTATACACTTTTCCCCATCTCTAGAATATTCGCGGTAGTTGTACACACGAACCCGAACACCAGTGATAATATTATATAAAGAAATTGTTTTCAAAACGATATAATTTACCTTAAAATGAAGTCGATGATTATATTAGTTTTCATTGTCAATTGCCACTAATATTTTTCGAAAATATAAATAAACTTCTTACAAAAATGAAAACAGCGCTTAAATTTTCTTACAAAACGTAATATTTTTATAATTTTTCTTTCTATTTGACTATTTCATAATTTAAAAACAATTTTTATGCAATATTGATAAAAAATAAAACTCAAGAAGAAACGTTAATATATTTATTTATAGTAAGTATTTAAGTTATAACCCATAGTAACAAACAACATTAATACCTTGTATTACCACCCCGTGCTCTAAGTACTGCCTGACATCGGTGTGGCATACTTGAAATTAAGTTTTGCACAAAACTGTCTAACAAATTGGTCCATTCTTCAATTAAACCACTTTGAAGTTTATTTAAGGTAGTGGACCGAACTGGTCGATTTTGCATCTGTTTTGATAAACTGTCTCAATCTATTGGATTTAAATCAGGACTTCGAGCTGGCCAATTCAATATGGGGACACCAACATGGGTAAGGTACTGGCGAACAATTGTGGACGTGCGTTATCATGCATAAATACAAAATTGTCTCCCATAAATGGACCAAAAGGAACAGCATGAGGTTCAAGAATGTCCGTAATGTATCTTGGGGGAAATTTCTCCTCATTCCATGAAAGATTCACCACCATAAGTTTCTGTTTCTCTGATGTTATACTGAAAATATCGTTCACCATCACGCCTATAAACAGGAATACTTTGGTCTGATGAAAACAGATTAAATCTAGACCAGTCAGAAAACAAAAGAACATGGTTTCTGGAAAATTCCAAACGTGCAACACGATGCTCTCTGGTAAGACGCGTACACAAGTCGGGCACTATAGCTCTAATTCCTTCTTCTCTAAGACGATTCCTAATGGTTTGCATAGAAGTTCTAATAATGCGGGCAACAGCAAGTTCACTTTGCAGTATTTGCGCTGTACACTGCCTAATTCTAAGAGCGGTTAATCTTGAAAATCGTGTATCTGTTGCTGTAGTTATCCTTGGACGTCCTTGTTCTGGTCTTCTGTCGTATAATCCTTTTTCCCTAAATCAACTAGCAACTCTGAAACATTGAACAAATTTGCTACCTAACGTTGACTACGTCCTTCTTCGAGTTATGTAATAACTCTAACCACTTCGTCATGTTCCAAATTCCTTCCCTGATAGTCAGGATTGTGTATTTTAATATTTTATTAACTAAAATTCAACAATGTGTTAAAATTCAAAAGCAACTAATAATAAAATATGGTTTTATTTTTGTAATACTAGTTTTTAGTTCAAAAAAACATCAAAACGTGATGAAACTTATCCTTTTTTAATTCAACAACTTAAAATTAATCTACAGGTAGTCTGATACTTAAAGATGTTAATAAAATTGTTTATAAAAAAAAATATTTTTAATTTTAATAGTGATGCATTAATTTTTGTGCGGAGTGTATATAAAATGTTTCTTGGAGGATATTCTTTCGATATTTTCCGCCAAAAAAAAAACAAATTCCCCAAATTTATGATATTCGATAGATATCTCAATAACGATGAACATTAGGCTAAAAATAATTAAAACCAAAAATGTAGATCGTACAAAAAGCAACAAAAAAGTATTCTATAGAAATTTTCGTATCTCCATGCAGAACCGGGTTATCAAGACAAAAACGGAATTCAAAATTTTTTTCAAGATGGCGAAAATTCTACAAGTTAATTTCGACAATTCAAAGTTAAGCTTCTCCATTTATTTACATTTCTACCCTGATTTTTGCAACGTAATGACTGGACTACATTGCAAAAATTGTATTAAATATTACGCGGACTATTTTAAAAATCTCAAAACCTATTTGCGATGGACCCACCATCTGTTATTGTAAAATAAATTTATGTTTCCGTAGTCTAAGTCTATTATACTAAATTGAAAAAAGCACTATAATAGTAGGTGGGTAGGTATAAGGCAGCAGCAATTCCAACGATATCGAAATCTTTGTTATTAACACGTTTTCCACGTGATCTAAAGGTAATCGAGTTAATAATTAAATAATGCAATGGTGCACGTGCTAACGGTAAACTTACAACTTATAATCTTCCATGGATTATCATGCTTTTTAGTTGTTGCTTCTTACCTACGATTACGGTGATTTATATTTTACAATGTAGCGTTAAATTGCACATTTATGTTACACCAAGAAAAATTAAAAAAAAAGTATTATCTATGTGCATAAATTTTGTTTAGTCTTTGTTTATATTAGTTAATTTGTAATATATAACGTATTTCATAAAGTTTAGGGTTGTAGGTATATTAATTTTAAAGTACAAAGCAAAAGTATTGATATATTAAATAAAATGTGCATTATGGTAGGTCCACACGATACGAACTTCATACAGACTTCTATAAAATTTTGTCTGCCCAACAGATCAGTGCAAACAAAAGTCGTTATGAACAAATATCTGTACAGACTTAAAGTCTAACTAAAATTGTCCCCGTAGATTTATCGCGCAAAAATTCTGTAAAAGTCTGTATGAAATCTCAGTGAAGTTGGTATCGTGTGGAACTACCATTATACTTTAAGTCTGTACAGATAACTATACATATACAAACAATAGTCTGTATCGTGTGGACCCACCATTAATTCTACAAACTTATTCTCTTCTGGGGGGATTTTATTTGAAGCAAATAAGAGCAAAATTAGTAAAAGAGTCCAAGATATAAGAAAATAATGGTGGAACTACACGATAATGACTATTCTTTGTACAGACTTAAAGTCTGAGTTGTAAATTGAAACATACTAAATTTTTCAATTCTATACATACTTTCATATAAAAACTGACATATGCAATGGTTTTACTAAAAAGAGATTATTTTTTACAATATGTATAGTATTTTTCTGTACAAAATAAAAAAAATAATCTATGATACGCATTTAATTACTTACATCATTTTATTAAAATTGATTTATTATAATCCGAAACAATAAAGCATAAATCAATTTACATTTATAGAATTGAACTTGAACCAACCAATTTAAAAATCTGACCTAAATTAATGAATAAATATTAATAAAATGCATATTTTATTATATCTTATAAAATTGTAAAATGGATGATTCAATATTAATGGTTTTGTGTTTTAAACAAAGAACCGAAGAAATAACTAAATATTAAGAATTTTTCTTTGTTTTTAAAATAGTCAGGACAAACTTACAATATGCTTTTCATAAAAACATCTCCAATTGAACATACTGGGGGAACAGTGACGTAACTGACGCCATATTTGTCGAACTGTCAAATCAAATGTTTCCAAACAACTTGTTTGTTGTGTGTTTTATATGTGTTCTTGACTATTTTATTATATTTTCTTGATTTTTGGGAGTTAATTGTTGCTTTCCCATTGGTTAGTACGGTATGCGCCAAAACAAAGTATACTGAAATCAGCCTGTGAAAAATATTCCCGTCATATGAAACATATGTATGTAATTATCATACTTAACTTATATTTTAATGTATAATAACAAAAAATAATAATATAATAAGTCAAGTTGTTTCGAAAGGTTTATAATGTTTCCAATGCTTCTTTTTGTTTGGAAACCTTTTCGGTGACATTTCACAGTTCGACATACTGAACAGAAGGTTCGACAGTTTGTGACGTTACACTCCCCCTGTTCATTGTTTTATCAGAATAAATGTGCTTGTTATAATCTTGGATTTCATTATTTCTATTTTAGCAGAGCAAAATCCGTTCTAGCATCTTAAAAATATCATATTATTATCTTCAGCCAGTAAATCTTTCATATTTTCATGTAAAATATTAAATTAATACCTTGTTTTTGTTAGAAAAATTGTTTTTGGATAATTTATTTATTAATTGCTTTTTTTATTTTACTCAAAAAGTCAAGATTTAAAATACAAACTTTTTGCATAGAATCTATTGATCAATTGATCATTGGCACATTGGTACATCATAATAATCTTTCAAATATGCGCTAATACAATATTTGAACTAGGTTCTAAGGTTTTGGATTGGCAGAAAGGGTCCAGCGTCAATATGTATATGGTATGATTGTGTAAAAATCAATTATTGACAATAATCAAAATTGTTTATTTAAATTTTGAAGAAAATAATCTAGTCTATAAAAAACTAGTCTATAAATAAAGCAAGCAGCTGCGTTGCTGCTTGATGTCTATATTTGCTACTCAGCGTTTATATTCCTCTTTTATTGTTTCTCTATCTATTATTACTCCCTCCCCACTTTGTCATAAAGCCATCATAGATAGAAGAATCATAAAGAAGACTAATCATATTATTTACAACGTATTTCCAATGTTTTGGCAACCCTGGCGTTGCAATCTGGCAACTGACAGACCTATCGTAAAGTTGGACATTTTTGAGGTTATACGTACTCAGAACGTTTTGACATACGAGCGCTATTTGTGTTATTTATTTACAGTAACTCAAATGCATGCAAAAGTGTATAGATCTTTATAGGGAATTTTTTGAAAAACAATAAAGTGATTTTCGATTATTAATATTTGTTTTTGTTCTCTAATCCCGAAATATAAAAGGCAACCCTCGTAATATATGTTATGTGAATTAAAATTTATAAATATTTACTACGAATGATATTAAAAGATTCATATTTGCATCGTATACCCTGAGTTTTTCAATTTCAATTTCAAGTTCGTTGACAATAAAAAAAATATTCATATTACGCGAATTACTTGCTAAGAAACACCGCACACGGAATCCGCTTAGCAATTGTTCTACTAGAAATCGGAGATCGTCGGCGAATATCCCCACATTGCCGAATTTTACTGGAGCTGTCGCGATATTTTTGGAATCGTCTCTATATTAGATGAACCATAAATATTTGGAGTATTTCAAAATGGCGTTTTTGTTTGCACATATCCAACAATGGCCGCGAGTTTGTGTCACATTCAAATCGTCAGATTATTGAATTAGAGCATTTTTAGGTTCACTCAACACTTACCATCATCATTATTTAAACATGCAACAGTTATTTTTCACATTTTTGAACATCTATAAATGTTTCCCAACAGTTGAAAAGGTATTCGTTATGATGCTCGAGTAAATCTCCATTTAGTATAATGGGTTCCCCTACTATAATGGAATATAGAATTCGGAAATTTCTTCTAATGAATCTAATTACTTAGCGAGTTAAGTGCAATTCAATGTAAACGAAAGTAAACAACAACAGACTAAACATTTGACGCAACGTCTATAAAAAGAAATTTCCCAAGATGGTTAACTTAGTATGACGAACATACAAAAAATTGACAAATACGATTTATTACAATGTAGGTAAGTAGCATCGAGATTAAAAATAATGAAAAACCATTTAATTTTAAAGTTTAAAAATAACAAATAGAACAGAAAAGTGTTTTATAACTATATTTATTGATTGAATGAAACAACGGCATCGGTTTTAAGTAAATAAATTGAGAATAACAAACAACCAAGTACGTATTTAAAACATGTCAACATTGTAACACTTTTTGTTAAAACTATGAACACTCCTTCGGAATTACTGGCAATTAAAACGTACTCCACATTTGAATACCGGAGAAAATGGGTACGATTCTTACTTGAAACATTATATTTTCTAAACGAGGTTAAAAGTAACAAAGGAAATTGTTGAATTTCCAATCATTTACGTTAAAACTAATGTAGGGTGTTTCTTTTCTATAGTACCTTGCTGTTTTTTATTCAATATTACATAAATGAGGGTTTACGTCACTTAAATTTTTCTTTTTTTTTCATTTCCTGCAGAATATTTCCCCTGCTGAATAAAGCAACATGATAAAGTGTCTGTCTTGCGGAAGGTACAACTTTATTAAATATTAAGACAAACTTTTCTTTGTTACAAAGGTTTGTACTAAATAAAATTTGAAAGATGTGAAACGTGGAAAATGCGAGGTTAGATTCCTATTTAAATACCTTTGGATATTATTTTTATAAAACATAACGGGCCGGTTGCATAAACGCTTGTCAAAACTCTGTTACTTAACAACATGTTGACTCTATGTTAAATTGGAATAAAAGGTATATTTTAGGTTACAGCCCACTGAGGCGCATGCTGCTATTAGAATTTTTAAGAATAATTTGATTAGTCGACGAGAGAGATAAAATTTGAATTCTTAGGCTAAGTTGTCACATTTCTTAGAGTGAATAAGTAGACTAGACTTTGGAAAGACGAATATTGTATGTTTTGAAATATAAACGGACTTCGTTACTTATGTTTTGTCAGTGAATTAACTATATTCTTGACATAATGATATTTATATATATTTTAGATGATTTTAAGGGTATATTGGTTTTGATCTTATCAGTAAACTTCATCTAAAAATTAATTCGAAATGCCTACACACGCGCTATCTTTACTCTTATCAAAAGTTAACAGAATGTTAGCTAACATAGGTTTAACAAACGTTTATGCAACCGGCCAACATGTATAAAAAATACTACACAAAGAACTTTTTAATAATACGCTACTTTTTATTCAAAACTTAATATGCCTGATAAATTTAATCATCGTCACAATGACAAGTAATTGAAATTAAGGTTTTGAATAAATAGACACAATGTGAGAATTACAGAGCAATATGTTTGGCCCAAACTAGCTATAAAGTGTACACAAAAATAATAGAAAAAAGATTAAGAGAATATGTAGAACCAAAATTAGGAGAAGAACAGGGAGCTTTTAGACCAGAAAGACAAACAAATGACAATATCTATATACTAAGGAATATAATCGAAAGAAAAATAGAAGAGGGAGAAGAAATGTACCTCACATTTATAGATCTAAAAGCAGCCTTTGATACAGTAGATAGAAGAGAAGTATGGAGAACCCTGGAGGAAATGGAAGTACCACCCACGTTAATAAATATAATTAAAAGTGTATACGAGACAGTTAGAGCCAAGGTGCAGATTGCAGGCCAAAGGTCTGAAGAATTCAAAATATGTAAGGGAATAAAACAAGGAGACAGTTTAAGCCCACTACTGTTTATAATAATTATGGATAAGATTGCGAAACGAATCAAAGAAAAATATGAGCAGCTGAATACTATAATTGGACACAGAAATTTAGAACCAATAAAACTGAGTAGTCTACTATATGCAGATGATGTGGTTTTAATGGCGAATACAAAGAACAAAATGCAAAAACTAGTGAATATTGGGACTAAAGAAGTAGAGAACATGAATATGGAAGTGAACTTAAATAAAACAAAAGTGATGATAATAAATGAAAAACAATCAGGTAATCAAAATAATAGAGACATTAAATGCAAAAACCAGACACTAGAAAGAGTAACAACATTTGAATACTTAGGAAGTATTGTAACAGAAGATGGAAAAATAGATGCAGAAATAACAAACAGAGCAAATAAATCAACAAAAATATACTACTCTCTAAATAAAACAATTCTT
Organism: Ophraella communa; assembly: GCA_035357415.1. NCBI lineage: Eukaryota > Metazoa > Arthropoda > Insecta > Coleoptera > Chrysomelidae > Ophraella > Ophraella communa. Next base: position 9,584,669 of record CM068989.1, on the reverse strand, counting down.
GGACATAAAGATATAGACTTAGAAGTAAAAATGAAAATTCATAATATGATAACAGTTCCTACAATAATATACGCAAGTGAAAATTGGACTGTGCGAAAGAAGGACGAAACTAAAATAAATGCCATAGAAATGAAGCATCTAAGAAAAATTGCAGGGAAAACTAAATGGGATAGAATTAGAAATGACGTCATTAGAGAGACAACTAAACAGGAACCGATAACTAGTAAAATAAAAAAGAGACAACTTAGATGGTATGGTCATATGGTAAGAATGGAACCAAATAGATTAACAAGGAAAATAATGGAGATTGGAAAACCGATCAAAAAACACAGGGGTAGGCCTAGAAGGAAATGGTTAGACCAAATACAAGAGATAGGCTTAGAAAGAGGAAAGAGCATAGCAGAAATGAAAAATCTAGCAAGAGACAGAAAGGCATGGAAGAAATGGGTGCAGGGCACGGAATCCACATCCGACGCCTGAAAGGGCAAAAGGATTTAGAAAAGAAGAAGAAGAAGAAGAATAAATATATAAATATAAATAGTTTTAAGTACAAACAAATATCTCAAACAAAGCTGTAAGTTTACATTTAGTGTCCTTTTTTCTTAAGAGATTGTCGCACTCGTTGCCCAGTGGGAGACTGAGTGCTTACAGAGAAAAGATTTTTGTGCAATGTGTTTTATTGTAACAGTACCTAAATTTATTGATACGCAATTTTGTATCCAATTACTGTTACTTGTTTTTGTATATTTTTCTTACTGATGGTTTAGTCAAGCGTTAAGTATGGATTATCTCAGGAGGTGGAGCTTCTTTTTAAAAAAATACAAGGGGTGGCGTGTTTATATTTTATAAATTACCCTTTGGAGTACCAAAAATTGCAAGGTCTCCTTAAATATGCATACACAGGATCAAGATTACTAATAAATTTTGAATATAAATTTTATTGTAATTTACATAGCTTGAATTAAGTTCATCCATGCACTGTTGCTGAGTTAATCCAAGTTGTAAAAAATAATTGCACGAAAATGTTCACCATTTAATTCCATTTTTGGGCCGAGATGAATCTTTTAAGTGATTGTAAACAACACAAATAGCGCTTGTATATCAAAACGTTCTGAGTACGTATAACCTCAAAAATGTCCTACTTTACGATACAGCTGTCAGTTGCCAGATTGCAACACCAGGGTTGCCAAATCGCGAAATATAAAAGGCAACCCTCGTATTGCGTTTGTGAGGAATACGTATAGAGATCCTGGGTGGATTGAAGCTTGATGATGCTATGTGTACTCTGAGGTGTGAACAGCAAGAAAATAAACCGAAGAAAAAAAGAAAAAGATCTATGTGTATGCTGTTGTAAAAATCCGAAAACAAGAAATTTAATTAGCCTGCATTGAAAAAAACTTACTCAAAAAAACTAAAAGTAAAAAATTCCCTTCTCTAAACACATTATTTCTCCAATTAAACACTTATTTTGTTTTTACATTTAAATAACTGTCGATAAGTTATTTAACAATTCCGTTAATAGTTGAACAATTATTTTAACGGGAAATAAAAATATTTTACTTTCATTACAACGCGTTAAATAGACACGGTAGCTTTTACTTCAATTAATCGGAGAAAAAAACGTTAAATTGAAAGGTCGCATGTAAAATTTTCCTGGAGTTGATAAATTTATTCAACGTCTGTGAAGAAATACATGCATATAAGTCGTCCTTCGCATTATTAGTCACGTGTAAATCGCAGGTATCGATATTTAAATGCACCTTACACCTTTAAATAGTTTTTTAAAATTCCAGTTAAATCACGTTTCATTAAAAAGAACGTAACAAGCATCTTGTTTTCAATTCTAGTATTAAGAAAAGTCATTTGATTTGTTTTGATGCGCAAATAACGACCATTTAAAATTGTTATTTTAATTATTTTGAAAACATTAAAGATTTAGTTTTTAAATTTACTGATAACAACAATCTAGCAATTTCTTCTCAATATAAATTAGAATTAAAAACAATAAATCCATTTTCTGAAAGAAAACTGTGTTTTTGTACCCGAATGCCTTAATCACTCAATATAAAAAATATAAATAGAAATATCAACTGGTGTTTTGTTGCATGTTATTATGTTGAATATTTGTTGCATTTTAATGGTACAAATCGTGTATATTTATACGCATAGGTTGAATTTTTTTGCATTTCATGATGAAATATGAGCATAGTTATAATATGTAACTTCTCTTTCAAAATATTACGCTAAAATGAAATGAGGACTGACCTATCAATAATGAAAATGATACTAGACATACCAAAGCGGCATAACCCACATGGAGAGGTTCAGTTAATTAATACTAGTATTAACCCTTACTCTGTGGTAGGTAGTCCATCTTATTTGGAACATTAAACAATGAATCTTTTTTAATTTTAAGTAACTTTTATCTTAAAGTTTTATAGTTTATTGTTCTAAGAAAACAGATTCATTTAAAGGATGGGGTATCCGATAAAATTCAATTTTTCAAAATCCGTCCACAATGATAAGTTTCGCACCAGTATGCAATTGCAAAATACTTTTTGGCTGTGGCTTTGATTACAATTAGCATAGTATCTAATTGATTTTTTTTCCTTTAAAGATGCCGTGAGTAGGGCTAGCATTTCAACATTTACTTGAATTTGAAGAGTGGCCTAGAAATAGAAAAGTTTTCTTTCATAGGTCAATCTCTAGCTTGCTCATGATCAGTTTCCATGATGCTTTTTAAACTTAAATAATTCTATAACTTCAACTCATGATCCACTTTCTTATTTATCGAATATAAATGAAAACTTAAACAGTTTCTTTTTTTACCTGTAGTAACAGAAGATCTTCGTAGTACAATTCGAGACATTAAAAACATCCCTCAAAATGTTCGCAAATCTGCCGGACTGTGTATTAGATCTTCTAACAAATTTGATTAAGGAGTCGTTCCAAATTGGTATTTTTCCTACTTGCCTTAAGACAACCATAATCATTCCTTTACATAAAGGAGGTGATAAGGATCAAGTTTCTAACTATCGCCCAATCGCGCTCCTTACTACGTTATCCAAGATCATTGAAAGGTTGGTAAAAAAAAGCCTTCATTCATTTGTGGTTAAATACTAAATTCTAGCTAATAATCAATTTCACGAAAAATATCCAGATGTACCCATTACGCGGTGTGGTTTAAAAAAATTAATAAAGAAGTTTGATGAGACAAAGTCTGCATAGCTAGTGCACTAGCTATGCATTCGCCAACGAAATATCCCAAGTTGAGTCTGAGAAAAAGAGCAGTGGAGGTTGATTTTTGCAAGAGTCACTTACAGAAAATATTTAAGCAAGACAAAATTCATCCATTCAAACTGAAAATTATTCATACATTACAAAATTTTCGAAGGAATGATCCATATCTCAAATGTGGCTGATATCAAAAAATCTTCAAATGCATCGATAAAGTAATATTAAAAATTACATTAGTCAAAATATTTTAAAAATCAGAAAAGTAAAAGAAAATAGTAAAATTTGTAGTATAGAGGAAAAAGGGGTTTTTAAGAAACAATAGTAATGTGAGGTCCTAAGAAAGGACATAAAATGAAGAAGAAGCAATTCAAACATCGTTCCAAACAATGTAGAGTTATTGAAAGGAAAAGAAAAATTATTCCAATAAAAACGCGGTATACTCTAATGGCAATCGAGGAGATATAGAAAGAATACTCCACAATTAGGAAAGTCCAAGACGGAAGTATTAAGAAAGGTTGAAGGACACTAATGAAAGGGGGAATAGAAACCCTAACATTAGTGGAAGTTTGGGGATAAAATTCAATCAAATGTCGGGGACAGAACCACAACTGAAAAATGAATGGCAGAAATCAAACAAGAAATTAAAAAGGAACTGATTGTCATTAAAGACAATTGACAATGGCAAGTAATGTTCTAAGACTGAGTTAATAAACATACTCTTTACAAAGTTATTCTGCTATGAACAAAATAACACAAAGTAATCAAAGTATACAACAGAAAGTAAATATCTCCACGATTTCCATTAGAGCATACCGAGTTTTTATTGGAATAATTACATTATTTATAATGAATTGCTTTACTACCACAGCAAAAGTCAATAAAGCTAGATATATACAGGGTGATTCGCATAAGAACCGACATAGAGCAAGGGAACTCAATATAGAGCGATTTAACTCAACTTACCTCTATGCCCTGAGAAGTTATAAGCTTTAAAAGAGAAGTTTTAAATTTACAAAAAAAATCATTATTTCCCTTACACTTGAATTTAGAAGAACCAAATTTGGTACATGTTGTGGGTGTACCAAGAGCAGTAAAATAACAGTAATTAGAGTTCAATCATAGTATTTTACAGGGTGAATGAGGAATAATGCGACATTAAAATGACAGATATTTTTTTAACCCTTTGACGGATTTAAAATTTTTTTACTTTGTTTTGTGGGCAATTTAATTCTAAAACTTTCCTTACTCCAGTTATTTTTTGACAACCCTCTTCGTTTTCAAAAAAAAATCGAATTTTGAGTTCCCCTACATGTCCTTGCTTTATGTCGGTTCTTATGCGAATCACTCTGTATAAGCTAGCAGTGAAAAAAAATATTTTGACAAATTAAAAGTGGAGTAAAACAAAATAAGTAGTTCGGAATTTGTTTTACTCTCTTTCTTTTTAAAATTGAATAATTAATCTTTATAGACATTGTAAACAAAAAATATTTACATTGTTTTATGGTGCGCACCTGCATTCATACAAATCGAATAGAAGAAAGTCAGATTAGGCTAAATATATTCAAAATTATGCACAAGAACGTAACTAGGACCCAGATTTCCGCATTTATTCAAAAATAAACGGATTCCTCAAGGTCGAGCTTTCATAGAATTTACGTTTGTACCTTATTAGGCAAAAAATAATTTAAATAAAAGGTAAAAGTTGGTAACATGACACGAATATTGGTATGGTGTTAGTGTTTCGACGAGAGCTACTCAAATTAATTCTTATAAATAAATAATAATTAGTAGAAATTAATCTCAAGGTTTGGTATTATTAAAAATAACATTAAATTTGGGAAATTGTATGGATGTTCCTTATGTATTCCAAAACAATTCTTTTGCAAGTGATATAAAGTAGACTCGCTAATGTGGATTAAATACTAGTAATAGTAGTTTCTGATATATTGGTAATATGTTTTTATTTGTTCATAAAAAGCAATACAATATTTGAAAGATTTTATATTTTAACCATAAACATCATCATATTTCATACTTTTCTTACATTTATTTTATTTCTTGTAGACTGGTAAAAAATTCTTTTTTTTTTAACTTTTATTTAATCATATTTTTATTTCTGCGCTATAAAATGTTTAACAATCCGAACAATACACACAAATTAACTTAAATTTTATGGTATAACCTTGAAATGACAATGTTATTGTTAAACGGTCTTTCGAAAAAAGGTGCTAGACACACATTAATAAGCAAATGGGACAATTCTTCATATTTTAATACCGTCTTTTGTATTCTATAAATGCAAATAATGCTTTTCCATTGTGATTATTTTATTACGATTTCAATAACGATATGACCTAGTTGAGAATCGTTTAAAAGCTTTATTAAGAAACAATAAAAAATATGCAAAACTCGTAAGTAATAAATCAACCATTTAGCAGATTTTTTTATTGCTGGAAAGTTTTTATCAACGATCCTGCATCATTTAAAAATTGATAGAATTACTGCCTATACTGAAGCATAACTTTTTTTAATGAATTACTTTTCAGTTCAATTGTAAAATTCTATGTTAATTGTTAGAATTTAGTTTTGATGATGATTCAATACCGCTAACACCATCTACAATTAATACCCGATTTTAGTACTATTTTCAAGGCTCTGTAAAAATTATAAATATTGAAGATAGAGTTCCGGGAGCTGGGACTTTTTTGGCAAATTAAATGATCTTTTGAAATTTTTTATAAGAATTAGAAAATCTTTAATATTTTTAACTTAACAGGTCGGCTGAAAAGTCCCCGGTCTGACCTATAGATGACGACACTAGAATTAAATCCATTTCATTTTTAGATAGTATCAACCTTCAAAAGATTCGTGTAAAAATTTGACAGCTGTCGGACTATTAGTTTGTGAGATATTGCATTTTTAGTGAAGCAACTTTTGTTATTTTCAAAAAGATGGAAAAAAAAGAATTTCGTGTGCTTATTAAATATTGTTATTTGAAAGGAAAAAATACAGTTGAAGCAAAAGCTTGGCTTGATAATGAGTTTCCGGACTCTGCGCCAGGAAAATCAACAATCATTGACTGGTACGCAAAATTCAAGCGTGGTGAAATGAGCACCGAAGACGGTGAACGCAGTGGAGGCCCAAAAGAGGTGGTTACCGACGAAAATATAAAAAAAATCCACAAAATTATTTGTGGATTTTTGACCGTAAAGTGAATATGATCGAGATAGCTGACACTCTAAAGATATCTAAGGATCGTGTTGGACATATCGTTCACGAATATTTGGCTATGCGGAAGCTCTGTGCGAAATGGGTGCCGCGCGTGCTCACTATCGACCAAAAACAGCAACGAATTGATGATTCTGAGCAGTGTTTGCAGCTGATAAGTCGTAATAAACCCGATTTTTTGCGTCGATATGTGACTATGGATGAAACTTGGCTCCAACACTACACGCCTGAGTCCAATCGACAGTCAGCTGAGTGGACTGCGGCCGGTGAACCGCCACCAAAGCGTGGAAAGACTCAACAGTCAGCTGGCAAAGTTATGGCCTCAGTTTTTTGGGATACACACGGTATATTGTTCATCGACTATTTGGAAAAGGGAAAAACAATCAACAGCGACTATTACTGTGCATTATTGGAGCGATTGAAGACCGAAATCGCGAAAAAACGGCCCCATATGAAGAAGAAAAAACTGTTGTTTCATCAAGACAATGCACCGTGTCACAAATCATCGAAAACGATGGCAAAATTGCATGAATTGGGCTTTGAATTGCTTCCTCACCCACCGTATTCTCCAGATCTAGCCCCCAGCGACTTTTTCCTTTTCTCTGACCTGAAGAGAATGCTCGCGGGAAAAAAATTTGGCTCTGATACTGAGGTAATCGCCGAAACTGAAGCCTATTTTAAGGACAAACCGAAGGAGTACTACAAAAATGGTATCGAAAAGTTGGAAGGTCGCTATAATCGCTGTATCGCCCTTGAAGGCAACTATGTTGAATAAAAAAAATGAATTTTGTCAAAATATTGTGTTTTACTATGGTAGACCGGGGACTTTTCAGCCGACCTGTTAATAATAATAATAATAATAAATATCTGCAGTTAGTTCATTGACTATCATATAATAAGGCAGTATCAGTATTGCTTTCGCTACTGCTGTATCCATTAATTATGACATGATTTACTATAATATCAACAATATTATCCATTTGTCACATTTTCTCGTCCACTTTTATTACATATTCTATACATTTCTTTCATTTTTTGACACCTGTTGCATCTCTGAAGAAGTACCTTAACATCTGATAATTTGAATGTAGTATTCTGTCGAGCATCAAAACCTTTCACATCAGTCCAAATGAGCTCAATGGGATTCAGCTACTACTACTACTAATGGTGGTAGTCACAAAACTTCTACATGTCGAGCTATGTTGCTAAGCAAGTTTTGATAATTCTGGTTTTAGTAAGGAAATATCAAAATCTATATTTTTCTCGTGCAGCCAATTTTGGACTTTATCTTTTCTCCAAACATTTGTAGGCAACTGTTCGAGTTTGCGACTATAGTAAGGAACATTGTCCAAAACTATTGCTGAGGAAGGAGATATTTTGTCCAAAATTATCCCAAACCAGTCCTCAAAAACTGCCGCATTCATTTCTTTATGGTAGTGGCTTGTTTTTTTTATACTCAAAAAGAAGGCGTCCATTATCTAGAAATCCATTTTCGCTACCAATATGCTATATTATTAGTCGACGTCCTTTTCCAGCTGGCATTTTGAAATCTGAAGAACAACCTTCCATAAAGGCTTGTCGTGAACTTTGAATATTTTTATACTGCCAAACTTTTGAATTAGTGTGACCTTCAGTAACACATGTTTCGTCTAAATAAAAAATGTGTATTCCATGTTGGCTTCTTCTATTCACTGATCGTAAGTAGCCTCTGCGTCAACAAATAATGTGCTCTCTTTCAATCAGCATACTTTTTCTATATTATCTCCTTTTTCATAAGCAACATTCATATCTTTTAGGACTCTCTTAAATGACAAAATAAATAAATAAACTACAAACACCGCAAATCTAAAGGAACAGGTTATGATTGTAGTTTATTTCTTTATTGTACTTTTTTATAGACTATTTCTATAATGCTGCTTTGAATTCGTGGAGGAAACACACGCTATTAAAGCGAAAGAAAAAATGCATTTTAGTTTAAAATTGTACAATAAAGTTATTATGTTGAAAACCAGTATTTTGTTTCATTCTGTTATCTTCGACTTGTTTTCTTTTTGAGCAGGTTACACATGGTACAACTTTTGTAAAACCCATTCCAACATTATTATCTTACTTCGTTTTAAAAGATTATCTAGTACAATATTTACAATGTGTATATTATAGAAAAACTAATTAAATTTTATATCTGTTCCTTTAAATTTGCCGGTGTTGTGTATAATTAAAATGCTAATTACTGTGAAACTAGTAAGACCCAGTTATTTTTTTGTTATTTTATTTATATTAATAAAAACTATTCGCACGGTTTCCTCTGCAAATCATACAGGAAATCATCGATATTGTTTTATAGACATTTTGTGTTTCTATTTGTTGCAGATTTATGTTACACACATCATACGATGTGTGAAGAAACACATTACGGTTTCTGGAAATCGTAAATAGTTTTCTATAAATCGATTTCTCTTGTTATAGCGATAATCTTGATGGGAAATTCGCGTTTATAATATAGTTTTTATACATTTTATTTAATTGTTTTTTTTTTTTAAACACGCAACTAATCGTTCCCTCCTAACTTTATCATTCAACTAATCACATGTGCACCAATAATATTTATTGGCTCTAATTGTTATTAATGATATAGTTATAGAAAAATGTGTAGCAGATGGCGAATGGTTGAGAAATGATTGAAGGGCGGTTCTGAACATTCACTTTTATTACAAAATTTTGAATAATATGAACATAAAATCGACAGATGCTATGTTTAGAACTGTAAGATCAGTTATTTATAAAAAATGCTGCACTATAAAATTATCGAGACATAATTAATCATATATCGTTGTCGTTTTTTAATCAATAAAAGTTTAATGAGTGAAATATAAACTTTAAGTTAATTCACAAAAGTTGTTACAGTTCGGCGAGTAAATGTTTATCGAGAACATCTTAATTTGCGAAATTGTTTAAGTAATAACGGGTATTTAAATTGGGTATGTGTGCAAAGCGATTACCAGTGAAAACTGTTATATTTCCTTATGAAACCAAAAGTTAAGAAATTTAACATCGCTGTGAGTTTTGTGTTTCGACAATGTTTAAGACAAGCTGAATTGTAAATTTTAAGAATTAAATCAAAATGAACAATATCATCCAATTATTGACACAAAATAACAACGAAAAGTAATTTTGAAAACGCAGCAGAAATACGGTTGAGTAATGCATAAAATAATAAATATGTGTACCACCCAAAAAAATTTGTTCGCGTTGGATCCCACACAATTTGTCAATCGCTCAAAAAAAGGCTCGTGTCTATTGATCGAAGGATATGCTGAAAAAAACGATCGCGGTGCTTCGGAACAAGTCTATGACATGTCGCAACCGTACCACTAGAACAACGCAGAACAGTTAATTCTTAGTGGTACACAACCATTTGTTTGCCAGTTGCCTTCCAAGAAATCAGGAAAACCAACTGCCGAAGACGGATCACTCTTCACCACGACAATGCGTGCTCCCACACATCGGCTCAAACAACTGCATTTTTGAGCACCCAAAACATCGATTTGATGAGTCATCTACCGTATACTCCTGACTTGGCGTAGGAAAACGGAAATACGGTGATAAACTCTTAAAAATATATATAATATATAATCTGGATCAAGTAATATAAAAAAGGAAGACAGGGAAGCAATTATAAATGTAGTAGACTACTTAGGGATAAAAAACCAAAAAAACAAAGCTAAAAATATATAAAGCAGCAAAAAGACGACCAACTATGATAAATTAATTAAGAAGAGAGGATGAGGACAATACTGAGACAAATATGAGGACCATTAAAAAATGAGGATGGAGCAAAACTCGGAGCAACAATGCTAAAGCTAATAAATGAACGAAGATATTGTTAAGTTATTCAAAGCTCCAAGGCTAAAATTATATGGACACGTGTATAGATGTACTAATAAAAAAAGTAAGGGAGTTGAAGCCACAAGAAGAAATATAGAAAGGAAGGCCTAAAACGAGATGGGAGGACCAAAAACAATCCGAAGAGCTTGTGGGAGCAACCAACATTAACATTAAAATTAATATCCATATACTATCAATGCGTTGATATTTTTATTTGTAGATTTTTTTAAAACATTCTGTCTTAATTAATTCAAAAAATTTTTGTAAATTTTATTTGTTAGTTCTGTATGTTACAAAATGTACTAAATCTGCTGCAAAAAGTTAATAAACCTTGTGTTTCACATTTTATTCATTTCGAGAAAAATCATGTTTTAAAAGCATGTTCAAGTAATTCACCATTTAAATATTTAAATGATAAATTATATTCTAGTGAATACCATCAGTTAAATGCATATAAATTATATTTCCAAATTTTCCACTTTGAATCAAGTCTATTTTTTGTGAGGATGGAACTACACAAATATTAGCAATTTTTTCCATAAATAATCTAAATATTTCAATTTTTTCCGATATGTTCATCGATTAATTCGCAATTAAGCTTTTACCATAAACTTTTCCAAAACAAATTTGCCCGATTATTTTTTAAATTTTTTTTTTTTTTTTAATTTCTTTACTAGTTCTCTCTTACTGATAAGATTTGTTGATTTTTTGTTTGTAAAAGTGACAGATAATAATGAATAAATATTTCTCCAATTTTTTTTTTCTTTTGTGAGAAATCTTTACCCTTCCTAAGGACCCTCAAATAGATTTTTAATCCAAGCCTCGCCAAGTACGCTACGCCACTGATTAAATAGTTCTATAGCAAAGGCTTCTACATGGCACGTGCGGCCATTTTTTAGCCCTTTTGAAGAAAGGACAGTTTTTCAATCGTTTGTCCACACAAAAGTGCAATAATTCTTTTGTTAAACGTATCCACACTTTTCTTTACTAGTACCTTTTCTTAATTTTTTTTTGTAATTAGTAGTTTCCATTTGTTATAGTTATATGTAAATTTACTTGTTAATATTCTTTTGGAATAACTAATGCCTTTCTTCAAAAACAAAAATATTGTTTTGCAATGCAATTAAAAAAAATAATTTAAGTTATTTTAGATTCTAGACAGATTCTAAAGCTCTGAAATAGGTTAGGTTCCACATTTATATCACCAAGAATAAGATTAGTAATTTTTATTGTTTATAGCCTCTACATTTCTCAAAAGCATGTTTCTATTAGACCGTTATTACAAATGTGATATGGATCAGCGGTATTCTTTTCTCGGGTAAAACCTATAATTAAGTTATTAAATATTTATTGTTAATTATTTACCATACTTTTGATTTACTCTCAGTAAAAATATCTATACAGGGTGTCCCACGACGTTTTGACAGTCCAATTTCTCGAGAACTGTTCATATGACATGTATGAAATTTGGCAGATATAAACAGTCGAAACTGATGCTTATATTCATTATAAAATGACTTCCGTTTTTCCTGTCATTTCGGCTCACGTGACCTCAACATAACTTTTTTAAATGGGACAACCGGTATAATATTACAATTTTGGATACATCATTTAAAAACAAATTCAACGATACCACACTTGTCATCATTGTATTGTGCAGGCCTTTTTATAGGCTCGGCGAAAAATGACAAATATGACATAAAAATCGGAATTCAACTGTTCGTTATTTCCAAAAGGATGGTATTTGTGATTTTTCAATACTCTTTGTATTGAACTTCTACTTATTTGTAATTCTTGTTCAAGAAATCGTATTGAGGTGTGTGGATTCACCTGCAGATAAGCCAAAATATTTATCACATTGTCATCTGTCTGAGCCCCTATTATCATTACTGCACAATACAATGATGACAAGTGTGGTATCGTTGAATTTGTTTTTAAATGATGTATCCAAAATTGTAATATTATACCGGTTGTCCCATTTAAAAAAGTTATGTTGAGGTCACGTGAGCCGAAATGACAGGAAAAACGGAAGTCATTTTATAATGAATATAAGCATCAGTTTCGACTGTTTATATCTGCCAAATTTCATACATGTCATATGAACAGTTCTCGAGAAATTGGACTGTCAAAACGTCGTGGGACACCCTGTATAAGATATATATAAAAACTTTCCATTAAAATTTATCTTACTGATAATAAAAACCACACTAAAATTTATTTGATTAATTTAGGAAGAGTTAGCGATAGTGCAAACCACAGAAATAGAGATATACAAAAAATTAACGCAAGACTTTGGCAATTACATAAGTGTGAATATTTCTACTCAAAAATTGTACACTCTCACAGTGATTCTTAACCCTTAAACAATTCATTAATTCAAATAAATAAATAAATATAGCTAAAGACTAACGACAAGTTTTAATAATTGTAAAAATAACTTTATTATTGAAACTTCATGTAATTTAATAAACCATTGTGCATTTTATTTTGGATACAAATAAAGAATTGTGTCAAGAATAAAAATAATAAATTTACTATTCAAGTTCGCTGTCCAAAAACACTAAATTATGTTAATTAAACTAATGAAAGGATAAATTATTAAAATGGAGTTCCAAATACATTATACTTCATCACCGTGACTTTGTTACGTAATAAATTATGGAAATAAAGACAATTAAACATTAAATTGCGACAAATTCGTTTAAAAATAAACCATAAATAATATTAAAACACGTATGATCCTCTAAAACATTTTAAGTTGGTTGGATTATCAATTTAACTTAGTTTTTAATAAAATAGTGAAATGATTTGTTGTTTATTCTGTATTCTCTCTCTTGAGATTGAAAATCTGCAACACCTCTGCCCCCATACAATTTAAAAATACTGGAAAATTGACTATATGGATTTAAAATCTTTGATAGTGGAGAAAGTATAGTCTGCTACTCGGTTAGAATGAAAATTCGTGATTTTAAAAATTATCTTTTACTATTTTTTTCATTGGTGCTAAAATAACCAAGTATCTTAAACTACAATTTACCTAAAATTTTATACAAATCGACTTAATCAAACTCTTCTCTGAGGTTCTAAGATAAAACAACCAGTTCTCATGTGGAAATAAAACTTATGTAAGTAATTCATTATTGAACAAAGTAATTTTTATAGTTTGTTATATCTGTTAGTGAAAAAGTTATAAATTTAAATGTATATGAAAGCATGAAATGTGCTTGAATGACTGAAATTTTAAATTCTTGCAGGAAAGAAAGACATCAGGCCAAAGTAAATCCATCCAAAAAATGTCCAGGAAGACAAAGAAAAGTGTTTGATGAAGACACCAAATGCGACATTCGAAGAAAAGTTCACTAGTTTTATTTTGAAAAGATTATACCCACTCTTGACAAAATATTTATGGAGCTATGCCAAGAGGATATCCAGAAAAATTTTATGGAAAACTTTAAAAAGTATGATTTTGCCTGGGAAAATCACAATCGAACTATTACTTACTGAAAAGCGATGAAATTGATTGCTGGAGTCGAAGATATTTCAGAACTATAAAGCACTGTAGCAGAGAGAAGAGAATTTTTTACTTTGATGAGACATTGTGAGAAATGAAAGTTGCTTATATATTACAAAAAAAAAGTGCTCGCCAAGTTTTCATAGAAAGCCTTTTAATGGATATAAAAGGGCCTTCGGAAAATGGGAAAAAATACTATTGAAGAAGGATTTTTAAAATAAGTTTTGCAAACCTTCAAGTCATGTGGGACATGAACTCGGATGTCTTCAAAAACTTCCTTGGTGAAATTTCTTCCAGCTGATTCTGTCGTAGTTGTGGATAATGTCATCCTACCATTTAAGGCGCATAGGAAAGATACCATCTTTATTTTGAAGAAAGCAAGACGTTATTAACTGGCTTAAATAAAGTTATTCAGTTTGAGAATAATCCAATAAACGATTCGTTCATTTTCTAAAGCTGTAGGCCAATCGATGTACTGCACAAACTTTTCTGTGATATTAATTAACAATTAAGGACTTACAAAATGTTTAAAAATAATGAATTAATAGTATATTATTCAATGAGCGTATATTGATGGCTATTATTTACGAGGTGAAGTTTGCCTAAATCCCAGAGTGCATGAATAATAGCCATTATACGAGAGTAGAATACTAATTTTTATCCACGACTACTGGATATTTTTGAATTTTTGCCTTTTTAAAATAAAATTTCGGTTACATTACATACATATTTTTAGGAACAATATAATTTTAATTTGATGCAATATTCATTTAGGCAGTGTATCTTTAAAAAATACTATGATTAAAACAATAAAACTAATGTTTTTGTTACTTGAAATATTTGAATTATGTGTACATTTACACTGTTTCGTTTGGTTTATGTTTTTTAACACAATTTGGCAAATAATATTAAAACACTGACAAATTTACGCACACGAACAATAAAGTTGACAGTCATAAGCTACTTTGGTTTCTAAAATGTTTCGTAACACAAATAAAGGTCCTGATGGCTTAGTGTATATGCTCGTAGCTTACAACCGCGGGTCTCCGGGTTCGAATTGCATGGAGAACCAGGATTTTTCCATTAATTTTCTTTTAAATACAGAACTGAATTGAAGATATTTAGTGGTTTACATCATAATACATTAAAACCGATGGTTTACAGCAAAACAATGTAATATTAAAGCAGTGATTAATGGGTACTATTAAGACCTATTATGAGTTCATTATTTAAATATATTGGTACGCGGAAGTTATAAAAATAGTTTTAGGAAAAGTACGCGCAAAGAATTGCACACGAACACTGAAAACTAATAAAAATATCAAAAGTCATATCAAATAACGTAATATCTAATAGAAAAACATAATACGGAATAATTTAATGCACTACTAGACTTACATTCTATAATGAGAAAATTTCATAACGCGAATCCGTCATAAAGTCATGGATTTGTAAATTTAAAAATGAAAGTAACGAAATAATGTGCGGTACAATATCAATATCTAAGTATCTAACCTGGTTTAAATTGTATCCTATAAGGACGTGAAGTTAAAGGGATTCTTGAAACGGATTTTTGTAATATGAAACAAATCCTATTATGCGGATTGTGAAAAATTAATCTGGAAAAGGTTTTGATTTATCATTTAAACAATATGTAACAGAAAAAATATAGAACGTTTTTTTTTTAATTTTTAAATTATCTTGCACATATGCAAATAGTGTCAAAGTGAAATAGTGGAAGAAATTCTGAAACTGAATATTCATTTTAGCGAATAATTTATTTTCTAATTAATATAGCAACGTGATATCTTTAAATTAGAGGCTGTTGTTAATATTATCACTTATTTATTATACACAAATTAGAGCTTTTATTTACTTGAGTTGAGTATAAATTTGTACTTATCGGGGGGTCTCTCACTCTAGGAAATAGGTGGAAATAAGAGATTTAGGAAATATTTGAAAAATGAAAGGAAATTTTCCATAATCGCCTTTTATAGTTTCTGTTAAAGTTTCCTGCAAAGGGTTGTGTAACGAGTGATTAATTTTTTGTGGAAAGTTACCATACATATTAGTTCATTGAAAAGCTTTGTATTTTATTTTTTTATTTCATAATAAGTAGTTATTTATGATATAAGTGTTAAATAGTATATTGTGTATCTAGGAGTAAAAGCGGTACATTCCCGGACGACAATGTAAATTGGAGTCTGTGAATGTGCTTTAACTCCGAGGTGCACATACTATTTTTTCTGAAATCACATTCAATATTGCGATTTTCTATTTAAAATTGTGTGCTTTCCTAAAACGTCAAAGTGACAACTACAAACCCAAAAAATCAAAAGTTTTGAGTCTTGAGGATATTGAAACCTTTATTAATCATTGAACGACGTAGAAGATTGGGATCTAAACTTTTAATTAAAATACCTGATAAAACTAATAAATCAAGGTCTTTTGTACAAAAGTACATTTTTAAGGCACGCATGTGAAGGTTTGCAGAATGAGCGAAGCGAATTGAACAGTTTTTGAAGTCTGCATTAGACGATGAGGATCTTCTAATGAAAGTAGTTGTGATTGTGGGAATATTTGGTGCTTGCCGCAGAGAGGAGCTTTGTCAATTGACTTTTGACGATGTGAAAGATATGGGTACTTTAGTACATTAATTATTAAAATACCAGATACTAAGATCAGTGTTTCACGAATTTCTGGAATTTCCAAATCCGAAACTTGATACGGGACACTGTTTTCGCCGGTCTTCAGCGACCTTACTTGCCGATGCTGGCGCATATTTGACGATAATTAAGTGTCATGGGGGGTGGAGATCTTCTACCGTTGCTGAGGGGTACATCGAGGATTCTTTGGAAATAAGAAATTGATTTCCCAAAAACTGTTAACAGTGCAGCGAACATTACCACCAATATCAATCCAACAACAAACATCCAAAGCAGTGCATTAAATTAACTTGTCAAATTGCACAAATTGTACCATTAATATTAATGTTAATAAATAAAATCTAAATATTTTGACGTTTGCTTTCAAAATCTGACAATTCACTTTTGACAGCAGTGCCATAAACATTTTAAGGCACTCAGTGCCATAAAGTGACATTTTTAAGGCTTCTATGGAGTGCTAAAAACGGCATTTTTAACACGTTTGTAGAAAAAATTAATTAATTGATATTTAAATATTATTTGGAGCTCAAATTAGACCCTGTGGCTGTAACCTTTTTGTGTTAAAATTATTCTATTTACTACTTATTTCACGAGTAATTATGAGAAAACTTTGCCTTGAAAATTGTACTTAATTTATAATTAAAGAACTTAATTACATAAGATTGGATTATTTAGCAATAACTGATGAATGAAATCTAGACGTTGATCTAGACAGGTTCGAACTTTTTTGGGGATCACCTACTTTGTGTTACGTTTTTTCATGACAGGATTTTTTCTTGTAAATTTTTTTTTGTCATTCAGTTTTGAAAAATTAAACGTTAAGCCTTACATAATCTCACAAGCGGAGAAAAAGGCAGAGATTCAAGCAATAACTCTGGGAATGTTGCATCCCAACCACCTCGATCTTTAACTATGTGATACGGGAGTAAAGATCAAACGAGAAAAATGAAGAGGAAAGGCAAGATTCTAATGGAGAAGTTTATGAAGAAAATATTGACTCAGAAATGAAAGAAGGAATGAAGAAGTGAACCATTTAAATCTAGACCACATGTATCTCAAAGATTTTACAGTTACAAAAACAAAAAACAAATCAGCATTCTTATCGGTTATTCTAAAAAATGACAAAATTAAAATTAAAACCTTGAAAAAATCTACAAAGGTCTGGCTATTTTCTAAAAAGAAAGAGAGAATATCCTCAGATAGAATTAAAAAATCAAAAACAGAATATAGCATGAACAAAAATACAATAATAATTAGTTCATTAAATAATATTAAAAAACAAAATCAACTATAAACAATGGTCTAAAAGAAATTACTGATTAATCCTCAGAAGAGTCTTCTAATATTTCCAATATTTTTTATTCGTCAGGGAGTGATTTAGATATTGAAGAAGAAGAAATCAAAGAAAAAGAAGGTAACTATGCAATCTTTTATGATAACAGATCTTAGAAAAGAAAGGAAATGCATGTACAGTTAAATTTCTCGTTAAATTTTTCCAAGAGGACTTCATTTGAATTCATTAGGCGAAAAAATGGAATTTTAGAGGAAATTTACATGAAATATATATTTACAGGCCCAATTAGTCTTGATAGACTTATTAGACTGATTAGGAAATGAAGAAATAGTTTGGGAAACATAGGAAATGATTAGGAAATATGGGAAATATTTAGGAAATTATTTGAGAAATAAGGAAATAAATGGGAAATAAGAGGAAAAAGGAAAAAGGTTACACTTTTTATGTCAGTGACAGACCGCTCAGTATTTATTGGAGATCTAGCAAGGAGACTAAATCATCGTTCATGCTAACAAGGATTTCTAGGATTCTTTTTGTTGCGAAGAGTATAACAATGTGAAGTGTTTTATTGAATGATACATTTGATTGTATGGAAAATATAGTCGAGAAACGAGAATATAACCTTGAGTTAATTGAACGTTCTTTGAAGAGGAAACTTTATCTATAACAACACATCATTCTTACTAAGTGTGATAAGTGAAATTATTACCTCTAAAATGCAACCGCAGGCAATTAAAAACCTTGAATGCATTTTTTTAAATAAAAAAATTCAAAAATTTTGTCCTCTGACAAAATTCGATATATCCGTTATCTTAAGAGATACACAAAAAAGTTATTATAGTACCTAAATTATAGGCACCACTAAGCTTCACATCATAAAATTATTTGGTAGTATACAGGGTATGCCATTAGGTGGTGGCAGCGCAAAGTTATATTTTTTTTAATAAAAAATTTTTCTGACTTTTCCCATATCAACAATATTGAATTTTGCTAGCTTATACTGAGTATTTTAGAAAATGGAGCCACGTTTAGATGAAAAAAATGATGTACTTAACACTGTATCTTTTAAAGTCAAATAAAAATAAATTTTCTTTTATTGGTGCAGAGTTTTTAGTATGGACCTTCTTTAATTGGATAGTAATGGACATTTTATAATTATGTGTTTAATTATTAATTTGCAGTTGCATTTTTCACATTTACAATTTTTTGTTTGTAGAACATATCCCTTTATTTTAATGTTTAATTTATTATTTTAAAAATTTTTTATTTATTAATTGGCAGAACAATAATTTTTTTTAGATTATTTTATGATCTGAGGTTCCTAGTTCTGTCACCGTCTTAGTTAATTTCAAAATTGTCTAATAAAATGCACACGTTATTGAGTGTTTCAATGAAGCCTATTGTAAACGCGAATTTTAAAAATAACATTTTAAACTATTGATGAAAATATAGATTAAACATTAACTATAAAACTTTTATTTATTGGAACAGTAAAAAGTTATTATAAATAAACAATTTTGTGTTCACTCTAAATAGTAAATTGTTTTATTAAGATTAAATGTGATACTTTGTTTGACGCGTGTGGAGCCGTAGTCGATTGTTCAAACAATACTTTTCAATATTTACGTTAATAAATAAATACAGAAATAGAAAATAAATATATAGGATCTACTTATAACACTAGGATTAAAAGTGTTTTTAAGTCTAGGATTAAAATTGTTCCATAACAACGTTATTTTTTTATTCGTAAAAAAACATTAACTTTTGTATCAGATTTTGGTATTATGACGTTTGAAGAAAAAAAATTATTATCCAGACGGAACATAAACAACATCATGACATAAAATAAAAAAAAAATTTGTTTACATATTTATAGCTCGTACATATCCCAAATTATTTAGTCCATATTATATACAGTCGAAAATATTGGACTAATATATTTGCCTATATATTAGTTATTAAATTATGTTAAAACATACCGAGTGGAGTTTATCCATGAGTTCAGTAATTTGCACTTTACTACACATTGTCACAGGATTTTTGATTTCAAAATGAAAAAAAAAACGATTATCTACAGCACATCCGTCAAAAAATCATCGAAAACACTACAAATCGTCCGATAATCGTATCATTTTCCTTCGCGAGTTAAATACCTGTCTTAAAAATCACCGTACACACGTTCCGAAGTTTCTATAAGTTCTGGTAGTGCGGAAACAGGTGAGCAACGATATTCGAGACCACAACAAACAAACACGAGCCCACTACTTCTTCAATTTTACCAATTCTTTCGCCATCATCGGTCCAAGCTCTCGCACACTACGTACACACACGTTAGAGCAGGTGGATATACAAAACGACAATCGCTCGCTTGTAGACAAGGTGAGATCCAATGTAGGAGTTGTAGAAATTCACTTTCGATTATTTGATACCAAGTTATGTCGGAAGAATTAATTTTGTCTTGGCATTTTATCATTATTATTTACCTATTTAAATAGTTTATACTAATACATCCTGTTAAATAAAAGTTATTAAAATATAATTTATTATATAAGCGTTTTAAATGACTGCGAGGTCAATGATCTATGATGATAAATATTTACAACAAAAAGTTCAAAAATTTAAACAAGAGAATTTACTGTTTTAAAAAATATCATAATTATATAAACTTATAAAAACGGGTGTGTTGTAAGATACTAACAAAAATATGAAAACTTACCCCTAGAAATGGGCAGAGATATGTTTATAAGAAGGAACATCGTAGGGTTTTCAGATGGAAATAATAGTAATACTAAATTGTCATATCACCACCACCCTCTCCCCTCTCTCCGCTACCGTGAGATCCTATGCTGTTGATGAACAGCATTACCAACCGAATAGAAATCGGAAAGGCTGTCCAATATTTTTCTGGATAGGGCGAGGCAGTGACATAGTATCTTCCCTAGCTCTTCCTCGCCTCGATAGCTTCAACAGAAGTTATTATGTTGTAGAATTCCCATACATACAGCATGATATCCTCCAAGCCAATGTCCAGTAAAGACCGTAATCGCGTAGGAAGATTCATCCCACCACCACCAATGCTTTTACTCCAGTATTAGCGGATATTTTTTTGAGTCACTATCAAATTATGTCGATTTTTCGTTATGAATGAAATAAAAGGATAGGGTTTTATAACCAAAAGTTGAAATGAGTAGATAGATGCCTTGATAATCGACATTATACTGAATTATTCGAACAATACTGTTACTATGGCCCAGGTTCGATATGTAAATAGGGAATAATTACTTGCAATTTTATTTGTAATTTTTTACTTAACGACTTTTACTTTTGATAATTCCATTGACACTGACTATTACCAATAGAAAATATCGTACACAGTGTCTTTCCACCAGTAAGTATACTTTGCCCAATAACATTCTTCCCCCCAAATTAAGGTTCATAGGAAGTCTTAATTTTCTTGTGTTAAGTGAGTCTTCATCTTCAACTGTGCTGCGGCCTGATCCTTCAAAGGACTTACGTAGGCGGATCATTTTTTTTAAGTTAACGTAATGAAAGTTTGCAGAGGTTTGCTTGAACTTGAGTAGATCGTGAACCATGTTCAGTTTAACGACTCGCGATTGGTTTTAATGAAATACTCTGAAACTTGAAAGTGCTTGCGATGGTATTGGTTTGACAATATTTGTAAATAGGATCTGGATTGCAGTAACGGATATCTTCTTTTTCTTCAGAGTCCACTTCTAGGAGTTTCTCCTGTTTCTCAAGTCCAAACAGCTGCTTCTTTAATTCACTTTTTCTTCTCAGGATTTGCAGATATGTTATACCTACTTCGAGTTTCTAGACTGTTTCATCAGCTTAAATGTGTTCCCTAATAGCTTCTAGAACTATCTGTTCAATCAGGTTTAGCCACATTTAAAGCTTTTACACGTTTTTTAGCTAAATTAAGAATAACTCGAGCATGCTCAAGCTCCTCTTCTTTATCCAGTATTTTCTCTATTATTTCAAGATTTCTTCTATAGCAGCTTCCACTTCAATAGCCGTTTTACGACTTTGACCGGATCTTGTGAGGGAAACTTTACTTGGCGCTGGTTGGTTTGCGTCTATTTACAATTTCCTGGGTTTCAGCACCAATTTCACAGCTACACGGATACTACCACCAAGTTCGATATGTAAATAATTATAAAAGGAATAATTATTTAAAGCATATATAAGTTCTTAATTCAATACTAAACCAAAAACATAAACAGTAAAAAAATAAAAAACATATTTACAAAAAGGAAGCTTGAGAACAATAAGGGTCTCTAGGTTTTAATTGTTCGTTTTAGCATTGTTTTTAGTAGCCTCATTGATTTCCAACCATTTTTCTGTAAAAATTTACACTAATAACCATAGTTCAGATCGAGCAGAAGATAAAACACCGATCGCTCTACTTATTGTTAACAATGATTGGGGTTGTTGAGTGTCTATGCTGACTTGCCCTAAAATTGCCACTTGGATTGCTTCGTTATTTACGAGTCCCTCTCGCTTATGCACTTTATTGCAAACAGACCCTGTTGTGGTAAATTTCTCCATCAGTTGAATTACATACTTATGAGTTGCATTTCCTCCGTCATGTAATTCGTTAAATATTCTGGCAGCAGCTCTTGCACAATTATTATTTTGGTAGTATAAACCTACTATTTCAATTCTTTCTTGCAAAGAGTAAACCATTTCAGCGAAACAAAATAAATAATGTAATAAAGTACACTATCAATAGTGACTACAAATTCTAGTTGACAATGAGTTTTTTGTTGTTTGGATTTTTGAAGTAGAACAAATAGCACAGTTAAAAATATTTAAGGGTTTGAACTGTTGTACAACCCATTTTATTACAGGCAAATAAGGTGAAAGTAAAAAATAAGTAAAATTTGTGCTATTAAAAGAAAGATTGTTTATCTCATAAACTAACCACTTTAACCTACAAGTATAATACATTTGTGAAATCAGCTCAAAGAGGAGTATCCAAATTTTACATAAAAAATGTGAGAAGTAATTTAAAAAAAAGGGATGCTGCTAGGGGTGAGGGGGTGGCTTTTCTAGAAGTTTAAATAAGACATAATGCTTGCCCCTTCCCACATAAATTGACGAGTTTTTGGATTTTCCTAAATACCAGTATTACAAAAGTTATTAAAGGTGGATACTTTTATCTGAAAAGTATAGTGTTGCTACAGACGCACTACATAAAAGAATACTTACCAATGGCCTATGTTCTGTCGATGCATAGTCTTAAATCTATATCTTTGAACATAGTAGCTTCTTATAAGATTAATTTTGTATGATTACTTGGTAGCAGTAACTGGACATTCATAATTTAATAGTCTCTTTATTAAGAATGATGTTCGCATTAAAGTAATAAATCGTTCAGTTCAACCGTGTTATTAAAATATTGTTTTGATTTTAATTTTGTAGTTTGTTTTGTAGAAAGTATTGATTGAAATTGTATAATATATAGATTTATATATTTACTTCACTAAGGAAGCAAGTATCAGTATTAATACGGCTATGGCCATTCTCAAACTAAACTACAAAATATAAAAATTTAAATAAACTGAGCAGCTGAAGGTCATAGAAACGCGCGATACATAATTAATTATTGTTTGTAGTTTTAAAATTTAATAGAATTAATAACGAAGGTAGGGCGCGCCATGTAGGGTTTGGCGATTTGTTATTTTGTTTTTGTTATAATTTACTGTCACTACTCATGCCAACGTGAAAAAAAGATTCATATCTAAAATTTCTTTTATTTTATTGTTTTGTTTTCGAGGTAATGCGTCGTGTTAAAGGTCAAAAAATTCCAGAAATAAGACAAATCAATGACAATGAGATAATACGTCGACTATATCGGCCAAAACTTCTGCATCAACGAAAACAACAACAACTGTTGATGTCGTTGGTATAAGAATGTTTTTATTTCATAGACAAAGTAAGGAATCTCTGCAGTTACTATTGATAGGCCCAACAACCTAAATGGCTATTGAAAATAAAACTTTTGGAATTTCGCGCCGTCAAGCTCGCAACTGCCAGCTGCTTTCTCAATCGTGCTTTCACCCAGGAAAATCATTCTGCAGCAATCACAACAGATCTTAAGGTCCCATCTTCTTCTTTTTCTTCTTTCAAGTGCTGTATTCGTTCTGAAGGTTGGAAATCATCAAGGCTAAAAGTATTTACGAGACCACTGTTCTCAGCGGTGTTTATTTCTTGTGTCAAACCATGGGTGTTTCTTTCAACCAGTAATGTCTATTCTTTTTTCCCATTTACTTTTTCTGGTAAAATTAGTAGGAATAATTAATATTTGTCCCCTCTCATAATGTGACCCAGATAGAGCAGTTTCTACTTTTTGATAGTTTATTTTCAGTTTATTTCTTCATACATACATGCCTCGACATTGGGTTATGCTCTGTATCCATGAAATTAGTAATAATTAGTAATAATAATGCGATTATAGAACATGATACTGATAGAACATAACATCTCATATGACTTATTTTTAGTTCTAAGCTTAGATCTCCTCTGCAGAATAATATTTCATTTTTAATTCGTGCCTTTGTGTCAATTGTTTCGTTGAAAAGAACGGTATTTTCCTACTCAAATAGTTGATAGTGGTAGTGTACATATCACGGATATTTTGAGTCAAATTTGTGATAACTTTACTAGTTACAGTTTACAGTTATAGATCAACCTGACCAAAGTTAACTTAACCGCCGTGTACGGTATACTGGAACACACATTGAAGGAGAATCTGGTGAGTCGAGGTGTGGTTTGTGACGCGAAGCTATAAACGAGCTTTCACTGCTACAAGCAAATACAAAATCGACTTCACCAAGATATGCCTTTCACAGGCCCTACAAGATAACCGTTAATGGCAACGCTCAAAATGCATTGTCGACAGGTACTATCTGTATCTTCACCGATGGATCTAAAACAAAAGAAGGTTCAGGTTGTGGAATTTACCCCAGATCCCTAAATTTAAATATAAAATGGACAATGGGTTGTAATGCCAGTATAGCTCTGACTGAGCTCACTGCCGTCTTCATAGTCGCAAAAGAGATCACCAAAAGAGAAATCACTGGTAAAAACATACGTATCCTTACAGAAGACAAGTACTATTATCCTTGAAAAGGCCATGGATCACATCACCGAAGCCTGCAACAACAATGTGGTTTGCCTAGGCTGGATAAAAGGTCATGGAATTTCAAAACTCGTTGTCTAGGAAAGCTGCCTACCAAAGGATCTTGGCACCTTGCAGTCTTATCAGCTTGGCGGCATCAGCGGTGGTTGACCTAGTAAAGGAAAGCTCCCTTGACAAATTCAAGGGAAGATGGGACGAAGAAAAAGGTTGCAGACTATCCAAGTAACTTCTGAAGTATCCGAATAGCAAAGCAGCCAAGAAATACGTGGCCATGACCAGAAAGGACCTGCGTTTGGTCACAGGTATACTTGCTGGCCATTGTCAGTTACGAAAACATCTGAACAGGTTGGGTTTGTCTGCCACGCCACTATGCAGAGGATGTGAACAAGAAGATGAGACAGATGAGCACGTCTGGCACTCTCTCTAATAAGACTGTATTTGGCGAGAACTGACTAACACATGCCACCTTGAGGAAGCTGCCTACTGGCGACGTTATCACCTATTTTAAACAGGTAGGATGGTTGACGAGCTAATAGGCAGGCTCAATCTCAAAAGGACGCGAAATGTGGCCTAAGTGCAGTGGGGCGACCCACCCTTCAAGAATTACAGATACAGATACCGTATTCGGCGACTAACAGATTGCATTGAATTAACCAACTGAAATATAACAACACATAATTGGTATTAATTTTGTTTCGTTTTTGTATTAATGGAATATATATGGGCAGACCATAAGACGATTTGTGTTTATGAAGAAGCTGAATTCTAGATTAACATATGCGTGCCAGATTTTGCAATAGGATGTCTTTAGACCTTCGCGATATGGCGTCAATTACTTGGGGAATGAATAAGGAATATGTGATAATCTATTTCAAAAAATAAAAGGAAAATTTTCTACAATTTCAAAAAACATTTTCTTTTTTTTAGATTTTTGTAAATTTACATTTTACATGTGTACAATGCCGTTGAAAATGAAAACAGCTACAAACTTGCACCATTTAATAATTTACTTTTGTAGAAATAATTGTCAGTTAATACACCATCATGCACGTCTATATCAATCTTTGGATTATTTACGAAATTTTACACGTTTTTTAACGCACACATTTAAGCCAAATGGAGTCATTTAGATTCTAAACAGTGGAATTATTCAGTAATGGTGAGCATGATAACGCTGTCGTAAATATGTCAGTCAGATTAGATCAAGCGTATACTTTCCGCAATGTCCTTGGCAATGCAAAAAAAAGATAATCTAAAACATAGCACATGAAAAGAATATTTCATATCCTTAAATAAGTAACTTTGTTTACCTGGTTGTGTAAATAAATAAAATTGTTTGTATTTTGAGCATACAAAAGTTTTTATTTGTTGCTCAACAAATTTATAACAATAGATATCATTTAAATTGGCTTATTTTCAGCATAAATAGCATAGACAAAACAAATAAGATATTTTACGTGAATCGTCAAGGGTCATTAACTTTTTGTATTTTCTACACTTTAAAACCAATGCGGGTATTTTCATAACTGACACTATTTTATTAGATAAAGTGTAATATAAGGTAAATGCTACTTTAATTTTTTTGTACATTGTTTAATAAATACAAGTATTTTTACAGTTTTAATCTATTTTTAAAAATATAATCTAATGTCAAACATCTATAACAATTTAACCATACAGTCTAAAAAATAATCTTTACCTGTTTAGTTATTTTTATGGTATTTAAACCTAGTTTAAAAAAATAGTGTTTAGTATTATCGAAACTCTATGAAAACAACATTATATAACATGTACAATACACAGAGTTTCTTTAAGTTATAAATTATGGTATTGACCTGAATTAACGATGCAAGTTTTAAAAACAGAAAATCAACCTCAAAGAAAAGAGCTAAAGCAATCGTACAAATTATTTTATCTAATACACTTGGATAGTTGTTCTAGAATAATTCCAAACCTGTTCAGATGGAACCAAAAAATTTTAAGGCTCAAAAACAGTTTTAAGTGAACCAAATCCACCCATATTCATGATGTTCGGAACTTAGAACCAAAGCAACCAAACAAAATTCGAGTTATTAGTATTAGGTTCCAGTGCAAATCGCTATAATCGGTTTTAAAACTATAATTAAATTAAAAAGACCATTGTCGACGACCAAGGGGCAATAACATCCCTTAAAAACACCCTTTTCCTGTGTCCCCTCCCATCTTAGCTATACTGATTCTGGTCCCCAACATTGACATCCATTGTACAAGTGAAGCTTCTGTGTTCCACTTTTCCAGTGTCCTATTCATGCGGCAAGGTTTGAAGAAACACTTAATGACATTTTTTAAGTGGTAAATGCACAATTGATGCAATGTTTTATCTTTTTAATAATGTCTACTCCAGCTTAAATAATCAACAATTTACAGCTATAATCTTTTGTGATTTCTCAATAGCTTTCGATTGCGTGGATCATAAAATTCTACTTAAAAAATTGCAGTAGGTACTATGGATTTAGAGGCACCTCGATCAGGTGGATCGAGTCTTTTCTTAGTGAGAGACTGCAGCTTGTAAGATTAAGGTCTTCATGCAAGCAAATAGAATAAGGGGTTCCACAAGGTTCGGTATTGGGTCCTATATTGTTTTTGCTATTTATCAATGATATTGCTTACTTATGCATCGGCGGTAAAATTTGTCTATTCGCAGACGACACTAGCTTTTCTTGGAGTCACCCGGATATCACCGAACTTCACAGAATCGTTTCACATGGCTTAACCATCATCAAGTCATGGTGTGATTCTAACCATATGTGTTTGAACGTTTCTAAGACAAACGTTTTACCATGCACAGCTGCAATTCAACCTATTATGTTTAATAATTCCACTATAGAGGTCGTTGACTCTGTGAGATTTATGGGACTTGTCGTTGACAGCTCTCTAAAATGGGATTTACATATTGACACTTTGTCAAAAAAACTAAGCTCTTCTTGTTACGCTCTGAGAACAATATTTAGGGAGCTTCACCTGTGAGCTATTTGTGAGTCTATTTTGCCCTCTTCAAATAACATCTCCGATATGCACTTCCTTTTTGGGGTACATGTTGTGTGACTCAATTTGAACGTATTTTTAAATGGCAAAAGAGAGCTGTTCGGTATGCGCTGAAACAAAGCAGTAAAACTCACTGTAGGGAATTCTTTAAAAAACATAAAATATTAACACCCATCCCTATCTTTGAATCCATTTCCTTAATTCGGAAACATTTACCGGAAGTCTCAGATAGACCATCTCATAACTACCCTCTTAGAAGTGCAGAGTATGACCTTTATTTACCAAATCCACGCACGGAATAATCAAAAGCTCTATTTTTTAAAAAGCTAAGAAAATACACAACAATTTACCCTTTGAAATAAAGTCCATTTCATCAATAACCGCATTTCGTAACGCTTTAAATTTACACTTGGTAGAGAGGTTTGTATGCAGCATGGAAGAATATGTCTATTATTTACCGTTTTTCTTTAAATAATAATAGTAGTAGTTATATTTATTTACCTGTT
Organism: Ophraella communa; assembly: GCA_035357415.1. Classification (NCBI taxonomy): domain Eukaryota; kingdom Metazoa; phylum Arthropoda; class Insecta; order Coleoptera; family Chrysomelidae; genus Ophraella; species Ophraella communa. Next base: position 9,556,156 of record CM068989.1, on the reverse strand, counting down.
GGGTTATGAACCATAAGCCAACGGTATTTTGACCAATCACAGGCCACGGATTTCAGAACAGATATTCTGTTTTATTAGTTGTCCATGGCAACGGAAAAGGTTCTACAATGATGTACTATCGGCTTCAGAATAGCATATACATTTTCAAACTCAAATCGCTTACAATGAATTAATTTTAAGGACGGCCTATTTATTGTGTATAACCAATCACGGTTTAAATAATAATAAATTTGAAATCAGTTTAACAGTTGTCCACGCCCACATCTTTAATGTTTGCAGCATAAGGTATTTTATTGACAAATTGCCTGTCCCTCTATCCTTTGTAAATAAACTTAATCTCCAAAAACCATTTAATGTAGGCGTTTAAAGGGCGTTTTTATAACTTCGGTAGGTAAACGAAATTCACATTTAACATGTATATGCTATTCTAAAGCCGACTGTACAATAATTGTAATAAATCTAGTACTTTTTGATTGTAAAGGCATATTTAGTACCTCTTTAAAAGATTTGGATGAAATAAAATTTGCTGTCATAATACATTTTTTGTATGCGAAAGAATCAAAAGATACTTTTAACCTTAAGTATTATTTGAATTTTTTACCTTTTAGTATAATTTGTCACTTTTTACTACAATTTTCTGATAAGTTCACAACCAATGCCAGGCACAACGGTGCTTGTCAGTTGTCAATTATAATTCTGTGACGTGACACTTGTGACACCGAAAACTAAACTAAAACTTGAATATAATTTTAATAATTTAATTTAGTCTGGTTTTTAATTATTCCATAAGTGTAGAAAAACTATAATAGTATTATTGGTTTAGAAACTCTTTAATATTGATATTTTATTATTTAAAACTAGTTATTAGTTTCCTGTTTTAATAGTTATTAGTCAGTGATTTTCTCTGAAACTAAAGCATTCCTTTACATTTAACTGATCTATAAAATTGAATTGATAAAGTACCCATTGAGTCAAAAGTATCATCTTAGTTTAACTACTAAGCTAATACATTTAAAATAGCTACGACTATCACAAAATGAGAATAATCTGAAAAGGATTAATTTTTAATTTACACTCGCTATCATGTGGTGCTTTCAAGATAAGTTTTTATTGTTGTAATAAAAAAATATAATTCATTGTTTATATTTGTTTGTTACAAAAGTGCATTGTTTACTTTTAATTCATTTTAAACAAGTACGCATACGCACGTGTTCACTAATAAAAGGGAAAAACAATTATCGAAAATATTTTATTCATGATTAATGAACAATATTGGTCAGTTTATATAATTAATTCCTTAATACATTTTTCAGATTTATTTGTGCATATTTTTATTTGTTTATGTTGTTATGACAAAAGATCTCTTATGGTCGAGAACGATTTGACAAATTATTTTGTGTTTGTGTTGATCTTATGATTAGTTCCACAAAAAAGGATTTTTAAACAAATACTAATAGAATTTCTTTTCTTGGAAAGAACCAAGTGTTTAAAGAAAATGCTGAAAGCATTATGATGTATCAGGTAATACTGAAAAAAATTATTAAATTTAATCTTTAATAAGACAACAGTTTCAGCTACAAGAGTTTTCTCATTTGACATTTTCTGTACTAATTTTTTCGCAGCTGGATGAGCTAATAGAAAACTCTTAAAATGTGTAAATTATAATTTTAAAAACAAAACAGTTGGAATAAAGTAAGTATAAAAACAGTGTTATGCAATACATTATTTTTCATGGATCACCAAAATTTGCTAAAATGATAGCTGTATCAAAATTAATCATCGTCAAATTGAAATTGAAAAGAGTCACATATCGTTAGATGAGAACTATTTTATTATTTTCAATAGTTATTAAAGTAAAAATTAATACTGAACTAAGAATTAAAGCAATAATAATATGTAATCATGGATAATATATTGAACCAGTCAATTGAAATATTTATTAAATTGCCTGAATTACCGTTATGAAACTTTATATCATTATGAGTTAAATGTTTGTGCTTTTAACCTTTCTTTTGGTTTGTTTGGTCTTCATTGGGCAGAAATTGCTGTTATACAATGGAACTGATTACCAGAAAGGTGGAAAACAAATCTACCGTAATCCATTCTGACAGTCAAACGCTCTAGAGGTACTCAGTTCGCTACAGGTCACCTCAAGGCTTATATGGAACTGCGTGAGTGCTCTCAATCATGAGGGAAACTGAGGAAGAAGCAGGTTATATGAAATGGCCACTATCAAGGCTGATGAACCTCATCAGGACATGGCTACATAAGGTGCTTTTAAATACAATGGGCATCACAATAGATATGCAAAGGTTGCATTGTATCCAGGATGCCAAGTTTACGTCAGACTTATTGAGTAAAGACAGGAAAACGGTCAAAACTGTAGTAAGTCTATTGACGGGTCACTGTAAGCTAAACAGGCATCTTAAGCTGATGGGGTTGACAGAGACGGATCTGTGCAGATTCTGTCACCTAGAAGAGGAAACACAAGAGCACATCTTATGTTAGTGCGACGGACTGGTAAATATGCGGTTCCTGACTTTAGGAGAAGAATATTCATTGGCAAGGGACTACATGAAGGTTACAGTCTCAAAGCTTATAGACTTCGTTAAGAGAGTTGGACTGGGGGATATAATCTAGTTTTTCGAGGACCACAATAGATCTGAAAAGGTCGCAGTGGAATATCTATCTATTAACAGATCAACAGATCTCAAAAAATAAATAAATAAATGAAAGACTGTAGACTTTGTACACACTTGATGAAATAATAAAGGAAGGAAAATGTTTTTGTATATTAAAAAACCGTAGGTTAAGTGTGTAAAGTGTATATTAAAATCAGTAACTGAGCGCTTTCGGCTTATAAGGCCATCATCAGAGTTACTTCCTAAAAGGTGATAAACATAAAACTTAGAAGTAAGAAAAAAAGGTGTAACTTACGTTAAAAGATAAAACCTCTTCAGAAGAGACATTACAACACATTAAAATAATATAAATTAGTTAAATTTTAAAATTAAAACAGCTTTAACATTAAAACATCTTGAAGACAACAATATATGAATGTAAATTAAAAACTAATTACTATTATAAAAACAAAAAATAGAAAATAAAATGGAAGTGACTACGTTATCATAAAATGTTAATCAACAGATAAAATTAGGTATTTTAGTAAAACTTGAGTTGTAAAATATTTAAAATCATCAAATAAATAAAACAAAACAAATCACAAAACAAAACAAAGGAGGTTCATTCAACAATTCCAGAAGAATTTAAATAAAGGTGTGAACTTGGTATTTAAATTGATTTGCGTGTTAACGCAATAGGTAGGATTAACCTTGAGTTCCCTCAAAATTTCCAAATCCTCAAGTAGGTTCATTTTTAAATATCCATTCCCTGAATATCATGAAGAATAGTGCTGTTCTATTGGGAGAAAAACTGTGATTGTTAAAGCTTAAGTGATGGCCAAAGCTGGGACTTATCTGGTCTTGTCAGGTGTTCCTTGATACGGACCTCCAAAGGTCTTGTAGTCCTATACCTACGTAAGTGGTTGGACAGTCGTTACAACAGAGTTTATATATTCCGCTTCTGGACAGTTTTTTAATTTGGTCTTTAGTTTTAGATAAAAGGGATTTAATGGTTCTTTGGCATTTAAAAGAAATCTTAAGATTCGGAATATTCCTCTCGAGAATAGAAGCTACATTGGAAAATACTTTTCCGAAATAAGGAAGGGGTCTAAAAATCGGAGTATCGACATGTTTCAGTGGATGGGGATTAAAGGCTAAATTTCGGAGCTGGCGATATTTAATCTTATTAATGGATTTATCAATAACATTATCCGGAAAACCATTAGCCGCCGCTAATTGCTTAAGTATCAAAATTTCTCTGTTATATGAAGCTTCAGTCATCGGTATCCTCAATAGTCTATGTATTGTTTTATACATAGACTATTGAGGATACCGATGACTGAAGCTTCATATAACAGAGAAATTTTGATACTTAAGCAATTAGCGGCGGCTAATGGTTTTCCGGATAGTGTTATTGATAAATCCATTAATAAGATTAAATATCGCCAGCTCCGAAATTTAGCCTTTAATCAACACCCGCAGAAACATGTTGATACTCCGATTTTTAGATCCCTTCCTTATTTCGGAAAAGTATCTTCCAATGTAGCTTCTATTCTCGAGAGGAATATTCCGAATCTTAAGATTTCTTTTAAATCCCTTTTATGTAAAACTAAAGATCAAATTAAAAAACTGTCCAGAAGCGGAATATATAAACTCTCTTGTAACGACTGTCCAACCACTTACGTAGGTAGGACTACAAGACCTTTGGAGATCCGTATCAAGGAACACCTGACAAGACCAGATAAGTCCAGCTTTGGCCATCACTTAAACTTTAACAAACACAGTTTTTCTCCCAATAAAAACAGCACTATTCTTCATGATATTCCAGGGAATGGATATTTAAAAATGAACCTACTTGAGGATTTGGAAATTTTGAGGGAACTCAAGGTTAATCCTACCTATTGCGTTAACACGCAAATCAATTTAAATACCAAGTTCACACCTTTATTTAAATTCTTCTGGAATTGTTGAATGAACCTCCTTTTTGTTTTGTTTTGTGATTTGTTTTGTTTTATTTATTTGATGATTTTAAATATTTTTACAACTCAAGTTTTACTAAAATACCTAATTTTATCTGTTGATTAACATTTTATGATAACGTAGTCACTTCCATTTTATTTTCTATTTTTTGTTTTTATAATAGTAATTAGTTTTTAATTTACATTCATATATTGTTGTCTTCAAGATGTTTTAATGTTAAAGCTGTTTTAATTTTAAAATTTAACTAATTTATATTATTTTAATGTGTTGTAATGTCTCTTCTGAAGAGGTTTTATCTTTTAACGTAAGTTACACCTTTTTTTCTTACTTCTAAGTTTTATGTTTATCACCTTTTAGGAAGTAACTCTGATGATGGCCTTATAAGCCGAAAGCGCTCAGTTACTGATTTTAATATACACTTTACACACTTAACCTACGGTTTTTTAATATACAAAAACATTTTCCTTCCTTTATTAGATCTCAAAAAACTAAAGAAGAAAAAGAAGAAGAATATTCTTAAAAGAATTTCTACTGTATACCGTTGCAATCCATAAATATTTGTTAATAAATAATGATCTCTTTTGACCCCCATGAGTTTTTACTAGGCGAAATACTAATTTCAAGAGAGTTGGAGCTACGCTTATTTGCAGATATATTTCAAAAACATTTATTTTTAAACCGAATGACGTCGATTAATACAACCGCATAGCTACAAAATGTGCTTTGTATCAAGCTACAATTTTGTCGATGTGAAAATATTTGTAATTACTGGTAATTTTTTTGGTTAATAAATAATGGTTATTAATGTGGTATTTTGCTGACATGAACATTTCTAGTGAAACAGTCAGTAATATAGATTACTGCAGCACCAGCTACTTTTCACTACTGAATCAACATGACATTGATAAAAGTATTTGCGTTATTAATTTTTTCGTTATTTTAGAATAAAACGATAGGCATCTAGTGGAAGTTACTTTCTCGGCGCCATTGCATGTAGGTCATCCATCCATGGGAGATTAAGCCATAAAGATTAAAAATAAGAAGGCACAAAAGATAAATGATTTTCTTCAATTGCGTTTACAAGAGATGTTTTAGAACAGTACCAGCGTTGCAACACTAAATAACAGTAATTGGTTTAAACATTCCACAAATAATGATTTGGCAATGTATAAAAAATATCGTTACCAAAGGATGGTCTTTTTGAATATAGATTTGCATTTAACGTAGTAAATAAATTAGTTCACTTGGTGATACAAAGTGCTTCGGTCAAATAATCTGAAATTTTGAGGTTAGGATACTAAAAACTTACAGATTATTATAAGTCTCAAAGTGTATGGCGTTGGAAAAATATTAAAATGCTTAAAACAAAAAAGAAGAAGACATAAAGCTGACTACAGTTCTTCTCACTGTTCATAACTATTAAACAGTAAATAATTCCCCAAATTAGGAACACGTGATCAAACGTCACTCAAAATGGCCGACTATAGGCACACAAGACGTAAACAACCAGTGTGAACCTGTGCGTCGTCTGGTAAAATTGAATCCTCCTAAGCTAAGTATTTTAAACAATTTCACGACATCACGATCACCAAGGCTTTCACAATTTACTACACAACAAGTCGTTGGCATAATTTTCGTGATAAAGGAAGCTAATATAAGAAATCAGTATACGATAGTAGTTTCAAACCACAACATCACAACCTGCAAGTATTTTGAATTAAGTTCTTTGTGCATTAGTTATAAAAATGTTTTTAGCGCTGAACAGTCTTATTTTAAATCTTCTTTTCCTAACGTGTGTTATGGCACAAATAAAAACAATGAATAAATTGTGTATTTATTTCTATTTCAGTGGATTGAGAGGAACAGGAGAACCGGACTGTGGATTTCATCACAAACTACAAAAAAAGAAGTCGAAATCAGAAGAACATTCTATGCGGATAATCCTAGCTGAGGACCTAAAAATTAAAGCACAAGAGGTGAATGAAATGATGTCAATATCACTAAGATCTTAATAAACAGGAAAACAAATAAACAAACAATAAATAAATACCCAGTAAACATACTGGATAACCTTATGAAAGACGAGAAATAAAAATTTAAGAGAGTAGAGAGGATACTTTTAAAAATTAATAATAAACTAACATTTAAAGCAGTAAAAGATAGGATTGTTCGTCACAGGAAGAAGACCAGAACATCAATGACCATGCAGCTACCAATCAAAAGACATAGTGTAAACTATTGGAGAACTAAAAATCGGAATACCTTGTGGGATTAACAACCTACCCTCATCAGTATTTAGGCAGGATCTTAACACCCAATTGGAAATGAGTATAAAAACTGGGGAGAAATCACTGCCAGTCTTTATTAACTGTTGTCTAAAGCATATATCGTCCAATCTTCAATGAAAACCCATGGAACAGAGCATGGAACATAATGTCACCAAACTCAATATCACAAACGAACTAAGCAAATGTTGTTAGATACAACCCCAAGGAAAGCAAAAAAGACGGCTTTCCACTTAAATTGGTCTATAATTTAGTTATTTATTCTATAAAGGTTTTGTGTTCTACTTGATTTTGCTGTTATTATGACACTTTTCTGATAGTACTGCCCTCTGTTTGTGTTGTATTTTCCAGGAATCTTTTTTAGATATACAGTGTGTCCACGGATGGGGTGATCATATCGGATAGTCAAGCAGCCATCAAAGCGTTGAGCTCAAATATAATCAGTTCGAAAATGGTTTGGGAATGCCTAGGCAAACTAAATGAAATAGGCCAGAAGAACACTGTCACCCTCCTATGGGTCCCGGGGCACATAGGAATAGAGGGGAACGAAACAGCAGATAAGCTGGCAAAAAATGGAGCTGGAACCCCACATTTGGGACCAGAACCATCTTGTGGGATCATCAGTAGAGTAATCTTAGGAAAATTAAGGGAAGAAATGGAGAAGGAAAACTCCAAGTACTGGACTCAGCTGGAAGGACTGAGGAAATCTAAGATACTACTGGGGAACTATGAGAAAAGAGATCTTTTAGCTGCCTCAACCTCAGTAAAAAAAGGCTCCGAATTCTAACCGGAATATTAACCGGGCATTGGCGGTTAAGAAGCCAGATGAAGAAACTAGGGTTAGCAGATGAAGCAAAGTGCAGATTCTGTGAGGAAGAGGATGAAACCTCAATACACATACTCTCAGAATGCCCTGTCTTGCAGAATTCTAGGGCTAGATACCTAGGAGCACATGAAATAGAAGAGGGGGATCTACCTGATTTGAAGCCCGACGATGTCCTAAACTTCCTCAGGAAAATAGGACTTGAAGAGCTGCTATAAATCTGAGAAAACATCAGAACATGGCAAGTAAGGGGGTACACAATAGATCCTATAGGTCGCAGTGTACTTATCACCCTTAATACAATTTTACTACAAAAAGTCATTCCTTATAAAAAATTCTGTTTCTTTTAAAAATGAGAATAACATTGAGAAATCGTAGATTGGATCTACAGGGTGTGGCCAAATTAAGAAAACATGAAAATACCTCAAGAGAGAAGTACCATTATTTTTTATTTTATACAAAATTTATATAAAAGAAAGTTGTTTATAATTTATAATATAAAATTTCCATTTTTGTATGTTCACGGATGGAGTGGACCAGAGGAGAAAATTATTATTTTTTTCTGCTGCTTTTTCGACAAAACTCTAGTCTGATGGTATAGGAACGTCAAATTATTATAAACATTTTTATCGTCTGACTTTTAATTAATATGTCTGATCTGCTCCAGCAATAGCTCTATTCTGTATCTGTAATTGTTGAAAGGCGGTTCGCCCCAGAGCACTTAGACCACATTTTCCCATTGTGCCTGAGGTCAGCCTACCTATTAGCTGGTCAACCAACCAAAGTAGGTGATAACGTGGCCAGTAGTCAGCTCCTCAAGTTGTCATGTGTCTTCTTAATCACATCTTCTCTTAGTATGAATTTTATTATCTCATATGATGGTAACTGGGTATGGAGTATGTTCATAACATTTTTCATAGAGTTTTATTCCAAAATTTTTTTCATATCATTCAATAAAATTGAGCAGACATTTCCAGATACTCTTTAGCCAGTATAGGATAAACCTGATACTTAATGATGTAGAGTTTTATCGAGTCATTTATTTAGTCATTATATAATTTGTTTCAGTAGCTTTTTATTGATAGGATGTAATGAACGCAAGGGTATTAATTATGAGTTAAGCATGATTTAAACAATTCTCTTCTCTTAGTATATTTCCATGCATCTCTGTGCTTTTCCACCTCTACATTTGCTCATTTCTCTTAATTTGTTTTTTTTTATTTCTCTTATATATTTAATTTTTATTTACAAAAACTTCATGGTTGATAGAGGCTTTCCTCAATTTTTATTATCTATATTATTATTATACATATATTATTACACACCTTTTTTATATCGAATCAAAATACTTACTGTTTGTTAAAGGTAGTGCGAGAAAAAATAATCTTTTAATTATGTACTTAAAATCTAAATTTTACACCAAGATTGCGGTAATAAACAATTATTAGAGAACGTAAGCGAATTTAATTATAAATATTTTAAGCGAGCTTGGTACGCATTTCATAATACAATTTTGTACCGCCATCCTCCGTGCTTGCTGGTCTGTTTAAAAATAAATACATTATGAAAGTAATTGTCATTTTTACAAAGAAGGTTCATTAAAAAATAATAACTTTTGTAATAGAATATAGATTTAATAAATACGATAGAAAAATCAATCTAAAATAGTTAAGAGAATATTTCTGATCTATAATTTTCAAAATAATAGATAGACTAATTTATTTAAGAGCTATTAGTAATGATGCAATGAAAAAAAAATAGAATGATTCATTTTTTTATTTAATGTTTTCCGCAACGGTTTGAACAAAAATCGAAGCCTTGACATTCCAGATCCACCCATTGCAATTAGAAATACGATTTGTGGTTATACTCCAAAGCTAAAGTGTGTTTAAACTGGTAAATGACTAATTCTTGTGTGAAAAAAAAATAGTAAATAGACATTTGACTCACTTAAGTGTTAAAGGAAAATATTCTAACTTAAACAAAAAATGCATCAAAATATTTAAGTCAAAATAAAAGATAATTTAAGAGTAGGAAAGTAGCGAAGTATATAAAAAATATTAATATATAAAAAAATAAGTAGATGGAATGTAATAATCATTGAGAATATTTTAGATAATTAAAAAAAACTAGGTAGTAGCAAACTCAAACCACAAATGATTTTTTCTACTACTGCTATACAATATAGCTCTATTCTCACATTTTTCGATGCTACATTGGTAGACTTTTCCAAATCCGTGGGATAAATGAATCTATCCAACGACTTTAATTATTAATTCCATAATATGTACATTTAAATGGAGAATTTACATTTTGTTAGTCATAACATAGGTTCTTGAGATTTCTGTTTACTGTCATAAATGTCAAAGTTAAGGTAAGTTTCAGTTATATAATATACATATCACTATACCTAATATTATATAATTGAAACATAATAAATTTTGTATTTTTAGGTTGCCCTAGTTTTTGGCCTCACAAGAGTATGCCGCCGAGACGAGTTTGTTAAACTCACGGTAAATGACATTGAAGATTTGAATTCTGCTTTACTCGTCAGAATTGAAAGTCCCATACGTTACTTTACTCTAACCGGACAATTTTAACAGGTCGGCTGAAAAGTCCCCGGTCTACCATAGTAAAACAAAATATTTTGACAAAATTCATTTTTTTATTCAACATAGTTGCCTTCAAGGGCGATACAGCGATTATAGCGACCTTCCAACTTTTCAATACCATTTTTGTAGTACTCCTCCGGTTTGTCCTCAAAATAGGCTTCAGTTTCGGCGATTACCTCAGTATCAGAGCCAAATTTTTTTCCCGCGAGCATTCTCTTCAGGTCAGAGAAAAGGAAAAAGTCGCTGGGGGCTAGATCTAGAGAATACGGTGGGTGAGGAAGCAATTCGAAGCCCAATTCATGCAATTTTGCCATCGTTTTCATTGATTTGTGACACGGTGCATTGTCTTGATGAAACAACACTTTTTTCTTCTTCATTTGGGGCCGTTTTTTCGCGATTTCGGTCTTCAATCGCTCCAATAATGCACAGTAATAGTCGCTGTTGATTGTTTTTCCCTTTTCCAAATAGTCGATGAACAATATACCGTGTGTATCCCAAAAAACTGAGGCCATAACTTTGCCAGCTGACTGTTGAGTCTTTTCACGCTTTGGTGGCGGTTCACCGGCCGCAGTCCACTCAGCTGACTGTCGATTGGACTCAGGCGTGTAGTGATGGAGCCAAGTTTCATCCATAGTCACATATCGACGCAAAAAATCGAGTTTATTACGACTTAACAGCTGCAAACACTGCTCAGAATCATCAATTCGTTGCTGTTTTTGGTCGATTGTGAGCACGCGCGGCACCCATTTCGCACAGAGCTTCCGCATACCCAAATATTCGTGAACGATATGTCCAACACGTTCCTTAGATATCTTTAGAGTGTCAGTTATCTCGATCATATTCACTTTACGGTCACTCAAAATCATTTTGTGGATTTTTTTGATATTTTTGTCGGTAACCACCTCTTTTGGGCGTCCACTGCGTTCACCGTCTTCGGTGCTCATTTCACCACGCTTGAATTTTGCATACCAGTCAATGATTGTTGATCTTCCTGGCGCAGAGTCCGGAAACTCATTATCAAGCCAAGCTTTTGCTTCAACTGTATTTTTTCCTTACAAATAACAATATTTAATAAGCACACGAAATTCTTTTTTTTCCATCTTTTTGAAAATAATAAAAGTTGCTTCACTAAAAATGCAATATCTCACATACTAATAGTCCGACAGCTGTCAAATTTTTACACGAATCTTTTGAAGGTTGATACTATCTAAAAATGAAATGGATTTAATTCTAGTGTCGTCATCTAAAGGTCAGACCGGGGACTTTTCAGCCGACCTGTTATAACATTTATAAAAAATATGCAGCAAATTCGTTTGTTTTTAAACTATCAAAAGGGCAAGTGCACGAAGCAACCGGTGGGCATTAATAAATTTGGAGGCCAAAGAGATAGCCTAATCCGAATCTTTACACTGGGCATTACTTCAGACGCTCCTCTGTAACAATATTAGTAAACGCCGGTGGTGATCTTTTAATCCTTAAGCGACACGGCAATTGGCCGTCTAGCAGAGAGTTACATAGACCAATCAATTAACAACAAATTAGATGTTACCAATAAAATCACCAATTTTATTCACACAAGTGAATAAAGTATTATGCTTTGTAATGTTATCTTCAGACAAAGTGGCAAAGTACAAAAATATCTACAGTAGCATCTACGTAACACATCTACGTGCTTCTCTACCATGCTAATACTTTGTTAGTTTGTTTATATCTTTTTTGACATTTTCTGGCTTCTACGGTTTTTCATATTTAGACATAATTTTGATTTAGACATTTCTGTCCAAAATATAAGAATTTTTGATTTATATTATCATAGAAAAATAAGGACTTTTAATTCTCGATTTTTGATTCAGGTTAGTTAAGTTTATGAATTACTTTTAGTTATTTTATTGTATTTAATAAAATAAAAATTTGTTTCAGTACAAACATCGAGTAAGTCAATAAAGGAGAAAAATTATCTTATATCTATAAAATAAGTCTGATGTAACGAAAGTTTTCTAATAAACTCCTAATATTGACTATTAAAAGTTGAAGATTTGTTGATAATTTCATTCACAGCTAGTTTTTTTTATATTATTTTACATTTTGTAGGAGCATATCGTCGTGAAGAACTAGTTAAATTGACATTAAATTGACTTAAAAATGATTTGTTGATATTAAAAATTAGAAAAAATTTATAGTTGTCAATGAATCTTATCTTGGGTTGTATAGAAAATAAATATTGTTGCATCGTGATAATATTAATCATCAGTATTTATTGATATTTTGTCAACAAAGAAGGTGAACTACAAAATTTACTGGTCATTGCTATCATCGCAGTTTATTCATCTTTTCTGACCGTAAATAAACTGAAACTTGAAATATTTAACAGTTTATTTATGCATATTTCGGTAACAGTGGTAGAAAAAATGGTGTACGTAACACTACCGGAAAGGGTCTTTGGTTTAATTAGTTTTTTCCTTGATATTCATAGTCTAGCTCTTTTGTTTTTTTTGCAGCATTAACTTAATATTAACTTACTTTAAAATGTACATCTCAACCTAGTCCAATTTTACAAAATAAATCTGTGAAAACAAAAGCCAAGTTTGTCAAAAGTTTTCATAAGGTTTATTTATGAAATTAAAAGTATGTTCCATATTATTGGAGGAGCAACTGCCCCCCTAACCTAACCTAACTTAACCTAACCTAAATTACAATATTCTGTTTAAGATGATACATTATAGAAACTTTAGGGACTTTGAATTGAGGTAGATTATTAGCTAATTAATTTGTGATAGAATGTGTAATAGAAAATAAAACTATATATTTACAATAGATTTAAATAAACAATAACATAATTGAAACAGTAACATCATATTTAAATAAAGTACCTTATATGAATCAAATAAAACTTTAATTTCAAATAGAAAGTTTACATTGTCCGATTCGATAAAAACAAACTGAATAATTCTTAGATATTTAGATTTTTTCGCCTTCATTTTCAATGATAATTAATTATTCAATTGGTATTCCAACTACCAGACTATCGCCAACCATTAACATAGTTTCGACCAAATAATCGCCCTACTTAACTAGACTAGATGTCGTACGCACAGGTTAGTGACATCGATGTCCATCAATGAAGAAGTCATCCATTACAAGACGCCTTTGTTTTCTTTAATTACTTTTTTTTAATTCTTTCAGTCGAGCGTTTACTATAAAAGTAAATTCCCTTGCGACGACAAGTCATGGGTATCGTCAGTGGTTTTTCTCCACAAATATGAATAGTTTTGTTTGTTTTTGTATTAAAATATCGTTAAATATTTAAAGAAACAAGAAAAGTTCACATCGGACAATTTTTTATTACTAATGACGTATTTTTCAATCTGAATACTTTGAACGAAATTGGGATAGTAGTCAAAACATTAATAGTACAAATAACTGTAAAAAATTAATAAGAAAAGAACTTACGTTTGAACAACAATTTAATTTATTCCAATCTAACATCCTGAAAGCCGTTAAACAAAGTTTATTGTCTATTTATTCACGGACATCACCAACTAACCCACAACAGCGAATTTTATCTCGATCCTGCAATAAACTTCACCTACTGATAACATTATTAAAACAAATAAAACGAGAAAAAAAACACGACCAAGTTGTCAGACGTTAAAACGTTTAATGTTTGTAAAAACTAGAGTGAAAATGTAAATTCCAATGGCGTATACTTTTGGAAATACGGAGGATTTTAAAATATAAAAACTTTTTTATCAGAATGTATATTATTTAATTAAAGATTAGCAGTAATAATTTGAAAAATAAATTTAAACGGTTTATGAGTATTAGCCAGATTAGGTAGTTTTAATAAATATGGTTTGTGTGGACTACTTATTTACTTAAAAAATTAATGTATCTTACGATCATTGACACATACATAACCTTACAATTTGGTACCTTCATTTCAACATGTAATTTTGAACTTTATCCAACAATCCCTACATAAAATAGTGTACGAGATATTTTTATACAAATTATTAAGATTTACGAGGGCTACATTAGTGTGTCATTAAGACGAAAAATGCGTTCCGTTATTGCAGCTTTAATTTTAAATATTTCGTTGAGTTATTAGGCACACACATACTTAATAAAGTAAAGAATGTCGGGCACAATTTTAGAAATGTGTGGAAATTACTCTATAAACAAACAATAGTTATTTACGTTACAAGTCCGGGAAGTGACTTATTACGGTACGATTACCATAATAATCACTTCACGGACGTGTATCGTACTATATTTTTTTTCATACTGCCTGCTTGGTTTTAAACGCAATAAAATATGACACTGAAATGACATATTTGATCATTTTATTAGAAAGTCATGTAGACTGCTGTGAAAAAATTATGTTACTTGATTTATTCTTAACATGGATGATTTGCTTTATAAATAAAAAATGAACAGCGGTTACCAAGTAACAATGTAAATAAAGGCAGACATATGAAATTTTTCTGCACACACGAAATATCTACAAAGAAAATGGATTTGAAATTATATGAAATTACTGAGAAAACTGCGGAAACGATAGGGCAAATCATTTCAGTTAAGTCTGCGAACTGGCGTGAATAACACAATTTGAAAAGTAGTGCTGATGAAAATGTGATGTTGGCTTACTTTTTAGATGTGATAAGAACAGTTTTTTTAAAGAATATTCTTTTCAACAGTTTAAATTTTCAGTCAAAAACATTCAACTCTTCTTCATTATGGTGCAAATACTCGATGGTAAAATCAATGATTATGTTTAATGAGAATGTCAACATATCAAGTTTCCCAAAGTTGATAGCTTTTATGAAAAAACAAAATGTAGACCATCAGCCAAACCAGTCGAAGGTGCTGACAAAGGAACAAATTGAAAGCTTCATGAGGGACGCTCCAGATAAAGAATATTTATTACTCAAAGTGATAGCATTACTTGGAGTTGCTGGAGGCTGCCGAAGGGAAGAGATCTATAATTTAGAAGTTAGTGATGTGGAGGATACGGGTACTCAGCTAGTAGTTAAGATTAACCAGCCAAAAACGCATATTCGACGAACTTTCACTGTGATTAACAGTGATGAGATTCACTATTTCGATTTGTTTAGAAAATGCATGACGGTAACACGTCTCCCTGATAGCTCTTTTGGTGAGTTATAGACAAGGAAAATGTCTAATTATCGAGATGTAAATTCTAAATTTCTTTTAAGGAATATGTTGAGGACCAGCTAAAAATATCAGCGAGTAAGAAAAGGGAGATACAATTCAAACAACAAGTTGCTGAGTAATAAAATCACTAAAAAATCCATACAAATAACGAAATGCTGCTAAGAAATACTACAGATTTTTGGCTAAATACTGCTTTAGATTAAGTGAGTTTTTCCACATTCTTTATTTATACATACCTGCAACAATCTTTCAGAGGTATAATAAATATGTTCTAATTATTACCTTCAAGTAAGATGGAGGCTTCTTTGTGAGTGACAGCTGTCATTGAGTCTTTTAAAAAAGCAATTTTTAAATAAATATTGGAAGTTTTGTTAAAACGAAGAGTTTTTTATTATCCTTAATAAGATGGACTTCCAAAAAGTAAGGGTTAGTACAATCAATTTAATTAAAATGATTTATTCTTTTGAGGTGAAAAAAGTACATGTATTACAAATTTATTAAATAAATTAATAAGCAAAAAAAGGTTTTTAAATAAAATTAATAATCAGTATTTCCTCCATGGGCATGTATGCATGATTGTAGGCGATGTGGCATGCTATCGATTAAATGGTCGAGCTGGTCTTGCGGAATTCTCTCCCATTCTTCACGAGCAGCATCTTTCAGTTCTCGTAGAGTAATTGGGGGAGGGTTTCGCTTCTTAATGCGTGTTTTAAGAATGTCCCAGGCATGTTCAATGACGTTCATGTCAGGGGAATTTGATGGCCATCTTAATGTGGATATTCCTTCTTCAAAAAAATTGTATACTGCAGCTGTTACAATAAATAAACACAACACCGCCCCCCGGAATAGACGCACAACAGGATTTAAAGCTTCCTCGATGTACACAGAACCAGTGATTCTTCTCTCCAAAACCAGGAGAGGCGTCCGTGTACCCCTCATAATACCACTCCAAACCATAATACTCCCACCTTCAAATGGAACACGTGGTTGGGCTGTTTCTAATCGGGCTTGTCGTCCTGGGGCCCTCCAAACTAGCGTTCTTCGCGAATCAGAAACCAAGCCAATTCTTGATTCATCAGAGAACATCACGTAATTCCAGTTAGGACCATGGTGTAACATTTCTTGAGCCCATTGCAACCTTACAATTTTTTGTTGATAGGTTAGTTTGGGAACACGTAGAGGTCTTCTGCGATACAAATTTACCGCATTTAATATTCGTGTAATTGTTTGCCTTGAGATATTCAGTCCTTAAAGTCTAGCAATTTCTCTGGATATGCCACTTGTAGATTCCTGTCGATTTCTTCGAGCTATCAATGTTATCTGCCGGTCTTGTGCTGCTGTTGTACATCGACTTCTGGCACTTCTGGGACGATTCTTTACATAATTTCTTGGATTTTTTTTTATTTTTGTTACAGCACCCTGAGTAACACCAACAATATTCGCGATATCACTTTGACTAAAACCCTGTTGTAACAAAGCATTTACTCTAGACCTATTAAAATATTATATCATGTCTCTGGGCATTTTTAAACAGCTCAAATGAAATTTAAACAAGAATTGGAATAATGTGAAAGCACCCAAATCAATTAAATATGACCAAATTAACACAAAAACGAATCAAATTTAGCATTATTTTGATTTAAAAACGCTTTAAAATAAATATCAACAAGAGTTTTTAAAAAACCATAGACGTAGATATATTATTTCTAAATATTCCAAACTTTTGGACATATGTGTAGTTTAATGTACTAAGGCTGTCTAGTCTTGAATGGCTTTAACGCTCAAGTTTTAGGAGTAATAATTTCAGAACACTTAAGGTAAAAGTGAGTTTGTTTTCAGTTGTGCTTTGAAGAACTTTAGTGAAAAATAAGGAATGATGTGTCAAAAAATAACAAACAATTATAGATGGATATATCTGATTAGATTTTTACCTTTAACGTTTGTTGTGTCATTATAATCCAATAAGACATTCCCTAATTATCAAATATACATATAAAAAAATGTATTTTTTAGGGGTGCAAACAAAATTTTTACTTCGAGCTACCAATGGCATTACAGTGACTAACTATGCATTACTTAATTGGTTTTTTGAATGACTCATATCTAACCATAAAGAAAAAAAACAACAGAGTTTATTTTTGCATTCAATTATTTAATATAATTTTGCACCACCATAAAGAAAAAAAACAACAGAGTTTATTTTTGCATTCAATTATTTAATATAATTTTGCACCCTCAAGTTTAAGTTGAAGTAGGGTAACATTGGGGAACGAAACAAACAGTTTTTCGGTGGTTTCTACATAAAATCTAGATTGAAAATATTGAAAATACAAACATTAAAAATCTGATTTTATTTTTAAAAGTAAATTTCATTTACTGATTTAAATTTCGCCTTCACTGTGTAACGTGTATTGTTTTAAAAATCATAAATCAGTCAACAAGTTGGAATTTCCGTACATGCGAATTCGAAAAAAAAAAAATTTTCGCTGAACAAGTGCCAGTCCTTGAAATCAACGCGGCAGCAGCAGGTTATAATAGTTATTATTGCATTCTTCTAATTGTAACAAATAGAAAACGAGAGGATGCTTGTAGTATAAAGGTTGCCCCATTGTTTCATATGAACAAGGTTGCGATTCCATCTCGACCAACAAAATCCACGTATTTTCAGTTTATAATAATTAAATTTATTGCAGAAGCTGATAATAGAGAGCCAAATTATAACAAAAAAGCAGTGAGATATAAACATTGTGAAGAGTGACCATTTCAATATTTATTAACTTTTATAATTTGACACAGTTTCTATGGTTACTTTTATTCTACTATTTTGTTAGAAGCTGTCAAAAATTGTTTGTAATTCATCGGGTTCTTTGGGTTTCGGTAGAACGTCACGTGACTCAATGGCTACACGAGAGTTTTCAAAAACTTACAAAGAAGCAATGAAATCAACGTACAAAAAATAATGGCTCGAAGCTATGCAGAGCGAGATAAATTCACTAGGTACATGAAAACCAAACTTGGGACTTTATTAATTTATCTAAAAGCAGAAAATCATTGCCGTGTAAATGGGTAATGGATTTAGGGTAAAGGTGGGGAATGCCGGCCCCCTAAGCTATTCTGTGAATAGTAGCTTTGTTACAAAAGTCAGCTGAAAATTGGGCAAATCAAATCTTGTAGTCCACAATCCGATACTCGCCACATATGCTTTAAATGCAGAAATCACACACAAAGTATCCCCGTTCTTTGTCCGCACATGCCTCATGGGCCCAATCAACACACACACACCGCATTGCAGCCACATAACCCTATGCTTTCCTTTATCACCACAGATTATACATATGTCATCTTTCACTTCCTTCTCACTTGGATACCCAACTTCTGAAGTGCTCTCTTCTGTGACCACCTTTACTTACAGCTTCTTTCAACATTTCTTTTGAGCTCATTATTTTGTGTTTCTATTTGTTCTTGTGCATAATCGTCTTCTGCAATTTTTCGTTTTGTATCTTTATTTTTTGCGTCTTCTTTCATATTTTTCCTTCTAGGCTCAATTTGTTTTTTTCATCTAACACTTCTTTCATGGGCGTTGAAGCAAATATCTCTGAATGTTGTTTCCTATTGGATTTTTTTTCTGTGCTGTCTTCAATCCTGATGGTCTAGGTAATGGGATCAGATCAGAAAATGAAGGTCCTGATTGTTATTTTTTCTCTAGTGTTTTTAATCCTGACGGCCCAGGTAGTGGCATCTGATCAGGAAATGATTCTTGATTATTCTCATATCTAATAAGATAATGTTCAAAATACGCGGTAGATTGCCAAATTACTAAACCAATAATATGCAGGCGGGTAATGACGGCCGGCCGCCATTCCCTGCATAGCAGAGTATGAGTCTTATCTACCACAACCAAGGTCACAATAAATCAAAAGCCACATTTGTTACTACGCAAAAAAATGCTTAACAATCTATCTTTTGATATCAAGTCTATCAGGTAGGGGAGCGGCGGGTATTACCGTACACCTAACTTAAATAAAGGATAATTTGAAATTAAGATGACACAGAAATGTTTTTCATTAAGTCTAGGGCTGATATTCTAATCTACTTTTATTATCAAACACATTATAAAGATATATTTAACATGTAAAAAACTACTCGACCATTTTCACAAACAATGCAGGTACGGTATTACTAGAACCTTGAGTGAAATATCGTACAGTGGTCGGTTAATTTCGTACATTTGACAAAAATTAATTTTGACAATAGCCACAACAGTAATTTTCTGCAGAGTCTTCACCACTGCATAAAGCGTGCGCCCATTGTCCACAGATAACACATCTGTACCATAATTCCTTATTTTTCCCATATTCCCCGCATATAACGCAAATGTCATCAATCCTTTTGTCTCCGAAATGTTCCCAATTTTCATCGCATTCTTCTTCGTCATCGCATATTATTATTTTTTTCATCGTCAGATAAGGAGCTCTCCTGTTTTCTTTTTTTATTAACTTTCTTAACTTTTTTGTTTACAGGTTTTGTTTTTTTCTCACTTCTCGTTTCTGCTTTTCTTTGTTTTTCAGCTTTCTGTTCCTCCAGCTGTTCTAATAAACCCTTCATAGGCGTACCTGTTATAATTGTTGAGTGCTGTTTATTACTTTTACATTTTCGCTTTCCTTTCTCACCATCTTTACCTTTCCCAGTTCCATATTCTGGTGTAAATCACATTCTTTGTGCAAGGCAATTTTAAGAGGACCAAATACAGTTAAATCTAAGGGTTGTGTTCGGTGTGATGTATGTGAGGGTATGGTAATCATAACGACTCCATTGTTACGGCAGCAGTAATAAGTTTTTAGCGATATATGACTGCTATGGTTGTCCAACAATAATAAGACCGTATCTTCTGGGGTTGCTTTCACGTGTTGTACAAAATGAATTAACCATATATAGAATACTTCCTCATTCATCCATCCAGATTTTGTGCATTTATAGATAGATCCATTTGGACCACCTTGCTCCAGTGAAGGGTGCATACGAATACGTGGATAGATAATCATGGGACCTATACAACAGCAGATCGTTATATTCTTCCCCATTTCCCAACTTGTAGCTGCACCAATCTGTTTCATTCCCTTTGGAGCCAGAATTTTACCTGGCTTTTAAACGACATTGATACCGGTCTCATCAACATTAAACATTCGATGTGGAGCAAAATTGTACTTTGTCAATGTATCTTTTAGATTATTAAAAAATAAGTTAATCTCACTTGCGTTGAATGCTAAAATTCTATTTACACTTGTAGGTTCGGGAAGCCTAATACTTATTTCTGGATTTCTTTTGAGAAAACCATAAAACCAGTCTTTGCCAGCTTGTTTTTTTTTCTTTGTTAAATGGGTTTTTAATATTATTTCTTGCAGCGTACTCAAAAACAGCTTCTCTTAATGATATTGGAGTTAGTCCATAAAATAACTTAGCGAGAACCAAAATCTGATCCCTTATTTCGGCTTCTTGTTCCGAAAAAAATACTGGCGCTCTGCCCATTCTGACAGAGAAGTTTATATCGCCCCTTTTAACATAATCTGATAACGTCATTACAGGAACATGATAGAGGGTTGCCTTTGTCCTTAGCTTTTCCCCATTTCGAACAGCATTAACAGCAGCTTTCATCTTTCGCGGTGACCAAGAGTATCTTTTCTTTGGAGACATCTAAAAAAAATGACAAATGTACCTAATACCTTAAAGCTAACTATAAAAAAATAAATATTAATGTAATTTCTTTATAGTTTAACAATAATTATGTACAACCAAAAGTCAAAATTAATTCTAACTGGCAAAAAATATTTCTAATTACCTACATTTAGATCATAATTGGTCCTGCGGGTTATATCGTACAATGTACGAAATTACCCGAAATAGTGGTTTCAAATTCAATATTTCGTAACTCTCGTAAAATGTGTGAAATAACTTTAAAAATAACGTAATCTAAAAATTTAAAGCCTTTTCTTCATGATGAAATAGATACAATATCAAAAATACTTCCTCAAATCTACTTACAGCTTATTGTGTATTCCCAGGAACATATCGCAAGTCGTAAAATGACTCTACACTCATTCACTTCGACAACGGTTATGCTACTGACTAGATAGCTTGCGCACAGTGAATTCTCTCTTTAACAAAGCACAGATGTTAAGGACATACGATGAAAGCTCTGTCGTTTTAGCCAAAACAGTACTGTACGGTATTAGCCTCCGTACGATAATACCCGCCGCTCCCCTACATCGTTCATCGCATTTTGCAAGACCTTAAAGTTATTCTCGCTTTGTATGCAGCTGAGGACTTCTACCCCATTTAGGTTCATCTCAATCACTGGATGTCTAATTTATGGGGTTAATTGTTTATTTTATAGTTTTTTTTTTATTTTTTGACTATTTTGACTTTTTTTATTTTGCACTTTGTATATTGTCGGTAGGTTAGGTTAGGTTAGGTTAGGCTCTATGTGAGAGGTCGTTCAAGTAGGTACGTTTTGTTTTTGTATTTATATTTTATTATGATTGTTTTTATATCATGTGTGTTTCTTTTAAGCTTTGTCTAAAAATTTTAAAAATAGTTTGACAATAAAATTTATTATAGTTGAAAGAAAATATTCAAAAAATTTTAAAAACGCTACTAATTTTTTATTTTTCATATAATCTTTTGGTAGGACAGTGTAAACTCCATGCTTGATTTTTATTTAACTGTAGGTATGCTAAACTAATTACCCATGTTCTATTTATCTGATTCAACAAGAAGAATTCGCATAAATCTTGAAAAAAAATGCATATTCTACTTAATTTCAATAAAGAAATATTTTATTACTCCTCATTGAATAGAGCGAAGCGAACTAGTTTATAAGGAAAAACTATTTGTTCCTTTACCTTTTTAGTTCACCTTGGATGTCAGTCCGACAGCTTCTTTATTGATGCGGTTTGATTAGAATATTTCCAATGAAAGTAAAGCCAGAATGTCGGTGATCACGTTTAATCTGAAACAAAAAAAAAATATTCTATTTATATATCTGACATTTATAAAACACAATTTTCAATTTTAAAACGACTTAATGCCAAAATATCAACTAATAATCTTTTTTTAATCAATATTTATGTTTGTATACACATTTTTTGCACCAAACTGTATAAAAAGAACTGTAGACCTTCGTTGAATAATAGTATAATGCACAAACGTCCCTGCACTCTACTACCTCCGGTGTAGGTGCGGTGTTTTTTAAACGATATTAAAATGTTACTCAGCATCTTTGAACTCTTATTGCAAAACTCAAGTTTTAAAATGTCAATCGATGCTATTTCATTTACTATTAGAACACGAATCTTTTTGCAAATTGATTGTACACCACAATAACATAAACATCTTAAATATTTAGCTGTTAGAATTAAATAAAATCGTAAAGAAATTCAGTTTCGCACTGCATTACCCACGCGGAAGTATTTTTATGCCATTTATATGAACCAGTAACGGTTATGAGTTTGATGTACCAGGTTTTGCACAGCTGAAACTAATGTGGATTTACACGAAACAGAACATTACATGTATAAACTTAAAGTAAGAGTAAAAATGCATGTAAATATGATGACGAAATGTATGCCCAGACTTTTATCATAACGACTTTTGTTTGCGCTGACGTCTGTGTGACCTCTATGTGAAGTTGGTATCGTGTGTACGTACCATAACGGCAAGATATGCCTATTTAAAAAAATAAAATATTATAAACTGTATATTTCATAAACAAAATTTGAATGCTTGTATAGGTGGATTTTCTTTAAAAAAAAAAGAAAACCGGCTTCCGCATTTGCATCAGGGACTGCCAGGAAGCTAAGCTTATTGTACACCCTCGTTTCTAGAACAATTTCATCATCCCTACCTAAATTTCTGCATAAGATCAGCGCCTGCATCATTCTCTTTCTCTGTTCTTTCCCAGCGCTTATACACTGGAGAACATCTCTTCGTGCAAGGCAGTAAGCCATCCCACATGTCGGTTCTGGGCCTATAATAGGACTTTCAGTACTTTTGTTGGCACACTTATCCGTTCCTCATTTCCAGCAAACGCTCTGTGCCCTGGAACCCACAACAGACGTTGATTACAGTGCCATACTGCCTCTGAGGTGAAGTCGTACCCTCGCAACGCCACCAGTGCTCCCTTGTTACCGGAGTTCATGTAGATAGTTTGACCACGAAGATATCTATCTACAAAAACTTCCGCCTGGAACACTGTGACTAGCTTCTCCAATCTTAAATTGGACTCTAGGTCATCAATCCCATTGTGTTCAGTTGGAATAGTATATTTCCAGTTCCTCACAGAATATGCACTTTGCTTCATCTTCTAACCCTAGTTTCTTCATGTGACTTCTTAACCGGTAATGCCCGGTTAAAATTACCGTTAAAATCCGGAGACTTTTTTTACTGAGGTTGAGGCAGACACGAGATTTCTTCTGGTTGTAGTAGCCTGTCTCAGACCTTCCAGCTGATTCCAGTTCTTGGATGTTTCTTTCTCCATTTCTTTTCTTAGTTTTCCTAAGATTGAGTTGCTGCTGATCCCACAGGATGGTTCCGGTCCAAGATATGAGGTTTCAGCTTCTTTTTTTGCCAGCTTATCTGATGTTTCGTTCCCTTCTATTCCTAAGTGTTCTGGGAACCATAGGAGGGTGACAGTGTTCTTCTGGCCTAGTTCATTTAGCTTGCCTAGGCATTCCCAAACCATCTTCGAATTATATTTGAGCTCAGTGCTTTGATGGCTGCTTGACGACTGTCAGACATAATCATAATTTCTTGTTTGCGGTAGTTTCTTTCTATATTTAATTCCGCACATCTTTCGATGGCGCGGATTTCTGCTTGAAAGATGCTTGGGTATGTGTCCAAGTATTTGGCTCTTCGGACCAAAGATTCCTATTGTTGAAAAGAGTGTTTTGAAAGATTGGACTGATGATTGAGAAATGGAAATGACATTTCCAGGAATTTAAATAATAGCTCTTGGTTATTTTAAAATATTATGTTAAATAGAATATTTAAATCCCTTTCAAATGAGGTGTTATATGATTTATTTTTATTTAGAAACAGAAACTAGTACGTCACTACATTAACATCGATGCTGTCATTCGTATAGTCTATAAAGATGGATATCTTAAAAAAAATTGACCTGTTTCGGGAATTTTTTAAAAATCTAATTGTTTTCTAAATGTATTCCACAATTTAACACCTCACTGTACAGCAATGGAGGTATAAACTCAGATGGACTTTACATAAAATTGTAAAGATAAATTTATTGGAATAAGTCAGTGCGATTGTTGCCGTGTTTTTATTAAAATGTCTTGTTCATAAATTGCTTGAAATGTTACTCCTTATTTTGCAGCCTAAAACCTATTAACTAAAATTTAGAACGCTCATATAATTTAATAGTTATCAACCAAGTCCTATGACTTTTAAACCTCCCAAAAAAATATATTTTAAGCACGCCTATGCTCATTGAGGAACTGTAACATTCTACCTATACCATCCCACCCCTTTGCTAGAAGTTTCGTAGCTTCAAAACACGTCCACGCTTCTCACTTATTCCAAAACCAATATGGCATGATTTCAATGTTTACAGGAATGAATCAATTATATTGAATTTTTCATGAAGATAAAAAAATATCTTCATTATAATTTCTTAAGGCGCTTCCTCGTGTTTATAGCTAGATAGTAATAATTTAAATAATTTTGCTTTTATTGTTTCCTATATTTGATTATTTTTATAACTGAATGAATACGATTATGCTGGCTTAGGTTAAATAATAAATTATTTGGTGAGTCAGTCTTCCATTTTAGATTTACAATCTTTTTTATGTACCTCGATATCATCTGAATAAAATTTTAATTTTTTAAAAGCAACATTAATAAAAATTCGCTGTTTTTAAAGTACGAGAATAAAAACAAAAAATTATTTAAATTTTTTATCAAAAAGAAATATAATTAATTTACTGTATAAACAGTACAATTTTTAAATAATATTTATGTCTATTTTGTTTCTTCTATCCATTTTTGAAATTTACACATTTTTCCGAAATTTTACCTACTAAATTAGGGCTTTAATTTTGGAAGAAGAAGCTCTAAGAGTTTGTCATTACAACATTTTCAGTGAGAGAACATATATTTCTCTGGATTATGTCAGTAGCAAACCAATGAATCTAGCACGTCAGCAAGACTTTTAAAAACAAGGTAATCAAAGAAGACGAAGAAGGTAATTATATATTATCTATAGATAATATTGGTTTGAACAAAATTATGGCAATTGGATGTTTTTAAAATCATCCCATTTTTGTGTATTTTTTTACGATAGGTCATATTAATTTATCGAAAACCATTTTATAAATAGTATTTTTTATATTTTGCACTTATAAAAATCTTCATTATAAAACGCATTTGCGTATCGTAATGTAACTTTTACGCACGCAAATTTTTGTTTTAAATGGTTGGCGACATGATTGAAGTATCTAATGACAAGACTATTGACAATGACATTTGTGGGTTAATAGCAATTTATTAATTTTATATTGTTCTTTAAAAAAGTATTTGTGAATATGAATATCATCTTTTACTTATATAATATATTATTATTGGTGTATTAGTCATTTTAAAATATTTGAAAACATTAACATTTCATAATTTAAATGTCAAAACTGTCAAATGTTATAAATTACACAGTGCTACCGACATACTTTTTATTTTCGTAATTACATAAAAATAATAAATTAATTTAAAAAATGATAAAATGGCAAAATATAAAAAATATTATAAACAACTTATTTCATATGGCTGTTGTGACACTCGTTCTTTAAAAAACTCATCGCTTCGCGATTCGTTTTTTAAACTTGAACTCGTGTCATAACAGAATTCCATATGAAATGCGTTGTTTAATATACTATTGGTTACCTTTTAAAGAATATTAATACCAAGCTACATTAGTCAAAGACTTTTCAACAAAGAAACTCCTCTGAGAAAATGCTCAACAGACCGAATTACTCCACTGCGTAAAGCCGGTTCTTCTCTGTGGCCGATTCCATCATAAAGGCATTGGAGTAATTGAGCTTCACAGCTTAAAGCCTTCTTCAGTTTTAACCAGACGACCATGAGGCCAAAAATCCTCAAGAAAAGAAAACCATCTTTTTCCATAGAGTCACAGATACCACAGAAGGAGGCCGGGAAGGATAATCTGCCATATACTTTGGAAACCATCCAAGGCACAGAAAGAAAAAACATGCCAAGGACTTGAAGGACATGAAGAAGAACAAACAACTTTCTGGTAGAAAGAGTACTGGTACTGCTGACAAAGCCTTACAAAACCTTACAACAGCTCCGGGAAGAGTCCTCCCAAGAGTAAATACGGCGAGTATTAAATTTATCCAAGCAAATCTCCAACATCGTCTATGTTGTAAAGAGGATATAGGATCAACGGGGTAGGTCACATTAAGGGCCTAAGATCTATACTTACTAAGGTACTGTATTACAGGAGATAATCCAGGACCTGCATTGTACTTAGAAAGGATATTAATTGTTGTTTGCTTACAGATGTCTGTATAGAAGATGTGTTCGCATAGCTTAAATTTGCAGAAAGAGGACAGCAGACGGAAGAAAGTCGTATACTCCTGATATTTCCCAGGCGAGCAAAATGCAGTAAATCCTTCGCCTACATTGTTGATCTGCAGGATTATTACAATAAAGGAGTGAACGATCTTAGTTACCAACAATTCTTAACACATAGTTACCACTTTGATCCATAATATAATCTTCCAGTGAAGGATTGTCTAGGATCTAAAATCGTTCTATTTTTGGTACATTTTCTCGGCATTGTTAATTTATTGAATAATATTTCATAAATAATGTTTTGGTTATCCTTTTAAGGACATTAACATCAAACTTTATATTAATCTCTCCAACGCAACTAACCAACGCAAAATAATCCATCTCCATGGGAGTTAAACTATCCCTTAATAGCACTGATTCACTGATGCAATACCATTGAATGCAATAAATAGTTTTAAGACTTGCGATTAAAACTATGCCAGTAAAAACCAAAGGAAGGTCTTGCCTTATTAATGTTCTTTGAATCCTTTTTTCCACAAGAAGATTCGCTATTTTGACTTGGTAATATCTCGGTAAATAAATTTGCAGCCACAAATATTTCTTTGATTTTTGCACACCAAATTTATAATTAACCAGAACGACTTCCATAGCAAAGAATATTTTTCTTTCTACTAACCAAATATTGTTGCAGATAGTCGTTAATATCATATTTAGAAGTTCATCTCTTTGAAGTTTATTTAAATAAACAGAACAGGCCTGGTTTGAAGAAGAAAACAGAGAAACATAATCATGCGCGTTGACTTCTATTTGAATTAAAAATCAAAACAAGACAACTAAAAATAGCTAATTATTACCATAATCCTCCTACGACAGATTGTATAATTTAAAAAAACAAAAATAGTTTTTGTTTAATGGCTAACAAGGTCGAATACCTTGAAATACCAACACAAGCTGAAATAATAAAAATGATATTCGATTTAATGTAGTGACATATCATTATTTTTCGAATTCTTCTAAAATGATGTAATAAAAAGAAACAAAAGAATTGCCGGGTGACCTACAAATCGGACAATGATATATCAAAGAAAAGATACTAAGTATTCATACTAGTAGAAATTTTTTTAATTAAACATAAAAGTATTTGTCGCAAGCAGAAACTTCTTATTTCTTTATTATTAAAAGTAAGAAATGCAGTAAATACAAAATAAACAGTACTGAAAATAAAAATTAATTTTTAATTTCTGTAATTTAAGTGTTCAAAATGTTCACCATTTCGACGCAAAAAAGCTTCATATCGATTTTGTAAGTCAATAAACATATTTATAAAAAGTGGTTGATGGAACTGCCGAAAAACATTTTGTATTATCTCCCGTAGTTCGGCAATATTCAAAGGCGGATTTTCCGAATGAAATATTTTTTCCTTCATTATGCCCCAAATGTATGCGTCAGGTGGCGTTAGATCAGGTGAATAAGAAGGATATTCGAAGTCTGTTCCTCGAGAAATTATTCTATTATCGAAATGCTGACGGAGTAAGCCTAAGGTGCGCACAGCTGTATGGCTCGTTGCACCATCTTGTTGGAACCATTGTGTGCGAAACTGTAAATTTGGTGCACAGCAAAAGTTATTTAGATCTCTCACAAAAGGTATAATAATTTTCTCTCTATAACGTTCTTGGTTGACAGTAAGTGGATTCTGATTATCATCTTCAACGAAATAAGGACGCAATCATTCCATAACCAGATACCGCGCACCAAACGGTAACTCGAAGACTGTGGAGTGGTTTCTCTACAATGACATCAGGACGTTCAAATCCAAGGAATCTGGTTGTTTGTCGATTTATATAGCCGCTAAGATGAACGTGACTCTCGTCTGAAGACCATATGTTTTTCAAAAATTCGGGATCTTCATAAATTAAACTCAACATGCGACCACAATAAATTTCTCTTGCAAGTTTGTCCGCAGCATTTAGTCGTTGTCCAACTTGAAAACGGTATGGATAACCACCAATTGATTTGAACATGCGACGTAAAGACGTTTCAATAATGTTGAGTTTACATGCAGTTCTTACAAGACTTCTTTGAGGTGATTGCACAACTTGGTTAAAAACACGTCCTTCATTTTCGTTAGTACATACTGTTTTTCGACGACCTGAAGAACCTTTACGTTGACACAATACACTACCAGTGCGACGAAATTTTTCAACAACAGCTAACATCACACTATTACTAGGAACTGCTTTATTAAATTTTTGTTGATATTTTATTGACACCTGTTCTGAGCTTGGACCATCATTACGACCTTTTCCGTATGAACGAAAATAATGCTCTACCAAAAACACTTTTTCTTCCGTTGTTAGAACCATTTTTAAATCAAATTTAACTGCAGGGTACTATTAATATATCAACTAATGACAATTAAGTCAAATAATATTTGACAAATGCATATTACATAAACAACTCCACAGCACTCTCTGTTTCGGTACTGTTTATTTTGGCGGATACCGTATATCGTACTGACCCCTACATTGTGGAAATCGTGTATACAATTCAATAGTTTGTAATTTAAGCTCTGTTATTGATAAAAAAGGTTTTTACTAAAATAGTGGATACACTGTTTGTAAGGTATTTTGTAAATTCCAATTTGCAAAGAAATCTAGTCAAATTAGTATTCAATTGACTAGAAAACTATTTTTATAGTAAGTTTGCAGTATTTCTGTTTTAGTTTTGCATTTTTATGAAATTTTATTTTAAAAGTAAAAATCTTGTTTACCTCTCACTTACGTGTTTTGTTGGAATAGGAAAAACCAAAAAATATTGTATGGTTAGAAGGACAATGAGATAATCACTTTAACAAAACCGACAAGAACCAATATTTAGCCAGTATTTTATGCAAATTTTTAAAAGTTAGCAAATTTAACAATCAGATTTACTTTAATTTTCTCTCTTTGTCAAATATCCATTATATAATTAACAAATAACTGAATTCTTGGTATTTAAAACAACAGATATAAAACAATTTGAAAAAAAGCTTTGTTTAAACTCTAGGCAAGTACCACAAACCATATTTTTAAATTATTTCTAAAATTTACTACTGTACTTAATTGCCCAACATTTTGCCCGTACGTTCCCAACCTAAACACATTAAATCAATATCAATTTGTGTGTGCAGAATTTTTTTGCAGTTAAATGTCTGAAATTAAAATCTACATCCTCAGTTAGACCTCATTTATAGGTCCAATATGTTTCCTCCTGAGCCTGTCCCTTTAGTTAGTTGTCCAACCTACTGATTTCAATTAGTCTACGAAGGAAGGTTTATTCCTTGATAAGAAATAAATATGATACCGAACACCGTTTACACTACCCAAGTAACACCAAACTGCTTTATTAGGTACTTCAAGGATGCTTTAAAACTATATTTTCAAACTAATATCAAAACCGTTTGATCTTAAAGAAAGCTTAAGGTCGCAATAAAACCGCTATCAGCACAAAAGGACCCACTCTTAAAAATGTCAATAAAACTTAAAAAAAAACCCTTAATAAACCCGTTTTTAAAAAAACTGGTATTAAGATTGTTATTAAGTTACTTTTAAATCCACATTGGACCAATTGGATTTAAAAGTGCTAGCATAAAATATACTTTAAACAAAAATTATCTTAATATAAACAAAATAATGGTAAACTTTAAAACTATCTATAAATATGTTAAATCAAAATGGTGGAAACTGGTATAGAGTATATCATTATAAATATAAATACGTATTGAAACTTGAAAAGAGAAATGTGGGTTGAAAATAGCTTGCGGATTGCAGTTTTCTGATAAATATTAATAAAATAGTCTCTAAAAAAATTTTATTTAAAATTTCAAAAAATATTTGAAAAAACACGGTTTTGCTAATGTTTTTGTCGTATATGCAATTTGGTAGAGATTGAAATTAACTTTATTATTATGTGCCTTCAATAACTGCCATCATGGCGGCAAAGTTTTTATCAAAAAATGGCCTCCGAAATTAATTACATCTACTTTTCCTATTCCAAAAAAACAATAAGAACAAATAGACTTAATACGTTCGCATTTTTAACTCATTAAAACTGATTTGCCTTAATGTGGTAATAGCAAATGCTGTTTGGTAGAAACAACAAAACCTAAAATTTAAATTGGTTCGTTTGTTTATAGTTGTGTTCGTTTGTAGTGTGTCCAATTTCTGCTATCTTAACTACGCAGCTTTTCAAATAAATAATTATAATATTTTTATTAAATATTTCACAAAAACGCACAAATTCTACACTACTGTTTGATGTTTCTCATCAAAATGTCAGGTTCATTTTAACATGAAAAGAGAGGGAGTGGTTGTAGTTTTAATATCGTTAAATTTATATCCAATTACCCTTAGCTGATACCAAATTTACTTAACTAAGAGCAATCAATTTTAAAATGGTTTTATTGTGTGACAAAATAACCTTAAAATCAAAATATTTACATTAAGAATATTTTTTAAACTACATTAAAACTAAAATGGCATGACGATGACCACATTTTAACCTAAGAAACTTTCAGTTTTTAATAAAACTAAAGGTTTTTATAGTTACTAGAACTAAAGCATTTATAAAACTATATTAAAACTAAAAAAAGTCTAAATAATATTAAATGTAAATGTAAATGCTTTTGATTAAAACTTGTATCAAAGCTAAACAGTTTTTATGAACAAATAGTAATACTTACAAGGCAACTTTAAAACCATTGTCTTTTTATTTACCACAATAAAACTTTTTTAAAACCCCAATAAACCCAAACTAACACACACTTTTTTATTGTCTAACGCGCGTTCAGATAACCAAGTTTCCTTCTTCAGAGACCGAAAATTAAAGTTATATCTACAAACCTCGGTTTTATCTTTAATTAGGGAAAGACGAAAGGGTTATTTAGGTAATTATTGCAATACGAAATAAATAAAACCTGAATCAAACACATTATTACATTAATATATACAAATGTCTTTAACAAACAATTGTTTTGTTTAACAATAATTTTAATTGAATTATTTTTTTTTGTTGTTTCCGTGGACCTGACTAAAGAGTTCTTCCAGGAAGTACTTCAGGACTAGAAGGTCCTTGAACGAAAGGATATTATGCTGTGACGGTCAAAACATAATTATCATATCGTTCGAACAAGTTCAACAAGTTCAATAATGGTCATTTTTTCGACACATTTCACGAGAAAAGGGAAAATATAAAACAAATTTCACTCCACAAATTAATTTTTTTGGATCGATCTCAATAGCGATGAACGACAAGTGAAAAATATACTATGGGGCCTTAAATATAGACCGTGATAAAAGCCAGAAAAAAGTATTCCACAAAAATGTTCGTTTTTTTTAATATGGCGGAAATTGCAGAAAGTAATTGCATTTACAAAAATGTATAGAATAACTAGACTATAAACAAACTAGAGAAACATCCAATGAAAATAAAAATAGATAGTATTACAAGGAAATGGCTCTCAACCTACAAATTTATTTAACGCGAATCAAACGCGAGTAATTTCAAATCTTTGTTGTATGTACATTTTCGTATATAGAAAGTAGATTTTGAAGACGTCACGTTTATAATCAATTCTCCTTTATAATCGCCTATCAAATTTTTCTAATCAGCGACGAAGAGACTGTAAACGTACGTTCGGCGCGATTTTACTGCGGTTTCTATTTATAAACTTTCGTGAAAATGTTATTCGGATAACTATGCCGAATATCCATCAATTAACATAAATAAACAATATGCAGTTGTTTACTTTTTATTGAAGTGAACCAAGAAATGAAGGTGAAAAATAATCGAACAGACCGAAAAAGCACTAAATGTTATTTTTTCGTTGAAATATGTAAAGGTAAAGTTATTTACGTTACAAGTCCGGGAAGTGACTTATTACGGTACGAGATAGATGTTTATGGACGAGGCGACGAAGGAGCCGAGTCAAGAATATCTAATCACTTCACGGACGTGTATTGTACTATATTTTTTTTCATACTACCTTTGGTTTTAAACGCAATAAAATATGAAACTGAAATGACATATTTGATCATTTTATTAGGAAGTCATGTAGACTGCTGTGAAAAAATTATGTTACTTCATTTATTCTTAACATGGGTGATTTGCTTTATAAATAAAACATGAACAGCGGTAACCAAGTAACAATGTAAATAAAGACAGACATATTAAATTTTTCTGCACACACGAAATGTCTGCGAAGAAAATGGATTTGAAATTAGATGAAATTGCTGAGAAAACTGCGGAAGCGATAAGGCAAATCATTCCAGTTAAGTTTGCAAAAAGATGTGAAAAGGAATATGCCCTGTTTTGCAACTGGCGTGAACAACACAATTTGAAAAGTAGTGCTGATGAAAATGTGATATTGGCTTACTTTTTGGATGTGGTAAGAACAGTTTTTTTAAAGAATATTCTTTTCAACAGTTTAAATTTTCAGTCAAAAACATTCAACCCTTCTTCATTATGGTCCAAATAGTCGATGGTTAATGAGAATGTCAACACATCAAGTTTTCCAAAGTTGAAAAGGAAATCCATCTCTCAAATGTG
Organism: Ophraella communa; assembly: GCA_035357415.1. NCBI lineage: Eukaryota > Metazoa > Arthropoda > Insecta > Coleoptera > Chrysomelidae > Ophraella > Ophraella communa. The sequence goes on along the minus strand of CM068989.1, from coordinate 9,522,480 downwards.
GATGATGTAGATAATCGTAGTAATAAAACTCAAAGTCTATCCACAACGTTTAATAGTAAAGTTCACAAGTTAATGCGCAACATGTTTCGGTCTTCAGACCATCATCAGGCTATAAAGAAAACAATAGTATCAGGAAAGTCAAAAATAGTAATAAAATGAGCCAAAAATTCATAAAGAAAATATTCCTATAAGACCAGTTGTCAGCTTCACCAATTCTCCAGTTTCAAAACTAGCTTCTTTCCTTAATTCCACTCTTCGAGATTTAACTAACTTTCATAATGAACTTTCTATCAAAAATTCTTTGTCTTTAGCTAATAAACTTTCTTCATTTAAAGTTCCTAATAATTGCTTAATGCTTTCTTTAGATGTTACCAATTTATTTCCTAGTATCCCTCCTTCAGAATGTATCGCTTTGGTACGAGATCTATTGTTTTCTAATAATGTACCTACCCATATCTCTTTAGACTTAATCTCTCTTTTGGGCCTTACTCTAGAACAAAACTTTTTCAAATTTAATGATTGTTACTATAAACAAACTTCGGGACTCTCTATGGGTTCCAATCTGTCCCCATTCCTAGCTGAAGTCTTCATGGCTAATTTTGAGCAAAAATTTATTAATTCACAATTTAAAAATCAGTTGTTGTTCTATTCGAGATATGTGGATGACTGTTTTGTTTTGTTTGATGGTACTATGTCAGATATTGAGAATTTTCTCCTTTACATTAATTCTTTACACCCTAACATTAAGTTCACCTTTGAGATGGAAGTTAACAATCAATTACCTTTTTTGGATTTACTGATAACTAAAGACCCTGATCTGAACACTTTTAGTTTGATTTCAGATATTCTTCTTCTTTTTAAGTCTTAACACACGTTTATTTCAGGATTTCTTACCATTTATTGATGTTTGTAACTATTTTCATCGATATGTGTAGATGGTGGCTTTTTGTTTTGATTTTTATTTGTGAAATTGTTATATTGAACTCATCTCTTATATTTACCCCTTTCAATTTCCCTCTACATCCAAGTTTCCTTCTTGATTAGTTATTCATTTGGTAACCCTTCCGGATGTAGGTTGGCACTAAACTACTTCCTCTTTATGCTTTCTTTAACTGTAATTGCCCTTCATACTTATAAAGTTCTTCAAGTGCGTTGGTGCTGGTACAACTTTTCCAGTTCGGCTTTTTTGAAATGTACTTGATGTTATTTATCCTAATTTACATAGCATTACTGCTGAGATTGAGATGACTAACAAGAACCTTCACTCACAATTTAGGATCGACCTGTCTTCTTAATCAAAAGGAGATTGAACCTCTACCATGGATCTCTCCTTTTTTTGATTGTTTTTACAATCACTCCATTTTTTCTCTTCATATAAGTTTTTTTTTCTTCTTGTTTCTCTTATTAATGTAACACTTGTTATTTGCATTTCCTTTTGGGATACAACATTCTTAGCATGAATATAGTCCCACTTTTCTATCCACTTTAATTCAATCAACACACCCATCATTCTCTATTTTTATAACTTATGAATTTCCTTTTTCCTCTTCTTTTTATATAATAACTCTCTTATTCATCCATTATTCTTCATTTTTTCATGGATGTTTAAGTTTTAAATTTTGAATTATTTGCAATGCCTACATTCTGCACATACAGGTGAGTTTAGATTGGTTGTATAACATAATTAACTTGCTGTTTTGCCATAGTTTAACTTATTACAAAACCATGTATTTAACTTTTGCTTTAAATTTGTATTTTATTTCTTTTTGTAATTATTTGTCAGATTTGAGATAGTTTGACTTTAATATTTGAGGTAATGTAATGTAATGTAATCTGATAACAGACACCACTCGCTCATTTTATTACTATTTTTGACTTTCCTGATACTATTGTTTTCTTTATAGCCTGATGATGGTCTGAAGACCGAAACATGTTGCGCATTAACTTGTGAACCTTACTATTAAACGTTGTGGATAGACTTTGAGTTTTATTACTACGATTGTTTTTCCAAAGTTGATAGCTTTTTTGAAAAAACAAAATGTAGATCATCATAAACAGCAAAAATCATTCGAAAACCAACAGTTGAATCTGATGTAGTTGTGTTATTGTACACAATTCTTAAGATACTATCAACAAAATCTAATCGTGGTACTCTTTTATTATCCTCTGCCCGTCTATTAATAAATATGAAACCAGTGTAGGTGTTGTTGCATCTATACCAAACTATCAACAACAAAAAATATTAAATAACCTTTTCTTCAGCCGACACAAGTCTCATCTGAAAACAAAATTATGCCGTTACATTCTAATTAAAATCCCCAACGCGAGTCGTATAGTCTGTCCCACATAAAATCAAAGAAATCCCGCAAAGTTTTATTGACATTATTAAAAGTTGCAGCGTTCTCTGTTTACAAATAAACTGCAATTATAGAAAGCAACCAACAATTGATGTCAAAATATGAAAAACTTTGTTTATTTAAAAAATTGGTTAATAGTAGGTAAACTGGTAAGAAGCAAACATCTGATGAATTTTACGTATAAATTATCATAGAACTGCATATTAGTATTTCATTTTCATCGTGTAGATCTCTCCGCGCATTTATGCAAATCAGTGTACTTGAAACTAGAGGCCTAGATCGTGTTTCGGCCTTTTCTAGGCCGTATGCCGGTCACATCCGAAGTACGAGACCTGCTAGCTATCAATATACAATATATATGTAAATGGATTTTTTGGGTCATAATATCCTGCAATTTTGGTTAGATGCAGTCGGAACGAATGTAGGTGACCCGAAACAGTTTTTACTATTATTTATTATTTCTTCACGGCATTTTAATAAAATAAACAATGGAATCGGATTGGGAAATAAACTACAAATGTTTCTTATTGTTTTGTAATTTTGCTTAAAAAATTCTTTTGTTGTAGGGTGTAACGGATTTTCAAAAGTCGCAAAATGGACACTTCAAAATCACTAAAAAAACCACCAAATCAGGGGGATCCTAATGTCTTATAATCTCTTCCGAAATATGAACTCCGTAGTCAAAGCCCTTTGGAAGATATTAGAAGAAATAAGAATTTCAATTCGCCCCTTTAAAGGGTTGTATCTCCTTTATTATTCGGTTTTATAAAAAAGTGTACATAAAGAAGTACCCTTATTTTTTGACGTACTATGACCTCTAAAAATTAATGTACACAATTCTGGACCACCCTGTATATGCTTTCCATAACTACAGCAAGCTCATAGTCTTGAATAAAAAAATAATTTCTAGGGATTCTTTTTAACTTAATAGTTTTACGTAAAAAAAACTTGAACTTAGACACTTAATATGGCGTTTACATTACCCTTCCACGTTATCATATTACACTACAACTTATTTATAACATTCCACATCAGTGAATTAGGCAAGTCTAATTTGTTTTATCAGTAGAAACACATTCAAACAGCAAAAAATACTTTCAGCGATTCAAATAATAATAAATAAAAATAATACCAATTTTTTTGCTATTTTTTTCACTTTAACGGCGACAGTCACGCGAGCGAACAATAAACCATCACTTACTTCTTATCGGAAATGTCTAATGTTCCGAATGTAGTGAAATAAAAAAAAATGGGGCTTTCAATTTTAAAACTGGCATTGGCATTAAATCGTTTAGAAGCAAAAAAGAAAAACAATATAAAATAAGAAGTTACTCTTCGCGTAATGCCAAAATAAAGTTAAATCTATTTCTTAGATTTCAAAGTTTATGTCCATAGTTAACTGTAAATTAATAAAATTACTGTGTTTTGCTTGTATTATTTTGACGACAAAATAAAAAGGAGGATATGTTAAAAAAAATAATATAAAATAGACTAAATTGTTCCGAGCCTTACTTTAGTGGGAGTTCTTTTTATTAAGAGCACTAAACAAAGAATTTTGTAACAAAGAAAACTTAATTTAACTTTTTAGTTAATGACAGCTGTTTCAAAAAATCCTTTCATCGTCAGATAGACATAGTGTTAAGACTAGACCAACTAAGTAATAAGAAATAACAGTATTAAAGCTTAGATTAGGGATTATCCTGGATATTTCATTCTAAGATCGGTATAAATGTGCAAAAAATGTATTGATCTACTTAATATATTTTTGGTACACTTATGTCTTATCTATGTATAAAATGAAGACTCAATAAAAGCAAACAGTTTAATAGTGGAGAACCTCAAATTATGCAAATCATCTTGAACACCAAGACTCATAAATAAAAACCAAGGAAGTAGAAGTACTACACCAAGGCTTCTGCGCAATCCCTTTATACCCATTGATAGAAATAGAACAAATTGTAAAAGTTTAGGAAAAAGAAATTAGGAAATTATATCCATGAAAGAGGCAGCAATAGATACATATAAATATTATAACGACATTAAAGAAGAGAACTACACCTAATGTATGTGGATTTAAAAGAGGCTTTAGATATGATATCCCACTTTAGAATAGCGTGATTGCTGTCTGGATTCAAAAATTAATAAAACAATGAACTTTATCAACTAATTAATTATATCCTGTATATTTTCAATAAATTTTATAAATAAATATTAATTTCCAATAACCATTTTCCTAGTTCCAAAGTCCTAATTCTACAAAAAAAAATAAAATGCAATACAAAACATTAAATATAACCTCAAAATTTTTAATCCACACTAATTTTTTAAAAACATTTATTTAAATATCTATTTTATTACCAAATCTGTAACAATTCGGTGTTTTCCATTTTTTTCAAAATCATGAAGGAAGACAGAGCAGCAATCAATTACCCCAAAAACCAAAAAAACTTACATTAAAAAAATTTTGTAGCATAGTTATTCCATCCTCAAATTCAAATTTAGAAATTTGCCGCGTAAACGACTAGACCCAACACTACACGTCACTACTCATATGTGTAATTGAAAGCGCCATAATTTTATTGTAAACAGTGTATCTGCGAGATTGTGCGAAGTTTTATATTTATATTTATTCATCTCTTTTCTTTATTTTTGGTTGATTTTCATAAAAATAAGTCAGTTAGACATTTTTTAATGCAAAAAGCACAAAATAAGTACTTACGCTGTTGCTTTTACATTTCGAAATTCAGCTGCATTCAAACCTAACCTAACCCAACCTAACCTTACCATGAAAATGTCTAATGATGGTAAATTGTTTGACAATGCTTTCACAAACCCTACTGACGACAATTTATGATTGCATACACAAATAAAACCAATAATTCACAATAAAATCAAAAATAAAAGTCCAAATCTCTCAACTACCACACCTTAAATATAAACAAACTGTCATCGATATGAGTTTTGACGTCACGACCAATGAAGGTGCGTTTCGACTTCTCTATTTGAATTTATCGATTTGAACTTACTTTCAATTTGATATTATATAAAAAATAACCAGAATTGTTGCATTGTAATGAGTTTAGGATAAAATATTTATAATTTACTATATGATTACAAAGGAATTTCATTGATTTATTTCTAATGAAAACACCGAATGTATGTTTTTTTGTTAAGAACGGTTACGTAACTTTAGTCATCACCTAATGATAATTAACCCTTCGTAAATTGAAGACCGGATTGTTTGTGCTGTGTGATAAGTGAAAGTTGTCAAATTATCCAGTACGTATATACTTAAGTAATTATGCAGTCAGTGAAGCACAACAGCATGTCAACATTAGAGTGTAAATGGCCAGTACAATGAAAAAAAAAAAGATAAAATATTTTCTTTTCAGTTTTTTTATCTTAAAATTCTCCCTTTGTTTCTCGATTACTTTATATTATACGTTAATTATCAACTGATTAATATCTCTCGGTGAATCAATCAATCTGATTAATTTGATGTCTTTAAGCACAAATTTGTTCCTGCCTACTCGAATTCCAAAGCGGAGATTGTATCCAAACGGATTAATGCATTGATGAATTTCGCAAAACTGCAACTATACGAGGGCACCTCACCAAATATCTGTAAGATTTTGATAAATAAATATTCTATTGCTGTGGTCCTTTTTGAATTTGTAATCTGAATTACGTCAAAATTGTACGGTTGTGGGTGGACCTGATTGCACTAGTTCATTACAGGAAGTAATTATCACTGCAATTTGGAATGTTACTTAAAGATAAAATATTTAAATGAAGCAAATCATCCATCTCTCGAATGTGACTCTTCTTAAATGAAGAAAGGAAAAAAACCAATGTCAATGTCACAAAATATTTATTTATTGTTATATGAATTTGTTGTAAAAAAGCGACTAGTTTCGGCCTACAATACGGCCATCATCAGGCTACAAAGAAATAATACATTACATAGCTGATAGAGAAGCAATTTACAAAACAATCCTTACCTATTAAAGTCAAATACAATATACTGTTAAAGAACCATTCCAAAACGATTGCAAGCATTGCAGTATGAAATTAAATTTAATTTTAATTTTGTTTATAAGCACTTGTACCAAATATGGTGACCACCGATGATTAAAACCAAGTTAAAGAACTGTAGATGAAGTTAGAAAATGTAATGGGAGTCAAAAAATTGTTTTGGACATTGAAAACAAAAAAGAAAGGAGAAAATGGAGAATAAAGATTGAAAGAGCAAAGGGAGAAGCCTAGATCTCAATGTAGATAATTATGTAGTAAGTTTGGAAACTTGAAGAAGGGTTGAAGAACCCCTGATATAGATGTATCCAAAAGACAGAGATCTATATAGTTGGAAATATTGTTAAAACGATTACGAAAAAAGGTTTTTAACCCGTATAAAACAGGTACAAAAAACCAAAAGACATACCTCTTGTGTCTCAGAGAAAGGTTTCTAGAGCACAAAAGGAAAGAAAATTCGATAGGATTCCACAAAATTATGGAAAACCAAATTAGGAAAGGTATCAAAATTAACATCAAATTATTAATAATATGCATCTTATTATCTATACCTGATGCCTGATGGTGGCCGTATTGTAGGCCGAAACTAGTCGCTTTTTACAACAAATTTATATAGATAAAATATTCAGATAAAATATTTGTTTTAATTTCTCTCAAAAATGTTTGTTTTTTCAAAAACCTATTAACTGCCTACAAAATAAGCTAACAAAAATATAGTAGTGACATTTTTCACACGAGTTGGAAATATTGTAGCACGAGTTAGATAGTTATGAGTGTGATCACTTTCGCACAAGTAATGTACACTATTTTTCCTACGACCACTTATTTTATTAAATAAATTGCAAAACAGCTAAATGTGATTTTAAGTAATGGCAATACAAAAAATCAATAAATGGACAGCTTAATCGCAAGGTTGGGTGAGAACAGTGAGTAGGTGGGAATAGATGTGATACTAAATGGTCGTAAAAAAAATATTTTGTGTATTGTATAACACACGAGTTGGAAATATTGCAGCACGAGTTAGATAGTTACGGGTGTGATCACTTTTGCACAAGTAATGTACACTATTTTTCCTACGACCACTTATTTTATTAGACAAATTGCAAAATAGCTAAATAGGGCTAAAATTGGAAGTAGAGCTAAAATTGGAAGTAGAGCCAAAATTGGAAGTAGAGCCAAAATTGGAAATAGAGCCGAAATAAATACATTTGTATACTAAATCTTTTAAAGGTCTATTGCTTAACAACCCAGAAACGTTGGTAATGCTACACATAAAGTACCAACATCATTTTGGGTCGACTATTTTTTTCCGAGTTTTGACCTTTCAAACCTGGTACATCCTGTATTTAACAACCAATTATTAAAAAAATGTTTTTTTTAGATGATGCACATAAGATTTCCGATTTCTGGTAAATTTAACTACCATGAGAAACCGCATAACCTGGATGCGAGTTACTTTCAAGAGACATTAAAAAAAATACGTGACTGTGAGCAATCTCGAGATAAACTTGACTTTCACGGTTACTAACCTACCTTTACACCTATCGAGATATTATCGGATTAAGTAAAATTTCCATCTAATCGTCAATAACATTCTCTAACTAAAAAGATGCTCGTTTCTTTATTATTCCAGTATGTACATGTAATTGAAATTTTTATCAAAATAATAACAATGATTCGTACAGTATGAAAGGTGGAGAAAGGTGAACGGAACAAAGTAGACCAAAACAAATCCCATTTTTTTTTAAAGTGTAATAAACGGATAAACGCTATGATTATCTTTTTGTAAACGTTTGCTGACCCTCCTACGAGGTTTTTCCGACAGATTTCAACATAAACCGCTTAATATGCATGGAATATTAACATCTTACGGGCTTCTTCAACATGTACAACAGACAATTTCACGCATATTTAGTTTTTATGCAAAAGTATGCGAAACAATAACAACATAAACAATGTTACGGTTAATGGTGAATTTATTGCAAGTCCCTAAGGTATGAACATTGACGTAGAAAACAGTAAAAACCTTAACTTTGGTCTAATTTTAAAATTTAAGAAAAAAGTAACATACTAAATACAGTAAATATGTTGTTGAAATTATGCTTGTGATAAAAAATGCATCTAGGAAGAACACAATAAATGTGGCTGATATTTCTATTAAGTAAACTGGAATCAAGAAGTACACAGTTGACAGTTCAGTGCGTTGAAATAGACAAAAAAAGTCAACAGTATCTATTTTATATTTTTATTTTTACACTAAACCTGATGATGGTCTCCATGTAAGGCCGAAACAGGTAACAAACATTTTTTTTATCCATCATAATTTAAAAGTTCTGTGACATTAACTTGGGGTTCATATGAATGGAGCTAGGTTAGGTTAGGCTGCTGGTGAGTGGGTATATAAGGTCCTCACAGCCTATTTTGGCTCACACCTATTCAGATTTCACCAAACAAATTCGGCTTCTTAGTTTATTTGGTGAATGATATTTCAGGTTCCATGGTCTGTCATCTAGCCAAAAAGGACTCAATCTTTTTTATTAATTTTATTTTTATAAACTCAATCTTATATTTATTTTGACTCTAACAAATTGATCTGAATAATAAATAATCTAAATAATAAATACATGTCAAATCAAATCAAATTTTATTGCCATTCCACAAAAAATCTCGACTCAAGGAAGAAGCAAAAGCTCGCGCGATTTTTTCACTAGTTTCGGCCTATTAAGAGGCCATCATCAGGCTAAAACATGAGGTTAAAAGTCAACATGACAGAATAAAAGCAATTAACCAAACAAATTTTGAAAGTCAATTATGTGTAGGTAGAAGTTAGTATAAAAAATTTGACTATTTTTGTGAGTCAATAACGAATCAACTTTTATTATTAAATCAACAAAAACTTGTTTTAATTATCACCTGTCACTCAGTATCTCTCAGTAAATATTTTGATATCAGAAAAATAGAGGGAGAAATACGAATTTAATGTCGAATAATAAGTTAGAGAAAGAACAAAAATATAACTTCATTTTGCGAAGAAAAAAAAATGTCATCCCTTTTTAAATCATTATATTGAACCATATATGTATATACAGCATATGGCTTGTCCAGTATAAATATAAGTGCACGTCATCAAAGTGAACAAATCGCTCTGTTCGTTTGACTTCCTTCGTTCGTTTGCTACTGTCAATCAGTATCTTTTTTCACTGTAAATTTGCTAAATATTTAAATTCGTAGCCCGCAAGTAATTACAAATAATAAATAAATGCTTTAAAAAAGGTTACGTAATTAATTTTATATCAAATACAACTCCTGAACTAATAAAATATAAACTTCAAACGAACATAACTCGGGCTAAAATAGTTTATATGTTGGCAATAAATGCCGCACTTAAATATGGTTATAAAATTCTAATTTAGTGCTGAGGTATTAACATCAAAATAAAACTCTTTTATTAAACAAAATAGCATTAAAATAAGTTTTGCTTGGGATATCATCACAAATAACCTTTTTATCAGTATAACTAACCTAGCTTAATATTGTACTCAAATAAAAAGGAGAATGTTATAGAAACTTCGTTTGACATTTACTAGATTCTAATACTATTTAAAATGGTTGGCAACATAGTCCGTTCTGACAGCTGTGACGTGCAATTATATTTATACTGGACAAGCCATATATTTATGTTGTAATGAATATTATGATTTGAGAGATTATTTTTTTGATTTATTTATTTATAAATTTGATCAATATTTGATATTACTTAAATGTTATAATAGTAGCAAGATCTTCTTTTTCTCAGGGGTGTTTGGTTATGCAAGTTTCCAGTTGGATTATTAGGTAGGTATTTGAATAAAATTTGATTAATTTCAATTACAAATTTATTATAAGAGTTAAATGAAAACAGTAATATTTAAAGTTTAATAATGAAACTAATTAGGAAAATATTAAAAAGAAAGGCCTTTTAGTAACTAAAAAAGAACTTACTTGATGTTGAATTAAGTTAATTTATGTAATGGCAAGTAAGATTATGAAAATACACTAATTACTGAATATCAAGTAAATTCCTTTGTTTTTAAATTATAAAACTTAACTATAATTTTTCAAAAGTTTACAATTTTATCTGACCTTGATGTAAAGTCCTGCTTCCTGATTGGTGGAAAAAGTCTGTAGTCGCTCTATGAAAAACAGAAACGACTTTGCGACTTTGGTAAAATGTATTGTTGTTAGACGATTAGTTTCTTGTGTGATATTATTGTTCTTTGTTCCTCCAAATTGATATAGTTCAGTTTTTGTTGGATTACTGTTCCTTTAATTGTATTAATAATAGTAAGTACTCTTATATTCTTCTTTTTTATCGACCGAAAACGTTTTAAGTTCACTTTTTTGGCACTTTATTTTACTTTTTGATTGTTTTACTTTATATTCTTAACGTCACTATTTAACACTTTATTATAACTACTTTAAAACTGTTTGTTCACTTTGTTGTAATTTACTGTTCACACTGACTGATCTATGTTTTACTACCAATAATATACTACCCTCTACGACCTCTTTTCAAGTCTTTTTATAGGTTTCAAACTTTCTAGAAACTTCCTTATTGTTCTATGGGTTAGTCATTTCTGGAAAAATATGTGTATCTCTTTCTTTCCTATTTATGACTTTATGACTATGACTTCGTCTATCATCGATCACTCCAGAATAAAAATATAGTAAAATATATCTGTCTCCTTTTTACACATTATCTGTCTTTTTTTACTCATTATATAAACAATTTTCGCAAAGTTTCTAGTAAGTTTTAAATAAGATATTTATGTACTAACTATTGATACATTACATAATAAAATTATTTCTAACTTAAAATTTTCTTACAAATACACAAAATATATAATAAAATAATACAATATAATAAAAATTATTTGATTAAGTTATATTAAACAACTTCTGTTGATATTATAATTATCATACTATTGTCAAATATTTAAATATTACAATATTCTATCATTCCTTTCAACGGTCAGTCGTAGAAAACTATAGTATGCACCTTGAAGATCAGACCAATTAGATATAATAGAATTTCACAGAGTAAAAGTAATTACAATAAGTTGGTATCTGGAACTTCGAACTAACTGATGCACTTATTGCGTTTGCAATTTTTGTACCTATTATTATTTTAATTTAATTTTATTAATCTTCTTCATCCTGTCAGTTCCATTGAAGTAGGAATGAAGACTACTTAGATGAATACTGAATACTCATCTCTTCTTTCAACTTAAATATTTTGAATGTACACCGCCCTGACGGAAACTGTGGCACCCGCTGTACCTTTACAGGTGCAAACCGTACAAAACTCCATTAAAATGTATGACGAAAGTCGTTCATATATCATTTCGTTGTCCTGCTATGCATTTCAAAACGACATAAGCAAAGTCCTCCTCATTGCACTTACAAATTTTAACACACCTTCCTATTTGTATGAATTACATACATAATAAGTTAATCTACATCATAAATCGATACACAAAAGAAAAGGGCAGCTACTATTGTTATCTGACCAATTAGTATTCCTCAACGCAGTACGAGATATTGGTAAAAATCAATCAGGTTTTATTGTTCACAATAATAAAGAAATGTAAACAGCAAGTACTATTTTCTAATAAAAATGTTCTAACGACATTCGTCAGAACGAAACAAAATGTGCTCACGCATGGCTCAAACAAAAAAATTAATGTATTCAAAGATTTAAGCAACATCTTCAAATTTAGCTTCCTCTATGTACCTTTTAAAACATTCATGAATATTTTAGCAGAGACGGATGCATACACAAAATTTTAAAAAGAACAAACCAATTGCTATTATAATTGATGACATTTTGATTGATTTAGAATATCTAAAAATTGACTCAATATCTAAAATCTTTCTAAAATTCTAACGATTACAATTTCCGAAAAATAATTAAAAAATATTTGTTTCTAATAAATATTCAACATAAAAAAGAAATAATTCAAATTAAAACTAATTAATATGTCGTAATAAAAAATGCAAAGTATGATAAATTACATACGTTTTGACTTCATACTGATAAATTGCAATGTTTCTAATTTTCTCGAATATTTTGTTACTTTCTCTTGACTTTAAAAATTTAGTGTGATAATTGATATTTAGAGTTACAGATGGAAAAATTTACAGGTGCTTTACTAAACTATCATAGGCGCGCCAAAAAAACAATAAATCTAATTAAAAAAATCATTTAGCATACCTCAAGGAGAATATAAATTAATGTGATGCAAACAAATAATACTGTCGTTGCAATAGTATTAATTCACATAAGTCACAAATAAAAACGGAACTTGGCAAGTTTAACTTTCTCTAATGTGGTATAATCCCATACAATACAACCAGCGACGGATTTCGGTCTACATCAGACCATCATCAGACTTAAAAACAAACAGATCAAAATATTATAATCAGAAATCGTAGAGAAAGCAAATATAAGAACGTAAAACTGTAAATATGGATTGCCCATGAAAAAAAATTAAAAGATCGTATTAATTGAAACCAGGAGCCATTAGCACAGAAATTGCGGTCATCGCGGAATTGTGAAATTTTTAAGAATAAAGTTTTGAATAAACATACGAACCAATTAATTTTTGATTAAATTAATTATCCAAGTGACATAAAAATCCGAACACCCAGTTTAAATGATTTTATTTTAATAAAATTTGGTGAATTTATTTATTTTACTGAAATAAACAATTGATGCTTTTTTTGAAATCCACTAACAATTCAAAAATGAATATTATAGCCGTAGTAAAGATCCTAATTTTGCGGATTTTGTTTCTTGACATTATTTACGATTGGTTACGATACCTAGGGTACGGAGACCTGTACGATTTCATCAACTTAGTGAGTTTGATAGTGGTCGTATAGAGGGACTTCGGGAAGCTGGATTTTCTTTTCGGGAAATTACAGTTAGAGTGCAAAGAAGTGCAGAACCGTGGTTAGGTGTTGTCAGGCATGGCTTCGAGAAGGCCGTACGCAAAGAGCAAGGGGCTCTGGACGTCCCCGTAGAACAACAGACCGTGAAGATCGCCGCCTAAGATTATTGGCCTTAGGGGACCGTTTCTCCACTACCAGGTCCATTGCAAATGAATGGTTTGCAGAACACGGAACACCTATTGGCATGCGAAGTGTTTACCGACGAATAAGACGTTTTGGCCTGTTTTTATACCGACCACACTGGGTCTTTCCTTTAACTCCAGAACACCGACATAATCGCCTTGAGTGGTGCAGAGAACGGTCACGCTGGGATCATGAATGGAACACTATTATCTTTAGTGACGAGTCTCGATTTTGTTTAAGCATGCACGATGGTCGAGCGAGGGTTAGAAGACGACGTGGTAAAAGGAAAAATCCACGGTTTTTTGTTGAAAGGTATATTCATCAAACTGTTGGGGTTATGGTTTGGGGTGCTATAGCTTATGGTTCGAGATCACCTTTAATCTTCATGAGAGGTAACATGAACGCGCAGCGTTATATCCAAGAAGTCTTAGAACCCCATATTTTACCCTATCTTAACACCCTGGCAAATCCAACTTTCCAACAAGATAATGCCCGACCACATGTCGCAAGAGTCACAATAGACTTCTTTCAACATAATGATGTCACATTGTTACCTTGGCCGCCAAGATCTCCCGACTTATCCCCAATTGAGCACGTGTGGGATATGATGGGTAGGAGATTGCTCAATTTGCAACGTCCTCCTCATACTCTAGAAGAACTTCGAGAGGAGTTGGTGGTTGGTTAGGTTAGGAATGAGATACCACAGGAGGACATTGACCACCTGATCAGAAGCATGCCTAGGCGCGTTGGAGAATGCGTAACACATCGGGGTGGATCCACACATTATTAAAGGTATAGGATTTTTACGATAAGTTGACCATGACGTCATTCCTATTTAATTATGTTGCCAACAAAGTAACTTAAAAATAACTGACAGTAAATGAGATTTACTTGTAAGAGCTAGGAAAATTAAACGTGTACAGATTGGTAACAATTCGCGCTGTTGCCACGAGCCAATTGCCACGCGTCATTATTGTATTGTACACGTTTGACATTCGATTGTGGAGAATTGTTTTATTGATTTTGCGTTCAGTTCTCTTTAAAAAATAGTTTTTTCATTATCGAACAGCTACTTTCATATAATCTAATTCGTTATGTTATTGGTCATTGTGAAGTGAAAATTGTAAAACATTGAAAATGCCCAAGCCTTCAACCAGCAAATGTCAAGAAATGGTGATATCGTTGTTACTATGTTTCGAACGAGAATGTGCTAATGGAGGTCCATTCATAAATGAATTTTATTATCATTATTATTGGAAACCACAATATTCCCATTTGATAACTTAAATATTAGCACAGTTAACCTAGATGAAGGAAAAACAACTCTGCGTGACAACACCGCAAAATTTTATGCTCAGACGTCATTGTCAACTTATCGTAAAAATACTATAAAGGGCTTTAAAGCAATGCAATCATTTTGACATTTTTATCATTTACTTATTATGCTTCAGTAAGTACTTATATAAAATTTTATAAAAATAAAATGATTAAAACTGGGTGTTCGGATTTTTATGTCACTTACTATAATAAAGATTAATAATTTACAAAAAGCCGTACAAGCGGAAATCAATTTTAAATCAACAGTCTGTTAGCAAATTTCATGAACTTCAAAATGCACTTGGTCTGCCAACCTTTATTTTGCCGAAAAATGTAGCCACACCAAATTTAAGGTTATGATAGAAGTTAAATATTTGCCGCCATCATTATTTTTTAATTGATTATATTTTTTATCTTCTCTAAAGTAATTATGGTCTGTCAGCACAAAAGTTGCCGGAAGTGGCTGTCACACCTTATGGCATGTTGTGACTAATGGCAACTTTTTGCCATATCATACGTATAGGCAATTTTTTTTATATTTTGTCTATTTTAAAGAGTGTGACAAAAGGTAAATTTTTGCTGTCATCATGTGCAAATTATTTTGTTTATTTTCTTACCGTCTTTAAGATTATCATGGTCTGTCAGCTCAAAATTGCCGGTAGTGGCAATTCGGCCTAATTAAAAAGTGTAAGGAGGTAAATTTTTGATATAATCATTTGCAATTTTTTTAACTTGATTATTAATCTTAAAGAAAATGAAAAAAATAGGTCCCATCTTTTTCTAGTTTGGTCTGCTGAGCTGTTAATCGATTTGTATGTGATTAACTTGTTTTAATAATCTATATCAAATTTAAATTCGTAAATAAAATATTTAATAATTTGTTCATCAACTTTTAACGAATTAACCTGTACATTATTTATATGGTAATACTTGTATTCTTCTAATACATTTAGAATCAACAGTTATATTTAAATAGTAAAATTTAGGTTATTACGAATGATATGCACTCGTGGGTAAAACCTGAAATTAATCTAGATGACAATCACTGTAGACGCACCTTACTCCTGGTAAGTTATCGTAATTCGATGAGAACCAGATTAAATAAGAAATTTGTTGTTGCTGTTGTTTGTGGTGTCTTCTCGCAAGTGAAATTAGTCTTACACGTGCTTCTAAATAATTCATTTTCGTTTCACCAAAAAGAAAAAGAAAACACACTCTGTTTTCGTGCTCAAACAATCAATGTATTTTATGGTAACGATGTTGACGTAAATGTGCATCAAATTTACCTACTTAACAGGGAAATTTCTATTACATCAACTTTATTTAAACCGGGCCATTTTGTACTTTTTAGATCTTAAAGTGTCTATCTACATCCTGTAAACACAATTTTAGTTTATTTGACCACCAGTTTTTTAGAGAATATAGTTTCATTTATTGCATATGTATTGTTTATTGTTTTTCATATAAAAATCCAGGATCGAATTCTAATATTCTAATTTTTGATTGTTTATATTCGCAGCTAAAAAACAGGTTGAAAAAATATAAGCATATATATGATTAATTACACAGTCAAGGTAAAACATTAACATAGATTTCGCCTACAAATAATCATTCATCATTATAATATTTGATTTGAAAAATAGCATAATGGGTAATTAAAAAAATGAAACAACACTACTAGACAAGTATAATTAAAAAAAAAACAAAAACAAAAAATGATTAATTTGTATTTGAACCATTTGTTTAGATAACCAAAAACTATTTCAAAACCTCTCTTTCCGCATTCCAAATATACACGTCTTGTGGTTTATTTATTGTCCTAATGAGAAACTTAAACAAATTAGAAATATTAATAATTATATTGAGTTACTACACTGAACGAAAAAGTAGCCACTATTTAATTAAAATGTGTATTGAATCAATGTTTCTAGTGATTAAAACTCAGCCGATACGCAAAGTGATTAAAGCAATCATTCCAATGTAATTGACTGAACTCTAGGTATTGGTGCAATCACACAAAATTATTAATTTAATAACATAAGTTGATTGATGTTATCATATACTAGTATTGATTTGTGGACGACTAAAGTTTAATTTAATTACTGAGGAGATCAACACAATATGAAAAAACATCAATAATCTGCAAACACTGATCACTGTTGTAGATCAATCCAATTATTTTGTTGATTAAATTGATCAAAGCAAGATTATCAAACTAATCACTGAATACTACTAAAATTAATCATTGTTGTAGATCAATTCAATTATTTTGTTGATTAAATTAATCACAGCAAGATTATCAAACTAATCACTGAATACGACTAAAATTAATCATTGTTGTAGATCAATACAATTATTTTGTTGATAATGGATAAATAAAATATGCTTTTTGTTACATTTTGTTTATTTTTTATTGTTTTTTAAGTATTCACAAAAAACATGAACTTTTGCATAATGATGGTTACTTTTAAATAAAAAAAATACTGTTCAATAAAACTCCATGGCATTATGGACTCTGAAGGAAATTGTAAATTAAACAAGTATATTATTTTGAAACAAATATCAACTGCTCTTAAGACATGAAAGAATTGTTTCTACGTTAAAAATATTTTCTCCTATACAATATATATACAAAAATAAAAATGATTCCTGAGAATCACTAGTGGTAAATATTGTTGTGGTGTTTTTTCCGAACTTGTCCTTTTTTACTATTTTGTTTGTAGGTACCATATATCCATGTAGACACCATAACAAGGCGACGTCAAAGCCATCTAAAATATAAAATATTTTATTAAATAAGTTTCAGGTTAAAGTTCAAATCCACAACTGAAGTAAAAATAAGTATAATCTAAAAGAGTATATATGTTTTCCTCTCCAAAATACAAGAAAAATGATTTTCTGAGAAACGGTTAGAAATACTTACTTTCATTAGCTTCAGTCATGAGTTGATCCAACAATAATTTAATATTTTTATTCTTTACGTGTTGTTCCTCCCTGAGAAACGACAACATTGCTGAAAATTCCGCTCTCCATTCTGCAAGTAGATATCCCTTGCTTTTAAAAGCTGACTCAAAATCCATTTCAATCTGCAATAATAAATTATAAATATACTTAATGTTTTAAATTGCATTAATAACCTTTACCAAACGAAACCCAGAGGGTTGTCTATAAAAGGGCCATTTTTCCAATACAGCCTTAAATTGCTACATGCTTTCCATATAGTGTCAAATTCTTCTGAAGACAGATGACTGTATTTTAAAGTTTCAATGCAGCTTTGGGCATCTTCCTCTGGTACTAAAAAATAATTGATTATAAAATGAAATAACAATTATGTGTCATTTATTACCAATATCTTCCTGATATCGTAGCACAGCATTTTTGCCATTCATTTTTGCTATTTTTGGTTTTATTTGACTTACTGTACATTTTAAATGTGAATTTAATTTCTTAAAATTGAAAATTTTAAGTTATAACATTTGCTTACAATAATGATAATATTTCTCTGCCCTATTATAATTAATTTATTAGCTATTAAAAGACTTACCTCAAATTGCAGTAAAAATGATTATAATTATTATTATAATAGGCACTATAAAACAATACATTTATCAAATCACAATCCGTAAACAACTCTATATTAAGAAAGAAAGCTAAAATGCTGCTCGGTCTCCAAAATATGTATGGAATAACCGACGTTTTTCACGATGTTGCCAATTCATTGAATTGATTTTGCAAGTAAGGAGGATAAAAATAATTTATTATGCTTAAACGATCTTCTATTTAGCATAACCTTTTTATCTTTTTACTGTTTTTTTTTCTTTTTTGACAAAGCAATTAGGAAAACCAAACGTACAATAAGATGAACAAAAATTATAAATGTACCAATAGCCACCATAATACATTAACAGGGGTACATAGGTGTTTTTAAGTAAAGCTGACAATGACGCTTCTACACGAAGTAAAGTATTTTAAAGTCTATCACCAGAGTGATTGTTTCAATGAAATAAGTTATTGAATTCTAGTAAATTTACGCGGGAAATTCCATCAGAGAGACTGTTTCAATTACCAAAAATTATTGAATTTTGATCTCCTCAGTAATCATTTTGATTAGCTTTGTTATTAAAATAAAGTTGTGAATATGTAGGTGAGCTATTAAAAAAACAGTGTAATTATAGAATATTAGTGCTAAATCTGTTAAAATTAATTTTATAACAATTTATAATGGTAATTTTGTTACAATATAATATTATTAATATTTATAATATTTTTAATATTTATAGGGGAAATGTTATAAGTGAAAAATTTAATTTTTATACTAAATATTTTTTTAAGAGTACCTATAACACTGTATTTAATTAGCATAAATTCAATTAAAATAGCAATTTTGCTTTAATAACAATAGGCAAATACATATATATAGGCAAATATATATTTCCTGGCATTATTATAGAAAGGAAAAACATCCAATTTTTATATTTAAAAGCATTAAATTACATTAACAGGTGTAGATGTAGGTATTTTAATTAAAGTTGAAAACGAACTAAAGTACCTACTTTAAAGTCTATCACCAGAATGATTGTTTTAATGAAATAAGTTATTGAATTTTAGAAAATTTACGCGGGAAATTCTATCACCAGAGAGATATTGTTTCAATTACAAAAAGTATTGAAATTTGATCTCCTCAGTAATCGTTTAGATTAGCATTGTGATTGAGATCAAGAAATAAGTTGTAACCAGGTTGCAAGTCTATTGCAATTAATTTTACAATTTAAAATAAATAAATGTATATTCCATATTGCTCTATCCACTTCAAAGTATTTATTTCCCAGGGAGGAAAAGGACGTCATAAGTGCTGTACCGTACATCAATGAAAGCACTTTGTTCCTTATTATACAAATAGCATTATTTCCATGCTGTTGATTAACTTAGAGGTGTAAAATAATTATATCATCTGTAAGGTGCATAATCTGTAAATATCAACTATCAAAGTAATCATAACAATGTCAGTACAGTAATTGTCATAGTACTCATTTTGATTAAATAGATCAAATATGTAATTAAAATCGACCTCTCTGGTTTGATCACACCTGATAATTAATTTTAGATTAATTTGATGATTTTATTTGATAATTTTAAACATCTAAACAATACTAAAATGTAATTGAGTTTTTCTTTAAACATTGATTATTAAACAGATTATTACAATTACTAAAAGTATCACTTCAATTAAAAAATAATCATATTGATTATTTGTATGGTTGATAACTGTATACTCATTTGATTGATTTCAATTATCAAAATATTAATATCAATACCGGTAAAATGTTTCTTTTAATAATAATTTTGATCAAATACATTAAATAAGTAATTAAAATCAATCTCTTTTGCTCAATCACAGCTGATAATTGATATAAGGTCCAATAATTTTTTCAGTGTAGTGGGGACATAAACAAAATTTAATTACAAATTGTAACTGATTAACGAAAACTTTGTTGTATTTATTTCCTTATCCACTTGGGAACAACAACCTATTTATACCCAATATAACGTTCTCGATATTTCGAGATTCCATTCAATTTCAAGATCTCTGTCATTTCAGTAAACCCGTTAGACTCATTACTCCCCCAAAATGTAATTTTCCAAAGCAGGGATCCTGGTGATACCTCGAGCTACCACTTCATCCAAATCAGCATGCATATACTCCGAGAAGGTCCACTAATTCGGCCCTTCACCAAATGGTTGGCAGAATCGAGAGATCATTGGATAATAAAGAATCCACCCCGGGTGGATTCTTTATCGAACGCTCATAGAGCGTTCGATAAAACGATCTTCCCAACAATCACCCAGCAACTTAACTCCAGGAATATACCCCTGGTGGTAGGAGAATGGATACTCAAGATGCTCTCTAGTAGAGCAATAAGTATAAATGTAGAAGACGTTACTGTGAGAGGGCTGGTCATGAGGGGATGTCCGCAGGGAGGGACCTTATCACCCCTTCTTTGGAACATAGTCCTGGATACCCTGATTAATCACCTCAACAATAATGGTTTCTACACAATTGCATATGCAGATGACATAGTTATCTTGCAGACCGGCAAATTTGTGAACACACTGTGCGATAGAGCGCAGGATGGTCTCAAATGGTGGAACGAACACTCACTGTCGATCAATCCCAAGAAGACAGAGATGGACCTTTTCACTAGGAAAAGAAGCTTATCGGGCTTGCAACCCCCCGAAATCTTTAAAAGCAAAGTAAACTTCTCTGGAGAGGTGAAATACCTCGGTATTACCCTCGACAGGAAGTTAACATGGAAATCACACATTCAGACCAAAGCAAAAAAGGATATGTGGCCAATGAGCAGTGTCGGAGGACAGTGGGACGCACCTGGGGTCTCTCGCCCCGTGTAGTCACCTGGATCCACACTGCAATAATAAGACCTATGCGGAGCCATTGCATGGAGACCAAAAACTCTACAAGCAACGGCCAAAAACTATATCAAATACAGTGAATGGCTTGTCTGAACATCACAGGAGCTATGAGAACAACACCAACCGCGGCAATGGAATTAGTTACTGGTTTGACACCTCTCGACGTGCACGTGAAGGAGGTTACGCTAATGGCCATTCTACGATTGCGCACGGCTGGAGTAAACACCGAGATAGGATTAAGTCAACTGAGGCTGGGTCTGTGGAAGGAGGCACTCACTGCGGTGCCTCTGCTACAGGCAGCAGGTGACGCAATTGAACCCAGGTTTGTGTTTAATAAACCCTACAAAATACAAATAAAACAGAACACTGAGGGGGATGCTGCAAATGCAATACGAATATACACATGCAGACGGCTTAAAAACCAAAGAAGGATCAGGATGTGGAGTTAACTCCAGATCATTTAGCCTAAGGATTAAGTGGGGAATGGCAAAAAAATACCAGCGTGGTTCAAACAGAAGTGGCTGGTATCTCAATCGCCGCAAAAGAGCTAAGCAGAAAAGAAATTTCTTGCAAAAACATAATAATCTGCACTGATAGTAGACAAGACCTACTAAACTTGAATAGACAACGTATTATCTCAGGATTAGCACAAGTGCCACCAAAATTTAACTAACGCCTCGGTAGATAATAATATCTTACTAAGGGCACGACAGGAGCAAAGGTAACCGTTAGCCAAACTTTACACCCACACTCAATCCTTTAAGAGATGGGATGAAACCAAAGGTTGCAGTTTTGCCAGGATCACCCTGGGCGATCCTGTGAAGCTGGATCCGAATAAATATTTGGCGATGACCAGGAAGAACAGTGGGATATCTGACTGTACACTGTCAACTAAGGAAACACCTCCATATTATGGGGCTAGCGGACACACCTTTAAGCAGGATGTGTGACCAGGAAGATGAAACTGTCAGGCATGTCTTATGTTAATGTCGATAAGAGAGTGTGTGTTCAGTTAGTCTTGGCCTACACCTGCTACACCTGCCTAACCTGTCCTCCTTCTTGGATAAGGCAAGATGGACAATGTCCTAGGAGGGCGACTACTTGGGAGGATGTACAATTGGTCATATGGTGGCCTAAGTGCTGTGGGTCTATACTCACCCTCCCTACTCTACAGATACAGATACCTCGAGCTGCTCAAAACCTCTTCCTGAAGCTGCTACACCTCCCTATTCTGATCATCTTGATAAAGCGCCATACTATAGTATGACGGGTTCTCCCCTAGGATTCTAACAATGCGGTAAATCACGTCCTTAATCCTCTTTTTGACAATAAATAGACCTTTCCACTGCCATTCAACTTCGAACACAGGACTAGAGTAGTGAGGCCACAGTTGATGTGAGTTTCGTCATGGATGAGCCGCTGTTTCAGACTTTTGATTGTAGGGACACGCTGCTCATTGTACATAGTGTAGATTTTTCGCCTTATCAAATCTTTTTCCTAGTCGTCTAGACTTTTTGTGACAGCGGAATCTTTACGCTTTTTTTGATTCCATCCAAACATTGTTTATTTTTCACTACACGTGCTGCGTTGACCAAAAACACTTGTTTATTAGCTGGGTTTTCTGTTGTCGTATTTCTAACCTACATATCATATGTTCGTTATACATATGTCGATCAATAGTGATATGCCAATTAAAAGTTTTTGATTTATCGATTCCCCCAATCTAATTAGATGGTATTAATGTTTATATTTATACTGACTGATAGTTAAAAGCTTGAGTAATTCTATTTTGAAATGCGTTATAAAAAATTAACTTACTAAGAAGAAGTTTTTTGTTAGGTTATATTATTGTGAATTAATACCATGATTTTAAAAATGCAGAGAAAAACTAAAGTACTACTGATAAGTTAATTTGTTCGATTTTAAATGTACACATTTAATATTTCCAAGGAAACATAATAAAAAAAGCCATTGTTATATTTTTATTGATAAACAATACATTTAAATAATTTTATTCCACCCTTTTACGATGGCCAAACCCTCAAAGAAAGGGCACACCCGGATCTATTGTTTGTAAATTAAAAAAAAATTTAAAAGTTTACTCAGTTTTTATTTCGTGTGAATAAACTCTTGTTAAAATAAACTCAGTATTGTACTGCCGCGTCCAGAACATTATTAAATATAGAAAACGGAATTTTTAAATCAAAAAGGACGAAATAATATCCAAAACCTTTTTACAAGAAGGCATACTTTAATTTTTA
The DNA here is from genome assembly GCA_035357415.1 of Ophraella communa. Classification (NCBI taxonomy): domain Eukaryota; kingdom Metazoa; phylum Arthropoda; class Insecta; order Coleoptera; family Chrysomelidae; genus Ophraella; species Ophraella communa. Next base: position 9,498,968 of record CM068989.1, on the reverse strand, counting down.
TGAAATCTACCTGAGTCTGAAGGTAATTTGCACAAACATTCCAAAACAAATTTCTGAATCTTTGTACCATAGAGCACAAAGAAACAATTCTGGTTGTCTTCTTACCCAAAATAAAGACTAACAAGGCTTTTTCATTTATGATCACTTAATAATATGAGGAAAAAGTAAAATCCCTAAATAAATATTTCAATTTCGTCATAAGCAGACACCCTAATATCGGTTTTTCCTAACCTACAAAAACGGCAAATGCACAGTACAGCCAGTAGGAATTCATACTATTGGTTGGAATCAAAATTGCCAACTATATTACCTGGTAATATTCCGATATTTTTTAATTATCAATTTTTACGGTTGGCGATAAAGTTTTGTATGTACCAAGTCAGTGATGTACTGTTTTCTTCAAACGTCAAATAATGATGACATTACTTATCTAACTTGATCCTGTCAAAGTTTGATGTCTCCGCCGGCAGCAGTTTTTTTTCCAAAAAAATTAGTACAATAAGGCAAAAGTTTGTTTGGAAATAAATGCGAGAGTGACGTTTCTAATAATGTGGCGTATTACATTACAGGAAAGATTATAACCATAATCTAACTCTAGGTGGATGTAAGCGTACTGTTGCATTATTGTTATGGTTACATAGAACATTTGAGGTGCCTTCCATCACACGCTATTGAAAAAAAAATATCTACTCGTTCTTCTGAAAGAAATGAACCAACAATCAAAGCTATAGACAGTCAGGAAGTACATCACAGCAATTATAGATCCGTTTACGCGGGAAAATTTATATTTTCAGTGTGAAAGTATGATTTTTGACAATAAAATTTTAATTTATTAATATACTCGTGGTTGTTTTGCATGAAATTTATTTAAATAAAAGCAAAAATTATTATTGCATCTCCTATTCTATTTGGGTAACGTTCTGGGTAACAAAGAAAAGTCGTACTGATGACGATACAATAATGTCGAGACCGGTCCTCGAGTAGTATGACTCCCCTTTCATTTGCAAAATATTCGAAAAGCTTTCATCAATGGATGTCAATAAAGGACCTCTTTTTCTTGGAGAATTTAGTTTCATACTTTCGCGACCACTTTATCATAATTTTTCAATAAATCCCTAACCATAGGCTGTTTTCCTGAGTTTTGGAAAGTTTCTTGCGTCATACCAATATATAAATCAGGTAACAAATCCGATAATAAGAACTATCATCCAATATCCATCCTTAACACTATCCAAAAGTTTTTGAAAGCATTATTACTGATTTTCTCAATATGATGGTTCTGGGATCCTAAATTCCCAGCAACTTGGTTTTACTTCTGGTAAATCAGCAGAGTTCAGTTTGTTGACTTACGTGGATTTTCTGTCTGAAGCCTTGGAAAGGGCTCATCGATTACTGCTCATCTGTTTGGTCTCCCCACTACTTAACTCAGAAAGAAAAAGTTAAAAAAAACGTTTTCAAACGTTTTCCGCTATGCAGCATTTTAGCTAAAACTTTATCGAGACTACAATACATCAGTTGAGCATCTTTTCTCTAGAGAGCCGCAGGAAACAAATAGACCTTTTATCTTACCATCTTAAATGGTATTTGAAACTATCCACAGCTTCTTAATAAAATCAGCATGTCCATGCCACCTCGTTCAACTAGACAGGTGAGAACATTTCATGTGCCTTTCCATCGATATAATTATGCTTTTCACTAATTCCTGTCTAGAACCATGAGACTAGCAAATTCTCTTAATAGCTTACAGATTTTCAGTAACTCCATTAGTCAATTAAAAAAATAAATTTAAATCAATAAATAAAACCACAGAGGTCGTATAGCCCAGGTAGTAGTTGTTTTTATTTTTAATCGGTCCAGCCTTAAAATTATTTCATGCGTCTAAACCTCAGGGTGTGCAAGTAGAAATATTTTTATAATTTTCTTTATTTTCAATCATATCTGCATTTATACCTCATTAGGTCTGTTATGTTTCCTACATAGCCTACCCTTCCAATTAATCGCTCAGCCTACTGAATTAAAGTAACAAATCCAGATATTTGACGATTGGGAAGTGTCAAATGATAAAAGAAGAAGCAGAAGACCGTACAATGGGAGTTTCTTAAGCAAAGTAGCATAACAAACATTTTTAAAAACGATGGAGATGTCACAACAACAAAAGTCATGCAATTCAAATGAGCTATTTAGCACGCGCATAAAGTTAGCACAACCCTTTTGTCAAAATATAAAATTTATTTTAGCAGTAATTGCAGCTATTTGCAGTTTTTTTGCAGTGCAAAGCAAAAAGTTGCAGCTCTTTTAGTTTTTATTTATTCGGTTTTGCTAACTTGACGTAAAGTTAGCACGATACACCTCGTATGTCTACTTCTAGTAGTCCTATAGTCAAACAAATACATTCAAAAATTCCAGCTTTTATGCAGTAAAGAAATTACGTTTGCAGCTCTTTCAGTTTGTTTTCATTTTTTCATTAGTCGTTTTGCTAAATTAATATTTCATTAGCATGATGTATGTGTTTTTTCGTAGTAAAAAAACCTGATATTTAGAATTTTTCTTCTGGTAAGCTACTAATCCTGATACATCTTTATTGTATTATTGAAAAGAGCATATCATGTAAGAAGTCTTGTTAAAGTTAGTTCAGTAGATTCGAAAATTGATGTGACACCAAATAAATTATATTTTGTATGTAATTTTTTTTTTCATATTTATACAATTGCTGAAAACTCTAATATAAGAGAGAAAACCTTTAAGGAGGTATATGTCTATTAAATCAGAAGATTGGAAAGAGTGAAGTGCTGAAGCTGAAAACTACTAGAAGATTTAAATTCTGACGTCAACAGCTTCTTAGGGGTAGCAACCCGTTATTTTTTTAAATAGGAAGGGGTAGCTTGCAATACTTTATTTGAAAGATAATTTAATTGTCTTTTTGATACTATACTGCAAAAAAATATTAAGCTTCAAACTAATAAAAATTATGTTAAAAAACTGAAATTAAAATAGTATTTGATAAATATTCAAAAAACTTGTAATAGGGAAACGTAATTGTAATTTAATATGCCAGTTCTTGCCTTTGCTCTTCTTGTTCTGCATTATAAAATTCATTGTAAAATGCAGGTATCATTTTGCCTATAATAAATATGTTTTAATAGAAAATAAACAAATAAATTAATAAAAAAATATATCTAATAAAAATTATAAAGAGCTTACCCTTTGAAATTTGTTTTTAAATAAAACAATACAATTGATCTCCAGATATATCTATTAAAAATAATACCTCAAAATAACACTAATAAAAAAATTTAAAAAATAAGACAAGAAACGAAAAAACACAAACATTAGATCAAATAAAAACGTTGAAAATGTAGCACAAACCAAATGTAAACACACCCCGTGATTACACTCTAGAAAAAGTTAGGTTACTGAAATTTGAAATATAACCATGATGTAACTAAATTTCCCCAAATAAATCCAATGTTTTTGAAAAGTTAGTATAATCAAGTAAAAGAACATAGAGAAACCCGAACGTTTCCGATCCATCGTAGAGAATTGTTTCTGCGGTGCGCTTAGGCGATAGAAAGACATTTCCTTTCTATACCTATATCTTGCTCTTCTCTATTCTTTATAAGTTACGCGGTTCCCCTGCTGTTATTTTCTAAATACTTCCAATCTCTTGACTCAGGGATGGCTTAATTATTTGAATACATAAAAGTATACATTCTTTAATAAGTCACTAGCAAGTAACAATGTATTTACGGTAATGTTACTTACCTACAAATTATCAAAAAAACACATTAAAAGATCAAATACCACAAATATAAGTATCTTAACCGTAAACTGAAACCAACATATTGTCGAAGGTGTATAATTTTTTAGTTAACTTACCAAGCCATTAAAGCTTGACCTTGAATATAATTAAAAAAACGATAACAATGGTAATTTACTTTAAAGAGTACTAAAAAATAATTCACATTTACGATTTTTCCAACAACTGATAACATAAGAATTGATCAATTTTCATTTCTTATAAAACAGGTTTGTCGATCAGTTTCCACGTTCGATAAGAGATGGCGTCAATAAGCGTAATTTTTTACTAACACGTATGAAGAGAGAGTTGACGCCCCTTACCAGGTATTTCCGTAAAAAAGTGTCAATTTAATAATCAAGAAAAAATAATTTAATTTGCCCACCCTTAATTATGCATGTGCTTCGTCAAGTATTATGTTACCTATTATTCACTACTTAGTCAATAATAAACTATTATTTACGGTATGACGTACTACGGAACGTATGTCTAAACTTGGTTTGAAGATATTCTTTATACTTTTTGTATACAGTATTGTTTGATTTTTAAGTTTTTATGTAACTAACACATATTTTAGTACAAAATTAACGAGGGAGAAGTGGGTTCCTGGCTCCTAAACGGTAAAATCGATTTGGCAACTCCGCTCCGCTATATATTCCGTCCGCCGGTTATGAGGAAGTTATCATAATATTTAAAATATATAACTTTATACTAGTAAGTCTTCTAATATTTATATATTACTAAAAAAGGTCGGAAGTCATAAAAATCTTTAACAATAATAACAAAACCATTGAAAATCATTAAATGAATAGTAGGTAAACAAAAAATATTATTCCAAAGGATATATCCGAATTTGCGTTAAAAATGTACTTATACTTCATTTTTAACACACTAGGAACATTTATTAAGTATATGTTAGTTTTTTAATAATATTTTATTACATATAATATTTTTGTTTTCATTTAAATTAACTTTAAAATGTTTTTATCAACCACTAATTATCATGGTCCCCCGTATTTCAATGTATTATCCTCGGTATTATGTGCGAGCGTTCAATTTTACATACAACTAAGTGGTCGAGTTTGAATGCAGAAATTATACTTATTATAGTGCCAAATTTATTTAACCTAATAAAAAGAAATTTAAATGTATTAACATAAAATCTAACCTTAAAAACATACGTAGGTATGTCCGCCATTATCAGCTATATTCTCTTGTATATTCTATAAATTTCAATTTTATTTTATAATACACTTATTATTTATCACTTCAAAATTACAAAACACAAAGGCTACAAAAGACAAAGAAAATGTTGATTAGTTTCTTTAAACTCCTCTTCTATGATTTTCTTCAGTATACGACTTTACAAACATCCCAACGAGCGAGTTACACTAGTGCCTCACTATTTTGCCTGTTTTAGGCCATCTTTTAAACTGAATTGCCTCTGGTATCCTATGGAATTAATACACTCACCGACTTAAAATTCGATCCATTCAAAATATTGATTTATTTAAAGATGCTCTAACTTCCGAACGCGGAGGCTGATTTCTTTGAATTCAAACTTGTACATAAAAAACAGTACTTTTAAGTTTGTTATTCTGACATCTCAAAATAATTTCATACTCCCCTCATATACAGGGGAGAAAAGAAACAATGTTTTCCTCTACTTTTGACTCACCCTGTAGGTTAATTCTGTTAGTAGATGTGCACATATTGAACTTCATCAAGATGTCTGATTTGTTTCCAACACCTCCTTTTTTTATTTACCCAGATATCTTGATTGGTTTGTGAAATGTGACGGTTTAAAGAAAATGAAACATTTTTAATTTTTTTTATTCAATAATTTAAACAAAGTACCTAATGCATAATTTTATAAACATCCGCGTTCGGAAGCTAGAGCATTTTTAAATAAATAAATCAATATTTGAATGGAATTTTAAGTCGGTGAGAGTATTTTAATATAATGATCATAAAATTTATTTATACTAAAACTTTTCGCATTTTTCGTAACCGAAATAACGAAATCTACCAGATGCAACATTAACTTTTCAATTGTCTTATTCACTAGGATAAACAGTTTAAAACAAAAATAATTTGAAGTCTAACCATAATATAAATTTTAATGGATGGTTTGGTTACTAATCGACATGATTTGTAGGCGTGAGAACAACATTTTCAAGTGCATTAGAGCAAATAAAAAAATAAAAGGGCTTTTATGTTTGAAATTTAATTGCCCTACTTCTATGCTATTATATATAGGGTGTGTTCCAATGTAATATGCATGTGTTGATATATAAAGATCGTATTTAAGAAACAAAGAAATTAATTATTTACTTAAATAACAATGGGCTTGGTTGTATCAATTTTCATTCAAATGGATCTAAACCAATCTAGAGCAAATTAATGTTAAGTAGTAGACACTGTTATCGCTAAATTGAATTATGCAGAAATATAAGGTAGGGTAAGGAACAATATCGCACCTGACTTTCCATCTTTGGTATGTGTACGTACTTTCTCTGTTTAAATCCATGAATCAGCCAATTTATATATAAAAAACCCTTTCTGTTTCAGTTGCGACTCGTGGGTTTTTGTAAAAAGGGAAACAGAAAAAATCGTTGTTTAATTTACGTCATAACTTTGTTGTCAAAATCATGAATAGACTGGATAAACGAAAGGTTTTATCAAGTAATTTTTAAAACTTTACCAAAAATATTTAAACACAATTTTTAGGTCTATTACAGCGTTTTGTTTATATGGATGATGCAAAATTAAACTCACACAACTGCCAATTGTTCAGGCGTGAGATTGCTTATTTGGGTAATAGTTTATTTAGTGACGAAGTCTTAACAGATAAGAATGAATATTCAGTAAAAGAATACCTTAGTACCTAGGGGAGCACATAAAAAGTATGGACTTGTGCCTTTTAAAATCAGCTGCCACTGATTCAAAAAATAATTTATCAGTAATGTCAAGTGTGCCATTAAAAAATCGCACTATGATGAAACAACACCATTTATAGTTAATCAATTGTATAAATCGGTATAAATTGAATCAATCACACAGCAACAAGTTAAAAAAAATTGTAGATACTAAATATGTTCACTGAACGACGACTGTTGGGTTTATTCATGTATTTCCTATTTTGGTAAAGTAGTCACGAGGGTTTTTTGTTGACTTATTACAAGAACAAAGAAGACGTAGCATGAAATCAAATATATTAAACAGAAGATTCAGCGTTATTAAAACCGTCAATAAGTCATGTAATCTGATTAGGTAAAATTAAACTCATTTTTTTCATTAAAGTCGACAAAACTCAAACTATTTTATATTGTTTTTATTGTATTCATATACCTACATGAATTAGTTAGAACTTAGAACTGTATGATTTTACAGTAAAATGTTAAGAGCATGATTTTTTAACAAATAATATAATTGTTGTGTGATTAAAATATCTTTAAAATGTTAAAGTTTATTTTCTTCTGTTTCTAATGTAAATTAATTACATTGTTATTAAATGCAAAGAAAATTAAGTAATTAAGTAATTTATACAATTAGGAATAATAAAAAACTCTTCGTTTTAACAAAACTTCCAATATTTATTTAAAAAGTTGCTTTTTTTAACCTTAATGACAGCCGTTTGTTTTAAAAAAAGCAATTTTTTAAATAAATATTGGAAGTTTTGTTAAAACGAAGAGTTTTTTATTATTTCTAATAAGATGGACTTCCAAAAAGTAAGGGTTAGTACAATCAATTTAATTTATACAATTCCTTACGAACATAAGGTACGAAAATGAACAGAAGGAAAAAAGACTGATTTTTCTAATTATTTATCTGGCTGTTTCTTAAAGAAATTTAATCTGTTTTACGGGTTACTTAATACGCAGAAAGACCATTGAAAGCATGGACTATTGTGATATGTAATTTCCGCCAGAACTTATTGATTTTATCTACAAGAGACCTATAAATAAGAATTAGGGGTTGGAATATTGTAATCAAGAGTGTGCTCAACGGTAGGGAGCAAAGGTCTAGACAATACCATATCAGAGAGTATTGGTTTTCCGCTGTTGATACAGGGCGATAACAATTTTAAGAAACGAGATAATATTTTTAAGTTTACAATGTTTACAGAAGTAGATTAACGCCCGTTTTCACCGATACTGTAACAATCAATTTTTATTGTACAAATATCTGGTTAAATGTTAATCAGAACTGGTGCAAAGGGGCATGAAAGTTTTAAAGGTAACTCTAATCTATTCTAATCCAGTTGGTGAGGTTACAACAGATACATATTCTAAGTAATATATTTTTAAAGCTTTGTAGTACTAAAAACTAGGTAAAAAAGTTAAATCAAGTAAATATAAATACCTTAAATTGATCGGTTATTTTTTCAACATTGCACACTCACACATACACTGCGTATCGTATTTCGAATTATATTTTTTCGGGTAAAAGCACTTCATTGAAACGCAGTAAAAGTCACTAAAACATCACTCAAAATTTTATAACTTTAAATGACAGAAAGTGCGGGACTTGTCACAGTAAATATACAAATGAATCTTGATTTAGGTACCTAAATGCGCATTAGAAATATATATTGTGATCAGGCAGAATTTTGGCTTAAATTTTGTAATATAAGCAATACAGCTGAATAAGATAAAGATAACACGACGAGACAGTTAACTATATCTGGCATGAAAATGTACATTTCCGCGAGTAAAATTTAAGCGTGTCCGATTGGAATCGATGTTTATAAATCTTTGCGGTTCATGGATGCAATTCAGAATGCCATCTGTGCTCTGTAGCCGAGTACTGGTTTCTACTTTGTGTTCGAATAGACACAGAAGCACATAAATTTTAGTTTTGACGGTCGAGCAGCGATACACAGACATAAGGCGGCATGCCGCGTAGTGCACGAGCCCTTGTAGGCTGTTGGCTTATTAGGGTGCCCTCCAGTGCCGTACCACCAAATACATTATTTTTTTTGTATTTTTAAAATTCTAAATTACTTCTTGTAGTAAATAAAAATTACAAAATAAGATTAGGAAGGTTTTTAAGAAAAAAAAGACACGAAACAAGGAGATAGAAAATATTAAAATAATAAATAAATCAGTTAAAAATTACAAAATATTAAGATAAAGTTTAGAAGAAATAACTGGGAATAGGCTATTTGACAATGCAAAAAATAAATTGTCAATTACTGTCATTAGCATACATTACATACATTAAGATTTTGGAATTAATTATTATTATCCTATCAGCTTTATTGATAAACTTTACAACAAGTTTTTTTATTAGAAATAGACTCAGTTTTAACCATATTCTTCCAGTTTCACCATCTGATAATGGTTCTTATTTGGATTCTCTTAGTTATTTTGGTCCTGTTTCTTATAAATTTGGCTATATCTTGAATAACGTTAAGTTCGGTGTTAAAACCAATAATAATTTGGGCTCTTTCTTGATAAACACTAAAGATCCAGTTTCTTGTTTACATACAGACCATCTCCTGAGTACCAGAGTTAATGAACATCGTACTCTAGTTAAGAAATATAAAGATTTTGAAACACCTACCTCACCTTTAGCTTTCGCTAACCATATTATCTCTGAACATCATAGTTTTTCTGACTCTAAGTTTTTTAGACTACATAAATGCTTTAAAGGACCTAGAATGAATCTCTTAGAAATGCTGAAGATTAATGAGGCTGTTAATCGTGATGATCTTTTGTGTTTGCCCGAAAAAAGCCTGCCATTTACTAATTGCATATTCCGATGTTTTTTCTTTTTTTCTCAACATTTCTGGCAGTTTGTTTTTGAAATATCCTGTACTGCAAAGTGTATCGTTTAACAGTATGATGCAATTTACAATGAAATCTAATATCTGTTTCGTTCTTGTTCAAATAAACAAGGGATGTCATGTTTCTATGCTCGTTCTTAGTTACAAACAAAAAATCTATTTTGGCAGCTGTTACATTTTATTCTATTTTCGTTTTTGTATATACGGTAAATGAGGTGGCCCTAAACTGTTTACAAAATTAATGATTATTTTCGATCGAGTTTTTCTAAATTGTTTTTTGTGAAAGAATTACATCAGGAAACGAAAGACGTATTGGATATTTTTAGGTTTAGAAAAATATATCATTGATGAATGATGACAAAAAAATAAGCTGCGAGAACTAAAAAAAATGTTCAAGGCAACGTTATCCAGTGAAATAATTTAGTTAAGTATTTGATTGACTTAAGTTAGCAATTTTTTTTTATTTCCCGGACTCGTTTGAGTCCGGGATATGGCACTTTACGGTACAGTTGTACTTTACAGTACTCTTCAATTCTACCAAAGTTTTGCCTTCAATCGATTCTTCTATATACTTTTCTGCAACTGAAGAACTCTTCCATCCACCGTGCTATTTTAGAACTTTAAGGTCAGCTCAAGCATTGGCCAACAACGTTGAGGATGTCCTCCTGAAGCAATGACCTGTATACTTTTCTGGTTGGTCTAGTTTTAAGAACTCAGCTATTTTCTTAGGTGCTTCACCAACAGTATGTATACCAGCTCTTTGAGACAGACATTTTCCTTGTCTATAACCCACCAAAAGGGCTTTCAGGGAGACGTGTTGCCGATAATTCATGTATTTTCTAAACACATCCAAATAGTGAACCTCATCACTGGTAATCACAGTGAGAACTCGTCGAATATGCGTTTTTGTCTGGTTAATCTTAACTAGTAGCTGAGTAACTTCTAAATTATAGATCTCTTCCTTTCGGCAACCTCCAGCAACTTCAAGTAATGCTATCACTTTGAGTAATAGATATTCTTTATCTGGAGCGTCCCTCATGAAGCTTTCAATTTGTTCCTTTGTCAGCACCTTCGACTGGTTTGGCTGATGGTCTACATTTTGTTTTTTCAAAAAAGCTATCAACTTTGGGAAACTTGATATGTTGACATTATCATTAACCATAATCATTGATTTTACCATCGAGTATTTGGACCATAATGAAGAAGGGTTGAATGTTTTTGACTGAAAATTTAAACTGTTGAAAAGAATATTCTTTAAAAAAACTGTTCTTACCACATCCAAAAAGTAAGCCATCACATTTTCATCAGCACTACTTTTCAAATTGTGTTGTTCACGCCAGTTGCAAAACAGCGCATATTCTTTTTCATATCTTTTCGCAGACTTAACTGGAATGGTTTGCCCTATCGCTTCCACAGTTTTTTCAGCAATTTCATCTAATTTCAGATCCATTTCCTCCGCAGATATTTCGTGTGTGCAGAAAACTTTAATATGTCTGCCTTTATTTACATTGTTACTTGGTAACAATAACAATAAGAATAAGAATAAATCAAGTAACATAATTTTTTCACAGCAGACTACATGACTTCCTAATAAAATGATCAAATATGTCATTTCAGTTTCATATTTTATTGCGTTTAAAACCAAAGGCAGTATGAAAAAAAATATAGTAGGATACACGTCCGTGAAGTGATTATTACGGTACCCGATTAGATATTCTTGACTCGGCTCCTTCGTCGCCTTGTCCATAAACATCTATCTCATATAAGTCACTTCCCGGACTTGTAACGTAAATAACTATTGTAATGTTTGCTTAGTTTAGGTAATATTGTTTATTGCACCAGTCTCCATGGTATTAAAAAAAAACCCAAAACAATAACTATTGAATAGTATTTCCACTATTTATTTAAAAAAGTAACTTAAAAAAAATAAAAAAATTGCGGATGATCAAGTAGTAATAGCCGAGTTAATAGCAGCCCAGAACAAAGGAGATTTGGAGTTTACCACAAGACTGAATTTGAAAAATGTGGTTTCGTTTAACAAATATCTGTGCATAGATAGAGAAGTAGAAAACTTTTACGTTAACAACGACATAGAAATAGAACATGCAACAAATACTCCTACCTAGGATAGGAACTCAAATAGACAATAAGGGTAGAACAGAATGTGAGATTGAGAAAAGGATTTTGAAAGGCAGAAAAGTCATCGGATGCCTGAACTCGATATTATGATCCAGAAATATATTACGTGAAAAGAAACACTTTATCTATAACTCCATCTAAAAGTGTGGTATTGTATTGGTTGTGAAATATGGCAATATTTGGAACGACTTCTAGCACTCTAGATGCAGGAAGACCAAGGGTGGCAGAATAAAAAAAAATACAATTATTGACGATACACAGAGAATGAAACTAATATGGCCATCTGGAAGGAATGGAAGAAGGATGCCTCCCTAAAAGTCTATTAAAATGAATACCTCCAGAAAGAAAGCAACGAGGAAGATCCAAAACAACATGGCTCGATGGAATAAAAAAGGCTAGGTCAGATCTGAATCTACAATCGGGAGACTGGGAAGTTAGGAGTGGCTAGAGGTTGGGGAAAAACCCGGAGAAAAACTGTTTATTTCAATGACTTCATTGACAGCTGAAAAAAAGTTATATTTTTAAATAAATAGTGGAAGTTATTATTATTTAAAATACCCAAATTACGATACCTACCTACTAGATGAATGATCCAAATAAAAATGCAGGAAGTATTCAATTTGCAATGAAAATAATAATGATTGTTCGTTTATCGCAGAGGTATAACACGTGCCACCACGGTATTTTTATGCAGAGGTAGGTTGCAGCTGCTACCGAACCCTTCAGAATGAGATTAATAAAAATGCACCTACCGATACGCTCATAGACGGGGTTTAATTTTTTTATGAGTATAAAGCAGGCACATTGTCTAAATATGGCGATTAAAAATACTGGGTATCAATTTTAGCTTAGGTATACAGTAAAACGTGGTTACTTGAAATCCGGGGGAAACATGATAAATCCATGCGCGATAGTATGTAACAATTAGAAAAAATATTAAAAAAATTTAATAAAATACAGCAATGAATTGGTCCACTAAACCGCAAATTTAGTAAAACCAGGTAATAAAACACAACTAGGAAACAAGTCAAAACTATAAGAATGCCTGAATCACAAACTCTATAGACGGGATCAAGGTCAGGTCCGCTTTTGTAGTTCATTGTGACCACCTTAGAGGTCTCTAATAAGTATATTTATTAGAACAAAAAGAAACAGAAAGAAGTCTTTCATATATTAATCTTAAAGAAAATTTGCGACGGAAGTCGGCCATCTTGAAGCTCCTAGTATGACTCATTGTTTATGTTTTCAGTATACTTTCAAATCAATATTTGCATATCAATGTCAAAAATGAACGCATAGGCGTATCATTCGGTTCTTATAAATACTAAATTATTTAGAACACTAATTGTATTCACACACTTAATTGGTTGAAATTTATTAATAATAAAAACCCTAATATCATTTTTATTTTTTTTTCGGAATGTCAATGGAAACGGAAATTAAAAATGACAATTGGCGCCATATGCAAGCTCCTTTTTGAACTCAAGGTCATTTTGCATATACTCCTTCCTGTATCTTTTTGTTCTAAGGTATATTTCACAGAACAACGGGATTTCAGTGAAAAAAAATAAGAAAAGGAAACAAGGATTTGTGGGTAAGAAGTAGTTGTTGTCATTTTCCTTTAAAAGGAATTTGAAATGTTATTTTTATTAATGTTCTTCGTTCACTTGGTTTGTTTCTCATATAAACATACAACTTCGTTTACAAGGAAATGCTGCATTTTAAAGTTTTCAGTATCTGGAATTGTACACAAGTTTCCAAATCCTGGGAAATATACAGAACAATGGGGTGTTAAACTTAACAAAAATATGATGTTTTCTCAATGTTAATAGTTAGGGGTGTACAAAATCATACTAGGAAATTAATTAATTTTATTGTATTTATTATCACACGGTTTTATGTCGATTTGAAAATTCTTTTGGATGATTTAAATAATCCGCCATTTGTTCTGTATGATACAAAACAAGATTTATATGATATTGACATTATTCAAATTTGAAAAAAAAAATGTAGAGAAAAGCTAACTAAACTTAGCTATATTTTATTGAAACGTCAAGCTCTAGACAAATGTAAGATACAGAACACTCATATCGTGACTCATATATTTTGAAAGTTCTTCAAACTCAAATTAGATTGGCCTTTTTATAACTGGCTATTAGCTATAAGTTCATAAAACATCTAAATCAGAAAGTGGCTTACTTCATATATGAGTTAGTGACGTATCTGTAGTGAGAGTTGCAAACATTTAGGAATTCTCAATTTCCAGTTTTCTCCCAAAATATTTGATTCAAAAATTGTTTAAATATATTTTTGCAAAGTAGTGCTAATATACTTTAATAAAATATCAGAAACCGGATATCGGTTTAACACCCCATTCAGGACCATTAAGAGAATATACAGTATGATGCAAATGTATGGAATAAATTCATTATTTCAGAAACAGACGACTTTAAAAAAAAATCTTAAAACACGTCAATTTTAATTTTTGAATGGCCATCACCTGCTATAGATGTGTTGATTATAATTTGAAATTAATTATTGTAGTAAGTACTCGGAATTATTTTTACAAAAATATTTAAATCAATATTGTCATTGACTCGTCTTTATTTGTCAATGATCTGTCAAATAATAGACGTCAAATTTTTACTCTTCGAGTTTTTTTCCGACATTAATAACATCATTTACGAAAATGAAACTAATAGAAACAGAACGAATCCTGTAGAAATAAATATTCAAACGATTACATTGTTGCAAAGGCAATAAGGAGACCTTTCAAATGAGCTGTCACGTGACCTCGGTTTGTATTTAAAAAAATCGTCGATGACGTCATTACGCCATCACTAATGACGTAATGTCCAACACATCTACAGCAGTTGATGGCCATTCAAAAATTAAAATTGACGTGTTTTAAGATTTTTTTTAAAGTCGTCTGTTTCTGAAATAATGAATTTATTCCATACATTTGCATCATACTGTATAACAGACTACAATAAAACATTTTTGTCGATATTACGCTAACGGAGAAAAAAATTAGAGAACATACTATAAATAATAATGTGGCATGGCAGAATTTTGATACCAACAACTCTTCAAATAAAAACATTAAACTATATTCACAAGGGACATCCAGGGATATCTGCTATAAGAGCTTTATCAAGGACTATGTTCCGTTTCCAAAGTTGGTTTCGGTTTGCTGTACCGTATATACTGGTCACCTCATTTACCGACTGAAAACTGGATAATTACGGAATACGACTCCTGAAAAAAAGGTTACTCTTATGTCACCAGAGCAACCGGTCGAAAATCATCGGTATCTCGGAGAGTCGATGACTGTGACATCCTGAATAATTTGTGTGTTTGATTGTCAAGGATTAAATAATAAATATTGAAATGGATATGAGTCTAAATTATTATTATTATACCCAATGAATATTTTAAAGCCATATTCTTCTATTTAAATTAGTTTAATATTTATGTTGATCCTTTTTAGATCATGACCAATGATATCTTGGCATGTGGCCACGTAACGCAATTAGGGGAACACTAGCGTATGTTTCGTCAATTTTGAAAACATCAAAGTTGTGATGAAAACAAGGAAACAAAAAAAATATTGGTGAATGAGATAAATGGCTCAGTAGTAGTGCTATTTGTTCAGTTTTACGGATTTCAAATGATAGTACTGGTTGTTCCGAGATGCACACATGCTGATAATGCTGTTTGTTCAGGAAATAAAGCTATTGAATCCAGGATCCCCACTAGTACAAAACCATAGGTCCCCGAGCTACTATATTATTATCCGAAGAGGTATCAGAAGACGTAGTGAATAAAAATTGTCTTACAAAAAACTCTTCCATTCTACGAAAATAAATAAACTTTAAAAACTGAATATTTTTCAAAATGTTGTATTTGACAAGTGACGATTGATCTGCGTTTCGTATATAAACCGGCATATCTGTCAACCACTAATTTACCAGTCCGCCATTTTTGTGAACCGCTCGCTTCACCAACTTTGGAAACGGAACATAGCCAAGGTATAACGTTTGGTGGCCTATTGAAGCTTCCCCATCACTGAGGGCATATGGATTTAATGTCAGCTTCTGGTCAAATGTTATACTTAGGTATTTAGCCTGACTTACAACTGGAATCTCTATTCCCTTGATCGCTGGGAGCTTTAAGCCTTGTAGTGACCAGTTCTTGGTGAAGACGACCACTGCTGTTTTTTAAGGTTTGATTGATAGGCCCGCGTCTTCATACCTCTGTCCACTTTCTTCAGAGCTTCTTAACTAATTGTACAAAAACAAAATAATCATTTTATAACTCCAGTGGAATGTTAGTAGCCTCCTAATATTAACATTACCCAAAATTTTCGACTTTGCGCTTAAGAGATTCTACGACGCTAATGTATAGATAACTTAAATGACTAAGAAATAAATTAGAAACAACCCTTTGCATTCTCCAATGGGAACGACTATGTACTATGTTTAACGTTTCCAAAATAGATTTCAAGTTACGTTGCATTATAAATTGCAGATTTTACACGTGCTCTTTTAACGAATTTTAAGCATGTATGTCACCTAAAAAAGTGAGTTAAATTTTAATATAATTGACACATTCAAAAGGACTTCACTTTAATTTAAATTTTTATAAATAGCAAACTTAAAATATTTGTTTTTTAAAGTTCTAAGTGTTCAACTACTAACCACTTATAGACTTTAAAGTCATAAAATAAAAATGTAAATACACGAAACCTAACCCCAAAACCAAATTGACAAAAATATTTTATTTTCTTATATTGGTTTGTACGTCCTTTTTTTAATGAATTATTCCATGGCATCGATATATCAGTAAAATATTAAAAAATTTAAAATCTACGAAAAAGTATGAAAAATATTTAATATTTCATGTAAGTGCACAATAATTTTAACGCCCACAAAATCTTTGAGATTATTTGATTAACATTACCTATCTATATTTCAAATCGCCGAACTTAGGTAGGTATAACATTTATTAAAACAACTACTTTAAGGAAATATTAATAAAAAAACAAACCAATCGATTATTCAATCTTATTGTATGCATAAACATTGGTTAACAAATAAGTCTGAATAATATATGCTAAAGCTATCACTTAAACCAACATTTTTTGTATACCAATTTAGTAAAAAACCTGTTCAAGATAATAAAAGTAACACCTTAATTGCTAATAGGTACTTACCGGTAATTGCTATGCTTAGCTTACACCTTAAAATATCTTCACTTCACAAAACGTGACATTTTGAATGATTTTTAACTTAAATGGTACTGCAGCACAATTCAGACACACCACTAATTATAAAATAATAGTAAAAACACTTATAAAAACACCACGAATTCTATTTTATTGCATAGAGGAAATTATCGTCCTATCGTACTACATTTCAGTCTGTTCCCGAACACCGTAGAACATCAGTTAATTCCACCACAATTTAAAGATCTGATTCACTTCCTTGTTTTACAGCCAGTGTCGTTGCAAATAATAAACCTAAAACTAAAAATGTAATTATTTTGCAAAAAAATGTCCGTTAAAATAATGATTTATTTATAAATAAATGGACAAATATTATGTGTATACGAAACTAAAGGTGCGAAATAAATCAAAAAATTTTAATGGATTTGAAAAAAACAATCATTATCTGGTCATTACCGTTTTCTTTGAAGAACTTTATTGATTTTAAATCGTTACAAGGTTTTAATTACTATCAACTGTTCTCTTTTATTAAAGATAATGTACTACTTTATTAAAACATTAGAAACTTCGAAAAAATTGGAAAATCACCAAATTATAATACGTAACTAGTGTGGAAATATAATATAACCAATGTAAGAAATAATATTTCAAAAATAACTATTTCTTTGCAAACTTTTAATAAGAATATGTAATAAATATTGTTCAATACAAAACACACTTATAACAGTATGTAGTATAAAGGATGTAATAGGTGTATAAATTGGCCTTCTTTGAGGAATGTGACTATTGACAATTACAAGAGTCAAATGAGCCTTTATACCTACCCGAATTGCATACAATATATGTTCTACTGCTGATCATACTATCCACTAATACCATAACTATAAAACTTACTTTAAGCACCAGTGCGTAAAGTATCATTGTCCTGTCTAGAATTTTTGACAGGGAGTGATTTAAACTCATTTGAGTGCGAAAATTTAGTTTACACACTAAAATAAGCAAATGGCTCCTTTTCAACAGCAATAGCGTGCGCCAAGATACCACTTTTCCAGTATGAATAATACATAATACTTTCCCACACGCTTTTGTGTCATATTTTGATTATTATGTGAAATTATCAAGTTTTCAAGCATAAAACTTTGCATATAAGGGCGTTTTCACAAACAATCTGACCATTACAAATGACGTAGGGGTGTGTATAACTGGTTGCATAAGAGAACTGATAGTTTTTTGTTGACATTTTGAATTAATATTTACTTCTGCCAAAATAAAAGAAGTAATATTACTATTTTTAAAATTTAATATGTCATAAGTTTTTAAAAACTATCACACATTCCAATGACATAACTTCTTTGCAACTTCATTCAAAAAGTCCTGTGATATTTTTTTAGTTTTTAAAGTGTCATAAACAGATGGTTACTTACCTACATAAGAAGTCGCTAAAAATAAAATTATACTATAAACAACAAAGCATTCAAGAATTCAGGTGTAAATAATAAATATCATAAATGTTACGGTTGAGCAATGTCCAAAAATAAAAATTTAGGAATTGTATTTGTACGATAGTGTCGCTAAAATAATATAAAAATTATTAAACCTTTCATTTAAATCATTTGTTTTTACAGGAAGATTTAAGTTTTGGTGGAATGCCACAATTTTAAATTCAGCGCACACTTCCCATTTTTCCGCATAATCCGCGCATCCAGAAATCGATTTCGGGATACAGTCACCGGAGAGATTTTACACTACTACGAATAAGAGGCTAGATTTTCTTTTACCAATGTATCTTTTTGGGTAAGCCATACCATTCGATGGCTCGGTATATACCTATCTAACTACGAACTACGTTTGTTTACATTTTGAGAAAAAAAGTTGTATTCCTAAAAAATATTTACAATTTATATCATTATCATATTAGTTAAAAAAGTAAATATCTGAATTAAAACGATTAACAAAATTATTCCTTAAAAATTTGTCTAGTCAAAAGAATATAATCGTTGAGTGAGAAATATATAATATATTTATCAGTGATAAGTTACCCTAACTTATCACTCAATATAAAATGTATTTTTCTAAATTGGCAAATATTATAGAAATCTGTGACAAATGCTTCGTTAAAGTCTTAGTAGATGTCGCAACTAGACGTGATCATTGTCTTTAAACTTTAAGTATTTAAAAATGAAGTCATTTGTTATGAAATATTTGAAGAATGTATCTTATTGTTTTTTGCTTGATTTAATGATTTAAAAAAAAATAAAAATGCCAAAAATTTTCAAACTTTTATTTATAATTTGGTTAATTCCTTGTTTTCTTAATTGGAGATGAAAGATGACAATGTAAACTGTGATTTAAAAATTAATCAACTTCCTCAGGTCTGACTGGATGAGTTAATGGAATTACTGATTTCTGATTTACATCCCTGGAGCAAGCCTTTCTCATATCTACAAAAAAAAATAATTTATTGTATATTCCTGTTAAACAAAATCAATACTTCAGTAATATCTTACTATACCTATCCAAAACATAGTAAATTGATATTGACACTAAAGAAAAATAATACTGATAATTATTACATGAAAGGTGATTTCACAGAATTATAAGATAATATTTAAAACAAATTATTTGTGAACCTAGTTCAAGAAACTTACCATATGCGTCTTCATCTGGATCACCAGAATAGTATTCCAGAACAGTTCTATATACAATATATCCCAAGTTATTATACATTTTGATGGCAACTTTATTGCTTACTCTAACAAATAAATCTACAAAATATGCTCGTTTTCTGAAAAAACATTCCATTGGTAAATAATTTTATAAAATTTATTTAAAAAGTATAACTAACTTTTCAGAAACATCCTCCAAAAAATTCATCAAGGAAGCTGCCAAACCCAATCTTCTAAAATCGGAAGAAACTGTTAATGCTGTAACATGACCATGCCAATTTTCTCCAATACCTTCAGCCTTTCCCATAACTAAAACGATGAATCAACTTATTATTTAGTTTACACAAAAAACACAATGAATAACTTAACTGTAACCCATAATTTCTCCACTTGGTGATTCTGCAACTTGGAAGTACTCTGGCCAATGTGCTAAATACTGCATGTAGAAAGATAAACCATATGTTTCAGTTAAAGGATCTAAATTTCTGCAAAAAAAAATATTGCCAAAGATTCGCATTTAAAGATTTATACAATCTTACACGTTATTAAATTTATACATGTCATCACAAGTGAATGGCCTTAGCGTGGTCATTTTAAATTTATTTATGTTGTTAAGATATGTTCCAAATCTATTTCATGTATTAAAAAAAAACTAAAAATAATAAAAATTTTAAGACTTTGTAAATAACCTCAATTCTTCTGTGACTTTATATGTATGGTTAAATGTCTTCATTTTATAGAGTAACCAACTAGTTTGTATTATGTCTCCATTGTATTTGATTTCCAACCAAAGAATACACCAACTAATGTATTATTTATTATTTCTTTGATCCAACAAACAAGAAAGAAAGCTGGTGAAAAGCCTTTGAACTATGTATGGCCATAATTGATAAAATTGAATAACTTAAATTTACAGATAACTTAGTAGGAACCCTGAGAAATATAAAGTTCTAGCCATATGGAGAAAAATAGTACATAGTATAAGTGAATATCAAATATCTTTAAAAAACGTGAGTGTTTTAACTACCAGTTATTCATAAACACTTTTCATTCTTTTTATCTTAATAAATAAAATGAAATTGATGACACAATTGACAGAAGCTGGTTTATTATGTACTTATGAATTTGTTGAGTTAGTTGGGAATAAAACAATAATTTAGTATGTTTTATCAAGCTTAACTATGATTTTATATAATATAGAAGAGTTACAATTGCAGTTCTTGCAGTGGCTGTATTGATATATGTCTCTAGTCTATACTTTGGCTAAGAAAGAAACTTCTGATTTGACACCTGCCAATTTTACAAAATTGTTGCTGGATGGTGATAAGGTTGGGTTAATGGAGAATTTGTAGACTTTGAGGTGTAATTGGTTTAAAATACCAATAAAAATTAAGTATACAGGTATATTTACGCTTAAAGCGTTAGTATTATAAAATGATCGATGTTACACCACAGAATTTTCTACAAGACGAGGTTAGTATGCCTAGATTGCGTTGTTCATTGAATGTCTTGTACCTTTTTACGTTGTTCATATTATTTTATTTATTTTTAGGCTAATATAATAGATAATGTAACAACAGCATATAATCAACGATCTTATCACCTATCTCGACACATCCAGCTTAGTAAAACCATGCAAGAAATAATTCCAGGAGTCTTTCTTGGCCCCTTTACTGCTGCACAAAAAAGTACTCTTATTGAGAATGGTATTAATCACGTTATTTGTGTTCAACAGGATTTTGAAGCAAATTTTACCAAATCTCATATAAATGATCCAACTTTTGCCTATCTCACACTTAATATTGCTGATAATGTTACTGAAAATATCATAAGGTTCTTTCCAAAGGTGAAGCAATTCATTGATGAAGCTCTTTTAAATAATTGTAAGGTCTTGGTTCACAGCAATCAAGGAAATTCCAGAAGTGCCACACTAGTTCTGGCTTATATTATGGAGAAGTTTGGATTAAGCTCTAGGTAAATATACAAATATTGATTATAAAGTTAATGATATTTTACCAATTCCAATATATTAAGTACATTTTTATTTTTTAAAATGTGAAAGTAAAATCCTGTACCTTTTTATTATAATGTTCTTGGTAACAGTAAGATTATTATGGGTTATCCATACATTCTAATCAGAAAATAAATGAAATAAGAATGTTTTTCAAATATTTATTTTTATTCAATTGAACCATTTTATATATATTATTCTAATTTTTCATTTTAGTGAAGCTTTACAATTTGTAAGAGCAAAGAGAGCAACAGTAAATCCAAATGAAGGCTTCCGTGCACAACTTGTTGAATATGAACCTATATATAAAGCTCGTCAAATTTTGGCAAATGGTGAAACCTCACAAGATTCAAGATCAAAAAGAAAATGTGAGCAGCTTACAGAATCTGTTGATTATAATCTTATTCAAAGGCCTCCAAGTCCAGTTTTGGAAGATAATTCAACCATAAGTGTTAAAGTCTATGAGGATTTCTCCAACCACCTTTATAGGCTTCTAAAGGGCAGCTAAACTTCTTTTTTTCTGTGAGACATGCTTGGTCAAGACTCCTCTAGGTGATCTTTTAGAAATGAAGTAAAGTTACAAAAATATAAGTTAATTGCTCATATATATTTAAGTAAATAAACTCTGCAAATTGAACAAGTAAGAAGACTGAAAACAATTATATAAATAAGATATCCAAAATGTTTTTTTTAATTGTTGAAGATTTTTTTATACTAATGATTAAGAACAATTCTAACGTGTTTATAGAAAATATGCTGATTAAGATCAAGTTTTGAAATATAGTAGGCATTTATTACAAAACAAATTGTTATACTTTACATCTAAACTAAAAGATCACATTTTTTCTTAATTTTCATAAATTTTTTATAAAATATTTTTGGTTATATTCTGGGACCATTCAAGATTTTAACTATAAAAAATAACATACATAATGATGGGTAACTTCTGAAAAAAAGAGAGTTAATGATTAAAGGTCGCCAAAATTTGACCAAATTCTGAAAACAATTTATAAACTTATTTAATTGTATTAATTTTAGGTGATGTTTTATTATATTGCTATTTTTTTGGTTCTAAATGTTTAACAACAATTACCCAAATAGTTACTAATTTACATGATAGATTACTCTAGTAATGATGGGAAGAATTAAATAAATGTCAATGATAATAATTTTTTTTTGTCTGGTCCTATTTTATTTTTGATTTTAACTTTTAAGACTTAAAGTTTATTAGTACACATAATTTATCATTTTAATTAAACATTCCTTTAAGAGTGGTGCCTGTCATCCATTAAAATAATATGTCAGATTTTGTTTTTGTGTAGTATAATAAAATTAATAAGTTCTATTTTAATTGAAAAACATTACAGTGAACGATAGGTACCACTAGCATTAAATTCGATTTTATTAATTTTCCATACACTTTAATTTTTGTTTTTTATTTTAGTTTTTTATGACTAGTCAGTTTTTGTTATTTATTTTTGTAATTTTTCTGTTAAGCTGAGAAACAAAATTTTAATTTTCCTACATAGAATCTTCTTTTATTTTCTTTTTCTTTTAGAAGAATTGTAAATATTAATTCTTTTAGTGCCTATTTGTATAGAATTTCGTTTTCTTTTGGATTTTTAGCTTAAGAAAGAATAAAATCTATATTTTTATATATTTGTAAATTATTGTTTTTGTTTCTTGTAATATAGTTATGTTTATATTTTATAGGGGATTTATTTATTTCCAACAGTGGTAAGATTGAAATACCTTGAATTCATCATTTGTAACAAAAGACACCATCATGAGTTACAGTGTCACTTAACTTATAAAATATTTTCAATATTACATTATGCAAGACATAACAGTTTATTAATTTATTCCTACATATTTTAATTTTATTAATGCAATGAAAATAAAAACTGTTCATTAGGTATATTAGACTGACAGAGCAAAAATAAATTTTGTTTTGTAAGGAATAAGACAACAATATAATAGTACATAACTGATATTTAGCATCTCTTGAGAAATTTTAAGAAGCTCTATTATGAATTTCTTCAAATGTCTAAAACCCCCTAGCTTGTGCCAGTTAGGAAGTCTCATCTGATAGATATTGTTCCTCTGGCTACCTTTATAATCTGTGACCTATACTAAATATAAAATAGGAAAACTAGTAAAAAACATTTTGCTGATACAATAACTTAATGTATTTGTCGTAAATCTATGTTTTATGTGGTTAATTTTATTAAGAACAATAAAAAACTGAACGGTTAAACTAAACTTCCACTATTTATTCGAAAAATTCGCTTTAACATTCAATTACAGCTGTTTCGCTATAACTAGCATCGTCAGATTGACATATTGAAATTACATTTTTGTTTGTTTGTAACTAGGTACTTGATGTTGCTAAGTAGTTAAGGCTAGACCAAGTAAGGAAGTAATAAGACATAACAATATTAAAGCCTAGATTTTATTAGCCCTAAGGGATTATCCTGGATGTATTTCCCTCTAAGATCAGTATAACTGTGCAATGTGCAATGATATAGAAAAACCAGGAAAAAACTATATCATGCTGATCTTTACAATAACTTAATATATGTATGTTATAATAATGTCTTATCCATGTATAAAATGAAGACTCAATCAAAGTAAACAGTTTAATAGTGGAGAACTTCCAAGATTTATTTGTTCATTAACTACTTTAAACTGTTGATCTGCTAGATGTATTTTAATTTCAAGTTCTTCTAGAAAATCTAAATTTTGTTTTTTATCACAAATGTGTAGTATATGAATGTCATTTTATCACATTTGTGATAAAAAACAAAATTTAGATTACTACTTAGCAACATCAAGTACCTAGTTACAAACAAACAAAAATGTAATTTCAATATGTCAATCTGACGTTGCTAGTTATAGCGAAACAGCTGTAATTGAATGTTAAAGCGAATTTTTCGAATAAATAGTGGAAGTTTAGTTTAACCGTTCAGTTTTTTATTGTTCTTAGTAAGATGAACTTTCACAAAGTAAAGGTTAACACAATCAATTTGGTTAATTTTATACTTTCATAAATAAAACATAAGGGTTTCTCTGCACTTTGATCTAAATTACTGGTCTTATTCTTAAACTGTAGAATGCTAATGCTTCTACTGAAGCATCTTGGAATTTCATATTTGTATAAATCTTTCGAAAACTAAAGAAAGTTAAGGCCCAAAGAATGATATTTTTGTCCCTTTAGCGAATTTGCCCATTTTCTCTTTTCCTGTATCCCTTTGTCACCCACCTTGTTTTTTACAAGTTTCTTAAGGAATTGCCAATATATCCTTAGACTAACTTTGACTCATAAATAAAGTAATTCAGAACCTTTATGGAGGGCCGGATTTGTAATTTTGTAACTGTAGCGGGCCAAGACAGATTCAAAGTAAAATTAAATATAAATTGTTTTATTTATTATGAAAGAAAGCCTTAGTTTTACTTATCACTCTAAAAACCTTATTAATAATGAGATGTTTGACATTTTTTCTGTTTACACAGTGTATCTATCTCAGCTGGTACAGTATCCGCCAAAATAAACAGTACCAAAAATAAAAATTAATTTTTAATTTCTGTAATGTAAGTGTTCAAAATGTTCACCATTTCGACGCAAACAAGCTTCATATCGATTTTGTAAGTCAATAAACATATTTATAAAAAGTGGTTGATGGAACTGCCGAAATAGTATATTAAACAACGCATTTCATATGGAATTCTGTTATGACACGAGTTCAAGTTTAAAAAACGAATCGCGAAGCGATGAGTTTTTTAAAGAACGAGTGTCACAACAGCCATATGAAATAAGTTGTTTATAATATTTTTTATATTTTGCTATTTTATCATTTTTTAAATTAATTTATAATTTTTACGTAATACTGAAAATTTTGATTTTAAAAAGTATGTCGGTAGCACTGTATTATTTATAACATTTGACAGTTTTGACATTTAAATTATGAAATATTAATGTTTTAAAATATTTTAAAATGACTAATACACCAATAATAATATATTATACAAGTAAAAAATCATATTTATATTCACAAATACTTTCTTAAAGAACAATATAAAATTAATAAATTGCTATTAGCCACAAATGTCATTGTCAATAGTCTTATCTTATTCACTCATGTCGCCAACCATTTAAAACAAAAATTTGCGTGCGCAAAAGTTACATTACGATACGCAAATGCGTTTTATAATGAAGATTTTTATAAGTGCAAAATATAAAAAATATTTTGTATTATTTCCCGTAGTTCGGCAATATTCGCCGGCGGATTTTCCGAATGAAATATTTTTTCTTCATTATTCCCCAAATGTATGCGTCAGGTGGCGTCAGATCAGGTGAATGAGAAGGATATTCGAAGTCTGTTCCCCGAGAAATTATTCAATTATCGAAATGCTGACGGAGTAAGTCTAAAGTTCGCACAGCTGTATGGCTCGTTGCACCATCTTGTTGGAACCATTTTGTGTGCGACACTGTAGATTTCATGCACGGCAAAAGCTATTTAGATCTCTCACAAAAAGTATAATAATTTTCTCTCTATAACGTTCTTGGTTGACAGTAAGTGGATTCTGATTATTATCTTCAACGAAATAAGGACCAATCATTCCATTACCAGATACCGCGCACCAAACGGTAACTCGAAGACTGTGGAGTGGTTTCTCTACAATGACATCAGGATGTTCAAATCCAAGAAATCTGGTTGTTTGTCGATTAATATAGCCGCTAAGATGAGCGTGACTCTCGTCTGAAAACCATATATGTTTTTCAAAAAATAGGGATCTTTTTAAATTAAACTCAACATGCGACCACAGTAAATTTCTCTTGCACGTTTGTCCGCAGCATTTAGTCGTTGCCCAACTTGAATACGGTATGGATAACCACCAATTGATTTGAAAATGCGATACGTAAAGACGTTTTATTAATGTTGAGTTTACATGCAGTTCTTACAAGACTCCTTTGAGGTGATTGCACAACTTGGTTAAAAACACGTCCTTCATTTTCGTTAATTGCATACTGTTTTTCGACGACTTGAAGAACCTTTACGTTGACACAATACACTACCAGTGCGACGAAATTTTTCAACAACAGCTAACATCACACTTTTACTAGGAACTGCTTTATTAAATTTTTGTTGATATTTTATTGACACCTGTTCTAAGCTTGGACCATCATTACCACCTTTTCCGTATGAACGAAAATAATTCTCTACCACTTGCTTGCACTTAGTATTAGTTTATATTTTTTGTTTTCATTTCCTGATTTGCTGCTTCTTTAATGTTTTCTTTAATTGAACTGTGTATCTTTCAGCGTTATTATAGACCGCATAAGAATATACCTATGTGACTGTGATTTTTCTACAAGAAACAAAATAATGTGCAAAGGATGTAACTAAAAACACTTTATTAGAAAAACAATGTAAATACAATCTTCGTTATATTTAAATAATGAAAACTTTTAGGCTGCAACTATTTTTGCTGGAATGATAACGCACATAACGGTGTTATTTTGATCGTCCTGGATTTTCCACAGAATGTCAACGGTTACCTGAAACAAATTGATTGATAATAGGCAATCAAAGATGTTAAAATAATCATTACTAAAAAGCTGTTAGAGTAAATCTAATTGTCTAGGTATACAGTAAAATGACACAAAATTCAAATTTAATTGTTAGAGTTAATATAGTTTTCACAATAAAACAATAAGATGTGTAAAAGGTCTGTATAAGGATACCATATTGTGTTATTATGAAGAATATGAAGTCAGAAAAATTCCAAACTTGTAAAGGTGTAAGGCAGGGAGGAGAACTGAGTCCCCTATTGTTTATAATATTTATGGACGAAATTGTAGCTAAGGTAAGGAAAGCTAAACCGTTGTATATAGGATATAAAAACTTGGAAAGTGTCAGTATAACAGAATGTATATTTGCAGATGACGTCGAAATAGTAGCTGGAACAAAGAAAAATTTACAAGAGAATCTTAATATTTGGAATAAGCAACTTAATAAATATGGAATGACAATAAATTATAATAAAACAAAAGTTATGGCGATAAATAAAGAAAAAAGGGTATTAAATATAAAAATTAATGATATTAAAATAGGCATATCAGTACTTAGGAATAAACATTGAAGAAACTGGGAAGAATGAAATAGAATTAAATAACAGAATAGACAAAGCCAACAAAGTTTACTACACGATGGGCAAAAACTGTATAAATAACAAAGAAATAAAGCAACAAACGAAAATGACAGTATTTAAAACTATATACCGACCGATACTTACCTATGGCTGCGAAACATGGGTATTAAGTAAGGAAGAGAAGAGCAAAGTACAGTCGGCTTTAGAATAGCATATACATGTTAAATGTGAATTTCGTTTACCTACCTAAGTTATAAAAACGCCCTTTAAACGCCTACATTAAATGGTTTTTGGGGATTAAGTTTATTTACAAGGGACAGAGGGACAGGCAATTTGTCAATAAAATATCTTATTAAAGATGTGGGCATGGACAACTGTTAAACTGATTTCAAATTTATTATTATTTAAACCGTGATTGGTTATACACAATAAATAGGCCGTCCTTAAAATTAATTCATTGTAAGCGATTTGAGTTTGCAAATGTATATGCTATTCTGAAGCCGATAGTACAGGTAGCTGAAATGAGATATCTCAGAAGAGTACGAGGAGTTAACAGAAAAGATAAAATAAGAAATGATAGCATTAGAACAGATCTTAACACAGAATCAATACTTAATTTCGTTGAGAGAAGACAACTGAAATGGTGGGGACATTTACAAATAATGAGCAGCAGAACACAAGTACCTAAAGAAAATATGGGAAGCCAAACCAATAAAGAAAAGAAAAAAAGAAAGACCGAAATAGACATGGAATGCAGTTATAGAGAAGATACTAAAACAAAAAGGAAAAACTTGGAAGAAGCCAAGTTGCTTTCGCAAAATAAGAAAGAGTGGAAAATATTTTTGAAATAAAACAAGTTTTGCCGAATGAGTACCACAGGAGATCAGATTATATATGATATTATAGAGTTTTGTAATTTGATTACTTTTCGCCAAATTCATCAACTTTATGTTCTTCTTCGGCTACTTCAGTTAGTGTCTGCTGGTTTTCTGCCCCTTTTTGCCTTTGTTTTATTATTTCTTTGATAAATTTTGATTAACGTATTCTTAAAGCTCTGTTTAACCAAGTATTAAAAACGGTGCATTTTTGTTTGTTCCATTAAATATAAGTAGTCTTAGGACTTAGACCACTCTAGTAAGGATGACTGCCACAGCTGTATTTGAAACGATTGGGGGACATTACCAAATAATACCACCTTGTTAGGTAGGTATTTAAATGATTAATAAAGGTCATCATCAGTGAAAACGAGAGAGAAATATCAAAGTGGTGAAGATTTGACACCAAATAGATTTGCTTCTGTTGGAACAGAGGAAAACCTTGTTTCCTAAGTGGTTGGAGATTTTAATGATTTTGCAATACTTTTTAGTTTTACGATTTTCAAAGCCAGTTGTTGTCTGCATATTTATTTCCTTTTTAATTTAATTGCTTGACAGGTATCTTATATTTGAGTCAAAAGGCAATAAAATATGTAGGTACCTCAAGGATAAGCTGAGAACTGAGTTTTTTACAAAATTGGTTAGAAAATTACGGATAAAGCGACATAGGATGTTCGTTAATCTAAGTTTTGAATTTTATGGCAGCTTAACTTACTTTTCACAACTTTTGTGGTATTGATGATTAAGTTGTGTAACATATAAAAATGCCTACAGTTTAATACTTACTCTGGGGTAACTGGTTTTTACTTCAATTGTATTTGTATACACGTAAGTTTCTCCCGATTTAATAGGGCACTCTATTCCAACTCCTTGACAAGAGTCGGGATTCGGAAGGTTGAATTTAGTTTTTACATTAAGAATTTGCCCGTATACAAGAGCTGTCAGTTTTTCAGCATTAACATCTGTAAAATAGAAATATTTGGTTTAGAAAGAAGTTAAGAGTAAAAATCTTATTTTAATTAATAAATTATTTACAATAAAAGTTTTGAGTCACAGTACCTGGTAGAGCCAGTCATCACTTAAATAATAGATATTCAAATACAATGTCTTTGTCTTTTTTTTATTGAATTAAGTACATTATCGAATGCCAAAAGGGTCACGGACAAAATAATAACCAACTGATTTGTTTTTAAAAGCCAATGGCAAACTTCATCTCTTTATTGGGTCAATTTTAATTACATGATCTTAATAGTAACTGAATTTGTAAGTAAATGGTATTAGTCACAAGGTTTTCATATTAATTAAAAATACGTTCTAGGATTTTGTTTCTTTGTTGCATCCTATTTAGAAACAATTTAACTGTTAAATATATATTAACAATAATAAACTAGGTAACGTCCATCGGCATTTAAATTCAAATGTATTTCTATTGCAAAAAGTAAAAATAAAGAAATAAAATTATTGATCCATTCCAAGATTCCAATGATAAAAAAAAAATGTAAAACTATTAAAAATACTTACGGGGTTCAAAAGTTATAGACAGAGAAGCATTTGTACCCTTCTTTAACGGACATACATCAGTATGACATCCATGAACGACAACATTTTTTGAGGTTCCACCATTCGAATCTAAAATATAAAAACAATCTTCAAATTTCCATTAAACTTATTAATAAAGATCAAAGCTTAAAACTGCTATACATTGTTTTAAAACAAAGAAGAGTGTTTTGAACCTATAAGCTGATATTTCTCGTCAGATTATTACTTTTACAAATTCGCGAACTTTTAGGGGAAAGGTAAGCTTTTGATTTTTTTTCTGAAGTATACCTAAGTGACGTTTGTGAAAACTGAGCGCTGTTAAGAACTAAGGTGAAAATAGACTTTATATTCTATGTTTTGGAGGGTAGTATATAGGACAGATATAAAACGATGTAAACTTTTTTCATAATTTTATTTTGATCAAAGAACTAAGAGAAAACTTTGCATCACACACGTGTAGTAAGGAGTTGTAATATCAGTTTCCATAGAAAGCTATCACGGCATATTATGCATAAACAAACTTAGTTTTATTTATCTTTATTATTTTCAATATTATTTTCATCCTTTGATCCGATATTCATTACCATAATATTTATTTTATGCACCTTTTTTAATTTATTCCCTCTGGTTTCCGTTGAATTCTTTTTTTTTAGAGTTAATGAAATTAGAAACTTTTGTACTTTACTACTTTGGTCTTCTGGGCTAATACCTTTTTCCCAGAGCCTTCCTTTTTTTCTTTCATTTCTTCTTTGGGTACAATTTGGTATTTCAAAACCTTAATTGGTGATAAGAGAAGGAGAAGTAGCTCTGAGAAATTGTTGGATTTGGTGGTGGTGTCTTTTCGTGAATTATTTTTTTCTTCATTTCAGCGTAAACTGAGCTTCAACAGTAATTTCTTTCTCACCTGAGCAAATCATTGTTTCGGTTCATCAGACCATAGTCCAAACGAGTGGCACGAGAAAAAGCCTGAGCTACCATCTCAAATCATATAACCCTATTCTCGAACCAGGATGTGCTCTCATTGTCTCTTATTGTTGATTGAGGATTTAACCTTATTTGTTTATTTTTTATTTTGTTTTTAACGAAAATACTGTTTTAAATAATAATGGAAAAAGAAAAAAAGAGGGCGTCAAATGTTACGCTGCGTGAAAAGGAACTAATAATGTCGTTGGTGCAGAAATATCTTTGTATAATAGAAAATACAAAAAAACCAATGCCGTTTGTAATAAACAAAAACCAAAATGTTGGGAGAATCTGGCATGCGAGTACACCGCCAATCAAACCACTGGTTTAAGAACTAACCTCACTTTTTTAAATTAAAACCAATGTTATCATTTTACCATCCTGAATTTTGGCTATTAACTTTAACTTCCTGATAAGAAATAAAATTTCATGGTGAATACTGTTAGAATAAAGTATTAATCGCTGGTAAATACGGCCGTAAGGAGTTTAATTTTGGAATAAAGTGGGGAAAGTTTTGTCACAAAGTTTTTTGTTTCTTGTTCATGATTTTAATGTTTGCCTAAAAACGATTATATGTACCTAAAAATGGCGCTGATCTTTACAATAGTTTAAAGTATTTGTGGTACATTTGTTATGTCTTATCAATATAGAAAATGAAGACTCAATTGAAGGAAACAGTTTTATAATGATTTATTTGCTCATTAACAACTTTTAATTGCTGATCTGTTAGTCTGCTTCAAGAACTTCAAGAAATAAAAACACAATAAATAAAAATTGTATATTTGTTCGAATGCACTCGTGCAAATTTTATTTGGGATTTAATTTATTAGTCACGTGAGTCGGTTTTTATATTTATCAATTATAGAATTGCGATAGTTGCCCGAAAAGAAATATTAGAATACATCATCATCTTTGCTCAGAACGGAAATGACGTTTATCTTTCATTTTGCCACATAAAACCTTAAAACCAGAGACGCTAAGGACGATAACCTTTCTGATAATGCTTAAAGGTTTTAAAATGTTAAAGTTTATCAATTTAAGTTCAAGTTCAATATTCACAAGGTTTTATGTTCTATCAAATTTTTGAGAATCAATATAGTTAATAGGTTTAATGGTTAATGTTAATTTTTAATAAAAAAATCATTTTAACTCTAATTCTACTTCAATTTTGTAAAATGGATTTAAAATATAAATCACCTTAGATACAAAAAATAATACCGATTCGATAATAATTATTTAGAAGTACTTACCACAAGATCTCCATTTAACTCCAAAAGCACTAGTAAAACATACTGCAAATAAAATAAGCAGGACTTTGTGTTCCATTTTTTTTTTAATTTAAATTGATTTAAATAAGCGACCAAATTATAATACAACAATGATTCTTCTCATAAGCACATTCTTTTTGTTGATCCAGATTATGAGCTGCGCGCCGTATCAAATTTAAGGTCAAAGTGGTAAATAGTGCTTGCTACCATAGATTTTATTTGCAGCATCGTCGAGAACGTCTACACTTATCAGTAAGTAATTAAAATATTAAACTATATCATGCTGGAAGCTTATCGACAAAATGTTTGACCGCTTGTAACAATAAATATAATGCAAGAACTACTGTATAGTCTGGTTGATATTTCGAAAGTGACAATTATTTCTTTTATTGAAAGAAATCGGTGTTTTTACAATAAAACATATTTAGAACTATTGATGGGTTACTTAATGTTTATAACGTTCAATAAAAAATATTTTTGTTTATGCATTAGCAGGATTTTTTTTAAATCAACCTATATTTATTAAACTTTCAATATTTTAGTTATTTAAAAAATATCAAGATCAAAGAAAGGGGGTAAGTTGGGGTGGAATTCCTGCACAACTATTATTAAAAATTTTATCCAGGATATTCAGCATTCATTGAAAGTGGAAAAGAATAAATTTGGCTTATCTTCATTCCATTTACCACACTAAGTGACCTTATTTGATGCTGGTGTAATACATCCTACAGCCCTATTGCCTTAATGAACACTAGTAACTGTTGCGGTTCCAGGAATGTCTTGCATGGCTTCCATCTACTGGTATTCTGTAGGTTGTAATGTAATGTAATGTAGGAGTTGTCCACTGCGACCTGTAATATCTATTGTGCCCCCTTACTTGCTTAGACGGTGGGTTTTCCCGTATTTAAAGCACTGCCTCTAATCCTATCTCCTTTATGAAGATTAGGATGTCGAGCCTAGCACACTCATTTCTCAAGTTGAGAATACTGTTCAAAAATCATATGTAGATATTTCATCTCATTGAAAAAAACGAATTGAGAGAAATTCCTAGTTTTCTGGTGTGAGTTCCAAGAACCAATTATATATCTTGTCATTGTATGAAATAAAATTCACGAAGAATATTGTTATGACAAGGTTAATGATGAAGCTTTAAAACCATACAGTTATATACGGGGTGTCCCGAAAAGAATGGTCATAAATTATACCACAGATTCTGGGGTCAAAAATATGTTTGAACCCCTCTTACCTATATAAAATAGTGAGCACAAAAAAAAGTAGTTTATTGAGTATTCTCTACTAGTATTTCCTATAAATTTTCATACGTTAACGTTAAACCATTTTAGAGTAATGTTAAAAAAATTATTTAAATTTTAATTTTTACCTTATGACGTCATAAATTTTCTGACTGTAACATTGTTTTCAGTATTAAATCGTCGCGTTGTCCTATACACGTGAAAATGATTAGATTTTATCTTTTGGTAATGGTAATTTAAACGAAATTATTTAAATTCCTAGTATATATTTACTTGTGTAAGCAGATCTGATTGTATATTAATCAAACTATAACAATTTATTAATATAGTTTTCAAATTAATACATAAGAAAAATGTGCCATTGTATATTGTTTATCTTGTATTAATAACTTGCGATTAATGTGTTTATATAGAAAGAAATGTAAAGAATTATGTTAAATAAAGATACTGATTAGCCATTATGGATTTATAATTACAAGATAATTGAAATTGACCTCTTGATATTTGGCAGAATACTACATAGTATAAAATTAAGACTCTCTTTGCACCCTTAATCAATTTAAAAAAAATGGTTGGAATTCTTAAATGATTTTTATTTGTACAGGTGTGTCTGGTTAAAATTTTAATTTTTATAGTTCTTCAAAAGGCCTTTCTATTACGTAAGCTGGATTTATAAACTTGTCGTTCGTCGTAACCGTTGGTTTTAGCGCTGGGGTTCTCATTTAAAAGTATAGAAACCTGTAAGATCATTTATATGTACAATTGGTCTTGCCGTTCTCCGTTTGGCTACCGTTTGCTGTCGTTCGACAGCCGAACGACAAGTTTATAAATCCAGCTTTAGCCTTTCAACGCCGCATGAATCTCTTCTAACGTTCTACCGCGAGTTTCAATTACAAAAAATAAAACAAACAAAACGCAAGCTATACAACACCCTGCAAATATTAAGAATACCACACCAACACCGACAGCGTCGAAAGCAGCATTTAAATACCGAGTAATTAAAAATCCTAAAACGCTATACGTAAATATGGAAAACGACATTGATAAGGATCTAACCCGTGTAGGATAAATTTCACCTACAACAGCCCAAATAATAGATCCCATGCCTAAGTTGAAAAATACTATACATCCAACTAAAGTAATAATCGGAATAAAATTTAGAATTGCAGGCATTCTATCTAATTCATCTAAAATGCAATATGATCCTAGAATTACTTCAAACAAACATATCCCACAAGCTGATAGTGCTAATAGAAATCTTCTGTTGTACCTTTCTGCCACCATTGGTATAATGGCGCTGCTTGCAGCTTGAAAAGCACTAAGTATAATTGAAGAAACAACTGAAGATAGATTTGAACCAGTTTTTTCGAATATGGTCTGACTGTAAGCGAACACTCCGTTTATACCAACCAATTGTTGGAAGGCTATTCCGACGTTTCCAATAACAAAACTTTTTATAAAAACTTTCGTCTTCATTAATTCTAATAGATTACCTGCCTGTTGTTCTTTTATATTGTCCTTGATTTCTTTTAGTTGTTCATCTATGTTTGTATCTAAATCTCTGCCATATATTAATAACGACTTTTTAACTAGAGAATCTCTACCTTTCATTGCATGAAAATAAGGCGATTCCTCGCAAAATATAACAGTAACAATCAAGGAAATTACCGGGAAAATTATTAAAATCATGCTAAAAGTATTTACGGAAACAAAAGGTCCTACGGTGTAATTAAATAAGATTCCGACGACACCAGCAAAAGTAACGCACGTCGTTAACATTCCTCTATTTGAACTGCTCGATATTTCACTTCCTAATATCATTTGTACAATTGGTATG
Source organism: Ophraella communa (assembly GCA_035357415.1). Classification (NCBI taxonomy): domain Eukaryota; kingdom Metazoa; phylum Arthropoda; class Insecta; order Coleoptera; family Chrysomelidae; genus Ophraella; species Ophraella communa. The sequence goes on along the minus strand of CM068989.1, from coordinate 9,463,450 downwards.
CCACCCGTAGTGAGACCCATTACAAACCTTGCTGCCATAAACACCGTTATGTTTTTAAAAAATATCATAAGTAAGTAACTTAATATTATGGGAATTAAAAGTAGCATTGCTGAATATCTTCTGCCAATGGTTTGCGTTAAAATTCCAAATATCCAACAGCCCAAGCAAGATCCGAAGAAGAGGAACGATGTTATCGATCCGATTTCCGTTGACGTTAAAATTCTATCAAATGGATTGTCGGTGGTGAGGTTTTGGAGTTTTGGAACAACCGGTGAGGACCACGTATTGCATGATCCGAAAATAAATCCATTTATGCATACTAAAAATAAACAACAAAATTATTTTAACATTAATGATAATATACTTATCCAAACAACATTCAGGGCCGGTTTTTCAATCTCCAGCTAAGCAAATTTAGCTATCAGTTAACCCTTAACAAGGAGTCAAAGTGTTTCTTCAACTAACTGTTAAGGTTGACTACAAGCTAACGTTTCTGTTATATTAGCAAACACTTCAAAGTCTCTGTTTGGATTTGTAACTAGTAGTTAGCAAGTTGTTTAACGGAAAAATGAGATATTTGATTTTTGTATGAGTGATGATGATGAAGAAATATTGGAATACCTATGAAAGGAGATTTAGATTTGCGCGTAAGATTTCGACTTTCAAAGGAAACTGTTATGTTATTATTAGAACAAATCGAAAATCAAATTGAAACACCCACAGACAGGTAAGCTTTTATTTCAATTCTCTTTTAAAACTAAAAATATTTTTCTCTCCAAGTAACGGCATCCGTCTTTTTGCATTCAATAGTTGTTTTAAAATGATTTTTTAATTTTAATAACAAGGATTTATCAGATAGTGAAAAATTAGATATCCTGTTTTTCTTTGGTGTTTCCATTTGAAAATATAAAATTTTTAAAATAATACTCAACAAAATAAATAAAACTAATAAAAACAAAGATCTTCTTTTTCTATTTAAAACCATAAAAACTTAGGTTAACTCAACTAAATTGAACACAAAACAATATCTTTATTTACCGTTCTAAGAAATTAACAAACCAAACCAAAAAATCAATTTTACCAACCCAGCAAATTTAATGATAGCTGGCAGTTTCGTAGCTAAAAGTTAGATAGTGCATTGAAAAACGCCATAACCTTTAACAGAAACTTTAGCTGTTGGTCACGGTTAACTTTTGGTCAAGTAACAGAAGCTTTTAACAAGCGATTGAAAAACCGGCCCTCATTCTAGTAAATACTAGTTTAGTTCAAAATAACGAGGGTAGAAAGTAGAACCAACTAAATGTATTAAAAAGTGTGCGTCGAAAGGGAGCAAATTGGTGGCGCCACAGTAGCAAGGGTCACAGGACGTTACAAATAATAAAAAAGAAGAATTTGTCCTGTGATCGGGTATGTCAGAATGAATTATTAGATTAATGCCGGTATTCATAGTCAACCCTCAACTTGAGCACTGAGGGAGACTTGGGTAAGGGTCACTTAGCACTCAACCTCTTACTTGTTTCATAAACGTCACTTAACCAGCCCTTAAGTGAGTAAACACGTTTTCGGGGTTTTTAATGCATTTGTGTTGGTTGTGCTGGCTTATCTTACCGTTCTATGGTTGTGAGCATGCGCCAAATAATAACATACTTTTTGATATCTTCATTATTGAATTTGTCGATTGCTATGGGTGTGTTCGGGGATCACGCTTTCGAGCTATGTAGCGCCAAGAGCCATATAACGCAAACGAGGAATAGTAGTAGATAGCGGCAAATGGCGCAAATAGCGTGCTCCCCGAACACACCCTATGTCTAATCAGATGTTGTAGTACAAGTGGCAGTAAAACATTGGTGACACAGTTTTTGCTAAATCTAAATCATCTTTGGAATTCTCGTTCCTCAAACGTTTCCAAAGGATTCTGCATGTCCCTAATATATTTTTAGGCAAATGATTTACTTTTTCAAATTCCTCATCACTCTCAAAAAGTTCATCAAATTCTTCCATTTTCAAAAAAAATGTATGCAAACTGTCTATAAATATAATAACTATTCTTCCTTAATAAAAAACTACCTAAACATAAATAACTATTTCTTATTATATATGTAATACCTATTTACTACCATAAAAAATGTCAATAATGTAATATAATAACAATAACCTATACAGAGCATAAGATATGTCAAATCTGTCGAATATAAAACTCTCAAGGTGCCCTCAAGGGTAGTCACGTCTTCACTTGAGTTAAGGGTGACTTGAGGGACCCTTAGATCTTGAGGGTTGTTTATGAAACACCCAAGTGCCCTCAACCTACCCTTACCCTCACACTCATACTTAAGGGATGACTATGAATACGGCCATTAGATCTTGAGGGTTGTTTATGAAACACCCAAGTGCCCTCAACCTACCCTTACCCTCACACTCATACTTAAGGGATGACTATGAATACGGCCATAAGAAACGAAATTAAATTATATTTGACAATGGGTACATTCAGGAGGTCCCAGCGGCTAGATCTAGCCACTCAGCATGCTGTGGCCGCTGTTAATAAGCGCCTTCGTTTCGCCTGAATGCGTGGCTCACTGACATCGGAACAAAAGTCAAAACATTTGAAAACATAACCCAATTTTTATTTTGGTTTTTATATGTCTATTGTGTTCATGTACAAAACTACAATAATTATCTTCAATTATCAATTGGATAAATCTTATCCCAACAATAATTAAGATCAACACAAACCTACATAACCCAATTTCGATATGTCATTAATGTCAAAATCGCGATGCGCTTTTTAGAAAGCGACAAATTTCTACGCTGAGCAAAACAGTCAGCCGCTGTTGAATAGCTTTCAAGCAGCGCTACATTCAGAGAGACTCCTTACTAAGCGATCTCAGCCGCTGGGACCTCCTGAATGTACCCCATGTAAATAGTTGAGATTTTAAATACTTCATAATTTCTAACACAAGTCACCAAAAATATTAAATTTTTCAACCCAGCTCACTTCACTCTGTTTATAAACTATAGAGTGTGACTGACTTCACGTTGTCTTTTTACCCTTCTGCTACTCTCGCGCCATCTACTGTTTGCTGCTTCCGCTGGACAGTTTTTTGACATTATTCCAATACTAGTTGGTATTTTTTAATTCTACGTACTGATTCCGAACCAGTCTGGAATTAACTCTGAATTGTCTAGACCGCATGCTTAGTTCTGAACCAGTAAAACATTTTTATTACATCCCGAACGATCTTAGAACTACAAATATCCTTTCAGAACAAACATTTTTCCGTGCTTCTTATTGATGTAAAACGATTAAATTTTAATTGTATTCCATTAACCTGATCCTATACTTTAAAATGTCATTTTGATTAATTCCTGTCATTTTCATTCTATCAATAAAACAAGTTGTGATTAAAACGTTGGCTAATTAAAGCATATTATTTGGAGTATAAAATAATAATATGGTAGCAGAGCGTGGTTCGGCTTGATTGAACCAACGTTTTTCAACGAAAATTGAATAAAAAAATAGTGTTTTCCGGAAAGTTTGCATCTCGTAATCTGGTCGTGATAGTTGCTGGAATTTTGGTGACTGAAAATCATGGAGTTTCAAGGTATTGAGAAGCTGAAAGGTGCGGAAAACTGGAATATTTGGAAATTCATGGTACGCAATCTTTTGAGAGCAACTGATGGGGCGTATGAAGTGAGTATTGGAGAGTTAGCTAAACCGGTACTAGTAGCTAATGCTACGGCAGATCAAATTGTGGCTCACACAGCAGCTATGAAGGTGTGGGACAAAGCAGATCGCGCCGCTTGTCAAATCATCGTCAAGACAATTGACTCAAGTGGCATGACTCTGATCGTCGCTTGTGAGACTGCTCATCAGATGTGGACTAAACTGCACGGTATTTATGAGCAACAAACTAGGCAAGCTGTTCATTCAGTGCAGACCGAGTTTTTTCAGCTTTGACATGAATTTAGCGGACGATATGGTAAGCCATATAGCTAAATTTGAAGGTTTGATTCTTCGTATGCAGCAGCTGAAGGTGAAGCCCGACGAGTCAGCGTTGATGGTCAAGTTGCTGGAGACTTTGCCTGATAGTTTTGAGAGTTTCAGGCAAGCCTGGTGGGCCAGATCGGATGATCAACAAACCCTGGACAACCTAATCAACGTTTTGACATCTGATGAGCACAGGCGGAAGCTTCGGCAAGAAAGAGAGAACAATTTGACTGCTTTGATGGCAACGAAGTTGAAGATACAATCCAAGGGTGCGAGTGGAAGCAAGCAAGGTTCAAGTCAACACGGTGCAGGTGCCAAGCAGACAAAAGATGACTCCAAGCCCAACCAGAAGGGGAAGAAGTCCACCTACAAGTGCTATGCGTGCCAAGGGGTTGGTCATATTCGAAGAGATTGTCCATCACTGAAGAAGAAGAAGTCTGAATCGAAGAGCTATGTGTCTGAAAATGAAAGTCAAGCTTGGGTTAGCGAAGTGTTCAGCGCAGAGAGCAAGAATGATGTTTGGATCATTGATTCTGGTGCAACAGATCATATGACTTTCAAGAAGGAGTGGTATTCGTTCTTCGAAGCTTTCTCGATTCCAGCAGAGATTCGTATTGGGAACAACTCGGTGATGAATGCTCTGGGAAGAGGAACTATCAAGTTCGAGGCGCTGGTGAATGGGCGTTGGACTTCTTGCCATATGGAAAACGTGCTGTATGTTCCTGATGCTCGAAGAAATTTATTCTCGGTTACGCGTGCTCTGGACAGAGGTATGACTTTCAGCTCATCCAAGGATAGCTGTAAGTTTTTGCTAAATGGTGTTGTCAAGGCTCAAGGTGTACGAACTGGTCAGCTGTTCAAGATGATGCTCAGAGTCAACGAACCAGATGTGTGCTGCGTGAGTGAAGCTAACCTGGCGTCCAAGGATTCTCTTCAAGTCTGGCATGAACGCTTAGGTCACCAGAATAAACGTCATGTTGTGGAAGAACTCAAGAAACACGGAATCAATGTTCAATCTGATAATCTGTTTTGTGGAGGCTGCGTTGAAGGTAAACAACATCGAGATTCTTTCAAGTCACGTCAACAGCGTTCTACAGTGCCTGGAGAAGTGATGCATGCTGATGTCTGTGGTCCAATGGAAACGGAATCGATTGGAGGTTCCAGATACTTTGTGTGCTTCACGTGTGACTACTCCAGATTTCGCCTGATTTATTTCTTGAAGAGGAAATCTGAGGTGGCTGACAAGGTCAAGGAAATGTTGCAGCTTGTGAAGAATCAACGCGGTCGTCCAGTGAAGGTGTTTCAGTGTGACGGTGGAAAAGAATTTGACAATCAGGCTGTGAAGAATCTTTGTAAATCTGAAGGAACGAAGATGGTGGTTACGAACCCTTATACTCCTCAACAAAATGGTTGTGCTGAACGAACGAATAAGACGGTTTTAGAGCTAGGACTAACCATGCTTCATTGCAAGAATCTACCGAAGTTTTTATGGGCTGAAGCTGCTAACGCTGCGGTGTACATCCTCAATCGAACCGGTCCAAGCCGTGTAGAAGGCAAAACTCCATACGAGCTGTACGTTGAGAAGAATATTCATCTCAACAGGTTCCACATTTTTGGAACCGCTTGCTGGCTGATGGTGCCCAAAGAACGTCGGAGGAAGTTGGATCCCAAAGGTGAAGAAGCAGTTTTCGTCGGGTATTCAGACGATATCGATGGTTTTCGTGTGTGGATCAAGAACACAAGGGAGGTGATTCGTAGCCGAGAGGTAGTGTTTGGTCCAGAGCTACCTTCTAAAGTTTTGGCTTTGTTTCCTGAAAAATCTTCAGAAGAGAATCCTGTTGAACCCGTTCATCAGGAGGTCATTGAAGAAAACCAAGGTCCTGTAGTACGTCTGGACTCTCCTGGAGTCTTGAACCTACCTGAAGCTCCTGAAGTTCCGAATCCTGTGTTGCCAAGGAATGGTCAAGCTGTTGCTGCTGAACCGCTAATTGAAGATTTCGCTGAAACTCCTAAGGCAGCGAAAGAGACCACTCAACGATGTCTCCGAGATAGAAGTACCATTCGAAAACCTAAAAGATTAGCTGAGATGTTTCTTGCTGAGTTAGATGAACCTCAAGACTACAAAGAAGCTATGGAGTCGGCTGATCGTGTCCACTGGAAGGCTGCGATGAAAGAAGAAATGTCTTCGCTGGAGGCAAATTCCACTTGGGTTTTATCGGCATTACCAGCAGGAAGGAAGACAGTTGCTAACCGCTGGGTCTTTCGTATCAAACGAGATGTAGAAGGCAACATCAGCCGTTACAAGGCTCGACTCGTTGCGAAGGGTTATAGTCAACGACAAGGTGTTGATTATAACGAAACTTTTTAGTCCCGTAGTTCGTTTCGACACTATCCGAGCGATCCTGAGTGTTGCTGCCAAGGAACATCTAAAATTGGCCCAATTTGATGTCAAGACAGCGTTTTTGAACGGTATCCTGACCGAGGAAATTTACATGGATCAACCTGAAGGATTTGAGGACGGTTCTGGTCGTGTGTGCAAACTAGTTAGAAGTCTCTACGGATTGAAGCAATCGCCAAGGTGCTGGAATAATCGATTCAAGGAGATTCTAATCAAGTCTGGTCTTGTTGAGAGTGAAGCTGATCCGTGTCTATTCTATTGTATTTCTGGTGAAGATAAACTGATCGTTGTTTTGTACGTGGATGATGGTTTGATTGCTGCGACGAAAGAGAGTATGATTCAAGAGTTCCTGAGGAAGCTGGAGATGGAATTCAAGATTACCCATGAACCGCTTGGCTGCTTTTTGAATATGCTCATCGAACGTGAAGAAGATGGTTCCATCCGGTTGAGTCAGAAGAGGTATGCGGAAAGTCTTCTTCAGAAGTTCAACATGGCAGAAGCCAACTCTGTTTCGACGCCCATCGACAAGTACGTCCAACTGGAAGAGAAAACTGGTTTGAGAACATCTGCTCCTTACCGTGAAGCTGTAGGAAGCTTGATGTACTTAGCTGTAGCAACTCGACCCGACATATCGTTTGCAGTTAGCTATGCGTCACAGTTCTTGGAAAATCCGGAAGAAGTTCACTGGTTGATGGTCAAGAGAATTCTGAGGTATATAAAAGGTTCTAGTTCTGTTGGTATTAGCTACGAGGCTGGTTCTAGAGGAAGTGACTTGAAGGCGTACAGTGATGCAGATTATGCTAGTCAACCGGAAACTCGTCGGTCAGTCAGTGGAATTGTTTTCATGCACAGTGGAGGGCCAGTATCTTGGGCTAGTAGACGTCAAGAGTGTGTGTCATCCACAACTGAGGCTGAGTATGTCGCTGCCAGTGAAGCTGCCAATCAGTTTGGTTGACTCGACTGTTTGCAGAAGTTTCTCCCCTAGACAACATTTCAGTTCTTTTTGTAGACAACCAAAGTGCAATCAAGTTAGCGAAAAACCACGAGTTCCACAAGAGGACCAAGCACATCGAAGTGAGGTATCATTTTATTCGAAAGGAAATTCAAGATGGTCGATTGAAGATAGAGCATGTTCCAAGTAATCAACAACTCGCTGATATCCTGACGAAGCCGCTACCTCGCCTGAGATTTGCAGAGCTACGTTGTGCTTTAGGAATGACTTAAAGTAGCAGTGTCAAAAAAAAAAAAAAACTTTAATGTTTTAGAGGAAGTATTGATGTAAAACGATTAAATTTTAATTGTATTCCATTAACCTGATCCTATACTTTAAAATGTCATTTTGATTAATTCCTGTCATTTTCATTCTATCAATAAAACAAGTTGTGATTAAAACGTTGGCTAATTAAAGCATATTATTTGGAGTATAAAATAATAATACTTCTAACACTAACTGTAAGTTTTTCGCTATTTCCTTGTGTGTTGCCCCCCTAGAAAAAAAAGATACACGAAGGAGTACATGCAAAATGACCTTGAGTCCAGAAAGGAGCTTGCATATGGCGGCCAATTGTCAATTTTAATTTCCGTTTCCATTGACGTACCGAAAAAAAATAAAAATTATATCAAGGATTTTATTTTCAATAAATTTCAACCAATCAAGTGTGTGCATACAATTAATGTTCTAAATAATTTTGTATTTATAAGAACCGAATCATACGCCTATGCGCTCATTTTTGACATTTATATGCAAACATTGCTTTGACAGTATACTGTAAACATAAACAATGTCATACTAGGAGCTTTAAGATGGCTGACTTCCGTCGCAAATTTTCCTTAAAATGGGGGAGTCCCTTCATGGTTGCCAACCTGGATAAACCACTGCCTTTTTTTTGGGAATTATTAAACTTTGAATGTATAGTTTTTGCCACATTCAGTATACTGTAAAAGTTTTTCGTGTCACGAAGGTCTCATTTATTAGATATTGGAAACAATCGATTTTTGTAGGATATTTTCGTATGTTATGTTTTCAGTAATGAATTGTGACAATTGACAATTTTCATTCATGCCATCATTGTCAATTTTCATTAAATTGCTATTTTGATTTTTGCTTAGAACCTTAGAACATATATGTTCTAAGCGAATAAAAACACATACAATTAACCCAAGAATGATAAACATTTTACCAGGATTGCTTAATCCCATAAGACGTACGTTTGCCAAAAAATCGATCGCACGTGACGTCACTACAGTCCTCGGCCGTATTAAAACGATTTTATGAGAATATTTATTATAAATTATAAGTATTTAATCTTAAAAATCCAAATAGTGGTACGTTAGTATTACAGAAATCATAAAAATACTGTCTAATTCCTATTATTTCCATGCATTTATATGGTAAACGTTATAATGAAGGACTGCAGTGACGTCACACAGCTGGCGGACAAATCAGCCCGATTAGGCAATCCTGGTAAATGTTTATCGTTCTTGCAATTAACCTCCAAACATCTACCGCTATAGTGTCAAAACGTTGTTGATATATTTTAGACATTTGGCAGACAAAGAAATAGAAAATGACATATGATAATGGTTTCTATTGGTTATCCTTTAGTGAAAACATTACATCCGAAAATCCCTACGAAAAACATTTTATCCAATATCTAATAAATGAGGCCTTCGTGACAAGAAAAACTTTTACAGTATACTAAATGTGGTGAAAACTATACTTTCAAAGTTGAATAATTCCCAAAAAAAAGGCAGTGGTTTTTCATCCATTTTTTCAGGTTGGCTACCATGAAGGGACTCCCCCATTAATATATGACAGACTCCTTCCTGTTTCTTTTTGTTCTAAGGTTGTCCCAGTTTTCATCGATTGGATTAAAAAAAAACCATTTAAAATGTGCGAAGTTGAAAGAGGTAAATAATTAAATATCTCTCTATCCCTTATCATTATAATTTTAACAAATATTTTTAGAAGTATTACACACCACAAAGCACACGAAAAACAAGTAAACCAACAGGTAACTAAAATAAGAAAACAGCTGACATATTGATCTTTTGCGCATGAGCAGCCGAACAGAACTTTCAGTGCTCACCAAAATCAGAGAACTGCTGGACCTGGACTGATTCCGAATCGATAACGAACCAATCCTATATTATCCTCGAGAACTGAACTATTATTAAAAATCCAAAAATTATACTATTATCTCATTATTCAATCAAAGAATACGTGTATGTCACGACATACCGTTTCCTGATTGGCTAAAAGTTACCAGATAACCGCACTATATTCTACAAACCGTGATAGAAAGTAACCCAACTGAAGTTTTTTTAATATTAACCAAAATGCAGTTAATATTTACCACTTTAAATGCGAACAATTTATTTTATTAACTAAATTTGTACAATTCAATGTAATAGAAAATTTCATTTACATACTTACATGCCAAGAATGTTCCTATTAAATTATTTACATACGGCGTTTTAATAATCATCTCTTTATCTTCGTTATCAATTGTTAGATATGATACAGAAAAGGTTTTACAATAAAAGAAAAACTAATACCTAATACATTCACGTTTTATGAATAAAGTTGTAAAATAATTTTAAACTTAATGATATACTGGATGTCCATGTAACCTACAAATATTATCATTGTTTTCCAAAAAATAAATTAATGATTCTAATTATTGGAAATTGTATTTGTTGATAACTCAACAAAAATATTTAGTAGAAAGCACTAGAGAAACAGTAAAATGCTTGTTACTAAGAGGTGCTGCACTGACTCCCTATTGTAATGTTGTTCTTATTTATATAGTTTTTGTGGGTTGGGATAAATTATACACACTTTGGCTAACCACTATCTATTTAATACATCGGTATATTAATCTTAATTTATTTATACTACGTTGATATAACACAATTTATGTACACTTATTCTACTGTTTGCTTGCTTCCGCGCTTTGTTCTTTTTAGACTCTTAAGTGAAAACTGACTTCCGCGCGCTGCGCGCTTCTGTCAACTTTTATATTACCCAAAGGGCATCGCGAACTTTCCGTTCACGAGAAAGTTCCGGTCGACATCGTGTTCGAGAACATTCGGGGAACAATGAGAAGTAGAACCGGCGCATTCGCCATTATTTAGGGCTTAGTCGTGAACAGCTTCCGACTACTTTGTAACACTATTAAATTGGGAATATTATGTCCTCTAGAAAGCTGATGTTCTAGAGTTGAAGTAGTTTAAGGTACCTAGGTACAAAAAACCTTGGTAGGTTGAAGAGAAGAAGAGTCAAATAATCTCTGCTTGTTGAATAATATACATATACTATTATTTAGTAGGTACTAAGTGATTAATTAAAAAAAAATTAGTGGGTGTTTATACGATTAATTTTTTTCAAGAATCAAAGGTTAAATCTAGTTAATTAAATAGACCAATTGAAATTGTAGATAATATCCAGGAGAATGTTCAATGAACCCATGTTGGTTCTTAATTCATCAATGAAAGGTTATACTTTTAAATATTTCATTATGTATATAATTGAAGTTCTATTGTAGTTTATGAAAAACTGAACTTTATAGTTTTGCTAACTTTGTAAATCGTTCTTTTTTTTATTAAATAAATTATAATTTCAGGCTATATATCATCAAATAAATCATAAAAGTGGTAAATGGATTTAACATCTTAGTCCGCTCTAAACATTGATTATTGTTATCTAAAAAGTTTTTGACACAATTAAAATATGTATATTTGCAAAGTTTTATTATTGTTTGTAACATCTATGTTGTGTACATGTTTATTTGCCATTATAAAAATATATAAAACGAAACTACCAACGCCATCTTTCATTGTATGACGAAACGTACTTTCTATTTCATTGCTAACTTTTACCACAGTTTACTGTAGTTGAATGGTAACTTTCAAATTAGTTTCTACAGCTACCCATAGTTCATTTCATAGAAAAACGAACCTAAACAAAACAAGATGCAAATAAATGATCCACATGTATAGCGTTAGTTCATGATTTATTTTACTGTAGTACCTTACAGATTCAGTGAGACCTTTTATTTACTACTTATAGTTTATTTTAGCTACATTTTCATTTTTAAAAGACCCCAACATTTTTGATAAAACTTCCTGTTTCTATGAAATGAACTATAGATAAAATTAATAGTACTTAAGTTGAAACAATAGTTTTTTTGGTACAGTCTTTCCAATTTGAATTGCTAAAATCCATTTAAAAGTGTCATACAGAGTGAGTTAGTTTACTGGTTTCAAGAGCAGCTTCTTCCTAACTTTCCTCCTAATTCTAGTTCAAAGAAGGCAGATACACTCTTACGATTACCTCAAAAGTGACTCACACCTCCCCGTTGGTTTTTGCCGGACAGACGCATTTTCTATAAGCAGGTATGCAGATTTTGTACATCTATAGAGAATGTATCTGACTAAGTGAGTTCTACTGGATTTTAGCTAATTTCCTGTAATATTTTTTTATAAAGGTATTTAACAATTTTTAAAAACTGCAATCCTTTTGTTTTAAAAGTTTTCCTGTACGCCTATAGAGACAATCTTCCGACAAAGGATATTTTGCCGCTAGGCGGTACCCTTTGTAGCGACTTATTTTAGTTATACTATAAAATAAATGTATGCAAAACATTTTATAGATTTTTTTTGATATGATATGAAAAAAATACATTGTAACTTTTAGCAAATGGTTATCCTTATCAGTAAATTTAATTAGAAATAATTTTACTCTATATCGCATTTAGGTACCCACGCATCTGATAAAAAGTAGAATTTTTAAGATTCATGGTGTAATGAAATAAACGACTAAAAAATGAAATTTAAAATACCTATTTAACATATTTTTAAAATCTCTGACAAACAATAAATCTCAAATAATTGTACTAAATAGATAAAACTTTTAGTGATATTTGTTTTGTAACCAACATGAAAAAAGTATTGCAATTTAATATTAGGTACCTATGTCATCTTTTGTGTAAGACAATTTACGAATTTTATTTTCCATATTAGGTACACTAAATTGGTTTGTCTCATAAAGCTATACAGTTTTTTAAATTGTTATTTTACTAGTAGAACACAGAGAGTACCTATATCAAGGAGTAAAATCTGCAGTTGAAAATATAAAAAGAGGAGTACCAGAAGGATTGGTTTTAAAACCAAATATGTTATTTTTTAAATCAAAAAATAAACAGAGAACTGAAAATTTAGTGGAAGCCGAAAACATGATCAGCTGATTATTTCCAAATCTTCAGTCTTACAAAAATCGTATTGAAATTTAATAAATTTGTATCCCCATTGACATACTTTAAGTATACATAAAAAAAACTTATTAAGGATAATAAAAAACTCTTCGTTTTAACAAAACTTCCAATATTTATTTAAAAATTGTTTTTTTAAAAAAACTCAATGACAGCCGTTTCGCTATTAAGCATCGTCAGATTGACATTTAAGTTACATTTTGTAACTTAAATGTCAATCTGACGATGCTTAATAGCGAAACGGCTGTCATTGTAACTTAAATGTCAATCTGACGATGCTTAATAGCGAAACGGCTGTCATTGAGTTTTTTTAAAAAAGCAATTTTTAAATAAATATTGGAAGTTTTGTTAAAACGAAGAGTTTTTTATTATTATAGTTACATTTTGTAACTTAGATGTCAATCTGACGATGCTTAATAGCGAAACGGCTGTCATTGAGTTTTTTTAAAAAAGCAATTTTTAAATAAATATTGGAAGTTTTGTTAAAACGAAGAGTTTTTTATTATTATAGTTACATTTTGTAACTTAAATGTCAATCTGACGATGCTTAATAGCGAAACGGCTGTCATTGAGTTTTTTTAAAAAAAGCAATTTTTAAATAAATATTGGAAGTTTTGTTAAAACGAAGAGTTTTTTATTATCCTTAATAAGATGGACTTCCAAAAAGTAAGGGTTAGTACAATCAATTTAAAAAAAACTTTGTGAAGGTTTAGTGCTTAGTCATGTAGTGACACTTCACTGAGTGATGTAGATTCTGAAAGGCTCCAAAAACTTCAAAAATATTTTTTAAGATATATTAATGACACCATGACACCTCAGACAGTTTTGACACGAAAATTAGTAACATCATACGCGTTCGGAAAAATAAGAGAAGAAGAAGCAATATCATATTTTTTAAAACGCAATAGTTTAAGCAGGATTTATGAATAAAAACCTATTAATTTTTGGGAATAAATCCTTTTGGTTTGTTCAATTTGATAAAGAAATATGTTCTTTTGGTAAAATAAATATGTCAAATTAATACTTTTATAAAAAATACTGTATGAGTTGTATTATCTATGCAACCAAATATCCACATAGATATGGTTTGCTTTTGGGTTGAAAGGTAAAATAGTCCTATTTATTTTATTACTTATAGAAGTATATTTTTAGGTGTGCTATTATTATGTTTTTTAAAACGTTAGAGTAGTGGAATCTAATAATAGATTGTCTAAACTCTGTCAGGTAGTTCATAGACATTTGTCGTGTGTTTTAGATGTCTTCTTTTCAATCTTCAGCATTTCTCTTCGATCTTCTTCTTCTGTCTCTTATATAAAATTCACTAACAGCAAATCCATTTCACAAAAAAGCACAAAAAACAAAAAAGCAAGAACAACAGAGTTCCAAACTCTTCCAAAATGTTTTCAGATTCAATAGTACATTTCTCTATATACCTATACCAACTTGCCCGAAGGTTATAAAAAAAAGTCATAGAGAGTAGCATTTTATGATAGAAAGAAATCCCTTTCTTTGCTATTTCTTTTCTATTTCAATCTCTATCAAGTTACGCAGGCAGTAATCCAGGAAAAATTGAGGTAAATACACTACTAACTAATGTATCTACTAATTTGAACTACTACACAGCTATTCTCTCTCAACTTGGAAGACAAAATAATATTTTTTTAAAAATAATTAAATAATTTAACAGCAAAGTTCAAGCTTCAAGCTGTTGCTGTTGTAAGATGAATGACTTTTTCAAAAGTATATTAGCACAAATTTATAATTTGTATTTTTACGAATGGCACAGTAATATGAGCATAAGCTTGGACATAAACTCGTTTACGCTTTTGCAATTTTTCTAATTGTTACACTTTATATGAGGGGCACCCAAAAGTAACAGGAATTGTTGAGCTAGTCATTCGTGGCGCAATCCATTCTCCATTGCTGGATAAAATTGCACTGCAAAAAATTTGACAATAGGTATTTAGGTTTTATATAATCTTGTGTTTTATTGCAACCCTTGTAAACCTTCACCTACAGTATAAAATAGAAACCGGATGGTTAATTTGCGATAAGCTGTCGATAATTGAGTATTAATTATTAAAATGTAAAAATCAGTTAACATGGAACGGTGGACAGGACATGTCGCTTTGGTAACCGGTGCACCAGCTGGTATTGGTGAAGCTATAGCAATAAAATTAGTGGAACATGGATTGAAGGTAACATTATCTAATACCTACATCAATCTTAAACTACAAAATTTACAGTGAGGGGCTAAATTATGGAATAAGATTATTACTTAGAATATCGTTGGAAATTTATTAAATTCCTGAAACAGGTCGATTTTTGTTATAAAATATGTAATACTATAATATAATATAGCTTTATTAAAAATATGTTATTGAAGTAACTATTTAAAACTTATATTTATCAGTCAGACAAATTGGAATGACCAAATACCATCAAACAAAAAAATTATTCAGCCAGGACCCCGATTCCCGAAATCTCACAAGGAGAAAGTGAGTTATAATTCTCTCAAAATAGACAAAAATGTATTATTGAAACAAAATCTTAACAAAGATGCGTGACATGCGAGAGAGAATCAATTCTCCTACTAAGACCCAGGAGAATCATCTCTTCTAATAGTTGTTGTCCCTTTATCTATTTTTATGGGGTTATTCTGTACAAATATTCGTAAAAGCTGTAAATTTAACATCGATGTTACTATCGCGATGTTAAATAAAATTTAACAGCGCGGTTAAGAATCGTATTCTGAACAATATTACATTGGAGCTAACTTCACTTTTATTGTGTTGGTTAATATCTAAGGTTAATATAAATTGTCGACTTTTTAGGTTATCGTTATGTTTATTGACATAATATATTGATTATTATTAGTTTTATATATTTATTTTTATTATTATTATGGAATGATATTGTTTATTTTGATTTACTTCTTGAAAATTTTCAATTCTATCACAAACACAGTTTGACAGTTTCAACACTAACGTCGAATGTTTTGGTCGGCGTTATACTTTAACAGCGAAAATGTTAAAATACATCGATGTAAATTACAGTAAGAGCGTACAGAATAGCATTTTCATAACATCTCTCGACCTTGAAAGTTTACAGCGCTGTTACCGCTAACATTTTTTTGCAGAATAAGCCCATTAATTTACTTTAACTTTAAGATTTTGGCTATAAATATTGATAGATTAGTTTAAGGAAATTATAGAATACTTATTTATAAATGAAGGTGTTTTAAAAATTAAAAACCCTACTTCTACTATAATTGTAATTGCTTATGTTGGAAGTAATAAGGGACTTGGAAGATGCTGAATAGCAAGCTATTCCTGTGTAGCTCGCCGAAATGTTTTAAGAGAGAACTGTTATAATTTTTCCGAGCGTCCATTCCTTATTTGCCCCCGGAATGGAAGAGGAAGACTAGCCGGACTCATAGGAAGAAAATCCAAACTAGCACTGAAGACAAAGATACATCCAATAAATGCAATCATCATTCCGATCATGTTGTACGCCTCCGTAGCCGTAGCCGTAGCCAAAACCTACAAAAAGAAGATACAACCACAGCAGAACATCAGCTTAAGGCAAGCAGCAGACGCCCCATGGTACATAAGAAATACACAACTATACAGGGAACTAGACCAGGAGAAGGCAGAAGAAATCATGAAAGCCAGAGCCAGAAGAAGATTTGAAGAGCTCAGGACACACCCGACCACATCACTTAGGGAGTTAACAAACTACACAGCAAAGGACTACAGTATACATCCAAGACCAAGGAAACAGCTGGACAACTAAGAAGGATCAAAATCTGTCAAGAAGCAGACAGAAGAGGAACCACCTATAAGACTACCTAGGGAGATGTGTAGATTCTTGAGTAGGGACAGCTTTAACAAGTGGATCCATTCTCTAAGGTTACCTTTAGCCGCAGTTCGTCTGGACTAACTTTTTAGAGGCAGCGAAAAGCACACACTCTAGAACGCCTAAAAAGAAGACAGGAGCACCATCTCGGACCAAACAGAAGACACGTCCATCGGACGTGATGGGGGGGGGGGTGGAGGAAGTTCTTCCGGGGATGCACACTCTTATGCAGAAATGACATACGGCTTGCCAACACAATTTTCGCGATGCGGTTTAACTAGGTGCAATTAATGAGGGTGTGTTTCATTACTAAGGATTTCTCTCTTAGGGTAAAAGAATTATGGTTTACGTTTTAATCTTCAGAAGAAGCTCAATATTCAATTCCCAATAACCTAACCTATTATAACCTAACCTAACCTAACCTAACCAATAGTTTTAACGTTTACTAATATTTACTTTTATGTTAAATTTTAAATATTAACTGCATTAGGCAAGCTAAAGGTGCATGGATTTAAAGTGTGTCATTTGTTTTTATACTGTTAGATTCAATCATAGATATATAGATTCAATTTAATCGCCTCTTAAATCTAACTATATTTTCAGGTTGTCGGGCTTGCCAGAAGAAAGCATCTCTTGGATGCTCTCACTGAAAAGTTGTCAGAACAAAAAGGGAAATTTTACGGATACGTAGCAGATGTGACAATAGAAGAAGATATAATCAACGCTTTTAAATGGACAAAAGAGACCATTGGACCAGTTAGTATTCTCGTGAACAACGCAGGTATTTCCATTTGGGGACCTCTGGCATCTGGCGAGACTAAAAACTGGAGGGCCATTTTAGATACAAACGTCTTAGGAGTTTGTATTGCTACCAGAGAAGCTATTAACCATATGAACGAGAGTAATATAGCTGGTCAAATAATAAACATCAATAGTATAGGTGGACACAGACTTCCTCATAGACCGGTCCTTAACTTGTATCCTCCAAGTAAACACGCTCTTACAGCCTTAACCGAATCTCTTCGTAGGGAATTGGCTCATTCAGGTTCCAAGATCAGAGTTACGGTAAGTTAGAAGTAAGAAAAATATTTACCCTGTAAAATAATAACAAAAAGTGGATGAAGCAGAAGTCCTGATAATAATTCATCTTCAGAATAAATATTGTTTTATTTCAGAGTTTAAGTCCAGGAATGGTGAATACTGAATTGAGACAAGTTGGATCTGCTGAAAAGCGTGTAGATAAAGATACCTACAAGGCTCTTACTGATGTACCGATGCTAGAGTCTGTCAACGTCGCTGAAGCTGTTATTTATGTTTTATCGACTCCAACATCTGTCAATGTAAGTTGTTGAATCCCGATAAAAAAAAATTAAATTTTTAATATGATCATTCTAAATTAAGTATTGTTACCTAGGTAGAAAGTTAAGTTGATAAGTCAACCACTAATCGATTCCATATATTCGAATTTTGGAGCATACAAAGAAACGAAAATGATTTGTATAATAATCATTAAAGGTAGAACTTTTTCTTTAAAAAGAAATTCCTTTTTAAAGTTATTAGAGTCTACTGTTAAATCTTTACGTTATTTAATTATTTCTTCTTCAAAATTTCTGCTGATGTAAATGCGGTAAATTCAGCAAACCAGCAATTAAGAGAAAATTCATTAAAATGTATTATTGAACTAACTCTTACATTTGTACTTAGAACAAAAAGAAACAGGAAGGATTCTGTCATATATTAACTTAAAGAAAAATTTGCGATGGAAGTCGGCCATGTTGAAGCTCCTAGTATGACTCATTGTTTATGTTTACAGTATGCTGTCAAAGCAATATTTGTATATAAATGTCAAAAATGAGCGCATAGGCGTATCATTCGGTTTTTATAAACACAAAATGATTTACAACACTAAATGTATTCACATACTTGATTGGTTGGAATTTAATAAAAATAAAAACCCTAATATAAATTTTATTTTTTTACGGTACGTCATTGGAAACGGAAATTAAAATTGACAATGGACTAGTTTAGTAGGATCATATTAATCAAAATGATAGCAATATATATTTAGGATAAGATACCTACTTACTTATATTGGTATTCATTTTGCAAGTAATTTTTCTCATTTCGTAAAATTTAGCAATAAATAATTAGTAAGTTTTAAACGTAGCGCCAACTAATAACCAATAATGAAGTGTGTTTAAAAGTCAACGTTGTCATAGTTTAGCTACGTTCGTTTTAAGTATTCTCAAAGAACTGGCGGCACAAAACACCGTGTTCTGTGACTAACTGATTGTACCAGTTGACAAGATATTTGACAGGAGAGAAAATCATGTTTATCTGTAATAAACAAACAAGACCCCTATTCTTGACGGTGATAGAATAGAACAGCCAATAGAAAGTGGGCGTGGTTCTATTGAAAATGCCAAAGCCGTATTCTTGAAATTCGTTCTCTCACTGTACCGAGAGAACAATTACTTCTATTGGTTATTTTTCAAAGGAACCGCTATAACACCAAGAGAAGGTGTTAGGGATTTTTATTTGCGAACCAAAAATAGTATAGAAGTAATTTCTTTCATAGACCAAACACAACCAAACAAAAATTAAACTAACGAAAATGACAGAATATTTTGTTTAGTGTTTTACTCCTTATTTGATAAAGTGTCAATCAGAGAACAAAAATATCAATATGTTTATCTCTTTTTAATGACAACAAATAAGAGAGAGAGATAAGTTTATCGGTTAATATTAAAGCATATATACAACAGCGCAAATTTTCTACCAATCTTATTGAAACACGTCACTTACCACTTATGACGTATGTAACCATTAAATTTAAATTTCAAAAGCCGATTATGGCTAGAGGAATAATTTTATAAACATTTTATTTGTACAGTTGAACCACTAAAAACCTATTTTATAAGATGCGAATATAAAAAAAAACACTAAACTAGTCCATTGGCTGAATTGGCCGCCATATGCAAGCTCCTTTCTGGACTCAAGGTCATTTTGCACATACTCCTTCCTGTTTCTTTTTGTTCTAAGCATTTGTATAATTAGGCAACACACTATGCTACAGCTCTAACCATAATTGGAGAAGAATTTGAACATTTACTGTAAAATTTCGTTTGTTTTTGGAACACATTCAATTGAAAAAAAATTTTTTTTTTCAGATAGCCGAACTTATCATTGAACCAGTAGGAGAATTAATATAATACCGAGAGTTTATAAAGTATTGACTTTTTAATAAACTTTGTTAAATTAGTTGTTTTGTTATAATTCACCAGTATACCTCCAGAGAGCGTAGTTAAATTTCGTTAGAAATTATAAATGTCATTTTAAATGTCACAAGTGAAACATTTATAAAACTCGCAAACAAAATGTCTGGAATGCCACCCGAAGATGTTATTAAAACACTGTACAAAACTACTTTTCAAAAGGATTATATTCCAAAACAATACAGCAAGTATGTTTTCTCACACACAAAAAGCATAAAAAATACTATTTTTATTTATTACTTTATTACACAGTCGATTTAAAAAGAATCATTTAAATATAAGTACGTATATCTCTTTATTTGTGTAATTGAACTTTGGGTAGGTACCTAAAAGGTAGACAGAGTTCAACAATGCAATTGTGTACTCAAATATTTATTATGTAGGTACCCAATACATGAACTTAAATATTAAATAAATAACGAAAATAAAAATATAAACATTCAGATGAAATAAAAATTACAAAACACCTGACAATAATAGCAAATTATAAATTTATTAGCAGTTGTACTATGCATAAAAAACTAAAAATGTTTGTTTACTTATTTGGAAATGATATCTTATTTAATAGTCTCTTTAAAAGTATAATTTTAAAGTTTGTGGCGATAAGGTCATGTATTTTAGCTAAATACTAAATAATTGTGCATAATCGTTGTTAACGGAATAATTACAATCAATTAAGCAAATTATTAACGAAAGGGTTAGTATTTTTGTTATACAGGAGGTTGATTTTTTAATAAAAACTTTTCCAATCGGATGGGAAATGGTATGAATAGTGTTAGTCCAGAAGAGGATTAAAAGGATTAATTCAACACACATCCTCACACAGCATGAGAAAAATTTCTTACAAGAAAATAACATAACCCTACTTCCATAGCCTTTTCGCTCCCCGTACTTATCACTCAAAGAACTCGAGTTTCACCTGATCATACCGAAGTAATTCTCAAATTAACCTAGTTGACCTTGATTATGTAATTAAAGAAGCACACAATACCCGTTCATTACAACGTAACTTTGTTATTCTTAAATAATCAAGGTTAAACATATGTAATCTTTTTAATTTCAACTAAATACACAAATTATGTCATTAAAATTTAATAACTTTTAATGATTGTTCGGATTTTTTTGAAATAATTTTGTAAATTGTAGTATCTATTTGGGTAAAACATAAATAATGTAGGAGACAAATATACAGTACAGACGAAACTATTAGCGAAAGCTAATATGAAATCAGAACAAAAATTCAATTAAACAGGAAGGAATATACTTCAAAAACTAACCTCACTTCTTGTATTATGAGTTGATCGTGGAACTTTGTTAATAGGCTATAATAGTCTGCAGCCCATATTTTGTAATATTGGGCAAAATTAAGTTTTTCGTTTAGTATTTAGATTTTAAATATTTAAAATTAACTAAACTCATTTCCTGGCAAAAGCAAACATATTTGGACAAATTTTGAACAGACTCAGGGGAGGGGTCATGATATTAATTTCTTTCGTTATCCTTTTTAAATCTGTAACATTGTCCGGTCTGTTAAAATTATTCTTTTTGTAATGTTCTGGATTATTTAGGTACTTGCATAATTATCGAAGGCAATTTGTTTAACCTTTTTCCATATTAGAATTCCAATAATAAATAACGAAGATAAAAATGAATGCACTTAGAGCGATATTCTTTTAATATATTAGAGTCCGGTTTAATAAACGCTTGTTAAAGCTTTGTTACTTAACAACGTGTTATCTTTTGACAAGTGTATGTGCAACGATAGCGCGGGCATTTCAAATTTATTGATTTTTAGATGAAGTTGACGGTGCGGTGTTGTCGGCTTAAATCATTTTTCCCTTAAACTGAATAGTTAGATTTTAGTATTTAATTTGTTTTTAAAAAATTTAACCTTAATATTTATAAATTAATGGACTTTTACTGTCAAAATCTGTAAATAATAAATAATTCTCCTGTTTTGATGATAATCTGTGATTTTAATTGTTAATATGGTTTCAAATGAATAAAAAATAAATACATTGGGAATTAAAAAGCAGTATTAAAAACAGAAATGAAAGAGGTTTGTTTTCGCTATTCAAATTATATATTTAGTAAATATTAAAATCTCTTGTTTTCATGGTAATCTGTATCTTTGATGAACTGTCATTTACTCATAAGATATGTGACGACGTAGCCTAAGAATCAATTTTTACATCTCTCGTCGACGAATCAAATTATTCTTAAAAATTCAAATAGCCGCGCATGCGCCTCAGGGAGATGTAACCTTTACCAATTTAACATTACACTTAACATGTTGTTAACTAACTGAGATTTGACAAGAGTTTATGCAACCGGTCCTAGATTTATTAATACAGCAAATCTCTTTGAGTTGTTACCTTATATGGTTCAATTAAATATATTTATCTTACTTTTCACTGGTTTCTAATGTCGCAGACCCAAACCAGTCAAACAAGAGCAAGAATTTAAAGACCCAATCGGAGCCGGATTTGCAAGATATTTAAAAATTGATGAAGAAGTTGAACCTCCCTGCGAAGACGCAGACCAATTCTTGGAGAAAGTAAGTTTAATAGTGGTTTCTCATTTTCTCTCGAGTATTTTAAAGTTTGACGGACTTTTTTGCATCCAAATTCGTTAAAAAAAATGGCGACCGCTAGAGCCAGCGCTGTCACTTAGCGGTCAAATTTTCCCTTTGCTTATTCAGCGCTTGCCTCGACGTAAACGTGGCTGAACGCGCCCAGTGATACATACAGAGTATGCTCTAGTTGCTGTCATTTGTCATTTAATATTTTACTTAAAAATTTAACAAATAACTTTATTTTTTTATCTTTACAGTTAAAAGATCGAGAATCAAACAAAATTAAGGAACTATACTTTAAAGAACCTTTGGATCATATAACTATTAAACAAGACGTCTCCTTGGAAGATAAGACAGAATATCAAGTTGAATACTGCGATATAGGTACAAAATCAACAAATTTATCTTTTATAAATTGCTTCAAGCATTAAAATTACCTTCAAACACATAATAAACTATTGGGACATTAATAGTATTCACCAGTGTGAAGCTAACAAACTTCAATTCACCATAAAAAAATGTTGTGTTATCTTTGATTATACAATGATGGAAGTAGGTGCAATGAAATAATAGATCTTGGTATTAAATTTATTGTGCTAACCCTTACTCTGTGGAAGAATCATAAACTATTAGTCTCTATTAAAAAATTCGTATTTCAGTCATTATGATAAAAAATGTTGTAATACTCACATTTTTCTATAAAAAACAATTGCAAAAAACGTTTATTTAGTTAACCAACCTTATTTATTTTACCTTTTTGCGCAGTAAATACAATTTCTTATGGGTATAAGTGACATGCGTCTTTGCTGAATAATTTTCAAACGAGTTGATAAAATTAAAGAAAAAAAACTGAAGTTTTACTAAATTTTTAATTAGGGTTTAATTATGGCGCAAAAAAGTTGAAATAAATAAGGTTGGTTAACTAAATAAGCGTTTTAATGTTTAACTGTTTTTTTGCAAAAATATGAGTATTAAAACATTTCTTATCATAATGACTGAAATTCGTTCTTGCAACTTCAACCTTGAATAATTTTGAAACGAATAGATAAAACTTAAAAAAAAAACAGTGCTGTATTCATAAAAGAAGGAGCTTTACTCGACCCGTGTTCCCTATTTAAAATTTAAGGGTTGTTGACACCACCCTTCAGGGGATGATGTGACAAAGTTGAGTTTTATGTCAAAACATGTGCCCCTCTATATTAAAATTGACGTGTTTCAGCGTTTCTTACGAAAAAAATTTCCCTGGCCGCAAATCGGTTTGTTTCGTTTTCAATGGGTCACCCTTTATAATGGATATATAATTCGCTCAACCTTCAAATTCTCTCGGTTTTTATATTTGAACCTTGTCCAAGTATTTTTATATTAAGTATAGGTATCATGTTCATAATTAGTTGAACTTTAATGTAAATCATTGTTTATTTTTATTTTTTTTTTACTATCCATGTAATATTAGGTGAAAAACCTGAATGGACTTTTACAAAATAAAGAAATAAACAAAGTGTAACTTCCGGAATTATTATATTTACTTTATCAGTAACACAGTTTTGTAGATTTTGTGTTCTTAAAATCGCTCTTGAGCTACAATTATAAGTTCTAATGCGCCGACGCCACGGATGGTGTTTAGTTGAAATATTTCATGAAAACGCTACCAAAGCCACAATCGACTTTCAAAGTTAAATATTGTCGTTCCATAAGGAAATCGAAAATAATAGTATGTTCCATTAATAAATTGATGTTAATTTAACTCTACTACTGGAGTAGTTTAAGAATTGTCAAAATATTTCCACCAAATTCATAGTTTATTTTAGAAAATGAAATAAGAAAAAGACTGCTGGAAGGTGAACATCAAAAATTTAGTTTACCTGAGGGCTGGACAACTCCAGAGACAACTCATAAAATAGATTTCAGAAATCCAGTTCTGTTGAACCCTCGTGCAATGGTTCCTCCTTTGGTTATTATTCCCAAATATAATTTACGGAAAAATGGTAGGTATATACAGTCAAAAAAATTGACCTTTACCCAGACGTCACTAACAGCAAACATTAGTAAACACAAACTTTATATACCTTATCCTTTTCTACTGCTAGTAGAAATGCATCAGCTCGTTTTTTCAGTATACTAATATTTTATTAGTTTTTGATTATTGTTGTACAAGATATTTAATAAAATGTACTTTATTATTTGTTTTTTAGAAAAATACAATGAAATTCTCCAAGTAAAAACTGGTTCCAGCACTTACGAAGATACTATTGGGACGCTGGGTGATTTTATAGTTAGAAATCAAATGCACGGTAAAATAACTCACCCTAAAATAGACTGAATCCGCTTGTAAATACATTCAGATTAATAAAAGCGACAGTAAACTGTCGAAATGTTTTTTTGTGATGGGTGCAAACCTGCTCCAGGCTCCGGGTACTAGTTCTGCCATTCCCCGGAAGTATGAGATTCTCTCCCACGGGATACAACCCCATTCTGCTAGCCCACTCGAGAACCAACAACAAGGGGTTGCCCCCGCCAGAGCCGACTGCACCCTGGTACCATCTTGTCAGATATTCGTCAGAGCCACCTCCCTTTACACCTCCGAGCTCCCCACCACATCCTGGTAGATTATCTCTTCCTTCTCCTTCTGTTTTAATATCTCCCTAATCATTGTCCCTATACCATCCCACTTACCCTGCCTTTCCGTCATCAACATAACCCTACTTCCCTTATTGATTACCTCTCCCACTCCTTTCCTTTACCCATCTGGGGCATCTAAAGACTGTGTGCCCTGCATCGTCCTTCTCCCCTCAGTAGATGCACTCGTCATCCCGTCTTAGCTATCATGTACGTGTAGTCTCTGAAGCACCCATGTCCCGTTAACACCTGTGTTATGTAATAATCAACCCTCCTATGTTTGCATCTCACCCACCTTACTAAATCCCCAACTAGATCCCTCGTTCATTTTCCCTTCTCTCCATATTCCCATTCATTCTTCCAATCATTCAAAGTTTCCAATTCTCCCCTCTCATTGATTTTAATTCTTTCCCTAACAATCCCCCCTCTAATACATCCTACAGGTGCCGTGTTAAACGCATTCCTGACATCCAACAGGGCCACCGCACACCACCTGTTTCCCCTCTTATCCATTCTTGAACATTTTGCCCTATCCACCACCTCTTTAATTGCCATCACGGTAGACCTCCCCTCCCTAAAACCATACTGCGTTTCTGCAAGATCCACCCTCTCCCTAATCTCCTTGACTAACCTTCCTTTGACAATTTGCTCGTAAAGCTTGGCCACCGTATTCGTTAGGCACAGTGATCTGTACGAGGTGGCCTCACCCCACGGTTTGCCTTCCTTCAGGATCAACATCAGTCGGGCTACCTTTCCACTCCTCGGGAACTCGTTTCTCCTCAACAGGTCATTAAACATAACTCTCAAGAAATCTACTTGCTCCCTAGAGACGGACCTCGTACATTCCGGTGGCAATCCGTCCGGTCCGGTTGCAATACCGCCTCTCAATTTTTCCCCTCCTTTCCTAATCTCCTCTTCCTCGATAGCCTCTATCCCTTCCCCGGCTTGATCCTCCCCCAAATCCTCTGCGGGAATAGAACTCTAACCACCTCCATTTTCCTTTCTTGCGTAAGATCCACTTCTGTCCCTGCCTTTCCTCTCATACAATTCTTTACCACCATCTGGTAGCCCTGATCCCAAACCTCGTTATTTAAATCTTCCTGTAACTTCATCCAATTTTCCCTTTTTCTCTTTTAATTGCCCTAACCAAAGCTCTCCTACTCTCCTTATAAACCTCCCATAGCCTATTTCTTTCCACCGGATCCCTTCCCCTCGTGAAAGTTCTACGTTTTCGAAGACAGTGTTCCTTCAATACCCTAATCTCCTCATTCCACCAATATTTATTTCCATTCCTACTTTTTATACTTTTACTTCCCTTCAATGCATTATATATGATCCCTTCACCCTCCTCATATGTCCCATCAAGTTTTCCCAACACCTTCATATTTTCCTTGATTCTTCCCATAAATTCCCTAACATCCACATACATTGCTATCTCTCCCCCCTTACTATTATCCACCCCCCAACCATGAAAACAATGTATCTGTGCAAAGACAAAGATTCCTTTCCTAAAACCTTCCAATTTTTAATCCTTTTCCTCACCCCACCTGTCGCAAAAGATACATCGACGTACGTCCTTGAATTCCCCCAAAGGCGGCATCCCACCGGACGCTCTGCTCTGCGCCGTGCCGTTCGTTTTCGTTCGATTGTGCGCGTTTAGGGCTTGAGCGTTTGGTGGGATCGACAAACTGCTCCGCGCCGTGCCAGTTCGAACAAGGGCGAACATTATCCGTTGGTTGTCGGTACTTCAAAGAAACGTGCGCGTTCAGTGGGACTGGTGTTCGTGATTTGATTTTGTGTTTACATTTTGTTTAAAATGAGTTTTGAGTGGAATCATGAAAAAATTAAAAAACTTATAGAATTATATCGAGAAAAACCAGAATTGTGGAATCCAAAAAGCAATAATTATTTTTATTAGTTGAATGTTAAGTTACTTTTATTATGAGTTTACAAGAATACCACTGTTATTTTTATTTGTTGAATGTTAAGTAATCTACTTATTATGTAAGTTGAATAAAAATTAGTTTTACGTACGCGTATATATTGTTTGAGTGCTTCATTGAGAGCACTACAAACTTCCATAACACTCCTTGATACAGTTTGCTGGGACACTTGCTAGGAACCATAAAGTGATTGCCAGTCTTTCTCTAGCAGATACAGCAACTCTGTAATTAGTATCCTTTTTTCTTATGACTGGTTCAATCATTGTTAACAGGTGCTCGAAATCTTGCAACGACATACGACAAAAATTTTGAAACTGTCCAGCAACTAAATCACTTAAAAGATTATTTCCTCCATAAATGTCTCTACTTTTAAATACTGGTGTAACCCAATAACGACGTTTCCTCCGGGTCTTTCATTTTTCTTGTAAAAAATGGTTAATTACTATAACAGCAGCACTAGCTACTTTCGTTTCCATCGTGCGCGTGTCAATATAAACTGGAACTTTTTGCTCCTCGACGAACATAGTGCGCAAACTTGCGCCGCTCTGTGTCGTTCTGCGCCGCGCTGCTCGGCACAGCTCGGCACAGAGCAGAGCGGAACAGAACAGAGCGTCCAGTGGGATGCCGCCTTAACAAAAGTCGGTTCCCCACCCCTATTCAACACGTGTAAATTTAACTGCCCCGCCCATTCCAACAGAAATTCTCCTTTCGAATCGTTTATCACGTATCCCCATTCCACAGCCTTTGCATTAACATCACCCACTAGAATAACCTCTCCCCCTATCTTCCTAACCACTTCCATGACCCTTTCCACGTCCCTTTGATACTCTTCCTTTCCAGTGTTCGGCGAAAAGTAACAGCCCACCACACACCTTGGCGCGTTTTCGCAGTTCGCCACTAGTTACCATAGTTTATATCTCTAGTTTATCTTTTCTTTATTTAAAAAATATTTTGTACTGTTGAACCACTAAATGTCTAGGAAGAGATGGTGGTTATATTGAGCCTTTTTAGGAGATTCAAGCAGGACACACATCAATTTATTTTCATTTACTATCACGTATTACTTAATCGAAAACAACGAAATACTAAAAATAAATAAATCCTGAATCATATTAACAATTTTTATATTTGAAAATACATGTTTTCAATAAAATTAATTAATTGATAAAAATTAATTACGACGTGGAAAATAAACATCTGTATATAAAACATATAGTTATTTTTTTGGTGTGTCCTTATAATTATCCTTATCAGGTTAATTAATAAGAAATGTTTTGACTGTAATCAATGGATTACAATCAATAAATAACTTAGTGATACATATTTGTTTTGTATCCAACATGAAAAAAGTAATCCACTTTTAGTCTCCAATCTACAGCTATTGTTTAGCTTGATGTGGCAACACAAACCTGATGCGTAAATTGAGTTGACTATTATAGTTCGTTTTTTTTGGAGTTGGCAGCTAAGAAAAGTCATTAAATCGTAAAATGTTGTAAACAAGACCCTAAATCAGTAGCACTCGTACTTATTTGTATTGGTATTAAGAAATTTCTTTTAATCATCATATATTTTAATCTTCTTAGGAAAGGCAAAGTAGTGATAATACGATATTTAGAATAGTTTGTATTCCGATTTTAACGAGAATACTTGTGGTCGTTAGGGGTGTTACGGGATTATGGTAACCCTACGTGGATAATTGCAAAAACAGGTACGTTATTAGTCTATAAATTGAGGATTTGCTTACATTCTAATACTAAGAATATAGGTACTCGTTAGTGTTATATTGGGTGCGTTCAGAGAACACAACTGTTCAGTGACTTTTCCGTGAACGGAATTTGATCAGTGATCGAAGCTCAACATGTTTGGTGAGCGGACGCCATTTCTCTGAGCGGTTTTCAATTGCGATCAGCGAGCACAACACGTTGCAGATTGTGATGTTTTTGTGGGTTATCTATGGTATTAGTATTGGTAAACAAATATTATTCAATATTATTTATTTCTTCATAGCAATTTCTGTTTTTTTCTCGAATACCTCGTCTTCTCACGTTATAATCGTATAAAGGTTCCTGTAAATCTTCTATGGGCTATAATATTTCGGTTCATATCAATTACATCGCCATCATCTAATAATGCAAGAATTAAATTGTTTCTAGTTATAATTTTAATTTCTCAATATTCCAAAGACTATCAATTTGATCTACTTCTATACCTTCCAAAAAATAGTCGTTCGGCAGACATACGTCAAGAATTCGTTGCTCACTGAGCGCTCACTCAACGGATGAGTTATCAGGACCCCTATTTTCGAACGTGTGATGGGAAGTGAGTGTGATATGAGTAGGGAAGTGATCGATCCCTGACAAAACCTTTCATGGGTCGTATTTTCGATATCACAACGTTGCCTCGTTATATTTATGAAAAATGAAAGAATTTTGACGTATAACATACATACTAGAAAGTTGGCAACGTTATTCTTTTATATTCTTTTATTTATGATAACTGATGATAACTACAACTATATTCTTTTATTTATGAAAGACGCAAGTTTCAAAACAAAACTACGGTAACAACTCTAATAAACATATGATTTTGACAATACGCTGACGCCTGAATACAACGATAATGCGCATGTTTCACTGCTTCGACTGGGTCTGACCAAGCGAAGTGTGATGTGAGCTATCATATTCGCGATTTCGACTACCGTTGAGGGCGCTAAGAAACGTAAACAAATATGGAGGATTGTGAGTAATCTTTTTGTTTGAGGTGTCGAACTTAGTGGTTGAGTTGTGTGTTTTAATTGTTTGGTGGTAATTTTACAAATACAAATAAAAGAATCAAACATCAACCTCCACATAATAATCCAAAATAAAATTAAAAATAATTTGCGATTACTCACAAAGTAGGTTTATTATTTATCCTCCAGAGGGCGTCTAGACTTTCGAAAAGGCGAATAGTCTAAAAATACGGTTCACCGGTTTCTCACCAGTGATCTATCACATCACATATTCGAAAATAGGGGTCCAGTTATGTTCTCTGAACGCAACCATTGTGATATATATTTTTATTATTTTACTGAACGGTTTAGTTGTTTACTGTTCTTAGTATTTAATCGTTGTATTTAGTTTTATTTTAAAAATTCTCAAAATTTTGACTTGTATATTGTGGATACATGTGTGTACATTATATTTTTGTAAAAAAACAGTAAACTCCAGTTTAGACTTTTAAATTTTATGTGTTTTATTGTTACAAAAAGAACTGATAACAAAAAGTATTTTTAAGCTGGAACAAAGGCTTGTTTTTTTGCTGATATCAATTAAACGGTAAAATATGGTAAATATTCAATAGTGAATATGTTTCTTTTACGCTTTTAGTGGGCTAGTTTACATATCTGAAAATAAATATACCTTAGAAAAAATGTGCTATAGGGGCAATAAAAACTATTTCTTTTATTGTTCTTATTGAAAAATGTCGGGGAAGTGTGGATATGATGGCACCCTTTTCTTAATTATTAGTTCAAAATGCCTAAATAAACTGCCATTTAGATTTAGTTATTTCAACATAAATAAAATTCTACTGAAACGTAACACTAATAGATAGCTCTTGATAAATAACTGGTAACTAATATAAAATGTAATATGTATAAAAAATACATATTTTTTCTGAATTATGAGACGAAAATAGAGATTTGGAAACTAAAAAAAAATTCTTCGTATTTTTCGCCAAAATTCTTTACTTTTTGACCAGGAGTAGAGCTCGGTACAATACAAGCAGGCGATGTCTTCATCGCCATCATCTCCTTCTAAAAGACCTTGCGTGTTCTCTTCGTCCGATGACTCTTCAATAACTGCAAGCTACCTCTTAGCCGCTCTTGCCAATTTTGCCCATTCTTTCTCTAGCTTGGCGTTTTCCACAGACTTTATAGCTTCAATTTCCGGTGTCGAATTAACTCCCATTTTTCCTTTCTTTCTAGGTTTTCGTTACTCTGATGGTGCAGGCATTTTGGGTACAGGAGCAGTTTGCAGGATGCTGACTGATAGTTTTGACTTTGTGATCGATATTTCTGAAACTGTTTTTTTTTGGATGTGATGCTTGAGGTGCTAGGAGTACAGTAGGTTCTTGCTAGTGTGTCTGAGACTTCTTTTTTTAATGCAGCAGTTGTGGGAGATTTATTTGAGCTGCTGGGGAGATCAACAGATGTTAACAGATCACTGGATTGGGACTGGAGTTTTTCTGCTTGTGTAGTTGTAAGATTAACTTCTTCATTATCATCGGGAAAAGGTTGGTTTGCTGGAGCAAAAATCCAGTCAGGGAATATATCTGAGTTGTATGGAACTATGCCTGTTGTTTGAAATGCCTTTATGGCTGTTTTTAAAGCACGCTTCCAGCCCATTTTTTTCAGCTGTACATTTTTAATGGCTTCGCGCATGTTTTCTTCTTTCCAAAGGTGGCGCGTGACTCTTCGCTTTACTTTTGGCATCTTTATGACAATAACAAATCCTGGAAAGATAATTCAATCTCAAAACAAATCTCTGAAGCCGTGTGATATGATGGCACCCTATGCCATCATAACGATGCAACCGGGGTGCCATCATTTCAAAACAACCGAACTGCAAACATCGATGAATTTAGTTATTCCAACCTCAATATAATTTTAAAATTAAATCATCCTTAGAAACCCTATTAACATGCCTCTAATTTGAGCCTATAACATTTGAGTAATAACAAAGCATACGACCGCAAACTGGTGAAGTTAGTAAGGTAATAAAAACTATCATACTTACAAATAATAACAATTATTTTCTGCAGCGTCTAGATTCACTTGAACGCGCCCACAATGGCATAGCAACACTATTGCAGTTTGTTTAGCGTTCGTGCACGTGCCGGATATAGGTATTTCAAATAAATACCGCGAATTTCAAAAGGGTGCTATCATATCAAGTATGCCGTCATATCCACATTTCTATATTTCAAGATCTTGTGTCTAAAACTATTCGATATGAGTGAGTTCGTTGTAAAAGATAGGAAAAAAATTATTGCAGATGCCCTACCAGTCGTGTTTATTCAGTTCATTTTACCGAAAATGATCAAAAATGAAAAAATTACCAAGTGTGCAGAAAATTTAGACCTTTGTAAACGCAACTTTATTCGCCTTAAAAATGTGCAACTTTTATCTAATTTAGCCAATCTCGTATCTATTATAGATAGCAATAAGTGGGGTCACTTAAATGTTCTGATTATTTATGTTTCTATTTATGTTTTCGGACATTTTTAAATACCCGGTCCCTGTACTGCACTTCTTGACCCTGTTTTAGATCTAAGGCAGCGAATACACTGAACTTGGTTGCACTGCAATAAAAAACAACACTAGTGTACACTAGTGCTGAAAGTTCAGCTATAAAGAACAAACCTCTGGTCGCAAGTCGAGATGGTTTGATTGAAGACGACAATAATTTTGCAATTGAAGTTAAATGTCCGTTTGTCCTGGAAAGCTGCTCAATAGAAGAAGAAGCGCACGGGATGGGTAGCGGCGAATGAGTAAATTTCTTTACAGCATGATTTACGTACTATATTTTACCTACGACCTACTTGTACTTCTATAATAATACTTGGACAACCACAACAATAGAATTTTTTAAAATTTTTTTGTATCACATTTAATTACCCAAAATTAGTTATTATTATAATTATTTATAGTAGCAGTATATCTATTAATTACTACTTCGGTTATTTTGTTTGTTGAAACAGAAATATTTATTTCAAATATATTGGATAACTTGGTGAATAATAACGTGTGCGCATACGGTCAGACGCATGTTCAAATGTCTAAAAAAATATTTCAAGTATGACGGTTTAGAAAGGACACCTTAGGCACATTTTCGTCGTTTCTTGGTGATTAATATAGTGTTAATGATCGGTTTCTCGGGTAATATTAACATTTAGTGCATTTGAAATATTTAAAACGGTTTCGTGTAGTGACTGAAGTAAAATAAAGTTACAAAACATGTAAAAACTGTCGATCAGTGTTCGATCAGTATAAAACCCTTACCGTTCTCCATATTTAATATATATACCTACTATATACGAGGTGCGGCTAAAAAAAAAACCGGACTGATGCTGGAAAAAACATTAAAACATTTATTTACAATTTCATGTTATCTCCTTCAATGTACTCTCCTTCTCGGTCTCTACAACGCTCTATACGAATTTTCCACTGTTCACAGCAATGCTGCAGATCATTTTAGATAAGTCCATACATAACTTCCGTCGCTTTTTCTTTTACTGCTTTAACAGTGTCAAATCTAGTTCCTTTCAAAGCTGACTTGACTTTAGGGAAAAGAAAAAAGTCACACGGGGCCAAATCGGGTGAGTAGGGTGGATGATCTAAGATGGGAATGTTGTGTTTTGCTGATAACGCACTGTGAGCTGGGGCATTGTCTTGGTGAAGGATCCATGACTTTTTTCTCCACAAATCGTTCCGTTTTCTCCGTACTCGCTCACGTAGGGTAGCCAGGACTCTAATGTAGTAATGCTAATTCACTATTTGTCGCTCTGGTACCCAATCAATGTGCACAATCCCTTTGATGTCAAAAAAATATCAATCATCATTGCCTTGAATTTCGATTTTGACATTCGTGCTTTTTTTCGTCGTGGATAACCAGGAGTTTTCCAATGCATTGATTGGCGTTTAGTTTCCGGATCGTAAGTAAAAAACCACGATTCATCGCAAGTAATAAGATTTTGTGAGAAGGTGGGATCACTTTCAATGTTTTCCAGGATGCCAGAACAAATCATTCTTCGGCGTTCCTTCTCTTCATTGTGAGACACTTTGGAAACATTTTTGAACACACTTTGTTCATATTGAAACTTTCATGAAGAATCTGTCTAATACTTTCCTTGTCAACTCCTGTTAACTCAGACACTGCTCTGATTGTTAAACGGCGATCTTATCGAACAAGTTTACCGATTTTTTCAATATTTGCATCGGTTTTTGCTGACAATGGTCTGCCAGTGTGAGTGTCATCACTGGTGTCTTCGCGGCCATCTTTAAATCGCTTAAACCACTCAAACACTTGTGTTCGCGATAAACTATCATCGACGTACACTTGTTGTAACATTACAAACGTTTCACTTGCAGATTTTCCTAGTTTGAAACAAAATTTGATGTTAACACGCTGTTCTTTCTGTATATTATACATTTTTCGACGTACAGAGACAAAACGTCAACTACTTAAAACAGACGCCATGGGCAGACTGAGTGCAGGAGGCAGATGAAACTCGAGAAGTAGGCAGAGCGAGAGTCACGTGACAGGCCACGCGACTTTCAGCCTTATTGCATTTGTTTTATTGTTTCACCAGTACTAGTCCGGTTTTTTTCTAGCTACACCTCGTATTATCAGCCTTAGACCGATGAAAGAAGTGGGTTGATGAAAACGGAACAAATATATAATTCCAAATGACTAAACTTAATAAATGTTATCTGCCATTTATGACTATTGACTGTTGCTAAGTAGTTGCTAGGAAAGCCGGGCATTTTACTTTACAGCTGTGCGTTTTTTTTACGTTTTACGTTTTTTACGTTTTTACGTGCGTTATAAGGCATCTTACATACATTGAGGACTGTGTGTGTAAATTTCTTTACTTTTAGTAGATGGCTTTTCATTAATCTAATTTTTTATGTGCAGTGAGGTCAATGAGACTGTAATTACAAGCATTTTTTTTGTCGCCACCTTTACGGAATGGAATATAAACTGGTTATTCAATATATTATTGATACTAAAAATTAAAATTTTCTCAAGTACATTTTACGTCCCATAAATTCAAGGTTATTTATATTTATTGCATATACTGCTGATATATAAAAGCACAACAGATTATTATTTGTTTTAAATATCATTTAACAATGGATCGGTGGATAGGGCACGTTGCATTTGTTACTGGAGCCAGTTCGGGAATCGGAAAAGTTATTTCAATAAAACTAGTAGAACATGGTTTGAAAGTAAGTTTTTTTTAATAAATAGTATTTCTATGATGTTGTTTCTGGTAAATTTATTTTAGGTAAATCTTATTTACAGGTTGTTGGGTTTGCACGTCGAAAAGAACTCTTAGAGCAAATAGCAAAGGAACAATCTTCGGCTAAAGGAAAATTCTATCCCTGTCCAGGCGATGCTTCCAAAAAAGAAGATATTTTAAAAGCATTACAGTGGACCAAAGACAACGTCGGTCCAGTAAGCATCTTAATTAATAATGCTGCTATTGTAAGCAACGTGAGTTTAAGAGAATGTGATCATACAGTATTGGAGAAGATATATGACATAAACGTATTAGCTCCATGCATAACTACTAGAGAAGTCATTAAGCATATGAAAGAAAATAAAGTTGATGGTCATATTATTAACTTTAATAGTATAGCAGGTCAAAAGATCATCCTATTTCCTAATGATGGTTTATATACTGGCACCAAACACGCTTTGAGAGCTATAACTGAAACTTTGCGGTTGGAACTTGCTTCGGAAAACTCCAAAATAAAAGTAACGGTATGTAACAACTATTTTGT
Source organism: Ophraella communa (assembly GCA_035357415.1). Classification (NCBI taxonomy): domain Eukaryota; kingdom Metazoa; phylum Arthropoda; class Insecta; order Coleoptera; family Chrysomelidae; genus Ophraella; species Ophraella communa. Next base: position 9,427,974 of record CM068989.1, on the reverse strand, counting down.
ATTTAACTAAGAACAATAAATAACTGCACAGTTAAACTAAACTTCCACTATTTATTTGAAAAATTCGCTTTAAAATCAATTACAGCTGTTTCGCTATAACTAGCATCGTCAGAATTCATTGTATATAGATTGAGTTTAGTTTAACTGTGCAGTTATTTATTGTTCTTAGTAAGATGAACTTCCAAAAAGTAGAAGTTAACACAATCAATTTTATTTTGTATTTCATTTTATATAACCACCACTTTATAACTTTTAGAGTATTCATCCAGGAGCAGTAAGAACAGAGATGTTGAATCAAATTTTAAGTGACATAGAAAACCCTCAGGAAGCCATACCTACGTTAGAAGCTGATGACGTAGCTAATGCTGTGATATATGCACTGTCAACTCCACCTACTGTAAATGTAAGTAATATCTAATTAAAAAACATCTTTTTTCTATTTTTAATGGGCCTATCTTTTAAGTAAGTTTGTAAATTGCAAAAATGTAAGTCATTGTTTTTATTTTAGATAACCCAAATTACTATTCAAGCAGTCAGAGAAACATATTAATTTTGATTAAATGAAATACAGTTGAAAACAAAATGATTTAATAAAAAAATGTCTAATATTTTTTGTAGGTATTATTTAAAATCCCTATTCCAGACCATTGTATATAAAATTCAAAAAGTTCCAATCAAATGGTCGCCAATATAACATGCGTTAGCATCAGCCATTTTTTGTTTTGATTTTCGTAAACAACCATACCCGAGTCAAAAATTAAAATCGATTAATATTTAAAGAAAAAATTGAAAAAAATAAAGTAGTACCTAAGTCAAAATAACAGGTAAAAAGATTTATGATCAATTATAATCATGTTATCTGTTCGAAAAGGAGCAACCAAACAGAGTTGTTGTGGAGTATATACCTATACATAACTACATTCAAAGCAAATAAGTAAAATATCGAAAAATAAATTAATTAACTCCAAAAAACAAACTATTTTGTGTGCCAACCAGACACCATCTTGCATTTTTTTAAAAACGCGTGGTTTGGATTACACAATTTTAGTTGAATCAAATAATACTCCAACTAACAAGAAGCGAAAGCCGTTCAAAAACCCTTACAAACTCATACAATATGTATGACCTTGAATAATTGAAATTGACAGATAACATGGTAAACACCCTGAGGGAAATACTTAAGTATGAAATTTTAGCTATGTACCAACAGTGTCGGGGCTCAGGCTTCTCATTGAACGAGTATTTTTTATCAACGCAATTTTTTTTAAAATTACGTTGCTTTTAACTTTCAGTCACATATATTAAACATTTACCTACGTTGGTAGGAATGAATGTAGTTATCTAGTAGTAGTACCTAGTACCTAGTAATAGTATTTATTAGTTATTAGTTTATAAATACCTAAATAATATACACACATCTTGGTCGAATACCTACAACCGTGAATAATTTAATACATGCATAATCTGGTCCAAAATTTATAAAATAACTACTATCGTATGGATCTCTAAAGATATATTACGTAGGGATGTATAAATACATGAACTTATAATTTTATTTTTATATTTTGAACTTATAAAAATCTTCATTATAAAACGCATTTGCGTATCGTAATGTAACTTTTACGCACGCAAATTTTTGTTTTAAATGGTTGGCGACATGAGTGAAGTATCTAATGACAAAACTATTGACAATGACATTTGAGGCTAATAGGAATTTATTAATTTTATATTGTTCTTTAAAAAGTATTTGTGAATATAAACATCATCTTTATTTATATAATATATTATTATTGGTGTATTACTCATTTTAAAATATTTAAAAACATTAACATTTCATGATTTAAATGTCAAAACTGTCAAATGTTATAAATTACACAGTGCTACCGACATACTTTTTATTTTCGTAATTACATAAAAATAATAAATTAATTTAAAAAATGATAAAATGGCAAAATATAAAAAATATTATAAACAACTTATTTCATATGGCATAATTCCATATGAAATGCGTTGTTGAATATACTATTTTAGTCTGAGGATAAATATTACGTAGATATACATAACCCCGAAACACCATGTGGTTAGGCCACACTCTAATAAGTCGTGTGCATTATGAGTTGCCTAACAGTAACAACTATATGTTACAATTAAATTGACTATCAGACCACTGCTTTAGATGAATCACATAGCTGTATGATGTGTTGCCTATGTAATAGATAAAATAAAACACTTGTTTTATATACTCGTTGCCAGTGACTATTTATTAAATATTTATTCGTAAAACTCAAATAAAAAACAGTGAGAATTCATTCTCAAAACTTACTTTTAGAAAAAACAAAAATATTGATTTATCATTTGTTTGAATACCTACCTTGATATTTGTAACACGTCACTTGACGTTTCAAACAATTTTATGCCATCGTGGCTGTATCTGTCATTGACATTGACGATTTGGAATAACGTGAATTGTGTGTGTGGTAAAGAATTGTAAAAGTTTAGTTTCTTTTACTGTCGACGTAGCTTAGTGTGGAAATATATTCGAACAATTTATAAAATAACTAAATAAATGTAAGTTTTCTTAATAATAGTAAATACTAACCATAACTGAAATTTGGAAATATTTCATAAAACCAAATAATAATTTTTTTTAGTAAAATGGATCAAATTGCAAAATTCGTTGAACCTGGAAAACAGTTTGCCAAAGATTCCATCAGATTAGTTAAAAGATGTACTAAACCAGATAGACGAGGTAAATAGGTATTATTTAATAAGTTTTTCTTGAAGACACATACCAAATTGTTTTATTAAATCTCCTAATTTACTGTACAAATGAACATATTGAAACGAAAATAATGCTGTTATTTTTTTCTCAAATTCATTTTAGAAGTAGAAATATTTCATGTATTTTGATTGCTGAACTAAATAGTGTTTTATGTAATGTACATATATTAAGGAGTTTAAAATTTTGCTATAAGAAGTATAATCTGTTTAAATCAAATAATCAGCATTATAAATAGGTCTATTCAAGCAAGTTGGTATCAAATGATTTGAAATGTACATGAGGAACTAATATTCATTACTATTTACTGATTGCATATGTTTCAAATGATTTGATACCCAGTTTAACTGCGGCTTACTATCTACTTTGAGTACAGTAAGAGACTTTTTATTAGATTGAATCTCTAATTTTGTACATGTTTTATTTTTTCAGAGTTCCAAAAAATAGCCATTGCTACTGCCATTGGATTCTGCATCATGGGCTTTATAGGATTTTTTGTAAAACTTATCCATATCCCTATTAACAATATAATTGTGGGATCATAAATAAAGTTTTACATTTATGTTCATAAACTCATCATTTTTGTTCTTCATTTATCATTTAAATAGGAATATGTTTATAAATTATATAGATATAGATTTCATATTTATGAAGCAATGTTTTGCATAAAATAAATACTGTTTTGTAAATTTATTATGTTTTATTTTAAAAAAATTATTATAGAAAACCCATTTTTGCTTCTCTAAGAAATTTTATTTTGTATCATAAAGAATAGGATAAAATTATGGTAAAGGTAAAACATGAATACGGAAAGAAAAGTATTATTAAAATAAAATAAAACTAATATTTTTTTGATGTTGTTTATTTTTAGACGAATTGTGAAGATGGTACAAAATTATATTATTACTAATAACTAAAAAAGTTACAGAATATTATAAAAATTGATTTTAGAAGTGTTTCTAAAACCTATATTATATATTTAACTGGTTAAATTGTGTATAAATTGGTCTTAATATACCTAAGATATGCTTAGTATAAACAGGGTCACCAGGTTATATAGGTATAGAATGATTTAATGCCACAAGTTCTTTTGTCACATCTACTAGTTACTCTGCTCATACAAAGCAAGTAAAACTAAAATTTTTAATACTCAGTAACTTTTAAAACTGATGTAGTTTCTTAACACTTTGTTATTTTCTAACAAAATATTTGAATAATATTGATTTACATTGAATGGAAAATATTCTTGATTTTAAGAAAACATGGAAGTATATTAGAAGTTCTCTTGGTTGGAAGAAAAATTGAATAAAAAACCGTTAGGCTTTTTAAAACAAATTTTAATACAAAAATATTACTTTCTGTTAAAGTAATTGCTTAATGGCACAAAAATAATTTTTTTTTTATCCTCCTAAAATTTTTGAAGAGTTATAAGCTTTTTGTTATAGACAAATTAATTTTTTTATCACATTATTTTTAGATTTAAGTAATTGTATTTTGAAATTTTGATGTAGAACGTGTGCGATTCTTAAGTATAAAAAGGCACAGTTTTTAAAAAGAGTTTATAGGCGATATTTAAGAAGCACATTTACTTCCTAAAAATACTTTAAGCGTTACGTTCTTAAAGCGAATTATTTCTAATAATTGCCTAAGTAACTAGTATAAAATTGTGAAAAATACAAAAACATTCTGTTTCAATCAAATAGACTTTTTCGTTCTAAAAAATAAAATAACTTGAATGAAACAGATCAAAATTTAAAAAATGTATTGAAATAGACAATTACTTTACAAAATCAGACCATACAAATGATCTTCACTGGAAATAATGAACCAAAAATAAGAAATTATAAGGTGATTATGCTGACCATTGTTATAGCAGCTGATACAAATTTTAAATTGTAAAAATAAACAGAAAAAGTACAGAAAATATTGTTTGGTTCATAATTTTTGTAAGTTCAAGTTTAAAGAAATAAGCACTGAGTTCGTTTAATGATATAGGTACACACATATTAATTATTCAATACATTTTTTCGACAAAGAATACTTATAGTTAAAAAAATGGAAGAGGTACAAGAAATATGTTTTTTTTTTAACTAAAAATACTAAACTAACGAAGTAAGTAAAAATTTGGCAGTAACATCCACATTGTAAATAATATTTAAAATGTGTAATAAAAAAATAGACATAAAGAAATACTTAAAAACTATTAGTTTTGGAATGCGTTTGATGCACCAATAAAAATACAGAGCGCCCCATTCAAATAAACTTTATTTAAGAAAAATATAAAATTTAGTATCTGAACTCATCTTTATAGATTTTCATTTTTAAAATGATTTTAATGTTTGTTTTTGATTGGAACACCCTATATCACAGTTATATAATTAAAAATTCTTAACATCACTATAAAAAATTCACATCAGATCTGGTAACGTGTAAAATATAACAATGAGGTGAATAGTCTAATAATAAGACACAATATAAAAATAAGAGGCAATATAGTCACAATCCCACCATTTTAGTAGAAAATCTAAACAACTTCTAGTAACAAGTAAAGAAGAGTTAATGTTTTTAAACATTTAACTAGGTAAAGTATTTATTTCATGAATTCAAAGTTTCTCGTTCCATCATTTATGATATTATTTTATTATTATAAGAATTAAATCTTCTTAAGGCATGTTTAGGTTTCTACTTTGGAACAGTTTGTTATTGTCATAATTAGGGAAGTTACAATGACACGTTGTATATTTAGGTACACTATATTTGACAAAATGTAGAAAAAAAAAATAAAAAAGTCTCCATCAAATGTGTAACTGGTAACTGTTTTGCAGGAATATGTACTTCCTTTCAACGTTATTTATAAACAAAATACAATATTTAACTATTAAGAAAAAAACAATAAAACAATCACAAAACACTGGTAGAAGTTTACAATTAAAAACAAATAATAAAGTTTTTAAAAAAAATCTTTTTATCAACAATAAAACGCTTAACTAGAATACTTAGATTTATAGTTTAATGTGGGTCAAAGCGGACATAAGTGACATAAAAAAGATAATCAGCACGATTATGTTTCTCTAGTATTATTCGTGGTAAAAAAATATTTAAAATATGTACAAAGTTAAATATATCTGAGAAGTTCAAATAAATATTTAAGTAATAAAAAATAAACAAAATATCTTAGGTTATGAATAATAAAATTAACAGATTAATCGACTGCAATTTAAAATTCCTTACCCGAACTTTTTAATTCACAAAAATGTAACTCTTAAAACTAAATATTAAATGTAACAATAAAATATATATTTATATAATGTCATTACGCCATACATCCGTTATCTATACCAGAATTACTGTATCCCTGATTTCCCGAATAATTATGACAAGGCAAACTGTAAGGGTAACTGTCGAGGTTGGTAAACTGAGACAGTTCGTAATTGTTATCATCGTTCACCTCTTCTACTATTATACTGGGTGGTTTACTAAAATTAGGTTTCGTGTATGTGACATGATTAACTAAAACACTGGAAGGTCGTGTACAGAATTCTGGATTTTGAACCCTGTAGAGATTGGGGTCTACTGAGGCGGGTCGGCTATATGAGTGAGTCTCCATCACTGTTGTAACTGGAGGAAGTCTGTAGAGATGTTCTCGTGTCGCTGGACCTACAAAATAACAAAAAGAATAATAATTAGGCTTTTAATGCACAGAATATAAGTAAAACTTATCTTACAACTAATCATATTCCTGAGCAAAACTTTCAAATAGCTTTCCTCTCACAATAATCTTTTATTTTTTAATAATATTGCTCAAACAGACCTCACTCGCAACCTTAGACCACATTGTATCTGTAGTGACTAACTCATTCTTTTACATATTTTTTATTTCTTTTAAGTTAGCAGACAATTATTTGTAAGGGGATTCAACTGTTTTTGGTTGCTGTTTACTGTCAGATTTTGACCTGTATGAAAGATATTAAAAACTGGTTCAACAAAACTACCAAAGTATTTATTACTCCCAAAGTGGTGACCCCGACGTGATAATATCGCAAGGACAATGCCACTTGAAGGAACCTCAGTGGATCTTATTGCAGTAAAAATACCTCCATTTTGGCAAGCATATCCTGAACTTTGGTTTGCCCAGATTGAGATGCAGTTTTCCTTGGCTCGTACCAGAAGATGAAACTAAGTTCTTCTATGTGAGTAGTAATTTAGAAGCTAAATATGCCGCTGAAGTCAGAGACATTCTAATAAAACCACCCCATGAAGGGAAAGATGAAAAGCTAAAAACAGTGTTGATTCAACGGTTGAGTGCATCACAAGAACAGAAGACCAGACGTCTCCTAGAACATGAAGAAATGGGAGATAGGAAGCCATCTCAATTTCTCAGACACCTTCGCTCACTAGCTGGTACTGTCGTACCTGACGCCGTATTGAAATCTCTGTGGTTAAGTCGCCCCCCTTCATCTACACAGGCTATACTGGCAACGCAGAAATCAGCGGAACTCGATGCATTAGCCGAGTTGGCAGATGCAGTCCTTGAAACAAGTCTTCGGCATCATATTGCGGAAGCAATTCTCCCTGCAAGCACTATGGAAGCAATAGTGGAACAAGACATGGTGGTAAGACACCTTTCGCATTCAAAGACCTAGCGACTTGCTCTCACGTCTTCGTTTGGACAGATGTCTCCAAGGGATCACTTGATCCACCCTAGACCGCAGTTGTTCAGATGCAAGGTTCTGACGTGACAGTGTCGATTGCACCAGATACCCCTGAGGAATTAGGAAAAAGACTACCCCAGTTTAAAGACATATTCCTCACTCATGTTTTATATGACTATTTGATAGCCAAATTATAAAGCTTGGGAGCGTGCTTTCTTGGCGTCACTATTTTTAAATGAGGATTTGCGGATAGGTCTAAGTAATACAACGAATTTCAAGAGACTGGATTTATTCGCTCTGTAGTCTGTAGCGAATCGATGACAATTTAGTACCTACACTTGAATGCAGCGCGGGAAATATGAATTAAGACAGACCCGGCTTAAATATTTTGTGCTGAATATACGGCATATTTCTACGTTGTTAACAGAATTCCTCAAATATCGGAACAACTTAAATTATCATCTCCATTTTCTCTAGAGTAAAATGATTCTTACCAATGTTGTGTTGACACTGCGGCCTGTGCATCGACAGCATTTCCATCAAGGTTTGTTTTTGTTGTTGTAATTCTTGCATTTGGGCTTTGAATTCTATATTTTGGGACTCGAGGATTTCTGATTCTTGAATAAGGTTAACCGTTCGTTCTCGTTTTTTCAGACGACATTTCGTCGCCGCGATCTTATTACGTTCTCTTCGTCTTCTTCGCCTTTCTTCGTCTTCGGGTGTTAACTATAAACAAAATAACAAATAAAATAGCAAAATATAGTTGTGGAACATCTAATAAAGACACAACTAGGAAACAAACTAGATGGTGGAACGACGAAATAAAACTAAAAAGACAGAAAGGGAAGAATTATTTCCAACTTCATTACTAACGAAAGTAATTCATTCTGTATATTAGAATATTATTTTAAGATACGGTAAATTAAAATAAAAAATCGACGTGTTTCAGTATTCTTAAATTAAATTCTTAAAATAGCTAAAAATGAAATTGTTCCATACTTTATGAATATAGTGTACACAAATAATACCTAAGTAGGTCCTTTTTTTTGTTTAATAATGGTTTACCGAATCAAAAAAACCAGTCATTGTCATTATAATCAGCTGGGAAAGACCGTAACTTTTTGCCGGTCACTATTTTTACTTCCAGTTTGAATTATCTAGGTATATATAAGAAGTAAAACTTCATCACTTTTATTCCATTTAAAATAAAGCTTCGTCAGCTCAGATTGCCAGACTATAATATATTAACATAATATAAACAAAGAATAAAATCTCACGCTAACTATTTTTTGCAATTAGTGTTTTTTTACAATACCGGGTGTCCTAGAAGTTTCTGAGCCATTTTAACTGCAAATAATATATCGAAACTTAAAAACCATAGAGGGGTGCGGTTTTCTAGGAACAATTTCTTTTTATATAAAGTTTTTTTCAGTATACATGATTAATTAGTAAAATTTTATTTAGGGTGTTTTAAAAAAAAAGAAGTTTTTTAAATGCAAATATCGTCGATTTTTTTAATGGAACACCCTATATATTTTTATTCTATCTGAAAGAAGAACTCTTCTCCTTTGAGAAAATGTGTAACTTGTTAAGGTTTTGAAGAAAAATGAGTAAGTTATTTGATTTTTTAGGATAGGCTGTTATGTAGGCATCTACGGGTTTCAATGTAAAAGTAGGCTTTGGGATTTTTATTAGGTTTGTTCCAACCAAACAAAGAACCGTTCTAGAACGGTAATATTACTACTCACGAGACCAAATTAGTGCACTGCGCAACTCATTACACCACTGCGCACAAAAATTACTATTTTAGAACAGTTCTCTGCTTGGTTGGAACAGACCTATAGATTCAAGAAACTGACACAACGAACTGTCAAAGTAATTCATTGCGATTTGTTTTCGGCTTATTTTCAATAATGGTGCGATTTAGTTCACGTGAAAAATCAAAAACTGTGTATAAATGTATGAAACAGTTGTTACTACCATAAGAAGATTTCGTCAGGTATTTAGGAAACATCCACCTTCAAAAAACAGCATTAAAAAATGGCATTGAGGAATTAGAAAGAGATTCACCAAAGTAGAACGTTTGGTGTGGCGTTTCTAAAGAAAAAATATATGGATCGTTCTTCTTTCAAGAAACTACAATTTTACAAAATTACCTATATCCACAACTGGAACAAGATGGCATCATAAATTCAGTTTACTTTCAGCAAGACGGTGCACCACGACACTATTCACTTGTGGCTAGAAATTCTTTAACAAAAACATTTGAAGATAGGTGGATTTGGAGAACTGGACCAATTGAGTGGCCTGCTCACTCACCATACTTGACGATTCCTGACTTTTTTATATGGTGTTTTATCAAAGATAGGTGTTATAATCTATTCCAGAGACTCTAGAACAACTATGTAACATTGTCCGAGCATTCCAAGAAATTACTACAGAAATGTTGCGAAATTCTTTTCAGAATTTTTTATTCAGGTTACAAAAATGTATAGACCAAAATGGACAACACTTGGAACATCTTGAAGATTTTTAATAAATTAGATTATTTATAAAGTTTATTTTGAATAAAATTATACATTTTTTCAAAGGGAAAGAGTTCTTCTTTAAGACAGAATAAAAATATATAGGGTGTTCCATTAAAAAAATCGACGATATTTGCATTTAAAAAACACCTTTTTTTTAAACGTCCTATATAAGATTTTACTAATTAAACATGTATACTGAAAAAAACTTTATATAAAAATAAATTTTTCCTCGACAATCGCACCTCTCTATGGGTTTTAAGATATTTGCAGTAAAAATAGGTCAGAAACTTCTGGGACACCCCGTATAAAAACAATAATAGATCACAGATCAATTATTGATCAAAGTTTTCAGACCATAGGTATATTTCTAACCTAGCCGAACCACACAAGTTCAAAAGAACGTAAGAAAAATAAAATTGATTGTAGGTACTTATTTATTGACTTTATGGTGGTATGATTTTATACAGTGGTTGAAGATCAAGTTTAATGATGGAAAACCCTAATAAAAATACTCATATAACGCTTGCTGAATGCAACAGTGGCACAACTCAAAAATTTCCAATTTTGACTTTTTCCGTTCATTAGTTTGCAAATTAACTATAGTTTTAATGCAACACTGGCTCACCCCAACTTTTAACGTTACCCGCTAGATGGCAGCACAAGTGCCAGTTTAGCTTTGAGCAGATCTTGCTTATTATCGCGCGCAATATTGGCATCTTTTCAGTGAGCCGCGAGATCTCGTCCAAGCGCAACCTGTCGTTGGTGCAATAGTGACTCTTTTGGAGTTGTGCCGTTGTTGCATTAAAAATTTCGATATTTTTTTAGTTCAATAGTGACATTTTTGTGATATTTGTGATTTTATTATTAATATTGTATAATGAATATTCAACCAGAAACTTCGAGAGGAAAATTAATGGTATGTGCAGCAAGTGTTGGACTAAGGTAAGTGTATTTGAGATATTTTTAGTATAAAATATTATACGTTTGAACGAATTATTAACTTGCCGTGTCAAGACTATCAAATTGTATATCTTAACCTCTTGTATTTGAATGGGGTTGAGACGTTCGACAACGCTTTATAGTCAGGGATCCCTAATGCAAAAAAAAATTATTACCACTCTGTTTGAAGGGTTTGTATACGCTCAACCTTCGTGAAACAACTACAGATGCGCGAGTTTAACTCGTACTTGACTAAAATGGAGGAATTTTTCAATCTTAATCATATAAGTTTGTATGCTTTATTGTTCATAATCTGATTTATTTTTTCCCTTGAATATTTTAGGCTAGAAAAAGTAGATCAAAATGGGAAATGGAAAGTTTGCGATACGAAAAGTCCAGCTAATGAATCTGATACAACTTACTTGGCAGAAGATGAATCTGAGAACACACAGGAAATTAATAATAGTCAACCTTACGTACCTCAACTGTCAGAAGGCAAGCACTTTTATTTTTGATATTTACATTTATATGAAAGAATGGAATTATATAATTAGGTTTTATTATTGTCAGGTACACAAGAACCAATGGAAGCTGGAAATATTGACGAACATCACTTGGAGACTAACAAAGAAGTAGTACCTTCTTCACACGGTTAGTATTTAATACATTGGACATACAATTTTTAATAAACCTACCTTTTTGTTCTACAGATAGTCGGAGTGATAGTTGTGATTCACCGCCGAGTGAGTTTGATGATTCAGAGGGCGATCCAAACTACTCCGACAGCAGCTCATCTTCATCTTCGACCAGATCTTCCTCCTCTTCGAGTTGCAATGAAAATAGGGCTCCAAACCAGGTCAATGATAGTGAAAATTCTCCAAAGAAAACGCGAAAAAGAAAAGCAAAACCTCAAGATTGGAAAAGGAACGTTAATAAGATGTTGAGAAACACTGGCCAGGCCTATTTCACATCTAAAGGAGACAAAAACGTGCCAGCTAGAAAGCTTCAGCAACCTTGCGGTGACAAATGTAGATTCAAATGTTCTACAAAATTCACCCAGCTAGAAAGAGAACAGTTTTTAAAAAATTATTGGTCCCTAGGCAATATTGACCGTCAAAGAAATTTTATTTCACGATGCATGTTTCCGGTAAATCCTGCTTATAGATATCCCACGGGGAATAGAGCTGCCAGGAACGTGAACCATGCATTTTATTTTGAAAAAAATAATACGAATATAAGGATTTGTAAAAAGTTTTTTGTAGCCACCTTAGGTATAACAAATAGAAGTATTCGTACTGTAATTAGCAAATCAAAAGATGGATTTGTTGCTAACGATGAACGAGGGAAACATAATAATCATTTAACAATTTCTAACGAACTAAAAGAAAGTGTGAGAACTCACATCAAAAGTATTCCTGTAATTGAAAGCCACTACACTCGAGCTACGACCTCAAAAAATTATATAGAAGGTGGGAAAACAATAACGCAGCTGTATGAGGACTATAAAAAAGAACGTGTAAGTCAACAATTGAATTTTGTTAAATTTCCTATATACAGGAACATTTTTAATTATGAGTTTAACTTGGCGTTCTTTAAGCCAAAAAAAGATTTGTGCCAAGTCTGTGAGACATATAAAAACTCCAATGACGAAGAAAAAGAAGAAAAAAAGACTGACTATGAATCTCACCATGAAGAGAAAGAGTTAAGTAGAAAAGAGAAGGAGGAAGACAAAAATAAAATAAACGAAAGTAACTTAGTAGCTTGTTTCGACTTACAGGCTGCGTTGCCCACACCAAAAGGTGAGGTGTCGGTATTTTATTATAAAAGCAAACTTCTGACTTATAATTTTACTATCTGTGAACTTCAGAAGCAGGGACTTGGCACTATAAATTCTTTTATTTGGCACGAGGGTGAAGGAAAGAGAGGATCCAACGAAATTGGGTCTTGCCTTATAAGTTTTTTAAATGGTATATCAAATTCATCAGAAGGTAACCTGAACATCACATTTTATTCGGATAATTGTGGGGGACAATGCAAAAATAAATTTATTATAACAAGCTATATTTATGCAGTATCATGTTTCAAGTTTGAATCAATAACCCACAAATTCCTTGTTGTCGGGCACACACAAAATGAGGGAGATTGTGCCCATTCTCTAATAGAAAGAGGTATTAAAAGATGTTTGAGGTCTGGACCAATTTATGTACCCTCACAGTATTCTGCCATAATCAGAACTTCAAAAAGGACTGGTGAACCCATTAAAGTATTTGAATTAGATCATAAGAGCTTCTTTGATATCAAAGATCTTACCGACCGAATGGCAACTAATTTTAACGTGGATGAGGCTGGAAAATTTAATTTTAATGATATTTCCGTAATTAAAGTTGAAAAACAGTATCCAAATAAATTCTTTTTTAAAACCTCCTATAAAGAACAGGAATTCAGATGTGTTAATGTTAAATCAGCAAAAACCAGGAAATCGTTAGTAAATGTTGAGGCAATTGATTTAAAAAAAGCATATTCTGGACCGACTTTGATATCGAAAAAAAAATTTGATGATTTGCAATCCTTGGTAGCTAACAAAACCGTTCCAAGCTGCCATGCGGATTTTTATAAATCTTTAAAATATGAATAATTTTCTAGAAACTAATATCCAGGATATGCTAATTTTAAGTTTTTTTTCCTTAAAATATTTATGTAGTTATTTACTTTTTAATAGATACTTGTTGAATGTACTGAATAACACCAAAAAATAATGAATGTAGTTGTTACTTTTAAAAATATTTTAAAACTAGTTTAATTTAGGAAATGTTCTTATTTTATTCTTAACCGGATGTGACTCACTCAGTTTTTTCTTTGAAAAATATATTTGTTTTGAATAACCCTAGTTATTATTTAAATAAGTGCCGCTCAGTGTCCTATAAAATCGATAAGCAGATTGAAGTGCAACAGTGGCACAACTTGAACTATTTTTTTTGAATTCGATATAATATTATTTTTGTTCTGACCTATTTTACAAAATTAAGTTTATTATATCCTAAATACTATAGGCAATTATCTAAAACCAAAAAAATGAGATTAATATGCTACTCCAGGGTCCTTAATTCTCATACAGATTTCGCGATTTTTTAAACAGCCATTTCTCATTATTTTACTTTTTTGAATTGTGTCACTATTGCATTCAGCAAGCGATAATACCTAAATTGGCAAAAAAATCTTTATAAAACACCTCAAACTGGTGACACTTTCTCAAATCTGCATTTGCATTTATCAATCATAGGATAGATGTTTTCGTTAACATTTTATAAAAGTTTAAACAGTTAAAAAATATAAATTGATTATTAGATTACAAAATATATATATAGAACAAAATATAATTGATTAAATGAAGTGATCAAAAAAACTTTGAGCAACCGGTACCCAACATTGTCTGTTAAATTGAAAATAGATGCTAGGTACGTTGCCATGCATGAAGAAAAACTTCATAAGTACCTATACATAGAAAGTGAAATTTTTAGTTTCAATCAAGGTCAAAGTTTAACAATACAAATAAACTATCGCCCATTTCTTTTTGTATAACGCCTTCCTTTATAAATATTATAATCTAAATTTAAACAATTTGTTCATACATTTGCTAAAAAAATATGTGGCAACATCCGTCTATTCAATCCCGAAAATAATATTTGGATGTGGTTGTTTTTTATGAAAAATGTGTTACTAAACCAAATGTAAGTATTTTAATTTGTTAATAAGTATTTAGTACAGCGTTTTGGCGACCATTTAAAACGACAAATTTATATGAATTATTTATTCGTGGAAACTTACATTGAATTGGCTCTGTAGCCAAATAATAATAATAGTAGATAGGTACCTAATATTTGCCCTGTATTTTTTTTAAAGTTGAATGTAAACGTATTGTTTTTGTTTAAAATATCAGTACTAAATATCAGTATACATAGGTACATGGTGTTCACAAAAACAAACGATCTAGGTATATCGAATTTCTTTTTAAATATAGTTATGAATACTATACTTATTTGATATAGCTATGCCACTTAATTTTAGTTCGTCTGCAGTTAACTTCGTAAGCATTTAGATATATATCCGTTTCCGATAATCACTTTATAAAAAAATACGACTCAGTAAAAAATTTGCAATAAATGTTTAAATCCAAGGTTAAAATCGTAAATTTTAATGTCGGCATACGTGTAAGTATTCGCCATTTGCCCAAGTAATTAAGATCCATTTATGATGGTTGAAGTTTTTTGTGTTTTATTTTTCTACGTAATAAAAATATACTCATAAAGATGTGCAAGGTGTGATTGCAAAGTAATGTTAGACACTCTTCGAAAAATTTCGTATACCTACCTAGTTGTTTATCAAAATATAATTTACCGACCTACGTGATGATATTGTCGCCGTGAAAAGTAGGTATATCAAACAAAATTGAATTGCGTTAAATTTTGAGAGCTGATACAAATCAACCTTCATTTTTCATTCGATTACGGATTATCTCCCTAATCCAATTAGGACAACAACCTTTATAGATCATATCTATTTTTAAAAAGATTCCAATTGAATTGAAGTATCTTGAACGATTTCTAATTGATCACTTAATTACATTTATCTTTCGAATTTCTGTCATTCCAAAAAAGTAAAACAAATACTATTGTTAATACAATTTCCAGAAATTTAGTTGTTTTTTAAATAGGTAGGTATACGTTTTTTTATTTTACTTGATGAGTTAATAAAGTTTTTTCTATTGTTACACATCCACTTTGCGATTAGATTACCCGTTTTCAACAAAACTAAAATCCTGTCATTATCTGGCCGGTGGCCAAACGATCCCTATCAGTTTGAAATTCAATAGTTAGGTATATGTTTTGATGCATTTGCCAAAAAGCATTAGTTGATTTCTCGTACTGCTTCTAGTTTATGTATTTTCATTTACGATAATATAATATAAATAGGTACATTAACATTTTTTTTAAATCAAAACAAGTGGGACATCAATTTATATTTTCTATTTTCAAAATGCGAACTCTCCGGGCTGTATGTCATCTGTCATTGGTTATTGTGCTCGTTTTCGAAATACATATTTTAAACAGATTAATATTAATTGATGTATTATGGGTTGCCTCAAATCTCGGCGCATAAGAACGTTTCTATTTATATTTGACAAGTTTTGTAGACAATTTGGTGTTTGATCTATTTTCAAAAATAACCAATAAATTATACTGACAGTTACTTTATATTTTGTAACAAAGGACTAATTTACAAAAAAATTGTAATACAATAGAGTTTATTTAATGGGTATATAATAGGTACTTACTCCACTTTCTGTTTTAACTTTGTCCTCTTCAGATTCGCTGTATTCGTTTTTCTTAATCTTCTTAACTTTATCCAAATCCAGAAGATCTTCTCCGTCGCTCTGATGTTTTCGTTTTTGTTCGATCGTAAGTTTGAGTCCGGCTTTTATTAACTGGGAACAAGTATGTTGGACGCTGGGTGGATTCGTCGTAGGAGATTCCACCTTAAAAAATGATTATTTAATACATTTAGTACAAAATGGATTTATTTATTGTAACTGGTTATATAGTTAAACAGTTATTTTTGTCACTGATCCAAACAAACTTGATTGAGTAGACACAAAAGCGTTTTGAAGTCAAGTTTATAACATAAACATATATTCCATACGAGACGCTTTCATTTCAAGGTTGTCAGATATTTACATAATTTGAAAATTACTGTACTTTTTTATTTTATTTCAGATGTTAATTTGTTATCAATATATATGTACAGGGTGATTGATTAGTGTGAGGAAGCTCAGTAGATCTGTTATAGTAAAAACTACAAAAAAAGTTATAGACAAAAATTGTAGGCAGTTTTAAACTCCACATGTTAAAATTAGTTACAATTTAACAGGGTGTTCCATAAGATGGTGGCAGACCAAACTTATGTTTTTTTAAATGGAATGGATATTTTATTTTAAATTAGAAATCTGCTTCACTTCCACATCACAAAAATGTAAAGGTTTATTATATATGCTATAATACCTGGTATTTAAAAAGTTATAACTAATGTTATCTGAAAATCTATTGCAACCATAATTTTTTAATAATTGTTAAAAATTATAAAACATATTCATTATCATAATATTTCTTAAATCAAATACAGGGTAAGTCAAAATGCAAGTGTACATTATTTTCTTGGTAATTTTAAATAGAACGACCTGTATTTTATATCACTAGACTAGTACTAATATCATACATCAAATTTTAAGAAGTTTATACCTAAAGTTATCAGTTTTCTAGATATTTTTATTTTCCCATCCAAGTTATAATTTGGTAGATGTGCATGATCTGGATTTTGGGGAATGCAATTAAAATTAATTACCATTAGCTAGACAAGATACATTTGAAAAATTGAAAGATCGTTTTAATCGCAGTGGTTCAGTGAATTATGAAAAACATGAAAGAAAAAAATTAGTGTCCAGAGGAAAACGAAATTAGTGTGTTGATGGCAGTTACAGAAAACCCATACACAACTACTCGTATAAGGAGTATTTCCACTAAACAAGAACTTTCTGCTCAAAACATTTTATTCTATCTAAAAATTATAATATTTCTTGTTCAAGTTGAACAAAAGTGATTTATTCACAAAAATTAATAGTTTTTTAATCATTAATCTTGGTTAAATTATTACGTTCTGTCATAGATATTATAACCTGTAGCGGTCATATACTTATGCGACGCAATGTACCCCTGTTTAGCTTGCAACCATCAGTACACGGAGGACACCTCATCGCCCCGCGCATAGATGGCGCGCAATAAGGACGCGAGTGCTACACCGACAGAGATCTGACTAGATCCTATACCATCAGACGACAGCACTGCTGTCACAGCAGGGGTAGAAGCAAGCAAAGCCACTGCATCCGATTTGGACTTAGCGCCACGGTTACGTGATAAAACTGCTTATTGTTTCTTAAAATACTTTTTCTTTTACTTTTAGTTTTTATTTAGTGTTAAATGTTATTGTAATTTGTTTTTTTTTTGTGTTAATAAATATATTAACCCGTTACAATTGGCGCCCAACGTGGGGCCTATAGAAGCTAGACGAGAAGATTTGTGAATATAAATTTTCTGAAAATTCGATCAAAACATTCGCAGATTCCTGCTTTGTTTTGTCAATTTTAAGAAATTTTTAAGATTTATACAGGGCTTCGAAAGACTGCGATAGAACTTTCGCCATATTTTGGCTTGCTGTTTTGCCTTGTCTTTCATTTTTGGTAGTCGCATACCTGCTTTACTGTCAAGGTATTCGCAATACTGCTCTACCCTAAAATTTAGACGACGATAAACACTCGCTCATTTGGCTTTGTTCAGTCCGTCTTTACAGAGTAACTGCATAACCATTCCTCGACGAAGTCAGAGACTACGGAGCATGATGTCCATTGCTTTCAATGAGGAACAGTTTCGACAACTGCTGGAGAAGATCTCCGATACGAACGCCACGACGACGACGTCCAACACGGGCAGTTTCAGCCGCTGCACCGCAAGATTCAGTGGCGAAAGATGTCACGACACCGTCGACACATTCATAACTACCATCTCAATATATAAAGAGATTGAGAAAATAAGTGACGCCGACGCACTTAAAGGTTTACCCCTACTTCTCACCAACAACGCCTCACTATGGTGGCGCGGGGTAGAAAACCAAGCGACCAACTGGGATGATGCCACGCGACTAATAAGAGATGCATTCTCGCCCGCTAAACCAGCCTATCAAGTGTATCTCGACATATTTGATCAACGCCAAGAGTCTAACATTCCAATCGACGATTTCATATGTAAAAAGAGAGCACTGTTGGCACAGTTACCACCAAACCGTCACGACGAGAGGTCAAAACTCGACATGGTTTACGGATTGCTGGCAATCCATATTCGTAAACAAATCCCAAGAGACTCGATTCGCTCTTTCGACCACTTACTGGAACAAGCCAGGAAAATCGAAAATATTCAACTGGAGGAAACAGCAACCATGGGACCACCCAGTGTACCGAAACCCAGCGCGAGTAAGAAGCCGAGATGCGCCTACTGCCATTTTAGAGGGCATTCAATAAACGAATGCCGAAAACGCCAAGCCGCAAAAGAAAATAGCGCAGAGACCCATCACAAACAGGAACCGGCGAAAATCTCCTGTTACGGATGCGGCAAACAAGGGTATTTCCGAAACAACTGCCCTGATTGTTCAAAAAAATCTCGCCCCGATGTGTCAACCCATTCGGTCCACTTCTACAGCCTGAATACGCTAACCGAGCTCACAACCCAAGTACCTACCATTCAAGTGAAGATAAATGGGGTTAACGGCCTTGCTCATATAGACACAGCTGCCAGAACGAGCGTAGCTAGCGCATCCTTGTACGAATATTTGAAACAACAGCAGACTTGCGACTTTAAAACGCAGCTAGTAGACGTCACACTCGCAGACGGGCGTTGTACACCCAAAGAAGTGCTGTGTACTACGACCCAAATCGATATCGGTGATCGCACATTCCCGATAAATTTTGTAATACTACCCGACGCAGAGGACAACCGCACCTTGTTAGGCATCGACTTCCTCGAAAAAGCCGCCTTAATTCTGAACCTTCCTCAACGGGCATGGTATTTCGCCGACAAACCCAATAAGATATTCAACTTCCTCGATGTACAACGGGGTAAGACACCCGAATACATCAGAAATAACCATCCACGACGGGAAGCACTGCCTGATAGCACCAAAAGTACAATGCTTGCAGTGAATATCGAGGAGGGACAAGAATCGCCATTTCTGGAATTCTTCGCTTCACCGTTGCCGATGGAGCATGAATCCCTCATCACCGAGTCTGATGACGTTGGCACACTAATAGAGATTCGCACGCCACCACGACCGACTTATGCACTTGACGACGACGACGACCAGTATTCACCTGGTGCGATCTACGATATTTTTAAGGACTCCCTACCGTCTACTTGGTCACCACCGAAAAGGCGGGATCCCAGAAAACGACGTAGACTGGAATTAAACCAAATAGACATTTGTCTGAGACCTAACGAAGCTCCTGTGTTTAATGACGATCAACGGGACACATTCAATAAAGCTCTCCAGACGTACTCCGATGTCTTCGCTGAGGATGGACCACCTACTCCGTATGCGGAACATCGCATATCCACAGGAGAACACGCGCCCGTAGCCAACGCTCCATATCGACTGAGTCCTGCGCGTCAAAATATATTGAGGCAAAAGCTCGACGACATGCTGGAGAAAGGTATTATCGAGGAAAGCGATACACCATGGGTATCCCCTGTAGTCCTCGTACCCAAAAAGGACAACGACTTACGAGTATGTGTCGACTACCGCAAGCTCAATGCTATCACAACACCCGATAAATATCCACTACCACGGGTCGACGATTTGCTTCACGCCGCAAAAGGCTGCCCGTTCATGTCGTGCCTTGATCTCCAATCGGGCTACTGGCAAATACAAATCCATGACCGTGACAAGGATAAAACAGGATTTATAACGCCTTTTGGGATATATAGATTTAATAGGATGGCCTTTGGATTACGAAACGCACCCAGTAGTTTTCAGCGCCTGATGGACAGATTCAAAGCTACCCTAAAAGAAGTCACCATCCTAGTCTACCTCGACGACCTTATTATCAGGTCACCGTCATTCGACCAACATCTCCGTGATATGGAGATGGTCTTTGAACATTTGAGAACGTACCGACTGAGGGTAAACAGAAAAAAATGCAATTTTGGTTGTTCCACTGTCAGGTACCTTGGTCATCTTATTACCAAGAACGGCATCTCGACCGACCCCGAAAAAACATCGGCTATATCTAATATGCCAGCCCCAAAAAATATCAAGCAGCTGTTGTCCTTCATACAAACTTGCTCCTGGTACAGACGATTTATACCTAACTTCGCGCAGATTGCTAGACCACTAACGAATCTAACAAAGAAAAAAGCAGTATGGAAATGGGGAACAGAAGAAGAGCAAGCCTTCGGTAATCTAAAAGAGGGACTAGTGTCCTCGCCTATACTAAAACAAGCCGACTTCTCCAAACCATTTATTATCAAGACCGACGCCAGTGCTTACGCAATAGGAGCGGTTTTGGTCCAGAGAGAAAACGAGCACCCGATAGAATACAGCAGTCGTTTACTGACATCAGCGGAACGGAACTATAGCACTACAGAACGCGAAGCACTTGCACTAGTTTTCGCAGTGGATAAATTTCGAGGATATATCGAAGGTTCAGAGTCGATACTAATAACCGACCACCAACCCCTCAAATGGTTAATGAGCTTGAAAACGCCAACAGGGCGCCTAGCACGATGGGCCCTGAGATTACAGCCATACGACCTTAAAATCCAATATTCACCCGGGAAAACAAATGTAGTTGCGGATCTCTTATCTCGACCCATATGCGAGAATCATAACAGCGAATGTCAGGTCTGCACTGTACAATTTGACATCCCTAAGCAAAGTGAAAAAGAGATGCGTCACAAACAAACAAATGATCCTGAACTTGCCCCGATTATTGCAGCCCTAGAGGACGCCGCAGACGACGAAAGGAACGCTAAATGGATTAAACGGGGTTATTTCATGCATTTGGGAGTACTTTATCGGTATACTCAGGAACAGGAAGATGAAAACGCACGATTAGTGGTGCCAAAGGAGGAACGTCCAAAAATTTTGAGAGCATACCACGACGACCCTACCGCCGGACATTACGGCGTAGATAGAACGCTAAATCGAGTCTCAAGGCGATACTTTTGGACAGTAATGCGCCAAGACATTGTCAAACATGTATCCACCTGCTTA
Source organism: Ophraella communa (assembly GCA_035357415.1). NCBI lineage: Eukaryota > Metazoa > Arthropoda > Insecta > Coleoptera > Chrysomelidae > Ophraella > Ophraella communa. The sequence goes on along the minus strand of CM068989.1, from coordinate 9,406,207 downwards.
GAATGCCAGAGGTACAAAGTCGATAACCGGAAGCCCGCGGGATTATTACAAACAGTAGTCTCCAACCAAAGGTTTGAAGTTATAGCAGTCGATCTGTTCGGACCATTACCGTTGAGTGAAGACGGCAAAAGGTGGATTTATATAATTGAAGATACCACCAGCCGTTGGGTTGAATTGTTTGCGCTAGCCGACGCTACGGCAGAGAATTGCGCACAAGTATTAATCGATGAAATATTTCTCCGCTATGGAATACCGCGGCGGTTAATAAGCGACAACGGGACACAATTCGTGTCCGCCGTAATGCAAAAACTCACGTTTTGTTTAGACATCAGACATGCCCTAATTCCTGTATATCACGCTGAATCAAATGTAGTCGAACGAAAGAACCGTGATTTAAAAACACAATTAGGTATACTAGTTGGCAAAGAGCACCTCTCATGGTCCCGGCACTTATCCTCTATAAGATTCGCCATCAACACAGCCCGATGTGAAAGTACGGGCCATACGGCGGCCTATTTGACCTTCGGAAGAGAGCTGCGGACTGTACAAGATGTCACAGACGACCTTAGCACCATCGTGCGTAACGAAAATTTCGTCGCTGAAATCACACCCAGACTACAAAATTTATCTAGATCTCTCCGTCTAGCCAAGGAGCTTACTGAAGAACGACAAGAGAAAAATCAAGCATATGTGAATAAACATAGGCGTCATGGACCGGATTACGCACCTGGCGACAAAGTGCTAGTCAAGTCACATTTCCTCAGTAATGCTACAAAAGGATACTCAACGAAATTGGCACCACGACGCGACGGACCCTACGTCATACTTCGTAAACATGGGCCCACCAGCTACGAAGTTGCCGAGTCGAGTGAAGACTCCACCCCAATAGGGATTTATCATACCAGCGACCTGACTCCTTATCAGTCTTCTGGAGACTCAGAAGACGTACATAAACCATTACGAGAGATTAGGAGAAGAGGACGGCCTCGCAAGTCAGATACACAGTCGCCCACTACTATTTCTGACGTCTCATCGAGACGACCTCGACGTCAGAGGGGGAGGCTGTAGCGGTCATATACTTATGCGACGCAATGTACCCCTGTTTAGCTTGCAACCATCAGTACACGGAGGACACCTCATCGCCCCGCGCATAGATGGCGCGCAATAAGGACGCGAGTGCTACACCGACAGAGATCTGACTAGATCCTATACCATCAGACGACAGCAGGGGTAGAAGCAAGCAAAGCCACTGCATCGATTTGGACTTAGCGCCACGGTTACGTGATAAAACTGCTTATTGTTTCTTAAAATACTTTTTCTTTTACTTTTAGTTTTTATTTAGTGTTAAATGTTATTGTAATTTGTTTTTTTTTTGTGTTAATAAATATATTAACCCGTTACAAACCTAAAATGGATGTGCCTTAGAAAGAGATAGTATGGGACCATAGCAACCAGACAAAGATAGATAGAGAACAGTGGCAAAAGGAGCGCGAAAGCATTGTAAGTAGTGGGCTTATTTGTGCTTTTTAAATTTTTAACGTGCTATTCCGTAAATATTACTCAATATTTTCACATCGCGAATACATAGACTTATTAATTATATACCTACGTGTGTATTGAATTAAAAAAGAAAAAATGGTGAAATCATGTTCAGCTTACAACTGCACGACTAGATTTACTAAGGGAACTGATATAAAGTTTCACCAGTAGGTACATAACTGTTTGTAAAATTTGAGAATATATTTTGAAATTGTATTATTTTGATGCCTTATCAAAAATTTGTCACCATTTTTAGTTTTCCTAAAGATCCGAATCATCGCAAAAAGTGGATTTTGGCTTTACGAAGAAAAAACTTTAAAGCAAGCGATTCAGCTGTTCTTTGTAGTAAACATTTTCTTCAAAGTGATTACTACCAAATTGTTATGGAAAGCTTTCGATTGAATAAAGACGCTGTTCCAACTATTTTTGATTTTCCCGTTCATTTAAAGAAAAAGGAAAGAACGCGAAGACCTTTAAGAAGTGTAACTACTAGTGTAAATGGTGAGTAGTAGGTGCCTTTTTTTATTTTATTTTCAAATAATTTCTTTTTGCTTTTTACATTAGTAGAAGTCTCCCCTAGTTGTTGAGTTATACAGGAAATACCTGCTGAGCCCTCAACTTCGGTTGTACCTGTACCTGATAATATTACATTTAGAAAAAGGTCAGTATATTAAATTAATATTAGTAAAGGCAATATTAATTTTAATTTGTGTTTCTATTTTAGAAAGCAAGATCCTATTTTAGTAGGAGATTTTACCGAAAAGGTTTTAGAAAATCCATCAAATAGGCATAGATATTGGATACTTTCCCAATCATTAATAAAAAGACAGAAAGTACTTAACAGAAATTTTAGAAGGCAGAACTTATGTTTAAAACTTAAGTACTTTACTCTTCTCTTGTGTTTTGATGTATCAATTAGTAATAATGTTGATTTATCATTACAATATATTGTATTTTCTTATGATTTGCTTTGTATAATTAAATTTTTTTTAAAAAAGTTATTAGAGAACTTAAACAATATTATCATTTTGGCTGCATGTTTTATATTTCTATGCGGTGATCTCTTTGGAGATTTTCATATGTATTAACATAATTTAATGTTGTCTATTTTATGAGTTGTAAGTTGATAATTCACCTACAACTATTTTACTGTAGTCTTGATTTTTGTTTCCATCACATTAAGTCTTACTACTGTCTTCCTTTCAAAATTGACATTGTATTGTATTTTTAGCCTGATGATGGTCCTGTGGACCGAAACTAGTTGCAAGTAACTTTCATTATTAAATTAAAATTGTGGGATCGACTTTGTGTTTTTCTTTGAACCCTTAATTTTTTATAATTTAATTGTGGAATTTCTACATTTATTTATGTTGAGAAAATGCAAAAATAAATATTTACGCTTGGAAAAGTTATTTTAATTCATTTCCAAACCAAACTTCCTAATAACTTTATAGTGGACAAAATTAATTTGATTTTTGTATTTATTTTACATTGCCAGCTCGCGTATTTTGCCACCGTTCTATCTCCATCTCTCTCGCACTGCTAGTGCGACACACGGTAGTATACGCTGTGTATTGACAGGGCACATCCATTTTAGGTTATAATATCTATGCGTTCTGTGCATTTTAAAAAAATATCGCACGTGCTGTGTGATATTTCTTCTTCTTTTCTTGAAATGCGTACGATATTACTAATTTTTGAAGTGTCAAAACTGTATGTCAGGTGTCGTTTTCATATAGGGGGTCGTAGGAAAAATTATTTTTGACATACTTATGAGACTGTTGTTATTTATGTCTCAGAATTATTATTATTATACTCTCACATATTAAGTTTGATGTTATTTTGTAAGACAAGAATTGTTTCTTCAATAGAAATTTTAATTTAGTTTGATTGATTTAATGGAATATGAATTAAAGACGGTTTGACATTGTTAATCATAAAAATTATTGGTAATACAGCCAATCAACGAACACTTAATCAAATTTATTTTTAATTGTTGAATTATCATTAGTGTAAATGAGAAATAAATTACAAAGTTCATTTTATAATTACCGTCAAAAAAGTTAGAAACTTATTAGTAGGTACTTTTTTATTGTGTATTTGCGTACTTGAATAAGTGGTTTAGGTTTGTTGTAAGGGGAATTTTATATTTGAAATAATAAGCTCTAAGATCTGGTTTCAAATCACTCTCTGAGCCTCGTTAAGCGTGACCTTGAAGAATTTCGTCCGGTTGGGTAGGTATTATACAATGTAAGTTTGTTATTACATGGAAAAGTTCAGTATAAAAATAAGCAAAGAGAAGCTAAAAAGTAGGTCAAGGATTTGGAGATCGGATGTGAAGTTTTAGCTCCAGTGGAAAAGTAGTATCAAGGCAGAGTTACTGCTATGTATATTCGGAATCGTAGACAACTGAGTGATTCCTCCACCAATTTGGTGCTGTTTTTTTGATTTCTAAGTGTATCTGAGAGATATGTTGAGAAGTAGATGCCTTGCGTTTAGGCAAAAAAGCCTCACGTATATTCCGTTGAATTCATTGAAGTAAATTATTGATAAGGTGTATGAAGAAGGGACCACCAACATGCGTATCTAAAAGGAAAATCAAGGGTGATTTTGTGTAATATATCCAGTCTCCCAAGCAAGTGTTTGCATAAAAATGCTAAAGGGCATTTGAAGAACAACAAATCTCTCTGTGGACCACTGTTGGTACACCGAAAGCTCTAAGACTAAGCGTTGGAGGTGTGGCATATGGAACGACACGTGGTTTTGAGCAAGAATGAAATCTATCCAGTTTTCCAAGCAGAAATGATTGCCATAAAGATGCTAAAGCAGGATAACTGGAAAAGTTGCTAAAGCAAGACTGCAGAAACAAAACTATAAACGTCATATATTTGACAGTCAGATGGCGCTTAAGTACATTAATTTGTTTAATAGTAGTATGTGAGTAGTAACAATTACACATGGCAGAAAGGCAGCCTTTCTCACAGCTGCAACAAATTGCTTTTAAAATATTATCCGGTATTAATTTTTCGGTGGTCATACATGGCTTCATAATATCGTCGGATATTTTCCAACCCCATTACTCTCTAATTAACAATGCTGTTCTGCTGCTTCAGCTGTTAGTGGCAATTTTTCTAATTTGAAATTTGATTTTATTGTGGCTGTTTTATAACTTTGATACCTATGGTAAATCATGTAACGTTATATCGTTTTTCTTTTTGTTATACAGTGATGCCATAATACAAAGTATAATGAAAAATGTCAATGATTTGTTTATTTTCAATTTTTTTTCCGGTTTTTCAATTAAACTACATATTTTTTTATTTTATTTCTTCAAAATAGACGAAAAAATGTATCCATAGGAAATGAAGCAATCTGGATAAATGACAATGATGGAGACCATTGTTAAGAGGCTTCTAGGAAAGGATTTAGTTAGGTTGGGCTTAGAAAGAAGTTCTACTGCAACTGAAGCTTTAGAAGTAATAACCCAATTATTAGAAAAATATGGATAAGGAGGACCTTGTTCTGAAAGTGATCCAAAATTAGTCTACCATAATTCTTTTATAATAGCTGATTCAAATACAGCTTGGGTGTTGGAGATATCTGGGAAACATTGGGTAGCTGAACAAATTAACAGTGGTTATAGGAATATATCTAATGCCATAAGTATTTCTACAAAAATGGACAGACATTCTGAAGAACCTAATTAATATACAGACAACCTTTTTTGATAAAAAAAATGTTTCAAAATGGTGATTGAAATTATCAAATTTATTTTTAAGTGAAATTTTATTATAACGGCAGTATTTTTAGAATACCACAAAGTATATATGATCAAACTTTCAGCTCAATCGAACCATTTTTGCAAAAGAAAAAAATTAAAAACCAAATATTCGGTTTTTTGGATTTTTTTCCGGAAATTTTTGAGGTTAGGGCAAAAATGATTATTACATAAGTTGTAGATTTTTCATTTTAAACAACTTTTTCATTTAACTTTTTTCAATAGGATGCATTCTTTAGTAAGAAATCGCAAAAAACCATTTTCACCCCTAAACCCCTATACCCCCTAATAGACGATTTTGGTTCGGAATGTTTTTTTTTTATTTAGTTATGATGTCTTTGACTAGATAGTGCATTAGTTTGCTGTAAGAAAACATTATTTATTTTTTCAATCAGGTAACGCGACTGCACTATTAGGCTTATAGGGGAATTTTTTATTTATTTTATTTTAAACTATTATGCCAAAGTGGTCGGCCGATTTGTATAATATTAAGTTTCTATTAAGGGGTGGTTATACGGCGCGTGGTTCGTCGAACCTGTCTGGACAAACCACGAAACACAGACCGTCTGACACAGGTGGTTTGTATAGCTCACGGTTCGTGAGTCAAAGGAGACGAACCAATAGGTTCCTACAGGTTCGTCCTTCCTCAAACCGATCCATGAAAAACAGGGCGCTAGATAATATCAGTTGTTCTGTATCATTTAAAAGACAATCATGTCTTGGAATAAAGAGAAAAATATGTGCATATGACGGCAGAAGCAATATTTTGCTGTCTTCTATCCATAGCAGCAATAAATGAACTAGTCACTGCGCTTTCACGTTCGAGCGAGGGTTCGAGATTTTTAGGCGAAACTCCTGACGTCACGAATCTGGACGAACCACATACCGTGTTGACACCCTTGCATGTAAAAGGGCGAACTGTAGCGAACTACGAACCAAGTTCTTGGTTCGACAAACTACGCGCCGTGTAACCGCGGCTTTACAGTTATTTTTGTTACAGTTCATTGCAACTTATTGTATCCAAAGATATGATAGCTTGATTGATTTGTATTACCTGGCTACTGCTTGAGCTGTTGGAGTCACTACTGGAATTGAATTGTCCAAATGATGATCGACTTGTTAGGGGTTTCTTCGTGCTGGAATCGTTGAATGTGTAGTTATCTAAGGGATTAGTCATGGCTATGAGAGAATTGAGGATCTCCGGCGTTCGCGGAGTGGAGTTGGTGCTCTCCACCAAGAGGCTATACAAAATTTTAAAGAATTAAAATATAACTGAAACCAAACGCAATAAAAACGGAATAGGTAAAAATGATAAACTTACCTATTGACGGCATTTTGAGCCGACGTTGCCAAGTCTACGTTTAAATTATACATAATATCACTATTTTTTTCTTTAAAATTAAAATCACAATTAACTAGACTCGGCTCTAGGGGGCACTCACAGTCAATTTACGGGACGTTACTAATTACAAAGTTGCACCTGGGTAATAATATCACCTTGTCGAGCTCTGATAGTGTGCCGGTGAGGTAAATCTGAAACAAATATGAAAAGAGAATTAAATTATTTTTGTCGATTGATTATTTCGAAGATAATATAAGTTGAGAAATAAGATAAGAGATAAAGTAAGTTTTCAATATTTATGTTTTGTTTTTAATAAGTCGATTCTTAAGTTTAATCCAGATAAGTATAATTAATTCGAGGTACCATCATTTCTACACACTATTTGATAATAGAAAAAGAGCATGTTGATCACGAGTATTTACAATTTATTTATTATTTGCTTAATGTAAAAAGTAATTGTTTTAATAAAATAGTGGAAAAAATGTTTATTTTGTTCGGGTGTTATCTTTGTAACCAATCATCTGTAAAATTGTTATTATGAATTGCAGTCAACGAAATTCAAACGACAATAATTATAATATTGACAATTTCCTGCAGTTATAATTATTACAAATCAATTTGCTGGGGAATATGTCAATTTTTGCAATAAATTGAAAAACATTTTTGGATAGAGAATGAAGAGACCTATACTTGACATTTAAAAAATTGGTTGTAACTGTCACTCAAAGGGGGTTGAAGGTTTGGATCACATTTTCAATTTATTCCATTTGGCTTTTTCACACTATATATGTATTACACATGCTTTCTATAAATGGTGAAAAATAACAATATAAACAATAATAGAATAAAAAATATAATGGACCAATAAAGTTAGGTATATGTGATAAAAATACTGACATGCGCATTAAACAATACATGAATACATGAACAAACCACAAATCGAATTTAGAACACTTGGGATAATTTTTTGCCGTTGTTTTTATTCGTTTTGGAAAAAATAAATAATATGAACTTTCCAAAAAAGATTTACTGCGTTTTAATACAGCATATTCCATAATAACAACATACTAACCTTTTTTACCGATAACATTTTTTTAAATGATTTATTTATATTAGGTATACGTGTACATTAGGTAATTAAAATTCCATCGCATATATCAAAATATAAAAGAATAACAAAATCAGATTGAAATATAGAAATTACATTTGGACATAACAGGATTCATGGTGCATTCCATATAATAAAATTATAAAATATTGTAAAAAACTGCTTTTTTGTAACAGTACATAATAGAATAGAGAGAGAGGGGCATGATTTATTGTCATTGTCACTAATAATTACAACATTTTTATGGAGAAAGCGATAATATATTTAAATGGTAAAATATAAATATTATAGTAATAAATAAAATATCCAATTGGTATAAGCGTTAAATACTATATAAACTGTGCAGGTCGTTAGAAATAATATACATACTAATGATAGTAATGATACCCATCAGAAAACTTGTTTAAGTATAAAAAACATAATTTTTATTTACTTAATGGACTACCCGTCTTAGACGCCCATGGAAAAGTCGAAAAATTAAGCCTGTATAGAGAAGTCTCTAGTAAATATAAGAAAAAATATATCCGAATTGATTTTATGTATTTTATTTCAAATATAAATGTTTTGAACCAATTACTGAATCAGTAATATAATAATATATTTGCTATTTAATTATCCATATATATTTATAACAAATTAGGAGCCAATTCTGGTATTTATAATATCGTTAATTCGAATAATATATAATTTTACTGGACAAAAAATCAAGTCAGCGTGTTTGCACTTTGCAAGTGAACACGTGGCGTGATTCTGTTCTGTCAGACGACTACGAAATTCTCAACTTATGGAGAATATTTTCACATGATCAATCGGCCAAACAACGGTATTACACGCCTTATAAAATAGTTATTTTACCAAAACGTGGATATAAGTTACTAAAAAATTAAACTGTCGGAAGATTTATAATAATTATGACATTACGCTTCGAATAATAAATTTTTAAATAATTTATTCAAATATTAACATTCCTCGGAATATAATTATATGTAATTTATTAATTGGAGATTGTTGTACAGATAAAATCGTAGATAATTATTGTTATTAAGAAAACAGATGATTGCAGACCAATCAAAAAATCTAATTCAATAGTTGACGTTATTTTTTAAAAACTTGTTTAATTATTGAAACTGTATTTTATTTAAAAATTATTGCACTAACCCTTAGGTAATATTTGAAGTCGTACTACTTATTTAGAATACAGAATAAACATTTAATTATTGTTTTCCACTATTTTGTTTTATGAAGTAAGTATATTTGATTTTGAATAACTAGTAAATAGACTAGACCAAGTATTGAAGCAATTACAATATTGTAAATTCATGTCTCATATTTATGTAAATGGGGAACGCCCAGTTCCCAGTCGATCCACTAGAGGTTTTCTAACTTTTAGCTCCCCCAATAAAATTCAATTCTTGTTGGTGCTGTCAGAAATTTGCACTTCTATTTATTATTATTTACAATTTACAATACTGAATAGCAGTTTATAATTTAGACAAGTGTTTGTTGACTGACAGAAATAACCAGATTCATTACCAACCCACAAACTGAACAATGATGAAAATATAATTTCATTTTTGGATTTTACAGAGAATTTGGACAGAAAATTCACTAATTTCTACTTTTCTCATTATTTTTCAAAATTTCTTACCTGCTGTCAGATTTTTAAAGAAATAAATATAATCAGAAGACTATACTTAAGGTTACAGGATCTTGTAATGTAGATATTGGCAAATTAACAATTTATTTTAGATTAATTTAGATAATTTAAGTTATTCTTGGAACTGGATTTTATGTATTAAAATTGATATCGACAATGTTAACCCTTTTCGGCAAACTTCAAATAGAATTATCTAATCTTAATACATAAATCGTTGCATGCTTTTATTTTAAGACGTCATTAGCGGCCCGCCAAACGAATATGAATTAACGCACCTATTGAAACATTTTCTGGATATATGTTAACCTTTTACCATTTCGAGAAATTATTTGCGAATCTGGTTATGGTTCATAAAATTATGTTGTTAGGTTTGTCAGGTTCATTGTCATTGTCAGTCCATTTGTCAGGTGAGAAAATAGTATTGACTATTAACTTGTTCTATGCGCACGTTTCAAACCGTTTTACACGAAGTTCGACTGCTGCTATTGAAATCTCAATTTGGTGTAAATTTTGGTGTATTTATTATGAGCAATTGATTTATAGTTTCTGAAAAATTGGCAAAATCTTGATAGTTATCATCCAGACTAAAAAAAAACACCTCCATCCAATCATTTCAAGTAACATCGAAGATTGAATTTCTGTAAAAAAGGCCAAGACGCCTATGAAAAAAATGGTCGTGGCCTTGGTCAACGTCTGAATTGACACACAATGAGTCTTCTGTGCATTGTGGTTTGTTTTACATAAAATTTATTCAAATGAAGCCAAAAATAAAATATTTCATCTTTCCTATTGCAATTTTTTACGTAGGTACATAGTAATTTTGACTTGGTAACAAAAATAATTCCCTATTTTTATTTTTCTAACAAGATAAAGAATAATTTTCAAAAAATAAAAAATACAAAGCTCTATCAATATATTTACTTAATTCAATACAAAAAACACATAAAACCATCAAATTAATCGCCATCCAAATAATTTATATTACCGAATTATAAAACCCGCAACTGATATCGTGTTCTAGTAGGATTTTAAAAACTATCTGAGCAGACACATCAAGGTCGGATTGTATTTATAGGAACGTAGTAAGATCCTCCCAATGTTCGACAGACCGATGTGAAACCAAACAAAATTTTGTATAAATTTATATTTAAAATGATGAGTTTTAATTTAATTAATTTAATTTAATTCGAATTCATAGGTCCTGCTAAAGCTAAAAATTCACGTGTCATCAAGATAAAATATACATATACATAATTGTTCTTCTATAATAATATTTAATAATATTATTAAAACTTAAAAATCAACAAACATATCCCTAATACAAGTACCTAACCTAATCAGTATTCAATACTATTTTTTTCTATAATACAAGCAACATGATACAGCAGTGGGGATATTTTGTACCCCTTGTACCTTTTTCTTATTACCTAAAACACTTATACAATTATTAGGCAGTAAATTTAAAATTAAAATATTTTTGGCCAACTAAAGTTAAAGTAGGTACTGATATGAAAAAAATCACAATTCAACCACAATAGACACCTAGTAAATCTACTTCATAAATTTTGGGAATTTAATATACAAATCTTTATTTGGATAAAAATTATTATAGATGGCATACTGAATGCCTACTCTGTTGTTCTATCTAATTATAGGTTAGGTTAGGTTAGGTACATCATCTCGGTTTTTCAGCCTACTCGGTCCCTATCCATCTTGACAGGCCATTTGAATCCAAACATCACGTCCTTAGTCTTAATTATATAGTTTTTTGTTTGTTTTTTAATAAATACAATTTCAATATCCTAAATCTGTTTAAATTATAATTAAATATTATATCAACATATTCCTCTTTCATTTGTATATTTACTTGAAAAGCATTCGATCATATTATTATCATCAATGCTGTTATAATAAATAATAGTGTTATTTGCAAATAGATAAATTATACAGTTAACTAGTTTTACATTGTCATTAATGGAAAATAAATACAATAACGCACATTCTCATCAAATCTTATTTACATAGACATTATTTACTTTCAGTTATTGTAGACTTTTATTTAAATAACCCACCAGGTTCTACAGAATTACACTATCTATCCTCATATTTCATATTTTTGTAATAATCTGACCCTGTCTACTGTCTCATATTTTATATTAAAATTTTTTAATTGCCACAGAACCTGTAGAATATGTTAAAAATCTGTGCTTACTATTTAATATCTATAAGCTAAAATAGTTATATCTATTTTTTCAATAACCATGTACCTAGGTAATTCATATAAAAATGACAATAAACTAAAATGTACAAAATCTTGCAAAAATACTTGAACAGAATATCACTAAATTGAGGAAAGCTTAAGCTTATATTATTTGCTTAATTTACTACAACTAATAAAGGTTTTTGAAACCTGCTAGATGCACTTTTTGTTTGTACATTATACCAAAAAAAAATTTTGTATACAGTAGAACGGCTGGTATTTCATTTTAACATCTTACATTTTGATAATTTTGACCATATCCTAAAATGTGTAAGGGTTTAAGCTTAGTCTCCATTACTCCAAAGTCTCAAAACTATTTATTTAAATTTGAGTTTATTCAGTAAACTGAATGTTATAACAATTTGAAATGTATATATTTTTATTTCTAAAGAAATAGTAAAGATGGAGCAAAAATAAAAAAAGCTACTTCAGTTGAAAATTTTGGAAGTCTTAATTAAATTTTTTGAAGCATTTGATTTCTGAAAAATAGTAAAAAATATATAAAGATAAAAAGATTATGGGCTATTGTTTTGTTCATGTAAATAAGAAAAACTTAATTCAATTCAATTTTAAAATATTTAAATAAGAGATACATAAATATTTTCAATAGATATTTCAGTAATAATATAAACTGTAATTTACTACATAAGAAGCTTAAAAAGGGTGGAGTAAATAATATCACTCACAATTCTGCCAAAAAATAAATAAATTGCTTATTTAATACATAGTATTAGCATGTGATTAATCAAAATACTTCAAGTTACTCTAATTAGTACCAAAATTCACTTTCAAAGCGTTAAACTAGGTCAAAACAAAGTTTCTGCTTCATTCATAGACACGGTTAAATAAGTTCTTAACAAAATACATTTGTAACTGTCGAAAATGTGAATTTATTAGTTCAACAAACAATAAATTATTTCAATAAACCAATAAAAATGTTTTGAACTAGTTCAAGTCCTTAAACGGAAAATTATTTTCCAAACAAATACAGCAATCGTAATCGTAAATAATCTTTTAAAACTATTTCAATCCCAGAATGATATACAACAAGTTTGCCCTCCATTCTTTGACATTCAAGTAAATAATTGTATAACATTTTCTTAAACAATGCCGCACAGGCGATGCGATGGTGTTTACATTTTAGTATTTAGCTCATTAAACAACTTTTAGTGTTTAAAAGTCGTAAAAAAACTGGTATTATAAAATAATGTACGACCAGATTAGTAGTACAGTGGCTGAGACGACTTTGGCGTGCTTCAAACGACAAGGAAGACAATTTATCACATTTTTGGTGAAAAGTGTTTGTCACGTGACATAAAATGCTCCTGATTGGTCGAGTTTTTGATGATATAATGTGCTTGTAGCATTTAAAACTTTTATCATGCAAAACGATTTTGTAAAAGAAAACAGCAGAAGCCCCAAGTCTTTTATGCTTGTTTATGTAAAAACAACAAAGTATGATGATACTTTAGTGGTAACTTAAATTATATAAAAGGTCATTCGATTTACCAAAATGGCCATAACTTTGTAGTTATACTAAAATGCTTCAAAACAAAATATTAATTTAAAACTAAAACTAAAAACATAAAACCATGTAATGTAATGCAGATGTTTATGCCAAAAACTAAGAAATAAGATTTAAATTAAAACTATAAAAGATAAAAGAAGAAGTTTTAACTAAGAAATTAATTTCTTACATGAATTAGAGATAACGAATGCGTCAATCTCTGACTTTGTCGAACGAACGCTAAAACTAGCTGTCATTGAGTCGAAAATGCTAATTTTTAAGTATAAAGTGGATGTTTTGTTAAAAAAGTGTGTTTTTTAATGTTGTTAATAAAAGAATCGCTTCTAAAAATACTAAAAAATAATTTGAGGTTAGCTAGTCTTGTTTTGACTTCTAACAAATTATAAATAATTATTAAACGAAATGCGCATGTCCGGTCAGTTTATTAATTTTCTTAATTTATGCATGAACAACTAAATATTAGTATAATATTAATCTTAATCTGAAATTAGTTATAGTTTAGTTGGTGGTGTATGAATCCACCTTTACACTCATAGAACTAAAACCTGAAAATGTTTTGGAAATGAACCAAATATGTAGAAAAAAAAATTTGTTTGTTAACTAAATCTTACGGAAAAAGCCACAAAAGTACAGAAAAAACATTCGTACCTTCGATACCAGTTTCCAGTAGGATTCCCACCATAGGTGAAAGTTGTACAGCACCATAAACGTTTGTGAATGTGGCGTAATATAAAAGGTGCATCAAGAGTGCCCTTATTTCAGGAAATATCAAATATATTTATAGTGTAATTATATTAGTACATTTTTCAAAAAAAAATGGGATTTTTAAAATATTTTTTTAATAAACTTATTATTGATTTTTATTGATTTATGAAATGTTATAACATGAAGATTTTTAATAGTAGGTATATTATTCAACAAGCGTATAATGATGGCTATTACACACGAAGATGAAATTGCAACACGAGCCGGAAGCGAGTGTTGTAAAATCTGAGTGTGTAATGGCCATTATGCGCGTGTTGGATACTATACTTTATCCACAACAATGTATTTAAGTTTATAAAAAAAATGCAAAATATATTTCAGATTAACAATATTTTTTATTAATGGTTACCTTACAATTGTTAAAATTCATGCCAGGGATAACTTTTTCTGCCATCTGAGTCTGATTGAAAATCATGGGGCTTGGACTGGCACTAGAGCTAGTACAAGGTTTTTTATTGTAATTAGAGCTAGTATGTTTGTTAATTTCGTTTGAAATCTGATTTCCTCTTTTTATTTTATTGGTTATGTTGTCATCTATATAACCTTTGGCAACTGTGGGTGATTTCCATCCCCCTAACTGCTTTACTGCTGTAATGTCACCGCTTGCAAATGGTTGCAAATAATCTTCGGAAAGAATGTCCTCTGTATAATTCGGGATTCTTTCATTTTAAAACGTAGAAATGTGCTTTCCCATAGAAGCTAATTTGTTAATACCTACTCTCTGAATAGCATTAGCAATTCTGATAATTTAAAAATAATGATAGGCATTTATCATGAGATGGGCGAAGATTTATATACTTTTTGCAAATATCGTAAAATTCACCTGATAAATACAGTAAATGACCTAGGAATCTTTGTTTTTGTGAAAGGTATTTTCACGATAAGAGCTCCATTGTAATCTTCTATATCTTCAGTTTTCATAAAATATAATTCAATTAATCGACAAGCTCCCATTAGCCCCATGATTAAGGTTACCTAAGAATAATTTGATTAAATTGGAAAGTTCTAAGCTGAAAATTACGTTATTGTAAGAATACCTTTGTCTGGCGCTTCTTTAATAAATTTACTGATTTCTTCGGGGGTAAAAGTTTTAGATGGCCCTCGGACTGACGTTTTAAAAATGCCTGTAACTTCAGATGGATACTATGGTAAATATTTATATTTATTTGGTAAATATACTAAGATAACATTTTCAGAAAAAGACGATGTTTTTTGTGCTAGTTGCCAATCCATAAAACTTTTGTACACCGCATTATATTTACCTTTTGACTTGTTACGTAGGAGATTTTCTGTAGCGCTAGCCGCTAATTTTAAAATGTCTGGTGGTGTACAAGACATATCGTCTAAATCTGATTCACTATTAGACATTTTTCTAATAATACCAGAGAATATACACACCAAATAACTCACAAAATAATTGACAGTAAATTCACAAATTGTCAAAGTTGACGTAACGATTGAGTTATATTATTCCATCAAACTATCATTATTATTCAATTCTATTTGGTAATGTATGGCATTACTTGATAAAAATTGCATATTTAACAGATATATTATTAATTTATAGTTGTGGATTAAATTATTTATATAATTTACTATTCTTAGTTATTTTTGTGTGTTTTAATTTACCCCGTATCAAGAACTATCGTTGTTCCTAATCGTATAATTAGCTTAAGTGGTTAATAAAATTTAATTCCCGATTATTGTCATATATTTATTAAATAATGATAACAACAACAAAATAGCCTAGATAAAAGCTCCCGAACTAACAGTTTTTTATCAAGAATTAAATTGCACGAATGAGTGAGCCCAATTTGGGCCTCTGGTTTTCTTTTGCAAACAGTCAGAGGCGTACATGGAGAAATTCTTATTAATTTCATCATTTCCTGTGTAATGTACACAAAAATTTTATCTAATTTCTGTCTTCAATTTAAATTTAAATTAAAAATAATGCTTAATAAAACATTTTATTTAGATTTCGGTATGAGATCACTATGTGTTAGTAATTAATCATATTTCACAAGTTTGTTTATTAATTTAGTCGGATTTTAAACAAATTTTAAGAAGCACTCAACGAGGTGCAGACAATTTGGAAGCTCTTGTCTTGAAATGTGTGTTGAGCATTTACAACTAACATTTTATTTATTTTTGTTTGTGGGTGATTAATTAGACTTCTTGTGTATGAAGAAATAGTGAAGGTTACATTTTTAGTAACCTTCAACTATACGATAAATTATTCTACACGACAGCTGATAATAATAATTGAATTTAAACACAAAAAATGGTATTGAAAAACCACACAAGAATAGGATCAGCATAGATCAAAACTCAAGAAGTAAAATAAAGAAATCCGAGAAGCTAATAGGAAATGTGGAGGAAATTTTGCGAGAAGGTAACTGAGCAGACTGCACAATGTTCCAGAATTCCCAAAGTTTTAGCGGGATTTCTGGAAAAACTTTTATACAGAGATACTACAAGAAATCTTAACACTGGTTACCGAGGCATACTTTCCTGCAGCGTTAATTCTTGATTATCTGTCAATAATAAACCAAAAGAGGTGGTGGGAGTAGCCCCATCTCCGAATGGCAAAAGGTGAAGGTCATCTTACCCAAAGTAGGGAAGCGAATTCGGCACCTGACGCCCTAAACAGACTATTAACAAAGACCGTAGAGGTAAGGGAAAGTTAATGGTTGCATTCCTTGATATAGAAAGAACATTCAACAATCCACTTTCTATATGAAATATATCCCTATCGAAACGACAGACATTTGTTTTTAACTTCAAGATATGGGTTCAAAATGCATTTCTATTATTTAAAAACATACTTTATGATATTTAACGTGTATTTAAAAAACTAATTAATGCAGGAAAGAACTCTTGAACTGGCAAAAAACTTACATAAAATAGATTACTAATAATTTTAATACTACAATGTGTATCTAAAAGTCTCGAATATGTAGTAATATTTAACTAAAAAATGTAAGAATGTGAGAAAATGTTTGACATTTATTGAAATCTAAATTAGTAAAATATACTTAGTTACGGTCCGTATGCAACAATAGTCGGTACTAATTCAACCCACGTCAGAAACTGTAAAATTGATATTCACCAACCCAATCAGTGGATAAATTCAACCGTTGTTTTCTATAGCCCAAATTCGGCTGGTTACTAAATTCAAACGATGTTTCGTAACCTCAATCTACTGGATATTTTACATCTATGTTATGTTGTGTGTTTATTAAATTAATGTGTTACTCCTAGATAAATAGGTGTTATTGGTCATAGAAAATCCAGCAATATTTTTTAGCTTTTCTGGTAAAGAATAACATTACGTTTTACATTGTAAGGGGTCTATTCTGTAACCATTCCGTTAAATTTCCGTTAAAATTTTAAAAGATTCCGTTAAAACAATCCGTTAAAAAAGTATTATTTAAAGGTATGTTAAAACAAAGCTTTAAAAAATAAAGGAGTGTCAAAATGGCGTATTTTGAAATTTTAAAAGATAATAGTGTTGAGGAAGAAACAGTAGATTTAGATGATCACAATGAGGATAATAATATTCATAGAAACAACAATTGGCAAGCAAGATGTCAATAAATAAGGGCTATGATTATGCAGCAATATTTTATGAATTAATAATGCTAATATAATTATTAAAAAGTACTCCACCATTTTTTAAGAATATTTGAAATAAAATGTTGGATTATTTATTTTAATGGTTGTATAACTAATTATAACAAAATATTTATTAAAAACATTACTAGATTTTATAACAAACAACCTTAAAATTCCTGACAGAAAAACAAAAACACTGATCTGAAAGTAACAACATGAGTAACACTATTTTTCTACTTGTTTTTAACCAATTGGTTTAAAAATGTGGCTAAACATCTAATAGAGCGGGCAATTGCAAATTTGTTAAATTTTGCAATTATTTATTGTGTGAGTTTATTGCATGTTCAGCACAAACTTTTTTAGTTTTAACCCTCTTCCTTTGTATTTTATTTCTTTTTTCTTCTCTTTATACATTTCCAACAGGGAGAGGCAGGTTTACTTTTCCCAATTAAAGTGCTTCCTTGGTTGGGAATTCCTTAAAATAATATTAAATGAAAAAATATTAATTCGTTTTGAAAAAGCGTTTAAAAATACTATGAATATTTCTTAAGTTTACAGTCTCCTTATATATAGGTGCATTGCCAGCTTCATTATATGAAGGTGTATTTTGGGTCTCATTATAAGTAGGTATAGTATCAGACTCAATATTTATAAATATAATCTGTCTGGTATTTCTTCAACTGAATTATTTAAATCTTGAGAGATTCCAGCCTCCACTAAATCTGCTCTTTCTGCACTAATAGTTAAAATAAGGGCCAGTAGTCTTTCTTCTAAGTCAAAGATATAACTGGACCACCTCCTGTGCCTTGGGGACCATATTTGATGTCCCTTGTTCGTCTTTTAATATTTGCCTTCCTTTACTTAAAGTCTAAAATAACATTTAACTTATAAAATGGTCCTAAATATTATAATAGTATTTTATATATAATATAGCCATTAACACAGATAGCTTATTTTCTTAAAGGTTTAAAAATCTGTATTATAATGTAATGTATTTCATTATAATACAAATTTTTCGCCTTGATTAAGTGTATTATAAAACAGAAGTATAGTGTTATTTTAAAATACTTACATCTTTCCACTGTTTTAGGTGAACACAGACTTTTTTATTTCGTTGTAATTCATCTCCGTAGTTCATTTAATTTTAAAACATCCATAAAGGTTTTATCTTGCTGCCCATAAAAATTTTCTTTTCTATTAGGAAACTTATAAAATATTATTTTTTTTTCTTGTTATTCTCTTAGCTCTAGACAAATTCAATCAATTGTTTGAACACAAAAATATTAAAATAAACCACAAATTTAACTATATTTCACTATTATAGGTTGGAATTTCATCCTTTTTGATTTCTTTGATCTTATATCAATGTTGCCAAATGTTTTTAACGTCATCCTTTAAAATTACATATTTTTAACGGTCCTCTAAAAACTGATGGCCTTTAAAATTTAACGGAATAGTTACAGAATAGACCCCTAATAAGTACATTAAAAGTAATTTAAATTGCAGAAAATCATTTTGGCCAAATTTACTTTACAAACTAAATTAGCATTTCGCTACATATTTAATAAGGAATATGTTAATAATTCTTCCCTTCACTTTAGGATAAACTTGTCCACTAAATAAATCAATTTGCAGATGAAGCAATCATGAGTTATCTTAATTAAAGCATGCCAACTTTTTTCTCGATTTAGATTGCCAATTCTGGCTTAATTTTTATATTTCTATTTGAAAACTTTGGCAAATTCTCAAAACAATGCTCTGTGATTTACAAAAGTTGTAAAAATATTTATAAATAACATACTAAAAAATATTCTTCCTATTTTTTTCATCGTCTCAACACCCCTTTATTAGGAAAAATTGAAAACAAGCAATAAAATCTGTATTTCTTATCATTCTGCATCTTTATCATTCTAACAGAATTTGAGGACACTGAATTCGAGGACACTATTTCATTCCTGTATATACCTACACAAAATAAATGAACAGTCCTTTTATATAAAATTTAAAATCTTATTTTTTGTACACCACTATTTTGCCAGAAAAAAGGCTATAAAGCTGTTTGATATTATCTAAGAAAAAATAGTTAAAGCAGATGTTAGTTTCAAGGATAATTGAGGACGTTTCATAGAAGCAATGTTCAAATAATTATCATAATGATAGCTACAGCTGGAAAATATATTATGGAAACGTATTTTCGGGCCAACTATTTTACACCAGATGTATTTACAAATTAGTAACTGAAACATTGTAAATAATATGCTATTTATTACTTTCAAGGAGATTAGAATGATCGATTGTTGCGCTACCTAGCGGTCGTCGAATTTGTCATAGTTATTGACCTCTGTTATATATGTCAATTACAGGCTATAAAATTTAATATTTTCGGAGCTTGAAACATAAAACTCCGCATCTAAACAGTGGATTTCCTCTCTCCGTACCAAAATTTCAGCAATAAATTTTTACAACCGCATAATTCAGATGAATAATAAAATAGGTTAAAGCAATTTCCTGTCGAGCGCCCTGTAGTTATTGTAAGTACTACACAAATAACAGAATGTCACTCTTTTAATAACAATAATTTCTTTTAATATATAAAGAACATGAACCTATTTATTTTGCATTGGCCTCATCATTTTCGTTTAATTTCTCATCCACTTATGGACGGTGCGATCAATTACATACGCAGCTTGATTATAGATACGTATATTAATCGTTACTATCAAAACAAGGGAATAAGAGTAACTGATTTGCATAATCGTAAATTATATATATAAAATTTTCTATTAATAAATGAGTATTAGATCATAAATTATGATACAATTTGATAATTTTTTATGCAGGATATTCGAAATGTATTTCTTCCTAATAGGAACGACGGAAGCCATAAATACCAACAATTTATCTGCAAACGTAATGCCTAAAATGGCAAACAATAAAAAAACGCCTACACGGGTAATGTATTATTAATGATTGGCTCTTGTGTTTTAATTACTTTCAATAGAATGGTTAGAAAGCTCTGGGACGTTTATTTAAATAAGTACGGCAACATTTCATTAGATATCTCAAAATTCTTTGATTTCTAATTACCCATTTCAGTAGCCCAAATCTATAAATCATATTATACTAAGTGACATAAAAATCCGAACACCCAGTTTAAATGATTTTATTTTAAAAAAATTTGGTGAATTTATTTATTTTACTGAGATAAACAATTGATAAAATTTTCAGTCTTATCAGTTGAAGATTCAGGTTTTTATACTGCTTTTTTTGAAATCCACTAACAATCCAAAAATGAATATTGTAGCCGTAGTAAAGATCCAAATTTTGCGGATTTTGGTTCTTGACATTCTTTACGATTGGTTACGGACCTGTAAAATGTGCTCAACAATATAGTGCCTACAATAAAAGGGAACTTTTATTGCGATCGTCTGTCACGGTTTATTGCTTATGGTCAAAATTTGTACACAGGATCGGTTCTTGTATTTGTATAATTTGGGTTGAGTATAATCATTTATAATTGTGTTTCCGTAGTGAGAGTTAGTCTGTGCTGTTTAATAAATTTTGTGAAAAATGTTTCGTCCTTGGGAAACTGCATCAGCGGCGCCCTGTGTCACTGTTCCTGTTCGACGACGAGTTTTATCCCTTGATGCCAAAGAAATCGTCAGACATGATCATCAGAAGCTGGTCCAAAGGGGTTGAGCTTTTAATCCTGCTGTAAGAGTAACCAGCGATTTGACAGGGATACCGGAATCATCAGTGAGAGTTCACATTTTGAGGCCAATTCATCCGAGACGAAAACGAAACGATAGTGGTGTTTCCAGAAGCACTGATGACGGTGATAAAGATTTGCTAAGAAGAACTATCTACTCTATGTACGAAGAAAACTTGGTGCCAGATCATTGCAAACAAGACTAAGGAGCTCCACTGAGATAAGGATATCAATGGGAAACCTATGGACACTTTTATCCAAACTAGGTTTCAAATACTGCAATATTGACAAAAGGCAAGTTATTATGGAATCCCAGCGGATTAGGCAATGTCGTTTTGAATATTTGACTGCCATAAGTGATTACAGGTTACAATAATCTATTTGGATGAGACCTGGTATAATACCCACGATACGCCGGCAAAAGGATGGACCGATGGAACAGTGCGATGCCCATCAAAAGCTCCATCGAACAAAGGAAAACGGATTACGATTATTCATGCTGGATCAGAAGATGGTTAAATTCCGAACAGTTTGGGACTTTCGGCGAAGAACATTCAAGATTCGTCGTTGCATTACCACCAAGATACTACAGCCGAATTGTTCGAAGATTGGTTCGAAAACACTTTACTGCCAAATATTCCCCCGCATAGTGTCATAGTTATGGACAATGCCAGTTACCATAGTCGCCAATTGAAGAAGGTTCCAGCCTCTTCAAATACAAAAGCGAAAATCCAGGAATTTATGCTCCAAAACAACATGTACTTTGAAGAAGGATATAAAAAAACGCAGCTTTTAGAAGGACATTTAACATAAATTGTATGTGATACAATTGCAGCATCCAAAGGACATACACGACATACAGTTCTTCGTCTTCCTCCTTAATACTGCGTATTCAACCCGATTGAGCATGTGTGGAGAAAACTATAGAAAAAAGTGCGGACCCAAAATGCTATACCTACATTATGTCCTTCTGTAATTACATTAATCCGGCAAAATATAGTTAACCCAGACGCTGATTGTTGGAAAAGAAGAGTAAACCATGTTATAAAAGTGCAGGATTCATACAGGGCATTTCATACTAACATAGAACCCCTTATAATTAATGTAGACGACGATAGTGATAGTGAAACTGAATTGATATATTAACATATTTAAATTTTTATTAAATTTTATGGCGAATATCCTTTAATATGCGTTTCTATTAAAAAATTATTGTTGCAAATTTAATCCTGACCTGCATTCTTTACCCAAACTTGCCAATACCTGAGATAAAAATACCTAAGAATTTTATTATTACCATCAGTCCCTTTTTATTGTAGGCACTATATTGTTGAACACACTTTACGATTCCGTTAACTTATTGAGTTAAGCTGGATTTTCTTTTCGGGAAATTGCAGTTAGAGTGCAAAGAAGTGTAGACACCGTGGTTAGGTGTTGTCAGGCATGGCTTCGAGAAGGCCGTACACAAAGAGCAAGGGGCTCTGGACGCCTTGCAGAACACGGAAGACCTATTGGCATGCGAAGTGTTTACTGACGATTAAGACGTTTTGGACTGTTTTCATACCGACCACACTGGGTCCTCCCTTTAACTCCAGAACACCGACGTAATCGCCTGGGATCAACCTGAAACCGCCAGAATTGTTGGTAAGAGCCTCTGTGTTGTACAAAATGTGTACCAACGTTACACGGAGAATGGTTTTATAACCAGACGACCCGGATCTTGCCGAAAAAGAGCCAGTAGTTAAAGAGATGATAGATTTTTGTTAATGTCAAGTGCGGAATAGAACAGCTTTTGCAGTTTCGCTACGTAATCAGGTTCAAGAGGTTAGAAACGTTAATGTTAACGAATGGACAGTTAGCAGAAGGCTTCGTTTTAGTGGATTGTCTTGCAGAAGGTTGGCTACAGGGCCAACATTGAACCGCCAGCAAGATTTAATTTTGCTCGAAATCACTTGTTATGGAACGATGACGACTGGAGCAAGGTATTCTTTACAGACGAGTCTCGTTTTTGCCTCAAGGGCCAGACGGACGTCGAAAAGTATGGAGAAGACCTGGAGAAAGATACGTCCCCGCTTGTATTGACCATAGGCGTCAATTTGGTGGTGGGTCTATTATGGTTTGGGGAGGTATTACTTCAGAAGCATGTACAGAGTTGGTTTTAATAGAAAATGGCTCTCTAATAGCT
Organism: Ophraella communa; assembly: GCA_035357415.1. NCBI lineage: Eukaryota > Metazoa > Arthropoda > Insecta > Coleoptera > Chrysomelidae > Ophraella > Ophraella communa. Next base: position 9,382,721 of record CM068989.1, on the reverse strand, counting down.
CACAGATATGTAACAGAGGTCCTGGAAGATCATGTTGTACCTTTTATGGTCACTATGGACAATGCAAGGCCACACGCTGCCAGGATTGTCAGTGAATATCTAGGTGAGGTAGGAATTAGGCGGTTTTATTGGCCACCATGTAGTCCAGATATGAACCCCATCGAACATGTCTGGGATGAGTTAGGGAAGCGTATTCGAAGCCCCAAGAACTACCCAGCTAAGAGAGTTCCTATTGCAGGAGTGGAATAGATGGATTAGAATGTAATCCTTAATTTAATTCAGAGTATGCCTCGTATAAGGCAAGCGGTCATTAATGCATTATTAGTTATATTGTTATCATTTATTATTATCAATTTTTTAATAATGTTAAGTTTTATTCTTTTATTTCGTTCATAATAACAATATTCGAACTTCGTTTAAAATGTCACGGTTTTCTGATGATAAAAATTTCCTAACAGCTGACGAAAAAGTAATTTTTTCTAATAGTGGAAGTTTTTTTGCAGTTGTTTGTTTAATGTTTTTGATATTATGAGATTCTGCGAAGTAAGGGTTAGTATAAAAAATTTATTTAAAACTTATTGCTTTATAGACGTCCATCATTAAAATACTTTCATTTATCTTCTTATAATTACCGAGCTGGTTACAACATTATGCTAATGTTTTAATATTTTAATTACCAATAAATATCGGTTGTAAATACAAAAATTATAAATAATATTGTGTATAAAATTTTTATTCAGAATGTTAAATCATTCTCTGGTGATTATTACACGACTGAGTTCGATAGCCACGATTTTTATATAAAATTATGAGGCCAAGGTATGTTATTCTCAATTCGTTGGGAATGTTAATTAAATGATTAATTTTGAAATTGTTTGGAAAATTTTAATGTTTTGTAAACACCGGTCCCAATATATTGCGATTTATTATAGTTGATATCTCATAATTAAATAGCAGTAATATAATGGGAATTATTTTAAAAATACTTAAAATATAAAAGTCATGAAAGTAAAAAAACTTTAGATTGAAATTTTTAAAGAGTACTCCAAAAGCATGAATGGACAGGAAATCATTCGAAAAATTGGTTGTTTATAAGGATCTTTGTAAGCCAACATTTTAGTACATATATATAATGATTCTCATTATTTTTAAAAAATTAATGCCAATGCATACTAATACATATTGAAAATGAAATTTATTGTACTAACCCTTACTCTGTGGAAGATAGTATTAAGAACATTAAACAAAGAACTTTTTAACAAAACTTTTTAGCTCAACGACAGCCCCAAGTGATTTTCCTGGACATATTTCCCTCTAAAGGTGTCAAGATAGGGTAAAAGATGGGGTTCTAAAACTTCTCGACCATCGTGCATGCCTAAATAAAATCGAGACTCGTCACTAAAGACAATACTGTTGTATGAACACTTCAATTCGTGTCACAATAATAGGATCTAGAGGCATTTTGGACCAGTAAATAAACAATAAATATCAATTAAACGTTACTTTACACAATAAACCATACAACGGATCGGTTTTAGAGAATAAAATTGAAAAATTATCAATTAGTGCTGAATTTTTTTGTTAACAAGGGTGGCAAATAAGGTATCAGAATTTGACAGACGCCAAATAGCAACCATATACAACAATATAAATTTCATCGTCTACTATGCCTATGACTGCAAGATTAGTTTTATTTTTAAGCCATTGCCATTTATTAAATGCTATACCGTGAATCAAAATACTGATGTGCATTTTACAAAAGTTGAGAAACATGTCATACAGCTAATTATTTGATATGCAACGATCAATTATATATACAGTAACTAAAACAACCCTACAGTGTTTATCATTACTGTAGTTCCTGCTTTAAAAACGTGTCCTAGCCCCCTTACTCTCTATTGCTTTATTTTCTAAACCTCATTTTCTTTTATTTCTTGTTGTATTTCCCTATTCGTTCTTCTTCTAAATTCGTTTTCCTTTATTTTTACAGGTGCCAAAATTAATCTAATTGCTTTTCTTTTAACTATTTTTAATTCTACTTTTTTTGTCATTGTAAGTTTTTCTGCATCATACATCAATATTGGCCTGATAAGGCTTTTATATATTCTAATTTTTGTGTTTTTGTAAATTATTTTGCGTTCTTGTATTGTTTATTGGAATATATTGCTCTATCAGAACTCATTACTTTTTCTTTTATTTCAGAATCCCTACAAATTGATACACCTGCCATACCCTTGCTTTATAGTACAAATAAGTAATTGATTCTAGATCTATACCATTCCATGATTTAGGCGCCTTAATTCTGAGTGCACTAGCAATCTATTGTAAGCAGTGTCCAGCTGTTTTGTTGTAGGATTTTTGTTGAATCCACCATTTTAAATAGTTCCGAATAGTGTTTAACAATTTTACTTAATTAAAAATGCTAAACAATATAAAGTTCATGATTATTTTTGGTTTTGGTTTTTATGATGCGGTTTCTCAAAAGTAAACTGTGGTACGCCATTGACTAGTTACAATGTCAAAAAAATGGGGTTTAATGTTTTATTCTCGATCACTTTATTTGCAATATTATGTCTATTGTTAATTAGCGTATTTATTTTCTTAAATAACGCTCTAGGTCAACTAAACACTATGTACTTCAACATCCTCCAAAAATTGAGTGCTTTCTTTGTTCACTCACCGTCAAACATACACAGGAAACCTTGAAATAATTAATATTTTTGTTCGGTAATTTAAATTCATGTAATGTTCCGCATTTCGCTTTTACTATTGTCTAAATTACTACTAAATTCATCCAATCCAATATGTCGGAAATGTTAAACAAAATGGCTGATTTTCTGTTGGCAAAAACATATGGTTATTAAAGTTTATAAAAAGATATAGAGTTATTTTTATGAAGCGGACCTATTCAAAACCACACTAAATATTAAAAACAAAAAAAATATTAAAACCATCTGATATGTGACTCGACGCAAATTACCATAAAATTTGTAGGCGTAGGTACAAGTATATTTATTGATATATTTTTTTTATTGCAAAGGAAGAACCGTGTTAAAACTTTTGATGTAGCAGAAAGAGATAATACGCCGCACCCACAAAAAAGTAGGTAAACATCATCAGCGTCCAGTGAATTTTGTGAAGGATCCAGAAATATTACCTCTGTAGTTTTTCTGATTAATAACTCCTTTAAAAACTCATGTGCCTTTGACAATATTTAATAAAAAGTGTGTTAACATTTTTTGTTAATAAATAAACGTATTTTGCTGGTATTATGATAATCTTGTGGTTAAAATTGTAATTTTAAGTGGAAGAAATAAAAGTAACATTGTAATATGCAATTGCAAAACCAGACGGTGTATGCATACTGATTTATCGTAGGACAAAAGAGGGTCATTTTCTTTGCAAATTTAGGTTAACGGTAGTCAATTCAACATAAGTATTTCAGTTATCTACATAGACGATCTGAAGAAAACATTAAATTTAAATTGATTCTGGAAAACCATGAAAGCCAAATAGGGTCAGGTTAAAATGTCAGACATTATAGATTTTTTGATATTTAAACATAATAATAAGCTTTATTGTCAAACTGAATAATGTGGCAAACAAGAATTAAATGCATTAATATACACTGCTCAACAAGTGGATATTTTTTTAAATTCCAGAAAATGTCATACTAAAAAATAATATTTTAAATATACGTTTCATGCTATCAGTAAACTTTGTTTATAACGAATTGTTTTGTCATTTTTTTTTCTTTTTATACGCTGTTATGTCTTTAACCAGAATTGTAGGAATTCGATTTCAAAATATGTAAGACACTAAACACTCTAAACTAGAAATCGAAATAATATTTAAAATATTTTAAAATTATTAGGCCTTAAAGCAAATTTTAAGAGATTATATCAACTTATAACTGAAGACCAGTTTACAGCTTGTCAATATCCAGAAAAATACAAGAAGTTGTTGTTTTCCCTTTGTTTTTTTCATGCCATTCTATTGGAAAGAAGAAAATTCCAACAACTCGGCTGGAATGTCATTATTTATAGTTTTAACGATTCAGATTTTGAGGTAAGAATACTACACAATGGGTTTTCTTCAACTCAGCCAAAAATCGTTTAGTTATGACTTATTGATGGCAGTTGCAGATTAAGCAAATGGTCGGATTAAAATATTTGTGCAATTGGTGTTGATATGATGGTCATTTCGCACGAGGTTGGATACACGAAGGCTTAAGTCAAGAAGAAGTTGCTACAGGGCTAAATGTGTCCCAAAGTGTTGTCAGTTGTGCATGGAATCGATATTTGGAAACTGAGTCTGCAGCGTACAGGCATGGAGGAGGACGAGAATGAGCTACAACTCCTGCTCAAGAAACCGAACATTTACTGCTTCGAGAATTAACAGCTTCTTTAGGCATGCTACCGGAAGAGTGATATCTAGTCAAACCGTTAGAAGGTTGCATGCATGTAATGTAAGAGCCAGAAGGCGTAGTTCACATCCACGGTTGACTGCGGATCAGCGTGCATGCAGATATCGGTAGGCGAGAGAACACAATCGTTGGAATTTTCAGAACTACTACTTAATTTATATACACTCGGTAGGTCACTATTTATATAGATTTATTTTACTCTTCGGTTGCTTCCGCACTTCCTAAGACCGTTAGAATAATACTGAAGTCCTTCGCGCGGGTATCGCGATTTTACATACCCGTACAAACCGCCGAGAACTTCTGAGTAACAATGCCGATAAAACCGGCGAATTAGACCCGGCGCATTCGCCAATATTTATTGTTTAATTAGTCAGTGTCGGCGCTTGAGCTTGTAACAATATTAATATAAAAAAACCAAATCAGTTCGTGAACAAAAGAACAAGTGACAGTTATCTTACAATCTTTTCTTGTTATTACACATAATTCATTGGAGAATTGAATGAAATGTTAATTTGAGCTCTTTTACAGAAATAGTAGATTGTTAACCAATTGCGGAAATGTTTGTATGGAAATATCACGTCCTTATCCTAACAGAAAGTTAGATCTGGGGGTCTATTCTCTAATGTCGAACAAAATATGTCGCATTCGACATTTGTCGATGAAAATTGTCGCACAACTTCACATTGTGGTATTCTCGAATAGCAGGAGCTGGCAACACCGATTTAACGATTCTCAAATATGTTTTATGCCATTTGTGAGAGTGAAAGGTACGTTTTATAGTTTGCGTGTGGTAGATTTGTGGTTTTTTGAAGCTTGTGTTGATTTTTTTTATTGTTTTGCTGTTTATTATATTGTTTATATTACGTAAAAAACTTATGTTATGGCAGTGGAAGTAAAAAAAAGTTATTGCCACAAGTACCTAGAAAATATAGGAGACAAAAATAATAACTATAATAGAGTAGAACCAAACTAAGAATGGTACACCACATGGCTGAAACCTGCGCGAAGGTGTGACGTCAGAAACAGAGGCGGACAAATTTCTAGTTAGTTTTTAATCATTAATATTAATATTATGGATGATTTCCCTTACTTGACTATTAAGGGGTCTTCCTTTTATTCCAATTTTTTTTGGAGCCATTTATAAAATAATAACAAATAAAAAAGTATATAGTCAGAACTCACAATAATCACTTTTCGCTTTCAGCTCACTTTGCACTTACTCTACTCAACCAAGTCACGCCACTGAATAATTACATTTCGCTCTTTCGGGAGTCGTTACTATGGTAACTGCCACTGCGCAACTTATGCGGTCGCCATGTTGTGTACCATTCTTAGTTTGGTTCTACTCTACCTATTATGATGAAATGGGAAAATACCTTTTCTTCAAGAGATAACGCATTTGCACGATTCTCTTGCTCTATTAATGGTTCTAGAATTATTATTAGCTCTCTAGCTAATTTTTTAGTTAATTTGAACGTTTTAATAAACTTTCGGTAAATTGTAAATTGTAAAAGCACTTCTGTATATTCCTCGTCTCTCTCGAGGCCGCTGATACATTTCTTGATTTTCTAAATTTTCTATAGCAATTAATAAAGCTGCCATATTCTCACTGCAAAAATGTCTGAAAAAATAAAATTGAAAAATTTTTTGAGTGTTTTGACTTTTGACATGTAAAACGATAACCTATACACCTCGAAAGTTATGAAGTTCTCGCATTCGACATAAATTGTCGACTACCTTTGACCATTCTACAATTTGTCTACTAAAAATTTGCGAAGGCGACATTTGAGAATAAGGATATTTAGATTTTCTTCGACAGAGAGGATTTCTCGTATGAGAATAGTATTTAAAATTTGTGTTATTTTGTTTTTCTTGTCATAATGAATAGCTTAGTTTCCTTATTAGCCAGTTTCAGTTAATTAAATTTCAGTTATTACTTTTTTTATAAAGCGAAGGGCCGGTTGCATAAACGCTTGTTAAACGTATGTTAGCTAACATTCTGTTAAATTTTGACAAGTGTGTGTGTGTGTGAAAATAAAAAATTTAATGGTAGAGGTTTATTTTAGGTTAGATTTTAATTTATTATAAAAAAAGCTTTCCTTAATATTTATAAATTAATAGACTTTTACTGCCAAAATCTATAAATAAAAAATGATTCTCTTATTTTAATGGTAATCTGTGATTTACTCATAAGATCAAAACCAATAAACCGTGAAGACTGTATTACATTACGTAATTTTTGTGCAATGCAAGAGATAGGTAAGAGACATTTCTGTACCTACTACGCTTGCGCGCATGCAATTTCCATGCAAGCTAAAATAAATAGAACGGACTCTAATTTTAATGCAATAAGATGATATTTTAGTAACTTTTTTGGTATTAATCGTGTTACCAATATGTAACCCTAACCTAAGAATTTGAATTATATTTTAATTCTATGCAGTCGTTTGATTCATTGATTGATTAGTGTGTTTATTCATTTTCTAGTTTTATAATATCATATTTATTAATTTCGATTAATGACTATTTAAACGAATCAGTTTATGTTTACTTTTATTTAAGTTGGCTGCACGGTTATACCAAATTAATATAGCATGAAAATTGCTTAGTGTAAAAATTAGCATGATAGGCAAGAGATATGCAATACAAAACAGAACTTGCATGTCACGAAACTTGCATTGCATAATGTAATACGGTCTTTAAAATGAGTTAAAATATCTCTTTAAATATGATTATTTCAAGGTTCTAGTTAATTCACTAACAGAACATAAGTAACGAGGTCTCGTCTACTTATTCAGTCTAAGAAATGTGACAAAGTAGCCAAAGAATCAAATTATTCTTAAAAATTCAACCAATTTAACATAGAGTTAAATTCTAAATCTTTGCATTAACAATAACCACAAAATCCAACACTGATAGCCAATACAAAAATGCACTTCCATTACACTAACGTTTATTGTTTGCTAATTCACGTTTCGATATCTGGATTAACTTCTTTAGAGACTGAAAGTATCAAAAGTATGTTGGTGTACAGATAATTATTTTTCGCTATCAAGTATCGCCAATAGTTTCAAAATTTTCAAACAATGTCAAAGTCAAGTCTGGGAAGTGGGAATTTAAAAAAATCCGTCAAGAAACTAGCTTGATGCGCCTGTCAGGTCATAAAAATGTAGAAGGAAATGAGGAAACTGAGATTCGCAAAAAGGTTTGCAATTTAATATTTCCTAATAGGAATCTGTTGTCTAAAAGAAGAGCCACGCCAAAAACTTCATTTCTAGGAACAGGAACAACACGGATCTCAGTTGATGAAACCGCAAGGATTGATATAATCTAAAAGGTTTGTAGATATAGCACTTGAAAGAGCAAATAGACTTCTGACAAACAGAGAAAACAGTTTGTGGCACACGAGACAATATAATCTAATTTAATTTAATCTATTTCACATGTTACCTATATTTAAATTGTAGTTAGAAGAGTTTTATTACATCTATTGACGTTTCAACATCATTTCTTTTGCATAAAAACAAAATCCACGCATGAGTAAATGTTTGAATGTTTATTTTGATGTGATAAATTTTTTACTGTGCTATTGTAAATAATAATATAATATCTCATGATACAAACATGGTAAGTGGTAGGCGATCCACTAAAATTTCTATTTACATCTACCTAGCACTATAACGTTAATTCAATTTAGTGTTATAATAAAATAGAATTTTCAACAATATTTGTTGTTCGCAAAGGTAGATAATTGTGGGAGGATCCAAACTAAACAAACAACGTGTGTAGGATCGTCAAAGATTTACTTTAAATTGACAACAATCGAGTATTATTAGGTAATTTTTTTGAAGGCCTGTCCTGTCGACAACTTAATTTATCCACCGTCAGCATGAAATATGCCGAGAGAATTGTATTAGTCGCACCCATTTATCCATTTGGGACCCATATAACCATAACCACTAAAAAAACACCTAATTATATACCATATAAGCCGAACACATTCGAGAACTAAAATTAAAAACGGGCATTTTAAGGCAATATCGGCCTTATGGTATCTACAGTTTGGGTAAATATTTGATGAAACGGCGTCTAATTGAGAACACACATCACGAAGAAAGGATGGCTATATATTGGCGGGTAACCTTGGATTTGAATAAATATTGGCTGCAATTTACAGAATCTAAACAACATTCGGGTCGCTTGGTTTTCGTATACCGTAGAACATGGAAAACAACTTTGGTTAAAAATAAGGACTTTATAGTTCTAAAGGAAATTGCTGTTTGTTTTTCCGATAACTGCGAAGCGTCCTGTTAATATTAAAGGTAAACTGAAACATTGTAAAAAAAAACGTTAGAGATAATTAAATTGTTTATTCTGGAAAGTTTTTTAGTTCTGACTACAAATTGGTATCGCTAGCGCTTGATCAAAACTAAATTAGATACTTCTCCAACAATGTATTATTCAGATTTTAATTTTTATTACTTGAAGTTTTTATTTATGTTGCAAGAAATTAATTTGTAATATGTCTAGAGCATCTTCATAATTGTATGGAATTAGCGTTACTAGGGTCAACTAATGTTATGGAAGGGGATCTACCTGACTTGAAGCCCGACGATGTCCTAAACTTCCTCAGGAAAATAGGACTCGAAGAGCTGCTATAAAAAGGCTGATTTAGACGATGCCAGTAGCTGGCGCCTATAACTGTCGCCAGTAACTGGCACCAGTGCCACTGGACTGGACCGGTTGATTAGACGATGCCACTAGCTGGCGCCTGTGGCTGTCGACAGTTAGAATCTCTAGATTCTGGGCGACTGGCACATTAATTGAGTCAGCGACTGGCGCGACGTGTTTAGACGTGTCTAAAACCGCTGGCGATTAAGTTACTGGCAAGAAAAATAGGCGGCCGGTCTATTCAAGCCAGTGCTGTCTGACAGTGCTGGACTGGTAAGGAAAAATGTTTACACGGGGCCAGTGCTGGCGTTTCAGTGAAACTGGCGCCAGCTACTGGCATCGTCTAAATCAGCCTTAAGTCTGAGAAAATATCAGAACATGGCAAGTAAGGGGGGACACAATAGATCCTATAGGTCGCAGTGTAATTATCACCTCTAACTTATACATACATACATACAATGTTATGGCTCAATTAGATTCGGCTTATTGATTAAATATATAGAAATATATTGAAAATGTATCGAAGAATCGATATATTTTTTCCAAAAAATAAATTGTGTTAAATTCTGTGGAGCTTTTGAATTGGCTCTAAGGGGACATAATGAGAGTGATACTTGCGAGAATCTTGCGAGAAAACGACGATAAAATTGATGGGATACAAACCCCCTCAATGTACACCAATGAGTTTGATATTTCGGAAAATAAATGTTACAATTGTAAATATTTCTGAAAAATTTTATTTGAATCAGATATCTCTTTCTTTATTTATGATTTTTTCAAATATGTATACCCTCTAAAAACCCCCTTCCTACGTTCAGACTTTTTCCCAAAAATAATCAGCTCTATATTTTCACATATCCGATTTTTGGTGAAAATTTTGTAAAAATCCATTCTGCGGTTTGTTTTTGCTGTCGAAAAATTATGCATATTAAATATTATTAATCTACAAAAATTCTACCTATTTGTTAGATTGTGGTAAAAAAGTTGAGTTTTGGGAATGAAATTTATATAGGTTATGTATTTATTAATTTTATGGAAATGGCAGCTATATAAAAACAATAAATCACTAAAACCACTATATAGGCACAAACAAGAAAGCTTAAAACGAATAACGACTATAAAATTTGGTGTAGATATGGCAATTTCGCATAAAGAGAACAACATCTTGCCGCACTACGTTTAGCATCTAGTGACTACTCGCGAAGGTTTTTTTCCAAGATATTAAATTTTGTAGAGACGTTTACAGATTTCTGTATTCATAGAAAAGGAACAGAACGAACGGATTGCTCGCATCGCCATCTCGCGTTAGATTCGAAAAATAATCGACTCCACTTAAACCTTAACAGTAGTTTATTTAAATTAAATCAAGAATCGTAGAAAGAAACAAATATAATAAAAATAAAAATTATTCTACAATAAAGCGCAGAATAAAATGACTACTTTTAATATTTTAGTTTTGTCATTTCATTTCTCTCTCTCTCTAAATTTTCCCATCCTTGCATTAAATAATTTTCATGATTGTTTGGAGCGATAGTAGGGCTCTTATTCGCGTTTTTAGATGGTCCCTCATATTCTTGTGAAAACTGGAGCCGGTTTTGTTGGTTTTTCAAAAGTAACTTCCAAGATTTCGCACATTACTCCAATGCTACGAAAATGTACATCTTTTTGACGGCTAGTCGAGAGTGTTTGAACACTTTTGTCCTCGTACATTAGCTCACGAGGTCCCATACTCTGTAAATTTAAAGAACCGATTACTGTTTTTGATAATCAAATAAGCATTTATACTGTTTATCTGATATTTGTCCTTTTTGACTTACCTGGACTTTCGTTTCTCGCACATTCATCATTTTCTTCTATTTCTATTGGTTCGGAACTTTTTTCAGCGATTTTATCATTCGATTCATTAGCAATCGAAGTTTCTGCTACAGTTGATGATTCTCGCATAATCTACTTCATGCGTTCTTTAGATTACCGTCATTATTACGAATCTTAAAATCAGCCCCGACTCACCGTATATTACACATTCCCTTATACCACCGCTACCGAACCTTCCCCTTACAATAAAACGTACCTGAAACAAAACCCTTAAAATGAACGCAACCCAACCGGAAACCATTGTCAATCTTCCTCTATAAATTACGATACACCCAATACATTGTCCCTTTTTCTTGACGAAAACCCGACGAGTCAGTCGCAACTATTTTATCGCACCTGTAATTTATAGTATCCTTTTGATGTGACCTAGTAGACATAACTAACCACCGCAAGCAGGCCTTCTGATGCAAATACCACTAATGCAAGCAGCCTTAGGGTGAAAACATAGTGGAGCGGCGATGCTAGAGTGTAGCGGAGAGCGTTGCTGAGAGGGTTAAAAATAGTACATGTAATCAGACGCGCCAAAACATAGTGGAGCGGGGATGGTCGCTGGTTGCCTCTCCGCTCCGATATTTTACCTCGATTTCTTTACTGGGTGCACTGCACATTTTCGATTAACACCTAAAACAACCATTTCAACGCACTGCTGTCATACAACACATCATCATCACTGTCCGACGACATTTTGCAAACTGAACCCTCTTGGCTCGTGTTCCCACACGTGACACTATGCGCATGTACAGTCGGCTTTAGAATAGCATATACATGTTAATTCGTTTACCTACCGAAGTTATAAAAACGCCCTTTAAACGCCTACATTAAATGGTTTTTGGGAATTAAGTTTATTTACAAGGGACAGAGGGAGAGGCAATTTGTCAATAAAATACCTTATGCTGCAAACATTAAAGATGTGGGCGTGGACAACTGTTTAACTGATTTCAAATTCATTATTATTTAAACCGTGATTGGTTATACACAATAAATAGGCCGTCCTTAAAATTAATTAATTGTAAGCGATTTGAGTTTGAAAATATATATGCTATTCTGAGGCCGCTAGCCTCACCGCTCCACTATGTTTTCACCCTTAGAGATCTAACCGAGCCCACCGGACTAACTAAAAACTAAAGATAAGTCCAGTTTAGTTTACAAAGTACAAGTTTCTTTCTGAAACTTCCTTGGGAAGAGTCTCTTAGCCGGGCGTTGGAAGGCGTTGTTATCGTTAATGAAATAAGGATATAATATGGACGTAAAACTAAAACACCAGAGTGCATGGGCATCCTGCCAAACATCTTGCGTGCTTAAATATACGCAATTTGAAAGATGCAGTTTTTAACGACAGTTTTTATGTTTCTTGGAACAGATAGACCAATTATTATATTCTGTACATATTTTATAACAAGATAGTTAAATGAAAAAAACCGATTTGAAATTTGTGTAACAACAAAGGTTAAATACATACACTTAACCCTACCGAATAGATACCTTTTATCTACAACGTTATCTAATTTCTCATCCAAATATGTAACTTAAACAACCGAATTTCATAAGTCCATTAAAAGTTGACAAACCCAATAAAACAAATTTAGCATAGCTAATAATTCAAACGTGTTTTCGATGTACTTTATGCTCGGCATTGTTGGCACGGGATCAAAAGGTTGTGTGCCCACCCGTAAACTGTAATTTCGATAATTTTATAAACACAACTAACCTTATTCTGTTAACCTCTTGTTGCGAAATTCTATGCAGATTCCTCGAAAATATATGCTTTTGTAGTGTCCCTAGGAAAAAAAGTTATTGCCCATTTTTCCTTGTTTATTGATTGAAATTTTATATGAATATTTAGATGTTTAAACTTATTTCACTACATATTATAAAACTCATTGTCGGTTTTTTCGAGATTAAGCTACTACCAAGCGTTTCTAAGCGATTTCCTACCATTGATAAAGCAGGGAGGTCAATTAATCACTAAAATAACAAAATTCCCTAGACCCTAACTTAACCTATTACCTCCCAAAGCTAAGTCTGACAAGAATCCATCAGAGTCTTCCCAAGGAATTTTCTGGCTATAGTCTTTCCAATATTAATTGCTAAAATCCATTTAAAAGAGTCATACAGAGTGAGTTAGTTTACTAGGCTTCAAACTAGAAAGAATGAAAACGACATATTTGTCCCGTTAAACATCCACTCTGTATAGTCGGAACCCAGCTCTCTCTAGACTAGTAGTTGTACAGCGCGAAAACAAGTGGGACAAGCACGCGACTTGTTGACGGCTTTTATTGGTCCGCTGTATTCTGTTGCGTGCGGGGGTCTCTGGGTTATTTTTTTGCAGCAGTTTTTTGTAGCTCATAAAGTCGGTGTCTAGTGCGGAGGCGGAGAGTCCAGATTTTTATTTGGGGCAGTTAAGTATTAACTTTAGATATATCTTTGTTTCGGTAATTCATTTTTGGAGAACTTTTGAATCAGAAAATGGAAATCCAGATCAAAATTTAAATTCAGAAGATATTATATCGCAACAGGTTAGGTTAGTAGCGAATTTTGCAATAAAGATTTACACATTCAGTGTCTGAGGGTTATTTTAAATATGTATCAGTGTTTGAAAAATGAAGATAATAAAAAATCAGATGCGGTAATAAAGCGAATTAATACGTTAACTAAAATTTCTATTTACACAATTTCTCGGGTTATTAAGCGCGGTGACGTTATAGATCATTTGCAGGTGCGGAAAAACAGAAAAACAAAATTTGCAAATGTTGACGATACTACAAAAGATGTTATAAAGCGAACGGTTTATAATTTATATCGAGAAAATATTGTACCGACTTTAGAAATCGTTCAAAAGAAATTACGAGATTATCCTGATTATAAATATTATAAAGGCTTAGAAACTTTACGCGGTTTACTATTAGAATGCGGTTTTAATTGTAAGAAATTAGATAAACGAATGGTTATAATGGAATCGCGGCGTATTGTTGTACTCCGTGAAGAGTATTTAGATAAAATATGGAAGTATCATAAATTAAAAAGGCATATAGTATACCTAGATGAGACTTGGTTTGACACACATGACAAAATGGCTGGGTAGATCAGTCTCAAAAGTGTAGTTTAAATAGAGGAAAGCGTATAATAATTCTTCAAGCCGGAAGTGAAAACGGTTTTATACCAAATGCGTTACTACTGTCTGCGAAAAATATTAAGCAATATACAGCCTACTATCATGAGGATATGACTACAGATTTATATGAAAAATGGTTTCAAGAGCAGCTTCTTCCTAACATTCCTCTAAATTCAGTAGTCGCTATGGACAATGCTTCCTATCATTCGCTGATATTAAATAAAATTCCAAATTCTAGTTCAAAGAAGGCAGATACACTCTTACGATTACCTCAAAAGTGACTCACACCTCTCCGTTGGTTTTTGCCGGACAGACGCATTTTCTATAAGTAGTTATGCAGATTTTGTACATCTATAGAGAATGTATCTGACTAAGTGAGTTCTACTGGATTTTAGCTAATTTCCTGTAATATTTTTTCTTATAAAGGTACATATTTAACAATTTTTAAAAACTGCAATCCTTTTGTTTTAAAAGTTTCCTGTACGCCTATGGAGACAATGTTCCGACATTGTCATTCCGACATTGATATTTTGCCGCTAGGCGGTACCCTTTGTAGCAACTTATTTTAGTTATACTATACACGCTTCGTCTTCAAGAGATTCTCGTCCAATTCTTCGATTGATGTAAAAAGTGGAAAATATCCTTAAACTGTCACAAAACCCTAAGCATTTTCGATGGTTTCAAAACATCCGCCTTGGAAAAAAAGGTATAAGAACGTCTATGGCCTAGCAACGTTGAGGTAGGCGAGCCTAAGCACTCATTAAATTAAGGACACAGTTTGTGTTAAAGTTTCGAGTTCATCCCTATTTCCATATTTGCTGAAGAGTAACTAGACCTAAACAGTGGCGTACAATGGAAGATAATAAACTTAATTCTTTATTATTTTGTTTGTTTACTATCTCAGTTGCTTTTCACACCCAAATGTACATAAAACGTTGACATAACAATTGTGAATTTTAAATACTATCCATGCAGATATTTAAATACGTTATTCGTATTAGAATCACGCCTATATTACTTTGAGGCCAGCCGACTACAGCACGACTACATTTTAAATGTAAAACCGTTCGCGTACTAGCAAAGAAAAGTGTGCATAAAATTTAAATATAAAATTCCCCCAGGCCTCTAATTATTCTACCGATTATAGGTTGGTAGTACGTTAAAAAAATTGACCCAAGCGTTCCCCGTGAGGTCAAATCGTTTAACTACATCTGTTTGATCCGATTTCGATCACAACAGTTGTCAATAGATTTAATAATTAATTTAATTACTTTTTCGTGGGTGTTATTAAAAATAAGTGTAGTAGAGTAGAGTCATTTAAAAGCTTCTTATTCTTAAGATATTAAGAATTATGGAAAGAATAAAATGAAGTTGTGAAGAAAAAACTAAAAATAGTGTTAAAAACAAATAAATTAATACGGAAGAAAGTGGCAAAATGGTTTTCGAATAAAATAAACCAAAATTAAACAAATCATTATTATCATATAGGTACTAAAGGCGAGTGAGTTCTTGTTGATGCAGCTTTTTAAGCGATCTGGTGCCATAGTGCCAATTGTTTCAGTTAAATATATTTGGTATTATTATCTTTTTTTTTGATCAGAATAAAATCTATGGGAATCTTGTTAAGCCTTCCATCTCTTTTTACCTATATATAATAGGTTTGTTCCAAAGCGAGTTTCAAACATGTATTTAACATTTTTTATGCGCAGGCGCGACCAAAATAATGTACCTAATAAGTTCCAAACAAAAGTGCGCTGGAACAGTTCTGAACAGTTTCATTATATTGCTGTATCGTTTTTTAAATACAGCTCTCATTTTTTGGGCGCTATCGATATACTAGCTGTAATTACAATGAAAAACCTTGTACTAGCCCCATGATTTTCAATCAGACTCAGATGACAGACAAAGTTATCCCTGGCATAAATTTTAACAATTGTAATGTAACTATTAATAATTATTATATAAGTAAATAAACATAAATTCATTGTGTATTAATAACGTTATCATTAACAAAAAATATTGTTCATTTAAAATATATTTTGCATTTTTATAAACTTATATACATAGTTGTGGATAAAGTATAGTATTCAACACGCGCATAATGGCTATTACACAGTCAGATGTTACAACACTCGCCTCCGGCTCGGGTTGCAATTTTATCTTCGTGTGTAATAGCCATCATTATACGCTTGTTGAATAATAAACTATTAATACATCAAACAAATAACATAATGTAAAAGCAATGTTATTTAAAAAGTGTTATCAGAAGTCATTTTATTTGAAAGCGCAGGCGCGAAACGAAAAGTTCTTTTTATATTTTGCACTTATAAAAATCTTCATTATAAAACGCATTTGCGTATCGTAATGTAACTTTTACGCACGCAAATTTTTGTTTTAAATGGTTGGCGACATGATTGAAGTATCTAATGACAAGACTATTGACAATGACATTTGTGGGTTAATAGCAATTTATTAATTTTATATTGTTCTTTAAAAAAGTATTTGTGAATATGAATATCATATTTTACTTATATAATATATAATTATTGGTGTATTAGTCATTTTAAAATATTTGAAAACATTAACATTTCATAATTCAAATGTCAAAACTGTCAAATGTTATAAATTACACAGTGCTACCGACATACTTTTTAAAATAAAAATTTTCGTAATTACATAAAAATCATAAATTAATTTAAAAAATGATAAAATGGCAAAATATAAAAAATATTATAAACAACTTATTTCATATGGCTGTTGTGACACTCGTTCTTTAAAAAACTCATCGCTCCGCGATTCGTTTTTTAAACTTGAACTCGTGTCATAACAGAATTCCATATGAAATGCGTTGTTTAATATACTATTTTATTTTGAACAAGTTACTATTCTTGCGGGAACACCAAACAATTTTAATTTGCTCTGAACTCTGTTCTGCTGGAACGCTTATTTTATACTGCACAAACTCAATATATTCATAACAGTTAGGAACTTGCTTCGAGAACAAACCTAATGTATTTTATCAGGAACTTCATAGAATGTGTTGTTAATAACTAGTTTTTGTTGTAGGCAGAATTGAAGTAGAAGTTCAGAATTTTTGAATAGGTATTACTTATTTCTACTGATTCAATGAAATAACATAATATGATATAATTATAAACAGTATGCTTCTTTCAATTTCTTTATGTCGCATTTTTTATGTAGGGAAGTAAATATAGACAAAATATTTGACTAATTCAAAAGAACTTTAAAATATTCATAATTGTTAATAGACCAACAAAAGGAAATAGTTGATATAATATATAAATATTTTAACCGTTTTTAGGAAATTCCAGTATTTAAAATTAAAATTATCTGACTAACCACATTTTCCGTTATTTAGTTCATTTGTATTTCTAATAAAATTTGGTAAAATTCTGATTCAAACCTCATCCTATATCAATTCGTCTTTTTTTATTATTTTTTTACTGCATTCATTTAACAAATTAATAAAAATATATTAGTGAATAATAATTTGTCAAAAAATCCCCCAGACTATCCTATTAACAAATGATTTTCCAGAACATGAAATCTTCAATGATTTTATTTAATATACTTTTTTACACGAGAATCAGAGATACTTCTTTCATTTAGCTACAATATTATATTGTTTTGTCACTGTCTGATTTTAAAATAAATTTGATCGTGTGAACCACTGAATATTTTCAATTCAGTATACAGTATGTACAGTCGGCTTTAGAATAGCATATACATGTTAAATGTGAATTTCGTTTACCTACCGAAGTTATAAAAACGCCCTTTAAACGCCTACATTAAATGGTTTTTGGGGATTAAGTTTATTAACAAGGGACAGAGGGACAGGCAATTTGTCAATAAAATACCTTATGCTGCAAACATTAAAGATGTGGGCGTGGACAACTGTTTAACTGATTTCAAATTTATTATTATTTAAACCTTGATTAGTTATACACAATAAATAGGCCGTCCTTAAAATTAATTCATTGTAAGCGATTTGAGTTTGAAAATGTATATGCTATTCTGAAGCCGGTAGTACAGTCGGCTTTAGAATAGCATATACATGTTAAATGTGAATTTCGCTTACCTACCGAAGTTATAAAAACGCCCCTTAAACGCCTACATTAAATGGTTTTTGGGGATTAAGTTTATTTACAAGGGACAGAGGACAGGCAATTTGTCAATAAAATACCTTATGCTGCAAACATTAAAGATGTGGGCGTGGACAACTGTTTAACTGATTTCAAATTTATTATTATTTAAACCTTGATTAGTTATACACAATAAATAGGCCGTCCTTAAAATTAATTCATTGTAAGCGATTTGAGTTTAAAAATGTATATGCTATTCTGAAGCCGAAGTACATACCTATAAATGTAAACTGAGCCATTAGCAACTTCGAATGTCAATATTTATTTGTTTATTAAATTTTATAAACCGAAACATTAGTTTTTATTCTAATTCCCAGATTAACTTAACAAAATGTTTAAAATAGTACAATTATTAATTACTATAAATAAATAATAAATCATCTTGTAAGATTAGATAAGTGATATTGTTAAACTAAATACACAGATTTTTGTGTTAATTATGAGATATACGATTGTGTATTATAATTTTTGATAATTATGTAGGTACTGTGCATAAATGAACAATAATGTATTGTATAAGATATTTGTTAGAATGAAATAATAGTGTTTCTAAACTTCAATAAAAATATCAGCAGTCGTAGATAAAGTATAGTACCTATTCTACTATTGTATAAATAATAATTAGACAACTCTGGCCCAATGTTTTTAGAAAAAAAGACAATAAACAAATTTTAAATATATTTATTTGGTTAAAGTATTCAATCGAGATTTACATTGACAGATACTAAATTTACCCAAAATAATTATACCTACAATTAATAAAACCATTGTTTAAAAACATCCACTTAAAAAAATACACTACTTTTGTTATAAAGTTTTTAGTATAATTTACAACCTTTTGTTGAAAATAACTTTGACTGGTCTGTTTGTTAACAACAATGTATTTGTATAGTTGAAAATAAAAACCATAAATTTAAAATAAAAAAAAACACAGCCATAGCACCGCAGTTTTATGGATCGTATAACACATGGGCCATTTCCTTCATTTAAATTTTAAATGTAACCTTGAATTCTCCGTAAACACTTTCCTGTATACATACACTTTTTTGCCTTTGCTAAAGTTATATAAAATAGACAGAGTGTGAGAACGAAACCAAGGATTATAAAATAAAATCATTAATTTCATAATTACGCTTCTAGATGTTGATACCAAACAGAGATGCGAGAGGTTTGTTATGTTTAAATCCAAGGAAGATTTTTTAAAAATATATTCAAATTGGAAATAAACAAATAAATAGGGTAGGTACCTTGTTAATGAAGTAAACAACACTATTAAAACACTTCTGTGTTACTACTTACTCACCCACTACACCTGCTGTGATTTTAGCAATTTCAATAACACATTTACACAGAGTATACACCTTGAAAACATATTTGCCTAATAACGCAAAATTGTTCATAATTGAAACTCGGTATGTACAATTAAACTTAACCGATTGGTAACAGTCTATCATAGTTCATTAAAAATATTGAATACAAATTGAAATATGAAATGCGAGAGCCGCCTCCAACTCCCACGCTCTACGAAATACCAACAATTATTCAAAGATAAATAATAATAGTAAATAATAAGTTATTAGCATTACTCACAGATAGAGCTGACCTCAGAAGTGAAATAGATGAGTTCATAGCAGAAAATATAACACCAATAAAAGAATTGGAAAGATATAGAACAATTTTTTGTGTTTTTTAACCTTGTATACAATCATAACCAAACTTTAGTTTTCAGATCTTTGAAAAAGTGAAGGTATATACAGGGAGCTTTGTTATTACCCATACAATGGCAGATAGAAGACACCTATTCGCTCTCAAACATAAGTAATGGGTCTTCTATTTTAATAACCTAACCATTTTGTCAGTATGTTTCAATGGATCATAATACAGTACCTACAATAAGATGGTACTTAGAATGTGTAGTTTCCATGAAAAAGATAATTAGGAAAATCAAATTGAACCCTAGACAAATAAATTTACTACAAATGAGATTGACAGATGGAATATAACATTTTGTTTTAAGAGATATCTAATTTTGGTATAGTAATAAGACAACAATATATGCTTAGATGCTATTAGCGCTAAGGGCTTAGTCTGGATATATTTCCCTCTAAATCAGTATAATTGTGTAATGATAGAGAAAACCAGATTCAATCAAAGTAAACAGTTTAATAGTAGAGAACTTACAAGATGTATCTGCTCTTTTACAACATTCAATTGCTGATCTGCTAGATGAGTTTTTGTTTCAAGTTTTTCACAAAAATCTATATTTGGTTTTTAATCACAAACCTGTGGTATTTCTATTGTTTTGCATAGTTTGACTTATCTAGTTGTTGCAATCTACATGCTCTTTCATTGTATCTTACTTCAAAATCTCTCATTGTTTGACCTATGTATACAGCATTATATTTTGGATATTTAGTTTTATACACACCAGATCTTACTTACCTCTAAATTATTTTATGTTTTAGGTAAATGAAATTAATACTGTATTAATGTATTATGTATGTATTATATATGATACAGCTAAAGATTTTATTGCTAAAATTTTATTAGAGTATTTCCACAATATGTAATGTTTTTATAACTTTTATAGGTATTTTATATTATTTCTTATCAAGTTAATCATCAAATGTAATGGATATCCATTAGATGTAGCTATTTATTTTATGAAATCAATTTCTATATCAAAGTTATTTCTTTTTTTTATAGAATTTTAAGCTATTAATGTATGGGATATGATGATTTAAATTATATGTTATGGTTACATCTGTGTTAGTCTTAATATTGAATAATTTAGTGACTTAAACTTAATAGAACTAATTCAAAACCAGTTCTCATACCACCTACATATCTATACCAAAATGAAATATTGTTTGCATAACTAGAATTAAAGATATCGTTTTCTAAATTATCCATAAAAATATTTGCACGATATAGTTATAGAGGGAAATATATCTTTGCACAGTTATATTGATCTTAAAGTTAAATATATCCAGGATAATCCCTTAGGGCTAATTACATCTAGACTTTAATATTGTTAATAAGCAATACAACAAAATGTAAAATCATATGTCAATGTGAGGATGATAATATTGTATCGAAACATCTCTCATTGAACTAAAAAGTTAATCTATATAAATCATTAAAAAATAATCAAATGATTTCACCTGAATAATATATACTGTTTCAAATACTTACCTATTAAATAAATTAAAAATTCCTGACAAGAATTAATTTGTTTAATTATAAATTAACCTTTGAATGGCTTTCTGGGTCAATGATGAACATTTTTGTACCGATAAATATTTTCAAAACCAGATGAATATATTGAAAACTAAAAATAAGTTATTCAATATATCAACAACTTGATCATGTACTTAATCACACTAGAGTTTACTAAAAGTGTACTTTCAGACTTTCTTTGGTTTGTTTGTACAGCTATCAAAATACCCAACAAATTCTTGACAGGCAATGAAAAAGAAACATTCTTATTAATAATCTCCAATACTCTTCAGACCCTACAGAGGAAAAACAAAGTTTCCATTTCAATTTTAATATCAATTTATCCAGATTAATTATACCTTAAATTCATCAAGTAATAAATTCAGAATTTTGGAGTTTTTAGCTAAATTATTTGGCAAGTAGCAAACTCTGTCTATGAAATAATTTTGATATAGATATATTATAAATTGATACTATTCTAATACTAATGTTAAATTGAAAATACCTCTGTAAACTATATCTATACAAAAGAAGGAGTAGAAGATTCCGTTTGATATTTTTTCTAGATATAATTATAAATAGTACAAAGAATCTAAAAAAATGAAAATCTTTTTTATCTTCTGGTATGCTTCCCGCCTATATTCAAGGCTATAATAAATTAAATTGATACAAAATGACCATTCAGAGGAAGGTATTTTGTTAGATTAGCTCAAGGCAAGGTTTTATTTATTCAAAATAAAAAAATCCGCTGTTTTGGTATAATATTTCTATTAATACAATGACTAAAATTATCATTTTAATCGAAGAGTAATTAACCGATTAGGCTGTAACCTTGCAAGAATATCTTATTACATACATCACGGCAAAAATGAACTTTTACTTAGATTCTTTTATATTAAAATAAACGTTAATAAAGTTATTTGTAGGGAGTTATACCTAGCACACCACTCAAATAAAATTAGGGAAAATACCTTAAATTCTTCTTTTTTCTGAATAGAGATTGTTAAGCCGATTTTAAGGAATAAGTAGAATTTAATTATTTTGGCAGATAGGTATCTTACATTTTTATTTGATTATATTGGTCTTAACATATTAATTTTAACTTAACGTTCGTCTATTACTACGTTAATAACTAATTGCGTTTGCGTCAACTGCCAAATTATTGTCTTACACAAGTACCGTGGCGATAACTCTTTTTGCACCATGCAATACCTATTACCAAGAAAACTATAACCTTAAGCAAGTGTGACGAGAACTGTTAGGAAGTAAACAAAATTCTCAACAGTTTAAGACATTTTTTAAAATTAAATACATGTTTAACGCACATCTTAATCCAGTAATCGAAATATCAATATTTATGTTATAAATTAATAAAGATCTGCTAAAAATATCCAGCGAGAGTTAAAAATTATTTAAGGCAATAATTAATTAAGCTAATAAAATTGTTTGTTTAAGTGAAACACGTTTTTTTATGGCTTTGTTTGTACGAACTGCCTTAATATCTCCATTGTTATACTTTAATATTTTACGAGCGAATGTTTCTGATGAACGTGAAAATATTTTTACTTGAAAAAAGAAACAATCAAATCGTAAGTAGGTAAGTACCTACATTGTTCTTTGACATCCATTTTCGCATAAATAATGTAGGTACCTACCCGAAGTTTTATTGGGTTTAGCATTTAAAATTTCATATTACGAGAATTTAATTAAAACTTATATAACGTATCATTAACGTTCTTAGCTTATTAGATAGATATCACGTTTGTTTTGTCGTCTGGGCGTCTACCATTTTGATCCAGTGGCGTAGTGTAAAATCTTAAAATTTTCTTTAAGAATTTAACCAATGAGAGAATGGGTTTTAAAAACAATATAATGTAATAAAAACTAATTAATCCACATCTGGTTTATTCTGAAGGATATAAAGCTAATGTGTACAACTCTTTTGATTTATTTTGTGTCTGGATTTGTTTCTGTTTTCTGTATGTTTCTGGCAGATGTTTCATCTTTAATTTTTTTTACGTATCCCAATCAATGAAATTTATTGTATCAACCCTTACTATGTGAAAGCCCATCTTACTAAGAACATTAAAAAATAAAAGATTTTAACAAAACTTCCACTTTTATTTAAAAAAAATGGTTTTTTAAAACCCAATGACAGCTGTTTCGCTACAACGACCATCGTCAGATTGACATATTGAAGATACATCAGGTAGCTCTCTTGCATAAACAAAACGGTCTTAGTAGCCCCATTAATATTAATAACATTCCACTTTTTGTTATATTGCTTTTATTTTTAAAATTTTTACTTTATACAAGTAAAGTTCAGACATCTAACCATTTGAGGAATCCATCAAAATACCAATAAAGCTGCTGGACCTAATGGAATAGCCTCTATAACTCCCAAGAAATGTGTTGTCAAACTTTCGCCTGTGCCAGTCACACCCAATCAATCTAAACTATATAAATTAAAAATTTATGACCGCGTGTATAAATTAGTTTTTGGTGCTTCTTCTTTATTATTGGAAAGTTAACTTTGACCATTTAAGCGTATGACCAAATACAATCTATAAAATACTTGATAAGACTTATTTATTTATTAATAATTATATTTCTTTCCAGGTTTTCGAGGTCCAAATTGCGAAGAAAACATCGACGACTGTCCCGGACAGCAATGTCAAAATGGTGGCGTATGCGTAGACGGAATAAATAGCTACACCTGCAAATGTCAAATGTACACTGGTACATTTTGCGAAAGAGAAGTTGACAAATGTTCGATGCGTCCTACTGTCTGTCAGAATGGAGCCACTTGTACCAACACCATTGGAGGTTAAGCAAGAATATTTGATTCCAACCAATTCTCAGTAAAATACTTATCGGTGGCAAGTATCTACAAAGTTTTGTAAAAGATAGAGCAGACTAAAATCACTTATGATAAATAAGGCATCAAGTTCCAATCTGGCATAAGGGTCTCTTCTTCTTTTTTTGTGGGCCACAAAATTAATGTTATGTGCCACAAGGATGCGTGATTTCACCAACCTTAATTCAACTATCTATCAGAGCTGATTATATTTAGCTCTGCATAAACCTTCAACTTTTAACTGCAAATGTTTGTAATTTTGAAGCTTCTGGTGAAAACTTATCACTAAAAGTTTTTAACAAACCTGATGGAACGCTGCAATAAAAAATAAACTGAAAACATCAAGCCCACAATAAAATTGTAGTAATAAAAATGATTCATTCATATTGTTTGCTAATCTAGTAATAATTAATTTCATAAAAGTATGGTGGGTTAATAACAACAAGCATTTTTGTTAAAAACAATTTAGAACTTATGCGTAGAAATATATATTTTCGTTTAATGTTAATATTTGACAAGACAAGAGTCAAACCTTACCTTACCAAAATATCTAGATTTTTACCATTAAATGGGTATTGTTTCTACCTACTAAATAGTTTAAACAATCTATTCAAATATTTTTATAATGTAATCTATAAACACATATATATTTGTTTTGATTTAATCATGTTTCTAGTAAATATTAAATGTAGGATAAAAGGGACTATCAAAATTTGTAGATAAATGGATTTTGTACATTTCTAGGATATTTTTCGTGTGGTGTAATGGGAAAATCGCGTGATTTAGAATGATTTAGTTTTTAAACATTATTTCGCAAAATTTATAACAGTCTATCATGAGTTATTTGAATATTTCTTACATAATTAGTTCTTGGAAAGCATTGGAAATGAGATAGGACTCGTGAAAAATGGGAAAAAATTAATTTAAATGTTCTATCCAGGTATAAGTTCTGTCACGCTGGGACCCGCTTTGATAAAAATCTACTTTTCTTAGCCAACTTTACCTACAAACGATAGTACAATAATAATGTTGTTACTAGTATACATTTTTTATTAATTAAAAATAATAATGAAAAGCCATGTGCCTATTAAAACTAGAATTATTAAAAAATGTATTTTATAATGCTTTTTTTCGAAGGCTCCCTTGGCCAATTGAAATTTGACATCTCCGAAATACAAACAGGTATTTTGATTGAAAGACTAGAAATCCATTACTGGTTATACATAATTCATAGCTGTTTATTTTTCTATTTTCTTAAATAATGATTTGAATTTGTTCTGGAGCAAGAAAGCATTCGATCATAATAAATGCTGACATTTTAAATAAGGTGGTGGTAGCGACTACATCAATGAAAATGTTGAATATGATGCGGGTATATATAAAAAACAAAAATATTAATTTGACATAAAATATAGTCCAAAGCAAAGGCTTGGGATATTTTAAATACACTTCATTAAAAGAATTAAATGCATACATAGTTAATTTAATGACATCAAAGCGAGTATACAGGGTGATCAACGTATACTTCACAGTTTACTGTCTCAGATTAGACAACAGTTAATAATGAAAATAAAAGGCACACTAAATTTAATTTTTTTGTAATTTTCCTATGATGCCTATAATTGTGTTATATTTTATAACTTTTTAATGAGAGTTTATTAATCATTGATTAAATTGATTGATTATAATCTTAAAAAAGCTAAACTCATAAGTTATAAATCCTATAAATGTGAGAGACATTTCTATGTCGCTACAAAAAAGTTGCATATTTTATTTCATATAAATATATCAATTGGGGAAATATTTTTTCACAAATCAAATACAAATGCTTGAAGTCAGAGTAATCAAAATATGCAAAAAACAGTAGTATCAAAAAAACAACTAGGTATTTAGCTATGAAAATTATCCTTTGACTGCTGTGGCCAAAATTATTGTCAATTTTTTAAATGTAAAATTAAATTTTACATCAATAATCATAATGGTTTTCTGATATCTAAATGCAATTCTTAATTCAAACCATCAAGACGTAAAAAAATATATCTAAAACAATATTTAGAGCGGTTGTGATGTATGGATGTGATACATGACAGTGGCGGCTCGTTATTTATGAAAGAGGGTGGTGTAGATTAGAATATGGAAGGATTTAGGATTAATTTACCATTACTTGACTTAACAAACTTAGGAGGTAGTAAACCAAAAGTGAACTTTTCTTTTTGACAAAAATGTTAAGAATCTGTCGGTAGATAAGACTCGGATTTGCCTGGTATTAATCTGTATTTATATTTATTTATAATAGGTATTTCAACATCATTATTCTGAATAAATTTTTAATTTCGATACAGCAATATTACCAAGTAAAAAGCAGGGAAAAGTTGGACATTTTTTCAAGTTTAGTTTTTTGTAGATCATTATCAACTTAATTTTTTAAATATGTAAGTACATAGATGTGAACCTTAAATTACATTTTAATGCGGCCCTGCTTAATTTTATTCATAAAACTATTACTTGAGCTAATCGGGATAACAATTTGCAATTCCAAAAACTGCCGATAAATTATTTAAAAATTCCGATAGAATCCAATTTTCTTTAACCAGGAACTTAATAATAATTACCTGTAATTTGTTAATGTGTCACTGATGACTTTTTTGATTGTATGCATTTATTAGAATTAAACATTTTCGAGAAACAAACAACCAACTCGAATGTTGTGGTTAAAATCTTTGGAGGTCACTTAGAGTATACATTGATTTTATGTTAATTTTCAAAACGTATACAATTTGAATTGGATGGTTTTTTGCATTTAAGTTTACTGTGTTCATTAAATAAAAATAGATATTGTATGTACTGTTTTTACTTATTACAATTTTTTTAAAATATAAATTGTGTTCCCTTCTTACTTTCCTATATTTATAGTAGTATTAGTGGTGTTACTACCTTTTAAAATCAAGACCATAACATTAGGTTTGTTCAAGCAGCTTGGTATAAAACGTTCTGAATTATGCGCAGTAAATAAATATTGCAAGCAGTAGAATTACAAATTTTAAATTCCTTGTTGAAGAAGAGTGATTTATTTGCTTGCAAACAGTTTCAAACCTGTCACAATTTGAGGAATATTGTAATGCTAATTTCCACCAACAGATTTAAGTACACCTTAGAGATAAGAATCCCTTATTATGTGAATTTGGTTTGCACGAACCTTGAGGAAAACCTAATCTTAACTTAACTTAAGTTTCCTCCAACGACCATTTAAGGTCTTTTAACACTTCTTAACCTTAAAACTTTCATGATTGTTTTCGGATTTGAGTGCATTTTTTCAAATAACTAGTGATGAGCGAGACTGGTCTTGGTCTTGCGGTCTTGGTCTTGGTCTCGCACAAAATGCAAGACCAAGACCAAGACCAACTTCAGGCTGCAAGAACAAGACCAAGACCGAGCAGTGCAAGACTTACGCAAGACCAAGACTTAGCATTGCAAGATATACGCAAGACCAAGACCAAGCCTGCAAGAGTCTTGCGGTCTTGCGTCTTTTAAACATATAAACCGAAAAATAAAGCAGCCATGGATTATTTTAAACTCTAAAGCTTTGGTTTCCAAGGATAGCGGTGCCGCAATAAAGCGGCCGTAATTTGACGACCGTTCAAGACGGCCGCTATCGGTGAGCACAGATGTAAAGTAAGAGTTTATCGTTATTGACCGCCTAAATCCATTTTTGTATTTGCTTCCGTTTTGTGTGTTTATAGTTTGTTTTATATCTTGTGTTTAGTTTCATTATTTGACAATAATTAGAGTGTTTCTGTGTTAAAAGCAAAAAATGAATGGTCAGAAAAAAGTAAGATTTTTAAGAAACGGAAAACTGAAGGCGTCTACGAAATCTTAATATGTCGTATGTCGTCACCTTCAAACAAATGATGAAAAATTTATCTTGGCAAAAATGGCACGTGTTTTTTTGTCTCGTTACTGTGTATCAATTGTTGGGCAACGAAACTAAAATAGATGTTACCGATATATATTCGAAGCATTTATCCTATTTTTGTTTTTCATTATTTGAATCAAAATAAAAAAATATTTTGTAATATTTATCATATACATATAGTAGGTACTTTTTTCTAAGAGTTGTGAAAACTTAGTATTTAGTTGTTGTTAAAATATATCTTTCTAAAATATTGACATAAGCTCTATTATTGGTAATGTATTCTACCTATTGTTTTTATTCATCAACACCAAACATAGTTTTAGTTTATTTCAAATCCCAGCTAATAGGCCTGCAAAGAATAATTATTTATGGAGAGACGCAAAATTCAGTGACTTTAATATTCAAATATATTTCCAAACTCATAAATAAAATTATTAAATGTTAGATTTCACGTCTGATTCTATATATTATTATTATTGACGCATTATAAAACTATATTCTAAAAAAGTTGTCAAAATGAATAAAAAATAAAAAAAAAATTCTACAAGCATGCGTAAAACAACATTTTAATTCAGACAATATCTCTTTCCCGCACGCATTTTTTTTATTAATTAGAGATGTTTTCCGATAACCTTTTTGACAAATTATTGTATTATTATCTTTATCTTGTTGGACTACATACAAATATTAAAAAAATAAGATTATTTTACATGAAAATAGGGGTTTTTAAAATGTTTGTTTTAAAAAAAATCATAATTTATTAAATCACCCCTGTAAACCTTACTCAAAGCAACAACAAACTCACCTGTTTAAGTAGGGTTGCTATAGCTACAGTCGTGTATTTATTGACACTATGAAAGATTTAATTGTCACAATAGCATCTTTTTAAGTATCTAAATAATTTTCGAGGTGATTTTGCTTTTAAAAATATTGATCCTAACTCTTGCGCAAATTAACTTTTCCGCACTTGTTAGGATAATAACTATTTCATACTTGATTTATCGCTACAATGTAATATAAAGAAAACAAAATTTTTGTAGTGAAAAATACTATCCCTTTCTTTACTTGTAATGATTTAAAAAACTATTTTTCCTTTTTTTTTTAAAAAAATGGACCCCAGTAAATCTAAAAAAAAGTGCAAGACTTGCAAGAGTCTTGGTGCAAGACCAAGACCAAGACCAAGACTGGACCCTGCAAGAACAAGACCAAGACCAAGACTGCTTATTTGACTGCAAGACCAAGACCAAGACCTTGTATGCAAGACCAAGACCAAGACCGGGTTAGTCTTGGTCTTGGTCTTGCATTTGCTCATCACTACAAATAACTAAATTATGGAGTATTTAATTTATTTGGGCGATGAACCAGATTATCTATAGGACACGCTCCTTTAGAACAACAGACCGTGAAGATCGCCGCCCAAGATTATTGGCCTTAGGGGACCGTTTCTCCACTACCAGGTCCATTGCAAATGAATGGTTTGCAGAATACGGAAGACCTATTGGCATGCAAAGTGTTTACCGACGAATAAGACGTTTTGGCTTGGTTTCATATCGACCACACTGGGTCCTCCCTTTAATTCCAGAACACCGACGTGATCGCCATGAGTGGTGCAAAGAACGGTCACTCTGGGATCAGGAATGGAACAGTATTGTCTTTAGTGACGAGTCTCGATTTTGTTTAGGCATGCACGAAGGTCGAGCGAGGGTTAGAAGACGACGTGGTGAAAGGAGAAATCCACGGTTTTTTGTTGAAAGGCATGTTCACCAAACTGTTGGAGTTATGGTTTGGGGTGCTATAGCTTATGGTTCGAGTTCACCTTTAATCTTCATCAGAGGTAACATGAACGCGCAGCGTTATATCCAAGAAGTTTTAGAACCCCATCTTTTACACTATCTTAACACCCTGGCAAAACCAACTTTTCAACAAGATAATACCCGACCACATGCCGCAAGAGTCACAATAAACTTCTTTCAACATAATGATGATTGCTCAATTTGCAACGTCCTCCTCAGACTCTACTAGAACTTCGAGAGGAGTTGTTGGTTGCCTGGAATGAGATACCACAGGAAGACATTGACCACCTGATCAGAAGCATGCCTAGGCGCGTTGGAAAATGCGTAACACATCGGGGTGCATCCAAACATTATTAAAGATAAAAGGGCTTTAAAGCAATGCAATTATTTTGAAATTTTTATCATTTACTTATTATGCTTCAATAAGTAGGTACTTATACAAAATTTTTTTAAAATAAAATCATTTAAACTGGGATTTTTATGTCACTTAGTATATTAACATTTGAAAAGGTTGTCATATCATCCTTACTGGAGACAGTCTTATATACTTAAAGAATTTTTAAATTGTAGAGGTTATCCATAACTCAAATGTGGATAGTACGAATAGTAGTAATAAAACTCAAAGTCAACCCACAGTACGTAATTTAATGAAATGTTACAGTAGCGACATGTTTCGGTCACAAGACCATCTTCAGGCTTTAAGAAAAGAACACAATATGTCAGAGAGATGAAATACAAAGTCAAATATATAAAAGACAAATATAACATGTATAAAAGTCAGATCATATAAGATAAATCTAACAAGTAATAGAAAATGATAGTTTTATAACAGTCAATGACCTATCTAATTGGATGACCTATCTAATTTACAGTCAATATAGTTTATAAAATATATAGAACAAACAAAATCAATGTGAAAACATAAAAAATATATTATAATGGATAATACAATATGTGCAGACTGTAGTGTTTAAACAAATTATAACAGATATTATGAATAAAAAAAGGGGAGTATTTTAAGTTAAAGTAATAAAATAGGTTGAAAAAGGTAGTTTAAAATAGTTTAAATTATTAGAACAAACCATATGGAAGTTGATGTGTGAAAATAAGAAAATCTGGCGTAAAGAAGTAAAAATTTCAGAATGAAACCAGGTATCAACATTCTATAGAAAGGCTTGTAAAGAGTTCTCCAAAACAAGGAGATCGATCTCCAAGACCAAATCAGGAACTGGCCTGGTTTAATAGCGGGGTTAGAAGAAGAAACAATGTGGAGAGATCCCCTAGACGAGGGGTTCAATCTCCAAAACCATTGATCGATAGAAGACTGGAAACTGGTAGGTTCAAAAGAACCAATATGGAGATTAATGGTGGAAAAAATCAGGAGTTTTATTACTACTAAAGAATTTTTGACTGGAATTTTTGACTGGAATTTAATTACAAACATGTTACACACTGGACTTTGTTTATGAAATTATTTGTTTATATATTTATTCCTTTAAAATATTGAGTTTTTTGTTTTGTATATGTGTGTACCTACCTATATTTTGTATTTTTCAATAGCTTACCTACACATTTTTAATGCGTTTTCTACCTCTGTTCAAAATTTCATTCATAGACATCTTCATTTACCCCCAGCTTCAAACGTAATATAATTATAATCAACTTTTAGCCTACTCGACAGGTTTGTCAGTAACTTTTGAACACACCAGATGCAAGAGAATTGTTTTTTCTACCTCAGCAAAATTTCATTTATGGATATCTTCATTTACCTCATTTATGCCTTCATTTATCTTCATTATCATTGTTATAGTGTTCTAAGTAAATAATGGTAAGGACAGTGAACTTTTGTAGTTCTAATATGTATAAAATGAATAACTTTAAGTAAATCTAACCTTTGACTTAATCTAAATCTGTTTTAATAACTGTGTGAAAGATCATAAGATCATAAGAGTGACTTGTTTTTCCAGGAATGTAAATTGAATTCATTACATCATTTAAAAATGTAAAATCTCTGTGGTTAGCTCGTCAAGCGGTGAGCCAAAAAATAAACCGGAAAAAAGTATCCTTAATGAATTCATTACGTTTAATTTCAGTGTATTTGGTTAATCTGTTGGTTACATATTGCTAGCTTGCATACTTGGGATTTAAATAATAAGAATACAATCAGAAAACTATTATCAAAGACTGTAGCCAAGTATAATATAGTTTCAGTATCACATATAGGGTGTACCAACCTTACGACAAAGTTCCGTATGTATGGGTTGTTTTAGAATATATCAAAATAGTATATTAAACAACGCATTTCATATGGAATTCTGTTATGACACGAGTTCAAGTTTAAAAAACGAATCGCGAAGCGATGTGTTTTTTAAAGGACGAGTGTCACAACAGCCATATGAAATAAGTTGTTTATAATATTTTTTATATTTTGCCATTTTATCATTTTTTAAATTAATGTAATTACGAAAATTTTGATTTTAAAAAGTATGTCGGTAGCACTGTGTAATTTATAACATTTGACAGTTTTGACATTTCAATTATGAAATGTTAATGTTAATGTCATTGTCAATGGCAACGTCAATAGTCTTGTCATTAGATATACTTCACTCATAACGTCAACCATTTAAAACAAAAATTTGCGTGCGTAAAAGTTACATTACGATACGCAAATGCGTTTTATAATGAAGATTTTTATAAGTGAAAAATATAAAAAATGTTATTATTCAATAGTAGAAGTCTTTAGGGTACATATTTTGAAATTACCTTAAACTATACACTGTTGTATAACTCCGTTACAAACCAAATGTATGCTTTTTTAAATAGGAACCCCTGTATATTATACCGAATTTGGACTGCTCATATTTTTTGAAGCTTTTGATATAAGGTTTTGATACGTTATACAGAGTCTTTCAGAAGATGTGGACACGTTTATGTGAAAATCGTAGCTACATCAACGCTCTGTATCTTCTTGTACGTTGAAGAAAAAAAAAGTATTTTGCTTAACAGAGTTTCGTAATATGATACATCACCGTATTCTATTAAATATACATACAGGATGTATTTGATTTTTTTAGGTAGATCCACAATTTTTGAATACCACTTATAGTTGAGTAATGCTGAAATTTTTACAGGCTCTACAGAGTTTTAGACGCCAATATCAGTTCGAATCAAATGATAACAAACTTAAGATAGGTTTCAAAAAAAATAGGTACTAGTGAACAAAAGTAGTTCAGTCACTCTGTCTCAGATGAATACTTTTGTACCACATCAACGTTCCAATTCACAAAACTATAACTGCTCATAACTCATAACCATTTACATTATTTTTAATTCTAAAAAAAACCGTTGTATTTACAATATTATCTTATTTCGGGAAATTTGGGTTGACTGCTTTTTATTATTTCCATTTTTAGCTTTAAACGCATCCTTATTTTATTACTTGAACGCCAACATACTCAACACTCAGCATTATATACTTATTATATTGCGGTAGATCAAACAAATAGCAATTAACATAATAATTATTCATACCAACAATTAGTTGAATGGTAAAATAGACGATTGAAATATTTATTGTCACGTTTGTGAGCAAATTGCACATTAGATCGTAATACAAAAATAAAGCATTGATGTCATAAATGGAAAGGAACTAATCACCCACAAACTGGTAACAATAATTTGTACCTGGATTATTAAAAAATATCCGTTTTATTAAAATCAATCTATTAACATTTTTAAATGGTTTTACATAAATAAAGACCTGTGGCCTGTCTTCAGATAGACAAGTAAAAATAACTATTTATAATACAAAATGGGCTTTGCTTGCTTGCAACGAGAATCAATGCATTGCGGAAATACGAATAAGAAATACGGAGTAAACTGGAACATTTAAGATGTGATTTTATGTCACTTTTGTGAATAGATATACCTGTTTCCTTGAAAATGAAATACGTGAATTTTGACAGCTTGAAAAACTTACGAGCCGCCACTGTGTATATGGATGAAATCGTGGAAAAAAACAAACAAAGTACATTTAGGACATTTACACTTACTACAAGTATCTCCCTCTAT
Source organism: Ophraella communa (assembly GCA_035357415.1). Lineage (NCBI taxonomy): Eukaryota > Metazoa > Arthropoda > Insecta > Coleoptera > Chrysomelidae > Ophraella > Ophraella communa. Next base: position 9,348,621 of record CM068989.1, on the reverse strand, counting down.
CTGTAACAGAACTAAACATACTAAAAACTTGGGATGGAGAGTTAAATTAGGAATTGAACTTAAATTAAATAAAAAACAAATGGGTATACAAAAAAGGAGATATATTATACTATATAATATACTTTTAACTCGACTTTTAATAATACACGTATTAAAAACTTAATTTAAAAAAAATAGGAAATGTATAAAAGCAATATCAACTAAAAACAAAATTTTAATAAGACACATACCTTACTATCAAGGAAATTAACTCACTAAACAAAAAATATCCCTAAATTATTGTCTTTACTACCTACTAACCTAGCGTTCTGCGACGATTTCGTTCGAAGCTCATCTCAAAATCCATACTTATCATATAAAAGGAGGTATCATACTAGGCGCATTGAATTCCATCATCTTCTTCGGCTAAACATTTATAAATTGATCCTTGTAAACAAAACAAACACAAAATGAAATCGATGTCCGAATCAATCGATGCATTATTTAAATTATGTTTGTGCAGTTTAAGGTGTAGCAATTAACATACTAGAGAAACGAACAAAAAAGTGATCTATAAATAGATATTGACTCGTTTCAAAAGTCGAGCCCTTGATTGTGAAAGTAGCATTCGATAAAATAATCTTGTTTGCACCTCAATGGTATACATTGTTCACTGTCAGGATATTTTTTATTTTGGTTTATTGTTTCTAAGAGTAGGCCATTCTCGTTTCCCTGGTCATAAATATAAAATAAAATTTTTAATATAAAAAAAATTTAGAGTGTAAAAGCCTTATAAATTTGTGGGAGTAGAGAGTAGCGTTGTTGGCAAACAGTTATTTTTTTACTATGAACACCCAACTAATAATTGAAAACTGTTAGAAATAGAAATGGAGATTCTTCTACGAACACCAAATATTCGTTGGGCATGCGATTTGGTTGAAGATCGTTCATACGAACTCTAGTGTCTACAGGCACTAATTTTACTTTTGCTCCCTGACAAAGTAGGTACTCTATAATTGTGGATGAAAATTTGTTTAATTGTTCAAAAATTCGTTGTTTCGAATGCTTTTATTTTGGTACAGAGTTTACTTATTAAGTTTTAATATAAATTACCAAATATATTTCGTCTTACAATTAGTTGCAAATCCTTAACCTTGGTTATTATTACAGGTGAGTATTGAAAACACTTTAAGTAAAAAAAATTAAAAGACTCTGACATTAATTAGTACATAATATATACAATTTAAAAAAACATTGGCGATTCAAATTAATTTTCCCAGTTTAAAGAGTCAAAGCGGGTTTGTTTACACAATCACAAGTTTTTAATAGTCAACAAATACAAATAACATTATTAAAAAAATAGTAAAAACAACACTCAAAATTTATAATATACCCCTAATGCCTGTATGCACCATTGTACAATTTCTCTGATTAAGACTTTAACCGTGATTATTTAATGTTTTTCTTATGCACCAAGCCTTTTTTCTCCTAATCAGCAATTAACTTTTTCCTACGACCACATATGAAAGTGCTAGATTGCACACTTATTTGTACTTAAGAAAGTAGCTAATATCAATACACGTATTGAAAAGTAAATATCAATACACGTATTGAAAAGTAAAAAAATATAGTTCTATGATCTGTGACATTTACGTCAAATTTATCAATAGTAAACACATGAATGACAAAGCAAGGACCATTTCATTTTATTTAAATCTTCCTTGTGTCAAATATTGTATTGTAATTGCCAATACAAATTTTTCTGTATAAAGTAAGAATAAAGTTTCTTATAGGGTTTTAAATTTTTTAAAAATAAACATATTTTTATTCAGTATTAGTATTTTTATAATAGTATATTAAACAACGCATTTCATATGGAATTCTGTTATGACACAAGTTCAAGTTTAAAAAACGAATCGCGAAGCGATGAGTTTTTTAAAGAACGAGTGTCACAACAGCCATATGAAATAAGTTGTTTATAATATTTTTTATATTTTGCTATTTTATCATTTTTTAAATTAAATTATTATTTTTACGTAATACCGAAAATTTTGATTTTAAAAAGTATGTCGGTAGCACTGTGTTATTTATAACATTTGACAGATCTTGACATTTTTGACATTTAAATTATGAAATGTTAATGTTTTAAAATATTTTAAATTTACTAATACACCAATAATAATATATTATATAAGTAAAAAATGATATTCATATTCACAAATACTTTCTTAAAGAACAATATAAAATTAATAAATTGCTATTAGCCACAAATGTCATTGTCAATAGTCTTGTCATTAGATACTTCACTCATGTCGCCAACCATTTAAAACAAAAATTTGCGTGCGCAAAAGTTACATTACGATACGCAAATGCGTTTTATAATGAAGATTTTTATAAGTGCAAAATATAAAAAAACACTTTTTTATATTGGGTTATGTTCCGTGCATGTGTCGAATGTGGATTTTTGAAGTTATGTTTGTGTTTCTGTTCACAATTATCTTTGTGTCTATTATTATTACATTACTTTTCAATTAATTTCACCAACTGACCATTTTACTTTTAATTTTTATAGAGCCCACAAAAAAATTAAAATGTCATTTATCTAATAAAGAATTTTGATGTGAATTCCTGAGAAAGATGGTTATTTGATTTTAATTAATTATATTTCCATGCAATATATAAACTCGTTTAGATCCTAATTTTTAACATGACTAACAATTAAAATAAATTTTATAAATAAATTTAAGATATTTATTATAATAAGAAATATTGGGGTCGTAGGAAAAATCGTGTACACAACGCGTTGGAAAGTGTATTTCTTGCACTCGTTACGTTTCCGCACTCGCCACTACGCGGCTCGTGCTAAACTTCACTTGTGCGTAATACTCCACTTTCCACACTCGTTATGTAATATACTATTAACCGCCCAATGGCCTGGGATTAAGACTAGATAACCGCGGTTAGTTAATAAGTGAGGTTAGGATGTTTTATTTGGTTCTGATTTCTGATTTCATTTGATGATGAACTAGACATTAATGACATAGTGTTAGATGGGTTTCCTAGTCGTTGGAATGAGAGAGAAAATTATTTCGAAGCCCTGGATGACCTTAGTTTCTTTCGTCGCTTCCGCCTCACGAAACCAACAAAGGTAGATCTTCTTGAAGAGGTTGAAGCCCTAACTTATGATAATACAGTGTAAGTATACCCTATGCAATTTTATGTTTCCAATAACTATGTGGAATTGCACTTTAAACTGTATTCTTAAAACAAAAGGAAATAAATTGAAGCTGACATTTATAATTTTGTTGTGTTCTGTAATCGAGCCTTTATTTTATTTTTATTTATATATTTATTGTTGAGATCTAGTAGTTAAGAATGACATGTATCATGAAGATTCGATTTTAAGTTCTGTCATTAATTTATGTACAATCGAAATATATTCTTTTAAATAATATGTAATGTTATTAGTTACAACAAATTTCAAACACCCGAATCCCGAAACAGCCTCTTTGTCTGTAACCTTCACATCAATCAACATCAAATTGTGACCGACATGACGGATTCCTAGGAAAATCGCGATGTTGCCAGCTGGCCATAATTACCAAATCACAATTAGCTAATTTAAGTGCAAAATTCTTTGGTGCATCGAATCGAGTTTTTAACCGTGATTACATACTTAGACGTGGTTAGCTAATTACGAGAAAACGTGAAAATGGTGCATACAGGCATAAATAAAATTAGAAAAATTATCTTAACCTCAAACTCCGCTGTTTTAAAAAATCCGCCAAAGAGAGATCGCTAAGCGTGAATCGCCAATTCCTATTTTAACTTTGGATTTCTGGGCAAAAAAAACAAAAAAATAAAAGGAAAAGAACAACTTTCGATTTTGATTATTTAAAACTACAGAACTAAAAGAAAAGTTTTATTTCTGTGGTTAAAACCGAAACGACAATATTCGCATCGCATGCTGAAATCAGGGAGCAAAAGTAAAATTGGTGTCTGTCGACGCTAGTCATAAATACAGGTGTTTTATGTCACTTTTTTTCGTTACTTCTGTTCCCATACATCCGGAAATATTCGAAACATTCAAGCTTTTTTCATTTATAATTCAAGAATTTTGACCCAGAGTTCGATTTATAGAATGATCCAGTTTATTAAGCTATTATTTATTATTATATATTATTATTTAGTTATTCAATCTGTAGAAGTTTGCGTGACCTTCACTCGAACGCTACAATAAGATAAAGTTCGCTCATTTACAAATAATGCAACTTCAATTGTGCCATCCTCGCTTTTATAAGTAAACACCTGCTAGTCTTTATAAATATTTCATCCCAATGTTAACTATGCCTCACCTAACAATATTCTTTTATATTTTAATAGATCCTTGGTTATCAGACAGCAAATTAACATCTCCAATATCAGCTAATGTTTTTTAAATAAATGTATATCAATTCAGTGTACGAATAATTGCATAATATTTGACATTGTGTCTTATTTCAAATGAGAAAGAATTTAATTTTCATATTTATTCAATAGAGTTCAAATTAATTATACTTATATTTCTGTTTATTGTTTGAACATTTTATCAAATCACAGTTAAAATATAATTCAAGAATAATTAATTATAATATTTGACAAATAAGTCATGATATAATTTTTATCTTGGCTTTAATTTACATAAAAGCTGTAAATAGAAGAGTTAAACATAAATGTAAATGCTCTTTTTTAATAAAACTGAGAAATTTTGATTATGAAATAAAAACTCATTAGAAAGTGATGGATTGTTTCTAATATTTTTTTTTATCTTTTGTATACATAAAGGGTATTTATAAGTGGGTACTCCAAATTTGCAAATTAATTATTGGTTACAAACAGTTACAAATTTGAGTATGAGAAAAAATAATTGCAAAATAAATTGTTATATTCTTAAAAAAAATATGGACAAAAGTGTTCTCATTTATTTTTCAATTTCTCCAAATAAAAATAAATATCTTTGATATCTAAATAAAGGGTTTAATTATTAGCGAAAAATACGCGAGTACAAGAAGTCTATCAAGGGACTGTGCTGGTTTAGATTTGTTAGGAGGGAAGTTTATTGATACATTAGTGGCTTTATTAAGACAATAATTGTTGTGTAGTTAATTATTTCTCCCAGGGTGCATTTACCAATTGGCATTGGTGTATTTGTTATCTTAAATATGTACAACTTTCACAGAGTAAAAGGTAGGTAATTAAAAACCAGGGCCTTAGGTACAACAATACTCCTACTACTACTGTCTAACTGTCAAAGGTTTTTATAAGTAATTTTTTTGCGGATTTTGTTGTTATTCGCAGCACCACCAAAATTTGGGGCACAGATCTTTTCGCCACTAGTAAATTTGGAAATTCTCTGCCCACACCAGGTATATTTAATCCTATGGGTAATTTCGCCAACGATATTTTCATGATTTACGACGCTCCTTCTTGATAAGGATGGATTGTTTTGAACCGACAAATCATCAGTACTTCTTGTAACCTAACCTAACTTATTTTGGAATATCCCATATAACACACGACGTACTGGGGACGTACATATTAGGTCCGATTTGGGTCTTTACGTCCCCGGACCAGAGGGGACGTTCTGAGTACGTACATATCTGGACTTACTTGGTACGTCCGCAAATGGACGTTTTCAGTACGTACATATTGGGTCCATTTCAGATATTTATTCCTAAAGCCAATCGGATACGTTCTGAGTACGTACCTTTCTGGACGTACCTAGTTCGTACTAAAATGTACGTACCTAGTACGTACGTTTCTGGACGTATTCAGTACGCACCTAAATAGACGTGGTTATTACAATGATTTCAATGTTTGTAAACATGTTTGTTACAGAAAAAGTGTAAATACTAAACAGTACAAAAGAAAAACCAATCCTAACCGTGTTAATCAGCAGACCTAACTGTTTAGCTAGAGAAAAAGCGCCTATAATGTTTTTAAATTACGCGCCAAAGTTTGGGTTGGGTTTTGACAATATGTTATTCTAACCTATATTCTAAGAGTGTGTGTGTGATATGTAAAAGGAGGAATATTTGCTTTGGCACTAAAATAATACATACCTACACAGACAATACAGATTACCATACCATATTTGTGATTGATAGTGAACTGTTAATAGTGAAATTGTAGAAGGTAAGCTATCTTTTAATATTATAATGAATCGATCAAATATAAGTAAACATCTAAAGTATGCCCGGCAAAGAGTTCCATTATTCGAGCGATTGCTAGTAGTTGATGGTTCACATAATAGTGACAGGGATAGCGTTGATGGATTTAATAGATAGTTAATAGATGCTATTTGATTAAAGATGCTGCTGATGAAGGAAAGTCGTCTGGTTCGTTCAGAGAGACAGAACTAGCTCTTAAATCATGGCTAAAGAGGGCGAAGGAAAGGTCCATGAAATAAGCATTAAAGCTTTTATTTTATTTAATTGAAGATCAAGGAAGTATTATTTAGGTATTTTTTAACAGAATTCTTTATTACTTTTGATTTTATGATTTTTATTTTATTTTGTTATTACCTATTACCTAGTTTTATTTTAAATTTTATAAATCATTGTGAAATAAAAATGGTTATTAAAAATTGTTTTATTTAATTAAAATATTGAGATTATTTTTCACCTATTTCCTGGATACGTCCCAGAACTGTCCACAGTTTGAGCCAAAAGAGTACGTACCAAGGACGTCCATTTGCGAAAAATTTGGACGTACCATGTACGTCCCAGATTTGTCCACATTAGGCACAGTTTGGACCAAAAGGGTACGTACCTGGGACGTCCATTTACGCGGAATCAGGACGTACCCGGTACGTCCATAGGACGTACACTGTCCCTAATCCGTACGTCCCCAGGACGAACGATACGTCCGTTTCGTACGTCCCCAGTACGTCCGTAGGTCGTACATGTGCTATATGGGATGTTGTCCTATGATTTCGTATTCATTTTGTACTTTTTGTATTTTTTCAATAAAACTATACTACCTACTTACTCTTGTTTTCATTTCCCTTTTTATGTCAAATTATGTTAACATGAGACAATAACAAAGTATCTAGCAATAGATAATATATGTTTACTTCATGTACAGTGCGATTGATTTGAATAGTCTATCAAGAAAATTACCAGAATAAGCAAAATAGGTAGGTATGCCATTAACAATTAAATCAGGTGAAAGGATAATAATTCTCAGAAGTGCAGTGGGGAAATTACTGGTAGGCTTAGCATGATAATTAAAGATTGGTGGCGAATTTACCTGTAGTACTAACGCCTCTTTGAAAAGGGTTACTAAGTTATTAATTTTCTGCTTCTTTGGAAATAGGGGTTGGTTAAAGAAAAAAAACCGGGAACACTCGGCACGTCCTTCAAAAATATGTTCCCAAATTTGGGCGGTCAAAAAAGAAATGAAATTTAGAACCAACCAACTTAGTTTTAAAACGTTTTACTTGAGATACGTACGTCTTAAAATTATAAAACACAAATATACAAAAACTTTAAAATACTTTTTTAGTTTGTAATTATTTGCCTAATACTTACTTCTCAGTCATTAATGTAGGATTATATTTAAAAGCCCAACTTAGTTTTTTTGGTATTATGTATATATTTTGAACGGGATTTTGAAGTAATGTGAGATTTTTCTTTTATTTGTATATATAACATTTATCTCAATATTTATTTTTAAATAATCCAACATTCGTTTTAACTCCTGCCAAAGCTTTGTCTCAATGTTTTAAAATATATAATATAGTCTACATAAATTATAATTGTTTAATGGTTTGAATTTGTTTATTCATAATAGTTAAATATTTAATTACTTGATTTATTAAATTGATTGTTTTTTAATCAAAGCAAATGCATTAGACTGCATAATAGTTGAATAGATAATAATTTAGGTTTTTCCAAATTTTATTTGAAAAATAATCATCAATTTTTAATCGTATATCTGTTAGCTAAAAATAACACACAATATATTCCGAAATGTGATAATATGTACAATTATAAAATATTGAAATTTCCCAAATATGTAACAAAAATACCAACACTATTTTTAAATTAAATGTTGCAGTTATTTTAATATAAAATTATATGTATTTAATAATTTTGTCATATTTTTTATAATGCCTACCTACGATATTTGCAAATGTCTGATATAACCTGGCACTAAGTATATTTTGACAATTCTTGAAATACTAAGAACATTAAAAAAATGAAACTTTTTAACGAAACTTCCACATTTATTAAAAAACCAAGTGAAAGTTTCATTAAAAAGTTTAATTTTTTAATGTTCTTAGTAAGATGAACTTCCACAACATAGTAATTCTTCAGCTTATATGATCATAAAGAATACATTATCAATATCAAATGGGTTGCCTACATAGACCTATAATACTACTTCGGCCTTTTTTGCAAGCAAGCAGTATCTATTAACTTTTACTATTTAATCAAAATGTACCCATAATTTAAAAGTATCGTTCAGTGGGTTGGTACCTTTTTGTAACTATATCTATTTAAATTAACTTCCAGTTCTTTTTTCTTCTATATTGCCTACCTATCCCACTCATCTGATCTATGTTGCTCATATTATTTATACACATTGTATAAACATCTTTGTGTGTACAGTTTCACTGTGTTCCACTACTGGCACTCCAATGAGTTCCTAATCCCTGTTTTAGTAACAACATTCCCATCTCTTAACAGAAATACGTTACAAAATCACGTGCTGCTTCAGATTCACTTGATTATACAAATTTTTTATTAACTTACGGTGTAAGGAATACATTTTCCGCAGTTTATTAACAGACAGCACAATAAACTGGTCAATTGTACCTTTAAGATTTGTGTGTTAAAAGTCGGCTCGGCTTAAGTGGACAATTACAAAACATGTAGGTTTCTGAATTATTGGAAGAAAAGTGTGCCACTGGTCGCCCACATGCTGTAATTTATTTATTTATTTATTTAGCAGATTTTTTAAACTATTTGTGTTTCCCATTGTGACATTTGTACGTTAAAAGAAATAATGCATTTATGTCCTATGTTAAGACACTTCTGATACTCAGAGGCGCGCCTCTGTTTTTTTAACAATGAAATGTAAAATTTTATTGTAAAAAAAGCGGTTATAATTGAAATTGGTAATTAACGTAATATCTCTACCAAACAGATACCTATCTAATGAAATTGATATTAGTTAGCCGCCAATGGTACCAATTCTGAAATCAGATAAATTCCAAACTTACAATTGTTCAGGAATTACTCAGGGGGCGGCTCCAGGATTTATTTTTAGGGTAGGCACTATATATATATATATATATATGCTCGTATTTAAATACGTAATTTGCCATATATATTTTTGAAAATTTAGGATAGGCCCGGGCCTACCCGGCCTACCCGCTGGAGCCGCCACTGGAATTACTTTAAGGCAATTCCAAAAAAAGACTTCAGTTTTATGAACACATTATTTAACAAATGGACGCGGAGAACATTCTGTCTTTTGCTTAATCTTTGTTTATATCAAGTTATGTAAATAATTAAGCATTTCGACTTAGAGAAAGGGATCTATTATTTTTATAGGTTAGGTTGAACCTGACAACTAACTAAAACGGAATTGACCAATAAGGAATAGATTAATTTTGCCTCATTAAAACTAATTTTGATTTTGTTTAGGATATTGCCAAATAGTCAACGGACAACATTAACTAATTACATAATTACTATCATTAAATTTCGTTAATTTGTTGTTTAAATTAATTTGAATATGTTTTACTATCTTTGTGATTGGTAAGGAATAACATTTTATAATTGGCAGTTATGTACATTGTACAACTTTTACACATCCTATAAAAATAGCATCACAATGACAGTGGTATGGTGCCATTTAACAAAATCAATAACATACTTTCTCCTTATATCCAATTTAATTTGGTCTTCTTTTTAGTCTGCAAAACTGTAAATTTCACTGCAAACAAATAAAATATCAACTGACGCCACCGAAAAAAAAATGTTCACTTAATACAAAAAGGTTTTTGGAAAAACTACCGCAAACAATAACATAGTTATTTTCTGATTCACAAACTCTCCTAAATCTAACTTTTTCAAATAGGGCCAGAATATATATATTTATACATATTATATAAGTTCTCTAGTTTGTTAAAAAATTGAATAATTTTAAATTAAAAAATTGCAATTTTAAATAGTAATATACTAGGTCTTCATAGTAATAGTAAATTTATTAATAAAGCTTTTTTAAACCATAGTTAGTTTTCCTTAATTAAATATTTGGAAACTACATTTATAATTCTAATACGTTTCCTTTTGCACAATGTTCTTTTCGAGGTTCTTTTATTTGTTCAATATATTAAAAACTATTTAACTTTTTATTTTAATTATTATTTCCATAATTTATAAATTGTTTAGTTTAAATATTCTGTATTTTTACAGATATTCTTGTAAATTAATAGATATAATAGAATACCTATTTAGAATGATTTTAAAAATTTCTTTAAATGAATGTATTACTTCAACTTACATATTCAACTTTAATATTAAAATCTTTATAGGTAACCTGATAAATTGTTTTCCAGATATTGGACTTTATTTTTAAGCCATAGTTGATTAAGGTTAAAGATATCAAGTAGATATTTTAAACACAACTACGCTATTTATTCCCTAAAAATATTTACACCACTGTTTTTCGTTGCTTGAGGTTGGGCTTCACACGTGTGTAACGAACATCTTCTGTACTTTTACCTCCTACGATTCATAAATCTTAATGATATTTATCAATGGATTTAGCAGGATAAGTAGGTCAAACTTGAGATTCATCTTTGTGACTAAATGAAAATGATATCTAAAATATATTACATTCAAAAAGTCAACATACAGGATCATTTTAAACTAACGGAGGGCCAGAAGAACAATAATTTATTGAAGAAAAATATTTAAAAGTGATTAGAACACAGGGTAAGATAAAAGTATTTAAACTATTGACTCTATGTTAGAAACTTAAATAAAATTGTCTGGAGAAATTTACTGCATTTATATCATTACTTTAAGTAGCATTTATGATAATAGGAAAAGTCAGCTATCACCTAAATGTGACATTCTCTAGAAAATATCATGTTATTCAAGGGCCAGTAAATTCAAAGTAGGTGTATATAAAATGGTCCAGAGAGAATAAAAAGTTTTATTGCATTTACGGCCGATACATTTTCAATCTCATTAATTTTGGAATTGAGATTTGATATATAAAGACAGAAATAACAAAATATTTGAAGCAGCCAAACCAATGCTACAGTAACAAACCATGAAAAAAAGATACTTAATGGAAATAATATAGAATTCCAATGAGGAAAACAAAAAGATAAATAATAAAAGGAATTATGAGGAAGTAGAATTTAAAAGGCATAAAAGGTGTATTTAAATTGGGAGAGAAAGATAAGATACAAGCAAAAAATTGAACAAATTAAATATGTGGATAAGAGAACATTAGACAAAAAAAGATGCAAAATGACATAAACCATTCATTGCCAATTCTGAAACACAATAAAAAAAGTTAAAAATTTAAATATGACAAGCTTATCCTAAACAATAAGAAGATTGTTATAGAGGAGTTTGAAATAAACAATATCAGATAACAAAAACAAAAGAAAAAAGAAAGAATCGGCGATTAAAAGTATTTCAAATAAAAAGCAAGGGTTAAATAAGAATAGAATAAATGAAATAATGTATATCAGAATATGTAATTGAAATATACCTTTAAAAATTTACACATCAATACAGTTAAACAAATTATGTAACTTAAGTAATATAAAAGAATATAAACAAACAAAAAAATAAGAACCCAGTATAAAATCAAATTATTTAGACACAAATAAAAAAATACATTGAATTAGTATAATTTAACTCTATACACCAGCTTAAATAAACATTCCAATCTTTGCTTCTATACTTTGGCCTTGTATATCCATTAAACATGCATTAGGTATTTGTGTAGTTTCTCAATTAATTTTCGTTTTTATTGTCTGTTAAACGAAGGTCTTTTTTACCTTTTCCTCTATCAATTAAGTAATTAAAGTACAACACTAATTTAAAGATTGGCCATTGTATCTGTTTGTTAAATCTTTCACTGTGAAGGTAGAAATAACTAAAATTTGTCTTAAAGCAATGTGTGTTCAATGTTCAATGTATACAAATACTTGAGTCTGTTTTATCGCCTACTTTGATGCAAAAACGTTTTTTGTAAGTTATAGGTAACTTCTTGTTAATTAATTTAATAATGTATCAGTTATTTTTAAAATATTGACATTTATGTTGTACATTTAATATTAAGACAAAACCAGTAATACCTACCAACTTAAAAGCTCTAAGAGATAGAGCAAGCTACTTAAAATTGTTCCAATTACTTATTTGGTACTTTTTAAGAAATTTTGAATCTAAAAAAATGAATTAAATCCAAATTTCTTAAATGTACAACTTAATCAGGAAAATTTTTTCATATCAACTGCTGCTATATAACAACATTAAAGCTGGTCTTTTATCAGTTTCATTGAAACCAGTACTTCCGCTTTAAGTAAAGGTAAATATTAAGTTATTTTTTATAATTCAATCAATTCTATTATATCTATATTATTGTAATAAGTGCTATCTTTTAAACTATTAGGCTACTGGTACTAAATTTAAAAAGTGTAACTAAGGTTATTTAAAAATAACATTAAATTTGCAAAAAAAAGTTTTTTGTAGTTTATTCTTATTCCAAGTTTGTTTATTGTTACACAAAAATATGCAATTTCTACAGAATGTTATCTTCAATTTCTTATCTAATCAAATAGCCACAGAATAAGGTGTATACATTTTCGCTTATTTACACTTTATTACTTAATTTATGGGAAATAAAAAAATTCTTCATGTTTCATGAAGCAAATTACGTGTGGGAGTCTCTATCCGACATGTTATAGTTGGAATAAGATTTGCTTATCTATTAATTCAATCTTAATAGGATTTTTTAAAGTGTGCTTCCACATACCTAATTTTTTTGTACTAGGTAGTTATATATAGCTAGCACAACAACATTACATAAGTGTTTATGTAGTTAAGATGATTATAAGTTTTTTATTAGTGTTTGTATGTATCCAAATATTAAATAATACTTCAAGAAAACACAATTAATCATTAAAATCTGATTAAAAAAATCTCTACAAATTCTTGAATCTATTTAAAACAATGATCATGATCTCACCTCTATAAACTTGGCCTACATTTAAAACATGTAGCAGAGATTGATAACAGAGCTGCTTCAACGTATCATCCAGATTTAAAGAAATAGAGAATTACAGCTAGAATAATGGCCAATAACGTTGGGAGCGGGCTGACATCTCTAATAAAAATATCTGATTAGTAGCAACTCCCTTTACTATAGTCAAATGAATGGTTATAGTATTATTGATTGATAATGGTCCGTCGATAAATGAAAATATACTTGGGTATAAATAACAATTTTGGATTACTTTTTTAAACATTTCCAAATACTGGCTGCAAAAATTTTCAATTGTACAAAACAATCCCACGAGTAAATTCGAATTTAAAAAAAGTGGGAACTAATAAACAAAAATTAATTAGTCTGTCTGCTACGATCCTTCCAAAACTTTTCGGGTTCAACAATTACTAATGAAAGCAATTAAGCCAGCAATAAAAAACAACCAAACACACATTTTGTGTATGTTTAAAGTGTAAATACAGTGTGTTTCAATATAAATCTTCTAGGAAAAATAAATTTAATAAAAAATGGTAATTTTTTTACGAGGTAGTTTTCTACCTATCAAATGAAAATGTATCTTGTAACACATTCAAAATTTGAATTGTAAATTCTTAATAAAATACTTAAATAATAAACAGTTTGTGCCTCTCTGCAATCACTAAAGATGAAAAATATCTCAGTTCAGGCAGTCTGGTATATTAATATTTAATTTTATTGACTTTATACTTCGGTACAATTGAGGCCAAATAAATTAAAATAGAAGAATGTGATGGCAGCTGAATATGAAAGGTTCTCTTCTTCATGTTTGTTTGTTCTGGTATTGGTAAAGCACAGAGAATTACATACATTTAATTAAGTTTTTGTTTTATGTTTATTTCCAGTATCAGGGATAATTATTTGTTACTATTCGCATACGATGATTCTAATTTATAGCGGCAAAGATTAAAACAAAACAAAATTTCATTGGTTAGTGGAATAAAATCCGGTATAGGTAGGTACCAACCTATATTTAAAAAAAATTAAATAAACATAGGTTGAACAGTTTAATAAAATTTAATATAAATAAAAACTGTGTAATAAAATCCGTAAATTGAAAACTTATTACACAAACATTTTTTTATAAAATAAAGAAGAAGCAAGCAAGTTAACAGCTTAGGCAGAGAAAAGTGGTAAATATAAACATTTACCTCAAATAAAACCACCTGCTGCAACAAAAATCAGAATCACTCGGCGAAAATCTGCAAATTTCACGAAATAACAACAGTCTCTGACACTCGGTAACGTTATAATATATTTTATCCTTCAAACACAATTTAAAACAATCCGAGTGTTCGCCGTCGTAGTTAATAAACATTTCATATGTAATCTGCCCGCAGCCGTTCGCGCGATCTAAGCTGAACTCAAACTTATTTGAAACATTTTACTGTCCCATGTGCGGTTTTCATTATGCCAGAGTTATTTTTAGACCCTGATGTCATGCTTTTCGAACGCTATTGGTCGGCCGTGACATAATACGATGAGATTTCTGGATGGAAGGGTTAGCTTCAACTTTTACGATCAAAGCGACGTTGCCGCCACAAACAACTTTGGGAGAAAATACGATTAAATATTGGAGAGCAAAAAAAAAATTTTAATTTTTAATCACTTGGGTTATATTTTTATTAGTTCACGATATTTGGCGAAAATAAAAATGCTCCACAACATTATTTTAAAATATATGATGAGAGAACATTTTAACAGAAATAGCTTGTCAATAAAAATGCACACGGGCAAAAGTACCGTTTTGAAGAAGCAGAACAGTGGACACGGGACACTTAAAGAAGTAGATCAATAATTAGGAGTAACATTAACGAATAAAATTGTAGAGATCCAAGAAGTCGAAACAATTTAAGTTTAAGTTTTAAGTTTAAGTACAACAAAATTGGAATTTACAAAAATAAATACAAATAAAAAAAGAGACAGCAGGCAAATTGGAAGTATGGGAAAAGGCGATAAAAAGAATCAAATCAATGAATGGACTTGTAGAAAGAGGAAAAACAATGAAGAGGTACCGAAAACCGTTTACACTACCACTACACCAACACACACTTTTATATGTCTGACGCGCGTTTCGATAACCAAGTTATCTTCTTCAGAGACCGAAGGTAAACTAGTTTAGTCTCTGAAGAAGATAACTTGGTTATAGAAACGCGCGTCAGACATATAAAAGTGTGTGTTGGTGTAGTGGTAGTGTAAACGGTTTTCGGTATCAGTTTCGCCAACGGTTCCAGATTCAACATTTTAATGAAGAGGTAAAGACAGACACAAAAAAATTAGGTGCAAGGATGGGAAGAGGCTGCACATCATAGGAATAAATAATGGTTTGCGTTAATATTAACATATATAATATTATTATTCTCCAGTGATATTGGTCCTATAATGTTGTTATATTATTGATAATCGTAGTAAGATTGACGTACATAGAGTAAGGGTTTTATTAGATTAGATTGTCTTAGGTCTTCTCTGCACCTCGACCTATGAAGATCTTTTGTGCCTATCTTAATCTGCTTGAACTCTAGTGAAGTTAAGCAGCTCAGTCCTGGCGTATTATCCAGTGTAAGACGACAGAAGGGCTCCGGTCCAAGAAAAGAGGTATTAGCTCCTGCTTTTGCGAGTCTATCAACTTCCTCATTACCTACTGACCTGGCACCCACATCAAGAGTAAAGTAACTCGTACATTTCAGCCTTTTGCTGGCAATTCTATTGCTAGCTTTTTTTGTGAAACAACTGCGCATGCCTTTCAGACTTTTGACTGCAACAAAAAGGCGCACAAAATAAAGGTACTCGTACATTTCAGCCTTTTTCCTGCAAGTCTAGATTGAATTGGTAGCAAATTTTGACCATGCCTTCGTACATTGCCGCAACTTTTGAGATTTTTTTTCGTCATTTGACAAGTGTTGTCAGTTTCTGAATATTTGAGGTTACGTTACCTTTAATTTAAAACATGGATTTTCTTACAAATGCAAACTGTAAGTACACACGAACTTCGGAATAAACATATTATATTATCATAAAATACTTCAATGTTTATTATGCTTATAGGACAACAGGATTGAAATAGGTAAACGCCTGGACTAGGTATTACTAGGCTTTAATAAACATAAAATACAGCGATATAACAAATAAATAGATAGACAACGAACTGACACAATCATTCAAATCTGATAGGTACGTCAAACGTTGCTCATAGTGTATAGTGGCCACCTATCTATAACTACGGAGATTACTTGCGTCTCTGTGACGTAATGAGAATATTATCTCATTCGCCCACACTCTATTAGTGAACTACAGTTCATAGTCTTCCAGATGTCGCGGTGGTCTTCTGTTTCGGGTAGATCTTCTAGGTTCAGGATCTTGGGAGGAACTAGCGGGTTGAGTTTGTTCATTACTAGAGGAGGCTTCTGGTTCTTGAGATCTAGTGAACTCGTTATTGCCTTCTTGGCTTTCGTGGCCGGTATTTGTCTCGATTCTAGTCTCCGTCTCGACTTGGTCATCCGATTGATCAGGAATAATTTCTCCTTGACCCTCGATAGGCGCGAGGTGTCGATTCGAGACAGTAGTTTCTCTCCCATCTCGGAGTCTCACATATGAGTAATCGGGATTAGCCTGAAGTAATTCAACTTCTTCTACGACTGGTTGATACTTATAGTTCGGTCAAACCGGCGCATGAGAACTTGTTCGGAATTAGTTAGCCATGTTGGGATGCTGTGTCCGTTAAGAGATCTTCGTGGGTGCTTAAACATGCGCTCATGCGGCGTGCAATTAGTCGCTGTGCATAAGAGCGATCGTATCGAGATGAAGAGCTACATTAATCACGTGCTCCCAGTTTTCAATAGGCAAGTTGTGCGAACGCAGAAAGCTGTATTGTTTTCCATAGCGTGGAATTTAATTTTCAACTTGACCGTTCCCTTGGGGGTTGTAAGCCGTTGTCCTGCTTGTAGCGATGCCACGCGAATGTAAAAACTCTCTGACTTCTGCTGACAAAAAACGAGGTGCCCCGATCCGAGTGTATGTACGACAGGAATCAAATATCATAAAAATGCTATTTAAGTGCTTAATTACCGTCTTGGCACTAATATCGGAACAGGGAAACGCAAAAGGGAATCTTGAATACTCATCGATGACGGTGAGGATGTAACGATTATTCGTTCTTGATGGAATAGGACCCTTAAAATCAATACTCAGGCGTTCCAAAGGTGAAGTAGCCTTAATTAGTTTAGGGAGGGGTCAGAATTTTTAAAATACCTTGGCTTTATCTCGGCACATACACGGCAATTTGCAGTCATCGCCCTTACTTCGTCGACAGTATAGGGTAGGTTCTTTATCTTCAACCAGTGACACATGCGAGTGACGCCAGGATGACACATAGTTTCATGTAGCGATAGAAGTTTGCTTTTGCGAGATTCAATAGAGGCGCAAACTCTGGAAAGGGCATCTGCAACACGATTTTCTTTTCCCGGTCTGTATGTGATATCGTATCTATATGGCGCGAGTTCCAGCCGCCATCTCTGGATCTTTTCATTTTTGATCTTGCTCGTGTGTTTCGCATTGAACATAAAGGAAACCGAGCGTTGGTCCGTGATGAGTTTGAACGGCCTACCAATCAAGAAATGACGCCATTTCTTCAGAGCTTCTACTATGGCGTAGGCTTCTTTCTCTACCGCTGAGTGATTCCGTTCGCTTTGGTTCAGGGTCCTCGAATAAAAGGCGACAGGCCTCGAATCTTGCGATAGGGTCGCGGCGATGGAGTGCTCCGAAGCGTCGGTCTCAACAGAAAATGGCACCTTGTCATCTATAGCGTGCACTGAAGACTTTGCTATTATAGATTTTAGGTCTTTGAAACATTGAACCGCGTCGGAGTGTAGTGGGAAGGTCCTTAATATGGGCCAAAGGATGAATTTTTTGAGAAAAGTTAAGGAATCCACTTTGAATAGTGTGCGAACATGCCGAGGATTCTTCGAAGAGAGCAACGTCTTTTGGTGGAGGCATCTCTAGAAGTGGTTTCAGTCTCTCACTATCGGGTTTGATGACGTTGTTTTCGATCGTATAGCCGAGAATATTGATTTGGGTCTGTGTGAATTTGCTCTTTTCTTTGTTTATTGTAAGGTTGTACTTGTCTGCAGCTTTGAGAAATTGTTTCAGATTGTTGTCGTGCTCTTCTTTATTCTTTCCGCATACCGTGATATCATCAAGGTAGGCAAAAGTACCGGACAGATTTTCGGTTTTGATGAGCCAGTCAACTGTTCTCTGAAAGCTGGCGACACCATTGGTCACACCAAACGGAATTCTACAAAATTGATATAACTTTCCACAAGCCTCGAAGGCCGTGTAGATCTTCTCGTTAGACAGGATAGGCACCTGATGGTATGCGCTCTGCAAATCTATAGCACTAAAAATGGAGTATTTAGCTACCTTTGTTATTGTCTCTTCGATGTTGGGTAACGGATAGGCATCTAATTGAGTGTATTTATTGATGGTCTGTGAATAGTCTATCACCATCCTCTTTTTATGATTTGCATTCTTTGTTATTAAAACTTGCGCCCGCCAGGGAGATTGGCTCTCTTCTACGATGCCTTCCTTCAAAAGTTTATCTACTTCAGCTATGATAAAAGCATTGTCCTCTGTGCTATGTTTCCTAGACTTCACAGCGATAGGTTTGCAGTCTGCTGTGACATTGGCAAACAAAGGTACTGCAGGGACAGAAGCAGCAGCTACACTGCATATTTTCAATGTATCTTTAGGTCCACCAAAATTAAATTCGAGAGTCGAGTGTGCCTCTAAAACATCGTGGCCGATTATAATGTCGGCACATAAATTCTTCACAATCAAAAGATTGACGTTTTCGTACGTGTTGTCTCCAATTATAATATTCTGGACGGTAGAGCCGTTGACTTGTGACTTGTGAGATAAAGCCATGGAAATAGTTTGGTCGCATCGTCTCTTCTTGAGTTGACAGAGATTCGCGAAGTCCTCATTAATGAAGCTAAGGGAGCTCCCGGTGTCAATCAGGGCCTCTGCTCGAACGCTTTTTATGAAAGCTGTTACCATTGCCTTTCGTAGGGATATCGGCGCTGCGGCAGATATGCTACCACAGTGGCCACAGTCATCTGACACTGTAGTCGAAGCAGCTGTCCGAGTCTTGCTACGACAGACCTTTCCATAATGGCCTTTTCTAGAACATTTCATGCATGTAGCTTCTCGAGCAGGGCACTCCTTGCGAGGATGAATAGGCGTAGCACCACAAAACGCATTTCCGTTTGGGCCTGGCAGCAGTTACATCAACAGGGTCGTTAGCACTTTCGTTCGAAACATTCATTTCAACTTTGGTCACTGAATATACTTCTGCAGGTTGAAATGTTGGCTGATACGTTCTGCCATCTCCATTGACTGGGCCTTGTTGTAGGATTCTTCTAATGTAAGTGTCAGATTTTCCAGTAATCGTTCGCGGATTTTGTTTGATAAAATACCTGCTATGAACGCACCTCCGGATGCTGTCGTTCTTATTGGTTTCAGCATCGACGCTAGTAAAATCGCAGTCCTTAGCTAGCTGCTTCAAGGCCTGAAGGTATGCATCGATTGATTCATTCGCTTGCTGGCGCCTAGTTGTGAGTAAATGCCGAGCGTGAATGATGTTTTTCGGCTTCACATAGAGTCTGTCCAGCGCGGCCATCATGTCAAGGTAAGTAGTACATTCACTTACACTTGCATATACTCTTGGAGTAATGTGATTGATAAGAAGTTGTAGCTTGTTCGCGTTCCAGATAGCTTCCTGTTGAGCTGCGGCTGACGGCGAGTCCTTATCACTTCGAGTTGGTTGCTGTGCAGTCAGGAAATTTTGAAAAGTTATCTTCCAGTGCTGCCATTCCTTTGAACTGGAGTTTGAAGACGGGTCCGCATCAAACCTTTCCGGTCTTAGGAATTTGTCCATTCTTATGTTTATTAAATTGAAATAGGTAAACGCCTGGACTAGGTATTACTAGGCTTTAATAAACATAAAATACAGCGATATAACAAATAAATAGATAGACAACGAACTGACACAATCATTCAAATCTGATAGGTACGTCAAACGTTGCTCATAGTGTATAGTGGCCACCTATCTATAACTACGGAGATTACTTGCGTCTCTGTGACGTAATGAGAATATTATCTGACGTAAACTGACATTTCTGCCAACATAGATTTTGGGTTGTTTGATCAAAATTCCCTAAAAACAGGCGAGATTGCGCGGATTTGACCTTGAATAAATAAAAATGGTTCTATACTTTTGTGCGCCTTTTTGTTGCAGTCAAAAGTCTGAAACGCATGCGTAGTTGTTTCACAAAAAAAGCTAGCAACAGAATTGCGAGCAAAAGGCTGAAATGTACGAGTACCTTTATAGAACCATTTCTATTTGTTCAAGGTCAAATCCGCGCAATCTCGCCTGTTTTTAGGGAATTTTGATGGAACAACCCAAAATCTATGTTGGCAGAAATGTCAGTTTACGTCAGCTGATTCTATTCTGTCATCCGCTATAAGCATAATAATCATTGAAGTATTTTATGATAATAATTATATATTTATTCCGAAGTTCGTGTATACTTACAGTTTGTATTTGTATGAAAAGTTGTTTTGAAAATGTCTAAAACGTGACGAAAAAAATCTCTCAAAAGTTGCGGGAATGTACGGAGGCATAGTAAAAATTTGCTATCAATTCAAAATAGACTTGCAGGAAAAAGGCTGAAATGTACCTTAATGTTTACGTTTTAATAATTTGATAAAAAAATTAATAATGCTACGTTAAAATAATATTCTTTGTTTAAATAAAATTACAAACACAAAACAAATTTTACATACCTATCACTTACAAGATAACCAAAAAAAACTTAAATAAAGTAAAATAAGCAGGTGCCTTTGATCTATTTAACGTAAAATTATGATACGTATGGTACAGACCGATTCTCCATTTTAAAAGTCTGTATTAAAAAAAAAAAAAAACATGGCAATTAAAAATGGAACAAGAAAACATGGGCAGCTATGGAAGATTTGACGAAAAAATGTAGGTGCTCTATTTGCTGTTAGTTTTTTTTACGAAAATGTATTTCGTATGGTAAAATAAAAATAAAACAATAGAAAATAGAAATCACTGGATCAATGACAAATACAGTATTAGAAAATTTAATAACCACGAAATATTATTTAATAATTACAATATTTGAAATGTAAAGTATATATGGAAAATGGAAAAAAAACCTAGAAGTATTAAAAAAATTAGAAAATACATGATTTTCAAAATGTAATACAAAATGTAAATGTAAATTGAACATAAATAAAATGAAATTGAACCACAAAACTTTTGTCAATTTTTCAATAAAAAAAATAATCATATGACGTAGAAAATGATTTTATAATCTCCGAACATTTGTATTACGAGAAGAATTTTATTTATTTAAAAAATATACCTAATAGAATGTAGTTACTATAGTTTCAAAAACAACAAAAAAAAATCTTCATTTAAGAACCATTTTACTCCTTTTCATATAAGTAGGTAATAATGAATAATGAATATTTGCACATTCGGTATATCAAAACTAAGTTCAGAACAAAATTAAGCATAGTTCTAAAACATTCCACTGCAACTGCCCCAAGTATAAGTTAAATACTAACTATTCACTAACTGTCATTAATAAAGAAAATAAATTTATTTATAAAAAAAATCCAAGGTCTTTCCTATTAACGATCTGGCAACGCCGGGTCAATAGATAAACGTTTATCCGCCAATGCGCGAATATTACATGTTCAAAACAAATAAATTTTTTTAAAGTTTTTAAGGATTAATGAGATGAGGCGCGCTAGGTTGGGCATACGTTATAAACACCACGTCGCAACGGATAGTTTGGGATTCATTTGTATTTTCACGTTCCTACCCAAACGAATAAAATTCAGTTAGGTAGTTACAGACAGATATTTTTTCTATAATTCGAGCACTGTCTACATTTTCTTGCAAAACTATTAGCATAGTTATATAAATAAATAAATTGTAAATATAAAAAAGTGGCCAAACGTATTCATTTAAATTCATCTGATTCATAATTATCATTTTTAACTTCTGTATGATTCACTGAATTAACATTTTTTTCAATTTGCTATAAGCTTATTGAAAATCGTGAATCGTTTAACTTTATCAATAATCGGTGAATGTTTATTTAAATGCAAAGTTTTAGTTCCGGCTCAGGTTTTCGCATCAATTTTATTTATAACGATAATCATATAAAGGAAGTCTGCAAATATTTATTAAGATGAAATAAACAATAGGGTTTTAGCATCCAACTTAACTAAAAGAAAAATAAAGCATGCTACAGCATTAGTCCCTATTAAACAGAATTTTAATTTTAATTATTTTTTTTTGCACTACAACATTCATTGATGTTGTGGTTTGACTTTGTGTTTCATTGATATACATTAATTATAAAGTTGTTCAGTCCTTAAAGTTTTAGTGACAGCTTTTGGAATTTTTTTTAACTTTTTCCGTCAGTCACTTCTAAAATAGATATCTTATTGTATGAGTGTTGTAATGTACCTAATTTAATTCAAGAAAAAAAAATTAGTACATTGACACAAAAGGTTAGGTAGGGAATTTAATATGAAATAAGTTGTTTACAATATTTTTTAAATTTTGCCATTTTATCATTTTTTAAATTAATTTATTATTTGTATGTAAATTACGAAAATTTTGATTCTAAAAAATATGTTGGTAGCACTGTGTAATTTATAACATTTGACAATTTTGAAATTTAAATTATCATAAATATTTTAAAATGAATAATACACCAATAATAATATATTATATATGTAAAAGATGATATTCATATTCACAAATATTTTCTTAAAGAAGCTATTACCACAAATGTCATTGTTAATAGTCTTGTCATTAGATGCTTCTTTCATATCGCCAACCATTTAAAACAAAAATTTGCGTGCGTAAAAGTTACATTACGATACGCAAATGCGTTTTATAATGAAGATTTTTATAAGTGCAAAATATAAAAAAATATTTATTAATGTTTTTCTTTTGTCTTTGTAATTAAATAGCCACTTTTTAATAGATTTGTGGTCTGTCATGATTTGTTTAATTTTGATATCTTACCATTATTATTATTTTATTTATTTCAGAACTGACCGAAGAAGGTACAATAAATTACCAAAAACTTTCACTAAAACTTTAAAGAGTGAACTTTATAATTACTGGCTGCAATCCCCGATATTTTTAAATATTTATAGCATCTACATTTAGATATAGGTATATTTTAAAATGTATTTTTTAGAAATTTTATTAATTAAAATGATGTTTTGTTTGGCGAAAAAAATTAAACAAAACATATCTACTTTTAAGTAAATTAAAAAGCCGCCTCTGTAGTTTTGTTGATTTATAACTGAGATTATAATCTATCCCTATAACAATGTAATTGACTTAATGAAAAATAGTTGGTTTGGTAATATAACTATTTCTTCACATCCTGCCCTTGAATACGTACATAAACTAAAATTCATATTTAAATTATCAGATCAGGTTAAAAAAAACGTAATAGCACAAATATTCTGGCAAATTTGTACAACAACCTAACTTTGTAACAAATTTGTAAAAATTAAAATGAATTTAGTCGTCAGTAGTTCTCATTGAGATAAAATTTAAATTTTTAAATAGGTAAAACGTGGAAGTTTTGTTAAGGCTGAAACACAACAACTTAGGATTTAAGGAATAAGATATATAAATTAAGAGATAGGTTTTAAGGAATGGACCATTGCTTTCTAATGCGGCAAAAACCAATCAAAATTTAGGTTATAAGGAATAAAAAGCTAGGAATAAGAAACTTTTATTCTGTCTTGTTACTTTTATTTCTTATTCTTTAAGTCTTAAATCTTATATTCTATTCTATAAATTTTTCAATTGTGTCACCGCCTTTACTAATATTTAGTGTTCCTAATATAATAGACTTTCAAAAAATAAAGGTTGGTAGGTACAACAAAAATATTTGTGTGAAAACAATCTAAATTACAACTTGCATATCGTTTTAATACTAAAAAGATACGTATTTACTTTTAAATTACTTCCTTTATTAATATGTAGATATCGAGCACTGTAATAAATAAAAGAATACAGTATTTATGCTGTTGCGTAGCGTAGATAAGAACTTATCATAAATAACCTTTTAAAAATATTTCGTATGAAATTTTTTAGATCCCTTATGTAAGTGCCCTAGGCCTCCTTAGTCCGTTCACGTTGTAATAACAACAACAAAAAACTACTTGTTTCATGTCACTTTTTTTCTGGAAAGACATATATGTTCTATGTCATTCAATTATATGTCAAATATTAAAACAAGCAAGCGGAGAAGCAGTGTTGTTGGAAAATGTTATTTATGTTGAAACAACATATGAATGTTGTTACCAATAGTAACAAAATTATGGCTTCGGCAGTGTCAGATAAAATCAAAGAAAAGCGTAATAGAGTAAGTATAATAAAAATAAAGTTGGTAAAAATAATAGAAATATCCTGTATTGTAACCTACATAGGAAAAATTAACCTTGAAAACAAAAATAAAATAGGATAATATTCTGTAGATACATATTTTACGTCATATAAAAATAATTAGCTGGAAATAATGATCTTTTAAAAATTTCCAATATAATCAAAACTTAAATGTAGAATGTATCTAAAATGCTTAGTTTTTTAGTTTTTATTTAATAAAAAGTTTTAAATATTTTATCATTATTTATGTAGGTTCTCTTAGGACCTCTTCCTGAAGATTTTCTTCGAGTTAATACATCCATACAAGAGCAACAAGAAGCTGCTGATAGACAGACAGCTATAGCTCTTCAACAACATTATGCTGGAGGAACTATGTCTTATGTTATTAACCCTGCTGGACGTCTTAGCATTACTGTAGCCCAAGCTAAATTAGCTAAAAACTATGGAATGACTAGAATGGATCCATATTGTAGACTTAGGGTTGGTCATTCTATATATGAGACACCCACTGATCCAAATGGAAGTAAAAATCCTAGGTGGAATAAAGTTGTTTATTGGTAAGTTGATTATAGTAGAATTTATTGTACTAACTCTTACTTTTTGGAAGTCCATCTTATTAAGAATAATAAAAAACTCCGTTTCAACGTAACTTCCAAGTTTATTTGAAAAATTTTAAATTACAATGACGGCCGTTTCGCTAAGAAGCATCGTCAGATTGACATTTAAGTTAAATGTCAATCTGAGGATGCTTCTTATGACGGCCGTTTCGCTAAGAAGCATCGTCAGATTGACATTTAAGTTAAATGTCAATCTGAGGATGCTTCTTAGCGAAACGGCCGTCATTGTGATTTAAAATTTTTCAAATAAACTTGGAAGTTACATTGAAACGAAGAGTTTTTTATTATCCTTGATTATAGTAGGTTTATGTTTAGCAGAATCCCTGAAAATAAGGATTTTGTGAATATAGTTGTAGGTGCTGAAATATACATTAAAATCAGTTATTACCTTTTTTTAGTTTTTTACCAAATGGTATAAATACTATTACAGTTGAAATATTTGACGAAAGATCATTTACTATGGATGAATTAATTGCATGGGCCCAAATTACCATTCCTCCACAAGTTTTAAATGGAGAAACACATGAAGATTGGTATCCTCTTAATGGCAAACAAGGAGAAGGTGTAGAAGGCATGATAAACTTAGTATTAAGCTATTCTGTAAGTACTAGTTAACTTAAAAATATGTTTACATGCAACATTTACAAATAATTCACATTTTTTAGGTTTCTCCTCCTAATGTATATACTCAAAATCAACCTATAATGGTTGTACCTAGAACTGGTGGTGGAGCTGTCAAGCCCTTAGCAGTGTATTCAGCACCAGTAACCGAAGCTGATGCAGCTCCTCCCATTCCCATTTTAAGTGAATCTGAACTAAAACAGGTAACTTTTCACAATATAATAATTATTTTACGTTTTCATACATTCTTATTTTGTTTTTTTTTATTTATTTACCTATATATTCTGTTTTAGATTGAAGAAATGTTTCCAAATGTGGAAAAAGAAGTCATTAAGACAGTGTTTGAAGCTAACAGAGGTAACAAAGAAAGCACCATCAATTCTTTACTCCAGATTGCTGATTAATAATTTCTTTATATACTTGATTTAAGTTAATTTTAAGATGTATAACTATTGTGATTATTAAACTAATATGATTTTAAGAAATGCTTGTTACCATATTTTCTATATAATCTTAGCTTATTGCTTTGTACTTATCGAATATTTGGCCATATATTGACTTCTAGTCCCGTTACAAAGTATTCCAAAAATTTTGTTACATACAAAATGTGTGCCAATATATGTTATATTAGCAAATTAATGTTGTTTTATTTGTTGAAACAGCCATATTTTTTCCAAAAAAAGTATAACTCATTCAAACTTCAATTTAAATTTGCAAATTGTTAAAATAAAACCATAAATCGCCATGACGTTTTTTATTGAAATGTAATCCAATAGCTGGTGGAGCATTTAGCCAAGGAAGTAGTAGTTTTTTCTTTAGAAAACGGTCAAGCCTGCTTTGGAAACGATTCTAAACCTTAGAGGGGCAAGTATATATATTTTTCAATTTTTATTATTATTTTTTTGATAATAGTGAATAGTTTTTGTTCAACTATTTTTAATTTAGAGTTTTCAAATTCATTTTATCTATTATCTTTTTTAATATTGCAATCCTGCAAAGCAAGAGAGTTTTCAGTAAAATTGGCCAAATATCGAACAAAAACGTTCATGGTTAAAACCAAAGAAAGTGAATATGAAATTGTTTTCAAATGAAAATCTTAAAATGAATGTGTAAAGGCTGAAACACCATTAAAAACTTAGGATTTAAGGAATAGGATATATAATTTAAAAGATAGGTTTTAAGGAATGAAACAGTGCTTTCTAATGCGGCAAAACACAATCAAAATTTATGTTATAAGGAATAAGAAGCTAGGAATAAGAATCCGAATTGTTGGTTTTAAGATTTTAGGAATAAGAATTCAACCAATCGGAGTTCGGAATATATGACTTTGACATTTAAAACTTATTTTTGTTATTTCAAAAATGGAAAATTTTCACACGTATGCTGCTACTAAAATTTATGGTCGTGAATTTGAATCGATTACGATTCACTCTTTGTTAATACTCGTGCTGCATTATTTAATTGATCATTACACATGAATTAAAAATCTAATTTTGTTATTTCAAAAATGGAAAATTTTCACACGTATGCTGCTACTAAAATTTATGGTCGTGAATTTGAATCGATTACGATTCACTCTTTGTTAATACTCGTGCTGCATTATTTAATTGATCATTACACATGAATTAAAAATCTTTTATATCAAAATAAACAATAATAGAATATAATAAGTTAAAATAGAAAAACAAAAAACTGCAAAAACCGCGGAACGTTTAAGCCACGCCTTTGTGGTAAAATATGATTGGTGAAATTTTGTATTCCAAACTTTTATTCTGTCTTGTTACTTTTATTTCTTATTTTTTAAGTCTTAAATCTTATACTCTATTCTATAATTTTTTCAATTGTGTCACCGCCTTAAAAATACTTTATTTTGTTAATTAAAATGAAATTGTCTGTCCCTATAATTCGTGGATACAGACATTTCTTAGCAAAACGACCAATGAGGACTAACTTTAACTGTCAATTTTTGTTAATGTAAGCAATATCTAGAAAAACTAGACATATCTAAAATCACTGTTTATGACATTTTTTCCACCAAATTTAATTTAAAATCTTTATTTTGCAAAAGTATGCACTGCAGAAGTGCTTAAATTACCTCAAATGTAAAAATATAGTTATTTCAAATTACATAAGTAAACAAAACGGCCTAAAATAGAGAATCTTGTTTTTAACCTAAAAATTTTGTAGTGGTAGTACTAGCGGACTCCATTTCCAAGAATGATAAACATTTATCATTCATGTTTATCATTCTTGCTTCATTCCTACGAGAGAGTAGTTTTTCACCACTCATCCTATCTTTATTTTCTTACCAATGGTCCCGTATTCTCGAATCATTCCTACGAGAAAGGAGGGA
Organism: Ophraella communa; assembly: GCA_035357415.1. NCBI lineage: Eukaryota > Metazoa > Arthropoda > Insecta > Coleoptera > Chrysomelidae > Ophraella > Ophraella communa. Next base: position 9,320,219 of record CM068989.1, on the reverse strand, counting down.
ATCAAGAACGATAAACATTTACCGGAGGGAATAATTTCTCACTCCTACGAAGACATATCTACCTATCTATGTCACACACACGTAAACTTATGTATCCATCTCTTTATTTTTGGTGGAGTGAGAAACTACTCTTTCGTAGGAATTATTTGAGAATACGGGTGCCGAAAAAAATTACTATTTCCGATATAATTGAAAACCACTAATTACAGCACATACACCGCATTCGTATCACTCACTTATACATCTTTTTTATGTTCTGTGAGATTTTTCGGAACGTATCTAATATTTTTTGACGCATGCCCAAATGAAGAGAAACTAACAATTTTTTCATGATGTCGCAAGTCGCTACTTACTAAAAAAGGAATATTATTGTTTGATGTTTAAAACTTTAATTTGTAAATGAAAGTTTTGGGGTGAATTTATGTGTTTAATTTGGTGTTTAATTTAATTCGGGTTTTCGCTTGAAGTATGCGTTTTTAAACGTTGTACTTTTTGAAGAAAATTGCATAAATGTTATTTTAAGTTCAAATTTGGCGCTTGCGTATGTTTATACCGGTTTTTATCTAGTTTTTCACGGCATCAGCCATGATGCAAGCAGGGAATCGCGTCCCTTCTATGAAGATGGCAGAAAATGATATAGATTTGTATGCTGACGACATTGAAGACTTTGCACAAGTAAGTATGACTTTTTATATTACTTCATTAGGTATTGTGTGTAATTCTTTCTGAATATTGGCGACAGTATAATTAACAGAAACATGTATTGATTTTTTAAATGTCGTGTCCACCATGTTTATCTTGCCATTTTCTTTTATTAATTTGTCAATTTGGCTTTTGGCAAAAAACATATTGCTGGTAAAAATTATACCTGAAAATATCCAAAAATGAGCAGTTTATTTTATTATTATGTATAAACATTTGTATTTTACTTCAGCCTTACGTTAATTCATAAAAAATAAGTGCAAAGTGCAAACAAGTGGAAGACATGAAATCAAATTAATAATCTTGATATTTATTTGAGGTTGATAAAATTTTATAGGATGATTTTGGTGGAGAAAATGTAGATTTATACGATGATGTAATTTCGGCTCCTCCTGGTGGTAACAATGCCGACAATCCCGGCGATCCTAATCATCATCCACCCCCGGGTGCAGGTGATGATGGCAGTGGCACTTTTACTGGAACAGTAGTTTCGTCCAACAATGTAAATGCATCATCAAGAAAGCATCAGCTGTATGTAGGAAATTTAACTTGGGTATGTATACTCTTATTTTATATTGATTTGTTTTTAATTAGCTATACTGTTTTTCACAGTGGACTACTGATCAAGATATAGAAAATGCAATTCATGATATTGGTGTTAATGACTTTAATGAAGTTAAATTCTTTGAGCATCGAGCTAATGGTCAATCCAAAGGATTTTGTGTTATATCCATGGGTTCAGAAGCTAGCATGAGACTTTGCATGGAACTCCTTCCCAAGAAAGAAATCAATGGTCAAAATCCTGTAGTTACACCTCCTACAAAACAGGCCCTAAGTAATTTTGAAAGTCAGTCTAAAACACGACCTTCTCCTACTAATAATGCTAATTCACGCCCTTCCCATCCTAGCCATCCTAATAATAATGTTCACTCAGGTCCAATGCAAAACTATGGTGGTAGAATGCCCATGAATCCCAATATGCGACCCATGCCTCCAGGTATGCAAGGAGGACCAAGAATGCAAGGCCCTCCTGGTTTTAATGGACCCCCAGCTATGAACCAGCAACCTCCAAGATTTCAAGGTAATCCACAGTGGAATGGGCCAAGACCCAATGGTCCTGGTCCTAATATGGGCATGAGACCAATGGCTCCTCCTCCTGGGCAAGGAGGACCACCAAGAGGGCCACCTATGGTAAGTTTTCCTTTCCATATGAATTTAAAAGATTATTTGTTCACAGTTATTATCACATTTCATTTAAAAAAAACAAATCATGAATATAAAGAAAGTGAATATATTTGAATCAATACACTGTAATTGTTCTATTCTTTTATTAAAAAAAATGTAAATTATGTGTAGCATGATTTAAGACATTATTATCAATTAATATGCTTGTTTTTCTGTTATTTTTTTTACAGTTGTTACTTTGGGTGTACCTAAATAGTTGTGTAATTTTGGCATTTGGTAATTTTCTGACCTTTTTGAGATTCATGTATTTCTGTCTTTTAAATTTAAACAGAAAATATACCCATATATTTGTCAGTTAACCAAAATAGTACTTTAAATTTATTTAGTATACTTAATCAATTAATTATCAATGCTAATTGTTGATTTTTGTAATCGGGTCCTTTGACTCATGCCTAAAAAAATAATCTTAATCATATTGCTCAAACTTTATTTGATACTTTTGGATACATTTTTAACATATTGGGGCATTATAGGAAATCAAAGTTATGGATTTTATCAAAGAAACAAATGTATGACCAAAATCCTTTTTTTTCATCCTAATCAACATTTCTTTCCATAAAGAAAGAAGTTGTTAAAATCAGAACATAATACAAATACTGCATACAAAAAATATCCACTTTTTACTCAGATTTTTATACTGTTTTGGTAACATGCTATGTCTGCAGAATGCAACCATTTATTCAGTCAAATATTTTGCATATTAAATGTGTTTTTTCTGGCATTTGTTTTGGTGTAATACTTTTGTCCAATTATCATATTTTTTAATATTAATGAAATTTTGATTTTTATCAAAAATATAGGTAGTAATTAATAAAATTTCTAAGGAAAGTCCTTGATAACAAATATTTCATGACTGAAAAGATTTTTGTTTGATTATAAGCATTTTTTAGAACCAATATAGAAAAATTTAGTATAAAAACTTTTTCCTATTTGGTAAGACCACATTTTTTATCTTATAAAATTTTATTCTATAAAGTAGCGTTCAATAAAAATACAGAATAGCACTTTGGTCATAAGTTTTGTTCCTGCATAAAATACAAGACTTTATAATGAATTCATACTATTGTAAGTTGCTTGGTTAAAAATTTATCCAACTGCATATGAATATCAGATACTTTAAGCTGTATGGTCATGATTAAGTTGTTAACCATGTGTTTAAGGACTCTTAGTTTACTTTGATCAATTCTTTACCACAAAATATTCTTTATAAAATGAAAACTGTCTTCAAAATAATAAAATTTCAATCTAGTCATTAAATTCTAAAATGTATATATGCCAGTAAATTTTTCACGACTAAGGTCACAGCTGTTTCATGTGTTTTGTTGAAAATAAGTGACTGTTTAGCTAGTGTTATACTACTAGTCAATAACTTATCACAGTTTAAGTAGATACTACTTTAAAAATTTTTAACAAATGTATTTATTTTATGCCTAAAGATCATGTACTGAGTTAACCTAATATTGTTTTATATAACAAAATATAAATAAAACATTGTAATGTACTAGAAAATATTAAATTATTTATTTTAATTCAAAAAAAACTAATTCTAATTATTTTATTTTAAATATATTAATAGCATCTTTGCCTGGTTCACAATTTTTATAATTTTTCAAAACACATTGTTTTATGTACAATTTTCTGCAGTTTTTAACTGTATTGCCTTCAAATAATGTAATATAATGTAATGGCAAAGGGAGTTAATAGTTAATATTACAAACTCATTTAAATGTTTAATTAATTTTAATTATATTGGAGGAGAATGTGAAGAATGAATCCTATTTTTTTATTCAAATAGCAAATAAAGCAAAGGCACATTAACAATATCAAATGTGTAAGTAAACAATACAAGAAATAATTTCTATAAGGTGCAGTCAATAAAAAAACTGAAAAAGTGGACAATTGTTTCCACCTGCACCCATTTCCACCTAACCTAACCCAGGAAGTAGTTGTTTTTTCATAGAAAACGGTCAAGCTTGGTATAGAAACTGTTAAGTTTCCTTACCCTGGGTTCAGGTGGAAACAATTTTCCACTTTTTCAGTGTAAGTAAATTTATTTCACCCAATATGTACTGGTACAAAATGCTTGTGAACTTTTTGTTCATTTACTTCTATTTAATTCTAAATAGGTAATGAAATAAGTGTATGGTTTTTATTGAAATTTTTCAAATAAGCATGAGTTTTATTTGAATACATTCAATTGGCCAAAAAATATTTATTGAACTACAACAATTTAAGGAATACTTTTTCAGATATTTGTTGCAATTCAACATAAAATTACTAAAATATCAGATGTTTCATTAAATAAGGAATTGTATTTAAATAATAACAAAATTTGGTTAATTTAAAAATTTTCAGTAAAAAACATATCAATATCAATAAGAAGTTTAGTTGACTGATTCGTCATTATCATTAATTACAATAAACCAAAAAGTTTATTTAAAATGATTGAATCCAATTAGTGGATTGCTTACTTGTTAATATGGTGATTTTATTTCACTGCTTGGTAAGTCATATTGTTTATAGTGAATCTGATGTTGATATTGTATCATACTGGTATTGTGTTTCTTGGGTATCGTTAATAAGTAGTACCCTAATTGATGTATAAAGTACTATTTTAATGTGTTAAAATTTATTTTAATTTGAATTTTAAAATAATAAAAGAATTGTTAGTTGTTAACATACATTCTATGAATAAGAGATTTTAGTAATTAAAATTAATGTTTATCTATTCCTTTGCAGGAATTGTAAACTTTTTGAATTTTTTACCTGTTTTGCATACCTCATCAAGTGTAAGCTGTAGATGTATCTTTTATGTACTACTACTAGTACTACAAAGTTCTATTCCTAGACATTTATTATAGTTACTTAACTTTCAAATGAGCCTTAAATATGCTACCATTTTCCAACTTGTATTTTTTACATGTTGGGTCTTTTGATTTAAATGATCAAGCAATTTGAAGGACCCATTTTTATTCATTTCTATTGATTTCACTACAATGTTGCATTTCTTTACTTCATTCTTCTTAAAATTTACTCAAAGATCCCTGTGATTTTTACCTGTTTGTATGTCTTATAACTTAATGTATAGTTTTAATAACGTAATACATTGCTATAATAAGCAACTAATGATATCAACGTCTAGCTGTACTAATACATTTACTCAAAGACATCAAATTGTGTAATTATAATATTAATATGTATAGATATGAAGTTTTTAATGATGTGCTTGAGTTATTGTATTAAAGTATATCAAATGTTAGTTTTTTCAAACTCATTTTTTTACAAAGAAATTAGCTGAGGTTAAATCATAAATATTCCCATTATATCAATCCGTATTCTTTTATTTTAACGAGTCTCACTATTTGTTAGTGATTATTCATAGTAAATTTATTACTCTTTAGGAAAAATATTACTCGATAAAAAATGATTATCTCTTAGATGAAATTGCAAAAAAAATATTTATATCATTAGAATTCTTAAAGTGTAATAAATTTGATGAAAACTTTCGTATTGAGTAAACACACCAAACAACAAGCTTTATGTGAAAGTGGGTATGCATTTGGATGTTTTCTATTGCAAGGTGCATTCACTTTGTAAGTTATAACCAATGCAAAATGTAAATGAGTTTGCGTTACAACATTGTTTTTACAATATTTAGCCATCAGAATAAATTGCAAATCTATAAGCTCCTTTTGAATTAAAAACATTTTATGTTTTTAGTTTGCGCGATAATGTTTTTTCCATTGAGGAGACCCTTTCTACCCTACAAGTCTACTGGCTGGTCCATGTCCAATACTGGACCAAGTAGCAATTAATGTAATTTTCAGCCAATTAAATTTTTTTGGTTTCATATCTGTTTTTATAATATATTCATTCAAGATCAGCCCTTGTCCAATACTTTGTTGTCACAGACAGCAGTTTTGTATTTGTATTTTATCTTCTGGATTAAAAGTTAATGGAACAGTTTTTTTTTTGATAATTTTGATGTGTGGTCAAAATTAATGATTGTTAACAATATTTTTATTGTTGATTTTAATCTTGTTTTGGCTTATAACGTAAACAGTAAAAGTTAATTTCCATTGCTGTGGAAAGACATCTGTGTGTTGTAATTTTAATAAAGTAAGATTAAATTTTCGCTGTAAATATTATAGTGTGTCTCTCGACTTTCAATATGTACCGTATTATAAGCAGGGACCACCGCAACAAGGTCCACCTAGGGGTATGCCAGCTCAAGGTCCACCTCCGATGCGCCCCGAATGGAATCGTCCACCTATGCAGCAAGGATATCCTCAAGGTCCGCCTCATATGCAAGGTCCTAACATGGGTCCGAGAGGTCCACCACCGATGGGACCTCCAGGAGCACCGCCACCGCAGGGTCCCGCGCCGCACGTTAATCCTGCGTTCTTCCAGCAAGGAGGAGGACCACCACCGCCGATTCAACACATGCCTGGACCAGGGCCTGGTATTGTAAAATTTTTAATTTTTTCTCTTTAGATGTGTAGGAACGTTTTATTTGAAATTGTATCTAAAGTGCTAGTCGCGTCTGGATGGCCACTCAGTTATTATTTTATTATTTACGGTCAGCTATATGAATTTCAACATTTTGCTCACCCAATTTTATTCGAAACAACATTGTTACAACGCTGCTGGTACATGAACTAAGAATCTCTTATAACTATTTTAACTTTAATTAAACAGTTATATAATTGGCCCTTGCAAATTAATACCTTATCACTGTATCATCTTTTGGATGATTTAAATTTTGTCCTGGATAATAAATTTATTTTAAAAAAGCAACTTTACTGTGGTAAAGTATATACTATCGTTGACTTCATTGGGAACTGTTACCTATATTTTTATCCAGGTTTATTAGTTAACGATACAGCGTTGTAAGGACAATAGACAAATTTGTTGTAAAGTTGGGTAAGCAATTGCGTGTTTTTATAGTATGAATCACTTTTATGAATTAAAATGCCTAATATGAATTTTAGAATACTTAACGAAGTTTGTTTGCTACTATTAGTTGGTGACACTAATACAAATTTCGTTAGGTATTAAAGGGAGTTAATTAATTCAAATTTGATGATTTTGAAATATTTTTCTTGTATCAACACTTCCGAATTATTTGATTAATAATTTTCAGTTAAAGGATGATACTTTATTTTGTTATTTGATTAAAAATGATAACATAATATGCGTCTATTGAGGCGAAAAAGCTTATTTAATATCAATTGTACCTTTACAAATTCAATAGTGATTCATAGTATTTTATTTATGTCTTGATTTGTTTTCATTACGTCAATATTTTTTTACATCGATTACATGTTGGTTTTGAAAGAAAAAAGTCGACACATTGTAAATAAAGCTAGTTTTGGATTATATAGCCGATTAATACTTTATGTACTATCAACTTTATGCTTATTTCTTTCAAAATGCAAAATTTTGTAAAGTGAAGTGGCTATCCGTTTTTTTTTTAGAAACGTACTGCATATTTTTTTAAAGTGTGGATCGTTTTTACCGAACTTTTTAGTCCTTTTAAAAAAACGGTTCAAAAATCATTTCGGCCAAACCCAAATTAAAACGTCACTAGAAAACGTTATACATTGTATTTAAGATGTTTACAATAATTTGGTACTATTTTAATTATTAGTTTTTTAATGAATTTTAATTTATCTCATGTTTTTAATTGACTTTAAATAGACCTTTTTTGGCAGTAGAAACAGCATAAATAAAAAAAAACTAAACATAATAAAATCTTAAAAATTTAAAGTACAGTCTAGTTGTTGCATTTTCGATTTTTACTATTTAATTATAAAATAAATTGAATCGTTTTCTGGAATACTAGTGCCATTTTAATTTGACCATGTATACGCGTTTTAAATCTACATTTTTAAAATACCCTGTTTTTAAAAATGGGATTAGTTTGTCTAATTTCATTGCTAAACACATTTTGAGAATGTATGTCATATTTGGAAACTGCTTGGTAATTTTTTATTATAGTTAATTTGAAAAGTTTATGGTAGTTTTGATTAGGATACTATATTATCAATTGACAGAATTCTTTGAAAGTGCAAAATTTCCAATATTTGTTCATTGCTAAGAAACAATGGTGGTACTTTCTTCTTACTTTTTAAAATGAAAGTTGTTTAAGAATTTATTTTTATTATTCATTTTTCATTCATTTTTATTATTTATTTATTCTAGCTGTTTATATTATCACTTGTAAATTTTTAATATTGTGGGGATGTGCTCACAACAATTAGCATAAAATTAAACTTGTTGATTATCTTCTGTGGACGAATGAGTACAGAGTTGCGGTTGTATTATATCAGTTAATTATTATTGTGGTCATTTCTTTCCAGGTATCTTTTTATAAGGTATACAAATTCCAAATCACTAGTCAAAGGTGATTTCTGATCAAGGATGTTATCAGATTCTTCTGCATTGTTATCCTTTCCCTCCCTGAATATTAACTATTTTTAGCGATCCTTATTAGTTGACTTTATTAAACTAATTGGTCCAAGTAATCTCTAACTGTTAGACAAACATCAACTCAAATGAGATCCAGTCTAATAGATTATTGTGTTCCTCGCCATAGGCCATTCTTTGATTTCAAATCATAGGCTTTTAGCATACTGAAATTCGCTCGTTTTATTTAGGCGCAATTAGAGGCATGACACTCCTAGTGGATAGGTCAAAAATGAGTTGTTTCACTTGTCTTACAGCTTTTCTACCCTATTTACACAACTTTCCTACCTTTTTTACACAACTTTCCTACCTTTTTTACACAACTTTCCTACCCTTTTTACACAACTTTCCTGTCACTGTAAATGCTAGTCTACGTAGTTGTTATCAAAACAACCACTGACCTTTTAAAACACCTGGTACAAGTTTGCGATGGATCTAAATGGATCATTGCGTATGGAATCTACTACCAACTTCTAGTGTTTTTTTGGGAATCAACATTTATCATGCTAAATTATATACCGCTCCTTCCAAAGCCTTGGTGTTTTTCTACCTAACAGAAGAACCTTGAAGCTCTTTGTTATTTCAATTGTGTTATAGAATTCACATCATATTGATAGATCTTTAAGAGTATACTGAAAATTCTGTACAATAGTCAAGGTAAATCTAAGGTGTTTGACTACAGGGGGCTAGTTTTCTTTTTGTATCCTTTCCAACTTTTTTTGTCATGCCACTTTGATATTGTTTTAATAGTTGGTAAAACTACAAAGCGAATTGGGTGAAACCTTGATTATTATGGTTTCTTTGAGTTTTTATGTCTAAATATTTTATTAGCTAATTATACACTGGTTATATTATTTAGTCAAATGGTGGTTGTTTAGTTTTCACAAATTCACAGCAAAATTAAAAGTCAAGTTTTCATGTTAAAAAGAAAACAGTTACCGAATTTTAAAGAAAGTTTTGAATTCTTTTTAATATAACTTGGCACGTCAAACTTAATTAAATGTGTGTTTATAGTTTTAAAATTTTAATTGACAAACTGATCTCAAATTTAATAGTTATATCTACATATTGGTAAATGCCGTGGTCAAAATATTAATCTGACTATTAAGATTTTCGTTTTGTTTTAATTAATTTGTCTGTATTCGGACTCAGTGGTCGTCCAAATGATTTTAGTAATATGAATGTCCCTCTGTTTATATATAATTTATGTTTAAAGTGGTTTTATGCGCGTGTAGACATACTTGAACATATACATCGGAGAATTAATTATTGAATGCGGATAGAAAGGTAAATAGTTAATTACTAAACTAAGTTTATTCTATTCATTATTTAAACTTCGATTTATCAAACTTTTTCAAATTACTAGCTTAGATTTTAATTTATAAAAGTTTATATAAGTCCAAATGTTTTACCAAAAAAAACTGTGATTATTTGAACTTCATCTGTGATAAAAATAACGTGATAGTTTTGCAAATACTGTATTTTTAAACCTTGTTAAAGTTGGTTGTATTCTAAAGATTTGTAATGCGCCTTTTCTTGTCAATTTTTCCACATATTGGATTAAAAATAAAGTATTTTTTTGTATTTAAAAAAAATGTGCTTATATGGTTTACAGAAAAGTCCTAAAAATTTAAATTGAAAACACTGTTAAAATATAAGCCTGAAATTTTAATTTATCATTAGTTTGATTTTAACTTTTATACAATACATAGATACTTATCTGTACATCTATGTCGAAAACTGATCAAATTCACACGGACCGGGATAATAAACTTGACAGTTACTCTGTCGAATTTTTATTACATTAAACGTAAAATAATTTTATTATACAAATTTTTACATGAACCTGGTAACTACTTTCTAAGGTGGGTTTAAAATTATATGTGTAAACTAGAAAATATATTTAAAGTGAAATAATATCAATATATAGTCATTTTTTTTTCGGTGTCAACGGTTTAAGGGTTTGCAAAGAATTTAAATCGAGTTGTTTCGTGTAGAGGACGTGTGCAACGATGAATTTAAACTATCTGCACATCAAATGATGCACCTTAGACAATATTTGTTAGAATCTAATTATTTTTTGGAATAAACTTAAATGAAACTATATATTTTTTCCAAAGCTGAGCCTCAATAATGTTTCAAAACATTGATCTAATTTATAGCATATATCATGATGTACTGATGGTTTATACTAGTCGTTACAATCCGAAAAATTCCACAAACGTTTGTTATAATTTAATATTGCGTTACAAAAAAAGTATTTTTGTATAAAAAACCATGACGCTAAGTTTCATTTTTTGATGTAAACTTTGGTTGTGGTTTTTTTTTTAAATTTTTAGATGTTATATCACTTTCTTCGTCAAAATTTTCGGTTTTATGCATTCAAGTAATTTTAATATTGTAATTCTAGTATTATCCTCGTTATCTCTTACGTATATTATACTGACTCGGTTTTGACGTTGAATTTTTATTATTAATTCGCAATAAACTACTTACATTTTCCATGTTTTAAATAATGCGGCAAAATGTCTTAATATGTACATTTTAAATAGCAATTTTTCCCTGTTTTTGTCATTCAATTTTTGAATTAGAATAGGGTTTTATGTTTATTTAAACTGAAGAGTATTTTGTGTAAATTTTTCCTGTTTAATATATTTATATTGAAAAAAAAATAATAAAATACATCAAATACTTACGGTTTATTTATTGTGTTTTATTTTAAATATTCTTGTATTTCATATTTAAATCGTAAGCATGCTCATTTATCTATATAATAGACATATTTTAAATAATTCGAATGTACTAAATTGTATTATAATGCTGTTGAAATCAATATTGCAGTCATGCCGCCTCAAGGGCCACCACAAGGTCCTCCTCACGGACCTGTTGGACCACCGCACGGTCCTCCGATGGGTCCGGCCAACGTTCCACCTCATGGTCCGCCTCATGGTTATGGTCCTCCAGCATCTATGCCGCAACCTCCGTACGGTGGTCCGCCTCCTGATCACCGCTCCGACATTCCTCAGTTATCAGAACAAGAATTCGAGGACATTATGTCGAGGAACAGAACAGTTTCTAGTTCGGCAATTGGTAGAGCTGTATCAGATGCCGCTGCCGGGGAGTACGCTAGCGCCATCGAAACTCTAGTTACAGCGATATCGCTCATCAAACAATCCAAAGTCGCAAACGACGATCGCTGTAAAATTTTAATCAGCTCGTTGCAAGATACTCTACGCGGCGTCGAAGATAAGAGTTACAGTTCCAGCCGAAGAGATAGATCCAGGTCAAGGGATCGTTCTCACAGAAGAACAAGAAGAGATAGATCGTCTTCAAGATACAGAGATAGAAGCAGGGAAAGAGAACGCGAAAGGGATAGAGACCGTGAACGTGAAAGAGATAGATATTATTCTGATAGATATAGCGAAAGAGATAGAGACCGTGACCGATCCAGGAGCAGAGAAAGAGCCGACAGAGAAAGAGAGAGAGATTACAGAGATCGTGAACCAGAAGAAGCGTAAGTTAACATTTTAATTTTTAATCGAAATTTATTGTTCTAACCCCTTCTCTGGAAATGCATCTTACTAATAACATTAAGCAGTGAAACTTTTTAACAAAACTTTCATTTTTATTTGAAAAATTAGCTTTTTAATTCAATGACAGCTGTTTTGATAAACTATGAGGTTGACAAATAGAAGCTAAATTTTGTTTGTGTTGAAGGTAGCTACCTGATGTTGATTAAGCAGAATTAAGACTAGACCAAGTATTGAAGTGATAAGACACAACAATATTAAGCCTTGATGTTATTATCCAGGAGAATCCCTTGGGGAAACAGATGCCATGAGTTAAAAAGCTAATTTTTATCACAGTTGGGTTGTAATTATGTACAGTCGGCTTTAGAATAGCATATACATGTTAAATGTGAATTTCCTTTACCTACCGAAGTTATAAAAATGCCCTGCTTCAACAAGATAGGAGTGGCAACTTTTAAAACGCCTACATTAAATGGTTTTTGGGGATTAAGTTTATTTACAAGGGGCGGTCATGTCCCGAATAAATAGGTCTATCTACAAATTCACACAAAATAATAATATCTACACATTTTCACACCACAGAGGTAGAATCCTAGGCTTATTTCTTTAAGTGTGCTTTCTTGTATAACTAAAGCGAATCCAAAAACATTTTTAAGCATAATAAATTATATTTATCAAAAAAAACAAGTCTGTTGTTTATAAAAAATAATTTATTTTACACAAAGAACAATAAAACAACTAAATATTTGATTATTATATCTATGTTTATTAGATATTTATTACATTTTTCACACTTTCGTTGACGGCTCATTCTTAAAATGTATTGTTACATAATGATTTTTACCACCCTATTTATTTACTAAATAAAATATAAAATAAATAAATGTAGGGTCATTTTGATCCGAACGTAACAGAAAAACTTTAACAAAAATTCTTTTAGAATATTAAATTCAACATAAAAACAATTAAAATTAGTAACATCAAGAATGACTAGAAACTGTTGGAGATTCAAAAATAAATATTTTTCTATTTTATCTTTCATTTTATGAAATGTTATTTATTACACCTAAAAGAAGGAAATATAAAAAAAATGTTTTGAAAAGGGATTTTAATCCCAAATTAACATTTATTATCGAGGGTTCCAAACTAAGTGAAGTGAAAAAGGAATCAGTAGAGAGGTTGCAATAAAAAACAAATAAAATCGTACAATTACAGGCAATTTGTCAATAAAATAACTTATGCTGCAAACATTAAAGATGTGGGCGTGGACACTGTTTAACTGATTTCAAATTTATTGTTATTTAAACCGTGATTGGTTATACACAATAAATAGGTCATCCTTAAAATTAATTCAATGCAAGCGATTTGAGTTTGAAAATGTATATGCTATTCTGAAGCCGATAGTATGTACCTATATACGAAACGGAATCTTTGAGCTTAATGAGGGAGTCCCCTAGCACTTCCACTACAAAATTTTTAGGTCAAAAATGGGGGTATGTTTTCTAGGCCATTTTGTTCACTTGTGAAATAGAATCACTATATTTTTACATTTGAAGTAATTTAAGCACTTCCTCAGTACATACTTTTGCAAAATAAAGATTTTTAATTAATTTTGGGGGAAAAATGTCATTAGCAGTGATTTTAGGTATATTTGTGTGTTTTTAGCCACCATTTACATTAGTAAATATTGACAGTTTAAGTTAGTTCTCATTGGTCGCTTTACTAAGAAATTTCTGTTGGCACCAATAATAGCGAAAGATGTAAAAAATTAACATATAAATCACAAAAATCAACACAAACTAATAACAGCTTCTAAGAAAAATATAAACAAAGAAAAAATCAAAATAATAAGTGACAACGACAACTGAAACTTATTAATGTTTGCATAAAATGTCAACTCTGCATTTTTTATATCTTTCGCTATTATTGGTGCAAACAGAAATTTCTTAGTAAAGTGACCAATGAGAACTAACTTTAACTGTCATTTTTTACTAATGTAAATGGTGGCTAGAAACACTCAACTAGATTTACCTAAAATCACTGCTAATGACATTTTTCCCCCAAATTTAATTAAAAATCTTTATATTGCAAAAGTAATGTATGTACACGGGAAGTGCTTAAATTACCTCAAATGTAAAAATATAGTAATTCTATATCACACAAGTGAACAAAACGGCCTAGAACCTAGAACCTAACCTAACCCTCATATTTGGCCTAAAAATTTTGTAGTGGTATTGCTAGGGGACTCCCTTATTTTCACCGGTTTCTAGAAGTTTGATTAATTTAAAACTTTGCGCTTTAGGAAGGTTTAAGTGGAATTTTAAGGTTCTCGTGACATTAAAAGTGGAAAATAAATATACAGGGTGGGTAAAAAAGGATATACAGTATACAGGTGGAGAATACATAGTTTAAGAATTTTTTTTTAGTATTAAAAAGCAATTTTAGGGTTTTCGGGAGAGTTTAAGTGGAAAATAAAGATACAGGATGGGTTCAAAAGGATTTACAGTATACAGTTTAGGATTTTTTTTTAGTTTTAGTAACGTATGTTACAGTAGTAGAAGCTCGAACAATCGATCATGATTAATCACCCCAAATTAAATTTAAGTTATTGAAAGAATAATTCCATTCAGAGTAAAAAGCGTTTTACTCTGAATTGAATTATTCTTTCAAAAACTTAGTTTTGTTATATAGTATCATTGTTTATTGTTCTTATTTTAATTTATTAATTCCTTTAACGAAGTACTTATTTAATTATAGGCTTATGAATAATCCATTTTGTGAGTGTGTTAAATGTTATATTTTGGATTTTTCATCTCCTCTGAAAATAAAAAAATTAATGTTGTTTTTATATGTGAAAACTCTTTTTTTATTTTTCAGAGATAAAGAAAAATCTAAAGTGTAAGTATACACAACTACTCTAAGAATCATCTGAATAATTTTTTTAAAGGAAAATAATCCTTGTTTAGTTTACGTTTCATTAAAGTAATTGCTTTTATTATATTTTCTTTCCATAAATGCTTCAAATTTTGATATTTAAAAAAATAGAAATCCATAGGTAAATATTATTACTTAATAAACGGTTACTTCACAGCTCCCGTGTCTCTAGGTCTAGAAATAAATCTCCTGATCCGGTAGAAGCCAGCACAGATGTACCGAAATCGTCAAGATATTACGAAGACAGATATCGCGAGCGAGAGCGAGAAAGTCGAAGGGAAAGTGATCGTGATAGAGAACGTGACAGAAGAGGTGATGACAGTCATAGGTCTCGACATTAACTTGTAATATTTATATAGTTGTGTTGTAGATTACAGAAACAAACATTTAAATTGACAAATAATCTATTAAATTTTAACGTGGTTAGACTGCAAATTAATTATTTCGTTAAAATAATTTTTATATCTCACGCTGTATTTGTTAATTTTTCACGGAAAATATTTGTGGTTATCCGAAATATGTTGTCAATTGAAACGATTGTATCTGTTACATACTTTGAAAATATGTTTCTTTTTAAATTGGTACTTTTTTTCATGTACTAAACTTTATAATGGTTTTTACTAAGTAAGTTATAATGTATTAAGAATCTGCTGTTTATGATTTCTGTGTGTCGTAATATGAATTTCAGTTACGTATTCGTAATTTCATTGCGCATTAAGTCGAATAAAATGGAAGTTTCAATAAGCAAAAAAGTCTATATGATCATGTGTAATAAAGTAAGATGGCAATTTTCATTATGCACGTTTATTCCTTTAAGAAATCGATTAGAATTGTTGGTAAATAGTTAGAGTACTTTCTAAATCTAAATTTCTAGAAATTATTAATTACAAAATTTACCTTAAACTTTATAAATTTTAAACATTTTGCTGAACTTGCAAATGATCTCTTTAAGAATAGTTGTCTATTTGAATTTGTTTTAACGATTTTTTATAGGAATGTGACGGAAAAATGTTTTATTTTCATTACCTCGACCCCTTGTGGTTTGCTATTGTTTAATTTAAAACTTATTAAATTACAACTTGTTTCAATAAAATTGCCTGATGATGAATATTTAAGACTGAAACTAGTTGCAACTATTAGGAATTTTTGAATTAAACATTTGTGGGATCGACTTTGTGTTTCCTTTGAACCTTTTTGGATTATACCCACATTAGAGACATGGATGGCCTTCATGATTTATGGTTAATTAGAAAAAAAGATGTTTAACGACAAATGTTATTTCTACAACCACTCGTTAAGAGAGTTGTACACTTGTACACATCTAGGATAAAAAGAGTAGATTGAACAAATTCCAATGCAGTATTAACCTAATAAATTGTGACAAAATCACGCTCTTTTTAAAAAATGTGTATAACAAAAAAAAATAGTTAAAAAATGAGCCTATTTTATAAATAAAAGACATTTCTATTAAACAAAACTTACATTTTTTTCTATGAATATTTTATTCGAATAAAAATAACATAAATGGATTTATCCATGTTAATATTAGGAATTGGCAAATTTTGATTAATAGAAATTGTAGAGTTAATTTTCATCCAAAAAATAAAGAGTTTTTCAAATTGATTAATAGTCAACTTTATTGATAATTATCTGGAGTCTGATAAATCTTGATAAAAATCTGGAATTTTGCAATATTGACGCTATTTTCGAATTTTACGTGGTCGATTTAGTGGGTCCAGACTATTTTCATCAAAAAACAACATTGAAAGGTATTTGCCCTGCCATTTTCTAAAGTAAAAAATATGGAAAATAGGGTTTTTTAAGACGCTGAATCGACTGGTATAATCAGTTTGTTTGATTGAATGTGTAGAACACAGATAAATCTGGGTGGGAATGTATCGGGCGTAAAATCATGCCCCTAAAGCTCAAAAATAGTCAAATTTGTTAATTAGAATTTTGAAATTTTGACGCTATTTTCGTGTTTTACGTGATCGATTTAGTGGGTTCAGCAGAATATGTTCATAACAAATAACATAATTAAGATTATGAGTAAAATTCGAAGGCAGCAATTCCATTTTCCAAAGTGAAAAAATGTCCTTGAAAATGCCTTAAAATATGGAAACTAGGGTTTTTTAAGACGCTGAATCCACTGGTGCAATCAGTTGTTCGAAAGGATGTGTAAAACAATGATAAATCTGGGTGGGAATAAATTGCGGGGTAAAATCATGGCGTAAAACTCAAAAGTAGTCAATTTTGGTTATACGAGGGTTGTCTGAAAAGTTTCCGACCTCAACATAAAGATGGCAGCACTCGTAAACAAAAGTTGGGGAATGTGTTTGCGCATGCTTTGAAAGGTACCCACTAAAATTTTAGCCATTTTGGACGCGCAGTTGTTGTTTGACAATCATTTAAGTGAGTCGATGTGAGTGTTTTTATGAAAATGGAAAAAATCGAGTATCGAGCTGTTGGACTCTGCACCATCATCTACCACCGTGAAATTTTCGGCTGCTGAATTTAAACGTAGCCGTACCAGCTTGGGTGACGATGAACGTTCGGGACGTCCAAAAACTGCAACCACTGACGATAATATCACTCAAGTTCACCAAATGGTGCTAGAAAACCGTCGAATTAAAATTAGAGAGATAGCAGAGGCTATAAACATGTCCAAAGAACGTGTTTGTCACATATTGAATCAATATTTAGGCATGAGAAAGCTGTCCGCGCGTTGGGTACCGCGTTTGCTCACTTTGTGTTTGAATGAACATTTCCAACTGTCTGTTGGCGCAGTTTAGGCGCAATAAATCAGAGTTTTTGCGCCGATTAATTACTGTAGATGAAACTTGGATACACCATTATACTCCAGAAATAAAAACACAGTCAAAACAATGGACTGCGAAGGGGGAATCGGCTCCAAAAAAAAAACAAAGGTTGTTACTTCGGCTGGGAAAGTGATGGCAACTGTTTTCTAGGATAGTCATGGAGTTATCTTACTCGATAATCTTCAAAAAGGAAAAACCATTACAGGAGCATCATTATTTGACAAGCTGAAGCAAGAAATTGCGGAAAAACGGCCACATTTGCAGAAAAAAAAGAATTTTGTTTCACCAAGACAATGCGCCGTCTCACACCTCAGCGGTTACCATTGCGAAAATCCACGACTTACTGTTTGAACTGCTTGACCACCCTCTTTACTCACCAGATCTAGCTCCAAGCGACTTTTTTTTGTTGCCCAAGCTAAAAGTTGCGCTCTGAGGACAGAGATTTTCGTCTTATGAGGAGGCCATCACCTTCGTAAACAACTATTTTGCAGAGAAAGACGCCGAGTACTATTTGGACAGGTTAAAGAGATGGGAGAAGTGTATAGACTTACAAGGAGACTATGTAGAAAAATAAAAGTTAATTTGAAGAAACAATGTCTAGTATCTTTGTTAGGTCGGAAACTTTTCAGACAACCCTCGTATATGGAATTTTGCAATTTTATCGCCATTTTCCAATAAAATTAGATTCTAGAATGACAAAACTATTTCATAAGTAATAGATGGTTCGGTATACACATAGCTATCAAAACATATATAGCGTATACAATATTATATACATCTATTCCTTTGCCTTACATAATTCCGTTTCCATATTAGCGTATGGCTTTGACCGCATATCCAACTACTCATTTACAAATATGCATCAAATAGCACGCCTAAAATTAACATGATTGCCAAATTAATTTTCCACTAAATCCAAAAACGATATGGAAAAGCTATCCCAAAGACCAGAAAATGGCGGAATATAAAAAATTAACAATCTGGCTTTGAAGGACCATTGAATTTTTTAGAATGGTCTTTCAATAACGCAAGAAAAATAGCTGTCACAATCGGCAATCCTATTACTCTTATCCGTAGTGCAACTACTGACCACTTAGTAATAAGGATGTGGGTAGAAAGTGTCTAGTCGTGCGGCACTACAAATATTTACTTGCGTTTCTAGTAAACTCGATTGTCTCGCTTGTAAATACTTGTAAGTAAACCTTCGATCTGGAAAGTAAACTCTACACTTTATTCACGTCAGTTTGTTTGAGGTATAAAATAATATTTACTCAGTAAAAGATCACCTTTATTCACCGATTTTGCATTAGAAAAAATCTTGAAATATTTATTTTTCATTGTAAATTTGAGCATATATTTGGGATAGTTTTCGATTAGATCTCGAAAGCTGTTTTAACAGGTAATCATTACAGTGACTGTACTACTAACAGTGGCGACAATCGATATATCGATTTTGATTGAACAACACTCCCAAACACCCAATTTTTAGGTATAGTTTCTCATAAAGTACGAAAATAAATTATATTTTCTTAAAATACTTTAAAAATAACGATTTTTAAAAGAAACGTTTAAATTCTCTGTCCTAATCCATCAAAAAGCTTGCCTCTTAATGGCGTAGGGGCGGGGCTAATCGCCGCTTGTCCCCACTTTTAGTAGTGCAGTCACTGTAGTAATCATGACCAGCAAAACAATTTTTAAGTGGGAACCACCATTTGTACCTACTCTGATCATTATGAGTTTCATCGTGCTACTTCTTCTTATATAAATGTTAACCCGAAGAAAACAAAAAGCGGGAGAAGACATATTGAATTTGCCCCTGGTAGGAAAATAGCATAAATCTTTTGCTATTTTCATATATCTACATCGCTTCCCTTTTTTCTATTTTATATATAGGGTTGTACGTTCCCATGTATATAGCCACCCAATCAGGTTCTGATAAGAGATTAAGTGACAGTGATTAATTAAGAACATTACAAATAAAAAATTTTAAACAAAACTTCACTATATATTTAAAAAATTGCTCTTTTATCTCAATGGCAACTGTTTAGCTAAAAACTAGCATCGTTTCTTTGCTTTACCTTCTCTTTCTCTTCATTTTTTTCTGTTCTTAACCTTCTCCCATCATTTTGTTACGGTCATTTTCCTTAGGTCTCCAACTACTTGGTCCTCCCATCTTAACTTTGACCTTTTTTTGCTTTTATTCCTGTATTCCATTTTGTTATTCGTTTAACTATGGAGTTCTCTTTCATTCTATTTATGTGGCTGTACGCATCTTATTATTTTTTATTTCATTCTTCCTTATTATTTTCCTTTCAAAAACTTGTAATTTTCCTAATCTTTTTATGATAGACATACATTTTCTGTACCTTTTGTCACCACAGGTCTAATCAAAGTTTTATATAGCCTTAGTTTTGATTTCTTACTTATTCCTGTGTTTTTAATTATACTTTGATGCTACTTTTTCCATTTAACAGTTCCCTGTTTTAATAATATTTCTGCTGCACCACTTTAGGATTTAGGACAAGCTTATGAGTAGAGGAACATATTGGTAGGAGTCTTACCGCGCGGAAAAGTCCCCTAGCGGAGATATAAAGGAAAATCAGATAACACATTTACCCATTGAAAATACATTATAAAACAGGTTATCTGATTCTAAGCTATCCTAATCTAAGATAATAAATAGGGGAATTTTTTAGTGGGGGCAGGTAGCCTTATGAAATGGAAGGTCAAAAAAAAATTTTAAGTAAAATATTTTTCATCGATTCAATTCAGCTCTTC
Source organism: Ophraella communa (assembly GCA_035357415.1). Classification (NCBI taxonomy): domain Eukaryota; kingdom Metazoa; phylum Arthropoda; class Insecta; order Coleoptera; family Chrysomelidae; genus Ophraella; species Ophraella communa. The sequence goes on along the minus strand of CM068989.1, from coordinate 9,299,743 downwards.
AACTTAAAAAAAAATATAGGAATTAAGGAGTTTTCTATCACCACAGGACAGTGACCCATCGGTTAGGGCCCTGGCATGTGGTGCCTCTAGTCGCAGGTTCGAGTCGTGGTTGTGACTCACATTTGCGACCATTAATTGCAATGAATGAGTGATGATATAAGTACTAATGAGTGTGTTCTGCTTACAGATGGAGTACAATCTGATTAGGTTAGGTCAGGATAGATGCTAGGTTAGGTTAGGTTGCTAGGTTCAGATAATGTATTTTCAATGGGTAAATGTATTATCTGATTTTCCTTTATATCTCCGCTAGGGAGCGTTTCCGCGTGATGGGACCCCTACCACTATGTTTACATCTTCATAAGCTATCCACCCATATGCACGCCCTAAAAAGTGCAGCCCTTTTGATTTACTTTGGTTTATTATTTACCCTCTCTTATTAACTTCTTCAATAATCTTCTGCAATGTTTGTTCCAGCGTTCTTCTGTTTCGCGCGATTACAGAGGGCTTTATTCATATTACTAATTATAATTGTAAATTTTGCTTGATAGTAGTAGGTACATTTGGTTTCAAAACTAGATGTACGGCATATGAATTTAGTTGTTGGTAGAAAATTAAGAGAAACCCCCCTACGTAACTACAACTATACATGCTATTGGGCGTTCCTACTACATGTTCGAACATTTTATGTATTTGTCAATTTTGGGTAAATGATTTTTCAAGTTGTAAAAACGTGATAAGTGAAATTTGAAGATTTAAACCCAAATGATAAGAGAACCTCTATTAGTTGCGCATGTTGGAGTGCTCGTTCCCTGTGATCACTGCTTCGTGGGTGAATTTGTAAATTAAACAAACGAGCTTTTTTAAAATAATCTTTAATCTATTTAATGAACAAAAAATAAACAATACATAGGAAAAATATAGTTTAAATATAGCCTTTCATTTACATAGTAAAAATTAAGATAAATTTATTGAAGTCTTAACACCATGAGTTTTTTTTGTGTGTAATATTCATCGGTTCGAAAGGACCAGCTTTGATTCGAGGGCCACAAATAACTAATATAGTGCTTGCAAAAAATAAAAAAAAATATTCAAAATTCTCAATAAGTGAAATTTTAATTTTGTAAATAAATATCAACATAGTTTCCACATGGATATGTGGTGAGTTGTTTGCATCGGTCGTTTTTAGAATATTACACAGTATATTTGAAAATGATAAAAAATTATAAGCGAGTATCTTCGATTACCATTAACAAACAATAGTGAAGACGTTTTAAAAGACGTTCATCAACAAAGTTTGACAGGAGATCCGTAACGATTCCAATTATACTAAAAAACATCAAAAATCACCTTTAAAGTTTCTACTTTTAAAGCAATTTTCCCTTTTTATTTTTCTTTATTGCACCTATAAAACATCTAACAAGTTTACCATCAATCCTTGGAATAAAAAAATGTGTCAACAAACTGAAAATGTCAAGTAAAACTTTCTGAAACTGATTTTAATACTAGTAAAAGCAATTTTAATATTTCTACTAATACTTTTTTGTTGAGAAACGTTTTTAAACGTCTCCATGTATCTAAGAACACGATACGATGGGTAAGAAATAAAATCTATATATACATACAACTTTTACGTGCTACAAGTGATTTGATACAAAAATTTTTTTCAACCGATCTAATTATTGGCAATTTAAAACCTATATAATCAAATCGACATGTAGCGTAACATAATTTTTAAAAAAACGTTGGAAAATTTCATGTACATAATTCTTCCTAACTTAACAAAATTCAAAACCCAATATTGATTATCCAAAACATTAATTTGTACTTATTTACATGAAAAAACATTTAAGATAGATATAAACATCTAATATATTATATATATACTGTATGTCTGTAGTATATTTTTCAGTCACCCTTAAAGTAAAGAAAAACAATGATACAGGTGATTATAAAATTTTCAATATGGACATAAATATAACGAGTAGTATAAAATATTTTCCATTTGAAACATTTTAACATCACTGGATATTTCTTTTCCATTTGATATAATTTTTATTTTGGAAGGATTACTCGTGCTAATTATGAAATAAATAATATCGATGGATGGATGAATTCATGGAGCTTAAAATGGTATTTACAGAACTACCAAAATACTCAAGATTCTTTTGGATTTTTTAATTTCATAAAATCAACCGACAGATTTTTAGTAAATGCAATAGAGATTGAAGAAATTGTGAAAATGCAAACAAAAACAACATTTTTTATAACCAAACTGTTTGAAACTGTATAAATTTTACCCTTTTACTTGCCTAGTTGTGATAATTTTTTTTAGAATTTTATACAGCCATTTTAAAGATATTATATAACTGAAACCTGAGTATTTTTAGCAATCCAACAAATATGACATGATATATACTTCAAAATACAATTTTTCCATAAACTTTTTCTCATAATTTTATTGAGGAAACTCAAATATATATATACTTAAGTAATACGTTATTTTGTATTTATTTTTTTTTCTTGAAATATTGTTTAACACTGAATTGATTTAATCAATCTCGTAAAATCTAAAACGATTTTCCTGGAATAATTTTTACAGACAATTTGTTCCAAATTATTTCATCGGAGTGAGGATATGTACATTATTTTTTTTGAAAATATGTAGCGCTAGTGGCATCAAGTCTTGTAAGAAATTAAATCCAGGAAAATATTTGGAGTTTCTGTACCTTGATTTGCTATATTCTACAATTATTTTCTTTGTACAATTCAACTAAATATTGAAATAAAATAAACCATCAAATCAACTTAAAGTGCAAAACGATTTAGTGAATGATTTCATAACGTAAGCTTAAAATTTGGACAAATCTGTTTTATTTGCGGTTTTCGTTAAAATAAGTGGGTTAGCCAATTAAATGTTTTTATTCAAACAAAAAATTGCACTTTGAGTGGTAAATATGGGCAGCAGTAACTGTTTTTGATTCTATGACAAATTTAATCCTTTGAACTAACAGATTTTTGATACATTTTTAATGAGGGAGTCCTTTAGCACTACCACTACAAAAATTTCAGGTCAAAAATGAGGGTCTGTTTTCTAGGCCGTTTTGTTCACTTGTGTTATATAGAATTACTATATTTATACATTTGAAGTAATTTAAGCACTTCCCGAGTAGATACTTTTGCAAAATAAAGATTTTTAATTTATTTTGGGGGAAAAAATGTCATTAGCAGTGATTTTAGATATACTTATATCTAGTTGAGTGTTTCTAGCCACCATTTACATTAGTAAATATTGACAGTTAAAGTTAGTTCTCATTGGTCGCTTTACTAAGAAATTTCTGTTTGCACCAATAATAGCAGACATATGTAAAAAATGCAGAGTTGACATTGTTTGCAAACATTAAGTTTCAGTTGTCGTTGTCAGTTATACAGATTCATTTATCTATGTGCATCTTGATATTTTCTTTGTTTATATTTGTTTTTTTAAGAAGCTGTTATTAGTTAGGATTCCCACTTACAAAAAAAATGTATCACGATGTTTGAAATGGATTGAGTTAACTGGGAACAAGAACCTTTTACCACAAAAGAAAACAAATGTAAACAAAGAATAAATCAAGATCAAGATGCACACAGAAAAATGAATCTGAATAATAACTTACAACGACAACTGAAACTTAATGTTTGTCGCTATTATTGGTGCAAACAGAAATTTCTTAGTAAAGCGACCAATGAGAACTAACTTTAACTGTCAATGTTTACTAATATAAATGGTACTAGAAACACTCAACTAGATAGGTATATACCTAAAATCACTGCTAATGACATTTTTTCCCCCAAAATTAATTAAAAATCTTTATTTTGCAAAAGTATGTACTCGGGAAGTGCTTAAATTACTTCAAATGTAAAAAAATTGTAATTTGTGAACAAAACGGCCTAGAAAACAGACCCTCATTTTTGACCTAAAATTTTTGTAGTGGTAGTGCTAAAGGACTCCCTCATTTTGACATCAAACGTGTCAAAACATCTTTAAATATCTATCAGGTTGATTATGACATTTTTCTCAATACTCTATAAGCGGTTAGAATTGAAAGAAAAGTTAACGAATCACTTTTTGAAACTATGACTTTCTCTAATGACATTATCTTGATCTATCTAAAGATAGCTGAATATATAAATGTTTTTTACAAGAAATTATTAGGGAAAAAATAGGTTTATGATCCCACAATATCACCAGATTGGTTATCGTATATATGATCCAAATTTTAGCTGTACACAAATAAAATATACAAATTAACGTTTATTTTAAATAAAAAAATTAATTGCTGACATTTTCGTGTAATATTCTAAAATAAGATAAATAATTTTTTTTGTTAAAAAACGTTCGAGATAAAAGCATTACTATTCGAAAATATTCTGTACGCCGTTCGGTAGAATACTAATTAAATTTTTATTGACAAAAAACAGTTAATAAAGAAATAAATAGATACAGTTATAAAAGTTGAAAGCAAAACCCTTGTTTAAAAAAATAATTCATATAATACCAGTATTACAAATAGACAGTTACACAGTTACAACGCCATCTAGCGAATAATAGCAAAACGAATATAAAAATTTTTACAGTAAATCAGAGAATTTTAATAAAAATAATGCTTTTGTGTACGTAAAAATTATATTTTCTTTCTTCTAACGAACAGCTTACTTATTTATTTATAGCGTAACAGCTAGCACATATAATATTATTCATATTCCAGCACTTATCGATATTTTAAAAACTTTTTAACAATAAAAAAAATTGCATTTTAAGTTATGACGGGAAAATTTTAAGCTTTTAGTATACTGAAACGGAGAACACTTATTGAAAACATTGAACTGTGCTGGCTTAAGTCAAATAGGGCTTTGGATTTTAATTACTCCGTCTGCAACATTAGAAAGCAATTTTTTGTGAAACATTTGTACAATAAAACAAAACTAAATTATTAATCTGAAAATTTAACAATTAGAAAAAAGTTACGTTTAGTTTTAGTTCTATTTATTCGTTGGACATTATCAACTGATAATTTGTTCATAAAATGTTCGATAAGATGCTTCGTTATTTTAAATTACATTAAGTAGGTAAATATTTCTTTCGAAAATGTTAAATATTTCATGATATATGAAGATGATGGACAAATTTACAAAAATGGTAATATAGGTGCGAAAAAGGAAAATAAAATAAAATTCAATAAAATATTACGATTCTAAAATATAAAACAATATACAACTATTTATAATTACATAAAATTTAACCGGATGATCGTCTTAAACGTAACCCTTCAGCAAATAATTATTAAATTTAAATTCGTGTTCGGATACATTGTGAAATTTATAATCAAAATTTACAAAAATTACCTAAAACGGAAGACAACAAACAAATACATAATAATAACTACACAATTTTCTTTTAAATAACTAAAACGAATTATTTCAGAAACACGGCCAGCTTAAAAATATCACCCGGTGACAAGACATAACTGCAGCGTCCGCTCGTTCGCGCACTAGTCTGGCACATTTGAGTATCGATTATTAAATTTTTATACACGTATATCACAACTTTACTTAAAATTTTTAGGCTAAGTCACCTCAACCGCATCTTTTGAGTTAAAAAAAATGCACCCACTCTCATTTTATTCTTTCCACAATGTGTTCCTTGTGGATTCATCTTTCTATTTCTTCTGTAGCAGTAATTCGATTTACAAAATGCAGCAAGACGCCGAACAGCAACTACTGTTCCCACCCTTGCTTTTTTGTCGTTGATCTAAAAACAAAACATACATTAATATTTTTATAATTGTTGCTAATTCACTATTGGTTGCACCAAAATACAGATACATATAAAAATAATGTAATCCTGGTCACAAAAACTAAAACCTCATGGTTTGGTTGATCATCAAAGGATTCTGGACAAAAATCCACTGGCATCCTTGAATCAACCACCACATGGGTCCCTGATGGAAGAAAGTGCTCGGAATGAAAAGAATGAATTTCTGGACTTACACAAGTCGCTGAGAATATAAGAATTCGTTAAGAAACTCATAAAAAACAACTAGTCTAACTTTAAGTGGAAGTCAGGTTACAAAAAGAGGTCAAACATAGTCGAATTTGGAATCTAAAGAGAGAAATCTAAAAAGGTAATAAGCCTAAATATAGGAAACTTCTCAATTTGTCAGGCGGAGGTGTATGCAATTTTTAAATATGCGGTAGCCAATCTGAAAGAGATTACCAGAATCAAACTATCTATTATATACTCAGATAATTAATTGACACTCTTAGCTCTGGCTTTTGACATCACTAGATCAAGGCTAATTGAGAACTGTACAACTGCTGAACAATATGGGCAACAAGTTCTGCGTTGGGTTCCAGGGCTCACTGGGCACAGGGACAAGGAGCATGCAGACAGACTGGTAACAGTGGCAGCTAAAGACTCTCTTGATGGCCCAGAACCATTCTGTGGAGCAGCCAAGAGTTCAAACCCAACTTACTCTAAATACGGACTGCAATAATGCACCCATTCAACTATGGACAACCATGGTATGAAACATTCTGAGGCCCCCATAAAAGCCTTCAGTAAAAATAATACTGCAGACGCTTTAATCCCAAGTAAAAAAAATTTTTGGCAAGGCACTAGCTGCACCTAGTTTTACTGGTCGAGTGTATATCTCGAAAGTTAGATCGATGCAGATCATGGATGCAGATACCTAGAAGCATACAAAATATAAGAGAAGGATCCATCTGGTTTGAAGTCCGACGATGTCATAAACTTTCTTAGGAAAATAGGACTGTTAGACTGAGAAAACATCAAACCTATGTCAAGAAAAGGGGTACACTATAGATCTTATAGGTCGCAGGTGTATTTATTACCCCTAACATACATATACATAAAATAGAATCTCTAAAAATAGAATTCAATGGACTAGTTTAGTGATTTTTTTTTATATTTGCATCTTATAAAATAGGTTTTTAGTGGTTCAACTGTACAAATAAAATTTTTATAAAATTAATCCTCTAGAAAATGGTAGAAAATTTGCGATGTTGTCGATATGCTTTAATATTAACCAAGAAACTTATCTCTCTCTCTTATATGTAGTCATTAAAAAGAGATAAACATATCGATATTTTGGTTCTCTGATTGACACTTTATCAAATAAGGAGTAAAACACTAAACAAAATATTCTGTCACTTTCGTTAGTTTAATTTGTTGTTTGGTTAATGAAAGAAATTACTTCTATACTATTTTTGGTTCGAAAATAAAAATCCCTAACACCTTCTCTTGGTGTTATAGTGGTTCCTTCAAAAATAACCAATCGAAGTAATTGTTCTCTCGGGGAGCAACCCTTCTATCGGAACAGTGAGAGAACAATTTCAAGAATACCGTTTAGGCATTTTCAATAGAACTACACCCACTTTCTATTGGCTGTTCTATTCTATCACCGTCAAGAATAGGGGTCTTGTTTGTTTATTACAGATAAACACGATTTTCTCTTCTGTCATATATCTTGTCAACTGGTACAATCAATTAGTCACAGAACACGGTGTTTTGTGTCAGTTCTTTGAGAATACTTGAAACGAACGTAGCTAAAATATGACAACGTTGACTTTTAAACACACTTCATTATTGGTTATTAGTTGGCGCGACGTTTAAAACTTACTAATTATTTATTGCTAAATTTTACGAAATGAGAAAAATTAATGAATACCAATATAAGTAAGTAGGTATCTTATCCTAAATATATATTGCTATCATTTTGATTAATATGATCCTACTAAACTAGTCCATTTACAGATTAATTATTTAGGCTTTTATTACCTTTATTATAGTTACAAATGGACGATTTTTCAAAACTGTGAATTAATTTTTACTTGGTTAAATCTCCACTGGAAGCTTGTAGATTATTTAGGTGGATCCGAAACTAATTTGTGACATATATAGATCCTTGAAAGGCTCCAAGTGCCAATAAAAAGAAGAACAATGAGAAACTAGTAAAACTATAATGAATTGAAGATCACAGAAGCAGAAGAATTTAGTAGTGTTGGGACTATCCTATTTAAAGCAGTTATGGAAGTTTCTATCGATATTAAGAAGATAGCTTTTGAATTCCAGATTGTAGATATTACCTAGTCATTATTCAAGCCAAGACTTCAAAACTGTGTAAAAAGATGGGTTTGGATATGAAAATATAAAACATTTTTCAATGGGAAAAGGTGTTAAAATTCCTCAATTTGATGTAGCATTTTACTAATTTGCTAAAATCTTTGGGCTTTATGGTTGCAAAAAGTATTCTTCATCAATATATTTGATATTTTTACAAATAAAAAAAAAACACCTTGTAGATCTTTAGATCATATAATCTACCCTTAGATTTAAAGCTTTCCCACTGATAAAAAATCTTTAGTTCTTCATAGTTTCTATCCAGACTTCTGACCCCAATGCATGTTTGGAGTCTTTCATAGGTTCTCTCTTTTCTACAACCACAGCCTTTACTTCCAACCACTTATGAAGCAACTTACCTCTTCAAAAAAGTAATAATGCATTTGAATTTAGTTTTCTTACCTTGAGAGTTAGGCTCTGGAAGGGTTTCTCTCGGTACCAAATGCATTACGGTAGTTTTTCCGAAAGGTAATCCTAAAGCACCTAAAGTTACGTTACTATGAAGAAATCGTCCTTGGTAGATGAGTCTGAGTATTTCAGCTTTAGAGACAGCCTCTTGGCACCAATCTGTAAACAATTTTAATTTTAGTACATTCATATTCCGATTACTTTAAAGACACCCTCTCCTGTAATATGATCGTTAATTTTAGAAAACAAACTGATAAAAACTTACCGTCAGGCCAATTGTCGAAAACATGTTGAGCGATGTCGCCGGCAGAGTCGCTGGGACTAAACAAAAACTCTTTTGTTTTCCCGCTGACGAGAATCAGGCGCAGATTTATCTGTAACAAAAATATGCAACGGTTAGCTTGTTACGTTCTGAATAATATCAACAGTTGATAATTCGAAAAATTATATTTTTAAATCTGCATCATTAAACCGTATAATGATTAATTATAAGTGTATTTTAATACAACTCTTGTATCTTGTAAGGAAAGTAGGACCTATATGATTAAAAATGATGTAAGCCATACATATTTATTTATTTATTAAACGGATATAACAATTTAAAATAATATAACTGTATTTACAACATTCATAATATTAAATAATATAAAAGCAATGAACAACAAGCAATACATAAAAGTTCTAGGTAAAATGAATGCCCCTAATTTAGATTTTAAATTGTGACAATGTAGAGCCGAAAAAATTGAGATTATGTTGATACTTGTTGGCAGTTCTCAATATACCAGTTATAGGTTTATTCCTGCCATAGTTTGTCTGGTGAAATGGAATATGACACATGACATTCTGTCGTTCACGTTAAATTTAATTAGGGTCAATAATTCAGGACAATTAATGCGACCACTAAGCATGTTGTATAAACAAAATAAATCAATTTTTCTTTCCCGATTTTTTAAGGATTGAAGATTTAATCTAATGAACAATATAATAATTTTAAAACTTTAGGTGAAAAATGTCTAGATTAAGTTTTTATCGTAAAAGTGATATAGAGAAGAGAAAAGATTATTATTGAGAAAATGTGTTCAATCATTATTAACTTTGTCAATTATAAAAAATAAACCTAGCAAATAGCAAACTACCGGTTTAGTTACTACAAAGTTTGGAAATGTGAGAAAAATCAATAATTACAAACGCAGATCGAAGAGATCTACGAATAAATTGAAAATAATCTACTGAAATTTAGGTAACTTGTTTGATAAAGTTGAATATCATATGATAATATTTAAATATTCTAATAAAAACTGCATATTTAAAAAAATTTTTTTTCTTTTATAATTATATTTGACATCAAATGGATCGAACCCCTATTTAATAATAAATAACGTAACATTATTGTCAACAAAAACCATTTGCGGAAAAATTTCGGTATAGGGGAACAACTCCGATTTTAACGAATTTTTTTTTGGACACTCCCTAAACATCCCTGAGCACTACTGTGAAGTTTTTTTTTTCCGGAAATGAAAACTAAAATTTTGAAAAAATTTTAAAATTTAAAAAAAAAATTTTTTGGAACCCGATAAAATGTAAGTTGAAACCTAACCTAACCTAACCTAACCTAACCTAACCTAACCTAACCTAACCTAACCTAACCTAACCTAACCTAACCTAACCTAACCTAACCCAACCTAAACTAACCTAAACTAACCTAACCTAACCTAACCTAACCTAACCTAACCTAACCTAACCTAACCTAACCAAACCTAAACTAACCTAACCTAACCTAACCTAACCTAACTTAACCTAACCTAACCTAACCTAACCTAACCTAACCTAACCCAACCTAATCTAAACTAACCTTTTTTTGGAAAAAAATTTCAAAATTTTAGTTTTCATTTCCGGAAAAAAAACTTCACAGTAGTGCTCAGGGATGTTTAGGGAGTGTCCTAACCTAACCTAACCTAACCTAACCTAACCTAACCTAACCTAACCTAACCTAACCTAACCTAACATAACCTAACCTAACCTAACCTGTTCAAATTGGAGCAAAAAAAATTTTTTTTTAAATTTCAAAATTTTTTCAAAATTTTAGTTTTCATTTCCGGAAAAAAAAAACTTCACAGTAGTGCTCAGGGATGTTTAGGGAGTGTCCAAAAAAAAATTCGTTAAAATCAGAGTTGTTCCCCTATACCGAAATTTTACCCCATTGGATACCTTTTCCATTTTTTTATCCTCTATAAAAGTTTATAGAACAATATTTTTGTACTCTTAGGCTGTATTCGCAAATGTCTTCACGGTCCATTAATGCAAAGGCAAATATAGATTCATTTTATATAGGTTCCCATAATAAAACAAAATATTCTTAAATGTTCGAGATACACCATTAACAATTTTATCGTTGAGCAGATACACTATTAAAGAAAAATAAAATACTAGCCGAGCGGAAATAAGAACAAAGAAAGTTGTTCCGATGCAAAATAAACAATCTTTTTGTGAAACAGTTGTAAATTATTGCCAGTACAAACACAGTTAGGCATAACGGTATTAGCTATTTGTAGATCTTTATTTATATACATTTTATAAGTATATTCGATTATATGAATCGATACCATTTATCTTGTTTTCCTTTTTATTAAAAAAATAAACAAGTTTAAAAATGTAACAGTTTACCAAAAACATTAATTTGATGTCAAACAATGTCATAGAACCTTTCCTTTTATTGTAGATATACAATGTTGCCAGAAACTCAACAAAAACTATATGAGAATGTAAATAATTCTGCGAATTATAAAAAATTGTTTCAGAATAGTTAATGAAAGTCGAAACATTTTAAAATTGGGGAATTTTTACAATAAATTTTTATAACTTTAGTTATTTTTTACGCCAGGTAGGAGCTAGGAGAATCGTACTACAAAAATGCTGACCGTTAAATGCAATGGGTGACAGCTAATGCAGATCCCTACATGAAAAGATCGGTAAATACTACTTTCACATAGATGACGCCATGTTGTTTAAAAATTTTATTTTTAAATACTTCCTGAAACCTACGAGGATACATCAAAAAGTTGGCAGATGGCGAAATGACATTATTTAACAAAAATTAAATACAAGAGTATAATATTTAAAAAATATAAATAATATGAGGGTACATCAAAAGTTGGTGAATAGTTACTTAAAAGGAACTAAATTACCGTGTGTCCCGTGACACACTTTTATTTTTGTTTTGTTTGTTTATTTCTCCATATTTACTCAGTTTTATCATGAAGGTTTATTTTGCAGTTTGAGTAGTTAATTGATTTGTTGCAGTTGATGATTTCACAGTTTTATTAATAAAGTTTTTGTCAACTTTTCTTTATCATTTTTGTCATATGACTTGTCTTAGGTACCAGTCTAGGCGATTACCTCTTCAGTAGCGTTCTCTTGAGGTTTAAAGACAGGACAAAGTCACTGAAGACCAGATCTGGAGAATACGGTGGATGCGAAAGGGATTCGAAGTCCAATGCACACAACTTAGGATAGTTTTATGACACGGTGCATTGCCTTGGCGAAATAAAACTTTATATCCTTCAAATGGGGCAGTTTCTAAGCGATTTCGTCCTTCAAACTTCATATTATAGTCTATAAGAAGTTAGCAAACCACTTACTAATTAAACCTTAAGTTTAATTTTCTGTTTTGATTGAAAGATCGGAATGAATGTCGGATGCATTTTGTGTAGTGAAGCATGTTTTGCAGTTTGGTAAGCTGTTTAGTTACTGTTATGAATAGAATTGACTAAAAGATGGTCGAAAAAATAGGTGAAAGAATCAAAATATGAACTTTTTAAAGCTCCCAAATACCTACTGGATGCACTGTTTGTGTTATGAATTGTGTTTAACGGATTAACAAAACTCTAGTTTAATAAAAACGCTTTTGTTTGCAGTAAAGGCCATCAGTAGGGCTAAATCTAAAAACACCAAATGGAATACTTAAGAAAATATTGTGTGAAGTCCAGCACTTTTAAATTGGATTTTAAAACTGCTTTACATGGTTACTGTTGTAGATTTGCAATACAACAAACATTTAAATTGTAAAAATGGTTTTTATTAAATAACTATATGTGACAAAATTACATCAAAATTGACAACTAAAAATTGACATCTAAAACATCTGCTAAATCCCAACTAAAAGATTTAACAACATGATGTATAACAGTTACAACTTCTTCTGCAACTGTCCTCTTTGGGTTACTCAACCATCTGCCTTTTATGATAAGGATAATTACCAACTTTTATAATGTTCAATTTCATTTGTGAGAAGTTAATACCGATTTTTAGTTCCTTTTATTTTGGAATTTCAGTATTAAGCGACAATTTGCATAATATTTCGGTTTAAAATCTGTATATTAGGTAACCTTGAGCATAATTAAACAACTTATTTATTATTCTTTATAGGGTCAAAGCATACATAAGGAAATCAACCAAAACAAAAAGTATCTGTTTTAATAAAACTTTTTTTATAGACCATAGTAGTTAAACATTTTTGTTCATCAACCTTTCACGGTAACGTTATGGCATTGAACGCACTCTAGCAAAAAAAATGTACTAATGAAAGTAACACTCTGTTTGTCGCCATCGATAACAATGTATAATCTTTTGTACTCAGAATAACGTGAAACCACAGAATTAGTAGAAAGTGGATTGCTACAAATCCCTTAATAGAAATCCTATTAAAAGTAGATAATCTTTCTTGTATTTCGAAAATATTATATTATAAATAAGGTTATAATAAAAATAAATGCTTGAATCACGTATGTATATTTATTAATCAAATCCAAATAAATAATAAGGAACTAATCAAATTACTTACAAAATGACTTCCTCTGTTACTTAATAACATTCAAAACGATTATTAAAACACACTAATGACGTGTAGATATATTTTACAAACCAATTAAAATTACGATATCGAGTACGTTTTCAACTAACAAAAATAATTTCATACCGTCATAGTAGCAGACATTTCATTTCATTATCTTGTTTCTTTTTTGGTAAACAGTACTAGGTACTTAAGTGTAATTAGATAATGCATTAACGAAAGTTGAAAACTTTAAACAAACATTTGATGTAAACAAATGACAGCTGGAATTGATGTTTTAAATAATAGGTACACAGTTTAGCTTAAATACAACAGTAGTTAGTTGTGTTTTAACTGAAGATTGAATTATGTATCCACCTTATTTGCCAGATTTAATTCCCATTAGCTATTTGTTTAAAAAATATACTAATACCCAAGCAACTATTAGGTATAGTAAAATAACTAGCGATTTAGTATTCATTAACAAAAATAAGTAAAAAAACTGTAGAGACAGAAGTAAAATATTTAATACTTAAAATTAAGAATACTGAGGTAAAATAATAAAGTTAAAATGTCAAAACAATATAACCTATTCGTTTAAACTATTAAAAAGTTATTTTAACTTTAAGTAATTATTTTTAGAAAGTAATATTGAAAAGTTGTCAAACTATAGTTTTAATACTGTAAAATTGTTTAATTTTCTTGGATATTTTTAAAGAAATTTATTCGTAACTTAAATATATACTCCTAAAATTTTTGTTATTATTTGTAATGCCCAAATAAAAAATAAAACTGTAACAGTAGTGAAAATTAATTGTACAAGATAACTATAGAGAAAACTGAGCTATAACTCTTTTAATTTTAAAGTTGAATTTTACAAAAGCGATAAAGTGATAAAAATTTTGTACTTCCTTGTCTATAAACGTCATTCCTTTGTAAGTGAAACTTAATAATAACATGCACGTAATGAGATATATAACATACAAGTGTGTTTGGATAAGAAAACTTAAATTTCTTCTCGTTTTGCAAATGAACGGGAAGAATACAACTCGTACGTAAATCGCTTTCGACATTATTGTGTTACTTGGGTAGAGTTGGGATTTAAAGTTACGGATATGGATGGAGATAGGGATGTGCTGGTCGTATCTCAAGAATTCTCGACACAGATAGTTGGGACCTACAGTTTAACACAGGATGCGAATGGCAAAGTGGGAAGCTTTCCTGGGCAGAATACTTTCGGTGGAACCTTTCTCATGACAGCCAACATGACATTTACTTGTAACGCATTTGCAACCGTGAAAAGCTAAAAAGTCTGGAATTAAGAGCTAGAGAATCTGTCACTGGTCTGTTTCGTCTTCCCTATCAAAACTAGATATCGATATAAAAAAAGAAACATTTTGAATGCAGGATCTGGGGAACTATAACCAGAAGAGATCTCTCAGCTGCTTTAACCTCAGCAAAAAAAGGCTACGAAAAACATCCTTATGAGGTAAAGCAGGAGATGAAAGTACTAATTTGTGGAGGTATTAAATTGTTGAACATTCGATTCCGTAGAATTTTGAGTTGTAACGTAAAGATGTAAATAAATGAAGCAAAAATTTTGAACAAAAAAAAAAAACAATCAAAAAAGGTATTGTATACTTTAGCCTTAGATACTTGCTCAAAAGTGAACTACTATTTATGTCATTAAACGACGGAAGTATGGCAATAGCCTAATGTCAAGTAATATAGAATGGGGGAGTCCCTTCATGGTAGCCAACCTGAAAAAAGAGATGAAAAACCACTGCCTTTTTTTTGGGAATTATTCAACTTTGAAAGTATAGTTTTCACCACATTCAGTATACTGTAAAAGTTTTTCTGATCACGAAGGCCTCATTTAAGAGATATTTGATAAAATGTTTTTCGTAGGGATTTTTGGATGTTATGTTTTCACTAAAGGATAACCAATAGAAACCATTATATGTCATTTTCTATTTCTTTGTCTGTCCAGTATCTAATATATCAACAGCGTTTTGACACTTATTCCCATTTTTTAACCAAAATCGTCTTGTCTACTTAGTTTATTGGATTTCTGACTCTTTTCGGTATCAATTTATCCAGATCATGTAATGAAATTCAAACAAAAGCAGAACACAGCACAAATAAAAATCCTTAGAACATAAAATAGTTTATGTTCTTAGTAAAAATCAAAATAGCAATTTAATGAAAACTGACAATGATGGCATGAATGAAAATTGTCAATTGTCACAATTCATTACTGAAAACATAACATACGAAAATATCCTACATAAATCGATTTTTTCCAATATCTAATAAATGCGACCTTCGTGACACGAAAAACTTTTACAGCATACTGAATGTGGCAAAAACTATACATTCAAAGTTGAATAATTCCCAAAAAAAAGGCAGTGGTTTTTCCAGGTTGGCTACCATGAAGGGACTCCCCCATTGGAAGTAAGCATAGACAAGAGATATATATAAATAAACAGTCTACACACAAGCGTAGTAGAGAAAGGATTTGATGATCAAATATAGAAACTAGTATCAAGTAACACAGAACGAGAATTGAAAGCCCAACAAATGACAAATCCAGAAAAGAAGACAAATAATAAGCTCGTAAAAAAGGACGGAGAAAAAGAAGTTACCCTAAATACATTCTAAAGATTTTGTGAGCAACTCAATTATGCTTTTAGGGCAGTATATTTGTTGGTGATCATTGTGTAGTAATGTATCATAAAGCACGCCATAACATTGCAAGACTACTGACATATAGTAGTTTTCACAATAAATGGTATTGACTGAATGATTATAATAAAACCACAATACGAATGTACTCTGTATTATAATTTAAAGAATTACATACACACTGTGCTGTTGAAATTGTAGCACCTATTCATTTTAATATAGGAATTTTCATTAGCAATTTAACGCCCTTTTATCTTAATCCATACACGTAAAATTACCAAGAAACAAGACTTTCTTCCCACCTCTAGCGAATATCCATTTTAATAGCTCAATTGGGAGAACGAACTCGATCGATATAACAAAAAAGCCGTTTTCACGAGGAGCGTCTCTGGTTGGCCGAATAATAATCTAGGTAATGACCCTCGTACGAAGTGAGTCACTAACTTGTCTACATTATATTAAATAAAACTGTTTACGCAAGTCTAGTTTACGAATACCTTGGACAATAGCTCATCCCACGAAGTGTAGGCACTTTCTCAACGAGATTAAACTACACTCGTCACAAAAAGTAAGTATCACATAATTTTAAAAATTGAATTATGGTGTAAAATAAAATATCACATTTTTCAGAATATTTTAATAGGAGTGTATGGTGTCCTTTAGATGTATTAAACTACAAAATATTCACAGTTTAAATCGCCTTTTTGTTGAAAAAGAAAAAATTGAATACATTTTGATAAATCTTATTTGTATTAGGTATTTACATTTTAAAATTTCTTGTGTGTAGTACGTTTGTTTAACTTTTCATTTGGAAGTGTCTAGAAACATTTTGAGTAAAAATTAGTAATTTAGCCCCAGTACAAGCAGCTTAAATCGTGGCTTTAGTTGAAGATGGACGATCTCAGCAATATATTGTTGAAGTCATGGGAATCAACCAATTCAGCGTTTCTAGAGTCTTAAGAAGGTTTAGAGAAACTGGAAGTTATAATAGAAGACCAGTTCCAGGACGTCCCAGGTGTACTAATCCTGCAGATGACCGTTATTTAAGAATTCAGCCTTGGCGACCTCGTCATGTTCCAGCCAGGCAACTGCAAAATGTTCTCTCTGGAGTCCGTAATGTTAGAATATCTGTCAATACGGTTAGAAACAGATTAAGGAATTTTGGAATCAGATCCAGAATGCCTGTTACTGCTCCATTGTTAACCAGGTCACACCGTGTAGCACGTTTAACCCTTTCGAGCCTAATGGATCGATATGTCCCAAGCAAATTTTTAAATATACTACTGGGTTATAATGTCCCGAAATTAAACGTACTATAGATATATCCGTGTTTGCAATGCATTCTCGTTGTATTGCGACGTTTTCCCCACCAGAGAAAACATAACCTAGATTTTTTGTTCAGTTTTGTGAACACGTGCCATTGTTTAGAGAGTTAGCAGATATAAATAGCCGTTCTTGGGAATTGGATGTATTTTTGAAGGTTTTTCCTAAAAGTTTGTACATATTTATTGCGCAGTGTACAAATGACAAAATAAAAATTTTAGAAAGAAAGGTGCAAAAGAAATACCTACTGATTATTCTGAAATAATGCTAGTAACCGGTGTCATGATTGTCATGTCATACAACGTGTTACCTCGTATAAACTCTTATTGGTCTAAACACCCATCAATGTGCAATACAGCAATAAAGACAGCAATTTCAAGAGATCGATTCAAAGTTTTGATGTCCAAGTTGTATTTGAATCTTCCCAACAAACCTGACAACTCAAATAAGACTTATTATATCGAGGAGATCCTAGCGTGCTTCAAAGAAACTTTGCCAAAGGCTAGAACGGAATCCACGTATCAATCAATAGACGAAAGTATGGCCAAGTTCAAAGAGAGAGCAAGTCTGAAACAATGTATGCCACTCAAAACGTGGTATAAAATTATGGGTGAGAAGCGATGCTCTCACTGGATATGTTTACGACATAAACGTTTACAGTGGAAAGGAGACTGGTGAAGTCGATGGAACATTGGGAGAAAGGGTTGTAGGAAAACTTACGTCTTCTATAAAAGAAAAAGACGTAGTGATATGCTGCGATCGTTTCTTTACCTCAGTCTTCTTGATGAAATCATTACTTTTTTCGGTAGTGGGAACTTGCATTATTAGACGAAAAAATGTACCGAAAAGAGACGGGAAATTAATTCGCCGCAGAGTTTCTAGCACTAGTTTCTTAGCACTTAGCAACTGTCACGGAAATGAAATGCCGGAAATTGAACGAAGGCAGAAAAATGGTGAAAAACTAAAGGTACCTTGTCCAGAAATATTATCCTTTTATAACAAATATATAGGAGGAGTGGATCTGACTGACCACTTAGCAGGCCTCTATGGATTCGACAGAAAAAGTACCAAATGGTGGAAAAAAACTTATTTCATTTTCACTGAAGTACGGCGCAGTGACAAAAAAGTACCATTTTTAGAATTCTTGATAGTACTAGCAGAAGAACTTATTGAAAAGGGTAAACTTCACGCAAATGTAAAGAGACGAGCAAGCACTGAACGCCCATCAAAGAGACAACGGTCTTTTGCAAACATCGGAGATCATTTTCCGGTTGTTAAAAAAAAAAGAAAAAGGTATCAGATGCTCACAAAGGGGGGTTGAGAAACGAACTACTTTGCAATAACTGTTTTACACCCTATCACAAATAATATTTTTCAATTATACTTTTGTATTATTTCTTCATAGAATAAATGTTTCGTTTTGAATTTTTAGTTTAATTTTGAGTTTGAGGCTATGGGGATATATAATCCCAATATAAAATACTACTGGGACGATATATCCCAAAATTTTTTTGTCAATACATAACATACTTAGGCCATACTTAATCTTAAAATATCTGTGTGATGTCAGAAAACATAAAAAAGTATATTATATTGATTACACATTAACGGAAATAAAAATCCGTCTCGAAAGGGTTAAGGTTCGCAAGAGAACATGTTAATTGGAATATTAACGATTGGGCAACATTCTTTTTACGGATGAAAAAATTAAACTAGAAAAAACAACTAGATGGGTGTGAAAAGTGATTTCATTTCCACACTCCGTTGAGTGTTACAATGAAGCCTATTGTAAACGCGAATTAAAAAAAATTCATTTGTACCAGTGTTTAATAATTGTTTAGTTTCTCATTGATGCAAATTCGCTACGTTTAATATCAATGGTAAACCTTCATCTTTATTCAAGTGTGACATTACACCGGGAAATATCCAGGCGCCAGCGTTGCCTACTTTTAGTACATGTCCTTATTTATCAAATAATTGCAAGCTTCAATTCGTCGGTTTGCAGCATTAAGTCACTAACTGACATTTTTTTAGAATTGTGTTTTATGAGAGGTAACTTATAGTTTTCAATAGTTCTATGTATGCATAAAGTCATTAAGGACGGGGTATCGCTGTACATCAGAATGGCACCTGCAGACCAAAAGTTTATTCTAACTTTCTCCGATATTACAACTCAAATCGTTTCATTTTTTTCACTAAATTGCATATAAAGGTCTAACTTAGGTAAGGATTGCATTGATTTTTTGTTAATTTATTGTTTAATATTGAAAAAGAGATGTTGAATGCGAACTATTTTAGACCTTTACATTTGTATAAATAAACAACAATCTAAATAAATTTTCTTAAAATGAAACTAAACCTTTCCTAAGTTGAACATTTTTCTATCAAATAGCCCAATCAGAATTTTCTAAAGAGATCAGACCTAAGAAATAGTTAGAAACTAAAATCATGCTGCATTTTATTTTTATTTTTTCACTTTGGATCAAAAATGGACGTAGTTAATGACGAAATAATTGTACTTTAATTTATAACTTTTATCATAGATGGAACTAGGCACTATGTATTTTTTTCTTTTTTTTATTAACGAAGTTAAAAAAAAATTTTTGTATTATAAATTAATGTAACGTTTTTTAAATATTTTGCGATATTTACAAAACAATTATTCAATAAAACAAATTAGTAAAATGAAAAAAAGAATACTGATTTGCGGATATTGATTGTCAGCAGACCAGCTTTATCATTGTTATTTCTTGAAGAAATTTTAATTATAATATGCCCAGCGTACGGCTGGCCATCTATAGTTATATATGAGGGTAAATAAAATTATTGTTTGTGTGCCGAGCGATCGCTTACACAATAAGTGTTTACTATTCCATTTTCCCAGCACAACTAAAAAACCATTAGACACAGAATAAACATCGTTGTAAATAAATATAAAAATTATAAAATTGTTAATAACAAAAAACTGTAAATTCAAAATTCTTGAAAAAATACCAATTATTGGTGGCCATATAGACACTTCTTGGTCAAATTTTGGAAGAAATCTGGTCACAGGTTTCTGAGAGAAAAAAATGTTAGCGTAAATTTTGTATACGTGGTATTCTGAATTAAGTAAAAAGAAAAACTGGCATCAAAATATTTTATATAAAAAATATACTTTTATTATTTTTACATTTAAATATTTTCTGGTGGATCTTTATATTTTAATCTTTTGCCTCTCCTGTTTAAAATAACTTCCGGCCCAACGCAATCCTCATAGAATCGTCTCAACTTTTCTACCATATTGTTAAAAAAAGTTTCGTTGAAATTTATATTTTCGGTAAAAAGTGGATTCATATCTCCTGTAGGTATAAATAATAAAATGGCATGTTTTTCTTCTTGTGATGCCGAGTTGTCCTTGTATCTAAAAACAATAATTTGTAATATTCTAAAAAAAATAGTAAAATGAAAAGCCAGTAATAAATCTTATCTGATAATAATAATTGTGGTTTTCCTTCAAGTGAATTTCACTATTTTCAATTTTTAAGCAAGGAGCCATACGCTTTTCTACGGCCTCTCTCAATGATATTTTTGATGTGACTACTTTTAAAAAACATTTTACTTCAACAAGTTCATCTGAATCAATTAAACCTAAAACATAATAAGTTATTAAACTCTGATATGTATATAATAGTTACAATAATTCGTTTACCATCAGGCGATGCACCTAAGAAACCGTATTTCAAGTCAACAAATAATCCTGAAGGGTTAATATTCGGGTAGTAATAGTGGGTAGTTTTTAGCACTTTATCAAATTTTAAAACATTAGTTTAAATCCAGCAACGTTCTAGAAAACATCATTATTCTTCATAAGTACCTAGTCTCCGAATTTTCGACGCAAGTAAATAGGTATTACAAAATTAAAATATGTTGACCACTTTAATGTGTCATTTGTAAATGCATCGCCTCTAAGTTAATAATATTTTATTAATTTTTTGACACTTACCTAGAACTGATCTAAAAAGAATCACACACAACTATAAACTTATAAAAATAATAAACTTACCCTACCAGTGATTAGGTATATATATAGAATTAAAAATACAAATAAAAAATGTTTTTAATAAAAACTAAAGATAAAAGTAATAATTACTATAGAGCACCTATTGATATTACTAAATGTTGATCTACCCTCGTTCTTTCCCGAGATAAAATACAAAATATATTTTGTTGGCTGGCAAGGTCTAGAAATGAGAATTATATAACTGGTTTTTACCCTAAAACTTGTGTTTTTAGCAGGTAAAATTTTTTCCGATGAATTGAGCAATTTTGTGAAAGGATTCTATTATTATTTCTGTTAGTTTATCCTATTACTAAGAGATGTCTGCACTTCATGGACAAAAAAATCATTGACACATTTTCGTTTCAGATTGCATGGGATACGGGCTCCTTAAGTGTGAATAAAGTCAGTGTTAATAATAAATTTGAATCACTAAGTATAAGGTGAAACAATTAATAATTCAAAACATTAAGTCATTAAGTTACTTACTTTAAGTCGATGTATTGCAAAATGTTAATGTCACTTAATGACTTTATACTGCAAACCGACGAATTATTTGGTTTGAAAATGAATATTTTCTCATTAAAACATTTTTTTTAAATACCAGAATAAAATCTAGTATCATGGTCTGGATGTTATAAAGGAGTTTGGCAGAATATGACGTATGTAGCTTTTGAAAAAATTGAAAATAACATTACAACTATTATTGTAGAATTATACATTACAAAGAGAATGTTTAGAATAAAAAAAGAAGATTATTAAAACTATTTTCCATAAAAAGATGTAACCTATACGTTACTGGAGGAAATTACAAGCAACAACTAAGAAGGGACTCTAATGGAAAGCTCAAAGCAAAAATACATTTTCTGCTTTCTCAACAACAACAAAAAAACCTTCTTACACTCGAGAGTAGCTTGGTGTGATAGGAACTTCTTTTTCAATGGAATTGTGATCTCAAAGACTATTTCAGACATTCAGGATTAAATAATTAAGTGGAGTCCATTTTGACATTTTTTTTGCGCTGTTTGTTCAAGCACTCTTTACGAATTTACTTAAATTTTAGTTTGCATAATTGATGATAATGTTAAATTATGTCTTGTACTTATACCAGATAATGCAGATTTGATTCAGATTTTCTTTAAGAACTCGAAATAAAAATCCATCTCGCAGTTGAACAATTTAAAGTTGTTAATGAACAAATCTTGGAAGTTCTCTACTATTAAAAGATTTACTTCGATTAAGTTTTCATTTTTTATACATAGAAAAGACATAAATATATCACACAGTCGAAAATATTAACCTTTAGCTCTTACCACAAAATTTATATACATATATCTCATCCTTTACCGCTGGTAGTAGAAACACATCAAACAATTATGTATACTTGTCCAACAAGCAATGACATATTATTCGTTTCAACTTCGTGCGGACTGATTTATTTTAGTAGCTATTTAGTATCGATCTCATCGTAATCACTACTGTCTACATTTATAATCAATTTATTTACATTAGAAAATGCCTGTAAGTATTTTACCTCTACTTGTTTAACATGTTCAATGCAACTTGTCTAGTGTTAATTGTCTATTGCGGCGACTTCACTTTCTATCAACTTTATTACAAATGTACTTAGTTTTGGAGATTGGTTTTTGCTGGCAATGTTCCTTTTCAACTGACCCCAAAGTAGCTCTAGAGGATTTAGAACGCAGTAATAGGCTTAGTACTTCATAACCGGCTTGTTTTGCCAAACAGTCAATGACATACTCTTTTTTGAACGTTTTGGTACGTAACACTTCTAATAATTGTTTTTTTGTATAGCACTCTTCCTAGTAAAAATCCTTCTGTTCCAAAAAAAACTTTCAGCTCATCTTTCGTAGAACTTGATGAGGCCAAAATGTAGAATGCTAATTCTTTTTCCTTTGTTTGAAGGAACTTCTACACGCATTTTCGCTGGTTTTGATCAGCCCATGCGGCAGTCCCCATGGTCTGCCGCATTCTCTATATTTTATGAGGGTTTGTAAATATTCGTTTCTCCATACAACCAGTCTCTTGCTCTCCATAATAGACTGACGTTTATCAATAGTCTTAAATTTAAATCAGTTGTTCTTCAAAAATCGCCACAAAGTTGTTCTCGCACAATCCATAACTTCTTTCCTTTTCAATTCGATTTGAATGCTAATAATAACTAATAAATAAAATAATAACACTAAATAGCAAGAATTCCATGAAAATATTAAACCCAAACCTGTATAGGTCAAAACCAGGTAATATAATATGTACAATGGAAGTAATAACCAGACCGTCGTTAATCCCTAATAAAAATAAGATAGTCAGTTCGCATGATCTTGAAATGAATAGGTAATCTCTAATCTCTAATTATAACCTTCGAATGTTGGTAAGAGATAGTGCCAAAAACGTTTAAAAGGTTGTATTCATAAGAATTTATTTTGACCTCTTATGACAACTGTCATTATTTTGATACATCCAGTTTTATTCATTTGTTTTATCATTTGCATTCAAATAAATTCTATAAAATCGGTTTTAGTCAAAACCTCTTATTTGTTATTTTCATTTTACGGTAAGTACAAAGTTCTTCCAACAACAGCTATTGTTAGAGTCGAGGGGAAGACAACCACTGTTTAAATGCACCTACTGCAATGTTGGAGTATGCCTCACTGCCCTCAGTGATGCATTTAGTATAAGTTGTATGTTGAAGTAGGTGTAATAGTAATTATTGTTATTTTTATTATGAACTTGGTGTCCAAATCTAGCCTCATAGTATGTCAAAATGAGTGTTTTATCATTATTGCTGTCAGTTTGTATTTTTTAATTTTAGTCGAGTTGTTGTATGTCAGTCGAGCTGCGATCTGTCTGAATAAAAAAGTTCTTGTTAGTTATCGTTCTATTTTTGCACCCCTACGTAACTGAGCCTCGAACAGCTATATTTAGTTATGTATAACACACAAAAATAATGACAAGATAAACAAACATTGAAAATATTTACGCACACCACAAAGTAACAGAAGCCATTTTTGACTCGGTTTCATTTCGTGAGGTTTGTAGGTGTAACATCAGGGTAAAGGTCAATTTTTTCGACTATATGAGTATGTTATGTATTATACTGTGTTCAACAATATAGTGCCTACAATAAAAGGTGACTTTTATTGCGATCGTCTGTCACGATTTATTGCTTATGGTCAAAATTTGCACACTGGAACGGATCTTGTATTTGTATAATTT
Organism: Ophraella communa; assembly: GCA_035357415.1. Taxonomy (NCBI): domain Eukaryota; kingdom Metazoa; phylum Arthropoda; class Insecta; order Coleoptera; family Chrysomelidae; genus Ophraella; species Ophraella communa. Next base: position 9,275,041 of record CM068989.1, on the reverse strand, counting down.
TGGTTGACTATAATCATTTATATTTGTGTTCCCGTAGTAAGAGTTAGTCTGTGCTGTTTAATAATTTTTGTGAAAAATGTTTTATCCTTGGGAAACTGCATCAGCCGCGCCCTGTGTTACTGTTCCTGTTCTACGACGAGTTTTATCCCTTGATGCCAAAGAAATCGTCAGATATGTTCATCAGAAGCTGGTCCAAAGGGGTTGGACTTTTACTCCTGCTGTAAGAGAAACCAGCGATTTGACAGGGATACCGGAATCGTCATTGAGAGTTCACATTTCGAGCCCAATTCATCCGAGACGAAAACGAAACGATAGTGGTGTTTCCAGAACCATTGATGACGGTGATAAAGATTTGATAAGAAGAACTATCTACTCTATGTACGAAGAAAACTTGGTGCCTACTATCAGATCATTACAAACAAGACTAAGGAGCTCCACTGAGATAAGGATATCAATTGGAAACCTATGGACACTTTTATCCAAACTAGGTTTTAAATACTGCAAAATTGACAAAAGGCAAGTTATTATGGAATCCCAACGGATTAGGCAATGTTGTTTTGAATATTTTACTGCCATAAGTGATTACAGGTCTTTACAAAGACCAATAATCTATTTGGATGAGACCTGGTATGATACCGACGATACGCCGGCAAAAGGATGGACCGATGGAACAGTGCGATGCCAATCAAAAGCTCCATCGAACAAAGGAAAACGGACTACAGCCGAATTGTTCGAAGATTGGTTCGAAAACACTTTACTGCCAAATATTCCCCCGCATAGTGTCATAGTTATGGACAATGTCAGTTACCATAGTCGCCAATTGAAGAAAGTTCCAGGCTCTTCAAATACAAAAGCGGAAATCCAGGAATTTATGCTCTAAAACAACATGTATTTTGAAGAAGGATATAAAAAAACGCAGCTTTTAGAGGTTCTTAGGACATTTAACATACAGAAGACATATGTATGTGACACAATTGCAGCATCCAAAAGACATACGTCTTCCTCCTTACTACTGCGTATTCAACCCGATATGTGGAGAAAACTAAAGAACAAAGTGAAGACCCAAAATACTATACCTACATTATGTCCTTCTGTAATTGCATTAATCCAGCAAAATATAGATGACCCAGACGCTGATTGATCGAAAAGAACAATAAACCATGTTATAAAAGTGGAGGATTCATACAGGGTATTTCATACTAGCATAGAACCCCTTATAATTAATGTAGACGACGATAGTGATAGTGAAACTGAATTGATATATTAACATATTTAAATTTTTATTAAATTTTATTGTGAATATTCTTTAATATGCATTTCTATTAAAAAATTGTTTTTGCAAATTCAATCCTGACCTGCATTCTTTACCCAAACTTGCCAATACCCGAGATAAAAGTAAAGTACGTTTCACAATAATTCGTTGACTCGGTACCTGACCTTAGGGGATTAGTAATGAAAGGTTATAAATTTCTCACTGTACAGTAAACATTAACAGATCCGTAATCCGGTTTTCAAAATAGATTTAAATAAAACTCAGTAACATTTACTAAAACTTAAATTTATTTTGTAAAAAAAATTACGAAATTTTTTAAAAACAAACAAACAAATTTTAAGTTTATTTATTAATTGAAATTAAACAAAACTGTTGAAACTTACGTATACGTATACGCTTTGGTCTATTTCATCTAATTGGCAGATGTTGTCAAAAAATGTTTCAAATAAAAAAGATTTAGTTTAATCATGGCCACATTTTAAAAATATTTTGTACTACAGGGTATCCCAAAAAATTGATTTAAATAAAACTAAGTTAACATTTACTAAAACTTAAATTTATTTTGTAAAAAAATCACGAAATTTTTTAAAAACAAATTTTAACTTTATTTATTAATTGCGATTAAACAAATGAACTAATTCTACATTATTTACAACTATTTAATCTAAATGTAGTTCAGCATCACTATCGTCTTCATTTAAATTAATAACTAAGGGTGCTACAGTTACATTAACATTTCGATATGTACCTTCAACCTTAATAACATGCTGAATCGAATTTTTCCAGCTATCAATGGGAATATTACTTGTCACATTTCTGATTAACTCTATAACACTTGAGTTTAATGTGGGTGAAACGTTTTCCGATCTAACTTTGGATTTTAGCTGATGCCACATGTGTTCTATAGGATTGAACATGCAATAATATGGGGGAAGCCGTAACACTGTGTGGCCCATATTTTTAGCAATAGTATCACAAACGTATTCTTTTTCAATACCGAAAGCTGCTACAACTTGTAAGAGATCACGTTTTGTGTACGATTCTTCAAAATAAAGGTCATTTTTTAACAAATACTCTTGAATTTCCCATTTATTGTTGTTGCTATTTGGTATTTTATTTAATTGACGGCTATGATAAGTTGCATTGTCCATTACAATTATACTTTTTTCCGGTATATTCGGCAATAAATAATTCTTAAACCAATCTTCAAAAAGTTCTGCTGTCGTATCTTCGTGATAATCTAAACTTGAATCTTTAATATTCTTTGCTGATAACAATAAAGCGTTTGGAACCCAACCTGTTTCTGATCCGGCATGTATTATTGTAATTCTTTGTCCTCTATTTGATGGAGCCTTTGTTTTGCAATTTCCCGATGAATCAACAAAACCCTTCGTTGGAGTATCATGGGTGTCATACCATGTCTCGTCGAGGTAGATAATTGAAAGGTTTTCACTTCTATATTTTTGAATAGCTTGTAAGTAATGACAACGCCACATTCGTAAACGATATGACTCCATTATCACTTGTCTTTTATTAATGGTACAATATTTAAATCCTATTTGAGAAATAATTCTCCACAAACTTGTACAGCTACAAATAATTCCCGTGTCGTCTTTAAGTAACCGTTTTTTTATACAATCTAGGGTTGGTATCATTTGTTCTTGGTATAGGACATATATCGTTCGTCGGATTACATCTTTTTGTATTTCATCAACACATTTGGTATTATTAACGTCACTTCGTTTTTTTCGTTTACTTATTGGCTTATTGATAATATCTTTTACTGTGGATATTGGGGTTTTGGTTAACTTACATGTTTCTTCTGCTGCATCGGTTACACTATAACCTCGATTATTCAATGTTTCAAACACATTTTTCACAATTTGTTTCGCATCCGGCGATAAATGCACTTTTTTGCCCAAGGACGCCACATACTTAGTTATAAACACAAGATTACTTTCAGAGTATAATGTTTAGTACAAACTAAAATTCTAGGAGAGAATTTTAAAAACAAATTACCCCGAAACTCCCACTTTTTCTGTAAAGATGATTAAGAAAATCAAAAATCATTTACTTATGATTTACTATTGATGGTCAGTAATAATAATTTAAAATTTTACCTGAAAAATAAAAAATCCAAAATATATCTTCCTGGACAAAAATAAATAATACCTTTCTGTAAATAGTTCACCGGTTTACGGCCAAAGTTCGAAGAAATATTAACCACCTTTTATTAGTAATCCCTTAAGAGCAGGTACCAAGTCAACGAATTATTGTGAAACGTACTTTACCTAAGAAGTTTATAATCACCATCAGTCCTCTTTTATTGTAGGCATTATATTGTTGAACAAACACACTATACTTCAATACTTGGTCTAGTCTTGACATTACTAAATCAACATCAGAGAACTTTGTAAAAACAAAATGTAACTCCAATATGTTAATATTGATAATAGTTCTTAGAATTGGTAGTGATTGAGTTGCCATTTCTGTTTCATGGAGGTGTCTCAAAATAAATAAAAAGTTCATATCTCTATAAATATAAATAAATGGCATACAGCAAGTGGCAACTCCGCTAAATCAAACTGGCAGAAGAGAGTCGATCGGTGACATGTCGGTGCAAGTGCATCGTGCCGAAAATCTAGAATCATGCCGTACCATGACATGCAATTATCGGGGGGATGAGTGCGGAAAGCCGCAAATATAGGTTATTGGCCGGACGACCAGAAACTACTAGAAACTAGACATTTCCAAAACCGAAACATATAAATGCGAGAGAAAATGTATAAATATTTATTGGAGAACTGTTGCGTAACATAACTAGCATTTCCTGTCTACGCGAGCTGATTCTCCAGGAAGATTAAAGGAAATTATGTTGTTAATGTTAATTCAAACGTGGTGTCATCATATTTAGCGGTTTACCAAAACTTTCAACCACTTATTAAGGAAGGAAAGGCGGTTTAGATGCGAATACAAGGGCGTATCTGGATATTTTTATATAAGGGCAACGTTAATAAATACTTTTCTTCACGATGATCACAGAATTTGGCAATTCTGGTGAGAATGGTGAGAATGCTCACCATAATCCTCTTTCAACAACTTATAACACACAGTCGGAGTTTTTTTTAATTTAACGAGAAATTTCACATTGATCCGTTGCTCGTGTTTTTCGTCACACGTTCGTTTCTAACCTCTACAGAAAAAATACCATTACAGAGACAAACCTGTGTTTTCGTACTGGAATAGTAGACACTTCCAGCTATCTAACGCTGCATTCGTTTCCCACCCTATCCCTCTAGGACCCCTTCTGCGCGCGCAGTCTCGTTATTTAATAGCCAGACCTCGTATTACAAATTGTTCTTGGATTTAAAATCTTTGTCGTGGAGAAAGTACAATCCGCTACTCGTTTAGAATAAAAATTCTAACGCTTGCCTTCGGCTCGCGTTCGAAACATTCCAATAGCATTTATTGAAAATATACGTCTGCCTTCATCTCTTCATTTACAATCAAAAAAGAGAAAAAATCTATAAAGTACAAATGAGGCCATTCAACTGGTTAGTAAATTTAGATTATTAAAAAAAAAAGAATTTCATATTAAAATTCAACGCATCCCAAATAGTTTTTAATGAATGTATGCGTTATTTTTTGAAAATACCATGGACAAAATTTCTTAAAGATTATTTTATAATTTTATAAAAAAGAATTTCATATTAAAATTCAACGCATCCCAAATAGTTTTTAATGAATGTATGCGTTATTTTTTAAAAATACCATGGACAAAATTTCTTAAAGATTATTTATAATTTTATAAAATTCTTGTTTAATTAATTAACTTTACGATAAAATATCTTTGTAAATCTTCTACGTATCAGGCCATAATAAATCTCTTAAATAAAGATTATTGCCTAACTTGGTCCAAACTGATTTATGTGAAACTAAAGTTCCTCACCTTTAGCTGACATTTTGTTTTTGCTCGTTTGGACGCTATGAAACAACTTTAAAGATCAACAAGAAATCATGTTCTTTTAAATTTTTAACTCGCTATCGACTCACGGGTATATTGTGCCTTTTTTTAGGAGGCAACTTCCAAAGTTTTAAAGTTGTTGCAAAGGACATCGAGAAAGTTTTATTCAATTTATTCCCTAGATGCTTTGTTTACTGCGTCTTGGTGATTTATAAGACTTGAGAGTCGTTAATTATTCAACTTAGTACTGAATATAAATAAAAAAACAGATCCTAAAGACATTTATTGTACTACCTTGTAAGGTTGTAAATTTGTGACAAAAATTACACTATTTTATTCAAAAACTTAACGTTTTAGTCAATGACAGCTGTTTCTTCAGATTGACATGTAACTTAAATATCTGAAGATGAAATGATTTCTATAAAGAGCACTGTTTTGTTACAAATTTATTTATTTTTTATTGTTGTTACTTCTACAAGAACTTTTGTTCACTTGTAAATAAGTCCAATTTATAAAAATGTCTGGTATAGACTTGGTGGTTGGCATTGAAGCTATCAGCAAAATAAATTAACTGAACATTCAGAATGTGCCAGCTTCTTGTGTAAGTTATCTAATTTTCTGAAAATTTTTGGAACATATGGCTCATACCTTGTGCCTAAATATCTTCTGCATGTTCCTTGTGGATTCATATCAAATATTTGAATGTTTAGAATCGATTGGTGATCAAATAAATACCCTTTTATGACATAAAGATATTTGTAGGAGACTTAACATCAAAATGGACCGGAAAAAATATATAGGAAAATATTAAGAATAATGAAAAACTCTTCGTTTTTACCAAAACTTCCAATATTTATTTAAAAAATTGCTTTATTAACTTTAATGACAGCCGTTTCGCTAGACTAAGCATCGTCAGATTGACATATTGAAGTTACATTTTGTTTGTTTGTAGCTAGGTACCTGATGTTTATTAGGTAGTTACAAGGCTAGACCAAGTATGGAAGTAATAAGACATAATATTAAAGCCTAGATGTTATGAGCCCTAAGGGATTATCCTGCATGTACTTCCCTCTAAGATCAGTATAACTGTGCAATGATATAGAAAAACCAGGAAAAAACTATATCATGCTGATCTTTACAATAACTTAATATATTTGTGTTACAATTACGTCTTATCTATGTATAAAATGAAGACTCAATCAAAGCAAACACATTAAAATTGGAGAATTTCCCAGATTTATTTGTTCATTAACAACATTAAATTGTGGATCTGCTAGATGTCTTTTTATTTCAAGTTCTTCAAGGAAATCTAAATTTTGTTTTTTATTACAAGTGTGTAGTATTTGGATATCATTAGCAGCCTATAATTCTATGATACATAGGGCATTTTTAATTCCAATGAACAAAATTAACTTTGATAAAGAAATGGATATCATAAAACAAATAGCTACATCCAATGGCTACCCAATTCATTTAATAAATACATTAATTAATAAGAAAGAACAGAAAGTGTCACTAAACCTAATATTTCCTAAACAAACTAAAGAAATTAAAAGTTATAAAAATATTACATATTGTGGAACTATTTCCAATAAAATTTCAAAAATAATATCTTCGGCAACATCAGCATTAATATCATTTAAAACACAAAATAATATTAGTACAAAATTGTTAAATGTAAAAACAAAATTACCTAAATTAAAAAAATCTGGTGTTTACAAAATTAATTGTCCAAAGTGTAATGCTGTATATATAGGTCAAACACAAAGAAATTTTGAAGTAAGATTTAATGAACATTTAAGAGCATATAGATTAAAACAACCAGATAAGTCAAATTATGCAAAACACCTACTTGAACATCCAACCTCACTCTTACACATCAATGACATCCAAATACTACACATTTGTAATAAAAAACAAAATTTAGATTTCCTTGAAGAACTTGAAATAAAAAGACATCTAGCAGATCCACAATTTAAAGTTGTTAATGAACAAATAAATCTGGGAAGTTCTCCAATTTTAATGTGTTTGCTTTGATTGAGTCTTCATTTTATACATAGATAAGACGTAATTGTAACACAAATATATTAAGTTATTGTAAAGATCAGCATGATATAGTTTTTTCCTGGTTTTTCTATATCATTGCACAGTTATACTGATCTTAGAGGGAAGTACATCCAGGATAATCCCTTAGGGCTCATAACATCTAGGCTTTAATATTGTTATGTCTTATTACTTCCATACTTGGTCTAGCCTTATAACTACCTAATAAACATCAGGTACCTAGCTACACACAAACAAAATGTAACTTCAATATGTCAATCTGACGATGCTAAGTCTAGCGAAGCGGCTGTCATTAAAGCAATTTTTTAAATAAATATTGGAAGTTTTGGTAAAAACGAAGAGTTTTTCATTATTCTTAATAAGATGGACTTCCAAAAAGTAAGGGTTAGTACAATCAATTTAATATAGGTAAATAGTTACCCCCTTCTAGTATTAAGCAGTAGGTTTTTTCCAATGTAGTAAGAAATCTGTCTTGAAAGACCTTCACATCCGGAAAGAATGTGTTTAAGAGGTTTTCTTTCTTCCTGACAGAATCTGCACGAAGGACAGCTTTAAATGTTAACTTTGACGTCGAAACAGTTAAAATTCCTTCAATTGTTGAGCAGTGTATATACAACCTATAATCTAATCTAGTAAAGCAAACTGAAAACTTTTTATTTGGTCTTATTTTGTGAATTTCATTCCAGTTCAAAATTTATTATATTTGTTTCCTTCTTTCTATTTCTTTGTTGTCTATTTTGGCTGGGTCAAAATTTATTTTCAAAGTTATAATTCTGGCAGTATATCCTATGTTTAAACCCACGCACACACAAAAATCGACAAAAACTTTCATCCCTTAAACGATTTGCGACTCTTAATGTCAAAGATGGGATTCTGGGGAACTATAAAAACTTTTCTTCAAAAAACCAAGTTGATTAAATACTCCCTAGGCTTGGAGTAATTTTTGAAATTTTTTTTAGTATTAATCACTTTATAAAATCGTGTAACTGTGCCTCCCTCCACGTCTAGACATTTACTCGATGTCATCCAATAAGGAAAATGGAAAATACTTATTTATATCTACCGGATGAATACAAATAGCAAATTATCAAATATACAAATATATATTTTTGCGTCGTGTAACATTTTACTATAAAACGGAATAAGAACGGAGTTTCAAGGACGCTTTAAGTTACAAAGGAGTATAAATCGAAGGATATTGCGTCACTTTGGAATTATTAGATGCTGACCTTCCACAAATACGGTTATAAATAATATTGTTTTCCACCAGAGTAATTGAGATAATCGCAGTAAATTGTCCTTGTAAATATAAATAAGTTTTAGATTACTTTTTTTTATTGAAGATGAATCGTTTGTAGTAAGAAAAAAAAACATTTACTACTGTCTACTGTAAATTTTGAATGACAACAACTATGAATGTTGCATTTTGCAGATTAAATGGTCTACCCACAAGTTGAATTTGCCTATAGAGCGGGTCACAGTTATTATGCAGCGTGGCCGGCATAGGCCACGCTGCATAGCCCAATCTTATGGGCGAATATTCAACACTGTTGCCGCTTTGGTTACCTTGGTTTCTTTAAACGCGTAAAATTTATCTAAAAGCATAATTATAAATATTCTTAATTACTCACTAAACGATTTTCAAATGAATAATTTAGTCAACATTTAAATCATAATAGTAACACAATGGCAAGTTATATTCCCGCGCCAGTTGGAACCAAATTCGAAGAACATGCCGATATGGCGACGCCGTCGTCCATAAACGCAATGCTGCATAATTACTGTGACCCGCTCTATAGAAGGTTCAATCATCGACAAAAAATTTTAAGCGACGGAATTTGCTATTCGGTTTTTACTTTTCTGAAAATGTTTCGAAATTTCTGAATAGTAGATTCAGATATTTAAGAGTGGGGTGTCCTGCGAATTCGCGGTGCTGCTTATGAAAGCGGAGCAGGCACTCTTAAATAAAGAGATATCCCTATAGTCCGTTCATAAATTGTCGATAGTACAAAATGTGCGTCCAAGTCATAAAACGGTCGTAAAAGTCGTAAAATCATAGGCGGAGGTTACAGTACTCAGTTCTCTAATGAGGGTCAAACTTGCAGTGAACTATCAACAAATTGTGTACGGACTATAGGTACGTTTCTGGATATTGAAGGGGCATTTAATGTTGCCTCCTTCGATTCCCTACTTAGGGCCATGCAGAACCGTGGCATTGAACAGGACATTGTAAGATGGACTCGTAATATGTTACGGGAAAGAACAATAATAGGTACGCTTTTTGGGGAGACGATGGTCTCAGCTATTAAAGGGTGTTCGCATGGAGGGATGGCATCTCCTCTTCTGTGGAACTTGGTGGTTGACGAGCTCCTGTGTAGACTCAATGACGAGGGTATCTATGTCCAAGCCTTTGCTGATGATGTCAGCATAGTAAATTCGGGGCCACAGACGGATCCAAAACAAGCACCAGCACTGGAATTGGGATCTACAATGAAAATACAGGGAAGACGTATAGTCTCAACCTGGGCTCAATAGATACTATCCTGCAAGCTGAAGTGGTTGCCATCAATACATGCACGGAAACCATCCTGAACGAGACAGTCCCTAACAGGACTGTCAGGATCGGAAGTGGTAGCCAAGCAGCTCTCAAAGCAATAGAGAGCGGACACACTGCGTCACAAATAGTGAACCACTGCCAAGGAACGGTAGCTGAACTGGCACGCCGCCACAAAGTTATCCTTGAATGGGTACCAGGACACACAAGGATCCTTGGAAGCGAAAATGCTGACCTCCTAGCCAAAGAAGCTTCAGAAGGAACCCAGATCGGACCTCTCCCCACATGTGGGGTTTTATACCGACATGTAAAGGGAATAATAGAGGAACGGTTAAGGGAACAACATAAGAAATTGTGGATGGAACTGCCTGGACTCAGGCAATCCAGACTATTCATAACAGGTCCATCAAAGAAGAAAACTACAGAACTACTCAGCTTAAGTAGAACCCAACTAAGAAAGGCAGTGGGACTGCTTACAGGACACTGCCATCTCCGAAAACACATGAACATAATGTGACTTGCCGAGGGCCCATTATGCAGAAAATGTGGTGAGGAAGATGAAACTCCTCTTCACGTAATATGTCACTGTCCAAGCCTTAAGTGGCTTGGCAGAGACACTTTGGCCTTCAGTTTTCTGAGCCAGAGGAAATCGTGAAAGCGAATATCAGGGACAGGTAGCGAACCTGGTATGATCACTTCAGAGCATATTTCGGAAGTTTCCGGGAAGAAGTTTTTGTTTGAAAATGTGGGGGTGTTTGAAAAATATGAGTTGGGATTTTGACGAATTAAGGGTGACCCTGCATTTGCGAAAACAGTTGGAAAAGATGTTAAGGAATTCTTGAACGCGGGTTTGGAGGCAGTCTCGGTTGGGAGCGGAGGTGAAGATTGCAGTGTCGTTTGCATAGAGCTGGATGTGGGTGTGGGGGTTCCGTGGAATGGGAACGTCGTGGGTGTAGATGAGGTAGAGTAGTGGGGTTAGGATAGATCCTTGGGGGACTCCGGCAAGGGGAGTGAAAGGTAGGGATAGCGAACTCCCAGATCTGACTCTGATAGTGCGATTTGTGAGGTAGAAGTAAATTAATTTGACAAAAGGAATAGAGAGGCGTTGATTTTGGGACCTGGAGATGATTGTTTGGAAGTTGACCAATGGCGTGAGGGTAGAGTGCTCTGGTCTGAAGACTGATTGAAATTGAGGGATGATGTTGTGGGTGTCACAGAAGTTCCAGAGACGGTCCTTGAGGAATCTCTCAAGGGCTTTCCCCAGAACGCTAATAAGGGAGATTGGTCTGTATGACTCGGACAGGGTAGGGTATTTTCCGGGCTTAAGAATCATGACTGTGTTAGCTGTCTTCCAACATTTAGGGAAATAGGAGAATTTGAGGCAATCGTTGAATAGATTTTGAAGGGCCGGGAAGAAGGCTTCTGGGAGATTTTTTAAAGATTATCGAGAAATTGAATCGGGTTCAGGCACTGTGTTTTTTCCAGTACGGCAGGAGTATTTTATGTCATCGGTGGAGAAAGGTGAGTTCATTAAGGGGGGTGTTGACATGTGGGCTATGGGTTATGTTTTGGATTAGGAGGTCGGTCTGAGCAGCGAAGTAGTTGCGAAAAAGTGGGTTATTTGGAGATATGAGGGGATTTTGGAGGTTCTCCTTAAAGATTTCGGCTTTTTGCTCAGATGTGTGGAATTGTTGACCTCGGATAGATCGGTGAGTATTTGTTTTTTTCTTTTTTTCAACTAGGGAGTGGAATTTTTGCCAAAACAAGTTTCCCTTCCTGTAGTCCAGGTCCGCAGTGGTATTTCTCCACTGCGTTTGCTTGAAATTGTTGATTTCAATTCTGACCGTGGCGTTCAGTCGGTTCCACTGTGTTTTGACATTGGAAACTCTTGTCCGAAGAAAGAGACGATAAAGTTGTCGTTTCTGACGGATTTTTTGGACGATTTGATTTCGGAAGGCGTTGCTTTGTGCATCAATAATTAGGGATTGTAAGTTTTGGGCTTGCATGTCGATGTCTTCGGTGGATTGACATGTCTGATTATCTGGGAGAGATGTTGAAATGTGATGTTGGAGCAGTTGCCAATCAGCTTTTTTGAAGTTTTGAAAGGTGTAAGTTGTTGGCGGTGGTTTAATTGGGTCGAACAATAAAGTTTTGACCAATAGAGGGAGATGGTTGGAGGTGATTGTTGTTCTAATGTAACATTCTAGGTCGAAGTGAACAATCAAGTTAGCAGAGTAAAAATTATTTAAGCAAGGCAAACATTTCTACCATTGCGCTAGCAGGGTCTTAGAAAATAATTTCGTATTATGTATTTTCTCACCTTCATCAAGAGGTTTTCAGAATAGGACGCTTCCTTTAAAAATCGAGTGCACTCTTGTTATTGCTTTATAATTTATAGAGACTCACTTTGTGAAATTAGTCGAAATTTATATTATTTCCGATTTAAAAATGTCAAATACACATCACACTTTTTCAATGCTAGATTAAAAAAATTGTGGCGTTAGAAATTTTCCGCCCTTGGGTAAATAAACAATACTTTCCGCTCCATTTTTAGTGTTCATATGATTGGTTTTCCGGTAAAATAGTCGGAAAAAACAATAACACTTGGAAAATGGAAAATTAATGAGTATATGAAATACATTGAAATATTTTTGAAAGTGAAAACAGAAGATCTCTGGAAACCATTTGAAAGACCTACTCGAAACAAAATCTAATAATTTAATGTTTCTTCATTCAGATAAACCAATAAATATTTTCATGAAAGATACTTATAGGTTAAAGCCAAATAAAATTCTGTTATTTTTAACCGTAACATAAACTAAATACCTAGTTGTCTAAAATCGGTAACGTGTAAGTAAAACCACGTTGAACTAGAATGACGCAATAATAATACAATTATTGTCGCCGTTAAACCACATCGGACCGTTTTAATAGATACTTTTTCTAACTGTTTCTAGATTATTTTTCCTTTTTGCTGCTTTAATTTCTTTCTCGTTAAATAGATTGAAATCTCTATTCAAAATATCATTGACATGTTTTCTAATGCTTGTAATCTATCGTCTTGATAGCAATAACAATTTATACATATTAAATGAGGTAATAACATGTTTTTAATTTTCTCCAATTATTTAAACAAGCACAACCGATGGTTATTTTCTGTTAGTTATAGAGATTTTTCAATCGACACTAACATTAATTTTAATTGTATTTAAAATAAGGTGAAATGCTGTGTCAAATGCTTGTGTAAAATATGTGGTTTTATAAGATAAATTTTGGTTATAAATGTGTGTCACTATTTAAAAAGGGCTCGAAATAAAAAGACATTTTTATTGTTGATAATTATTTAGTTTTTTTTGGATTTTTATATTATATGTATTCTTAGTATTATTTTATCGAAGTCAATTTTAGTTACCGCATCCAAAAAGAAAATCCTCAATACCTACGATATCTTGTTCAATAACTTTACTTTATATATATGATGCTGGAACCATAGCAAAACTTACTTTTTCCAATATTCTGGTAACGCAAGATGTAAACTTAGTCCTATTGGTATGTCTCCATTATTTCTGCATCGGCGAAGGAAATTTACTGAACATTCAGAATGTGCCAACTTCTTGTATAAGTTATCTAATTTTCTGAAGTTTTGAAACAGATGGCCCATAACTTGTGTCTAGATATTAAGAATTTTCTTTTTGATACGGTAACTAATATTGACTTCGATAAAAGAATATTAAAAATACATATAATAAGTACTAAAACGTATGAAAAACAAATTCAAATCCAAAAATTTAAAATATTATTTGAACAAATAATCCAAAAAGAACCTAAATAATTATCAACAAAACAATTTACCAAAAACAATAATTAATTTATCAAACAACAAGACATCTAGCAGATCAAATTTAAAGTTCTCCACTATTAAACTGATGACTTTGAGTCTTCAATTTTTATACATAGATGGCATAAATGTAACACAAATATAATAAGGGGTTAGCTTGATATAGTTTTTCCCGGTTTTTGTATTATATTGATATTAGAGGGAAATACAACCGGGATAATCCCTTAGGGCTAATAATATCTAGGCTTTAATATTGTTATGTCTTCTTATTACTTCCATACTTGGTTTAAATTTAACTACTTAATCAACAAACAAACAAAATGTAACTTCAATATGCCAATCTGACGAAGCTAATTCTATAGCGAAACAGCTGTAATTGAAATTAAAACGCAATTTACAAATAAATAGTGGAAGTTTCATTCAACCGTTCAGTTGTTTATTATCCTTAAATCATTATATTTTTGTATTTTAGTAAACTTTGACCTCTCCCGTAAGTTGTTAATATGTAAATTAAATAAGCTTGATGAAAAATAATTAAAAAACAAACAGCGTAATTAAAACTAACAACAACAACAATCTAATGTAAACGCAAAAAGTGAATAAGTGATTTTTACTGTCTCAACCTAATCGCATACTATTTACACAAGTGACTGAACAGAATCATATTAGACTTGCGTAAACAATAAAAACGGTCATATAGAAATAATTATGGGTTGTAAACTCGTTTAATTTCTCTTACACACACCATTACCGTAAAGCAATTATGGAAATTTTAGAAACGGAAAGTCGATTTAACGGAATAAGGTGGGAAATAATCTCAAATTAATTTTATTTTTAGTACGTCGCTGTTTAAAGTTTTAAGGTAACGGACATGGTGAAATAGAAGAGACATTAATATCCGCCGTTACAAAATATTGCTTTAACAAATTAGATATTGCCAATCGGTACAAGGCAACATGTTTCGTCCAAGGTAGAATCATTTTGTCGAAACGTTGTGCGTAAAAGCACACATTATGATGGGTTTTAGGTTGATTAATTAAAACTGGTGGATTTATTAAGAGGGACCGACCGGCCATTTACCGTAAACTAATAGTAGAAAATCTTGATCATAAAGGTTTACAATTTTAGTGGTTACTATAGGAATAAATTTTCAAAATGGCATGAAAGGAATGTTCCAGAGGATTGGAGGATCGGAGTAATTTTACCAATCTTTAAAAAAGGACATCCAAGCGTCTGCGAAAACTATATATAGGGGAATCAGAATGCTAAGCATCGTCTTAAAAATCTCCGAAGGCATGTTAGAGAAGATACAAAGACACACCATTGAACCATAAAGTAGTGTAAGAAAAAAAATTAAAACAATTGATCGAAAAAATTAGACCAAAAAAACACAGAGATAAAATATGGCCTTCTTAGACATCGATGAAGCGTTTGGTAGAACATTACAAGAAGTAGTTTGGAAGAGTCTACAAAACAGAAATGTTGGTTCACAGCTACTGGTACCAATTAAAAGACTTTACAAAGACAATCAGGATAACATGGAATCAGAAATATTCCTACTGAGACAAGGATGAGTGTTAATGAATGAATGTAATGGGCGAGGTGGCTGATTCCTGGCAAGTGGGCCCTTCCGGCCCTTTTTGCCATACCTCAGGTTCTCCCGCTTCCGTGTAATTACTCCTTCTGTGCCCTCCCAAAACGCCCCGAACTTCTTATGAAAGCCAGTCTTCAGAAAGTGGTAAGAAATCTCCTCCTCCCTACAGTTTGGACAGTCTGGGTTTTCGACTACAACCAAGATGTAGATGTCTTCTGAGTACACAGTGGCTGGCGCAGCTGTGATCTGGATTTCTCCAATGACCTCCTTGTCCTAGCTTTTTCAGGGTAGACGATTGTTTGTTTCGCCTTTCCATCGTGCTTCTAATCCTCTCCTTGAGTAAAGTTGAGGTTTGTGCTCTACCTGGCACTATTATTAGCTCGGGTCAGTAACAAGATTTGTTGGCTCCCTGTTTGGCGTTCCTGGACTAGTGCCGTGCTAGTTCTGGAGCTACAAATCGCCTGTAGAGCGGCCTGTCTATCGGAGTTGTCTCGCTCTTCTACTAGTTCTGCTGCTTTTGTAATAATATTATGACGATGGGCGCCAATTTGTAATAATATTCAGCGTTGAGCGTCAATTTGTGAGATAATTTAAATGTTGAGAGTGAATTTATAAAAATATTTAGTTAACTTTTAATAAATAACAATATACCAAAAAAATGTAATTTACAATAAAACAACTATTAATCTTAATTTCGTCTTTAATTAGTTGTAAAAGATATTTCAATAATTAACAAAATTTATAAATGTTTATCACAGCAAAAATTATGATAGTTAAATACCTCAGCTAGGGGTGAGTAAGTTCATTAGCTCTGACTATAATATAATATTTGTTTCTCTAAGAAATAATTAGGGCGCCACTGAAATCTTTTTAGTTTTTTATGATACTACTGAGGAAAGTTGTTTTAAGTTGAGTTATTTAAATAAGTATCATAAGATGACAGAAAGATGTCAGAAAGAACTGTCCATGAAAAAAATTAGAAGTTGATAACAAGCTACAAAAAAATAATTATCTAACAGTTCTTTCAAACGACTTATTCTAATACAGTTGTAACGATATAGATAAATATAAATTTAGATAAAAAAGAAACATACGTCAACAGTAAACTTGATATATAACAATAAAACTTATTTTTTAATACCAGTTGACGATCCTTCGCCGTACCTTGGGGTCGGTACGGCACTGTCTAGGTGGTTCAAAATGTCTATGGATGATCGACAATTTTTCACCAAGTTTTGGCTATTTAAAAAAAATACCCGAAATTTTCAAAATTTAATATCTCTCGATTGGCTGAATGAAAAAATTTATAGAAACCTTTTTCGAAGGGTACAAAAAGATGCCCAAATTTCAGCGAAATCGGAGATGTAAATCCAACCGGTAGGATGAGCTGGCATGGAATGCCCCATTTATAGAAAATTGTTTTGCACACTTTACACCTTCGGGTAAATAAGGATTAGATTATATAAATATATTTATACTATAAGATTAAACACTTCTCTAAATGTATACATATGAACTTACTTTAAAAACATTATTTCTCGATTAATTAATGTTTGATTGTATCAAAATAACTAGCTGACCCGGCGAACTTCGTACCGCCATATTTTTTTCCATTATTACTGTCTAAAGTACATATTTCATTAATTACTTTAATACATTATGCAATTTTTTTAATGTTGCCATTAGGGGAGAGAAAAGGAATAGTGCTGATGGTTTTTTTCGGTTTTGTGACAGAGTCTTGTTCTGTTGCGCAATTTTTGCTGATTCAAATTGCGTAATTTAATTAGCACAAACCCAACCTTGAGCTGTAAATTGTGTGGCTGTAATCCTGGGCAAATCTAATAAATTTAGGAATTCAGTTGGGTAATTGACTGCTTCGTTTGGATTGGTAATGGAATATATTGAGTTAAATGAATGCAGTTGTCGATTAATTGGACCCTGACTTTTTACATTTAAATCCTGGTTTTTTCTAGCTACAATGGCATGTTCGTTTAGTTAACCGTAGTTTTTACAATTCACATAAATACTTTAAATATTAATTTTTCCTTTATCAATTATCACAGATTCACAAAAATAATCAGTCAATATTATTTTATGTTATTAATAGCCTATAGCCTTCCTCAATGAAAGGGCTATTCAACACAAAAAGACATTTCTATTGCAACCACCGATTAGCGTGTTTAAACTAACAAACTCATCACCTTTATAATCTTTGTGAATCCATGACTGTATTTTTTCACATATTATCAACTTTTTGCTTGGCGGAGGTCCCTTAAGTTGTTTGGGATAAACTAGAGGTTCGTGGAGCTCGAGGAAATTCTTATTGAAACTGTTGCATTGTTTTGTAGTTGTAAATGTGTATCTTTAATGCATTAAATCCCTGTTTTTTGTAATAATATTATGTTACCTGTAGATATTTTTTATTTAGTGAAATTTGTATAAGAGTATAGTATTATTTCAAGGAGAAGATTAGTCTGTGAGATTGTAGCCCGTACTAGGACAGCCTTATTTGTCGAATATAAATATGCTTCCTTCGGTGAAATTTGTATAACACATACCTTAACTTTTTAACTAAAGAATTTACATTTGCTGGTACCACCATAATGTTTATCTACTCGTATTTAAGTGTTATTACAACTTGTTTTTTGTGTCGTAAATGGTGATTTATTTGAAAAGTGAATAAAAAATGATTTATTAAAATTAATTGATAATAATTAATGATCAAATTAGTTAGTTCTACGTCAGTTTCTACTTAGCTTTTTAATGATTTCCCCAAATCCCTTAAATAAAAAATTGCCTGATGTTTTTATATCATAAAAATAATAAAAGGATCTGAGTACCCCAAATTCCAAATTTTTAAAATTACTATAAGTAATTTGAATAGTCACATAGCTCTCGACCGGTGAGATAATTTTGAAATAATTTAAGGCAGTTGTAATTCAATCAATATTTTCAAAATATAAAAGTAATAGGTGACCCACAATACCTAAGGCGTTTCCTGACCATTTTGTCACTACAAAATATTGTTACAATTCACCAATTATCCAAATTGAAAAAAGAAAAGAACTATAATAAATTTAGTTATTGAATATTATGTGCCGTCCTAATTCATAAAGTAAGGTTACTGAACATTTCATAAAGGACAATAACGATTTAATTATCAATATTTATACATGATATTCAATTATTATCTTTTAATTGGACGCATGAAAAATAGAAATTAAATATAATAAACAATTGTTACTCATTAAATATTCTATGCCATATATCTGCGGCGCGATAGATACAAATGTCAAAAACAGCAGGATGGCCGACAAGTTATCCAGAATATTGTGACGTCACTTTCGCCATTTCTTCTATTCATTGACGAAAATTTTAACTATCATTTATTTTATTTTTCAGTTTTTAATTATTGACTGCCCCTGGTTGTCTGAAATTCAGTTTCAGTACTTACTTGTCTTGCTAAACCTGTCAAAAATTGTTATTCAAAATTATCGTGAATAGATGGTTATTGTAAATTGATTATATCAAAATACAATCAATTATTATAAGAGAGGAAATTTGCTAATAAAATCATTAAAACCCAGGACATTTGTGTAGAAAGATGGAATGAGATGGTGTTTTTTGCCTTTGCTTCGTTACCTCTGTAATAAAAAAAATGGTTGTGGTTTTCTGAGCATTAAAACGTTCTCTGGCGGTTTTTTGGTTCCCCGTACGATCTGGCTATTAATATAATTCCATTCTTTAATGCATAAAAGGATCACAAAACAACACAAACATTTTTTCCATCGAAAGACGCGAATTTCTCGAGTTTTGTGCCAAATTTCCTTGCCTATTATTAATACTTTCTAATATTTAATTCAATTCAATTATTTAATTCAATATTCAATTTGTAGTTAATTATTACGAGGGTTGTCTGAAAAGTTTCCGACCTCAACATGAAGATGGCAGCTCTCGTAAACAAAAGTTGGGGAATGTGTTTGCACATGCTTTGAAAGGTACCCACTAAAATTTCAGCCATTTTGGACGCTCAGTTGTTGTTTGACAATCATTTGAGTGAGTCGATGTGAGTGTTTTTATGAAAATGGAAAAAATCGAGTATCGAGCTGTCATTAAATATTTGTTTTTAAAAGGCAATACGCCTACGCAAATCAAAGACGAGTTGGACGCTGTGTACGGGGACTCTGCACCATCATTTACCACCATGAAATTTTGAGCTGCTGAATTTAAACGTGGCCGTACCAGCTTGGGTGACGATGAACGTTCGAGACGTCCAAAAACTGCAACCACTGACGATAATATCGCTCAAGTTCACCAAATGGTGCTAGACATCCGTCGAATTAAAATTAGAGAGATAGCAGAGGCTATAAACATGTCCAAAAAACGTGTTTGTCACATATTGAATCAAGATTTATGCATGAGAAAGCTGTCCGCGCATTGGGTGCCGCTTTTGCTCACTTTGGACCAAAAACGTGTTCGAATGAACATTTTCCAACTCTCTGTTGGCGCAGTTTAGACGCATTAAATCAAAGTTTTGGCGCCGATTAATTACTGTAGATGAAACTTGGATACACCATTATACTCCAGAAAAAAAAACACAGTCAAAACAATGGACTGAGAAGGGGGAATCGGCTTCAAAAAAAAGCAAAGGTTGTTCCTTCGGCTGGGAAACTGATGGCAACTGTTTTCTGGGATAGTCATGGAGTTATCTTAATCGATTATCTTCAAAAAGGAAAAACCATTACAGGAGCATACTACGCATCATTACTTGACAAGCTGAAGGCAGAAATTGCGGAAAAACGGCCACATTTGCAGAAAAAAAGAATTTTGTTTCACCATGCCATGGCGAAAATCCACGAATTACGGTTTGAACTGCTTGACCACCCTCCTTACTCACCAGATCTAGCCCGAAGCTACTTTTTTTTGTTCCCTAAGCTAAAAGTTGCGCTCGGAGGACAGAGATTTTCGTCGAATGAGGAGACCATCACCTTCGTAAACAACTATTTTGCAGAGAAAGACGCCGAGTACTATTTGGACGGATTGAAGAGATGGGAGAAGTGTATAGAAAAATAAAAAATTAATTTGAAGAAAAAATGTCTAGTATCTTTGTTAGGTCGGAAACTTTTGAGACAACCCTCGTAACTCACAAATTCTTATTTTTCAACATATTGTACCAGACTACTTCCAGCACTACGAAATTTCAATAGAAACCGCGAATGGGCATCAACCTTTGTCAATGTTCAATACCATTTTTATTGTTTTGCACATAAAGGGAAAGCCACATACTCATACCAGTCACATATGACTGCAAACCAAGCAGCAACTCATTGTCACTGCTTGGTGTCGTAGCTAATAAATGAAATTTCTCACATACAGAATAAATGTTTAATGAAACTAACAGACGATGTCTTTTGAAAGGAATTAACAAGTAACTTATTTGTTTAACATAAATATATAAATAAAACATAAGATAGGAAAAACACTGTCTGACTATACATAAATAATATTTACATGCATAAAATCGTAAATAAAAATCAAAACAAACAATGAATTAATAAAAAAACAATGTATTTGTTTATGTGTGAGTAACGTAAGCAATTATTAATATGAACAGCGTTTCTAATAACAATTAAATTAACAAAAAGAGGAAAACCTATGAATATAAAATAACCTCAGACTAAGAATAAAAGATAAAATTAAATTATATGTCTATGAAAATAACATTCCAAACTGTTCGATACAATATTCAATGTCAAGTAAAGACAAACAAACGTACACGGAAATCACTTAATGGCATACGGTAAAAACTTAAAAACTGAAGCTCTTTCAAAATTTTATTCAATTAAAGTTCAAATTAAAACAATTCGTAGGATTTTTTTGTAGATTCTGCGTCTTATATAAATTTTGTTTGCATATCTTACTTAAACAAAAATAAATTCAATTGTAAAAGATTACGTCAGAAATTCTGCCGTTAAACTTTATTATTATTACAAACATCAGCAGTTATAATTGCCACTACGAGTATATATACTGATGCAGCTCTCAGTCGCGTCGATTCTATTTTATCGGTTGGTATAATTAGGTAAATTGTAAATTCTTAATTAGCAAATTTGTCTCAATTTATATACATTGATTACCGAAAAACATCCACTACATTTTCCCATTTCCAAAAGAGAGTAGAGGAAGCTTCACCAAACTATCGATTGATGAAGGAACCTATAAACGGGTTAAGACTGATCTTTTTTGGTCATGGATTTGAACTTCATTTGATTTTTGATTCAATTTCACGCATATGAAGAAATTTTAAAATATTTGATGAAAACAATATCCTTTAAGTTTTACAACTTATATACGGTTTTCATACCACCAACACGATTTTTTTGCATCTACTTGTCTAGAAATAATTTCTGTATTACTATTTACAATCTCACTCTTTCTTTTTGATGTGCAGTCCATGTTTCTAAATCTTCTTTTATAAATATATACCACAACTACAAATCTCAAAAAGTTGCTTTCACTAGAAAATGATAGGGAACAACTTGGCACACTTTGACTTTAGCGAAAACAATAAAATTGTTGGATAAGGAAAAGTTTTATTATTGAACCAAAACCTGGAACCGAAACAAAGCGAAGGCAACCTTTATGGTTGCTGGACGTAAATATAACACTACTTGTGGACTCAGACCAGGAATGTTGCAATGGCTGTACAAAATAGTAGTCATTTGGTTTGCATCTTTGGTTTGGTAACTGAAAATGAAGCCGAAAGTCTCAGCTAAGACTAAAACGAGCAAGATACAAATATTTTCCTGTATTGAAATAACTGGGGCAATGCAAATTACACAGGCTGGGAAGATCACCATACCACAAGACAACTTATGGTAAGGGACATTCAGAAATCAAAAATGGAAAATAACATAACGAAATACAACTTCATCGGATCCAAACGGGCCATAGGCATTCCTAAAAGCTCGATCACGTCATGATCAAAAGGGTGGACTAGAAAAAAACATAAAATTCACTGAATGAACACGGCCAGGCAAATACTTGGGAAGAAATTCATAAAAGAACTATCTGACAAAGTAACAAGAGAACTGCTCATAATGAACAGGTAAAAACTACGCATCACTACAGGATTATAGTCTATATCGAAAGGATAAGGAGTAATAAATCATTCATTTAAGTAGATTTCATAGACGTACCAAAATATATTTTAAGAGGGTATACCCGAAAACCAATTGAGATCGATGAGTCATTAAAACAAAGACTAAGGCGTAAAGTCCATGGATTTTACTTACGAAAGGAAATTCCAACACTTGACAAAATTATGACATCAGTGCAAGAAGATACGGACTATACAAAATTCTCCAGAATGACATTATGCAAACTTTTGAAAGATGTGGGTTTCAGATATACAAAACATAATAATAGAAAATCTCTCTTGATAGATAAACCGGAAATAGTTTTTTGGAGAAGAGACTATTTAAGAAGCATTCGACATGCCAGAGAACAAAATTTGAAAATCTTCTACTTAGACGAAACATGGATAAATGCTGGATATACAGTCTCCAAATCTTGGCAAGATGAAAACATTAAAAGCAGAAGGCAGGCATTCGTGGAAGGTTTGTCGTTAGGTTTGCAGCCACCATCTGGAAAAGGAAAAAGACTTATCATTGTCCATGTTGGAAGTTCTGAAGGTTTTGTTGATGGTGGATTATTAACTTTTATTTCAAAACGCAGGGGGACTATCACGAAGATATGAATGAGGATGTCTTCGAGGAATGGTTTGTTCAAATGTTGGATCTGATTCCAAAAGGGGTTGTTATTGTTATGGACAACGCAAGTTACCATTCACGGTTACGAGAAGCATTGTCCACAAGTCGTTGGCGTAAAGCAGAGCTTTTGGAGTGGCTTATTTCGAAAAATATTAAGTTTCCAAAAGATCCACTAAGGAAACTAAGCAAAAATGAACAAGAATAAATACAAAACCTACATTGTAGAAGAAATGGCTTCTTCTCGTGGTATATCAGTTCTTCGACTTCCCCCTTATCATTGTGAACTTAATCCCATAGAATTAATATGGGCTCAGGTAAAGGGGGAAGTTGGAAAAAAATACTACTTTTAAAATAAACGATGTTGTGGAATTGTTTGAGAGTGCTGTAAGTTATGTTAGTAAGGAAAATTGGACAAACTGTATCGAGCATGTTATCAAAGTAGAGGCAAATATGTGGAAAATTGACAATATTTGTGATGATTTAATCGACCCTATTATTATTAATGTCAACAACGATTCTTCCTCTTCCGAGTCGGATATAGAATAAAATGTAAGTAATAAATGTATTCCAATAATTATTTCTTTTCATTTTTTACTATATAATAATTTAAAACGTAGGTATTTTTTTCCCAAAATACCTTAGACCATATACAAATAGACTGGCTGTGACGTCATTTTTCTGAACAACATACTGAAGCCAATATTATCTTTCTTTGTCGCATGAAGTTCGTGGAGCTACGGGATGAGGTGTGTGGGCGGTACTGTTTACAAACAACAAATACCAGCGGCGCAAATGTATTTGAATAGGTACCTAACAAGGTTTTAACTCCAATCAAAATTCTTAAATCATAACTTTAACCCAAAATTAATACAACGAAAACAATACCACAATTAGTTTATGAACAGGGTAAGATTAATGTTTACATATGATTCGCAATGTTCCATGCTATAGGAGACAGTGCAGTCGATGATATACGAAAACAACCGAAGAAGTTTTATTCAAACGTGGATTTGTTTGTAAACATTAGTTATAGAACACAACATAAAGTTACTTTGGCTTCACAACAAGGACAGAAAATTGACGTCTATTTGTATATGGTCTAAGCAAAATACACACCACTGCATTGCGTTATTGCTTATCTGCTAATCCTTTAACAATGAAGAAAACCCTAAACTTTGCTACACAACTGAAATAAATACGGGGTCGATCTACCTGGTTTTTAGATTTACGGAAGAAATGTAATTTAAAGTAAGAGATTTATCAAAAATTTCATGGTGCTCCCTGTAAAGGTTTTGCATACTTAATTAGGGTTTATTACTCCTCGTACTTTTTGTACAGACTATACCCACGCGACACTTCTCTACTAAAGAACATCTGCGGCTTTACAACGGGGCCTTACCAAAAAATGGATCTAACATGATAACATTAATTATTTTTTATTTTGCAACTTATCTGGTGATGGTTGTTTGCGAGTTCATTTTTCTTTATTTCTAATGGTGCTGAACTGTTCCTAGCCCTATGTCGAATTTCGATCGATTACTAGTTGTAAGATCTTCTATTTATTCTGTATGGTGTTTAATTTGATATCCAAAAGTTTCAAGGCAACTCATGGTGCTTACTTTAGTATTCAGTCTTCCATTTTATAAGGCAATATTGGTGACACATAATACTTTGCAAAATTAATTCTTAGAAGAAACTAGTTTCCATCATTTTTTAATCATGCGTTTTAATTTGGTGAAATCATGACCAACTCTAGTAGGCGCCAAGTCGTAGTTATGTTTTTAGCTGTTTTTGCTAGGGATCACAGGGATCACCACTTTTCCTTTAGAGAAATGCTTTTCCAGCTCAAACTAATCCTTGGCTGTATGTATTTGGGTCATTGATGTGCAGTCATTCGAAATAACATTTTGTTTTGGGAAAATATCTATCAGGAAAAGGTGGATTTGTTAAGTTAATTATTAGATTTAGATAAAAAATTAACCTATTTTTTAACAAAATCTGAGTTTTTATCATTGCATTGCATAGTGGATTTACTTTTTTTATTAATAGGATAATGAAATCGCCACAACGATTTTGATTGGATTTCATATTTTTAAGAAAGGGTATCGGAAGAAAAAAAAAACAACAAAATAAGGAAAAATTATTTTATTAAACGGCCAACGGCAGCAGCAAATAGAAAGGTGATCATTAATTAGAATTTTATTTGTGTACATTTCTTATTTGTTTTCTATATCTATATTTAACTTATTCACCGGTAAAAAATATTTTCTTAAATGAAGAAAGGAAACACCAATGTCAATGTCACAAATATTTATTTATTGTATGAATTTGTTGTAAAAAAGCGACTAGTTTCGGCCTACAATACGGCCATCATCAGGCTACAAAGAAATAATACATTACAATACATAACTGATAGAGAAGCAATTCACAAACAATTCTTACCTATTAAAGTCAAATACAATATATAATGTTAAAGAAAAATTCCTAAAAGATTGCAAGCATTGCAGTTGAAAGTTTGAAAATATGAAACTAAATTTAATTTCAACTTTGTTTTGTTTAAAAGCACTTATACAAAGTATGGTGACCACCAATGATCAAATCCAAATTGAATTGCTGTAGATGAAGTTAAAATGTAATAGGAGTCAAAATTTTTATTTGGTTTTGGACATTGAAAAACAAAAAAGAAAAAGGAAAAAAGGAGAAAATGGACAATAAGAATAAAGGTTGAAAGAGCAAAAGGAGAAGCCTAGAGCTCAATTTAGATATTATGTGGTAAATTTGGAGGTTTAAGAAGGATTGAAGAACCCTTGGTATAGATGTATCCAAAAAGGAGAGATCTATATAATTGAAAGTGGTATGAAAAAGATTGTGAAAATTGGTTTTTAACCCGTGTAAAACAGGTCCAAAAAACAAAAAGACATACCTATTGTGTCCCAGAGAAAGGTTTCTCACGCACAAAAGGAAAGAAAGTTGGGAATGATTACAAAAAATTATGGAAAAGAAAATTAGGAGAGGTATTAAAATTAGCACCAAATTATAAATAATAAGATGCATGGTCAAACAAATTATTAAAAACATAGTCCATAATAATAAAAAGATTAAATGCATTGAATTGCAACGAAAAGCACTTTATAAATGCACTTAGGTAAAACTATTACTTTTACTCTGTACAAGGAGCACGCGAACTTAGAGTAATGGCGATAGACAAGTATATAGTGGAATCATAGAACATAGACAAACAACATGGAAGGCAAAGTTAAGAGAAGTCACAGGACAAGAGAAAAATAGTAGTATCTATGATCAATTGAACTGTTATCGAAGTAGAATGATTGTAGAATGATTTGCTTCATTTGAATATTTTCTTAGTTTAAAATTCATTGTTTCTTTTCTTCATTTTGATATTAAAAGGGAAATATTGATTCTACAAAATCGTTTGCCTTACCCAAGTCGCTCATAAACCATTGTACGAAAAGGACACAAGACACAACCGAAAACACCCTTATCCCTACCCAGTTTCGTTTTCCATCTCTCTCGGTTTGGCTCGATTGACCCAGAAACAAGATCGTTGTCAGAATCAGTATCACATGCCAACCGCACACGCTCCAGCACCGCTGCTATTATGAACATCAAGAAAAACCGAAGATGATCTTTCTTTTCATGTTTTTTTTTATTTATTTCTCTGACCGCCTTTTGTCTGGCAGACTTGAGAGAAACTTTGTAGCATAAAAAACATGTTAAAAAGTAGAAGGGACTATTTATGTATAACTTAACTAATTTTATTAATAGATCGTTTTTAAAACTTTCAGTAGCAGTCTTTCCGTTGTCTTGAATACATGACCCATTTTAGTTTATTTTTGACTTCTGGAATTGATACAAATACATCTATGAAGTAAGATCTGTAACGGCAAAACAATGTTTTTGTAAAGAAAGGAAAAACACAGTCCATGTCACAAACTATTATTATAAAAGTGTACATATAAAGCTACTAGTTTCGGCCTACAATAAAGGCCATCATCAGGCTACAATTGAAATAATACACTGTTCAATAATTAAAGTGGATATTTTTAAATTTCAATTTTAAATGGAGCTAGAGGACAGTCAAATTGAAGTGAAGGAGAACATGTCATATTTGTCACAGATAACATCAACTTTTAGGCATCAGAAAGATGTTGTGAGCTTCGTTTGTTCAGGTTAGACTAAAAACTTTCCAATGCACAGTTAAGATTCATTAAAGTGACTGATCTAAAAAATGCAAAAACTGTTTTTTCGACATTGCCAAATGTGACGAATTACTTCTTACATTGCTTGGCGAAACTCCAAATGCCCGCCCTCTATGGAGAATCTATTAAAGGAAGCGAATGAAGTCAAATATCTAGGGGTTACTTTCATGGAACGTTCATGTAGAGAACATTTGCAGCAAAGCAAAGCTATCCCTTTGGACATGCCGTAGAGTATGCGGTAAGTCATGGGGAATGAAACCCAAACACAGACAGTAATAAGGTCTATTATTACATATGGTGCTCCGGCCTGGTGGGCTAAATGTCAGCAAAAGACCACCAGGGAGAGGCTGGTGGTCTGATAGATCTTCCTCCACTCCATATCTGGATGGAAAGGGAGGCGATGGCTGGTGTATACAAAGACTAGTAAAATGTCAGGATGCAGGACAGAGCAGTGTCATAGCCAGGGCCGGAGAGATAGCCCAATTGCACCTGGAGGACAGTGATTTTTGTCAATACAGAGGCAATAACCTTCTTGAACAATTATTTTAGGAAAAACACTGTTTGGCAAAGATGGGAGAAGTATGTTGAGTTACAAGATTAGTTAAAAAATACAACAAATAAGGTTTTTCATGGTAGAAACCTAACGGACCAAGTTACAGCAAATGATCATCCATAGAAAGATCGCATCATGAAGACTAGAAGATTATAGTGACCAAGAAATGTAGCTCATAGCTACTACTGATCTTTGTCTTACTTTGTTTGCGTCGAAATGGTGAACATTTTGAACACTTACATTACAAAAATTAAAAATTAATTTTTATTTTGGCGGATACTGTAGTTGTACCTTATTTAGGATGTACAACATTTTACTTCCACATCTGTTATTCTACTACTACTACTAACAAGCCCTAATTGAAGAAAATCTTTTTCCTTCCCTAAATGATGTATCTACTTTCAGTTTTCTCTGGCCTAGTTAAAAAAAAAACGCTAAAATCAAGTAGAAAGGCTGGTTAAAAGACCAAATGAAGCAATAAAGGAGCTTGCGTATGTAAAAGTAATATCTGAGCCAATAAAAGGGACCGTGAAAACCCTATAAATCTAGGAGATGGTCTTAAAAAAAAAGATAAAATTAACCACCGTAAATTTTCCGAATTAAATTCCACAAGACGTGCCCCAACGATGTCGTAACTAATTCGGGACAGTGATGCCGAGCGATAATAGAAATATATGTATACAGGAACATCGAAAAGAAGAAAGGATTCTTTTATTGTAGTGTAGCCTATATTTCTTCTGTTGTCAAGTATTTGATAAAGATTTAGGGAGTCATTCTCCTTATTTTCTCGCCTGTTACTGCATTTTATTATTCCTTAGTTTTGCACAAGAAAATAAAATAAGGAAAAAATTATTTCATTAAAGAAATCAATCCAACCATACATGGAGAAAAATTGCTTGAATTAAATTTAGCTTATTTTTATGTTTAGAAAGTTCACCAATATTTATTTATAACGGTTTTAACTTTACTGTGTATAGATCTTTATAGCAAACTATAGCAAGACTAGTTATTAATATAAAAGAAGCACATAATTATGCAGATACAGCAAGGTGCAAAGTAATAAAGAAACCATTAATCTGACAAAGAGGAATCAAGTTCCCAGTTAAACAGATTGCACAATTCCCTCTGAGTTCGCGATCTGTTTCCAAACCCAATCATAATAAGTATTTTAACTCTACACTCAACTCCATTTCTACCTCAATTTAAATCTAAGCAATTTTGCGTTATTTGATACGGAAGATTATGCAGTATGTAGACTATTATGATTTAGAAGTAGGTACCTACATTAAAATTATTACAATATTTAACTGTATGTATAAAAAACCAAAACATGTAACAAAAAGTACCTAGAGAAGAATTATAGGGTGTCCGATATTTGCAAAAATATAGTAATAAAGTATTTTTAGTATATAATACAAAAAAGTCTATAGAAAATTTAAATTGTTAACATGTTCTTTCTTTTTCTTTCATTTTTTAACGGTGATATAACACAACAATCATTATAAAAAGAAATATAAGCAGACAAAAAACAATGTTATTTATGAATTCTAAATTCAGATGATGCACAAAGTATCAATAAACGAACTAATATTATATCGATAATAAAATAGTATATTAAACAACGCATTTCATATGGAATTCTGTTATGACACGAGTTCAAGTTTAAAAAACGAATCGCGAAGCGATGAGTTTTTTAAATAACGAGTGTCACAACAGCCATATGAAATAAGTTGTTTATAATATTTTTTATATTTTGACATTTTATAATTTTTTAAATTAATTTATTATTTTTATTTAATTACGAAAATTTTTATTTTAAAAAGTATGTCGGTAGCACTGTGTAATTTATAACATTTGACAGCTTTGACATTTAAATTATGAAATGTTAATGTTTTCAAATATTTTAAAATGACTAATACACCAATAATAATATATTATATAAGTAAAAGATGATATTCATATTCACAAATACTTTCTTAAAGAACAATATAAAATTAATAAATTGCTATTAACCCACAAATGTCATTGTCAATAGTCTTGTCATTAGATACTTCAATCATGTCGCCAACCATTTAAAACAAAAATTTGCGTGCGTAAAAGTTACATTACGATACGCAAATGCGTTTTATAATGAAGATTTTTATAAGTGCAAGATATAAAAAGATTATTTTTGTATTTACAGTCCAAGAAAACAATTAACAGTAAATGCTACAAATAATAATATAATAGTTATAACCCAAACAGAATAAACTAAATCTATAAAAATTTTAAATCCTTGCAGAAACAACAATAAAAAAATTCAACAACAACGGAACACAAAACATTTGGTCCGATTCCGACCCTGTAGGCAAGGCATACCCCACTTTTCTTACAGTTTTTAACAGACCTCACGTAGTTATGCCGTAGGGCGTAGAGCATTTAAAAATTGGGATAGGGTAGATATCTCAACTCTGGCTGTTAAAATTTTGTGCCTACAGAAATAATTTATGTTCGCTAGACAATAAGTATTTTATTTTTTAATTAATTTAAAAATTAAGAAAAAATTCTAACCCATCATTATTCCAAGACGAGACTAGGCTTAAAATTTGTGTTTTCAAGAGTAGAATATTAAAATCAATTTCAGTCAAATTTATGATGCGTAAATGTTTTTAAAAGTTTAT
Source organism: Ophraella communa (assembly GCA_035357415.1). Taxonomy (NCBI): domain Eukaryota; kingdom Metazoa; phylum Arthropoda; class Insecta; order Coleoptera; family Chrysomelidae; genus Ophraella; species Ophraella communa. Next base: position 9,244,549 of record CM068989.1, on the reverse strand, counting down.
CAAAAAACAGGAAATTTAAAAAAAAAGACTAAGATCGGACAATTTTCCACCAAGTAATGGCTATTTGAAAAAAAAATCATCGAAATTTTCAAAAATTCATATCTTTAGAATGGGTGAATGAAAAAAAATTAAGTTATAAAAGCCCTTTTCCAAGGGTACAAAAAGATGCCCAAATTCCAGCGAAATCTGAGATACGAACCCCATCGGTAGGACGAGTTGGCACAGACTCTAAATTCATTCGAAAAATTTGGAAAAACAATCCGCATCAAACTTTAAATTTCTGTGGTATTTTCATAAGAAAAAAAGTCCTACAAGGGTATCTTTGAAAATGGTTGGTAAGATTTCCGCCATTTTATAAATCTATTAATTTTCCTCATGCTGCATTGTTTAAAACAAATGAATCATCTGTATGCAAGCCGCTTAATAAAAACATTAAAATGCAAAAAAAACTTCCTGGTATAAATAAATCAAAGTCGCTCCATCGACTTCAATTAGAATACACTGGAGAGTGTATTTTACATGAAATATTCGCCAATGTTATCTACGCATAACAAAGTACTAGGAAGTTTAGATAAGCAAAAATATACCTCCGTCCAAGACAAAGTGATAAGTATACTAAACAAAATTGTTTTTTTCATAAATAATTTACGTGGTTGAGCTGTTTTTCCTACAGTGTTTTGTTCGCCTTGTTAAAGGAAAATTTTCTTAGTGGAAAATCGAATCCTATTGTGTTAATGTAAAAATTGAAATTGCCGGAGATAACAATCTTGTTTATAGAAAGGAATAGCACCGAAACTAATTAATAAACGTAATGTTTGGAAATTTGTATAAACAATGAAATAAAAACAAATTCTAATGAAAACTAACAAGAAAGTGCTATATCTGGGTAACAGAGGAAGCGGCAGATATGAATCTGATGGTGTATCTTGTTGCTATTTTGCTGCTTTAAAACGTTATGTTCAATTGATTCTCAAACGGAATCCAGGGCTCAAGTCTATTAGTATCCCTTTAAATCATTTGTAATATTAAGTTGTGTTATATCCGGAGGTAATATTTGTTGCTATGCCGACACAGGAACTGGCCACTAACTGTCCGTGTTAGTATACCCTCGAATTACATTTTTTTGTTAAATAATGTCCGTTTGCCATTTGCCAACTTTTTGATGTACCATCGTATTATATTTTTTGTTAAATAGTATACGTTCGCCATTTACTACTTTTTGATATACCCTGGTAATACGGGTTTGTTAAATAATGTCCATTTGATGTAACCTCGTTGTGTTAATGTAAAAATTGAAATTGCCGGAGATAACAATCTTGTGTATAGAAAGGAATAGCACCGAAACTAATTAATAAACGTAATGTTTGAAAATTTGTATAAACAATGAAATAAAAACAAATTCTAATGAAAACTAACAAGAAAGTGCTATATCTGGGTAACAGAGGAAGCGGCAGATATGAATCTGATGGTGTATCTTGTTGCTATTTTGCTGCTTTAAAACGTTATGTTCAATTGATGCTTAAACGGAATCCAGGGCTCAAGTCTAGTAGTATCCCTTTAAATTATTTGTAATATTAAGTTGTGTTATATCCGGAGGTAATATTTGTTGCTATGCCGACACAGGAACTGGCCACTAACTGTCCGTGTTAGTATACCCTCGTATTACATTTTTTTGTTAAATAATGTCCGTTTGCCATTTGCCAACTTTTTGATGTACCATCGTATTATATTTTTTGTTAAATAGTATACGTTCGTCATTTACTACTTTTTGATATACCCTGGTAATACGTGTTTGTTAAATAATGTCCATTTGATGTAACCTCGTATTATATATACACTTGTATCCTGAATATAAAACCAAAAGAACGTTATACATAAACACACATAGTCCGAGATAATGGTTCAAAATAATCATGACAAAATAATTAACAAATAAAAAATAAGAGTTGATCGTAGAGAGGTGAAAATTTAGGATAGCATGTATATTTGTGTGCTGTATGATAAAAAATAAAAACAAAATATTTGGGCAAAAATTAAAAAATAAATTTAGGGGAATAAATAGACGTTGTCCCGATTAAAATTTGGTAAAAATTAGTAAAGCAGTTTCGGAAAAGTACAATCACGTAGGTATACAAGAGAATTTTATACAGTGTGGAACCCACTTATGGAAGAAAATTATTTGTTTAATTTAGAAGATTACAAAAAACGCTGGGACCCGTTAACTTTGAAATTCTAGTATGAGCTTTTTAAACATAAATTTAAATGTATTGGGTGATACACGCAAGTCTGGCATCGTCCATGATCTATATTTTTAATGAAACACCCTGTATATTTTTATGATCTTAAAAGCTCCTTAAAAATACGATCTCAACAAACTATACCATGTAGGGTCTATTATGAATTGTACAGGGTGAAATTTTAAAATTATTTATAATTTTGTGCAAGATAGTAAATTCATAAAACACTTGATGTAATTGATTTTTTACATTAAAACAAATGCTCAAAATGTTCTCCACCTTGTTGTTGGCAATAACACAGTCCCCTAAAAGTTTGATGTGAAATAGCCCGTATTTCTGTAGTTATCCTTACTTTGAGGTCTGCAATGCTAGTTGGCTGTGTTGCATATACTTTGTTCTTGAGATAACCCCACAGAAAAAAATCCAAGGACGTAAAATCCAGCGATCTAGCTGGCCACTCGATAGTACCTCTTCGTCCAATCCATTTATTGGGGAAAATTTCATTCAAATAATTTCTTACAATTAAAACATAATGGGGTGTTGATCCGTCCTGCTGACACCACATATTTTCATCCGGTAGGTTCGGATCTATTGCGTTGAGATATAAGTTGGCCAACTCAGGAACAACTTCGCCTATCTAATTATGCTTAAATATTTTTCGGCTCTCAAATTTCCATCTACTAAAATATGACCAATAATATTATCACCTATACCTACCCAAACGTTCAACTTTTGAGGATACTGAGTATGTCTCAAGCATCCAATGAGGATTCTCCTCTGACCAATATCTACAGTTTTTTCTGTTTACTTCCCCCTTCAATGTGAATGTTGATTCATCGGGAAAAAGAATTGTACCAACAGCTATTTCATTTCTGTTCAATTTATTCATAAGTCTTTCTCAGAAATCCATTCTACGATCTGGATCTTCTATTAGTTCTTGCACTAAAGTCAATTTATATGGATGAAGTTTTTCTTTATGGAAACACCTTAGGACAGTTGTGTGACTCACATCATTTTGATGAGAAATTTGACGTGAACTTGACGTTGGATTCTCCACGACACTTAGCATAATAGCCACTTGGACATCATGTTCAAAAAAGTGCGGTTTCTCTTTAATGGTTTGACATGTCCAAGTTCTCGGAATTGTGCATGAATTTTAGACACAGTACTTTGTGAAATATTAGGCAACTGATGAAAGTTTGCCACTTAAACTTCACTTCTGTAATTATCGTCTAAACCAATCATCATTAAATTTTCAATGCGGTGAGTCTCAGTTAAATATTTCATTATTACTTCACAAGATATTAGTTTTTTTATTAAGAATTGACAACTACGATATTTAAATGTCAACACATCAACAACTGACCGATTTAGTTTAATTATATTGGCATAGTTATCTATACAGTTTTTACCTATTCGTGACAAAAAATGTTAACAAAACCCAAAATATTGATACTTGTGAAGAAAATTGAGGTCTGCATTCAGCTAATTAAAAATAAAAGCATTATTTAAAATATGAAACATTATTAATTTCAGAATTTTATGTATTTACTATCAAGAACAAAATTATAAATAATTTTAAAATTTCACCCTGTACAATTCATAATAGATCCTACATGGTATAGTTCGTTGAGATCGTATTATTAAGGAGCTTTTAAAAACCTACAGAGTGTTTCATTAAAATTATAGATCATGGTACATTTAAATTTATATTTAAAAAGCTCACATTTGATTTCAAAGTTGACGAGTCCCAGCGTTTTGTATAATCTTCTAAACTAACTCCACAAATAATTTTATTCCGTGTCCGTAAGTGGTTTCCACACTGTAGGTATATTAGATTTAAATTTGTAATGTTACAATATTTGTTACAATTTGCATGCATCTACCAAGTTTACCGGGTTAATTCCTCTTAAGGATTAATTTGATAAATATACTACAATTTCTTTAACCACTTATTTTAGAATTCATTTAAACTTCTCCGCAAAACTTAGAAGTTCTAAAACTTTGTGAACTTTCTTAATTCTGATAAAAGTCTTCTTATATAGCTGAATATTTATTTGAATTTTATTGAAATGTCAAATTCTTTTAAAACTTGACAAGATTTTCGTCAAGTAATGTAACTTAATCTAAAATTAACAGAAACATAATTACAGAAGCAAATTAGTAATGACTTAAAACAATAAAGCTGAACTGTTTTTAAGCAAAATGTTTGAAATTGATGGAAGAAGGACTAAAATAATTCGGTTCAGAAAGAAGTGTTTACATAATTGGGTATTAAATTCTTCCTCAGACATTCTTGGTTATACCAGATGTTTTGGAATGCCTTGCACCTCTTCTCATGTAACTTCTTATAATTGATTATTATTCTCAGAAGGAAGTGATTAAAAGATTGAAGAAAAAAATTGAAATATCTAACTATTTATTTAATTCATATTTTTCAAACTTATTCTATATGAAAAGAACAAGTAGCACCCAAGCATTTAGACAGTTTTTTAGAATTTTATATACAATATTAAGCATATGAATTTTATTAACAAATGTAATTTTAAAATCAAAGGAATGATCTATAACTCAAATGTGGCTGATATAAAATATCAATAAAACACTAAGTCAAACCACAACAATTTAATGGTAAAAATATAAAAATCACGACAATGTTATAATCCCTTCATATTTTACGTCCTTCCTTTGACCTTTTAGTTGTTTTTTAAAAATAAAATCCCATTTTGTCCCTCTATTTTTTCCTATTATATGTCTATTTTAATTAATAACTTATTTATATTATTTTACCCCGTAATTTTTTTATATTTTATATAACCTAGGTACATATTCATATATATTTTACTGACGTAACTTTTAATTTTGTACAAGTGTATTTACTTTTACATGATAGGTAAGTTTTTCTTTAATACTTTTATGCCTCACCCATTTTACTAAGTATGTTGTCCAACTTTATATTTATTATTGTTATAGTTCTTGTCCTTACCTTACTGTCTCTTTTTATTTTTAGCCTGATGATGATCTAAGACCGAAACTATTCGCGATTTTTATATTTTATCATTAAATTGTTGTGGTTTGACTTAGTGTTTTATTGATATTAAATGTAATTTTACTGCTTAATTTTCATCAATTTCAAGGATGTTACGTCAAACAAATAATTAGACAAACTGAAAATGTATTTTTGACTGAACATCATCCAAAAGTCGATAAAACAAAGTGATAAATCGTTGCGGACATAGCCTCGATGTCGCTATTCTCTTTTAATATCACTATTTAAGAGAGAAATTATCCGAAGGATAAAGATCCTTTCTGGGGTTCCAAACAGTAGGTATTAGATATTCATGAAAATCTCCGGAAAGCCATAGCGGCAAAGCTGCTTTCCCCGAAACGTATCCTTTAACCTGTCTGCTGACAGAGATTTTTTTTATATATATTTTACGAGATTTATATAAAAAAAATAAAAGGTGCTCGGAGTGATATCGTATCCGAAGGGGATCTAAAAAGGGAATAAATCCCTTCTACTTAAATTCTTAAAATAAAATTTATTTACAATAGAATAAAATAAAAAAAGGTAGGTGCATATAGTGGATCAGAAAATAATTTCTTGGTAATGTGCTTATAAAGAAATCATTAAAAAATGTTTGCCGGAATTATACCTATATTTTTTAAAGATGTTATAACAACTTACTTTATTATTTCGACTGAACGCTGAATTTTGTCAAATTTGTTTACCTGGAACAAAAAAAAAACAATATTAAGAAAAAAATAAATAAAAATACCTACTTATGTGATGATTACAAAGAATTTTAAATTTAACTCAAATTTTAAATAATTGAAATGTTATTTCAAATTTAAACAAAATACAATCCATCTACGATTTGGTCGATGTACTCAATGTTAAGGTCTCAATTAACCATTTGACATATTATAAAAATTGCTATCTATGACAAATTAAGAGCATTTTTACAACGAAAAAGCGACGGATTCAAGTCAAAAAAATTAAAGACCCTAAGCGCTGAAGGTATTAATAAATTTCTAAAAGAAGCTTTCTATTAGATAAGGTAAGTAGTTCAAAATTACTTTGATAATAGCTTTGTTGCCAGTACGTTCTTTGACTCTATAACGACTATCAATCTAAAAAACATTGGTAGTAACATTTTTCTTTATATCTTTAACAGGCTGTACTTTTCATGGGTGCGCATGTCGCAAAAATGAACTGAAAAATATAAAATTAAATGACATTGCCGATACCGGAAAATCCTACGTGGTGAACATACCGGATACTAAAACGAAAACTGAAAGATCATTCATTGTATCAGCAAAGCCATACGAAATATGTAAAATATACATGGAAAAAAGGAAACTAATAGTGTCTAAGAATATTCAAAGCTTATTCCTTAATTTCCAGAACAATAAATGTACCCGTCAAGTTGTTGGGATAAACAAGTTAGAATACCTACCAAAAAAAAATTGCTGCGTTCTTGAAACTACCCGATGCCACCCAATATACTGGCCATTGTTTTCGTAGAAGCTCTGCAAAGCTGCTTGTAGATGCTGCAACTTAAGAGGCATGGGGGCTGGAAATCGTCCACAGTAGCAGAAGGCTACGTAGACAAATCCATGAGCGCAAAGAAATCCACAACTGACATAATAATCTCTTCGATTCGTGCGGACGAGGAGTATAATGAAGAAAATTAGACGATATTAAGCCCAACACTTTAGAGACTCCTGGTCCCAGTTGCTCAAAAAAGCAATGAGCACCTCCAGCAACCAAAAATACAGAAAAACTGGTGTTTTGTAGTAGAATTGCGCAATGTTTTCGAGAAGTCTGGGTCGTTTCTATTCAATAGCTGCCAGAATATAACTATAAATATGTAAATAAATAAAAATTGTAAACTACTCAGATGTCAGACTTTCAGTAGAAGAAAAAGTATAGTACAAAACTCGTGTTGTAATGATACCTTTTACGGCCGAGTGGCAAGTTTATGGCACGAATTATGTAGTATACTATAAATTGGCAAAAGACCCATAAGTGAAAACAAGTGACTAAAAGTGGCATTTATAAGCTAGGCTGTGATAAGTTCTACACACGAATACATATAACAAGGATGTGAAACTCGAGTGGAGAGGGTAGCAGGAGAAAAGGCGCCTATCTGAGCAGGGTTAAATTCTCGGTAGTTGCGTACTCCGTACTGCGCAACAGGCTGTCTTTTTCTTTGTGCGAGCGAGATAACCAACCGCATGTGTTTTCGAATAGTTATGATCGTATGATGTTCGAACTGATGCGCAGTACAAAGTACGCAACGACCGTGGACTAGACTCCGCCCAGATAGGAGCCGTAAATTCAGCCATGGGCACCTATAGCTCGGCATAGGAGTTTCACATCCTTGTTATATGTATTCGTGGTTCTACACTTCTCTCCTTGGTATGACAACTAGATCATGGTCGATTTACTCATATTATGATAATATTGATGCTTTTGAAATAAACCCCAGCACATTTCTGGGTAATTCCTAGTTAAAAAGTAAAGAATGTATTAATGTACTTTCTAATTGTATTTAAGTACCTACATATTTTTCTTAAAGTAATTTCAAACTACAAGTACTTTTACATTTTTTAATTACAATTACTTTCAAATTCGTGAAATGCATGTTAGATTAATCTAACCTAACCTAACCTAAACTCAAAATAATAACAGTATAGGAGGTAGGTAGGTAGGTAGGTAGGTAGTAAATGTTACATAAACAAACTAAGGAGATATAGTATGAAATAGTTTGAATGGGGTGAATAGTGTAAATACTAATTACCTACTTATTTACTTTAGGTAGGCATTTCTTTGTATTAATCTAATTTCTACATTAAAATGAAAGATTAACTATTTCAATAAACTGATTCTCATTCTCAGTTAGTATCCGATTTTAACGTAGAAAATACATTTAGTTAAATTAAAAGCACTTTTGGAAAATATAAATATATTTTGTGTTATAAAAAATGATTTGCTGAGGTGGATTTGTAACTAAATTTGAGTAAAATGTGTCTCGTTCTCATTTTCGTTTGTATGAACGAGATATACAGAACAGAACGATAAATTTTAGATTATTCAATGTATCTAGTTATGCATTTCGATTCTTTCGTGAAAATTTATTGAAATGTATTTAATTAGGTTGCTTGATAAATAATAATATTAGTTTGTGATGCCTTATTTACTTAGTAACCCATTCCAACCTAACCAGGGTAGTGCTAAAATTATACAAAATATATAGAGGGAGTCAAGTGTCAGTAATAATAAAAATTCTATTCTTGACTATAATCTGCATTATTGTTTACAAAACAAAATTATTTTTATTTAAAATATGTTGAAAATATTTTAATAATAAATATTTAATTTCTCTGTGATGCTAAAGGTCAGACTTCAGCTTTCTAAAAAGAATTTTCATTTATATATTTGTATAAAGCTTACTCAAAGTTAATCTCAGTTTTAGGTGATAAATTTTCGAATTTTACATGGTACAAAAAGCCATAAGTGCTAAATGATGTTTAGAGTGTATCTACGTCATATAAAATGTGTCAGCTGTAATCTCAAACCCAGTTTAACTTCAAGTGACCTTTATACGTACATCTCACCCTTAATTTTAGGGAATCTTTGCTGTTAGTTTAACATTTTGAATTACCTATTTAAAAATTTTATTCGTACCTATTTGCTTCTTCATTCTGTCATACTTTTTTGTTTTATTCACAAAATAATTACTAAAGTAATTATAAAATTAATTAATAATTCCTTTTTTAATGTAATTGTAATTAATTAAATTGATTGTACTAACCCTTACTTTTTGGAAGTCCATCTTATTAAGAATAATAAAAAAAACTCTTTGTTTTAACAAAACGTCCAATATTTATTTAAAAAAATTGCTTTTTTAACCTTAATGACAGCCGTTTCGCTAGACTTAGCATCGTCAGATTGACATATTGAAGTTACATTTTGTTTGTTTGTAGCTAGGTACCTGATATTTATTAGGTAGTTATAAGGCTAGACCAAGTATGGAAGTAATAAGACATAACAATATTAAAGCCTAGATGTTATGAGCCCTAAGGGATTATCCTGGATGTACTTCCCTCTAAGATCAGTATAACTGTGCAATGATATAGAAAAACCAGGAAAAAACTATATCATGCTGATCTTTACAATAACTTAATGTATTTGTGTTACAATTACGTCTTATCTATGCATAAAATGAAGACTCAATCAAAGCCAACACTTTAAAAGTGGAGAACTTCCCAGATTTATTTGTTCATTAATAATTTTAAATTGTGGATCTGCTAGATGTCTTTTTATTTCAAGTTCTTCAAGGAAATCTAAATTTTGTTTTTTATTACAAGTGTGTAGTATTTGGATGTAATTGATGTGTAAGAGTGAGGTTGGATGTTCAAGTAGGTGTTTTGCATAATTTGACTTTTCTGGTTGTTTTAATCTATATGCTCTTAAATGTTCGTTAAATCTTACTTCAAAATTTCTTTGACCTATATATACAGCATTACACTTTGGACAATTAATTTTGTAAACACCTTTTTTTTACATTTAACAATTTTGTACCAATATTATTTTGTGTTTTAAATGATATTAATGCTGATGTTGTCGAAGATATTATTTTTGAAATTTTATTGAAAATACTTCCACAATATGTAATATTTTTATAACTTTCAATTTCTTTAGTTTGTTTAGGAAATATTAGTTTTAGTGACACTTTCTGTTCTTTCTTATTAATTAATGTATTTATCAAATGAATTGGGTAGTCATTAGATGTAGCTATTTGTTTTATGATATCAATTTCTTTATCAAAGTTAATTTTGTTCATTGGAAACGGCTGTCATTAAGGTTAAAAAAGCAGTTTTTTAAATATTGGAAGTTTTGTTAAAACGAAGAGTTTTTTATTATTCTTAATTGTAATTAAATCAATATAATGCCTTTTTTGGAAAAGTACTTTGTAATTGTAATTATTTTTAAAGTACATGTAATTACCCAGCTCTGGACATTTACCAATTGTTCCTATAAATGTTTTTCGGCTGAGTTCGTTAAGTCAATAGTTTTTGTTTTACATTATCTAATGTAAAAACGATTACTTTCTATCAGCTTTTCCTGCATAAAAAATGTTACGGTTTCCAGAACAAACCGTTATAAAATATTACCGGCACGCCTGTGCTTCGACTAACTAACTTAGACCCTTGCGTAATAAAGATAGGACAGTAATGAAACAAAATGTAAAATTTTGTACTCGGTTGGAAATTAAACCTTTAATTAAGCGCCGGACGAGATTGGGATACGTGATAGAGGATGGAAAAAATTGGCAATTAGGAAAATTATTCAATAATTAAAGAAAGCGAAGACAGAATAACGTTATTAAACTTTCGAGAAATTCTAAATAATTTATTGCATGTTATCAATTCCAGAAATTATATTTGTTATGAATATAAAACAATGAAAAACATTTTTATTGTTTTATTTTTGACACATAGTTATTTAAATTATTTCTGTTTTTGTAGTTTATATAAAAAAAGAATGGAAAATCCATAATAAAATAGGACCTACTGTCCTATTTTTCAGTAAATTCACTATACCGCAGATGAAGCAGATAATACATTAAGTGCATATATTTTCTTTCTTTATTGTCATAGACAAAAGTCATTCTATGAGTTGTTTTCTTGATCAGAATAATAACAGTCTGGTGAATAAATCAGTACACTTTTGTCTTTTTTTTTACAACTCGCACATTTGGCGCCCAACGTGGGGGAAAGAAGAATTTATCGACTTTACAAATACTGGCGAAAAAAACGCAAACATGTGGCGCTGTCTTGTACATTGCCACAGGCGCAATAGTACCTAGATACAGCTCTGTATAAGTTATTCCAGCCGTTTTCACTTATGAAAACGGCTCCAAAACTACTGAATTGGAGTACATGAATTTTACATCATTGTAAAGGGAGTTGAGAGACCTTTTAAATGATGGATCATTCGACCCCCCTTTCCATTTAAGATTTTAGGGATGGTACCACCCCCGCTTAGGGGGTTGCAAATGTTAATGTGATTTTATGCCAATTTTGTGTCCCCCTCGATAACAAAATCTACGGGTCCAACCGTTTTTTTTTAAGGAATCATCTGCCAGTAAATGCATCTGTTTCGTTTTCGGTGCGCCACCCTGTATATACCAGCGGTCCTAGTGGGAGTGTTGAACTGATTTAGTACCACTGGTATTAAATCAGTTCAACAAAATGTTCCAGGTGACTTGCCACCCTGATTCCATTTCCAAATAATGACAACCTAGTGGACAAATATAAAAAAGTGGAGAAAAAGAGAGAAACTTGTAGTTTTAATAAGTGTGTATATTAATAATTTAAAATTTCTTAGTAGTTATCCTAATTGTTAAAATGTTAAAAATAGCAGTTTGCAGATTTTCATGAAAATTTTCATGAAGATTTTCAACTTTAATGCAAACTTTAGTAAAGACATTTTGCCAAAACAAATTTCTGTGTCCTGGGGACTCTGCATTAAAATATTATAAGATAAAAAGTTACCTCTAATAGATCAATTTTGGAATTTGGGTTAGTTATAATTTTACTTACTCTGATAAGATAAAATAGAGGTAAAAATTAAAGTTAAAATTAATTGTTACTATAAGAAATTCACTTTTAAGGTACAAATTGTAATCCATCTCTGTTATAAGTTTAGTGTTTTCAAATCATCAATTTCAGAATTTGCTAAAATAAGGTCATCTGCTGCAGAATGGGCCAAATGTGGCCTAAGTGCAGTGGGACGACCCACCCTTCAAGAATTACAGATACAGAAAGTCATTTGGTTAAAGTAAAAATGTATTGATTACTAAAAAACACTTTTCTGGTCATACGAAATCTCATTTTTTCTCTCTATTTAAAACGTATTTTTCTGATCAAAACCGACTGACGTTTTCACCTGGCACCCTTTAATAATAAAAATATTTTTTCATTCGTCTAGCGATCCTTTCTTAGACGGGCTAGAAAAAGGCAGCCGAAAAATCTAAATGGAAAATTTATGTTCGGACGGTTCTTGAGTGTGTATCGAGAAATATTTTAACCAGATGCTTCGCCTTATACCATCGCTGGTGGATGTGATTTTTCGATTTAAAAACGAGGTTCGTATGCAACTACCAGACGTTACGACATTTCACCGAATATAAAAATAACAATAGTAACTTTACCATTTCTAGAAATACTACTCTTTTTGAGCACATTTTTTGCAATTAGATAACCTTATCCCCAAGTTGAGTATTATATTTTTTCTAGGACTGATCGTAGAAAGGAATCGTACAATATACTTGTATTAAATTATGTCTTTGTATAAAACTTACTGAGTCATTCTTTCTACAAATTATTTTATAGGGTTTTTTTGTGTTGTTTAATGTTTAAATGATTTACATTTATATTTATATTATTAGTTATGTACCATTTATAATATTAAATGACACCTTATAATTTAAACAAGTGGTATAATACAAGACGTAGTAAATCTCTTAAAGAAGTCCAGTTAAAAAAAAAAATTAAAATTATTGCAAAACTTGCCAAAAATTAAGCGATTGCTAAATTTTATAATTGGAGTAGGAGATTCATTAATAACGGCTCAACAAGTACCTGAAATTTTAGCAAGGGAACTGAAACTGAAACTGAAAGTGTGCAAACTATTGCACCTAGCAGATGTCAGGGTCATATTATGTGATATTTTACCTAATGATTTCAAGAGGGAAACTATTTTTTTTACACCAATGGAATATGTCTATTATTTACGGTTTTTCTTTAAATATCAGTTGTTGGCTTATGAACCATAAACCAACGGTATTTTGGGACGTTTCCCAACTCGTGCCCGTTATTACCTGGCCCCGAAAATTACTGACCAACTCGTGCCCGTTCAAAAACCCGGTAGAAAATTAATACACCAACTCGTGCCCGTGTGCATTGGAACTGCGGTTTTTAATTCTTATTTATTATAATTAAATATTCAAGACCTACATATACAGTTGTCATTTATTTGAAATAAAACTACTATAAAACGTATTAATTAAATATATTGCACATAAAAAACTTAGAACTACCTATATATTATTAATACTATTATACCAAGATACTGTTTTAACGAAAGTAAATGTTGATATCTTTTTATTTTTAAAATCATCTATACAGAGTTGCCACCTAATTTGCATCATGAAATTCCCTGACTTTTCCAGGTTTTCCCTGACCAAATTTATAAAATTCAATGACCAATTTATATTTGTAATTTATTTTAAAGATAACATCTATTCTGTAAAATAAAATATGAAAGATTTATAATACCTCTTTACTTAACATTTTTTTTATTGTGTATAAAATATAATAATAATATAATAAAATAAATAAATAAAATAAAAAATAAATAAAAAATAATTATTGTCAACGTCAACTTGTCAAGTCAAGAAATTAACATCAACAAAATGAGTAAACAGCAAAGAGAATGTAACCGTAAATTGGGTAACGAAGCTCAGAAACAGAAAAAGAAGACTGATTTTATGGCCTCTACCCATATGAGGTATTTAAGCGATTATTAGTTGCTCGTTTTAAACTAAAACAAAAGTATAAATTTTGAATGTGTTTGATGTACGGTTTAAAGAAATAATAAAAAATTTCAGAAATTTTAATAATTTCCCTGACTTTATCAAGAATTTTTAAATATTCCCTGACTTTATTAAAATAATTTAAATTCCCTGACAATTCCAGGTTTTCCAGGCTGGTGGCAACCCTGCTATAGTCTTTTTTAGAAAATCAGTAACAGTAATAAAGTTTTGACAAGATGGGATAGTAATCTGAACAGGTAAATTTTTCAATCGGGCACGAGTTAGGTATACAGATTATTGAGACCTTTACTTTTGTACCTTTTAAGGGATTAGTGGGCACGAGTTGGGATGCGTCCGTATTTTGACCAATAACATGCCAACAGATATTCTAAGGTTTTATTAGTTGTCCATGGCAACGGGAAAGGTTCTACAATGATGTACAATAATTGTACTAAATCTAGTACTTTTTGATTGTAAAGGCATATTTAGTACCTCTTTAAAACATTTGGATGAAATTTTGATGAATCGAAAGATACTTTAATTTAATCTGGTTTTTAATTATTCCATAAGTGTAGAAAAAGTATAGTATTATACTCGCGATTATGGCCATTATTCACTCGGGTGATTGAGCCACTCGTCTTCGGCTTGTGGGCTTAATGTTCACCCTCGTGAATAATGGCCTACAAAATCGCTCGTGTAATAATATACTTTTTCTTTATTTTAAAAACAGACTTGCTAATGCTTAATTCAAAGTTTCTTGGGATTTAGAGTTGTACTTGCTGCATGTGCATAGCTTGAAGTTGATGCAGTATTATTTTCACTACTGCATATATCCTCTGGAGGTTTGGCCTGAAATTGTTAATATGAAATCATAATAATCTTTAATCACATCTAAAACGCTTACCTCATGTGGCTTTTCCTTTACTAAAAAATTATTGATAAAATTAAAATCAGAATCTGCTTTTTGTATCTTAAAAATCTCCCTAACTTTCTCTGGGCACTTAGTGCTTTTCTTTAAATGTTTTGCCATTCTTGTGGCATGACCTACATATTTTGTTTGACAAAAAATACATTCTCCATACATTTTTTTTACGTTTCTTCTTCCACCTTTGTATTTTATAAAATAATTCCAAACTATTGAACTATTCTTCATTTTAATTTTTAGCTTTCTTTTCTTAACAAAATTGAGGTTGTGTTTTTTAGGTTAGAATATTCTTCTTTTATTTTGATTTTCAAAGTTACAACCACAACAAAGTTTGTTTTCAGTTTTTTTAGGTTAGAATAATATGGCCGTGAAACTGGTAGGGATATATTGGTCACATTGAAAATGACCGGTCATTTTTGCTCACTTTCTCGGTCACATTGGTCACTTTTGAAAGTGACCGCCAACACTTTCCTACTTCGTATATGCAGCAATAGGCCGTGCAAACACATTTCCAATTATTTGGCTTTGATTAAAAAGTCGTATTAAGTATTTTAAAAACTATAATGAGCTTTTTTCTGCATTCGCTGTAGATGTGAATTTATGACCAGGAAGATTGTAAATGAAACATTGTGAAATGGCTTATGATAAGAAAAGAAAAGGCATTTCTTTATAAAACTAATTTGAACAAGGAAAACTTTCACGGATTTCACATTATTTCACAGTAGGTATCTAAATTCGTGTGTCGTACCCCTGTCGTTGCAAATAAACCCATCGTTGGTGACTTCCTGAAGGAAACCTCTCTAGAGGTGCTAAGAAATCCGTGGGAGTCCGATGGTTGCGTTAACCACAGTCATGCATGGGTGTTTACATGTGGGCCAATAATCACACAAATGCACCATCTGTTATAAAGGCAATTTAATCTACCGTATTTGATTATATTTATAAGGAAAAAATCTGTTGCCGATCGTAAAATAAATCGTGATTTATCGACCAGAATGCAGAGAATACAAAAAAAAATACCATATTGGTGGGTAAATTACTTATTCACAATTTAATAAATTAATAATAAATTTTCTTTAAACAATTTATGAACTACAGGTGCAGGTAATTTAGTGATTTTAAATTCATTCTGGTGTGTACAATAATTTAAATTATCAAATTTCAACTTAAATGAACTTACATCAAATTAAAATTCCTGATACGGAAGTATTAAAAAGAAACAAGCGCCCCCTACAACTTTCTGATTTGATTTTATTAACAAATTTAAATAATAAATTTAAATGAATAAAATGTTCGTTTTTTGGATCGAACATACATTTACTGTTTGAGATTACATTAAATCGTTTGGATGCCCAAGGATTTCAACTTTTGTAATGAAAATAGTATCCACACGAACATTGTTCCTTTGTTATATAAAATTATAGCGATCGACCTTTGTGACGTCAAAACAAATAAACGTATATACGCAAACAAAAACTTTATATTGAGCATTTAAAAAATGTTTTGTTTATGCTGGTACATAAATAGGCACTACGGAATTAGTCATATTTATGAAATTATTTTAACTTTGCGTGTAAAATAATAACAAGAATAGTTTCGTTTGCCAAAGTAGTAGGCAGTTTGACATACAAAAAGTCTATGAATATCTTTTTAAATAGATTGATTTTATCAAAACTCAGAAAATTGCTATCAACATATACTAAGTTACATAAAAATTCGAACACCCAGTTTAAATGATATTATTTTAATAAAATTTGGTGAATTTATTTTACTGAAATAAACAATTGATAAAATTTTCAGCCCTACCAGTTGAAGATTCCGGTTTATATACTGCTTTTTTTGAAATCCGCTAACAATCCAAAAATGAATATTGTAGTCGTAGTAAAGATCCCAATTTTGCGGATCTTGGTTCTTGACATTCTTAACGATTGGTTACGATGCCCAGAGTACGGAGACCTGTACGATTTCGTTAACTTAGTGAGTTTGATAGGGGTCGTATAGTGGGACTTCGGGAAGCTTGATTTTCTTTTCGGGAAACTGCCGAAATTGAGTGCAAAGAAGTGTAGACACAGTGGTTAGGTGTTGTCAGGCATGGCTTCGAGAAGGCCGTACTCAAAGAGTAAGAGGATCTGAACGTCCCCGTTGAACAACATTCCGTGAAGATCTCTGCCTAAGATTATTGTCCTTAGGGGACCGTTTTTCCACTACCAGGTCCATTGCAAATGAATGGTTTGCAGAAGACCTAGTAGCATGCGAAGTGTTCATCGATGAATAAGACGTTTTGGCATGTTTTCATGGGTCCTCCCTTTAACTCCAGAACACCGACGTAATCGCCAATTGAGCACGTGTGGGATATGATGGGTAGGAGATTGCTCAATTTGTAACGTCCTCCTCAGACTCTGGAAGAACTTCGAGAGGAGTTGGTGGTTGCCTGGAATGAGATACCACAGACAGGAGGACATGGACAACCTGATCAGAAGCATGCCTAGGCGCGTTGGAGAATGCGTAACACATTATTAAAGGTAAAAGGGCTTTAAAGCAATACAATAATTTTGAAATTTTTATCATTTACTTATTATGCTTCAGTAAGTACCTTAAACTGGGTGTTAGAATTTTTATGTCACTTAGTATAGTACCAGCTATAAAAATATCTATAGAAACAATGAGCTATCTAGAAGTATCTTGATTATAATAATGAGATCAAGTGGATGACCAATTTTTATAGGCTGGTTTTTGTGATATACAGAGTGAGTTTAATGTATGGAACGTCTTAATTTTTTCGGAAACGGCCGAGCTTAATGTAGTGTTTACATTGTCGGATTTTCCTTTTTTCAGAAAATCTAATGGACTTTAATATTTCAAACGGATCACCCTATATATTGTTCGCTTTTAATATTCTTGAAAAATACTGAATATTTTCCATGTAGTGTTCTCTTATACCTAAATGTTCTAATTTAGCATAAAAAATAATGTCTTATTCAATCACAGATAATGTGTCAATTTGCTACGGATTTGTTTTTACACCTTTTTAAGTAATAAACAAATATTTCGAAGTATGTATTGCAAAGGAACCAAATTATTTCAGAAAGATCCATTAAAAATGTAATCTGCGGATTGTTATGCCGTGATCTTTGGTAATGTTTCCTAAATATGTCAATAGCTACCGCAAATATTTTTAGTAACGTGATTTCAGCCTTTTTAATAGGTCTGTTCCAACCAAGCAGAGAACCGTTCTAAAATAGTAATTTTTGTGCGCAGTGGTGTAGTGAGTTGCGCAGTGCAGTAATTTGGTCTCATGAGTGGTAATATTACCGTTCTAGAACGGTTCTTTGCTTGGTTGGAACAAACATTATAATTAAAAAAAATGAATTTGCCACAAATATCTACCTACAACTCCAGAAATACTCAAATGTTTTTAGACTTGTCGAAATATCTTTCTGAATTTGCAACAAGGGGAAGCATATATACCTACAACTAATATTTCTAATATTTTGAGACCTTTCTGAATTTGTTTAGTTATGAACTTGGTATGTTTCACCAGAAAACCCATTGGCAATATTTCAATCAGTTATTGAACAGCAGTGTTAAGTTATACGGAATTTACCACCTGGTCGAAGTGAACGATTTTCTGTTGGGTTGGAAGTTGGAAGATATCTAGGGGTTAGAACCATTTTAAATCTTTACACCTGTTCACTGCGGTCAATCGAAGCTTTATGTGGCTCACCCATAGAGGTTACCATACAGCTTACTAGATCGATGATTTACGTTAAGACCCATTAGGAAACTTTTTCTTTAAAATTTTAAATAGAACTGTCTGAGACCACTCATCTCTCGCAGTAGAGTGGCCCTAAAGTCTTTTGATCCGACTACATTGTTAGGGTTCTTCAGCTATGCTATAAAAACTGCTCCACCAATTACTTTATGGAAAGGAGAATATAAAATTAAAAAGTTACATACAATACAATATTATTCGGATTCATTTTAAATAGAATTTTTTAAAATACAAATAAATGAATGCTTTTAATGAATATTCAAAGAATTTAACAAATTATGTTGTAAAATATCAAATATATACACATAGGTATATGAAAAATATTAATGTCTAATAAATAATTTAAATTAGAATTCAGTAAATGCTTAATACGCTTGCTTTGATAACAATGATGAATATTAAATGATGAAATCATCAGATTACAAAACTACCTTCTGTCTATACAACACCGGAAATGTTCCACATCAAATCTTGTTGTACCACCTGATGCACAAAATTAGGCAATGATAAATTATAATAAAATCTTTAATTATCTTTTTTCTGCAATCTCGTTAACAAACCAAAAAAAATTGCATAAACTTTTAAACAGAGAGAAACAACGAAGCTGAACGGAAATTAACACAAAAATTGAATAATCGCAACTACAAAAACATGTGTCTTTTTATTATTTTAGTAAAAACTCAAAAGTCGTTTTCAAAAATCAGTTTTGTTTGAGAAAAAAAAACCTATGAAAGGATCCATGTTACACACAAAACACTAAAATGCGATACGTATAACCAATCTTATATTATGACAATAACATTTCTTTGCAATAACTTGCAAAAATAAAAGATATGTAAAAAATTAATATACAAAAGTTTGCAATCCGAACTGTCATTCTAGACGACTCAATTCAAAGTGAGGATCTAAGGATGATGAAACCCTTGTGTTTGATCTGAAAGGGGGATAAGTGAGAAAATCAAAAAACAAATTTACTGAATCAAATTGAACAGACTTAATTAAATGAAAATAAGCTGAGCAATAGGAAAGCTATACATACATATATATTTCGTGCAATCGCACGCGAAGTCAGTATTTCGCGTTCTCAGCACAGTCCGCGAAATTTAATTTCGCGGCCGTTACCCATAGCAACGGCCGCGAAACCAAACGTCACTTCCAAATTTGACATTTCTAAAATACTACAAAGACAAGGATTATTTTTTATTGAATACCAACAAATACATAAGTTATATTATTTAGGATGAATATTTACATTAATTGTACAGTTTGTATTATTACTTATATTTACTCCAGAAGTTGAAGCAACTACATCTAGTGTTTCTGAATAATGGTTATTGCCTACATTCAAACCAGATACCATATCGCCAGAAATTGAGTTGGAAATTTGCTTCTTATTTTCGATAGAGTCTTCTACATATCCTTCCGCTACTGTTGTGGACTTCCATCCACCGTGACGTTTAAGAATTGACATATCAGCCCCAGTATTGGCAAGCAGCGTGGCAGAACTTCTCCGAAAACAGTGACCCGTGTATGTTTCAGGATTTGGTAATCTGAGATACTTAGCAATCATACTAGGCATTTTCGCAATGGTATGCACTCCAACAACTTGTGCGGTGCACTTTCCGTTTACGTATCTCAAGAATATACGACGATTATTAACAATATGTTTTGGTCGAAGAGCTGCATATTTACGATAAATTTTTATGAAATCAATATTAGTAACAGTGAAAACACGCTTCTTATCCGTCTTGGTATCAGGAACGGTTACTATTAATACAGCATTCTCTTCCTGAATATCTTCAATGGCCATTTTTACTAACTCATCTCGTCGCAAGGCACCAGATATTCCCATTATCAAAACTACCTACAAAAATCAGTACAATAAATAAAACAATTGTAAATAACATCTCTTAACACTTACCTTCAACAATAAGTATTTTTCATCATTAGCTTCTTTCAGGAATGTATCAATTTGCTCACGCGTTAATACTTCAGACTTTTTTGCTCGATAACCTACTGCTTTCAGCATACACTTCAGCATGGAATAAATGCTCCATAAAGTTGAACTTTTTACAACATTTGATTTCTGAATCAAATAAGCCAATAAAATGTTTTCAGACATCGTCTTAACATTCTGTTTGTCACACCAATCTTTAAACTCGCCGTAACATTTTTCGTACTGCCGTTTAGATTTTTCGGGTATTAAAACGGAAAGCGCCGAATTTACAACGCTTTTGAGTTCCGGAGGAGTGGAAGGTACTGAAATATCGCTATCAGTATCAGACATTTTGCGTTTTGACAAGAACTGTCAAAATATATATTGAAACATATCATTTCCATAGCACACGGTGATATTGTTAAATGAATTGAGATGCTGTTGATTTTAGAGCAATAATATATTTATTTACAACTATCTATTTTAATAATTTTAACGATTGCACGAAAAATAGTGTGTATGCCATGGCCGCGAAACTTTTTAACGACCTCAAGATTATCTTGCCTCGGCCGCAAGCGGCCTCGGCGATAACTGTTCTTTCGGTACGTTAAAGAGGTATTTCGCGGCCTTAGCATACAAATAACTATTTATCACTGTCACAAAAATACAAACATCATTTGGCCAAAGACACCCTTCGATAAATTCCCACTTGTGTAAACGTCTTTCAGAAATATTTCTGAAGATATATATCATGGTAGAAAAGCGATAAGGATAAAGAATGAATTATGACCGATGAGGGGATAGTAGGATGAGGGGATTCTACTGTCGCTTAGTCAAAAAGGGTGCATCGATAAGCAAGTAAGTCCAGCCTTATGACTAAGTGTGCGTAGTGCGTTCGTGAAAAATGTCGGGATATATAGATTGCATTATTAATGATAGTACAGAGTATAACGCTCATGAAAATGGTTCAGTAACCTTTTAATACTTGCATGTGCGCCGTTGGAAATATTTCGTGAATACATAAAGACAGGGATGGGCCTCTTAAAAATGTCTTTTTTATAATAGTTTGTTATGCGGCTGTAATTATTGAAAACAGCAAACGTGACAATAGATTTGTCTTACAGTAGTAAAAAAAAAATAAAATTTTGCACGTTAGGTATTTAGTGTACGTATTACAGTGGAATTACCCTAGAATCTCTTTGATTGTTTGAAATTTGGGAAATACTTGTCTAACCTCGAATGAAGATATTATCCGCGAAGAAACAGGTTCAGATAGACCAAGGATGGGAGAAACTCAGGAAAAATATCAAAAGAAATAACAAAAAGGATAGAGGGCACATTCAAAAAAAGTGGATTTACAAGATCAATCCTACACACTTCAGCTCCTTTATTAATTCATCCTACGCAAGATCTAGGGAATTCAGTCCGTTAACCAACTTTTACAATACCCGATTTGTGTCTGTAAATTGAGGTTAAGTCCAAAAGCTTCATTCACAATTAGACCTCATTAGGGTCATTTTAAAACTTTTTAGTAGTACTGCTGCCCACTACTACTATAAGCTGTGATAAAACAAAAACAATGACAAATACAATCGACAACTGTGAACTAGAACAACTGCGCCTAGAACGAGTCGAGGAATACATTTACCTAGGCCAAATCTTACGAACCAAAATGAAGACTTTACCAGAAGAGCAAGATTAGCTTGGGCAGAACTTGGAAAACTCAGTTTACATCTACCTTGGCCAAATCTTACAAACTGACAAAGAAATCCAAAATGCGGAAATTACCAGAGAGCAAGATTAGCTTGGGCAGGATTTGGAAAACTCAGTTGGATACCGAAGAACTACAAAATATCACAGAATCTAAGGAGTAGGGTATTTAACCAATGCATCCTCCCGATAATGACGTATATGTGCCAAACATGGACTCTCACCAAAAACTAGCCACAATACAAAAAGTAATGGAAAGGACGATGCTGGACATACCACTATCTTATAGAAAGAGGAACAGCTGGATAAGAGCAAAAACAAAAATAGAAGACGTCACAACGAAAATGGCCAAACTAGAGTGGAGCTTCGACGGTCACACTGCTGGACAGGAAGACCAAAATGGAACGCTATAATGCTACATTGGATAACCTAGAATGGCAAGAAATCGAGGGAAAAAGTGGTCCGACGATATTAGTAAAATAGGCGAAATGAATTGGAAAAATGTTGATAGAAACCGATGAAGGGAGACCTATATCCAAGAAAGAAAGAAAACTAACCTGCTAATTTTAAACTAATCGTATTTTTGACAGCTGGTAGATTTAAAAAAAATGATATGTAGTATTTGTTATGAATGCATTCAAGCCAAAATTAAGGAACTGTCCCTTCAAATTTTGTGAAAAATTAAAATCATATGTTCAGTTTATTATTAATTTTGTGGGATGGTAATGAATCTAATTATATCCACTACTTTATACATAGTTCGCACACCATGGACGACATGTCCTTTGCTACAGAGAGTGCCATTATATTTGCTTGTAAACAAGTCATAAGCGTAGCCCAAGTTTGTTTGTTCAAGGATCTGATAGCACCCCTCTCTGTGCTGCTTCACTTTGACCATTACCTTCATAGACACAATTACTTCACAAGAGAGCATATTTCCTATACATCCACTTTAGACTCTAGACCTTGGTCTAGTCAAATCTTAGAAAAGGCGGTTGTATGAATACCACCACTAACAACCATTCTATACGTCTCACCACAAGGTGGACGTGCTGTACGAGTTGATTTTGCGGAAGGTAAACGCATGAAGCGGATGCATTACAATCACTAAGTCTTTTATACCCCGTATACTGGGTGAGTTTTAATAACTTGAAATACTAGCTTAAAACAATTCTGATTAATACCTAATTCTATAACACGAAATGCTTGCATGGTGTTTTAAATTTACGCATATTAATTTATTCATATATTTTTGATAATGTGAGCTGTGGAACTAGTTCTATACAAACCAAGGAACAAATGGAATAGGTAAGCAAATCAAAACTATTAATTTGAACCTTTCTGAATTTTTAAGTAATCTGTCAATTTCTCTATCAAGCAAATCCAGCCCTGTGTATTAATTTACAATTTGGCGGATACCGCGTTTTAATGTTTAATGTAAAAATAACAATCGACTATCACAAAAAAGGTTTAACGCTTTATGTAAAATAAAAGTTATTCGTTGAATCTTAAGAAAGTGACATGGGTCGTTAAACGTCTTGGCTTTTACGTATTTTAACGTCGAAAATGTTTCACTCGAAGTACGTGAAATAATAAACAGGGCGAAATATTTTAAGACAAATTATAATCCACATAAAATTTACGGAGAAGTTGATAAATAATTAGCAACGGTTTTTATTTTAGTATCGTCAACTTTTCGTTTAATATGTGAAAATATAGTAATCAAAATAAAACCCCGTCTGTAATATATCAAACAGAATTAAGTTTTAGGCTCTATCTGATTGCTTCCAGCGAATTTCTACATTCTTGTCGACGTAATTTCGAGTCGGCTTTTATTGAGCATCGAAATTTTAGAGAGGGTGTGTTATATAACCGCAGTGGCGGAGAAAGGGTAACAACAGATATTTCAAAAAATAAAATACGGTTAGGTCTAGGATGACTTTGCCTAACATAGATGGTAGAAGACAAAACCAAAAAGAGTAATAAACACTTTTTTTCTTTTATCTAAATCAATAATTAATGAACTGTTCTTTTGAAAATTTAATCGGTATTTACCAGTGGTTCTGTAATAAATAAAATTAGGGATTGTTTTAATAACTCTTTATTTCATAAATACAATTTCTATTAGAATGTTTTCATAATTTTATTAAAAAAAACTAAATACAAAAAATGTAACTAAAATTGTATATAATGAAATAACAAACATAGCAAATATCACTTCTAAATATCCAGGTGTCTGCAAAAATATCCAATGCTCTTTATTTTCTTGGCATTGTAAATGACAGGATAAGAGTAATGAAGTCCCAAATGACCAAAACCCGATCTTCATCCAAATTCTTGTAGGATACCTATGAATAAAACGGACATGATTAATTATTATTCCATACATTTTGCGGAAAGTGTATCTGATGTGTTCAGTATTCAAGAAAGTGTGACATTTATTTAGTAACGTAGAAGAATCTTTTAGAAGCGGTTATGGCAATCCTGCGAACCTTGAATTCCAAATTTCACATTTAATCTGCGAATTTTGACTTTTTTCTCCCAGAGTGACCAGAATTCTTATGAAAACTGGAAAATAGCTGAAATATGTGTGCCTAAGAAAGAGTATTTTGGGGATCCTCATTGTTTTATTGTTACACCTAGTATGAATCAATTTCTCAGTAATGGAGGGAAGTGTCAAATAAAATTGAACAAAGCAAACATCTTGCTATCTTTAACAAAATTATTAAAATTAAACAAATAAAAACAACACGAGCTTTTCTAGGAATTAAGTTGGATTGAGAAATGGGTTGCGAAAAGAGTTTTTACTGGATTGTATTTACCTATTTTGTGTCCTTTGATTTCTATTTCAGCTGGTGACATTTTTAATGTTATAAAACACCCTATTAGTTGTTCAGCGGTTCATACTAAAAGCATTCTACATCAGATAAAGATTTTTCTTAAAAACAAGATGATGTGGTAGTTGTGGTGAAACTTACTAAGTTGTCTCTATCTGAACCTAAAACGAGAAAATCATCTATGTAAACAGATTATATAAGATATTTAAACTTTGACAATAAAGCTCATATTGTTGAAAAATCATCTGAAAAATTAACGGTGAGAAATCAGAAACCAAAAATAGTTAAGACTTACCCAAATATGTGTCATTGTTGAAAAAGTACAGGAATTGATTGGAAGATATTCGAAGGATTCAAATCACCAACTCCCAGTACCCACAAAGAGTTCCAAAATCCGTTTGAAATTAATATTAACATTGCTTTGGTCCATGATGAACTTCTTTTACAAAATCATGTTGGACTTGACCTACTAGGCAAATGCCTCTAAACTTCTACGGTGATATAACAAAATATTTTTCTAAAAATTTGTGTAAACGTAAGTAAGTTTTAAATTACGAAATAACCTAAGTACTTCAAAAATTCTACAATTACTGCACCGTTTTGGTCCGTCTATGAAACTATATTCAAGATTTTTTTTCATTACTTATCTGACGCCTTTCTTCTAATCCCCTAAGATTTTTATGACGTCTGCAAAGGACTGCGTTAAAGTTTCGTGACGACTGCGTCGCTTTGCAGATCTTCACTTTTGATACCCTCCCGCAAAGCGGGAGGACTTTATTCTGCCTTTATAATGAGCATCTTGATAATACCTTTGAGAATTGTGACTTTGCGAGTCGTCCCTTTTATAATAAAATATTTCTCTGGAGATTTATGGCGTTCTCACTAGTTCACGTTGAAGGATTTTTTCCTTAATGAAGGTCGAGAAAAATTAAAAATAATTACTTAAAAAGAATTCTTACTTCACGATAAAATATGTCCTTATATTCCATACGAATTTTTGGTTTGTTTCTGATAACACCACCTCTAATTATTACCACCCCCTTTATGAATACAGAGATGACAAAAATATTAGTGTTTTATGCTTGAGATGTTGGTAAAAGTATGTAATTTGCTGTTTTAGTACAAATATACTGTTTTATACTTGTTTAATTTTAGATCGTCACACATATTCACTAATTAACTAGACAGCTGTTTGGATATATTTTAGTGGACATTTAAAATTCAAAAATATCTACTGACCTGCAAACCTGCTTCTTATTACCAAGCAAAAAGGAAAACAAACAATTAATGACGTCGAAAACTACAAAACCGGTCATAAAAATAAAAAAAAACCTATGAAGTCATATAAAATAGACAAAACATCGAATATAGTCGATAAATATATTTAATAATAAATCGACATTGTTACTTAAAACCTATTTTCACACGAAATTGTTCAACTGATTTCGATAAAAGCGAAACTAATACAAGGGAATTCGGTTGTTACGGCTCCATTGTTGATAAAAGCATAACGTAACAATGTGGAAAGTGTAAACTTCAATATATAACATATAATTTTGGTGAGAAAGTTAATTGTTGAAAAAAATTAAATAATAGTTAGGGTCTCTTAGTAAGAACACTGGATTACATTACATTTGTTAATGAAAAAATGTTATCTATTGTTGAGTATATTTATCCTAATTTCGAATACATAATAATATCTAAAACCTAAAAAAACAATTTATTAAAAAAAAGATTATTCATCGATTTAATTTTAGGAAAACAATTAACACATGATCATATTCCACAAATCTTGATATTATATTCTCTTACCAACAGAGTGTGGAAAGTCGAATTTTCATGATCATAATGCACCGCATATTGTAGGAGTAATAGTTTTGAAAAGTTTAATAGATTCTCCTAAACCTTTTGTCTCTTCAATCTTCTTGGATGTTCAGAAAAAGTTGGGCACGCCGAACTGATGAGGAAACTTAAACTCATTGACTCTTACCTCTTTAATCATAACTGAATCAGAATAGACTTTCTACCCCTTGTTTGTCATAAGAAAAACCCCGAACAAAAAAATAATACAGCTACAGCTCTTTACCAGCCAAATTTAGCTACATCCGCTTCAGCATCCTCCTTGAACACAACCAAAAAGATATTGTGCTATCAGAAGTTTTGAACTAACTTAATGATTAAAATAAAATTCAAATTCAAAAATATTTCACAAATATAATTCGAATCGTATTTAGCTGACGAAATATTTTTTTCACTTTCGAATTACTACTTTGTTTAGTCGAATTTTCGAAATTTTGTATTGTGGTTTTCTACTTATATTTCTTTGTTTTGTTTGTTGAATCTAGTTTATAGTTAGCAAAGTATATTAGCATAGCTTATATTGGTTATTAGTATATTTTTATTAGTTAGTGGACGAGAGTGACGTGAGAACGCTTATTTTTAACAAAATTGCCAATTTGGAGGAACTGAAGCTAATACTAGTAAATACCGTAGTGGTATTGTTAAGTTCTGGTTGGTTTTTTAAATTTGTGTTTATTAAAAAGTTTTTATTGTTAACATCAGACTATCATTAAAAAAATATTGTTTTATTTACAACTTCATAATATATTGTAAATAAATCAGAGATTCTGCTATATTTATAAATTACTAAAACCTGAGTTCAATTGACCATAATACTTAGTATTGCACACTAAAAATTGTCAGAATTCGTAGATACGAGGTATTGAATTGACACCCTCGATATTTGCTTTTCCCATCAAATCGTATAATTTTTAAAACGTATTTACCAATAACAAAAGTAGAATTAACTTAATATTTTGACGACTTGGTGAAGACCAACAACAAAATAAGAAATAATAATTAGTTACTTAATCTTCTGTTTTTCTCACACGTTAATAATTTGAACTAATTTAACTGCTTTCCATTGTTGTCAAATTGTGTGCATCGAATTAAAATAATTTAAATGAATTTATAAAAATCTTATGATATCGCATTTCGATGGTGAAAAATCGAAATATTTCACTTATAAATTCAATTTTACTGCCCCCAGGGCAAAATACTTTACCTGGCTGTTTTTGTAGATCACTTGGTTTGCTACAGTGGTTGCACAATAAATATTCCTGTGAGAAAGTCCATGTAAAAAAGAAACCTAGGGATTCAAAATTTACGTTCAAATAATACAAAAGATAAACAAACAAAAGTTTATTTAATTTATGAAATATTAACTATAACATATTTCTACACTTAAATGTTCTAATTTATGTGAGCACTTCAATAATTTATTTTCAAGTACATATAATTTATTTTTACCAACATTGTTTAAAGGGAAGTACATCGTCTATCGTATAAGTACAACTTCCCTCGCGATCCTCCATGCTCCCTCTTACATAAAGGTCGTCTACTGGTCCTAGGTTCCTCAGGATTTACTACAGTGAACTGGATCTGGTTGTTTCCTCGAACTGTTTTAACATTTTAATGCGTCTCGTACAATTCATATTACCGTCAACTGCTTTTAATTAGAAAGCAACCATGAGTGTCGTGTAAATGAGAACTTATTTCCGCTAATAGAGTATTGGATTTTCAATAATGAAATGGTTTTTGTCACGTTAATATAGCTGTTCATGACCAATATTATTCCAAGAGCATCTAAGCAACTAATGCCCGATATTTCTTATCTAGTCAAATTCCATATTTTGTTGACCTGGGTTCGGATTCTTTTTGGTTATGGAACTGTCTTACTCTTATTCTATATTAAATCAATTTCTTACAAAATTCTTTACTTTCTTAAACCGTTGATTGTTTTTATCCAATTTGCATTGATCTTTACACATTTATCTTTCTGGTGCAGATACTACCTTAAATATATATATACAGATATTTTTAAAATTTTTCCACAAAATTAAAAAATGCCTATATTCTCGAATGGTTTGGGTCTAACTAAAGAACCAATAAATAGTTACCAGTTCATAAAATTTAATTTGTGTTTTGCATCGATTAATATCTTCTTTGCGACGGTGGCGGTTAAGCTTAGGATGGGAATTTCCAGATACATACCTATCAATAATCCAAAAATGGCTAACAATTCATACGAAAATTACATCCCCGTGTTAAACAGCAATGAATTCGTCTAAAGTAATACTACATAAAATAAAATACTTAATTATATTATCTGACAATTCTGACGAGAACTTTTTACACCATATTTAAGACAAGGACATGAAGCTTTCGCTTCTAAAAATCCATTCTGCAATTACAAACATATCCCAGATGCTGAATTACCATCAATCTTATTTTGTAATAGTAACTTTTCCAAATGTCTCCTCTGATCTATGATTAAATTAAAAACCTTTTATCATGTCAGTAACCTAAAATATTTTAAAGTGAATTTTTCCGTAACAATTTTGTCATTTAGCTTATCAAGTGTCGTTTTTGTTTCTCTAAGACTGTTCGCATAGGTGACATTTTGATTTGATTATGTACAAGTAATCATTAGATCATTATCAAAATGGGTAGGCTAGGCAACCACATGAGGTGGTCGGTCAGAGACCACCGATTGCGCGTGCTCTAGAACACGGCTATGATGGTCTCTAAATTTTTCTTGGTCGATAGACGTTCGTATATTTTGACTCTACATTTTGGTGTACAGGTTAGATGAAATTTATTAAATAGTAAGCATTGATATTTATGTTATTTAATGCAGCGAATGTTCGCTGCGAATAGAGGTCAAGTGGTACAAAATTTACTTGTAGCGAAACATGACATCTGATATAGAGGAACTAGATAACAGCATTTTGGTTTTATGCAGTTTCGCAGAATACCCATTGCTGATTTTTATTTATAATGTCAAAAAAATATGCCAAAAACTGTTGATAGCAGAAACGTTTTATTTGGATACAAACTGAATATTAACAAGAGAGATTTGGCAATGTTTGGAACTTACAAGCTTAAATTAATTTTATATTTTATTAGTTATAAAGATAAAAAAATTGTTTACAATAAATAAAAGTAATATTTGTAATTTTTTCATGTTTTTATGATCAATATTAAATTTTAAAGATATTCTTCTTGCCAAAGCTCCATTATTAAAATAATAAAACTCAATTACTAAAAATATGAAAACAATTCTTTTATCTTTACTGCCTCGTACTACTGTTACTCCCAAGTTTACAGATGTCCTACAGTGCATTAAATTATTTGGTGCATAAGTTATATTTATTATTCGCAATTTGCAGCGAATTATTCGCTACATCAAAACAATGGGAACAAAATTAGCCATTCGCTATTCGCAGCGAGTAATTTTTGCACCAGGTGATCACTATTTGCAGCGAATACTCGCCTCATAAAATCGAATCCTAATTACCTATTATTATTAAAATTCCATCGTTGTCACTTCAAAACCGATTTACCGGCCACCCCAATGTTGTGAATAATTCAAAAGACTAGGGATAGATTTTACCGCTTTTAGAAAACTTTTTAACGAAGATATTTTCTAATATGGTACTAGCAATCTTAGAGAAACAGAACGACGAATAAAATGACAAATTAATGAAGAACGATTACGGAAGAAAACACTTGGAAGACAAAAAAAACATTAACCTTGTTTCATCTTTAATTTCATCCATAGTTCACCTTATACATTTGGAAAAAAATCGGTACTAAATAAGCAACTTTTAGTGCAAATACAGAACGTACCTCCTGAAAATATTTTCAAAAAAAGATTACTGATAATTCAGCACCGTGGATATTGTTTGTAAATGAAGAATGGATTTTTAGAAGTAAAACTTTCATGCCATTCGTCCCAAAGATCTTGCGAGGAAAGTTTTCGCCAGAATAGTCATGGAAAATATAAATGAAACTTTGATTATAAATAATATTACTTCAGACGATATTCACTGCTGTTCCACACGGAGACGTGACTTTTGTATAGAATATCAATCATTATAAATTATTAAAAAATATGCAGAGATGCCAAATCAAAGCTAAACCACCACTGCCATAAAGTAGATATTAGTCAATATAAAACACAAATTAAATTTACTGAATGTGGAACTATTTAATAACTCTTTAATTAGACCCAACCTATTCAATAATATAAGCATTATTCAGTTTTGTGGTAAAATTTTAAATATATCTGTACATATATAAATAAGATGGTATCTACACCAGAAGAGAGAGATGTATAGAGATCAATGTAAATAGGGTAAAAACAATCAAAGGAGGAAGAAAGTAAAAAATTTGGAAAGAATTTGATCTAATATGGAAAAAGTGTAAGACCGTATCATAACCAATTGGAATCCGATCCCAGATCAACAATACACGGACGTTAACTAGAGAAGAAATATTGGGGAGTAGTTGATACAGTTTCGTTTGGAATAATTATTAAACAGGGATCAGTTAGACTAACGTTAACAGAACCTGATCACTATTGAAAATTCAATACTTTTTCAGCGAAAATAAATTAACTTCCCGTTTAAGCGACAACAAAGTATTTTTTTATGTAAACGCAATGGGCGGCCAAACGGATGACAAGAAACTCACCAAAATATCGATCCCAACAGTTCCGCGAAAGAACCAGTTCTAGGACACCCCTAGCAAGTCGAGAAGTAACTAAGCCAATAGAAAACCGGTATGTAATCGTGAGTATAGATGGTTGCGAGGATAGTTATACCTAACACGATACATAACGCATTTCCCTTATCCTATAGTATTGGTAAAATGAACCAAAGATACTATAAAACAAATTACTGATGTGTTAACATAAATTAGAACATTTTAATAAATAAAATATAGGGAAAATTAAGTGGTAGTTTGTAATGCTTCGTTATTTTGTTTTCTAAATGCAGTATTTGTTCTAGAGTCTAAAAACACTTTTAAATCCCCAGTCTTTTGATATCGGTTTATTGCCTAGCCAAAAAATATAAGATACAATTGAGTTATTGATAATGATCTAATGATAAGTTTCCTGCAAATCACAAATTTCCTAACACATTTTGTATTAAAAATTCAATTATATGAAATTATTACAAATTTTTGATTATACAGTTTTTTTTTGTTTTTTTTTACATAGTTATTTATTTAAGTGTATTAGCGATGTTGTTAATACTTTTAAATTTCACAATAATATACAACTATAAATAAATATACAATTATGTACATAAATATACAACTATATACAACTATATACATAAATATACAACTATATACATTTATATTATATGCAATTACATTACAAAACATTTACATATATACCAAAAAATCAATGGACTTGAAAATCTATTTACCTGTTTAGATAATATGAGTATTATTTAAACTTTGTTTAAATTTTCTTGGGTTTAGGTGTTATATTTGGATATATGTACTGTATTTGATTAGATAATTAGTAAGTAAATAAAAATAATAATATTTTGTAAATGCTGACTAGTAAGAAAAGAAGAAACTGTGCCTTAATTAAATATTTAGATAAATAAGTAATACTCTGTAAAAGATTATGTATTTAAATGTGCCTTTATATGTATACTATGTGTATATGTATCATATACATACTTGTAATAATTATTTTAACTACACAAGATACATTTACAAAAAGTTTATTATTTTGGCTAGTTGGGGAATCCTTAATTTCAGTTTTCCCAATACTGAAAATTACTACGTATTTTCTTTAGTAGGTACATTACTTTTTGATATAAGGTATTTTGTTGCAGGTTATCAAGTATGCTTTTCAGTTTTTCTATATCCCGAATTTATTTGTGTCCCAGTAAAAACAGCGTCCTGATTGCACTTTAATGTCAACCACTTACTCAATTCGGCAACCGACATACAAGCAGGCTGGCTGAGTTCACCGGATTAACCACTCAGATCTAATCTTCTATATGTTAAATATTTTAATGAAATGCAAACATTTTACAATGCAATAGTTTTTCTTGCTTTTTAGCTGATTTATGAAGCAACTATATTTTTCATATTTATTAACATAAATCTTCTAAAATCTCAGTTCAACGTGTCGATTAATTTGTAAAAAACATGTAAACCTATATTGACAATTGCTGATATCTTGTTATTTAATGTATGTCTGTGACAGCGTTATACGCCTTCTAGAAATCGAAAAATTCTCCTTTTTTTTTGAAAATCCACTGTCAATCCGGGATAACACTGGATTTCGTATTAACAAGTGCTTTGCTGATTATTCTACATTGTCCAAGGTTTTATATTTTCTCCGTCCTCTTATTCTTATTTTAATGTTCATATCATCTATCTTGCATCCATTTGTGATTAGCAGCTAAACTGCATAACCCCAATTACATAATTGCAGTTAATCAGCACATTGAACACTCACACCATTAGCAGGAAATACGATTCTATTTTTAGGTTAAACGCCTCCACTTTACCAAATTATACGACGTCGGAGAAAGTAGAAATTACCAAGTTACAATATCTCGTACTATACGAAACAAACCCAACAATTTTTTATAAAAAAATCCCCAAGAAAAACTATTATATTGAATCTTATTTTAACTTCCAGATATTATCATGAATTCATACATCAATGTTATACAAAAGAGCAAATTATGAATATGCGTGCTTCCACATTATCAATGCTATTCAATAATTTCGCATTCTTAAATTTTCAGAGAAACAGTTAGTAAGTTGATACTCTTATATTACTTAAAATACACAAAGCCGATGTGTGATAATAAAATCATTGTTTTTCCGTTATATAATAAAATAATTAAGTATTTTTAATTACATTATAGTCTTTCATTACATTATTGTTCTACTCTAAACCCTATTTTTTATTGAAATCTGAATAAATGAGATATCTGGATACAGCTTTAAATTTGCCTTCAATAACATGCAGCAAACGTATAAGGAAAAATCTTTACATATATACATAAAATATATGACAACACATGTTGAGGCAAGATTATTCCTTATCCTATTTACATTCGAAACAAAATCTATTGGACCATTGGATTAAATTTAATAATCTACCCCATAAAAATATGAAACTATAGGTCTTAGGACAGTTAAGTTAATGTAATGTATAGTCCATGGGGCAGGGTGCTACCATTTTCCCCTGGTAGCCCAGGTAACTCGGACCCGTGGGGGCGTCACTCCCCAGGTAGTAAAGCTACCCCGTGCGGGAATTTTAAAACCTTGTACTCCAAATGGTTGATTTAAATAATTCATTAATAAATATACTTAAAGACCAAATTTTAAGACATGTTACGATTCACCAAGTTTTAGATCTTCAAATTTTTAAATAATCAACTTTCTGTCAAGCTATTTTAAACCATCAGGCTTAAACAATTTATGGTCTAAGTCTAGTCTGTGACTAGACTAAGTATCAGATAAGTTCCTGTAACTTTAATGTCAATCTGACGAAAGTTTTATCGAAATAATGAATTAAAAAAGTTTTGTTCAAACATTTCATTGTTTATTGTTCTTATTTACATAAATTACAGTTTGGTCATAAAAAACATGATGGAATTTGTCAGTAAAAGTTAATTATTGAAGAGAAAGTATGAACGAGTTTACCTGTTTTTCCAGCGATTGCTTTCGGTGATAGCTATCAGTGAAATCCTTACCTAAAACCAAAGAAATCGTGTTAAAAAAGTGTTTATTTACTGAGTAATTACAATTTGCTAAAAACATTTAGAAAGTGTTCTGATATAATTAGTAGCAGTAATTATATATCGATTGGTAATTAAAATTCAATTGGCTGGATATTAAACAACAAAGTTTTATCACCGAGTAAATGTTGAGTTCCTTAAAACTATGCTAAAGTATTTAGTTATAAAGTTGAAATTCGTTAAAACAAGATAAAATAAAACAGTTTAATATCAATTTTAAAGTATATTGTTACGAGACCCATGCATTCTTTAAAACTTTTAGGCAACAAATCCAATAGAAATCAATATTTCTAGAACATCGAATGGTCGAGATTAAACCATGCTGATACACGAACATAAAATGAAAAAAGTTAAATATACACTAAACTAAAAATATTCTATTATAGAAATAATTTAAAATATTAAATTATAAATATATTTTGTAAAATAAAAAGTATCTAAACGATGTTTTTAATGTTGGTATTGCCCTAAATAATGTCGATATTGTAATAGATCTTCTAAACACATGAAAGTGCTAATTAAAGTGCGCAGCACGTCACGTGAATGTCCTTTGATAGCCAGTTTTATTAAAGAAAAAGCTAATGGAGGTACTGCCTTTTTTACGTTCTTGTTGCTACATAATGTCGATAATGTTTTCAAACAACAAAAAAAGGGCAATTACTTATACAGTACATTCATACTTATTCCGTTCTCACTTCTTAAGGCCAATAAACGACCCTTTTGTCCCGTATTGTCGGTCGGCGCTTTAGCCTGCTATACAATTTGAACGAAACAGGGTGGAATTGTAAAAGTAAAAAGTCCGATAGAAAGATTTATTGGAGACAATAATATAATCGAAGTCCTTAAGTCAGAACGGTAGAAGTATAAATGTACTTTACTCTTTATATCACTAATATTGCGAAGCCTATTTTAAAACTCACATAACTCTGACCCTTTCTACACTTATAAACTTTGAATATTTTGCCTAGTTCCTAAAACTATTCACACTTAAGAAAGGAATCAGAATAGAGATGTGAAGATAAGGAGAGTATACATGAAGAAGAAATAAATAAAGTAAATATTTCCAATCTTAAATCTAACAATTGACATCCTTTATTCTCGAAAATAATTAAGACAGATCTCCGAAAGAAACCATCCTACATAGCAACCACATTCATGTTAACACGATGAAGGACAGTAACGTCTATCGGCGTCCTCCTCGATGTTGTCAAATCCGGCAGAACGTCGTACGACGTCGAGCCAGAAACTGTTAGTAAAAGACAGAACGTTTATAGACGTTCCTCTGTACATAAAGAATGTTAAAGAAGGGTTGTTACTGTCGCATTTAGCCTGGGTTGCATTTGGTTACTGCCACATTTATAGGGTGTTGCATCGCTGTAAAACCCCGCTCTTTACGGATGCTTTTTTCCCCACCCAACACATGCAAGACGCCGTAAGACGTCTTGATACTAGTGGAAATCAAATTAGTAAATATTGTACTGCCAAACTAAGAGGATAGTTTTTCGTTACATCGCAGTTTTTGCGCGGGTACAAAAAGGTTATATTGTACTTGGTTGACATGAGTGCATGGAACGCTTTTTTTCTATATAGAAAATATTGCAAAATGAATTCGCGTAAATATCGTTTTGTGCAGTTTAGAGATGAACTAATTAAATCACTTATCAATCTACCCCCTGGTACTGAGGGACGAGATATGGTACTTCATGCCCATCAAAAGCATAACAGTCGTCGTTTTAAACCAACAGAGACTAATGACAATCTTCATGTCAATCAAGACAATAATACAATGCAAGAATTGCAATGTCATTCCCCTGAAAAAATTCCAGGGAATCCTGGCGGTCAGTT
Organism: Ophraella communa; assembly: GCA_035357415.1. Lineage (NCBI taxonomy): Eukaryota > Metazoa > Arthropoda > Insecta > Coleoptera > Chrysomelidae > Ophraella > Ophraella communa. The sequence goes on along the minus strand of CM068989.1, from coordinate 9,208,049 downwards.
TCAGAAAAAGTCCATATTTTTAAAGTGCAGAATGTGCACCAAGAATAAGGTACGAAAAGAAACGAGCTATAGATGTAAGGGTTGTAGGGAAAAACCAACCCTGTGCCCAAGTTGTTTTGAAGAATGGCACACGAGCCAGTAATAAAATATTTTTAGTTATTACCTAAGTAGGGATTTTATTTTTTGTAATAACTTTTTTAAAATAATTTTGTTTTAGGGTAAAACATTATTTTTGTATGTTTTTGGTTTTATTTGAATACAAATATCATAAATTTTCCTTTTTATATTTAAACGTCTATCGGCGTTGTGCCAATTTACAACAAAAAATCTACCTAAAAATTGACAAGACGTCTGCCGACGTCAATTTCACAATACTCTAAAAGTTACAAAAATATATATATTTTTAATTTCTTAGAACTTTCTAGGTCTAACTTCGCATCCCAATGAAAAATTTTTTAAAAAATAGTTGTGTCATTTTTAACCCGTTTTTAGGTATCTGTACTGTCCTTCAACGTGTTAAACACACGTGAAGTACCTACACATTTCATGATTAATATTTGTAAGTATACTTACATTATGCACACCATTAATTTTAGATTTGTTTGTATGTTCTTTGATATGTATAATGATTAATTAATTGGAAATCCGCTTTGTCATTTGTGAAAATGGAAGAACAAGAAATAAGAAAGAAAGTTCAAAGAGATAATCTGACATAACAACCATTGCAGAACATGATACTTCAAAAGATATATATTTGACAAACTGTAGATATCAAATAAACGATTATATAAAACAAAATAAGCAATAAACGTTAGATCTATGATAATTTTCCCTTTGAATCAAAGACTACACCTTCATTTGCATCCTATTAAACGTAAATCTAGTTTTGAAATTTTCCACTTTGACAAAAAGGCTTTTGACGATGATGTATTCAGATGAATGCTCTAAACGAGATTAAAGAAAATCCAGACGATTACATTACAACAGGACGTTCACCTCTATTGTAGCAATCTAAACGATTGTATTTTTATATCCGTTAAACCTATTTTAAATTAAAAAATTTCCTAATATATTTGATATATAAAAAAAACATTGTTATAATAGTAAAAATGTTTGTTTTTGCTTGTCGGCACAAACTGGTCTCGTAAGCCAAACAAATTAACTTTTGAAGGTCAAAATAGCGTAGATGATACATAAATAAATTAGTAATAAATAACAAGCCCACCTAGAACGGGCAAATACTTATATTATGAATAATTATGATGGCGGTTATTGTTTCGACGGGAGTAAGGAGTAATATTGTAGTTTGAACAAGAATATGCGGGTGAGCGTTATATATAAATTTGTTCATAGTCCAGGGAGAATATAATATACGAGGGATGCTTGAAAAGGTGTGACTTTAGTGAACGTATGGAACTTTCAAAATATTTCAGAAACAGTCTTAAATTTTAAATATCAGTCAGATGTGTGGTTGTTTCAAAATGAGGATTAAAATCAAAAAGTGACTCGTACAGGAGCTTGTTAAGATACGAGATTGTTTAAATATTGTATCACGTATTAACTTATAAGGAAAGCAACATTTTTGTTTAAAAAATAGGTAATTTTATTGTTTGTTGAATAAATTATGATAATATAGAAATGCGGAAAGTGCTGAATGACCTTAAAAAATTTATTTCAAGTGTACACATAATTTTTTTCTGCAATAACCAGTAACAAAAATTTTTAATTATTATATTACAAGAGCCTAAATTATTTCTGGAAATTAAATAGAAAATAGTGGAAAAAAGTCAGCAACCCATTTTTTCGAAAAATGGGATACTTTTTGGTAAAATGAAGTAATCATAGTTACTTCCGGTTCTGTACCGATTACCAGTTTATTATGTACATGGATAAAAACGTTTTATAAGGAGTATAAATATAATCCCTCGTATAATCCAGTAAAGAGTATGGAAAATCCTAGGAAAAGTCCAACACAAAGATAACACACATTCTATGAATTACACAAAAATTCTCATTTTTTTGAAATAAAATAAACAAAAAATCTATTCACAGCGGTCGATTATTTTAAAAGCGTTTTTCGTATTTTTCAAAATCTGTTTACAAATATTCTAAAATTGTATAATAAATACGATGTATTTTTAAAGCTTCAGGTGTAAAAACAACACGCAGACAAGGTTACTAAATTTATATGCAACCGACAGATTGCTTTTATGTATTTAACCCAAATTCTAAAAAGAAAATACACCTAGGTCAAATATTGAAAGATTAATTAAGCAACCTGTAAATATGTCTGTAAATATAGAATGTACTATAAAAAAATTGAATAAATTGTACATCAATAATGTAATTTTTTAATTCAAATAGAAAATAACGAAAGTTAACCTCCCATTTTAATTCATCTTTTAAAAAATTAACCAAATAATTCTTAATCACCTAATCCCAAAATTGGTTTTTGGCAGCAAGGGGAAACCCCTTCCAAGATTACAAAGAGGGTAAGAAGTCATACAATCAATTTAGTTAATGTATCAGTAATGAAATTATACTTTAGATACCATTATTTATTCATTATTAATCACTCAAAATGAAACACATTCATCCGTTGAGACCTAAAAATAACAATTTTCCACCACAGGCAGTCCTAATCGCCTGCAAAATGGAATATTAATGCCCAAGCCGGACAACTGTCCTTGATTTAAGGTTCTTTGTAGATTTAGAAAATTATTAATATAAAGAAACTGTAGAAGACTTCCTAACGTTAGTGAAATACTTTTGTTTTACATTTAGGTATGAAAAAATTTAAAAAATTTAAGTCCTTGGATAATCTTTTATTTCACTGTATATTAATTAAATAGCCTGAAATGTTATTGGAAATGTACTCATGGGATTTTCTAGAACGACTAGAAATTAGGAATGGAAAGTAGTAAAAATTATATAAATCTGAAATATTATCCACTGCTAAACTGTTTACTTTGATTAATTTGCATAGGATTCCCTACCTCAAATTCACCACCTACTCCTATGTAAAACGATATCCAGCGAATGCAATTCTATTCGATAATGTCACTAATGTAGTACGACTAATAAAAAAATGCAATTTAAATACACCCCATAGTTAATACGAATGCTATCCAATATCAAGTTACAGAGTATTGAAATTTGGAAATGGAAAATCATCATTGTTATACATTATTTGATGCTGTTTAAAAAGCATAGACTTGCTTCACTTTTTGTCGTATACGGCAGGTATATAGGTAGGTGTATATAAGCTAATAGTTTGAAGGAAATTTACTCTTAACTCCATGTTGTTCAGACGACACCGAATGTATACCCCTGAAGCTCTCGGGAAAAGTCCGGATTAAAATGTATATTGAACGATATAAAAATCTATATTCTGTTTTTTAGTCTCGTAATTGTAGGAATATTAACCCAGGTTTAAGCAAGTGTCTTATACATGGTACTTTAAGGTAGGAATAGACCTATATTCCAATGCGGAAATGTTGAATAATCAGGAATTTATTGGAAATTGGACCGATATGGCTTTATCATCTATGATATGCTTTATCATCATCTTTATCATCTACTAGAACTAGATGGTACGCGTGCAAATATCAACGTTGAAGGAAAGAAGGAAATATCTTTAAGGCGGCATCCCACCGGACGCTCTGTTCTGCTCCGCTCTGCTCTGTGCCGAGCAGCGCGGCGCAGAACGACACATAGCGGCGCAAGTTTGCGCGCTATGTTCGTCTAGGAGCAAAAAGTTCCAGTTTAAATTGACACGCGCACGATGGAAACGAAAGTAGCTAGTGCTGCTATTATAGTAATTAACCATTTTTTACAAAAAAAAACGAAAGACCCGGAGGAAACGTCGTTATTGGGTTACACCAGTATTTAAAAGTAGACATTTATGGAGGAAATAATCTTTTAAGTGGTTTAGTTGCTGGACAGTTTCAAAATTTCTGTCGTATGTCGTTGCAAGATTTCGAGCACCTGTTAACAATGATTGAACCAGTCATAAGAAAAAAGGATACTAATTACAGAGTTGCTGTATCTGCTAGAGAAAGACTGGCAATCACTTTACAGTTCCTAGCAACAGGAGATTCATTTAGCAGTCTCATGTATACATTCAAAGTGTCCCAGCAAACTGTATCAAGGAGTGTTATGGAAGTTTGTAGTGCTCTCAATGAAGCACTCAAACAATATATACGCGTACGTAAAACTAATTTTTATTCAACTTACATAATAAGTAGGTAACTTAACATTCAACTAATAAAAATAACAGTGGTATTTTTCTAAATTCATAGTAAAAGTAACTTAACATTTAACTAATAAAAATAAGAGGGGTATTTTTGTAAACTCATAATATAAGTAATGATATAGGATTTTTGAAAGCTGTATTTTTAATATGGTAATTATTGCTTTTTGGATTCTACAATTCTGGTTTTTCTCGATATAATTCTATAAGTTTTTCAATTTCTTCATGATTCCACTCAAAACTCATTTTAAACAAAATGTGAACACAAAATCAATTCCTAACACCAGTCCCACTGAACGCGCACGTTTCTTTGAAGTACCGACAACCAACGGATAATGTTCGCCCTTGTTCGAACTTGCACGGCGCGGAGCAGTTTGTCGATCCCACCAAACGCTCAAGCCCTAAACGCGCACAATCAAACGAAAACGAACGGCACGGCGCAGAGCAGAGCGTTCGGTGGGATGCCGCCTTTACGGTAACTAAAAACAAAGCATAAACCCAGAGTTTACAATGGCCATTGGGAAACAGAATATTGAATCTTAAACAATAATAAAACCTGTGGTTGTAAGTACATCCTAAAGAATATAAAACGAAACGACATTACACGAAAAACAAAAGAAAAACAATAATAGCGATAACAGAGTAACGCACTTATGTACACTGTGAGTGAGGTGTGTGTTCTATTGAAATGTCATTAGGGAGAGCAATCTTTCACGCATGTTCTTTTGAACTGGTCGCTCTCGATGTGTCCTGATGGCACCAAAAACTGCTCAGACATTCAACTCGGGGCAATAAAAATAGGTTAGGTTTAAGGATTCAATGTTGAAATTGGTAGCTATGGAGGAGGTAGGTGGTAAATATGTCCTTGTGCAAAATATATGACAATTTACTTTACTTTATTGTAGCAAGACTGAAATCTCATTTTCATCTTCAGAAAAAGCTGAAGAGAAAATCAACAACCGCTTAATACTTTAATTTCCCCTTCGTTCATTTTAGAAAAAAAATTTCAGGCACCAATAATAACCAAAAAAGTGCACTATTATTAAATGCGTTATTATATGAGTGTCAGTCAAAAACACGCAGTTTGAAGTAAAAAACTGGGGTAGTGCAAGAAGCAATTTCAATGCGCACAGAGGGCTCACTCAGTTCACTTTCTACTAATCTCAAAAGAAAAAAGTTATTGTTCCATGGACAGATAATGCAGCCTTTCAAATTACATTGTTTTAAGAGTCTTTGAGATGATAAAACTTTTATTTCCTGAGTATTCTGTGGTAAAATTTCCGCCAGAGTATGTTCTCTATTACAACAAATAGTTTTACAGTGCATCAGCCCATTACGAGGATGTTTGATTATAAGGTGAAGTCTTCTATATTTGCTTCATAGTTGAAATAACTATGGACTATATTTCTTTGAACTCTGTGTATATAACTGTTCAAACTGTTGGTGGGAAATTTCAGTTTCATTTAACAAAAAAATTCGACCACCCTTTCACACTAAAAATGAATAAAGCAAATTAAAAACGGAGAAACCGTATTTCTGATGAAATAATTTTATGTAAATTAAAGCCTAAGTCACGTAAAATATTAAATTCAACTCCGTGACTTCTGGTACACATTCGTGTTGAGATATAACCAAGATGCTAGGAAATGTAATTTAAATTTAAAAAAAAAAATAAAGAACTGACAACATTGATTTAAGGATTTCAGTAATATTTCGCGATTCGGGCGCTCCATTGACCTGGGAAGGTTAAAAATATAAGGTTATATTCACAGTTATTATTACCTAACATACCTACCTTAATTTTGGGTAACCTAATCTAACCTGGTCTCGATATAGCGTAAGAGAATCGGTAAGAGATCAGATCAGAAACCAATAAAAATATTAGGAAATAGCGGATTATCCTGACCTCATTCTAGAAAAAGCTTAAAATTTAAACCAATCAAAAAATTAGAATGTCTAAAATTCAGGTATAAAACTTATGGAAAAAAGAGAAACATAGGGAAAATAAAAGCAAACGAAGCAAAAACAAAATTTATAATATTCAACCAAAAGAAAGCACTCACAAGATAACGTTCAATATAACTAACAGACACAGTCAAATACCAACGAAAAACTAAATTTTAACGAACACATAAAAACACTAGAAGAAAAGTAGAAGTAGTTAGGAAATACATACACAAAACCAACCCTCTAAAGAAGAGGCTAAAGCAACAAATCTACAACGCATACATAAGATCGGTAATGTTGTATGGAGCACCTGTATGGAACATAAAATCACTGGGATGAAAAGAAACAAAAATATACAGAATAATAGAAGGAGCAGATAGATACCTACACCGAATACAGAAATAAGAGAAAAGTACGAATGCACGCCAATAGCAGAAATAATAAACAGAGCACTTCTACAAGAAAACAGTGAACAGAAACCCACTAACAAGGAGAATAGGAAAAGAAACAGTAGGACAAATAGGATGGAAGGCCAAATACAAACTAATACATCACAGAGACAACTTACAGAAATCTAGAAAAATAAAGCAGGGGAAAAACCCAGAGAAAAAAATTCCAACAAAGAAAATAAAGAAAAAAACACAAAAATAAAAACAAACAGGTGCAATGTGGAACTGGAGGAAAATAAGAAATAAAGAAAAAAATTAGGAAGAAAAGGCTATATTCAAATGAAATGAAATACTAGAACATAAGTCCCAACGCCCGAAAGGAGGATTCAGGTAGTTTTTTATTACGTACGAGTTGAGAAAACACCGAATTGGACATTGAATCAATCTGGCCACGATGGATCAGGAAATGTTCCATGGTTAGTTTTTAATCTCCACAGTTGCTAGTTTTGTGAGTTAGGTAAGGAAGGCTAAGTAAGAAAAAAAATTATTATAAATAGTCGTTATTGTGTATAATGCAGAAATTCACAAATTTCAGATGAAAAATACTAATGGTTACGGTTTGAGGTATTTTAATAAATAAATAACTAACGCAGATAGGAAGTATGCTTGTCCGGAAAAGTAACATTCCCAAGTAAATTTAATGCCCTTAATTAAATTTTCTAACTAAATAATCAATTAATTCTCTCTTGTTTATACCAAGCCCATCCTCTCTAGATTTTCCACTTCCAACGTCTTTTTAAAAATAAAAACATGCTCTCTTGTTGATCTATAAAAACTCGGCAAGTAAAAAGTATTTTAAAAGCCAAAAATAATAACTTTTTATTCCTATTATTTCTATCACTATAAAACCTGAGGCCAACTTTTTGATCAAAGCCAACTGGAATAGCCGAATAACTATATCGTAAATAACCATCACATTATGTTTTTACCTATCTCTCCCTCTCTTTTTATTTCGGCAACAACTGTGCGTTTATACACTGCGACGTAAGCAAGCATTCAAATTTTTTTATTATTCTTGGCATGAAGGTTCACTGCTACTGGCATACAGATTCGTTTCTAACTCGAAAAAAAAACCATCACTAAAAACATCTCACAAATGCATCTTGAATGAACAATATCTCGAAGAGGGTCGATCATTAAGTGGACAGGTAATTTCGCGACGTTGTCACATCTATGAAAATAAATATTCTGTTCCACCGAAATTTTATCATTGATACTGGACTACTAAATTTTAGATATTTCATTCTCAATGGGTGTAGTAAAAGAAAACAATTTAAAAGCAATAGGCGAGTGGACTATTTTTTTTAAATTTATATTTAAATATACATAAATATTAGGCGATTTATTTTTTTTTATTGATCAGACGAACTCATCACCAATAAAGTCAAAATAATATTCAAACGGTCGAAATTTTGCCGCACATAGCAAGTGAAGTCACAATTTAATTAGAAGGGGAAAATAGAACAACACGGTTGCCACTTGTCAAAATGAATCAGGAAATTTTATTAAATTTCAAGACAGAAAGGAAGAAAGAATAAAATAACATGTTGCCAAATTTCTAACGAATATTTAGCGAACGTTTTAAATGGGGATCAAAAATCAGTTCCGCGGTTTTCCCACGCTGTTAATTCTAAGATAATCATCAGGAACGTGTCCTATATCTACTGATGAGATGAAGTATTCATTTCGAAGGAGGTTTTGGCATTAATCACGACAAATTTCCGATTAACTTGTTTTTAATAGGTGATTTGGCAACATTAGATGTCAAGTGGAAATGGAACAACAGAACAATAAGGACACCCCTTAACAAGTGACGTGACATCATGAATACAAATTGGCGCCTGTCGTAGATTGTTTAAAATAGGTTATGAAATTTCATGATTTCGAACAACGAATAGCCTCATAAATCGCATTTATAATAGTTTTGATGGGATGCAAAAATTAATTAGGGTCTGTAACAATACGATGATGTAGTTAAAAGTCCAATCAATATCAGTCCAGTCGCCTATTCTGTGGCAAAATTACATGTCATGTGAAAATTAATAATAATACTTTATGAAGATACCCTAAAATGTTAACGAGATTATCCCAGTTTTGTGAATTGCTATTGTATTGCTGTTATGAACAAAGATATCCACGGTATTTTTTTAAATTCTGTCAAATTTGTAAATAGAGACGGTTTGGCAACGCCGGAGATAAGATATAAAAGTACCGATTTGATTGTATCGCTGACCTCATCCCGATCGGACACGGGTTCAACTTTCTAAGTTCTAAAAGAATCAAAAGAGACGAGATGAATCGAGAATGTCCTGGTACGGCTGTGGTAGGTACAGTCAAGACCATAAAATGACTTTCTTTGTCTCTCTCTCTTACTACTCACTATTCTAATACGATGTACTGAACAGAAAAATTGAGACATATTCTAATGGTTTTATATAAATGTAGCCAAAGAAATTAGCTACGTATTATTCATTCCATTTTATCAACAATGTATGATAATCGTCTCACACCTTCGACTAATATTCAAAAGAGTAAACAAGGAATACAAAGTTTTTTTTAGATTATACGAAGGTTTGTACAATGACAAACGGAAAAACTAGTCACACATAACTGATTAAATAAATAATCATGGCCTGTTGATAGAATTTCTATGAATTTAATTTGTAGTTGAGAAAAGACAACCAAGTTGGGTAAGATGCAAGATGATTATTACATTTATTAGTAATCTAGGAATGATTCCTATATTTTCTTAAGAAAGTAGGTTTTCATATTAATGAATGTAGTGACATGCTAGTAATAAGCAAAAAAAGTACTCATCTGTTTGCACGAACCTAATAGTTCCAAATTATATCAAAGATATATTAAAAATATTTTCTTTTTTCTACATTATCTCAACAAATTCAAGTACTTATACTTATATTTGTTTTTTTAATTTTACCGACTTTGAATGCGCACATAATTATTATATTTGACTTTTGATATGTATCAAAATACTAGTTTTATCTAAAATAAATAAACTAATTAAATGAACTGCAGCAGTTTTTAGCAAAGGTAACCTTCAAATATCAAAATACAAAATATCAATACAATGATATTTTAGTTGTGTAGGTAAGTACCTAATTATGATTATTTTTTTATATCAAAGATTTTATTTTATTACACACCAAGTACCTATATAAGTATATATACAGTAGCAATAAAACAAGTCAATCCACAATTTTAATAAGCTTATAATTTCGGTCCTTAGACCATCATCAGGCTATAAAGAAAACAATGGTATCAGCGAAGAATCAAAAATAGTTACAAAGAAGTATGACTAATGGAGGTTATATGATTACATTAAAAAATTTTGATTAAAACTTCAAATTGAAGTAACAAAGTAAAAGACCGTTAACAGTACATAAAAAACAAGCAAGATCAAATCGTTACAAAGTCATATTATTACTAAATCGTATACAAACTCACCTGTATGTGTAGACTGCAGAAATTGCATTTTAATTTATGAAATTTTAAAAAATGTAAACATCAATGATCAAGAGAGTTATGAAATGGTGTGAAATGAGAGAGAGAAACATAAAAATGGTAAGAATGTTTTATCCCAGTGGAGAAGTAACCTTAAAAAAGAAAACATGGAGAAGTTAAAAGAGTTGATTGTACAAAACAATCAAAAAAAAGGAGAGATCCATGATGGTGGCTCGATCTCCTTGTAATCAAGAAGACAGGTCGATCCTAAACAGCAACTAAAGGTTCCTGTTAGTCTTCTCGATATAAGCAGAAAAGCTGTGTAAACTAATAACAATAGCATAAAGAGCATTTCAAATTAGCAGAACAGAAAAACTGTACAAGTGCACTTGAATAAGAACTTTATACGTATATGAAAAGGGATTGTTACGAGTAGGAAAGTACAAAACGGAAATTGTATAGTACCAACCAACCAAGTCAGGAAGGGTTACCAACCAAATAGCGTGTCAAAGAAGAATCCTAACTTTACAGGGTAACTAAAAGAAAATATAAAAAATGTGTTTCTTATAAAAATTCAAAAAAATAAAACCATTAACTACACATATCGATGGTCCAAGGACCGAAACATGTCGCATTTACAGCCATAAGCTTCTTTTGATTAAAATTGTGGCAAATTGAGTTTTATTGCTACTGTATCATCCACATTTGAGAGATTGATTACCTTTTCAATATAAGTATATAATTACGGCCATCCTAGTCTACTTTACACTAAACAATTTAAAGCTTTTACTGAGTAGGTGGCTAGAAGACGAAATATCTTGGAACAGACTCTACGAGTATATAGGTAGTTCAAGTTGTTTGAAAATAAGTTTGTCGAAATTTAACAAATAGAATGTTGTAATGTATTAAACAATAAGTGGGTGAAATTAGCTATTTAGCAGCACATGAGGAACATTTGGACGGCATTATCCAACAAAAATGCCATGTAATATAAATGAGAACTACTTAAAAAATAATATAAATGGACAATAGGTTCAATGTATAAAACCAAATTAATTTACTAGTTCAAGGTGGTCAGATTTATGTTTTAAAATATATAACACGTTACTCATTATGTACCTATTCGAATTTGGCAACATATAAGTTAATGACTGCACATTGTATTATTACTTGTACATGACTAAATAAGAAAATGGTTAGTGAAATAGTAACAATAATTTAAAATGCTAGTACAAAATGGGAGTTAGAAAGTTAAGTAGTAAATTAAAAAGGAAATACAATATAATTATTTATTGTTATTGGCAGATAGCTCGGTAAAGAGCATCATAAATATAAAACTATTCCTGGTAGAATTTAATAATCTTGGTAATTTTTAAACGCAAACCGTTTCTAAATCAATTAACTAAAATTGCGGAAGGAAGACACGAAAGCCATTTTTTTTGTTCCAAGTGTAGATAGACACGCGGACTACTAATCTACGCAAAAGGTAATTAAAAGTATAATAGAAGGGTACACGAGACACGAGGACGTTGGTATTTCTCTCTACTGCCTGGGTTTTATCTTGATATTTTTATTGGTTTTTCCACGGTTAATACATTGTTCTCTTTCACGAAACAGATTAAAGTAACGGGATACCTTTATTGAGGTTTAAACACATAGTTTCCTAGAAAATCCTGGTCGAGATAGACATCGAGGAAAAAGCAATTTACAAAAGGATTTGTTTAAGCGGTAAAATAAAATTTAGATACAAAAAGAAATGAATTCGAAAGAATTTAATAAGCACCGGTAAAGAATTTGTAGAATATTTATTTGGCACTTCAGTTAAAAGGAGGGTTGAAAAATCCCTAAAATTACAAGACGTGGTAGGTACTGCTGTTAGTCAAAATCACAAATATGTTAAACGTAATGGAAACTTGACCACTGCTGCTTTGTGCTTTATTCAATTTTGATGCTTTTTATCGAACAAAGGCAACATTTCAGACGTCTGGTATGGATAATAATTACAACAATGGCTAGGGTAGGTGTAATAGTAATTGCTCGAGTAATTGAACAAGGGTTATCAATTTATAATCTAAATGGAAGTAGAACAAAAAGTGCTTTAAACCATTATTTTTATTAAAATGTATATAAACAAAAGTGGTCTACAAAAAACCTAATGCATCATGTTTATTACTAAAATTATACTTAATCCCCAACGGGAATTTTGATAGATATTCGATTATTGGCTTACCCCTCCATAAACAAAAAAAAAATTTTTTCATAATAAAGGTAATATAAAAAGCATTTTTGTTATTTAACAAAGTATTGTCCAAATAATAGAGTTCGTATTTTTCGGTATCAAATTTTTTAAATTAAGTAGTTATTTCATTTATTGACTTCACCAGTTTGTAAAGTTGCTGTATTGTTTATTCTTTTGCGTGGATCAGTATGTAAGAAGAAGAAATATAATATTTTGATTGACTAAATATGAAAAATATAGGGAACCTGGAATGCCAAAAAATCACCAGAACAGGAAAAAGGCTACAAGTAACATTGATGAGCATGGTCTCCAACAAATAATTGAAACAAAACACTGTTAAAAATAGGATTGTTGTATATACTAATTATTCAAAGCCAGAATGCCCGTTTCTGAGGGAAGCATCAGTGGATCCTATCTATGACTGGAATGAGGTGTTTTTTCTACTAGCGAGTCTAAAATCTCCTGATTGTTGTAATTGTTGTAGTAGCAGTAGTGTTTGTAAATTTTATATACAAATGGTCAGTGAAATAGTAACAATAATTTAAAATACTAGTACAAAATGGAAAGTTAAATAGTAAATAAAAAAGTAAATACAATAGAATTATTTACTGCCATTGGTAGATAGATCGGTAAAGAGCATCATAAAAATAATATAGGTATATAAATATTTTATAAATTTTCTACATAATTTTTGAATATAAAGTAATATTTAATTCGAGAAAATTACTTGCTATCTATTTGGAATCAAAATGACCACTTGCTATTAATTTTATTGTATTTTATCAGATAAAATAATAAACTTGTGATAAATATATACACCTAGAGTTAAATAAAATGTGTTGATCAAATTCGCTTTAGGCAAAACATGAATTAAGTAATTTTTACTATTTTAAAAGATTAATCATTAACATTTTTCTTGTTACCATTTTCCAGAAATTCTCTCCTAAAATCTGACTTACTAAACGTAAACGTAAAATTTAATTCATGCTGTAAATACAGCTGTAACTATTTTACGATGACTGAAACCAAAATTAAAACTCCAGCACATTGAACAATCGATTCCTGGCGAAGGTTATGTGACAAAAAAAAATTAGAAGCGATTACACGCGCAAGGTCAAAAAGTTCAAATCGTTTCAGAATCAGTTGTTCGCCTTCCTACACAGCAAAATCAAAACAATTAAAACGGTATAAGTATCACCGTAGACACATTATCACCGTTATATGGTTAATTCGTGAGGTTTATTAATTTATTTTCATTTAGTAACAGACACCGACCATTTCTAGTTAACACACCCAATTGTACTTTTAAATGCAAACCTAACTATTTATAAGATTCAATCACTTTTGTTAACAAACTAAAAGTAATAACAGGGTTCATTCTCTGTTAGGTAGGTAGGTACCTATACTGATTTTTTCAGAATCAATATCCCCATTTGAACCAAAATCACCATTTATCAGCAAGACAGGTAACAAATGTTTTCTTGGAAGGTCTACATCCATTGGAGTACTATCAAGATATTCAAAAGGGATTTTTTAATTAACCTCGAAATTCAAGATAAAAATTGATTTAAAAACATTTAAATTCCCCACTTTCTAAAACGTATTTAACAGATAATTGTTAAGTAAATGATACTGTGAATATACATACAAGTAGGTATATTTTTTATATTAATAGCTCCAAAAACTTTAGTTTGTATAAAATATATTTTTTTTGTTAAAAACTAGTGCAAGTATTTGCTTATAGTTTAATTGCCTTAATCTCCTAAAAAAATGTAACTGGAATTCATTCTAGAAGCGAGAATAACTTAAATTGCCAAGTTTTACACATAGTGACCCCACATAAGAATAGAAAATGGAGAATTGTCACTGGACAAAACAGTGATACCCTCTTTTATAATCCATTTAACAACTATTCTCCATATAACCATTTAATCTCTTTAAAGAAGAATGAAATAAATTTAAAAACTTAATATGGAAATTAAATGTGTGTGGGCTCTCATGCTGGTATTCTGGGAAAATCAAAGCTAACGACTTCAAATGGTGTATTATAAATGCTAATAGGATATAAAAAAAGTTCATGTAACACTGACCTAACACACAATTAAAAAATGTTATAAAGTACTGCCAAAGAAAAGAAACTGATGCTATTAATTATCTCAGAAAAACAATTGAACATTGATTAAAATACAATTTTGTGATCACTCAGCTCAAGTAAAAATACAACTACACCCATGGTCACTGTTACAACTACCTGTTATACCTTTTCCATCTTAACAGATCCTAATAAGAATGATGAAGTAGATTTATTTTTACTAAACATTTTTGTCCCTATTTTCTTCATCATCCATTATACTTTTTTTCCTTCCTTCCAAGAAGTACTTATTTCAAATTAGATAATTATTTAAAATTGGAAAGCCTAGACCAAACCAGTTTATAAAATTTTAGATTAATTATTATTCACTTAACTGAAAAACACCAGATGTTTTAGAGAAAAATGTTTTAAAAGCTCTCTTTTTACCATTTGACACATTAATACATAAAGGAACTACTACAAGTGAGTGAAAAAGAAAAAAAAATAGATAAACACTTGCATGCTGTCAGAATTGGAAACACTATCAAAGAAAATGGGGGACTGCAGTGGTAAAAGGAAGTAATTAAAACCTTAAAATGTGTTCATTTTGTGAAGAGATTTACAACCCCCCAGCAATGGTACTTAACATATGTAGTTATTTTTAAAAAGAAAAATGTTGAAAGCTATTTTAGATTTCACTGACTTGAATAGATTGCCTGTCATTAGAAGTATCTTTTTCAGTCATTAGTTTTTCTCTACTTTGTAATTTGTTTGGATATTTGACTTCCAACTGCCAATAAATTTTATGTTGATGTTTTGAAATAGAATAAAGCTCTCAAATGTGATCCTATCAAACTCAGCTAATTCTTATTTTGATATAAATTCTACTATCTTATAGTGGTCTATTTGTTGACAATATCCATAACAAATATAACAAACCTATTTAGGTGTATAAATTGCCGTATTTTCTGTAACCACATCCAGAAAAACCCATAGTTACTTTTTTTATTAAAAATTTGTCATTCTAATCATTATACAAACATGTTTTTAATAACATTTTATTACATACCCAGAACAAGTCTGTGTTCATAATAAAAATTGTGTACAATAACAAGCAGACAAATTGAAATTATTTATATATCCCTTTAATATTTACTATTGTAATGTGTAAAATTATCATAACAAGCTTAGGCATTTGTAAAGTTTCTTGTACCTATCACATGTTTCATTTTTTTAAGTTTATTTAAAAGTATGGATTTAAGAATTTCAAATTTAATTATGTAGAGTCAAACTAAACTTTGTGTTATACATCCAATAATTCTTTACAGCAATCAGTGTAATATACTTTTATCATAGTAGGATTAAATTAGTTATACTTCAATAGTAGACCGAAATAATTTGATAAGCCAATAAAAAAAGATATTATAATAACCTTCTTTTCAATAATGATTGGATTAGAAATAAAAGTATTACATCAGTATTACATTAGTAATTAATTATTACACGTTTTAAAATAATAAATACAAAAAAGTTTGAAGTACAAAAACCCTATGACACAGCTAATTCCAAATTCTATTTTAGTAACCAACAAAACATAATTATTGTAGTTAGTAATAATTATAGAATTATTAATACAATCTAATCTGCACAAATACTTGAAAATTGTAAAAAATAAATATTAAAAGTTATTGAAACATAAACACCCATTATTAGAAATCAGTCATTGTATAACCCTTTAATAAAAAAAGATTGATAATTTGCTTTACTATTAATAAATTTTGCAGATGCATATTTAACTGAAATTAAATTAACAATGTAGGTTAAGTACCTATACAAGCATACCAAAACGAGTATAAGGAAAACAAATAAAGGTTATAATTAATTGTAAATACACTTCCCTGTACGTGTTAATTGTACCTTTTTAATATGCCCACTTGCAGTTCTTTTCCTAGTTATAAAAACAACTAAGCACTTACTCATGTATTACTCACTTAATAAAATATGTGGATTAAGCAGACTGTAGAACATAAAAATGTTGACAAATACTGATATTAACAAAATACAAGAGATAAATGGAAACTATTAATACAGGTGCATGTCGTGTCGCATTTTCTATTAGATTTTTGCTTAAAAAACGATTCAGTATTTAAAAAAGGCACAACGTACTATATATTTAAAAAATATATATTGTAAATGTTGGTTAAACTACAATAGAAAGTAGTTTATGAACTGACAAGGCAAAGAAATATGAAAAGACGTTCTGTGGGGTAAAAACTAGGTCGCCTTACAATGTCTTTGCAAGAAAGGGTGCGGTTGTCAATACTAAATTAAAATTTACCTTATCTGCTGGGATATGCCTGCTCGACATGATCTTCGAAATCAATCAATCCAAAATCCCTAGTATCTCCAATATGACTAGAACTAGAAAATGTCACAACTCCATGACACAAAACCTTGCACCAACACTTTCAAAATGGTTTTTAGCTAAACATTTTCATTCATCACTTTAACAATGTGAACACACCTAACATAGCAATTTGACACTATTCACAGAAATGTCTGAACACAAGGTAAATCCACTTGACTAGAGGGTTGTTAAAATTGAGAAAATACAACAATGCACAGCAAGGCAGGCCAAAGTAGCCTCTCTCGCGGAGCTTGCGCCTTCACCTTCCGTTAGCGACTACTTATTTGCTTTTAAGCTCTTGTTTTGTGTTCTGTCTGCTACCTCAATTCACAGGATATTTAATAAAAGCCGCAGTAATTTTACCGCCATCTAGCTTCGAAACCATTAACTATTGTATTTGTGTTAGACAGATAACTACTTTGCCATTGGACAGGTTCGATTCTATCGATATTAACAAAAAGTGAAAAATCGAAAATTCTAGAAATATGCACAACTAACACAAACTAATACCACAAAGTAATTTTTTTTAAATAATAATCTCAAATCTGACCTGCGCACTAGTCGTGAGCAAGGAACAGCCATTTCTGTGAAATTAACCTAGAAGTATTCGACTTTTGCAAGTTCGAACGTCAACGTCGTCAATCGACCTAACCTTACTTAAACAAAAAGAAAAACAAAACAAGAGGCCAAATAGAAACTGCAATGTTTTTTAGTTATTGAGAGTAAAACACAAGATGGAAAACATAAATGATGATGTTTTAACATGTCAATGTGAGAGTGAACATGAAGACGTAATAAAATTCTTAAGTGTAAGTTTAATGTTTAATTTTTAGAAGAAATGTGTGCAGGTGTGAGGTTGCACACACCTACTACATATAATTACCATTATTATTTCCTTGACCATATTAGGAGAAATATTAAAAATATATTCCTTATTGACACATGCTTTTGTTCTAACAATTATTTTAGTAAATTTATTTTATCATGAGAAATTATCTTTCTAGGATGAAACTGAAGATCTTTACAACTTTAGAGACAGATATTTTGAAACCCACAATATTGATAACGCCATTAACAAGGAAGAAGACTTAGAACAATTACTTAAAAAGAAATTAAACATTTTTAACAAACACGAAAAATTAATAACAGATGTCACTAGAGCAAAATATAGCTATTTAAAAGGAAAGTTATTAAATGTAGCTCCATATTATAGTAAAGAAGCTGAAAGCTTATTATCTAAAAGTATAAAGTTGGATCCAAAGTTAGTTGATGCTTGGAACGAACTTGGGGAGTGTTATTGGAAGAACGATGATCTTAAGAAGAGTATAAACTGTTTCGAAGGGGCTTTGAAAGAAGTTAGTAATCAATCTGTTGTGATGTTTAACTGGCAAAATTACTATTAATTTTGATATATAATTTTTAGAAAAAGAACAAACATTCTTTAAGGAGTTTATCAATGTTAGTGAGACAAGAGGCTGTTAAAACAAGGGAAGAAAAAATAAAGAACATTGAAAAAGGGTTAAACTTTGCAAAAGAAGCAGTACAATTAGATCCACAAGATGGATTATCTTGGACTGTATTAGGAAATGCATACCTTTCTTCATTCTTTGGAATCCAACAAAACCCAAAGATTTTAAAACAGTGTTTGAGTGCATATGTTCAAGCAGTAAGTTTAATTTTATGCTGATGGGCAATAAGAATAATGTATATTGAATTCATTTAGTAATTCATATTTATTAAGAATAATAAAAAACTCTTTAATTGAACGTAACTTCCAAGTTAATTTAAAAAATTACGTTTTAAAAGAAACTTGGAAGTTACGTTCAATTGAAGAGTTTTTTATTATTCTTAACAAGATGGACTTCCAAAAAGTAAGGGTTGGTACAATAAATTTAATTCATATTTAGATTACAGAATAAAAATTGGTTTATTTTTTTACTAACAAAGTTTACTTTTTAAGAAACACTAGTAGAAGAAATTAATAAACTTATTTATTAATGAAATCTAATAATTTGATTTAACTATTTTCTGATTATGGTTTAATTTCCTCCCTATAGGAAAAAGACTTCATTGCCAAAAGTACTCCAGACCTTCATTACAATAAAGGCGTGGTAAGTACAATTTTAACATTTTTTCCACCGATAGGTTCATTGTGTGTATTTAGTTTTATATGTACATACTTGTGTTTGTCTAATGTAGAAAGTTTAGCTTACTCCAAATGACTTGTCAATTAAATAAAAACTTTTTACTTTAAAATTTTATATCTTTACAAAGGTTCTTATATAATGGGAAATTATGACATGCTCTGTTACTTTTATAGGGAAACATTTTAAAGGAAAATGTCAGCCTTTCATTCTTTACAAAGTACTTTTATTGATCAGTTTATTAAATAATTATATAAATAATGTTTAAAATTTTGTATACTTTGATAATATAATTTTTTAAACAGTCTAAAGTTTGTCTAAAGCAGTTTGACAAAAAAATTAGATCTTTTTTGTTGGGTATTAAATTCTGTATAAAAAAATCTGCAAATTTGTAAAGGTAAAGTTTAAAATACAATTTAAATGGAAATAGAAAATAACAAACCACCACCAACAAATATTAACAAGAGTTGCTTTCCTAGACATAGGTACTCAACAATTGTTTTTAGAAAATAATTGGTCTTTTAAAACTTTCTAATCTCTAATCAGTATTAACGTTTTTCAAACTAACCAACAAATATATATTTTTTTGATTTCATCAAGAATTCCACAGAAAATGAAATATATTAGTAATTTCTTAAGCATCTACAAAAAATCTTTTGCATTACAATATTTTTTAGTATTATCTGATTTGCATTTAACATATTTTACTACATATCGAGTAAAATATTACCACTATTTATATAAACTGTATTTTAGCAGCATTTTACTTTTACAATTTGGAAATCTTAAATCCTAATGTACAAAAAATGTCTTACCTTGTAATCATTATAAACATAAGCAGGTTTCATAACTATATTCGATTTTGCCTCTAGATCTCCACCCTAGGTCCTCAGTTTTTGAAACGGCCCTCTAAGGTTGAGTCTGCTTAGAGTTTTTCTGCATACATTCTCTCAATGATGTTGAATCTTTTACCTCTGAATTTGCCAAGTATTTGTTCTCTTTTATTGGCGATCGGTTACAGGGTACATTTATTTCTGTTTAAAAAAGTTTTCATATTTAATTTTGGAACTCTACAGTCAGTGTTTTAAATTTACTCTTTACTTTATTATCTGTTTGCTACACTAAAAACCTAGTTTGTTAACAAATAAACCTAACTGATCAAAAAAAGGTTTGTCTCTAAACCAGGAATCGCTTTCTAAAAAATTGAGTGTTTTAATGTAAAAATCAGTGGGCTTTAGGTGCATATTAAAAAGTAATTTTCCCTAGTAAATAAATAAATGCATTGAACATTTACAAAATAACTTCGTTTTTTGCTCAAACAGGTTTAAATACAGTATAAATGTAACATTCTGTTCACTACCACTTAAAATTTGTAGAATATTACTTTCAAATTTATAGTTTTACCTGTAACATTTTTATTCAAATTAAAAAATTAGCTTAAATCTGGAGACAAACTTACCTAAATCTCTGAATTAGCACTTTGTTTTATATTAAATTATTTATTATAATGTATATTTATATTGACTACATATCTTAGTAAGTCAGCAAGCTGTTTTCAGTTACAGAGAAAGCCAGAAACGTGCATGAAACTCAAACAATTATCCCTAAATATTTACAAAGATGCATTTTTTATTAAAAATATATACAGAATGTGGTTTAAGATGAAAAAAAAACCCACGGTATTGATCTTCATTTTGAAAAAAAGCATATTTAATTTCTAATAAACAAATTTTTTGTCAGGCCAGTTCTTACCATAATACTGAACCTAAGCATTTATACTTTTTTGATGTACCTATTCGAAATTTATCTAGAACAAATATATTGGTAAAAAGGTACATTTTCTAAAGGTAATTTAATGCTTGCAAAAATTACGTTAACAGTTTTGAATAAACTGACTCTACTTTTCACAATTTGGTTGAAAAATCAAATTCTAGCTAGGTATGCAAATGATATTCATTTTAAAACTGTCCTAATTACTTGACATAAATTCCTTATAGATATATTTTTGATAAAAAAATAGTTGCCGTTTTGTTCTCTTGTTTATTACTTTTATTAATATTGATTTTTTATCTTTTATAAAAAGTTTTCATATGCCATAATAGAAATTCTTTGAACCTCACATAACCGTCATTTTGTTGCAAAGTAAAATTTATTTTGTTATCACTACAGTTTAATTACACTGTTACTTAAAATTTACTACTAAATTTAAAATTATCACTTACTATCACTAAATATATTAAATATATTAAAAAAATCTAAGATAATACTCACATATTGTAGAAGCAATGCTATTGCAACCTCTCCCTTCGGAAGCTCGATTTGAAAAGAAATAACGCAGGGAACCACGCCACTACTTAAAGCGGCAGAAAAGGACATTTTAACGCGTTGACCAATCATATTTAAAAGATTTGAATTAAACTGTTGTTTAAAGTTATAATGGCTACTTTATGTCAAACTTTCGCATAAAAATATTCACCAAATATTTTAAAATGGGAATGTGTTACTTTTGGGCTTTTTAAAGTGGTCAATTATTTGTAAATATTAATTAAAAATTATAAAGGGGGCGGAGTCTGTTGTATCAAATATGGTGGTTAGCAAACGATTTCCGGTTACGATATACAGTGTGAGTATAATAGATGTCGTTATGTGGTGTCTATAAATATTTAAGTTAAAACGGTAAAGTTTCATTTAATCTGTTCATTATTTTAAGCGTTGTGCAGATCATGTTAAGGCCTTATCATAATTGTCATTGTTGTTTATTTTAATCAAAAGTCAGCATCAAATTCCTACTTTTAAAATCCGTCGGTTCCTGAATCTATGCAACCAATTATACACATATCTTCATCCTTTTTTATGATGGAGGTCGAGCTATCTTCTTATAAAAGTGTGTAGTTATAATAATAATTATTTTATTCATAAAAAATACTTAATTAAAAGTTAATAAAAGTAAAAGGTTATAAAATGGAATAAATCGTAGGTTAGGTGATGAGAAAACCAAAGGAAAAAAATTAAAACCGATGTCACAGAATTTTATTTATAAAGATGGACCTTAGACAAGGAAAGAGATTGACAAATAAAAAGCTACGAGTTTCGGTTTTCGGCCCAACATGGAGGCTACCATTAGGCTCTAAAAAACAGTAATATTGGTTTACGTAAACATTTTAAAAAAATAGTAAAGTAGAGATAAGAAATAATTAATGTATTTTGGCAAAAATGAAAAAGGATGATAATAATTAATAAAAAAGTTAATTATACACTAGCTGGTATTCTTAAAAAACATCGTTAAAAATATATAAAATTTTATAAAAATATTGTCGTCCTAAGAAGTATCAAAGAAAGTTCACCCAGGGTAGCAATAAACGAAAACTGCTAACGTCACAGCCATAGGCATATAAAACCAGTTTATATAACATTTTGCTGAAAACTTTTCCGACAAATTAGTCTGAAAATGGCCCCCATGTTTGGTGAAAACTAATAGTTTTTTCTTTGTCTATTATTTTGTAAATTATAATAGAATTGTCTGACATTGACTTTGGGTTTACTCCTTTGGTTTTAAAAGTCTGAGGTCTAAAAATATTGGGTAAGTAATTTCAATCTTATTTTTACCTAGAATTGCAAAAAGTGACGAATTTTCATAATATAGGTACCTATGGCTGTCCAGTATAAATATAATTGCACGTCACAGCTATCAGAACGGGACATTGTTGCCAAGCATTTTTCTTTGAGTACAATATTAAGCTAGGTTAGTTATACTGATAAAAAGTTTATTTGTGATGATATTCCAAGCAAAACTTATTATAATGTGATTTTGTTTAATAAAAGAGTTTTATTTTGATGTTAATACCTCAGCACTAAATTAGAATTTTATAACCATATTTAAGTGCGGCATCAGGGCACCATAGTGCCAACATAAAAACTATTTTAGCCCGAGTTATATTCGTTTGAAGTTTATATTTTATTAGTCCAGAAGTTGTATTTGATATAAAATTAATTACGTAACCTTTCTCAAAGCATTTATTTATTGTTTGTAATAACTTGCGGCCTACGAATTTCAATATTTACCAAATTTACAGTGAAAAAAGATACTGATTGACAGTAGCAAACGAACGAAGGAAGTCACTTTGATGACGTGCACTTATATTTATATTGGACAAGTCATATATGTGAATTTCAGTTGGATTTTGATACCATATCATAAGAAAAATACTATATTCGGGTTTCGCGCATGATACAAATATACAAGAAAAAAGATACTGATTGACAGTAGCAAACAAACGAAGGAAGTCACTTTGATGACGTGCACTTATATTTATATTGGACAAGTCATATATGTGAATTTCAGTTGGATTTTGATACCATATCATAAGAAAAATACTATATTCGGGTTTCGCGCATGATACAAATATACAAGATAAGATATCGCGCATGTTTGGGGCGTGGTTAGTGACGTCACTGGTGATCAGACGCCATTGTTTACAGGTTATAATTTTAAATTTCTCCCGGAAAATATAAAATAAATTAATTAAAATGCGTTGTGCTATATACGGGTGTGGTATAAAGTTCTTCAGCTTTCCAAAAGACAAGAAAGTGCAAAATGGAAATATTTATGTAAGCTGGTTAACAATTTCAACGTAAAAAATGCCCGTATTTGCTCAAAACATTTTACTTACGAACGAAACTTTAAACTTAAGTTGCTTGGATATACCCCAAAAATTTACCAACCACTAAAAAAGGGAGCTATTCCGTTAAAAAACTTACATTTACCAAGCAAACCTCAAAATCTTAATAAAGAAAAAAGTGCCTCTCGTGGGGAAGAACACATTAATAATAGGGAAAAAAAGTTAATGGAAACTGTTTTTAAAAATTAAGTTAACACAGTATCATAATATTATTAAATCATATATTAAGTTGTATGATAGAATGATTGTATTATGGATAAATAAAATAGGTAGGTATTTTGTTTTTGTAGAGTGGATGTTTCTGATGGTGTTGATTACGTTGATAAGTCCTATAATTTATTTGGAATTTACTGTCAATCTAAAAAACAAAAGACCTATATTTTTATATATTGTAATGTTTAAATATTTGACAATAGTATAATGATTAAAATATCAACAGAAGTTGTTTAATTTAACTAAATCCAATAATTTTAATCATATTGTATTATTTTATTGTATATTTTGTGTATTTGTAAGAAAATTTTAAGTTGGAAATTATTTTATTATATAATGTATCGATATTATATCTAGTACTTAGTAGAAATTTCGCGAAAATTGATTATATAATGTGTAAAAAAAGGACAGATAATGTGTAAAAAGGAGACAGATATATTTTACTATATTTTATTCTCGAATGATCAGACAGTAGACGAAGTGAGTATGTCTAGTCATATATATGAAAGAAAGAGATACACATATTTCTTTCCAGAAATGACTAAGCTCTAGAACAAAAAACGAATAATCTAGAAGTTTGAAACCTATAAAAGACTGAACAGAGGTCGTTAAAAGGGGAGTTTATTATTGGAAGTCAAACAGTGAAGATCTGAGTGTGAACAGTCAATTTGAACAAACAGTTTTTAAAGTAGTTATCATAATAAAGTGTTAAATAGTGACGTTAAGAATAAAGTAAAACAATCAAAAAGTAAAATAAAGTGAAAAAAAAGTGACATTACTAAGATTGAATCCAAAAGTGAAATTAAAACGTTTTTGGTCGATAAAAAAGAAGATTATAAGTGTACTTACCATTATTAATACAATAAAACGAACTAATCCAACAAACACTAAACAGTCAAATTTGAGGAACAAACAAAACACAATAATATTACACGAGAGTCCAAACGTCTAATAAGGCGACATTTTGCCAAGGTCGGAGTTTCCAAGTATCGCTTCGTTCGTCTCCGTTTTTCATAGATCAACTACAGATTTTTCCACCAATCAGGAAGCAGGACTTTATTTCAAGGTCAGATAAAATTGTAAACTTTTAAAAATTTTTGTAGTAGTTAGTTGAATTTTATAATTTAAAAAACAAAGGAATTTACTTGATATTTAATAATTAGTGTATTTGATAATCTTATTTGCCATTACATAAACAACATTGGTTAATTTAACTTAATTCACATCAAGTAAGTTCTTTTATAATTACTAAAAGGCCTTTCTTTTTCCTTATTAAACTTCAATATTACTGTTTTAATTTAACTATTTTGTAATAAATTTATAATTATAATTGAATCAAATTTTTCATTCACATACCTAATAATCCAACTGGAAACTGGCGTAACCAAACACCCCTGAGAAAAAGATCTTGTTGCTAATAATAATATCAAATATTAATCAGTCAAATTCATAAATAAATAAATCAATAAATTATCTTTAGAATCATAATATTCATTACAAGTGGCGCCCAACGTGGGGCTCGTTTCTGTTGGAAAATTAGGTTTTTAGATAAACAATTTCTGTTGAAAAATAGTAGACAATTTAGTAATATTAAATAATAGGAAGGTTTCTTCATTAAAAGACTACATTATTAGATATTTTATTAAGATCAAAATACATTTTGCATTTTATTTAACATAGGTACAATTTTTAAGTAAACAAAACCTAATATAATATCACATAATAATTAAATATATTTAATAAAATAAATTATTACACTAAATATTTAAACAATAAATAACCAAAATGGAATCCAGAAAGACATTAAAAGACCTAAGTCTATTAGAACTTAAAAATGAGTTAGAAATCAGAAATCTAAATACTGAAGGATCAAGAGAAACATTAATAGCAAGACTTCAGGGAGTACTAGAAGAAGAGGGAATAAATCCTGAAGAATACATTTTTCAAACTGAAGAACAGTCAACTAGTACACAAACACAACAAACCATGGAAAGAGGTGGTTTTGTCTGCGTGAGATATGATAGTGTCGAAGAAACAAAAAAAGATAGCAAGGAGGAGGAACCAACATGGCTAAAGCAACTGATGACAGCAATAAAAGATATAAAAAGTGAAAATAAAGAAATGAACTCAAAATTGAAAAATGAAATAAAAAGTCAAATTAAAGAATTACAGGATAAGATGGACATTCAAAATCAACAGCACAAGAAGAGTGTAGAAGAATTAGGAAATAAAATTGAAAATACACAAAAACAAATAAAAGAAGATATAGAAAAACTTAATCAAACTATGATAGAGGAAATTAAGGAAGACATTAAAAACCAATTCCAAAATGAAGAGGAAACTTTAAAAGATGATATTGTAGAAATACACACAAACATTAATAATGAGCAAGATAGAATACTAGAAGACAAACGGATAGTAGATGAAAAAGATGTAAATAATAATGATGAAAACATTGACTCGAAGAAAGCATTAGAAGATGATAAAAATGAAACTGTAGTAGAAAAAGAAATTATCTCTAATAAACTTACTGAACAAAACAAAAATAATGAAATGGAAACAAAAACAGAAACTAACATAATTGAGACAAAAGATAGTAATATGAAAGTTATAAGGAACATAAACCTACTTGAAAAAGTTCTACGAAACATAAATACTAAGGATATACATAAAAATAGTTTAATCAAGGAATTCCTATACAAGAAAAATATAATATATAAAGAATATTTAAAACTTAACTTAATAAAGGATAAGACAAAAGAAAATACACAAGAAGAAATATGGTCTAAGAAACTTCAATATAACTTAAACAATGACAATAAGATAATGGTACTATCTACATATAACCCAATTTTAGACTACTATAATGAAATAAAAACACAAGAAGATTTAAAAACATGGACAAAGAAACAAAAATATAAAATGAGACCAGATAATAATAATACAATAAAAGTACATACAAATTATGAACCAACATCAAGTTATTATAACTTAACCAAAATAAGAGAAGAAACATATATGAGAACAAATAAACAAGAACATAATTCAAGAATTGACAGTAAGAAAAGACTTATAAAACAATTACAATACAACACAATCTCATATAATTATGACAACAAAAACTACATAATAAATCATAAGAAATTATACCAAAAGATAATAACCACATCAATTAAATATAATAAACAAAATTGGAAAGTAAGAAAGAAAAGAAACTAGATAAAGAGTATTCACATGTGTACATAGTAGTATAGGAAATAGATATAAGATATAGAATTAAGATTATTAGTATAGTAACTATAATAGTAAATGTTATTAATATGGCAACCACAACATTAAAATAAGCAAAAAACTACATTAACAATAAGATAAAAAATTAAAACAATAATAAAACTCCTAAGGCAACAACTTTGACATTATGATTTTGAGAAAAATGCTGCATCGGTGACAAAACAACATCATATATGGTACATCTAAGTTTATGCATAAATCTAAAATATTACCTAAAAAAAAAAAAAAAGGTAAATTAATATTAATTAATAAATCACTCTAAATCAAACTAAGTAAAAGAACAACTAATGATCTATTGGATATATGAAAACATAAATATTCAACAAACACTAATATAATAATTGTTCGAGTAACAGAAAGTAACAATAATTATAAAACTAATTTGATCAATACAAAACTAATTTAAAACAATGAAACTATAGCATTAATTCTATAAATAAAACAAAATACCTGACTACATATAAGAATTATAAAGTTTAATATTAATTGGTATGAAGATACAAACAAATATAAAATATTAGAAGATAAGTACTTGGAGAACAGTGTAAATAAGAGTTATTAAGGAACTAGAGGTATAAATGGAAATGAATATGATTTATATGTGAAAGATACATGATATGAGATGATATGAAATGTTTATTGATGATGATTTAAGAAGGTATAAAGATTATATGATGAATATGAACTGATAAGTATAAGATTATGATAATTGTATGTATAGTAGAAGAAAGATGAGATGATAAGAAGTTGATAGTTGAGGGAAATATATTATAATCTATTTACAAAATACTCCAAGTAATATAATGAAACAAAATGATGACAATTTTAAACTTCATTGCTATTATTGCCTATATATGGAACCAATTAATTTAAACATAATATAAACAATTGAAAGACATAATAATATTATACAATTTAACAAGAATAAACTATACAGTCCAATAAATTATGGTTTCATTGAGGGAAAACATATCAAATAAACTTAAATGTAAACAAGAGATATGAGTAAAAGAAGTTAAGAACTAACAACACTTAGACAAGATGATAAAGTATCTATTAAGATCAATACTTACTTAGAGTGATTGAGTTAAGAAAAGAAAAACAATCTTATTTATATGCAGTTCAAAACCATATCAAATATAATGTTAAAATGTTGCTGTTTATTCAAGAAAATAAATAATTTAAAAAAAAT
The DNA here is from genome assembly GCA_035357415.1 of Ophraella communa. Classification (NCBI taxonomy): domain Eukaryota; kingdom Metazoa; phylum Arthropoda; class Insecta; order Coleoptera; family Chrysomelidae; genus Ophraella; species Ophraella communa. The sequence continues at coordinate 9,179,703 of CM068989.1, read as the reverse complement.
CTTCAGATGCAGATATTTTCAAAATCCTAAAACATATAAAGATGATATTTAGATCAATTTAACATAACATATTAATTAAAGCATACACAAATTTAATTTGCAGTTAATAAACAGATGATTTTAGAATTTGACATTTGATTTGATCATAGAACACGGAACAGTAAGAATGAGTCTTCTTCGTTTTTATAAAAGGTTCACAAAACAAAATTTTGTACCTTGGTTAGTATAAAAAAATATCGTATGATATATTAGAATTTCAAAATGTTTAACAGATTATTTAAAAAAAATTTCTATATGACTATACAAATATTTTTAAATAATCGGGGGCTGATTGTAATGTTTAAATATTTGACAATAGTATAATGATTAAAATATCAACAGAAGTTGTTTAATTTAACTAAATCCAATAATTTTAATCATATTGTATTATTTTATTGTATATTTTGTGTATTTGTAAGAAAATTTTAAGTTGGAAATTATTTTATTATATAATGTATCGATATTATATCTAGTACTTAGTAGAAATTTCGCGAAAATTGATTATATAATGTGTAAAAAAAGGACAGATAATGTGTAAAAAGGAGACAGATATATTTTACTATATTTTATTCTCGAATGATCAGACAGTAGACGAAGTGAGTATGTCTAGTCATATATATGAAAGAAAGAGATACACATATTTCTTTCCAGAAATGACTAAGCTCTAGAACAAAAAACGAATAATCTAGAAGTTTGAAACCTATAAAAGACTGAACAGAGGTCGTTAAAAGGGGAGTTTATTATTGGAAGTCAAACAGTGAAGATCTGAGTGTGAACAGTCAATTTGAACAAACAGTTTTTAAAGTAGTTATCATAATAAAGTGTTAAATAGTGACGTTAAGAATAAAGTAAAACAATCAAAAAGTAAAATAAAGTGAAAAAAAAGTGACATTACTAAGATTGAATCCAAAAGTGAAATTAAAACGTTTTTGGTCGATAAAAAAGAAGATTATAAGTGTACTTACCATTATTAATACAATAAAACGAACTAATCCAACAAACACTAAACAGTCAAATTTGAGGAACAAACAAAACACAATAATATTACACGAGAGTCCAAACGTCTAATAAGGCGACATTTTGCCAAGGTCGGAGTTTCCAAGTATCGCTTCGTTCGTCTCCGTTTTTCATAGATCAACTACAGATTTTTCCACCAATCAGGAAGCAGGACTTTATTTCAAGGTCAGATAAAATTGTAAACTTTTAAAAATTTTTGTAGTAGTTAGTTGAATTTTATAATTTAAAAAAAAAAGGAATTTACTTGATATTTAATAATTAGTGTATTTGATAATCTTATTTGCCATTACATAAACAACATTGGTTAATTTAACTTAATTCACATCAAGTAAGTTCTTTTATAATTACTAAAAGGCCTTTCTTTTTCCTTATTAAACTTCAATATTACTGTTTTAATTTAACTATTTTGTAATAAATTTATAATTATAATTGAATCAAATTTTTCATTCACATACCTAATAATCCAACTGGAAACTGGCGTAACCAAACACCCCTGAGAAAAAGATCTTGTTGCTAATAATAATATCAAATATTAATCAGTCAAATTCATAAATAAATAAATCAATAAATTATCTTTAGAATCATAATATTCATTACAATATAAATATACCTTGCCTAATTACTTAATTATTTTACCTAGTCTACGTCTACCATCGTTCCCTTTAATTAAATCTCGAATAAAAATATAATTTAACAATTCTCAATTTTAAGCCATACATGTATGATTTGAATTTTGTTTTGATAAATAATGTTAAATAACCAACAAAAAAAGTTTTAAACAATAAATTGACCAAATAAATATCAAATTCCTATATATTAACATTGAAACGCGCTATAGAACACCACCAATGACGTCACTTGCGCAGATCGGACGAGTTTTGAACCGCTAGATATCATACCTTGTATATTTGTATCATGGGTTTCGCGAGTTTCCGTGATCAAACCGTCAGAAGCATGCGCAGAAGTAACTCCGACCGCAGAATTTCTTAGTGCGCAGGGTTCTGACAAATTTGAGAACGGTAAATATCTAATAATTATTAATAATAATGAATACTTTTCAATGTCACGTAATTAATCACATAGTAGTCATTTAGTTCACACATGAACCCAATAGATTATATTTGGACCTATCCAAATAGGCTTCTATGAGCTCGTAACCATAGCGAGCTAGAAAATACTTTAATGGAAGATTGAGATAATTTAGATTTTGTAGCATTATTATTTCTACCAATACTCTAGGATTTCTAATTTCAATCAAATGTATATGCACAATATTTAAACAGCAAAATCAAGCAAAGCAATGTCAAGTTTTCTGGGTAAGATTATTTAAACTTGAAGTCAATATTATTTAAAATGATCGCTAATGACGTATATTAAGTTGCGGCAGACATTTTAGGGGGAAGGATCTGGACCAGTACCATAAATTATTGCTATTTTATTGCTAATTTATTACCCAAAAACAGGTTTTATTGCTTATGCCGGTGCCGAGAAACGCGTATCCCCCTACCTTAATATTAAGCTAGGGCAGCCATATGCATTATCTCGACAACGGTGAGGGCTATCGAAACAAGCTTGACGCGAGAATTTATTGCTAATTAATTGCTAAAAGGTAACACGAGTCCCGGATCCCGAAACCCTCGAACTCGGCCACTCCACGGCGGTGTTAAGCTGCGGCAGCAAGGAAACGCCAACTCGGCGACAAAAATAGTTAGGTTAGGTTAGGTTATGTTAGGTTAGGTTGTCTGCCACAACTTAATACACGTTCGTTCGCTTATGACATGCAGGCAGATGACCTAAACTTATCATTAAATTATGAATTTTCCTTTGTACCTCTTTATATTAGAAATATACACATATTATATGATTTTTTTCAGACATTAAAATATGAAGAAGAATTCAAGTTAGCTCTGGAATCTTTTAATAAAGCTTCTATGTATAATCCTACTTGGGATCCTCCGAAACTGAAAGAAAAACAGTTGGTACAATATTTAAATGATATCAAAGAATTGGTTTCGACATCTGGTAAAATGAAAGCAAAACGGTTAAATCATTTGTTACAGGTAATAAAAATTTTTACAGTTATTTTTTTATACAGTTGAATTAAAGTTTGTGTTAATAATAAAGATGTGTTTCAGTCAATAGATGCTAAACAGTTAGGGCCTTATGGAGGAGGGACTTATACATCACCAAAAGGAGCTAAAGTAAAATTGGTAGAGACTAAACTTAAAGATTTAAAAAGTGGTATAAATGAAGAAGTCGTAGTTTTAGGAAAAGTAGTCTGCTCTGTCAGAAATGAAGATACAGTGCCTTTGTAAGTATACGATAATATATTGACACAATTTTTTGAAATTTTAATGTTGCTGTTGTAATTATTAATAATCTATTAATAAAATGATTCTTCCTTTTTTATTTTAGTACGTTTTGTATGGTGGATAAAGACAGTACCTGTGTAGTAGTTACAATTTTCAATTTAGCAGTCGGTAAAGGTGTTATAATTGGAGACTCAGTAGCTATAGCAGAACCATTTGTGACTGATGTTGATTTTAGTTATAAGGATGTGGTAAAATAATATTTTTATGAATAAGATGTTTTTATTGATATTTGTTTTATTTTAAGGTTTATAAATTTAGACTGATTCGTGTAGAAAATCCAGTGATATTGATTGTAAATGGAAAGAAGGTGAGCAGGGAGCTACAAGCCGAAGTCCAAATGTCAATATTCAAAAAATCCGACTGACACATTAATACATTATTAATGTATATAAAAGTATACTAAATTTTAAGCAATAGTTTTAAACTTGAAATTATTAATCAGAATAATCATTAATTTAACTGGTAAATGTAAATATTTTTTTTTTTATAAAATCAATTATAATTTTTTATGATTACTATTTAATTCAGTTTTATTTATTAAGATGGAAGGTAAGGAGAATAAGCCTCGTGTCATTTCTGTTGAAAACACCGAAGAAAATTCCAGACAGGTATATTAAGAAGGGAACATTAGTCCATACCAGGAACTAAAGTAGAAAGAAATAGAACTGGGTAAAGTAGTACACAAGATCAATAACTTAATAATGGACTTCCTCCTCTTGTGGATACTTTGGGTGGACAACTTGGTCTTGGACCTTGATAATCAGGAAATAGAAGCACAGGTCTACATGGGTGGTCTGATGATACTGACAAAGAAAACCTGAACAACGAGAAGCGACAGTGTGTGTCGGTTTCTTTGAAGTTGGGGGTACCAAAGAATGTGGCCGTACACAACTTAATACCCTGAGAAAACTGACTACTCTTCCACACTGAACGAACTAGATTCACGAATTTATATGATATCATGAATATAGTCTGCGAGCAACTAGGAGGGTTGTCTGAAAAGTTTCCGACCTTACAAAGATACTAGACATGTTTTCTTCAAGTCTCCTTGAAAGTCTATACACTTCTCCCAGCGATGATCCCATCTCTTCAACATGTCCAAATAGTACTCGGCGTCTTTCTCTGCAAAATAGTTGTTTACTAAGGTGATGGCCTCCTCATTCGACGAAAATCTCTGTCCTCCGAGCGCAACTTTTAGCTTAGGGAACAAAAAAAGTCGCTTGGACCTAGATCTGGTGAGTAAGGAGGGTGGTCAAGAAATTAAAAGCGTAATTCGTGGATTTTTGCCATGGCAACCGCTGAGGTGTGAGACGGCGCATTGTCTTGGTGAAACAGAATTCTTTTTTTCTGCAAATGTGGCCGTTTTTCCGCATTTTGTGCCTCCAGCTTGTCAAGTAATGATGCGTAGTATGCTCCTGTAATGGTTTTTCCTTTTTGAAGATAATCGATTAAGATAACTGCATGACTATCCCAGAAAACAGTTGCCATCACTTTCCCAGCCGAAGGAACAACCTTGATTTTTTAGAGCCGATTCCCCCTTCCAAGTACATTGTTTTGACTGTGTTTTTGTTTCTGGAGTATAATGGTGTATCCAAGTTTCATCTACAGTAATTAACAGGCTCCAAAACTCTGATTTATTGCGCTTAAACTGCGCCAACAGCAAGGGCGCCGGCAGAAATTTTGACAGGGGGGGCGACATACCGGTGGTCAGGGGGGACCGGAAAATTTTTGATATTTTTGTATATCAAACTCACGATTTTGGCCATTTTTTACCTTAAATCTTTCTTGTTGAAGCTAAATTCTGTATTGGCCTACATTTGCAACTGTGTTATTATTTACCAATATTAAAAAAAAATCTTTCCTGAACCAGGGGGGGCCAAGGCCCCCCCCTGCCCCTCTCTGTTCATTCGAACACGTTTTTGGTACAAAGTGAGTAAACGCGCGGACAGCTTTCTCATGCCTAAATCTTGATTCAATATGTGACAAACACGTTCTTTGGACATGTTTATAGCCTCTGCTATCTTTCTAATTTTAATTCGACGATTGTCTAGCACCATTTGGTGAACTTGAGCGATATTATCGTCAATGGTTGCAGTTTTTGGACGTCCCAAACGTTCATCGTCACCCAAGCTGGTCCGGCCACGTTTAAATTCAGCAGCACAAAATTTCACGGTGGTAAATGATGGTGCAGAGTCCCCCTACACAGCGTCCAACTCGTCTTTGATTTGCGTAGGCGTATTGCCTTTCAAAAACAAATATTTAATGACAGCTCGATACTCGATTTTTTCCATTTTCATAAAAACACTCACATCGACTTACTCAAACGATTGTCAAACAACAACTGCGCGTCCAAAATGGCTGAAATTTTAGTGGGTACCTTTCAAATCATACGCAAACACATTCCCCAACTTTTGTTTACGAGTGCTGCCATCTTCATATTGAGGTCGGAAACTTTTCAGACAACCCTCGTATATTAATAAGTTTCTTGTGTTGTTTGGGAAAACTTGAAAAATTTCGAGGGTACTGCATTTGGTAATGCATCTATCCAAAGTTTAGCTCTTAAAATGTGTGTATAAGTAAATAAAAATACCAACAATTGATTCACTAATTTAATATCAAAAGATTTTTAATAGTAAAATATTTACCGCTTTAAATTTGTAGGAAAATAAATAATCTTGTTCCTTGACCAGTTTTTGAGGAACAAAAGCGGTCTGCACAATAATATCCAGACATTTTAACACAACCCAAAATAAAATATTAAATTCACTACAGTCACTTGTTGTTCGTTCACAATAAAAGCTTATTATAGAAAACTGAAAATGATAGGTTGTTAAAATTAAAAAACACCCATTTCGTATCGGTTTCGCAATTTTTAAAAATAAACAAAACATACACTAAACAACTTAAGGGCCACTTCTTATATCGCAGAATAATAAGTGCCAAATCTATAATTTAAGGCACTAATATTTTCGATGTTGTTTTCTATTTTAAAAACATCTTAAGAGCCAATAACCGCGGTGTGTCCACCAAAAAATGATTTAGTGTAATAACTTTTAAAATAACTATATTTTTGGGTCTGTTTTCGGGGCATCATTTTGAAGGTGCCTTTATTGTTAATCTATTCAAATTTGAAAAAATATAAATAAGAACTAATACAGATTTCTTGACAAAACCTTAAATTTTTTACTTAGGTGTTCATTGTTCGATTTAAACCAAATTTTTGGAGTGAGAATAGTTCATCATACCCCAGAGGCCATGCATATTTTTTTATATCATTTTTTTTTTCTTTGAAATACATTTATTTTGGTTTATTTAAAAAAAATTAATGTAAAACTATGCATAGCTTGGGGGGCATGAGACTATTAATAAGTACTGAAATTTTGGAGTTAAAATTTTACTCATTTTTAGAGAAAATTGTACCTACAATTTGAATTATTTGAAAAGTGAATTTTACTAGGGAATTTTTTTTTAAAGAAAACCTGACGTTTTGATACCTTTTGATGAACTTTTGCTTAAGCTATCCTATTCTCTTTGTTGCATTATCACTTTGGCGTATAACAGATCTAGTGCTATCATCTCAGCAACCAAAAGAAGAGCGAAAGAAGATAGTTTGGGTTTTGTTAGGGTTAGGGTTTTTGTGTCATCAGCATATATATAGCTGAAACTATAAATTGGGCCATGGGGGTTTTGGTACGTCGTAGAAATAGATTAGGTAAAAGGAGAGGGGACAGTATTGATCCTTGAGGGACCCCAGATTGCGCAAGGAAGGCCGATTTGCACACTGATTGCGCTGTTTGTGGGGTATGAGTAGATTAGTTCGATGGTTTGTACAGAAAGAATGCTCATGGATGCTCATGAACTTCTTCACCAGTCCAACAGGCCAGAACTGGTCGAAACCCTCCAAGAAGATCTTTATTTCCCTGGCTTTAACTTCATATTACAGTGTTAACTTTTAGGAAAGTAAGTAGGTGAAAATAAGACAAGAATTAAAAAGTTTTTGAAGTTGGGGAATGATAACACTTCTTAGAGATTCACCAGGGAAGATTTCTTATTTTTCCTCGGCTTTATTGAAGTTTTGATCTTGGACTGAATTGTTTGAAGTTGCAATTGTAGTTAAATTTCTTAATTCTTTATAATAATCCCAGTGTTGGTTCAATTTTATTTTGAATTTTGTAAATGCTTTATCACGAATAGACATAATTCTTCTTATATTATCCGTAAGGTAACCTGGTGTAGGATTTTAGGATCGAATTTAACTCTTACGTTAGGACGCACTGTATTTATAAATGATGCCAATACGTTTCAGTTTATTCATACCAAAATACTTTCTCTCAGCATGTAACGTCTGGCTTAATTCCTAAATGCTAAGCCATAAAAAACAGCAAAAGAAATTAGGTTTTAAAACGGTAATTTATTTTTAAATATAAAATTGCTTTTTTAAACAAAAAATTGTTTATCTGCTTCTTCTAGGATTGTAATAATCGAATCTAGAGTTTCCAACGCAGTAGGTATAATTTGATCGGTTGGTAATACAAAACCATAGTTTCCCGTGTCTCGAAGTTCATAGGTATAAACAAAAGGAATATGATGCGTCGCCTTAGCCCAATCCATACTTACACCGTAACACGCATCTGAAAACATCAAATACAATAATTACGATAGTCTTTTAAATTGAAATTCATATTGCAACAAATTAATTCCACCAAATTTATTGCAACAAAAAACATTTAAAGCTGCATTCGTAATCAATTCGCTGGCCAAGTGGCACTTTGGCACGTAAGTCGGTACGAAATTTGCCATTTCAGGATTGAATCTTAAGCAGACAAGATCATACTGTTTTTCGTTAAAAATCCACAAAAGTAAAAAAAATTAAACACATTTTACTTACAAACCCGTTTGGTTTACACCACACAGTTAATATAATTTTATGTTAACACTTTATCTATATTGACAATACATTAAATATATATATCAACAACAATAATAGTAAGCAAAAAACGATACAATTCAAATTCACCTATTGTTTGCCATTCGTTTTCAAACTATCCTCAAACTGTCAGAAGCCTGCGCACAACGAAATCCGAACACAGAACTTCTTAGTGCGCATATAAAGCTAAATAAAATTTGCCTCTTAATGGCGGTTAAAATAAAAATCGATACATCCATTGTCGCCTAAGCTCTGGGGCCCTATTCTTGAAATCGTAGGAATCGATTCTCAGGAGAAGTTAACGTCATTTTCTCTCGATTTTGCAATAGGTCTATTCTTGAAATATTTCATAGGAATAGATTCTCCACAAATACCGAGAATTAATTCCTCATGTCATTTGGTGGAGAAAATTGAAATTCTCCTGAGAATTTGAGTTGTCATCCGTCAATAGTGCCTGTTTTGCATTTTGTAGGTAGTAGTTTGTTTATAATTTATTTGTTGATACTGAATATATTATTTTTTTTTGTGTTGTGTTAATAGAGTTAAAATGAATAATTTTGTTCTTCAAGCTGTTGTCTTAAATAATTTAGAACAAGGTTGAAATGCGCTAATATTAGACAGAGACGATTGACGAACCGAAATACTTATGAAACGTTAAGTGATGAGTTGTTTAGGAAACATTTTCGTCTATCTAAAGAAGCGTTTGACGATCTAATGGACCATATTGAGCCTCTCCTGCTACCACCAAGCAGAGTTGGTGTATTGACTAAAAAAAAAGTTTTGGTCGCTCTCAGTTTTTTTGGAACTGGGAGCTATCAGGCTGTTGTAGGCAGTAGTGTCCATTGTACTGGAATTAGCCAGGCTTCAGTAAGCAGATGTTATAAAAATGTCAAAAAAGTCAATTCTGCCAACTTAATAAAAGAAATTATAATACAAAATCCGAATATTTGATTGGTTATGCAGTTGAAATACTTGAATTTAGTTCAGACATACGTCACTTTTCCTAATTCTCTAGAAATTGAATTCCCACACATTCAAGAATTGGACTGGCAGTTCTCAGGAGAATTTTTTTTGGAGAATCAGTTCTCTGGAGAATCGATTCCTACGATTTCAAGAATAGGGCCCCTGACGTCAAAGCAGAAGGCTCCTCCCATAAATCTTTCCAAACCAATCTATAACGCGTGTAAAATGTCACATAAGATGTTTGTTGTTATTAGAAATAACTAAAAAGTCATCAGTTAACGACTTTTTATAAGAAAATATTCAAGATTTGGTTTGCAAGCGGAAAATTAAAAATCTCTTAAGGCAATTACACGCACGCGCACTTGGTAAATATAGAACTAAAACTGACTATCAACTAAGAATAACTACCCTTTTTTAATATTATCAAATTGTAGTGGTAAAATATGTTGTATGTTTTATAAATGAAACTTAAATACACTTACAAAGAAGCTCAGGAGGTGTTCCGACCAAATATTTAGTTCCGTATCTCTTTGCCAAAGATTCCGTTGCTTTAACTGCTATTGGATACTAAAAAAATGGAGTAAGTTTCATAAAATTTACAGAAGAACATAGAAAAAAATACTTACTGTTACATTATAGTTATCTAAGTGATTGGTACTGTCTCCGTATGGAACCATCAATAATTGTGAATATGAATGAAAAGAGATAAGCACCATCAAGTTTTCGGCTATGGAAGAAATGAAATTTGCCAAAGAACGTGTTTCAATTTCGGAAAATGGGGCCGTACCACAGTAGTCATCAGCACCTTTATTTGGACACAATTGTTGATCCCATTTGTAATCCCAATTACGATTCAAGTCAACTCCGTATGGAGGGTTTCTGTTTTTCCGCCAAAATCTTGCCTAAAATATATGTTATTTTAATGTTGTTATTATCATGTAAGAGGTTAATTAATAGGCTTAGATTAGAATAGATTGACATATGTTGTATAAGCCAGATAGAATTCGATTTACTAAGGTCTCTTGTTAGGTTAGGTTAAGTTAACGTGCTGGTCCAGGATGTAGCCCACGTAGGCCAAAGACCCTTTGTGACCATGCATGGGGGGGTTACCACTCATACCACTACCGTGAGAACTAGTTGCAGTTGATAAACAACATGAGAACGGATAGGCTGTCAAAATGGGTCTGTCCCCAGAAAATTAGTGAAAATAGTGACAGAGGAGAAGGACCATCTCTCCCTCCTTCTCATCTCGACAGCTTCTACAGAAGTCATTATGTTGTAGGATTCCCATACCTGCAGCATGGCATCCTCCAAGCTAGATTCTGGCCATACTTGTCTTGAAGAAATTCCCGCTACCTAAGATAGTGGATATGTCCAGCATAGCCTTTAGGACTGCTGTGGATACGCTGTCCTTGTTATTTTGGCTACCATACAACTGAAGCTTGGATGACTATGGGTTTGATAATCGTTTGGTACCATCAGACGATTATTTTCGGTCTCAAAAATGTTTTGCTCGGATTGACCTTTACACCTTCCTTTTAGTACCATTTCTCTATGATGCTTTAGCATGCTTACTCCTTATGGTGACGCCTTCTCTATACCTTCTCTCCACAACCCCCAAACAAGGTGTCCCACAGAAATACCACGCCTCCTCCCCGCTAGCAACCACCCCCAAAAACTATAGGGCTACTTCTGTGGTAGTAAGGGATACAGCCACAAATAAAATCCGAACACCCAGTTTAAATGATTTTATTTCTATAAAATGTTGTATAAGTACTTACTGAAACATAATAAGTAAATGGTAAAAATTTCAAAATGATTGCATTGCTTTTAAGCCATTTTACCTTTAATAATGTGTGGATGCACTCCGATGTGTTACGCATTCTCCAACGCGCCTAGGCATGCTTCTGATTAGGGGGTCAATGTCCTCCTGTAGTATCTCATTCCAGGCAACCATCAACTCCTCTGGAAGTTCTTCTAGAGTCTGAGGAGGGCGTTGCAAATTGGTGCAATCTTCTACCCATCATAACCCACACGTGCTTAATTGGGGATAAGTCGGGAGATCTTTGTGGCCAATGTAACAATGTGACATCATTATGTTGAAAGAAGTCTATTGTGACTCTTGTGACATGTGGTCGGGCATTATCTTGTTGGAAAGTTGGGTATGCCAGGGTGTTAAGATAGGGTAAAAGATAGGGTTCTAAAACTTCTTGGATATAACTCTGTGCGTTCATGTTACTTCTGATGAATCATAAGCTATAGCACCCCAAACCATAACTCCAACAGTTTAATGAACATGCCTTTCAACAAAAAAAATCGTGGATTTCTCCTTTCACCACGTCGTCTTCTAACCCTCGCTCGACCATAGTGCATGCCTAAACAAAATCGAGACTCGTCACTAAAGACAATACTGTTCCATTCCTGATCCCAGAGTGACCGTTCTCTGCACCACTCAAGGCGATTACGTCGGTGTTCTGGGGTTAAAGGGAGGACCCAGTGTGGTCGGTATGAAAACAGGCCAAAACGTCTTATTCGTCGGTAAATACTTCGCATGCCAATAGGTCTTCCGTGTTCTGCAAACCATTCATTTGCAATGGACCTGGTAGTGGAGAAACGGTCCCCTAAGGCCAATAATCTTAGGCAGAGATCTTCACGGTCTGTTGTTCTACGAGGGCATCCAGAGCCCCTTGCTCTTTACGTACGGCTTTCTCGAAGCCTTGCCTGACAATACCTAACCACGGTGTCTATACTTCTTTGCACTCTAACTGCAATTTCCCGAAAAGAAAATCCAGCTTCCCAAAGTCCCACTATACGACCCCTATCAAACTCACTAAGTTGACGAAATCGTACAGGTCTCCGTACCCTAGGCATCGTAACCAATCGTAAAGAATATCAAGAACCAAAATCCGCAAAATTTGGATCTTTACTACGGCTACAATATTCATTTTTGGATTGTCAGTGGATTTCAACAAAAGAAGCATAGAAACATAATGACGATGGCATCGCTTTCATCAACTTTTCAGAAAAATACGTCAGAAGTATTTTTTCACTCACTCCATTGATATTCTTAATGCTTTTCCAATTTTTAAAAGACCGATATCCTTTCGCATACATCATCCTAGATTTTTGTGGCAACAATAAACTTTCTGCTTCCAACGCTGCATTTTCTACATCTGATGGGCAGGTTTTCCTTGTTGTCTCAATTCTTTTCCGTCCATTTCGTAATAATTATTCACTTTGTACACGAAACGCAACAATACGCAAAACGCAAAAACCAAAACGTAACATTTGTTTAACATTTATTGACAGAGTAATTCATATCCCTAGCAACGGAGCAACACAATTGCGATTTTTGTGCCCAAAATTACAAATTTCTTTGAAATTCTATTTTTCACCTAAACTTGAAGTCTTGCTATAGAAAAAAATGTTGTATTGTACACAACGATAAAATCGCATTATCTTCTGGAGCATAATTAGCTCGAGCTAACCTAACCTAACCTAACCTAACCTAACCTAACCTAACCTAACCTAACCTAACCTAACCTAACCTAACCTAACCTAACCTAACCTAACCTAACCTAACCTAACCTAACCTAACCTAACCTAACCTAACCTAACCTAACCTAACCTAACCTAACCTAACCTAACCTAACCTAACCTAACCTAACCTAACTTAACCTAACCTAACCTAACCTAACCTAACCTAACCTAACCTAACCTAACCTAACCTAACCTAACCTAACCTAATCTAACCTAACCTAAAAAATGCTTTCGAAGATAAAGTAAAATTTTATCGTCTTGTACAATAAATAACTATTAAGGTGGCTCGGCATCATGAAGACATTAGGTACAATTAAAAAATTATCTCTTTCGGTTACGAAAATGAAGAGTTACTTACAGTTGTATGGGAATACTGAAATCCATCGGGATTGATTACTGGAAAAATGTACCAGTCATGACTTTCTGCTACCCTTCGAATAGTTAAATCAGTACTTGTTAAAACAGCATTTAATATATAAGTATTTGTAGCACCGGAAATCCTATAAATAAATATTTTGTTTCTTTCAAGAACTAAAATTAGATGTAACACTGATTTATGACAAATAAAAATATTTAAGGAACATTACCATTCTCTAGCGTGTATATTTGAATCAATCCACACTCCTCTATGTTTATTTTGTGGACCAAAAGAAACCTTGACTCCGTATATGGTTCGATTTTCGTACGTACTACCTCCTTCTAACAAAGTCACGATATCAGGATGATCTTCTGCTAATTTTTTGAGCCAATTGTTGATCTGTTTAAAAATCATATTATTTCAAGGTAAAAAAATGACATTTTAAAAATCATACCGCATTTAGATCATAATATGTATCCCAAGTAAAATCGTCACCTTCACTTTGCCGAAGTGTGTTATTTCTTTTTTCTTCATCAATATTCTCCTGAATATTATCAATTAAAATTTTAAAATCCATTTTATTTTCCATAATGATTTTTTCTATTTGAGTTTTTTGTTCGGGTGGTACTAACACATCAACAGGTACAGCTATTCCTCTGGGGTATGTCCAGAAGGAATATTTTTCTGAATTTTGTAATGACCGGAGAGTATTTACAGATTCTACATCTTGTGGAATAATTCGGTATAATGCATGGTTGTCGTATCTTACCACCGCAGCAGCGATGTTAAAAGATACTCCTAGAATAAGGATAAATGCGCAATTCATCCTTTCTCCTAAAAATTGAACCAATAATACATTTTTATTTATTTTATTTCAAAGCAATTAAGATCATTGGGTAGCCTATATTCTTTGGTCGTCTATTTTGATACCTTAATTACCTTCACAGTTAATTAGATCTGTGTTAGCACAATGTTTGACAACCAGATATACATTTATTCTCTAAATATGTTTTTTCTGTAATTGCCAGTTTATATTATTTTAACTAGAACTAATGTTTAAAGGTAGGTAAAATATCCATTAAATGATGTTCTTTTAGATTTATTTATTTATAATTACACCAGGCATTAAAAAAGATTGTATATGTTGTCGCCTTGGTACAAAATAAGTTTGATATTTTTTTTCACTGACATACCTAGCTAAAAATGCAACCAACATTACACTAATTAATCTAAACAATAAGAAATTAAAAATGTTCTTGTAATAAGCGCACCTACAAACAACAAACGTTAATGTAGGTAATCAAAAAATTGATTTAGTCCTATTTCAGAATCGATTTATTAACCTAATTATTTATAAATATCTATTGTTATGGTATAATTTTGATTTCGAACTCAAAAGTGTAGTTGTTGATGGCTAGCATAAAGACGGTATACTAAATGCGGAATGCTGTCGAGGTTGATGAGTGATTTAGAAGAATGAGCATTTTCTTTGACGAATTCTATTTGATATGGCTTGTTTTCTCATTAATAAAATTTCTAAATATGCAACCAGCAATACATAGAGTGGATATTAGAGTAGATTTTTGTCACAATGGAGTAGAGAGTGAAAAGAAAGAATTTTGTGCAAAATAGAATCTTTGCTTTACTCTGATAACTATTTATTTTTTAATTTTGAAATTTTACAGAACGTTAATGTTGTTGAGTTTTCAACTTGTTGTTGGTTCGTTACAAAAATGGTTTTGGTATACTAGTTTTTGTATTTATGTTTATTGTACAAACAATGTATGTTGTTTACAATAAGTTGTGTATGGACTGTATGTTAAAGTTACAAATTAAAGTTGTTTCTAAGTACAAAAAAATAAAATTTGTCTGTTATAAAACAAAACGTTACGACTCGAATTGTTTAAATCAGTTTAAATGTTCTACAGCGACAGCGAATAACGTTACACTTGCGGCGCGCGCTGCTGCTTCGAGTACACAGCGACTGGATCCGATGTGTGACGGCCAGAGGCGTAACAAATAAAACAAAAACGGATACAACAAAAATGTAATGCAAGAAGCTACAGATGAAGAATCAGCGGAAATAAACGGTGAACTGGTAAATAATGTTCGTTTCGTTGACGATACACTAGTAATAGCCTAGAAGCCTAGAGTATCGAGGTTCTATAAAGAATGATGGACAAAATCGTTAACAGAGCAAAACAGCCGGCATTACACTTAATATCAAGAAGCTAAGAACATTATAAATAATTTTTTTTAGCAAAACTTCTTCCTCTAAGATCAGTATAACTGTGCAATGATATCAAAAAAACCAGGAAAAAACTATATCATGCTGATTTTTACAATAACTTAATGTGTATGAGTGAGTTTGAATGTTCAAGTAGATGTTTTGCTTTGTTCGACTGGTTGTTGTAACCTATAAGCTCTTAAGTATTCATTGAATCTAACTTCAAAATTTCTTTGTGTTTGACTTATATGTACAGCATTACATTTTGGACAATTTTTTTAATTTAGGTAATTTTTTTCACATTTAATAATTTTGTGGCAACATTGTGTTTTAAATGATATTAATGTTGATGTTTCCAAAGATATTATTTTTGAAATTGTTTTGGAAATATTTCCACAATATATAATATTTTTATAACTTTTAGTTTCTGTAGTTTGTTTAGGAAATATTAGTTCTAGTGACATTTTCTCTTCTTTCTTATTAATTACAGCATTTATAAAATACAAAGGATAGCCATTAGATGTAGCTATTTGGTTTATGATCTTAATTCTTTATCAATGTTATTTTTGTCCATTGGAATTGAAAATGCTCTATGTATCATAGAATTATAATAAGTTGTGAAATTGATAGTTTTAATAATTGCCAACTCAATTTAAATGCAAGATCTGTTCGAAAATGATTTTTTTTATCTAAACTTACCAATGTACTTACGAACAACTAACAAATAACTATAAAAATAGGTTATATCAAGTTATATTTATACATAATCTACAAGTGGATTTTGTATTAAGACAGTAGATTATGTTGATGATAGATGAGTTTAGATGGTGACTGAGATTACGGGTTGTTATCACTTCAATATTTCTCAACATTATACAAGGCGATTTGTAAGAATGAGTCTAACTTTCCACTGATTATCTTAGAATTATTTTTACAAGCTGCAAAATAGTAGTTTGTACAGCACGAGTGGGAAAAGTACTTTGCGCACATGTTGTACACAATACTTTTTCTTCGATCACGATTTATAATAATTAAAATAAGAAACTTATTTGAAATCTGTAACCATTTTTATTATTATTAGGTATATTACAGAAATGCAAAATAATAATTATAACACATAATTTAACCCAATTTAAATGATTATATTAAAGTTAATTAAATTTAAGACAAAAACTATAAACATTTTTATTTGAAATTATAACTTATGGTAAAATTTGAGCAATTTTGAAATGTTAATCCAGGAGTCTCTCTATTTTTTAACAATTCTCGGTAAGTGTTTAAATATTTGCCGATGATGTGGAAGGTTTTTCTTTTTGATTAATTGGGGAGTCTACTGTGTTTACAATTTTATTGGAAGGAAAGGAAAAAGCGGATCTTCTAGCCAAGAAAGGTGCTGAAGGAATATTTATGGGCCCGGTGCCATTCCAAGGTATAGCGAATAGCGTAGTCAGAGGAACAATATTGATCGTAGATTGGAGGAGACGTTCTTACTGGTTCGAGTTAGAGGGTTTAAGGCACTCAAAGGCATTTGTAGGAGATCTCTACAAAATGAGGTCTCAAGAGCTGCTGAATATGAGAAGACAGGACCTACGAATAATAATAGGACAACTGACTGGACACAGTCGCCTTAATAGGAATATGAAAACAATTGGACTGGCAGAGAGTGCGGAATGCAGATTCTGTCAGGCTGAGGATGAAACGGTGGAGCATATCTTGTGTAACTGCCGAGAGCTCGAGAGAATAAGGATCAATAAAATTGGTCTGCATCAACTCAAGCTTAATGACTTCTACAACTACCCTGATGAGCTTCATTAGAGGCATAGGGCTGATAGAACGACTATAACCTAGGGGTGAGCCACAATAGATCTTTTAGGTCGCAGTGGAAGGGACGTTAAATGACCTAACCCCCCAAAATGGTTTTTGGTTGACCTTCTTTGATTGTGTCAGGAAAACCCCTAAGATGACGTTTAGGGTCAGGTCCTGGTGCACCAGGGGTTTTTTTCCGACTTGAAATTCGGCACCACCGCCACACACAACTGCCCTATTATGATTTTCGGGTTGTTTTTAGCACTCTTCTCAAGGAAACTCTCGGAGGTGAGGTTCTAGCCCGGGTTTCGGTGCACCAAGTACCAGTGAGGTGTTCGCCGATGCCAGATTTGGATTGAGCGGGCCGAAAAACCCCCCAAAATGACAATCACTTTCCCGACAGCAGGCCTATTTCCGCAGGCGTTGACGCGACTATTAATTTGGCACACTCATCTAATGTTTCGCTCTCAATCGCACTTTTTAGACTCTTTAGGTAAAGGTTGACAATTCCTTATAAATAGATAATGGCTTTCTAATATTTCATCGGGTTCAAGTAAATCCATTATTTATTTTAAATGCGGTGTATAAAAAATTATAATTATAGTAATAGGATTTATTTTTTAATTTTTAAAACACCTTCATTTATAAATAATCATTCTATAATTTCCTTACTAATCTATCAATAATAATAGCCAAAATCTTAAGTAAAATTAAAAATAGATAACGAGACAAAAACTATACCGGAAGAGATGATTCTAGTGGGTCTTGGCGGGAGAATTGATTCTCTCTCACATGTCACGCATCTTTGGTGAGATTTTATTTCAAGAATACATTTTTGTCTATTTTATTCTACTATAATTCACTTTCTCCTTGCCAGATTTTGGGAATCGGGGTCCAAGTCCAGGCAGTTACCTAAAATACTCCACTACCTTTTTTTCCGACGGAAGTTTTAACAAATTATGTGGTTCAAGTTTTGTGGAAAAAGAAGATGCTGACGCTGCTTTTTTGTAATTGTATCTTTAAAGGGGGAGTAAAAAACAAAATAATAAATTATAAAGTTTAATAATGATTCTTTGTACACTTTTCATTATGGATAAATAAAAATAGACGTCCACTTTGATCACAGATAAATACCAGTTTTCCACAAGCCACGAATTCTCTTTCTAACCAAAAAATATATTTATTACAAACTATAAAATATCAAAAAGATATTATTACATATTTTTTCAATTGGTACGCTCACGTATTTGATTTATTTTCGAAAAATATTCGCAGCTTCCTTACGTAGTACTTGGAGCATAAACCTTTTGCATTATAAATTGCTTTCCCACAATTTGACGAAATTATCCAACACCTCCTCGAACCATAGTCGTTTTACGGGATCTTTAAAAGCTGGTGCTAAAGTTTTCAACTGCATCTCCAGGATCGCTTCGTTCCCTAATATCGAATTCAGCCTGCTGAGCAATCTTGAATCACCTGAAAGAGTACACGATGTTAAAAATTAAGATTTCTTTAGTACGAAAACTACTTGCCGTGAATTTTTAACAATGAAGGGTAACTAAATATGGAGTAATTGTATCTTAATTTATACGTGGACCAATTGGCTACCGACCGGTTCCCGCTGGCTACTTTGATTTGACCCATATAATCAGCGTACCATGGACTGAAGTAATGACTTAATTCTAAATTACTAATTTGAGCTATCCCTTGTTTCTTCAGCCGATCCTTCATGCGCGTGTAGTTGGTTTTGTTGAACACAAACACCTGTAAAGAATTTTATTATTATAATAGTGCAAAACTTTGTACAAGTCAAATAAAATTATACTAAAACCAATAATGATTGAAGGAAAGCGCGTTGTCATATTTAAATTTTACGTTACCAGTTTATAGCAGAATGAAAATATAGCAAGTAGTAGAGTTGTAGGTTGTGGCAAATTATAGATAATACACAATACTAGTACGATTAAAAGGTATTATTTATGACAAAAATCAGTAATGAGCTTGTAATGAGTAATACTTAAACATATTTGTCCCATTAAACATCCACTCTGTATCGTCGGAACCCAGCTCTCTCTAGACTAGTAGTTGTACAGCGCGAAAACAAGTGGGGCACGCACGCGACTTGTTGGCGGCTTTTATTGGTCTGCTGTATTCTGTTGCGCGCAGGGGTCTCGAAGTTATTTTTTTGGTGCAGTATTTTGTAGCTCATAAAGTCGGTGTCTAGTGCGGAGGCGGAGTGTCCAGATTTTTATTTGGAGTAGTTAAGTATTAACTTTAGATATATCTTTGTTTCGGTAATTCATTTTTAATAATGGACTAGTTTAGTAGGATCATATTAATCAAAATAATAGCAATATATATTTAGGATAAGATACCTACTTACTTATATTGGTATTCATTTTGCAAGTAATTTTTCTCATTTCGTAAAATTTAGCAATAAATAATTAGTAAGTTTTAAACGTAGCGCCAACTAATAACCAATAATGAAGTGTGTTTAAAAGTCAACGTTGTCACATTTTAGCTACGTTCGTTTCAAGTATTCTCAAAGAACTGGCGGCACAAAACACCGTGTTCTGTGACTAACTGATTGTACCAGTTGACAAGATATATGACAGGAAAGAAAATCGTGTTTATCTGTAATAAACAAACAAGACCCCTATTCTTGACGGTGATAGAATAGAACAGCCAATAGAAAGTAGGCGTGGTTCAATTAAAAATGCCAAAACGGTATTCTTGATATTCATTCTCTCACTGTACCGATAGAAGGGTTGCTCCCCGAGAGAACAATTACTTCTATTGGTTATTTTTGAAGGAACCGCTATAACACCAAGAGAAGGTGTTAGGGATTTTTATTTTCGAACCAAAAATAGTATAGAAGTAATTTCTTTCATAAACCAAACACAACCAAACAACAAATTAAACAAACGAAAATGACAGAATATTTTGTTTAGTGTTTTACTCCTTATTTGATAAAGTGTCAATCAGAGAACAAAAATATCGATATGTTTATCTCTTTTTAATGACAACAAATAAGAGAGAGAAATAAGTTTCTCGGTTAATATTAAAGCATATCGACAACATTGCAAATTTTCTACCACTTACCACTTATGACGTATGTAACCATTAAATTTAAATTTCAAAAGCCGATTATGGCTAGAGGATTAATTTTATAAAAATTTTATTTGTACAGTTGAACCACTAAAAACCTATTTTATAAGATGCAAATATAAAAAAAAATCACTAAACTAGTCCATTGGTTTACGTATTGTAATTTTTGCCCATATTGATTGATAACCTTAAATTAGTTGCATATATTATGGCACCGTTTTGGAGACCTTTTGAATCAGAAAATGGAAATTCAGATCAAAATTTAAATTCAGAAGATATTATATCGCAACAGATTAGGTTAGTAGCGAATTTTGCAGTAAATATCTACACGTTCAGTGTCTGAGGGTTATTTTTAATATGTATCAGTGTTTGAAAAATGAAGATAATAAAAAATCAGATGCGGTAATAAAGCGAATTAATACGTTAACTAAAATTACTATTTACACCATTTCTCGGGTTATTAAGCGCGGTGACGTTATAGATCATTCGCAGATGCGGAAAAATTTATATCGAGTAAATATTGTACCGACTTTAGAAATCGTTCAAGAGAAATTACGAGATTATCCTGATTATAATTATTATAAAAGCTTAGTTTCCCAAACGATGAACAATTAACTAAGTCTCTTGAGTCAATTAAGGTAATATTTTATAAAACAAAGTAATCATTTTATAATGTCAAATACTCCTTAAGGAAGGAATAATAAAGGTAAGGGTTGAGGAAGAAGTAAGAAGAAATGGGGGTTGTAGTGAAAACCAGCATGGGTTCACAAGAGATCGGTACTGGGATTGACACTCTAGAAGTTTGTGTTTGATGGGGTTTCTGGGAT
The DNA here is from genome assembly GCA_035357415.1 of Ophraella communa. Classification (NCBI taxonomy): domain Eukaryota; kingdom Metazoa; phylum Arthropoda; class Insecta; order Coleoptera; family Chrysomelidae; genus Ophraella; species Ophraella communa. Next base: position 9,158,519 of record CM068989.1, on the reverse strand, counting down.
AGTTTGTGAGGACGGATACGAAATTACGGAAGAGAAAACGGTAGGACTGCTCGTAAACGTACGAAGCAAGAGAAGGGAGGTTGGCGTGATGGTGAAGGGTAAGAAAATTCATATAGAGTCGGTGATACCTAGATGTTTAGTTGGAAAGCCAACTGTTTAGATGTTGGAAGAACGAGGAAGTTAGAGAGGAAAATTGGAGAAGCAGTGTATTGGGAAAACATTGTGGAGATAATGTTGAGGAGAGAAATAATGGAGAGGGGTAAGCGAGGCAGTGGAAGGTATGATTAGGGGAAGGGAACATTCTTGATGGCGTAAGAAGAGTGTGTGAGGGACCGCCCGCCGCCCGTCTTGAATTATGTTAGGGTAGTGATTCCGAAACGTGAGTGACGGCTAATTTTCAGCTGGGTTTGGTTGGTAGGCATCCTCTCGGAGGTAAGAACAACACTGTTGGGTTCTGGATAAGGACCCAAGGAACATGAGTTTCTCATCTCAGTCCGAAAAAAAAGAAGATACTCCTTAAACAGGTGTGGCTGTCAAATTCAGCCATCAGTATAATAATAATACTAATAATAAAAATAATGAAAAGTGTTGACGAATAACAAATTTTTAAAACACTAAAATCATTTTAAAGACATTAATATCCACTTATACCATATTTTTCTACACATAATCAGAATTTTTATCTCAGTGTATTTACTATAACTTATCTATCAATTTCTATCATTCAAAGTCATCAAGGGTTTTCTCTGACTTTCGCTTCTTGTTAGTTGTTGTATTCTTTGGTAAAAATAACAATTTATTTGAATAATGAATATCATTTTACAGCAAATGCGGGTATTTATAGTTTTCTGAGTGAACCGTTATTCTTTTAGCAGATTGTATTTCGATATGAAACAGGAAAATTAATACTACAACTGCACGAAACAGTACATGACCGTTATGGTTGAAATAATAATTTAAAACAGTTAAAATGTACGCTAATGACCTCAAATAATAGCTCAATATAAAGGTTGTTCACGAAAATCTTTATGCTTATAGAATATAAGAATAAGTTTATAGAATCAAAAGTATCTTAAAATAAAAATATAAAAGAATTTGACGTTATTACAGATATGAAATAATAATGATATGTCTGATATCGTAGTGGTGACAACAATAAGGTCGTAGCATCGACATAACCTTAAACTTGACTGCTAATTGTCATATTTATACCAATGCAAAAATTTATCCTCATATATTATTTGGGATATCTTTAAAACAGTTAATATTTTTAAACTCAAAAGAAAAAACTTGAATGTATTTGATTTGAATGAAAAGATTGAATCTTTAAAAAAATACATTCATGGAAAAACAATTTAAAAGAAATTTGTTTAGATGTATTTTTCACATTGTGTAGAAGTATCCAGACTTTTCCACTAAAAGAGAATTACAAAATTGTACTGTTAAAAATCATGGATAACCTGACTACGAATTTCCGACGATACTTTTTTGCAGAAGAAATCAATTTCTCCATTTGGAATTGGCTTTGTAATTCATTTGACAAGAAGACTATTTAAAGCTTAGAATAAGTTTGTAGTTCAATATTTGACAATAAAAATAGTTTTAATAAGTTACCGCGCCCCCCTTAACAACTTAACACACCCACTGGGGGGTGCGCTCCACAGTTTGAGAACCGCTAAAATGGAGGATTCATTTTTGTGTCTCCTGAAAACTATAACGTCATACCACTTGTTACAGTAACCACGACCACGACGGTATATACTTCCTGTAATTTCGGTTTACGTAAAAACCTTGAATTTCGAACAAGGTTACACACACCTATTTGAATAAAAGACAAATTAATGAGAATTATATAATTACCTACCGGAGAGTATTAGGGTAATGATAATTGTTGAGTTACAGGATATGTTACAGTGGAAAAAGATAATTTAATAATCTTCTTAACGAGCGATTATTTATAATTTTTATTAGCTAGACAGCAGTGGCATATTTGAAGAAACAGTATAACAAATAGAAAGATTTAATAAAAGTTTAATCGCAAACAATGGTAATTAGGAATATGTTTTACAAATGTGTTATAGTCTTTCCAATATCAATTGCTAAAATCCATTTAAAAGTGTCATACAGAGTGAGTCAGTTTACTAGGCTTCAAAGTAGAAAGAATGACATGAAAATAATCTATTTGTCCCGTTAAACATCCACTCTGTATCTTCGGAACCCAGCTCTCTCTCTAGACTGGTAGTTGTACAGCGCGAAAACAAGTGGGGTACGCGCGCGACTTGTTGACGGCTTTTAATGGTCCGCTGTATTCTGTTGCGTGCAGGGATCTCGGGGTTATTTTTTGCGGCAGTTTTTTCAAGCTGCTTTTGAAACCATTTTTCGAATAAATCTGCAGTCATATCCTCATGATAGTCGGCTGAACATTGCTTAACGCATTTTGTACACAACCGTTTTTACTTCCGGCGTGAAGAAACTGCACTTTTGAGACTGATCTACCCAGCCATACTGAACAGTATCATGTGTTTCAAACCAAGTCTCATCTAGGTATACTATATGCCTTTTTAATTCACTATACTTCCTTATTTTATAACCATTATTATAACCATTCGTTTATCTAATTTCTTATAATTAAAAGCGTATTCTAATAGTATACCGCGTAAAGTTTCTAAGCTTTTATAATTATAATCAGTATAATCTCGTAATTTCTCTTGAACGATTTCTAAAGTCGGTACAATATTTTCTCACAGCGCTTAATAACCGGAGAAATAGTGTAAATAGAAATTTTAGTTAACGTATTATTTCGCTTTATTATAACCGCATCTGATTTTTTATTATCTTCATTTTTAAAATAACCCTCTGACGCCCGGTTTCATAATCAACTTTAAATATAAAGTAATTTTAAAGTGAGAAATTGTGTTTCATAATACAACTTTAAAGTTAAATGATACTTTAAAGTGACTTTAAGCTAAAGTCGAGTATACCGTCACTTTACAGCTTTAAAGTGGGCTCATAACCTCACACTTTAACAAATTAAACGTCAAACGTGTGTTGCTTGCTATTCACAAATTGCAATCTTTTGCGTGTGTTTATGTGAAAAAGCCAAAAGCAGTAATGTTGGCTTCGAGTAGCAGTTCTTCAAGTTCTTCTGAAGATGAAGTTGTGGAACGAAGGCCTAAGGTTTATCGAGCACGCATTGATCATTTAAATAAATGGAACGATACAGAATTCTTTGATAGATTTCGTTTAACGAAAGCTACAACAGTAAATGTACTGGCAGAAATTGAGCATTTAATTAGGTTACCAACAAATCGGTTAGTGTGCACTTAATTTCTTGTACAAATTAATAGTTATTTACCGTTTACGTATCCAACGCAATAGCTTCGTTACGACTACGCTACATCAAAATGTGTGAAACCTTAGTTGAAGTGACCCATACTGCTGAGCAGTTTTATGCAATTGCTCGTTTCCCCCGAGTTATTGGTACAATTGACTGTACACATACAAACACAATAATGACAAATATGACAGAATTATTAAAGTGAAGTAAACAACATGGGCTATTCATGGATGCCAACATAAATTTCTAGTAGAAAAATTTACTTTAAATAAAGTTCTGTAGGCTGGCGTTTATGAAACACGTCAACTTTAAAGCCGCTTTAAAGTGCACTTTAACTTAAAGTGGACTTTAGTTAAAGTTACTTTAAAGTCGGTATTATGAAACTGGGCCTTAATGTGTAAATCTTTATTGCAAAATTCGCTACTAACCTCACCTGTTGGCGATATCATATCTTCTGAATTTAAATTTTGATCTGGATTTCCATTTTCTGATTCAAAAGGTCTCCAAAACGCTGCCATAATATAGGTAACTAATTTAAGGTTATCAATTAATATGGGTAAAAATTACAATACGTAAACCAATTATTAAAAATGAATTACCGAAACAAAGATATATCTAAAGTTAATACTTAACTGCTCCAAATAAAAATCTGGACTCTCCGCCTCCGCACTCCGATTTTATGAGTTATATAAAAACTGCCGCAAAAAACCAACCCGAGACCCCTGCACGCAACAGTATACAGCGGACCTTTAAAAGCCGTGAACAAGTCGCGTGCGTACCCCACTTGTTTTCGTGCTGTACAACTACCAGTCTGTAGAGAGCTGGGTTCCGACGATACAGAGTGGATGTTTAACGGGATAAATATGTTGTTTTCATGCCATTCTTTCCACTTTGAAGCCTAGTAAACTAGCACACTCTGTATGCCACTTAGCCAGATTCTAATGGTTCGCCAGGCATTCAGAGCACAATATCTTACAGAGTGGGTAAATGCTGTAGAAAAGCAGACGTAAAGAATAAAGCAACTGCAGAACATAGGCAATGGTGAAGGAACACGAATAATTAATAGAATTTATAAAAAAACGGAAAAGGTCTTTAAGGCACCTACGACTTTATATATAAATAAACGAGGTTACTTACTTGATACAAGGAATTTCCAGTGACGTACGCACTGATATAATGCGATCCGTATCTTTTGATAAACGTCAGTACGCTTTCGGCATCGCCTACTTTAATTTTATCTATTTCTCTAGCTACTACGTCGGACAACAATAAGTTGTCCGGAATTCCATCTAGTTTAACTATATCACGAAACCTCGATAAGCGCACAAGCACGTAACATTGTTCTTTGATTATATAAGTCGAATTTATGCCTAAATTTCTGCCTATAGTTTCTGGTGTCCATGAAGAGGTGAACGCTTTCCATGGTTGATCTAATCTGAAACAAACCATCGAACTTTCAACTGCAACACATCAACTTGTGACTGGATACTAACTTTTCGAAAGAAAAATCCCTGAAATACGCTTGGACCAATTGACCAACGTTGTCGCAGAATTCCATGTGGAAATCTCCTTCGAAAACTCGTCTCTGCTTCTTCGGAATTCGTTCTGGATGGGTGGCGTATCGGTCCACGTTCGTGAAAATATCTATGGTCGGTTCTCTGAACAGCCAATCGGATTCGTTTTTGGAAACAACCTGCAAACAGATCGCTCGTTTTAGTTGGAAGAAAATTCAAAATTAAACAAACTTACTTTCATCGATAAAGTGAGATATCCGTATCTGGTAAAAAGGTCTATGGATTTTCCTACTTTCAATTGACTTTCTTCGTTGTCTTGAAGGGCCTGCGATCGTGGCGTCTTCGTAATTATCGAAGTCACCAGCACGAGCATCAATGCTCGGCCCCACATTTTTGCCAAATTTGGCACCTGAAACAAAATAATCCATAAACATCCAGTGGTTTGTTTGGATCTAAACAAATAACTTGTTCAGTGTAAGTTTTTGATTGCCTTTGTGGTTGACGAAGTTTAATTAAAAAATCATAATTATTTAACAGTAATTAAAAATCAAACATATAGTTCTCATCTTCCCTTGCCAAGGTTAGTCTTTCTTGTCGTTCTGGTACTCTCCAAGCTCTTTGTCGCCGACGATAACCAAATGTGGTTTCGTCTGAAAAAGTGACATTTCGACATTGAGCTAAAATTCAGCTCGGGCAGCTGGGACTTTTATGGTTCGATTCCGACGTATGTTCACTATCGCTGCTGTTTTCCATAGTTTTTTTCGATAATAGACTACCTAAGTCGTGACGTCACTGGGCGGAGTTTATTTTTCCAAACAAAACAAAAAATTTAAAGCCCATGCATTTAAACCACCTTTTACTCTTTTTCTTTTCAATTTATTTCTTATTGTGAATTAAATAAGAGAGGTTGTAATTTGTTCTGTTGAGTGTGTGTATATATTTATTGAAAACCTCAAGAATTTTTAAAGGTAGGTGTTTTTCTGTTATTTTAACACTAAGAAGCCTTTTTAGGTTATGTTATGGATTTGAATGGTTTTTAATAATAAAGAGATTTTAATTAAAACATTGAATTATGTATAAAATTATAATTTATTTCTAGAAAGAGCCCTTTTCGCAATGGTTATGTGTTTTGTACAGTGAGCAGAGAATATGCAAATACTTTGCTTTTCAATCCCATCCAAAAGAAAAATGGATCTCTTTGATAAGGTAGGTAACTAATATATAATATTATTAATATAATAATATTATAATATAAAATTTTAATAAAATTAAAAAAATATTAATAGGAGACAAGATAGAGAGCCATCAAAATTCTCATTAGTTTAGAGTTGTCAAAAAAAATGCAGTCACAAAAAAAATGGGCCAACTTTAAAACTAAAAGGAGGTTAATCTTTGATTCCCCTGAAAAACGGTATGTAGTACATTTATACTTTTACAATAATATAAAGATATAGGTACTCTTTCTACCTTTAATAAGGTAAGTTTGTTTTACAAGTACTTTTTTTTTGCAGTAAACGAAATCCACCGTTAACTGATAATAATGGAACCAGCAGGACCTTCAACTTCAGTGCCAACTTTAATTTCAGAACCATCCACTTCTAAACACCCTCCTGCACATTATTTCTTAAAACAATAACTGGAAGAAGTTACCAAAAAACTGAATAACTTATGCACTCATTTCAGTTTTGAACATATAAAAAATAATGATTCACACATACTTATGTATACTGGCATACACAGCAATGGTTTATACATGATTCTATTTGAGTTAGTGGACAGTTCGAAAATTATGCTGGGTGGCAGGTAAAATTATTGCCAAAAATTGATCAAATACTAATGACGTTAATGAAATTACATTTAAACTTGTCACATGAAGATCTAGCTATGCGCTTTAATTGCAGTTCATAAAACATTTTTTGTTGTATTATTTTAAAGTAATAAAACAGACCTTATGAAAAATATTATATTTTACAAATTTTATAAACAGTACAAATTTTAAACTAAAAAATCATAAAAATAATTGTATACATTGTCAGACCCAATATATTTATAATAAATAAAAAAATGTTTAATTTATATATACTACAAACTACCTATTATTTCTGTTAAGTACCAAATTTAACCATTTAATAGTTTTGGGAGGTAATGATTTACATAAAATGTTTCCAATAATCATACATTTTCTTCCCAAGAAGCATCATCATCTACTACAACTGTTACATCTTCTGCAGATGGAATGCTATCTTTAATAATGGGTAAATTATATTGAGTACCTTGATCTGCAGCATCAACTAGAGCCCAAAGTATTACCAAATAAACTTAACTTGTTTTTAATGCAGTCATTTGCTCTTGACTTAAAGGCTCTTCAACAGCAGTATATGGTTTTTGAGGATATAATTCTTCTGTAGTTTTTACTGCTCAATATTTTTGTTTTGGCGCATTCCATGTACATTCTCTATCTGTTACTGAAATATTATAGAGTCCAAATAGAGCCAATGCAGCTATACGGTGACATTTTATTCCTCTAGGGCAAGCACAAGTTGCGGAAACAATATCACCCAATTTATTCAATGTAATCTGAAATAAGTTATTATTTAGTAGATATTACCATCATATAAAAAAATCCAAACCTACCTCAGCTTTGTAAGTTTTATCTTTCATACTGGCATATATATATCCCATCTGATCATCATCAAATTAGCATCAAACTGCATATTTTTTGCATGGTTCTTCTTTTAATTACTTTATTATCATTGTTTAAAAAATCATTAATATTTGAAAGCTTTAAAACATGTTTAAAAGCCATATTTTAATCACAAAATCTAAAAATATAAAAAATATTTCATAAATTACAAAACTTAACCTTAATTTTATGAAAATAGTATTAAGACACCTACCTTTAAAAATTCTTGAAGTTTTCAATAAATATATACACACACACTCAACAGAACAAATTACAACCTCTCTTATTTAACTAACAATAAGAAATAAATTGAAAAGAAAATGAGTAAAGGTGCTTTAAATTAAATGCATGGGCTTTAAATTTTTTGTTTTGTTTGGAAAAATAAGCTCCACCCATTGACATCAGACTAGGTAGTCTATTGCGACCAAAAACCATGCAAACTTTGAAAAATCGAAATGTCAACTAATAACTTGTCAAATAGCTGTCAGTCGTTATTTCGTTACTATGGTAATGATAAACTGCATTCATCAAAACCATACCTACCAAGATTTTCATATTTACAATGACAATGATTCTTCCCGGAAAAATGCAACTTTCTCAAGGAAAAAGCGTCCGGGAAGATGCCGAAAAAAGTATATTACGTAACGCGTTGGTTAAGGAGTCAATTACTCCCTCGCATTTTGTCGCTCGTACGTAATTGACTCCTTAACCGACGCGTTACGTAATATGCTATTACGTCGCTAGCATCATTTATCGTAACAAATTCAATAAAAGTTTTGTTTTCAAGTTTTTTGTTCGTCATATTTCGTATATAATTAGTGTAGAATCCAAGTATAATCGTAAGGTTCAAAGTTGAGAAATATCCATTCGATAAAAATGCAACGCACGTTTTTGCTATTTTACCACACTTTCGTTACTCAATACGGTATTGAACGCGTTCACGATACCTTATAAGATATGCGGGGAAAATATCGATGTCTGATACATTTTACTCTCACTTCTGAATTAATTAATTTACACTTGAACTTATCAACAAATATGCAATTTTATTATTGTTAATTGCACTCACATACACTTCATCTATATAAACATTACTCGTACTGTAGCTATTATGGCAGTAAAACTTTTATTTTCATAGTTGGATCATTATCACATACACTTCATCTATATAAACATTACTCGTACTGTAGCTATTATGGCAGTAAAACTTTTATTTTCATAGTTGGATCATTATCACTTTTAATAGGCGACTGGACTGATATTGAATATTGGACTCTGAACTACATCATCGTATTGTTACAGACCCTAATTAATTTTCGCATCCCATCAAAACTATTATAAAATGCGATTTATAAGCCTATTCGTGGTTCGAAATCATGAAATTTCATAACCTTGTAATGATGTAAACTTTCGTTACTTTTAAATACTTGTACCCATTAGTTCCTTTGAGCATCAATACCCATTACTTGGGACTGGGTACTTTGGATATTGGGTAGCTACTTTTAATTTTCACATTTCAGGTCATTTCAGATTTTGATGAAACTACTTGAAAAACTTTAACCAATTAGGTACTTTTATTATCAAATACATTTACTTTGTTCTCGTACTCGGTGGTAGTAGATTTTTCAGATTGTTAAAATAGGTAGGTTGTATTTAGAAAAGTACCTATATTTAATATATAATATATATATAATAAGTAATCTACAAGAAAGAGTAGCGAAAGCTTGTGATGTTTCTTCAACTTCGGTAAAACGTATTATTGCTGAAGGCAATATGGAATCTCCTGGGGAAAAAATGTTAGCAAAGCCCCAACTTCCAAAGGATACGTCGATGAGTTTGAGGAAGAAATAATTCGAAGAATTATTTATTCTTATGCTGCAATTCACAATAGAAGGCCTACTATGAAAAGAATTTTTGAAGAGGTAAAAAATGAAGAGGGTGTAAACTGCACTGGCAAAATTGACACATTTAGAAAGTTGGTCAAGAAAATGGGATTCAGGTGGAAAAAAACTCAAGACAACAGAAAACTGTTAATGGAGATGTACGATATAAAGGCAAAAAGAATGGAATATTTAAGAAAATTAAACCAGTATCGAGAAGAGGGACGACCAATTATATATTGTGATGAAACCTATATCCATAGTTCACATACCGTACCAAAAGCATGGGATGATGGTAAAAATATGTGTTTAAAATCGCCAGTAGCTAAAGGACAACGCCTTATTATTGTACACGCTGGAGATAAAGCAGGATTCGTACCTGAGGCATTAAATATTTTTAAGTCTGGAACTAAAACCGGGGACTATCATGATGATATGAATAATAAAAATTTTGTTAAATGGTTACGAGAAAAATTCATTCCCAATGCTCCGAAAAAAAGCGTATTGGTATTAGACAATGCTTCTTATCACAATGCACTTTTAGAACCGATTCCAAATTTTTCTTGGAAAAAAGAAGCAATGATGAAGTGGCTCGCTGAAAGAAACATTTTTTATCTGGAAAAATCGACTAAAACCGAACTATTCACGTTAATAAAAACGCACAAGCCACTATGTAAAACTTACATAATAGATAAAGTTCTGGCTGAACATGATATTGTAACGTTGCGTCTACCACCCTATCACCCGGAATTAAACCCCATTGAAAAAATATGGGCATTGGTAAAGAACAAAGTAGCTGCTTGCAACGTTACTTTTAAATTAGATGACGTCAAAATATTAACAGAAAAAACATTTAGCGAGGTTACTGTTGACAACTGGAAAAATATTTGCGCTAATCATCTGATGATCATCTCAGAATTAGCAGCGAAAGAGAACCACGAAATTGATTTTTGACCCTCATTTAAAAGGTTCTCTAAATATTCGTTAGAAATTTGGCAATATGCTTATTCCTATTCGTAAAATTGTTAACAGATCAAGATATTCAAAATTAAGCAAACATATTGTAGAAATTAACAATAAAATAACTAAAAACGTTTCATAAAAGGATATTATGAAAATAAATCATTCACATAAATTTTAAATTAACTACAACAAGTTGTAAGAAAACGAGAACTTAATAAATATGGTAATTACTTTTCATCACGGTGTGAAATTATTTCTTTGGCTATTATATAATTATTAATTGACCTTTTCATAATATTTCTGTATAATTTTAATAATGGAAAAAGATGCACTTTTGATCTTAATTTCAGCTCTATCATCGCTATTACTATTGCCGAGCAAAAAAAGTTATTTAATTTAAAAAATTTAAAACTTGCAAATAATCATAAAAATAAAACCAATCAAGGCGTCATAGGCCTTGTAGGTGATTATATTTAAAATGTTATCTGTCACAATTGGTGTATAGTCACATTATGACACCGTACTTGCAATCCTGGACCACTTGTTTATTTACTAGGTCACATTATAGATCCTAGGTCCTATTATTGTGGCACGAACTGTAGCTTTAATACAAGATGGTAGAAAGCAAAGAATTTTTGGTAAGAGCCTCTGTGCTCTACAAAAGGTTACCAGAGCCACTAGTCAAAGAGTTGGTTGACTTTTGTTGATGACAACTTTGCGAAACAGAACATCATCTGCAGTTTTGCTGCGTAATCAGCTTCAAAAATTTAGAAACGTTGTTAGTAGTTAGAAGAAGATTTCGGATTGTCTTGCAGCTACAGAGCCAACATTGAACCACCAGCATCGAATTTCAAGATTGAATTTTGTTCGAAATCAATGACTGAAGCAAGGTAATCTGTCTCCTTTTTGCCTCTTTGGACCCGGCAGGCGTCGAAGAGTTTATAGGATCTGGAGAAAGATACGCTCCTGCTTTTATTGATCAGAGATATAAATTTAGTTTTGGGTATGTTATGGTTTGGAGAGGTATCCATTTAGAAGAACATACAGAGTTGGTTTTCTTAGAGAATGGCTCTTTAAAAACTCCCAGATATGTAACAGAGGTCTTGGAAGATCATATTGTACCTTTTATTATTACTATCACACGCTACCAGGGTTGTAACTGAATATCTAGATGAGGAGGGATATTTAGATAATTAAGTTACTAGTCCGGTAAGTTTAGTTTTACAGAACTAATGAGATGTTTACGAAGAAGCGACAGTCCTGAATTCGAAACGAGTACTGTAAAAAGTTTTCCGAACGTATGACGTACAACATTTTATTTCATACTGTACCTTGAAGCACAGAATAACAGTGAAAAAATAAAATATTAATATATTTATCGGCGTTTGCTATTTTTGAAATTTTCATTAAATGTCAAGATAGCTGGCATGTAGTTGGTAACCATAGAAACGTAATGTTATTGTTTTTAAATATGTAATATATGTAGGCAATAAGTAAGTTCTGTGTATTGTTTCTATCTATCTATTATTATCTAAATTAATTTTCATCAGTTTTAAATATGTCATCCTGTCAAGGTCAGATTTCATTACAGGATCTGGATTGTATTTTCCAGATTGAAATCAAGTACGTAAAGGTTTTAGGGTACAGTATAAAATAAATAAATTTACAACTTGCAAATGTACAACGATAGGTTAGGTTATGTTAGGTTAGGTTAGGTTAGGTTAGGTTAGGTTAGGTTAGGTTAGGTTAGGTTAGGTTAGGTTAGGTTAGGTTAGGTTAGGTTAGGTTAGGTTAGGTTAGGTTAGGTTAGGTTAGGTTAGGTTAGGTTAGGTTAGGTTAGGTTAGGTTAGGTTAGGTTAGGTTAGGTTAGGTTAGGTTAGGTTAGGTTAGGTTAGGTTAGGTTAGGTTAGGTTAGGTTAGGTTAGGTTAGGTTAGGTTAGGTTAGGTTAGGTTAGGTTAGGTTAGGTTAGGTTAGGTTAGGTTAGGTTAGGTTAGGTTAGGTTAGGCTAGGTTTTTTAAATTGTTTAGAATTTTTTAAATAATTTAAAGTGACCTAATTTTTTTGCTAGGAAGTGTAGTTTTAAATTTATCCGCGAGTAGATCTAGTGAGTCTTATCCACGAGGTGAGCACTAAAGTTTTTCTACGACCAGTCAAAACTGCAGTTAAACACGTAAGAATTTGTTAAAATGGAGGGAGTGCATACGAAAATTATTTTACTCGATTATTTTACTGACTAGATTCCGCGGAAGCCCCTGATCCTGCAGTCCGCCTTCGGAAATACCTCTAGCTATATTTTTATTTAGTTAATTAAATTTTCTAATGTTACAATAATCGTCATATTCTGTCTAGTTGATAAATTAATTTTTCCATTGATATCGCGTTCACAATGAATACGAACATCACGCTTGGGATGATTACAACTTTTTTGTTCGAAATTTCAAGGACCATACTACAATTATTATTAAAATTATCGTTCCTAATTTGTTGATTTCAAATTGGCACTTCTGCTAATAATTATAAAAATAAGCTATAAAAAACTATGGAAAATCCAGCCAGACAAATAGTAGATAATTAACATTAATGATATATTATTGTGTTCAAAAAGTAATTACGAATTAAGTTGTTTACTTTTTTTAAACAACTGTATCCTATTATTGTTAAATGAAAATAAAATTGCATGTATTTTTAACTATTAATCATATTGCTAAGACTATAATTTTATCCAAAGATCACAATGTTTAGGATCGACCTGTCTTCTTGATTACAATAAGGAGATCGAATCTCCGTCATGGCTCTCTCCTTTATCTGATTTTTTTTACAATCCATCCAATTTTCTTCCTCACTTGTCTAATTTTTTTTGTTTCTTTTGGGATACAGTATTCTTAGTATGAATTTGATCCCACTTTTCTATCCACTTTAATTTAACCCGCACACTCATCAGACTCTATTTTCGTTAATAGCTTCTGAAGTTCCTTTCTCCTCTTCTTTTTTACATCATAACTCTTTATTCATCCTAATTTTGATTCTTCTGACACCATTTTTTCTTTATAGCCCGATGATGGTCTGAAGACCGAAACATGTCGCATTAAATTTGTGATCCTTAGATAGATAGATATATAGATAGATCTTTATTGTTCTTTCGTATAAAAATACATGAACAAGGGTGACAACATTTATAACATTAATAGCTAGTACAAAACGTATTTTTTAATAATAAAGTATAATTCATTTTATAACAGATTAGGTTTGCATAAGATATTTTGACAAGTATAAGGTTCGTTTATAATGAAGGACCTGATTTTTAGTATTTTCTTTATTATATCATATATTTGATAGAGAGTTTGTGGTTCAGCTTCATTAATTATTATTGATTCAATGTCAATTACGGATTGATGCATTTCAAGAAAGGGACGTCTAATTCCTTCATACACTGGACAAACAAAAAATAAGTGTTGAAGGGATTCTAAAGCAAGGCAGTTACAAATTGTACATCATTCATTGGATTTTATTGTGAATGCATTGTTATTAACATACATGTATATTATATTACTATTGTGAGTGCGTATCTGTGAAATTAAGCGTTGTATATGTAGAGGAATGGAAAGATCTAAGTGATTTGTACAATGGAAAGGATTTTTGCCTTGTAGAATTTGCTTATACATCGGGCAATATGTACTTAAAAGAATTTTGTTCCAATCTTCTATTTGACTATACTGCTCAAATCTGTCTAAAATAATGCTTATTGTGTCAGAGTCAAAAGTTTCAATATTAAGTTCTGAGGCTCCAATTTTATGTAGGATATCATTTAATTGACTAATCCAATTATATTTTGATACTATTTTATTCTGCTGGTTTAGTTGATAGATTCTCTTTAGTGCTATCTTGGGAAATCTATTTACAGGTAACTTTTTAATCTTTAATAAATATTCTAGGGCTTGCTTTATAATAAAATACCCAACTTTAACCAATTTTATTTCAGCTCTCAGAATGTAACTGGGCGTAGTTTTCTGTAAATACAGAAATTTGTGATCCTTACTATTAAAAATTGTGGATAGACTTTGAGTTTTATTACTACGAATATTATTTTCTGTGTTGGAGGACTTTAAAATATCTTAAAGCCCTTACAGCAAAAATAAACAAAAGAAAGACGGCACCAAGAATGAATAACATGTATTATTTCTAATCAAACTATTGTTTAAGTTTCTCTAATGATGAAAATGTTGAATATACTTATTCAAACAATAATATTTAAAGCTGATTGACCTGCTTTCAAACGAAACAATCAAAATTATCAAAAAACCTTTTTCAACAATACCGGAAATCAATATAAGATTATTTTTGGTATCGTTACTAATGGACCCTATTTCTGCTGATAAGAATATGGTACCACTTAAGTGAATAACTCGTACGTGTTTATCATTAATTTTACACTCAGGTCGTAACATTTTTAAAACCACATCAAATGTTTTTATGTTCCTAAAAGTACGTTTTTATATTTATATCTTAATACGTTTTAAAATAAATATATATCGTCTTCTAACATTGTACGAAGGTATGTAAATATGTGTAAAATAGAATGTGAATGGTCTTAAATTTTTGCCTCTTATGAGTCTTTGGCACACTAAGATCATAGTAAAAGGACCTCATTTTCTTGCGCTAGGGTAAGCCGTAGACCGACCGACCTATACTCGGGCTATTACGTCACGTTTCAATGCATTTTTTTTCTAGGAGCCGTTCGTTCGCCGGTGGCACCTCTTTCTCTTGTGCTTATTGTGGATTCTTCCTCTTGGGCCCACGAAAGTGGTAGCAACTTTTAGGCTGGACTCCCATAATAGGTGACGCTATTCAAAATGCAAATCAAATAGTAGGGAAGCCCAAGCGGGGATTTCTGGATTTACTGAAGCGCGGTAGATTAATATACAGGCGGATACCTTGTAATCTGTTAAGTAAAACCCCACATTTGGGACCAGAACCATCTTGTGGGATCAGCAGTAGAGTAATCTTAGGAAAACTAAGGGAGGAAATGGAGAAAGAAAAATCCGAGTACTGGAATCAGCTGGAAGGATTGAGGCAATCTAAGATACTACTGGGGAACTATGACCAGAAGAGATCTCTTAGCTGCCTCAACCTCAGTAAAAAAAGGCTCCGTATTTTGACGGGAATATTAACCGGGCATTGCCGGTTAAGAAGCCACATGAAGAAACTAGGGTTAGCAGATGAAGCAAAGTGCAGATTCTGTGAGGAAGAGGATGAAACCTCAATACATATACTCTCAGAATGTCCTGCCTTGCAAAATTCTAGGGCTAGATACCTAGGAGCACATGAAATAGAGGAAGGGGATCTACCTGATTTGAAGCCCGACGATGTCCTAAACTTCCTCAGGAAAATAGGACTCGAAGAGCTGCTATAAATCTGAGAAAACATCAGAACATGGCAAGTAAGGGGGGACACAATAGATCCTATGGGTCGCAGTGTAATTATCACCCCTAACTCATTCATTCATTCATTCATTCATTCAATCTGTTAAGTACTTCCACCATATATGAGCTCTATGCTCTATATATAGCCGCCCTTCAAGGATCAAGGATCAGTTTAGTAAAAAAAATCGATCACCTGAAATTCTCGAGTGCGTCAGATTAAGGTAGGGAGAGTTAGTTACATGCTCATCTGACAATTTGCGAGTTACGTAAAGAAAGGGGGGGCTACAAAGTTGTAAAAAAAGGTTATTTCGACATTCTCGAGCGCAGCTAATTTTTTATTTTTATTTTGAAGGGAATAATTCAAAAATTACAAAAAATATAGAATCTGACGGTTTCCACAAGCTGAAATAATAAAAATTAATCGATTAAGTTTAATGCGTGCAGCTACGTGATGCCTATTTTCTCTTCTCCTAATTTCTATTGCTTTCTCACTCTTTCTCTATTCATTGCTCTCTCACTCTTTCTCTATCTATTGCTCTTTCATGACGCCATGTCAGCTGATCACATAGACTCGTTCGTGGCATGATATTGTTTACAACGTATTTCCAACGTTTTCGCTAATTTATTGCTTATAATTATTTTCTTATGATAAATATAAATATTCAACTGAAAAAAACCATAAACTTTTTTATTTGCATGCTATTTCCTAAGCTTTTTAATTAATTAAGTTTAAATTATCAGATTAGGCGAATCCCTCTAAAGAATCTTTAGATTATGATACTGCAGCGTCTAGGGCATAAAGATAAACCATATATATCTTAATCTGACGCGTTTGAGTATTTCAAAATGGCGATTTTTTGCAAATTCTAATAACGGTCGCGAGTCTGCGTCATATCCAAACTGTCAGATTATTATGTAACAGCTCTTTTTGGGTTCATTTATCATCCCTTCAAAAAATCTGACGCGCTTGACAAAACATTTTTTTTCCATTTTCAATCCTTACGTACGACCACCTCCATCATGGAAACCGTCCGAATAACACAAGTACATTTTTAGAAATATGCAGGACATACGTGATATCAATATCTGACGCGCTCGAGTATGTCCATGCAACCCAACCGCCCAACCGATGAAAAGGTGTAAATTATATAACATTTTTTTCTTTATCACCTCAACTTCTCAACCCAATAGGTCTCTATGACGCTCGAGTAAATCCCGATTTAGCCCCTACTAAAACACACATTGCAACTATGTTTTGTGAAAACCGTGGAAACTAATGCCAATCCAATATGTATTTCCTATCACTTCCGGAAAAAAAATCACCTGAAATTGTTGATTTTGGTAAAGAAAAAAAATTGATTCTGGTTACTGAGTCCAGAAAGGCGAAAGGATGTTTTAATTTTGTTTCACCTTCAAAAAAACTTCTTTAAATAGAAAAATTCCTAACCTCCAATAACATTTCTATTTAATGTCTCAAAAACTTTACAAAAACATGATAATAGACAATACAAAAATCCTCAATGCAAACTACCATACAACCAATGTTTGTTTGGATAACATATGACCTATCTCAAGCAATGGCGGACAGTGACGTCACAATAATGTAGCGAATTACAGAATAACAATTATGTCTATTAGTTTGTTGACAAAAACACAGTATAAATCTACCAGTTTGTTGTTGTGGAGCAATAACAATCATTTTAATGAAAAATCGAATGAAAATGTCATCCTATTAAACACAACAAGTTCTTGACCTACTTATTATTCAATAGAAAATAATTGGGACGTTCTAATAGTTGACAATTATGTTATAACATATTTAATAAGAAAATATTCCGTTACGTAACAATTATTTATATCAACTAATTGCAAGTAACAAAGAAAACTGTTTATTTCGTTTTATTGTATATGCAGTTTATCAACTTCAATTATATATTTCTATTAAATGAAAAACATTTCGGAATACCGATTTTTTTTACTATTTCTTATTTCATAAAAATTAAATTCGGTTTGTGTTGCAAGCTAATTTCACTTTTACTATATTTTTGTTTTTCGCGCGTGCCGCATTCTTGACAGGCGCCACAGAGATGTAATCTCACATGCTAACTGTAAACATTGCAAGAGAATGCATTTGACAATTTTTTTAATTGTCCGGACATTGTGTGCAAATTGGTGGGTATGTACCTTACGTCATACTCTCATAACCTTCACAATATAATTAGTTCCGCAAAAGAAGAAAAAGAGTTGGATTTAACAGCAACTGCTTATATGTAACGCAATATTTCATAAATTAGTTCACTACTTAAAACGTTAAAATATTTTATTGTTTGATATTTATTTTTATCTTGGTTAAGGGTGAGATTTTGTTAAAGATAACTTTCATTCAAGTTTTTAATATGTCAAATAATTATTATTTTTGCACTTATTTATTGATCAGTTCGAAAACTAAAAGAAATCCTTATCACAGACTTTGAATTTACTTTTTGGAAGTCCATCAATTAATAATAAAGATTATCTATTTTAGTCACTGAAGGCTGTTTCAATGATTTTTTAATTTTTTGATCAAAACCAAAAGGACCAATTTTAAATAGTGGAAGATTTTTTTTCTGCTATGTATATTTAAACCCTTCTTAGATCTGGACTTTTGAATTTTGACTATTGACATTGGACTTTTGACAATATTTATTGTCATAACAGATAATAGAAAACTTTCTCAAACAAATGACCAATTAAAAGCCCTTTATTATTAACGATATTTAAATAAATAGATTATTAAAAAAAATCTAGGTAAAAAAAACATTATAAAATTTACAAAGAGGGTATATACAGTGCGGTCCATATGTATGGAATAAATTCATTTGTATCGTTATTATGTACTATATGAAAAAAGCCTGAAACAGGTCGATTTTTATTCTTAAATTGATAATTTACAGTATGAAAATATTATCCCCCTCCAGCACCCCTTCGGAATTATAAGCACCCCCTCGAAAATTTTAAATTACAAAGGGGGTCGTGTGGCACCTCGTTGGAAAGGGATTTTAGTCCTCTGTTCAGCAATATAAAGTTTTTTAAGTTTGGTGCAATCATAACTGAGAAAATTGATTTTTAAGATGTAAAATTTTGATAATGCCTCTAACACAAAACTTTACGTAGAATGAAGATAATAATGTCACATAATGATTAGAATGTGTTTTTCAATGTATTTGACACTTAAATTAAATGTTCAAAATGACCACCATTCACTTCTTGACAATAACCGAGGCGATATTGGAATTCTCGTACAACATTTTGTATGACCTCGGGGGTTATTTTGTTAATTTCTTCCGTTATCCTAACTTTTAAATCAGCAATATTGTTTGGTCTATTAAAATATACTTTAGATTTTAAATAACCCCATAAGAAGTAATCGAGAGGAGTCAAATCGGGGGATCTAGCCGGCCATTCGATCGCCCCACGTCTTCCAATCCACCTATTGGGAAAAACCTCGTTTAAATAATTTCTAACAGTACGTGCAAAATGCGGTGGAGCTCCGTCTTGTTGGTAGTAAATAGATCGATCTATCTCATTTGGATGATTAACATCAGGAAAAACTTTTTGTAATGTAGGCACTAAAAAGTTATTTAAAAAATCTAGATAAACCTCACCAGTAACTGTGCCCTCAAAAAAATAAGGGCCAATAATTTTATTGTTAATGATACCAGCCCAAACGTTAACTTTTTTAGGATATTGAGTGTGAGCCTCACACATCCAGTGAGGATTTTCTCTGATCCAATATCTACAGTTCTGTTTGTTAACCGTTCCGTTTAAATGAAACGTCGCTTCATCAGAAAAAACTATTTTGTTTATGAACTGCAAATCTGCGTTCATTCTATCCATCATCAATTCACAGAATTCTTGCCTTCTATCAGGATCATCTTCATTTAACTCCTGAACCAACTGAACTTTATGTAAGGGTGGTATTTTTCTTTATGCAGAACTCTCAAAATAGATGATTTACTTACATCATTGTCGGCGGCAAGTTCTCGAGTTGTCTTATGCGGATTTTCCTCAATCTCTAGAAGTACATCTAACTTTTTTTCATCAGTAAATTAAACATTTCTACCTGGTTTTTCAATATTTTTTACATGTCCAGTTTCACGAAACTTTTTTTCAATTTTGCTAACTGTAGACTGCGAAACGTGTTGACCAGGGTATTTAATATTAAAAATTTCACAAACCTCCTTTTGAGTTCTGGTTTTATTACCACAACCAATCATAATTAAAATGTCTATTCTTTGAGTCTCGGACAAATGAGCCATAATTAAATTTAATACGCGCACAAATATTATACTGACGTCTTTTAGTAACTTTAAATACTTAAATGACAGCAGCCTACTAGATTTATATCAATTGTTTATTTAGTTTTTTGACTATTATTTTAATATCTTCAAAGTTTTTTCCTAGTATTTAGCAGAACAGATACGAAAATACCTGATTATTTCTAAAGTTATTTTAATAGACCAAACAATATCGCCTTGGTTATTGTCAAGAAGTGAATGATGGTCATTTTGAACATTTAATTTAAGTGTCAAATACATTGAAAAACACATTCTAATCATTATGTGACATTGTTATCTTCATTCTACGTAAAGTTTTGTGTTAGAGACATTATCAAAATTTTACATCTTAAAAATCAATTTTCTCAGTTATAATTGCACCAAACTTAAAAAACTTTATATTGCTGAACAGAGGACTAAAATCCCTTTCCAACGAGGTGCCACACGACCCCCTTTGTAATTTAAAATAATCGAGGGGGTGCTTATAATTCCGAAGGGGTGCTGGAGGGGGATAATATTTTCATACTGAAAATTGTCAATTTAAGAATAAAAATCGACCTGTTTCAGGTTTTTTTCATATAGTACATAATAACGATACAAATGAATTTATTCCATATACATAAGGACCGCACTGTATATCAGAAGCAGAGTTCGCTCAATTCGAACATATAGTTACATCCAAGTTAGTCTGGGAGTGTCTAGAAAGAATAAACGAATTGGACAAGTTTCTTTTGGCTCTTTGGACATTCAGATAGAAGAGAGTCAATGAAAGGAAAATAAATAGCAGACATGCTAGCCAGAAGTATAGCGAATATGCCACTAGTATGAACTGAACTTTGGAAGCACAAATCAAATAGAAGCAGAACTATCTTAACTAAAACTAATTGAAATCCTGATCTTTATAAAGTACATAGGATTAGAGAACCTGCAATGGTAATGAATAATACCTACATCGTCTAAGCATGTAAGGGTACAGAACAGTTTTACAACCCCCTTTCTGTTACATACATATATCAGATGCTGCGTATGGAAGATATAGCCAAATTAAACAATAAAGCAAGAATATTTATCTAGATGACAAGATGACATGGAACCACCATATTGATAGAATAACTATCAGAGCTTAAAAATACATTCATGGGAAGACGATTGTTTGGATTTACCTGGCGACTACGACCTTTCCAAACCATATACGGTTCATATTCCGGATAGGGACGAAGCTCGTACCAAGACTAGGAAACAACATGAATCCGTTTGGTACACAGACGGATCCAAAACAAGCACCAGCACTGGGATTGGAATCTACAATGAAAATACAGGGAAGACGTATAGTCTCAACCTGGGTTCAGTAGAGACTATCCTGCAAGCTGAAGTGGTTGCCATCAACACATGCTCGGAAATCATCCTGAACGAGACATTTCCTAACAGGACTGTCAGGATCAGAAGTGATAGCCAAGAAGCTCTCAAAGCAATAGAGAGCGTACACACTGCGTCACGAACAGTGAAGCACTGCCAAGGAACTGTAGCTGAACTGGCACAACGCCACAAGGTTATCCTTGAATGGGTACCAGGACACACAGGGATTCTTGGAAATGAAAAAGCTGACCTCCTAGCCAGGGAAGCTTCAGAAGGAACCCTGATCGGACCTCTTCCCACATGTGGGGTCTCATACCAACATGTAAGGGAAACAATAGAGGAACGACTAAGGGAACAACATAAGAAACTCTGGATGGAACTGCCTGGACTCAGGCAATCCAGATTATTCATAACAGGTCCATCCAGGGAGAAAACTACAGAACTACTCAGCCTAAGTAGAACCCAATTGAGAAAGGCAGTGGGACTGCTTACTGGACACTGCCATCTCCGAAAACACATGAACATAATAGGACTCGCTGAGGACCCATTATGCAGAAAATGTGGTGAGGAAGACGAAACTCCTCTTCACGTAATATGTCACTGTCCGAGCCTTAAGTGGCTTAGACAGAGACACTTTGGCATTCAGTTTCCTGAGCCAGAAGAAATCGTGAAAGCGAATATCAGGGACATTCTAGAATACATGAAGGAAACGAACCTGGTATGATTACTTCAGGGGGGTACAATGAGCCTAGAGCTCCAGTACATGCATGAAACGCACCCCAGAAGAATAGAATAGAATAGAATACCTGGGGACTAAGTCGTAAGAGCAATGATAGTTCATTGTTCAGTCCTATAGTGGCTGAAGGTAGTTCAAAGCAAAGCTGTGAGAAAACTAGCGAAGGTATGGCTAGCGGCCTGCTGGAATTACTAGGACTATGAGAAGTACCCAAAACTCTGCTCTGGAGGTATTTTAAATCTTGGAAATATTCAAACAAGGGAAGGCCGGGGAGGCTAAGATGACTCTTTAATCTTTTTAACTGTGCTATATATTCTACTTCAAAAATCCAAACAACAAAAAACTCTACTTTTTATTAAAGTTTGACATTGTCAACTAGAATTTGTAGTCACTATTGATAGTGTACTTTGATACATTATTTATTTTGTTTCGCTGAAATGATTTACTCTTTGCAAGAAAGAATTGTAGGTTGTTCAACCAGATACAGAAAAAGTGGTATCTGCGAAACCGAGAGTAAGAAAAACTAAGTTGTCAGAAAAATAATTTTTTTCGCGCGTTTTTCAGATCCATCATTTTTGTTTTTTAAATGATTTTGTCTTTTATTCTTATGAATCAGAATGTGACTGAAAGAATGTATCTTAAAGTCATAAAACTTAAATTAATAAGCAAAAAAAGGTTTTTAAATAAAATTAATAATCAGTATTTCCTCCATGGGCCTGTATGCATTACTGTAGGCGATGTGGCATACTATCAATTAAATGGTCGAGCTGGGCTTGCGGAATTCTCTCCCATTCTTCACGAGCAGCATCTTTCAGTTCTCGTAGAGTAATTGGGGGAGGGTTTCGCTTCTTAATGCGTGTTTTAAGAATGTCCCAGGCATGTTCAATGACATTCATGTCAGGAGAATTTGATGACCATCTTAATGTGGATGTTCCTTCTTCTTCCAACAAATTTTGTACTGCAGCTGTTCGATGTGGAGGTGCATTGTCATGCATAAACACAAATCCATCACCTACCGCCCCCGGAATAGACGCACAACAGGATTTAAAACTTCCTCGATGTACACAGCACGATTGATTCTTCTCTCCAAAACCAGGAGATGCGTCCGTGTACCTCTAATAATACCACTCCAAACCATAATACTTCCACCTTCAAATGAAACACGTGGTTGGGCTGTTTCTAATCGGGCTTGTCGTCCTAGGGCCCTCCAAACTAGCGTTCTTCGCGAAATCAGAAACCAAGCCAATTCTTGATTCATCAGAAAACATCACGTAATTCCAGTTAGGACCATGGTGTAACATTTCTTGAGCCCATTGCAACCTTACAATTTTTTGTTGATAGGTTAGTTTGGGAACACGTAGAGGTCTTCTGCGATACAAATTTACCGCATTTAATCTTCGTGTAATTGTTTGACTTGAGATATTCAGTCCTTCAAGTCTAGCAATTTCTCTGGATATGCCACTTGTAGATTCCTGTCGATTTCTTCGAGCTATCAATGTAATCTGCCGGTCTTGTGCTGCTGTTGTACATCGACTTCTGCCACTTCTGGGACGATCCTTCTCATCATTTGTGTCTTGGAATTTTTTTTAATTTTTGATACAGCACCCTGAGTAACACCAACAATATTCGCGATGTCACTTAGACTAAACAACTGTTGTAACAAAGCAATTACTCTAGACCTATTAAAATATGATATCATGTCATTTTTAAATAGCTCAAATAAAATTTAAAAAAGAATCAATTAAATATGACCAAATTAATACAAAAACGAAACAAATTTAGTATTATTTTGATTTAAAAACGCTTTAAAATAAATATCAAAAGAGTTTTTAAAAAACCATAGGCGTAGATATATTATTTCTAAATATTCCAAACTTTTGGACATATGTGTTTTGAACTTAAAAAATTATTTCATGAAGAAAAAAACTTATCTCTCATAATTTTTGTTTTCCCTTGTTTGTTTACTAACGAATAAAATTTGATTCTAACCTTTCATATGCCTTTCAAATCACGATTTAAATCACTTAATTTTCTTTTCACGCGCACCATATTTTTTTCACGGGTAGTCACCGTAATAGTTTATTTATAAAAAAAACAACATATAAAACCACCATACACGTTGAACGGATGGAACTGTATGAGTCAAGGCGAGCGCGTTCAACAAACTGATTTACACCGTCGATTTACAACTCGACGAATCGAGTTGGCTGTGATGGAAACAAGAAACCGTGATATTGACCACTTTTGGGCTTCCCTCGATAGCCAACCGGCGAAGGCAGGTGCCCACATTAAATTTGTAAGAGCCGAAGGGGAACAAAATGTGTTGACCAGATAAACACCGACCATGAGAAAGACAGACTAGAGGGTAATTTCCAAGAAAAACAGTGTTGGATGTAACGTTTTAAACCATAAACATAAACAGTCTTCGGTTAAATGTTTGGTTCTTGAGAAAATCACAATTTTAGAAGTTCAAATCACGATTGTTATTCGTCAACTCATTTTCATGCTACTTCATTACTTGTGTTTTTATCGAACTGATAGTTTTAAAAATGATTTGGTATTCAGTTTCAGAAAAGTTGTGGCACTATTGATCTTTTTTTTGGAGCAAATTCTTATGTTGAATACGAGAGTTGTCTGAAATGTTTCCGACCTCAACATGAAGATGGCAGCACTCGTAAACAAAAGTTGGGGAATGTGTTTGCGCACTGAAATTTCAGCCATTTTGGACGCGCAGTTGTTGTTTGACAATCATTTGAGTGAGACGATGTGAGTGTTTATGAAAATGGAAAAAATCGAGTATCGAGCTGTCATTAAATATTTGTTTTTGAAAGGCAATACGCCTACGCAAATCAAAGACGAGTTGGACGCTGTGTACGGGGACTCTGCACCATCATTTACCACCGTGAAATTTTGGGCTGCTGAATTTAAACGTGGCTGTACCAGCTTGGATGACGATGAACGTTCGGGACGTCCAAAAACAGCAACCAATGACGACAATATCGCTCAAGTTCACCAAATGGTGGTAGACAACCGTCGAATTAAAATTAGAGAGATAGCAGAGGCTATGAACATGTCCAAAGAACGTGTTTGTCACATATTGAATCAAGAAAAACGTGTTCGAATGAACATTTCCAACTCTCTGTTGGCGCAGCTTAGGCGCATTAAATCAGAGTTTTGGCGCCGATTAATTACTGTAGATGAAACTTGGATACACCATTATACTCCAGAAACAAAAACACAGTCAAAACAATGGACTGCGAAGGGGGAATCGGCTCCAAAAAAAGCAAAGGTTGTTCCTTCGGCTGCGAAAGTGATGGCAACTGTTTTCTGGGATAGTCATGGAGTTATCTTAACCGATTATCTTCAAAAAGGAAAAACCATTACAGGAGCATACTACGCATCATTACTTGACAAGCTGAACGCAGAAATTACGGAAAAACGGCCACATTTGCAGAAAAAAAGAATTTTGTATCACCAAGACAATGCGCCGTCTTACACCTCAGCGGTTGCCATGGCGAAAATCCACGAATTACGGTTTAAACTGCTTGACCACCCTCCTTACTCACCAGATCTAGCCCCAAGCGACTTTTGTTCCCTAAGCTAAAAGTTGCGCTTGGAGGACAGAGATGGGAGCATCGCTGGGAGAAGTGTATAGTCTTACAAGGAGACTATGTAGAAAAATAAAAATTAATTTGAAGAAAAAATGTCTAGTATCTTTGTTAGGTCGGAAACTTTTCAGACAACCCTCGTATGTTAAAGTTTTTGAAGATACTTCCTTACAGATCTATTTAAATGATGACAATAGGTACTTTAATTTTTTTAAAATGTGTAATGTATGGTTACTTAAAAATAAAACAATAAGGGCCGGTTGCACAGACGCTTGTTAAACCTGTGTTGGCTAATATTCTGTTAGCTTTTAACAATAGTGCATTTTAAGATGAAGTTGACCGTGCGGTGTTGCTTAAATAATTTTTCCCCGAAACCGAATAGTTAGATTCTAGTTTATTTAATTTGATTATAAAAAAGCAAACCTCAATATTTATTAATTAATGGACTTATACTGCCAAAATCTATAAATAATAAATGATTCTCTTGTTTTGATGGTATAATCTGTGATTTAAGTTGTTTAATATGGTTTCAAATGAATCAAAATTATAAACTACTAGAATAAATACATAGGAAATTAAAAAAAAAAGTATTAAAAATAAAAATAAAAGAGGTTTGTTTTCAGTACTAACTGCCATTTACTCGTAAGATCAAAACCAATAAACCGTTAAACTAATTTAAAAATAGAACTTTCCAGGTGAAAAAAGAAGACAAAATTTCAAGTATAAAAGAAATACCGGAAGGAATGCCTCAAGGTAGTGTATTAGCTCCTACACTTTTCAATATTTACATTAGTGACTTACCAAAAGATGAAGAAACGGAAATGGCACTTTATGCAGATGATACTGGAATCTACACAAAAGATAAGAAAGCGGAAAACATTACAAATAAGATAAACAGACATCTAATGCTAATGCTAATAAAGCAAAAACGCAATTTATAATATTTAACCAAAAGAAAACACTAGAAAATCACAAGATAAAATTTAATGGACAAGAAATAAAACAGATTCAGTAAATTATTTAGGAATAACTTTGGACAGAAAACTAAATTTCAATGAACATATAAAAAAGAAAAGTAGAAGTAGCTAGAAAATTTATAGGACCATACATTATAGGATTGATTGGTGTGATGAAGCTCAGTAGATCTGCTATAGTAAAAAATACAAAAATTGTAGGCAACTTTAAACTCCACATTTTAAAATTAGTTACAATCTTACCATAAGATGGTGGCACACCAAACTTATGTTTTTTTTAATGGAACACCCTGTATTTTATTTTAAATTCGAAATCTGCATCACTTCCACATCACAACAATGTAAAGTTTTATTATGTTATATCGGGTATTTAAAAAGTTATAACCAATATTACCTGAAAATCGTATCAAGTTTAACTCCATGTATAATTAAAAAGGAGTATAGGGGCATTGATCTATTGCAATATAAAACATATTCTTTTTTAAAATATTCGTTAAATTAAATACGGGGTAAGTCAAAATGCAAGTACATTATTTTCTTGGTAATTTTAAATAGAACACCCTGTTAATAATAATAAAAAACTCTTCGTTTTAACAAAACTTCCACTATTTATTTAAAAAACTGCTTTTTTAAACTCAATGACAGCCGTTTCGGTAGACAATTTCAATATGTCAATCTGACGATGCTAGTTGTCTAGCGAAACGGCTGTCATTGAGTTTAAAAAGCAGTTTTTTAAATAAATAGTGGAAGTTTTGTTAAAACGAAGAGTTTTTTATTCTTCTTAATAAGATGGACTTCCAAAAAGTAGGGGTTAGTACAATCAATTTAGAACACCCTGTATTTTATATCACTATCGAAAAGTACTAATATCATTCTTCAAATTTTATGAAGTACTCCCTATACTTAAAGTTATCAGTTTTCTAGATATTTGTATTTTTTCATCAAAGTATTAATTTGGTAGATATTTTAACATTTACATATAATTATTGTGAGTTGGCCATGATTGGTTTGTCAGAAACTGACAGTTTGACATTATTGTTTATTAATTCAGTAACGAAATATAGCTTCACAGAAAAGAAAACAATTTATTGCAAATAAAATTTATAAAAAATAACCGACGGAAATTAAAAAAAAATAATAACACATAGAAAGATTAAAAAAAAAACAGTAATTCTAAGAATAATAAAAAACTCTTCCCTTTAACTCAACTTCAAAGTTTAATTGAAAAATTCGGTTTAAAATCACAATTGTACAGCTGTTTCGCTAAAAAAACTAGCATCGTCAGATTGACATATTGAAATTACATTTTTTGTTTGTTTGTAGCTAGGTACCTGATGTTGATTAAGTAGGTAAGGCTAGACCAAGTATGAAGACATAACAATATTAAATCCTAGATGTTATTAGCCCTAAGGGATTATCCTGGATGTATTTCCCTCTAAGATCAGTATAACTGTGCAATGATATAGAAAAACCAGGAAAAAACTATATCATTGCACAGTTATACTATACTGATCTTAGAGGGAAATACATCCTATAGAAAAAAATGTTGTATTGCACACGACGATAAAATCGCATTATCTTCTCGAGCTTCTTGTCTTTTACAATAAATAACTATTAAACTACTTAAACTATAGCTTTCATATTATATTTTTATTTCTTTATTGCCTGGTTCCTTAATTAAGTTGTCAAATTGTGTACATGATTTAAAATTGCTAGGACACATTATTATGAAACCGTTATGTAAATGAAGTATTCGTAACTCGTTCAAATTTGTTATACTTACTTGACCATTATTAAAAATTTCACTTTCATATTAGCAACCAAAAAACAACACTAAAACAATCAAAACCATATACTTTTTTTAAACATAGCAAAATATTTAGCCATAATGTCTATATTACGTAGTCAGGTAACAAATTCTAGAATTTACCAAAAAAATATACAACAAAAATCACAATTAAGAATGAAATCAAGACCAATTTGTCGCATACCCATAACAATTTGTTTAAAGTCAATTAAAAGATCGATATAATATAATTGACATTTTAAATGCATCAACAAACCTGTTACACAAGCCCGATATTATAAACACACGAAATAATAACAATCAACAATCACTTCCTAGAAGATACTATTGTTCAGTTGATTTAATTAACATCGGGCACATTATGAACGGAGCAAACATATGCAGCAATAATAAAACGATTTTGATAGCGACATTATCAACGTGATATTAAATATGACAATTGCGAATAAATATATCATAACAAAAGTAATACGATGTAATTAATAATGGGGAAGTAGTTAACACGTGGTTTTCGCTCTTTTTAATGACCTATCAAGGGAAATGTTATCAAATCGTAGATAATAATCACAAAAGAATGAAAACTATTGTGAGTGAGGAATTTAAAATAAGCGAGCAATTAGTCTAACCAAAGAAATTAGGTAAACCGTTGCACTGATTGAGACTAAGAGCATCTGGTTCATTCAAATATATCTCAGGTTACAAATATTACAGATATTTAGGTTTTTTAAAAGAAAGTTAAAAAGTTAGAAGGACCGAGATGGCAGATGATTTGATAATTAAGACATTCTAGATGAAAGAAACTGGAGGAATTTTACAAGTTTGTATGAGAAAGACGACAGCTTATGTCTTAGAACTCCAACAAACTCGAAATTTAAAACTTGATGACTTGTTTGCCCATCTAAGGAAATTGAAAAACTACGATGAATCAACTTTAGGAAAAGTTAGCAGTAGAGCTGTTAATAGGCCGTTTGAAACAAATATTTAAATTTACAGAGTTCTATACGAATTTTCTTAAAAATATGATATTAAAGTATACTCTTGTCAAAGCTGCATAACTCTGGTTTTACGTTTCAAGCGTATGTAGACGACCTAGTCGTCCTTATCGCCATACTGTTAAAGAAGTCGAACCTGAGTAGGAAGGAAGAGAGCTCACTGGTGTGGTATACAGATGGGTCCAAGATAGATGAAAATAAGTGGAAGTAACGGAACCGAGTTTTCGGTTGTCCAAATCTCTTGGTATAGTATTTTTCACAGTAAATGGTATTGGCTTATTAACTGCAATAAACTACTCCATTTAATCTCATTGTGTAGAAAATCATCAGGTAAAAGATGCAAATGTATATCGAGGAGATATACAAGTAATTTATTTAAATGTTACAATTCTATTCTATATTTAGTTCAGTGTAGCTGCCACTATCCTCATCTAAATTAATTATAATTGGCGCAATTGATTTTACAGAAAGGTGCGAGTTTTCAATATTTATAACATGACTAACAGGACTTTTCCAACTCTCGGTAGGAATGTCATTCATACAGTTCCTAATTAATTCTACCACACTACCACTTAAAGTCGGAGAAGTATTTTTTCCGCGCACACTCGATTTAAGTTGGTGCCACATAAGCTCTATGGGATTGAACACACAGTAGTAGGGAGGTAGTCGAAACACTGTATGTCCCAATTCTTCTGCAATTGTATCACAAACATACGTTTTTTTATAAGAAAATGACTGCAGCACTTGCAAAAATTCTATTTTTGTACAATTTTCCTCAAAATATATGTCATTTGCAGCCATGAAGTTTTGAATCTCCAATTTCGTATTCTTTGAGCCAGGAATTTTTTACAATTGTGGACCATGATAGCTTGCGTTGTCCATTACTATAACGCTGTTTGGTGGAATGTTGGGTACCAGACAATTTTTAAACCAATCTTCAAAAAGCTCTGCTGTCGTATCTTCGTGATAATCAACACAAGAGTCCTTAATATTTTTGACAGAAAGCCACATAGAGTATGGGATCCAACTATTTTCTGATCCAGCATGTAATTTTGTGATTCTCTTCCCTTCATTTGGTGGTACTTTAGTTTTACACATCAGAGGAATCAGACCATACTTTGGAAGCGGTGTTATGCGTGTCAAACCACGTCTCGTCGAGGTAGAGTATTGGCCGATTTTCAAACCGGTATTATCTTATTGACGTTATATATTCAGAACGCCAGTTTATTAGACGTGTGGATTCCATTATTACTTGTCTCTTGTCAATTTTGCGATATTGCAGACACAGCTCGCCAAAGAGTAGTGAGGCCATAGTTGATGTGAGTTGATGTAAGAGGCATCTTCGTCAAATTACTGGTTACACTTGCTGCAGCACCCGCGTTATATCCTTGTTGAAGTAAGGAACTATACACATTTTTTATAATGATTTTCGCGTCACAAGATAAGTGATTCTTCTTTAACGAACCACTGGAAGAAGCACTATTACTTTTTATCCACGGATAAAATCTTTGCTATTAATGTCTGTAATAACAAATAAATGTTATAAAATTATTGAACGCCGTAACACAAGTGAACACTTCCAATGAAATACAAAGACTAAAATGAACAAGAAGTGTAAGCTGTAAACCTCTACAATCCCTCTCTTGGAAACAAAATTACCTGAATCAGGTCCTTTACATTTATATTGTGCATCTCGGATTTTACAACTTAATGGTCTAATTGTTTTTATTACAATCCTTCAGTCAATACCATTTATTGTGAAGACTACTATAACAACCCAATTATACGCTATAGATTTATTAAATGTATCTACATGTACAAGAAGCTCCGGATACGCAAGATAGGCTCGTGCTTCACACATTGAAGATGATAATGCCGAGAGAGAATCGCATTCTATGACTTAGATTTCTGCTCTACCAGTGCCACTTATTTTTAGTTGTTAACTTTTCTAGGCCAAATCGCTCATAAAATATGTATGTAACACCTAAAATGTATTTAATTGAAAGCCACATACTAAAAACTTTGAAGCAGCTCTTTTTAATTTCTTAAATTCATGGGTGCTACTATTATTAGAGTCTACACCTCTTTTTTAACCTCCAGTAACAATGAATCTTCAGATGACCAACTTTCTGCTTTAACGACTTTTTCATATGAATTTACAATCTTGACACCATAACGTTCTGATTTGATATCTCCTTCATCTGTATCGACGACAGTCTAGACACCAAAGCAGAAAGCTTTGAAATCTGAAATTTCAGTACTGGCTGTTGAATTAAATACTGTCGTAAGATAAGAAAGCGGCATGCAAAACTTGGAGACAAAGGGATTGAAAGAGTTGAAAAAATGAAGGTATGATACTGATGAAAAGAAAAAAACAATTACATAATACACTCGTCACAAGAAATTTCGCATAATTTTAAAAATTAAATTATGGTGTAAAATAAAATATCACATTTTTCAGAATATTATGAGTGTATGGTATCCTTTAGATGTATAAAAGCCCAAAATATTCACTGTTTAAATTGCCTTTTTGTCGAAAAACAAAAAATGAATAAATTTTGATAAATCCTATTTGTATTATTTACATTTTGTTTTGTTTAATTTTTCATTTGAAAGTGTCTAGAAACATTTTGAGTAAAAATGAGTAATTTAACCTCAGAACAAGCAACTCAGCAGCTCAAATAGTGGCTTTAGTTGAAGTTGGACGATCCCAGCAATTTGTTGCTGAAGTCATAGGAATCAACCAATCCAGCGTTTCTAGAGTCTTAAGAAGGTTTAGAGAAACTGGAAAATATAATAGAAGACCAGTTCCAGGACGTACTAATGCTGCAGATGACCATTATTTAAAAATTCAGACTTTGCGAACTCGTCATGTTACAGCCAGGCAACTGCAAAATGTTCTCTCTGGATTCCGTAATGTTAGAATATCTGTCAATACGGTTAGAAACAGATTAAAGAATTTTGGAATCAGACCCAGAATGCCTGTTACTGCTCCATAGCACGTTTAAGGCTCGCAAGAGAACATGTTATTTGGAATATTAACGATTAGCCTAATATTCTTTTTACAGATGAATAAAGATTTTCACTTTTTGGATCCGATAGACGTATTCCAGTTTATAGACGCGCAGGTGAGCGATTTGCTCAGTGTAACAAAAGAGTAGCTAGAAATTATGGAGGTCGTTCGATTATGGTATGGAGAGGCATCTTTTTTGAAGGCCACACGGAGTTAATTGTGTTTCGTAGGGGATCACTGACAGCTGATTGGTATATAAGGGAGTTTCTTGAGGAAAATGTAGTGCCAAGTGTTCCAATAATTGGAGAGAATTTTATTCTAATGCACGATAATGCTCGCCCGCACGTTGCAAAAATAACAATGGAATACCTTCAAGAGGTTGGTATCCAAGTTTTTGATTGGCCAGCAGTTACTGCAGAACTAAACCCAATTGAACATGTTTGGGACTACCTGGACAGACGCATAAGAACTCGTTATATCGCTCCAGATAACCTTGATGAGCTGGAAAATGTTTTAATAGAAGAATGGGAAAATTTGGATTTGGATTACATAAGTGACCTGATAAGAAGCCTTCCACGGAGAATGAGAGATGTTATTAGAGCCAGAGGTGGCAATACCATACACTAAAATGTTAAATTTATAGCTTAAATTTTTTATTTTGTTACTTTGTATTATTTGATTTTTCTAGAATTTATTCATAAATCACTTAAGCGATAATTTTTGTGATGAAAGTCCGTGCAACGAATATTTTGTACAAAACAAAAATCTGTAGTTTTGAGCCTGAAATCTGGCCATTCCTACGTGCAATCTATAAGGACTCAGCCAGTACGTTCTTCTCTTGAAGAAAATTAGTTAGGACTTCTTCAAATAATTTGAGATATAGCAACATATGCAAGCTCAATTCCTGATCGACTACGATTAGAGGTATTGAGAATTTGCAAGAGATGAGTTTAAAATTTATTGTAATAAAAATGAATTACATAATGATTATAATAATTTACATCAGGTGTCAATTTGACCTCATTTTTTTTCAATTTTAAATTAAATTGCGAAAAATTGTCAAAAATAGCTGCATTTTGTATTATTTTCTACCTTTAAAGTTTTTTTTCTTCACATTACTGAAAATTTTTAGGTTGTACGTATTTAGCTGACCTCAAATTCGGATTCAGCACATAGAAATTCACAAATAACCCTATGTAGGTCTGGTCAAAAGTACTGACCTCTTATTTATTGTGTGCCGGTGTTATTTTTCGAAATGAATCTGAATATGAGGTGTTGACATTATCGAACTGTATAATTAATTAATTGGTCAGTTCAATTCACTGACCTGTCTCTTTTAAAATTAAAATTTTAATATTGTTTATCGTCCACATCTGGTCGTTAACTTATAAAAAAAAAACATTTTTTTAAATTTAAATTAATGGGTCGAACGAATTGAATATCTGTTAAATACGTTTGGTAATGTGACCCAAAAAGGAGAGAATTAACAAAGTGTTACAAGTTATTATACTTATATTTACAAAATAGGTGGTTTTCGTGGTGAGAAATCTCAAATTTTGCTAAAAAATTTACGTTATCTTACTAAGACAGTAGTTAATACGGGTATGTCTTTAGTTACTCTGATTTTTTTATTGTTTATAAAATCTAAATGGTTTAATTTAATCATCTCTAGAACAAGCATGCAATCAATAAAGATATTAAAGTAAAGAGAGATTTACAAGAAAGGGCAAAGTTGATATTTTCAGAATACCAACCCTATCCAACCACCTATAATAGTCACCAGATGTGAATCGCAGGCCAGAGCCACTGGCAATATACTAAACAGCGCCCCCTATTTATAAAGCCAATAAAAAAACTTTAATACTGCATTTTACCCACGTTGGGCGCCAAAAGTGCCATATTTTCAGAATACCAACCCTATCCAACCACCTATAATAGTCACCAGATGTGAATCGCAGGCCAGAGCCACTGGCAATATACTAAACAGCGCCCCCTATTTATAAAGCCAATAAAAAAACTTTAATACTGCATTTTACCCACGTTGGGCGCCAAAAGTGCCCTATTTTCAGAATACCAACCCTATCCAACCACCTATAATAGTCACCAGATGTGAATCGCAGGCCAGAGCCAGTGGCAATATACTAAACAGCGCCCCCTATTTATAAAGTCAATAAAACATACTTTAATACTGCATTTTCCCCACGTTGGGCGCCAAATGTGTGAGTTTTGGTAGGTATGCACATCGTGTTTTAAAATTGATGAAAAGTTCATATGTATTGTTCTAGATTTGGCAGGTAATACAATATAACAGAATTCTTACTAAAGCAGAAAATTTCAGCGAAAACAGATTTCTATCTTGAACCTTATGGGCCGTTAAACGCACCTCGTAATAATTGAAATCAAATTAAATTTCTATAGTTTTTATTAATTTATTTTGTGAAATTTAAAACCTTGAAAATGTTTGCCAACCATTGATAATAAATTAACGAAAACCAGATAAAAGGTATTATTATGATTTGTTGTTAATATCAGATGGAAACTAACATATGCTATTAAACCGCATTTAGGCATTTCCAAAAAAAATACATATGTTATTAAAAAATAGTCAATATGTTGACTTTAAGGTAATTCTTATAACTATTAGGATTAATTATTGAATTGCAGTATAATAGCTTTTGGTTGATTTATCTGTGTCAGACAATTTTAAACACAAAGAAAAAAACATTTAATAAATATGCTGTCGAGAATTATTGTGTTTGATTAAATGCAGATTCTCTTTTATTTATGTCTAATTCGTTTATAGAATATGGGTATATTAATAATTGAAATAATCACGTAAAAAGTATTGAACACTGAATATACAGGGTGTCTCATATCGACCTTCACCTAGAAGTTTATGGGGAACGGATAATACTAGATAGATGACATTTGGTATACAGGGATTTTCGATACTTCTGAATTCAACTAAAATACTTTCAAATTTATAGCACTGCCGGTTATACCGGAAGTTGACACCAACTTCACTATTTTGAATGGAATACTACATTTTTTTTTCTTTTTTTGGTTTGACGATAAAATTTAAGGGCCACTTTACCAGGTACCTAAAATTTACAGTTTTAGAGAAATTTAATTTGAAAAAAATGCCAAAAAGACGACTAATAAAATGTAAGTTATTTCAATTAACTAATTGATAAAATTTAAAAATTATTACATCGTTTTGCACCTAAGAGCCTAAATTATAAGTTATAGTGTTTAAATAAGAAATTAGTTATACACATACATTAGTTAGTCACAACGTTGAGTTAAATTTTAACTTGAGAAAACGACGATTTCTTCTTTTTTTTTAAATTGCAACCCCCATTTTTTATATTTTTATTTCATTCCTCATAGAAAATATGGTAAGTTTGTATTTAGTTTCTTTATATCGATTTTCATGAGTTTGTAAGATATGCCGGAAATTAGGTTTTTTTGGTTACCAAAATTGTAATTTTGTAATAATATTAATAAAACAAAGGATGGTCCGATTCCTACAATATATGTCAATCAAAAGCTTCTTCAAATAAGGGCAAAAGATACAATGGCAGCACTGCTTGAAGGATGATTTAAGGATGAGCTTTTACCAAACATTCCTCAGATTAGTGTGATAGTAATGGACAATGAAAGCTACCACAGTTACCAATTATATAAGGTTCCAGGTACAAATAATACGATATTGGAAATTCAAAACTATTTGGCAGAGAACGATATACACAGCTTTTCAGATAAAAGTATCCACCTTTAATAACTTTTGTAATACTGGTATTTAGGAAAAATCCAAAAACATGTCAATTTATGTTGGAAAGGCTTATTTAAACTTACTAGAAAAGTCACCCCCTTCTAGAGGTGAGGGAGTGGCTTTTCCAGTATTTATTGACAAGGTCTTTTCTATACAATGGGATTAAAGCAGGTATCTTAAATGCAGTCAACCATTTTCTTGAAAAATACTTTACTAGAATTACTTCGTTTGTTGTTTAACTTAGTTTTGACATTATTTATCAATGGTTTTTACTTTTAACGTGTCCATTGCTTTTGTTTCAAGAATATTAAAATAAAAACGTAACAATACAAGCCTGACAATTGACAATGGCCAATGTATAAAATTTCCTATGGCCACCAGATGGCAAATCGGTTATAAATAATAGCTTAGTATTGGTGAACTTATAGTTCGTCTTCTGTCAAACTCAGGTATACAGTGGAAATTCATTTACATCGTTTTTACTGCTCCATATTTACCATAATCAATATCTATGATAGCTGTCATAATATATTCGAACTGCCACATGAAAGTACAGTTGACAGAAGCAAACATGAACCCTGGGTGGGCGTGTCCTTGTCGCTGTAGTTGTATCTCACTTATGCAGCCACTAAAATTGATATTATCGTTAACATTGGCTCGTGATTGGCTGATTGTGATAACCTTGAAATTAGTTGGCATATTTTCCGCGGACCATGTTTGCTTCTGTCGACTGTAGTGTTGTAAAAGTAATCACAAACATTTTGTATAATCACTATTAAATTGTCATTGGATGTATTTGTTAGAATTTTTTTGCATTTCAAGGTACATCGAGAACAAGGACGGGATATATTTACTTTAAGATTATATAATTATCTATAAAAAATACGCTTTTGATGATTTATGCAAATTAATTTTATATTTTTCATTACTACTAGATATAATAATTATTTTCAGATTTTTTATATTACAATTTTGTTAAAAATGCCGAAAAAATAGTATAGATTTTTTTAACCATTGTCAAAAAAATCTCAAGGTAACTATTGATCCGAAAAATCTTACAGCCACCGTTCACTCGATAATGTTGTAAACCTAACCAAAAACAAATTAATCGACGAATTTTGCTGTCAATATTGGTCAAGAATTGGCACACTGTTCTCGTGAATGACCGAATTGAAATCGAAAGTGACAATGACCTACTTGATCGGCCTAAAGCTAATAGTGAGAGTCTGCTACTGGTTTTTTTTAAACTATTACATCGATATCTTACATTTTGTAAAGTATTTAAAGTATTACCTTAAAAATGCAGAGGATTTGCAATTATTTCCGAGATCAAGGTGCTCCTGTGTAAATATTACACTGTAACAGCAACAAAAATAAGAAACTATACATTTTCTGTTGAACATTACGTTTCAGTTTAACTCGACCAAATACTCGTTCATCGTACATCAAAATAAAAAAAAATTGAACTTACCATACAATGCCTTGTACATTTATTCATTTTCACGTTACATTTATGCGCTCGAAAAAAACCAATACAATAAATTTTAAGCAGAAAGGAACAGCGAATGCTGACATAAATGTCAATGATCCTTGCGTTTCTCAACGATTATGCTGAGTTAAATAATAATAATAAAAATGTTTTTCTAAAAACTACCATTTTAAGAAGAATCCATGAACTTGAACTCTATTCCACCAATACTACCAGTACGAATAATAGTAATTTTACCAATTCCACCAAAAGAAAAGGAGAAACTTTACAAATTTGACAATTTGATTACCTACAATTTTGGTATAAGGTATAAAACTAAAGAAAATTGCGAGAAACCAATTTTTGACCTTTGACATTGAGTCAATAATTGTTTTCCATGGGTCGGAACGAAGTTGTTTTTAATTGTGTTTCTAAAAGTTTTACTCAGTTTCATCTGGATGAAAATTTTGGTAGCTTTGCTTTTGTTTTTTGAACTAATTTGACCGGACTATTACTGTATTATAAAATTTACAGACATCACAAACAAATGTAATTATTAAAATCATAGAGTCACACTAATTAGCAGCTCAAAATTCAATGATACATTTTTATTTCCTATAAACACAATTAACGTGGACAGAGAAATTAATACCATATAACACATAATATCCACTAGATCTGATAAATACATTAATAAAATTAAAGAAACAATACCACTACAAATAATATTTTCTAAACAAATTTAGAGGAATTAATAGTTTAACTGTGTAAATCGAGATATTTTAATCGAGATTGTTAATTACTAATCACGAGTTTTCAGAAATAATGTCTTATTTTCAATTTTTATTTTATTTTATACTTATAATGCAGCTTTAATTAGCGATAGTTTTATTATTGTAAATATTAATACTACTTGAAATTGTACAGCTGGTTAATTTCAAAAATTTTATAAATGTGTGTTTGGTTGCCTACACCACGGGTCATTGTAAAACAAAGGTTTTGTACACTTGTGTACAAAACTGGTGGCCAATACGCCACATTATTAGAAACTTCAATGTCACCATTATATACAAACAAACTTTTGCCTTATTGTAGTTAATTTGCATTGAAGATTTTTATATTATGTATTTTCTTGTTTTTGAGTTGTTATAGTGCTAAATACACACATTATTATCGTTAAGGAAGATTTCGAAGGTTATTTAAAGACGTTTTATTTTGTTTTATATAAAAATGTTTGCTTTTAAGGTTAAGTACTTAATATTATTTTAATTTTTTCTCACCTTAGAACAAAATAAAACTTTAAATATAACTCAAACTATTCCCTGATGTTAATAATGTGTTTATATAGCACTATAATGTCAAAAACTCTACAAAAAATAAGATAATCCACAATACAAAAAACTTCAATGCAAACTAACTATCATAAGGCCACAGTTTGTTTGGATATAATGCTATGACTTATGTCAGTGACGTCAGAATAATGTAGCGTATAGTGGAGTGGTGAGATTAGCGCGTAGGGTGCCGATCAGGGTTGCCAGGTCTGGGGATTTGGAATCAGATCTGGAGATTTTAAAGAATTTTTGAGACCCTGGGAATCCGTGAGCAAATTCTGTCAAATCTGAAGCTTTTTGTACAATCTGCTACCTTAACTGGGGAATTTTCTTGGACGTTGCCAGTTGTAAATAAGTCAGTCTCTAAATTGTCTGGTTAGCCTTGGCAACTGAGGCCTTTTCACAAAAAAGAAGAGGAACGCTGGTTTTTAGCACATAATACTCAAAACCTTAGAACAAAAAGATACAGGAAGGAGTATATGCAAAATGACCTTGAGCCCAGAAAGGAGCTTGCATATGGGGTCCAATTGTCAATTTTAATTTCCGTTTTAATTATATCAAGGATTTTATTTTTAATAAATTTCAATCAATCAAGTGTGTGAATACAATTAGTGTTCTAAATTAATATTTATAAGAACCGAATGATACGCCTATGCGCTCATTTTTGACATTTATATGCAAATATTGCTTTGAGAGTATACTGTAAATAAAAACAATGAGTTATACTAGGAGCTTCAAGATGGCCAACTTCCGTCGCAAATTTTCCTTAAAGTTAATATATGACAGACACCTTCCGGTTTCTTTTTGTTCTAAGCTCAAAATATATGGTTTGTAATTCTGTGGTTTTTGAGTTTTAGTTAACATGAAACGGCTGATCTTTAAAAAAGAAGCAGAATATGTAGAATTTTGACAGTTATTCTGGCAGGGTTGCCAGATCTGGGGATATGGTATCAGAACTGAGGATATAAACCATAGCAACAACTGTCAAAACTTAAAACCTCAAACTTTTATGTATTAAACTTTAGGGCGTGGGCCCTGTAAAAATGTTCCCGGGTACTATTTCCAATTAAAATCATTTAATATAGCTAATAAATACAAAATGCATATAATTACTGATAGAAATACCATTTTTTGTGGTAAATTTATCTACTTTCAATACAAATTCAGAGAAACACATTTTTAAAAATGCAATATATAATATATATGATTGTGTAAAACACAATCAACTAGTCCTAATTATTTTAGTCTAGTCTAGTTTTTAGTCAAGTCTATTTAAAATAGAATCTTTTTTGTATAAATATAACAATCAACAAGTTACCAGGATATTCAACAAGATTTTTTTATTAAGTAAAACAGATTAAATTTTCTGTATTTTTATTTTTATCCTATACTTTTACATAACAATGGATACACATGGGTTTTCCGAAATATAACAATCTTAATAAATGAAATAATATCACTATTTTTTATCAGAAAAATTTGTCTGTCTGTCATCACATAAAATAACACACCAATTTAGATCACTTAGGTAAATTTGCATTTAAAAAACGTAAAGCTATCATTTTTCCCTAGTTTCTTGCCAACTATTTCTTGAACTTCATTTCCAAATACCTACCCTGTTTTATTACCGGTGTGCCTGGTATCTTCTCCCCAGGATAGTAGAAATCAGGGTCCCATCATTGGACTGAAACCTACGTACTTCATAAGCTGTAGAAGCTATAATACCTTGCTTGCTATACCACAGTTAGAATCAAAGGTTTCAGTTTAAATCATGTTAATAAGATAAACCATCAAATTCATTTTGGCTCAAAATAAGTAACATTATTCTTGTATTGGTGTATTGAGACAATAAGTAGTTTATTACAATTATTATCTTATTGAGACCTTACTAGCCCATTTCTTCTTTTACTACTAATTTACTAAATATTGTTGAGTTAGAAGATAATACAGGGTAACCTTTTGTAGATATAAATTTTAAGGTAGGAAAAATCTTGCAGTATACTTGTACAAATACACTATACTGTACAATGTTTTGTATTTGTATTTGTAACGAATATCCAAAACAATACAATGTTTTTAATTTTTTGATTTCATTGTAAGAAGAAACGGTACCTAAATAATTTATATTGATTTTTTTAAACATATTATGGAAGCTAATCTCATTCTGTGTACCGTAACATTTACTAATCTTTATGAATGTCGTGACTAATTTTTTTTGTATTTTCTTTCTCGAGAGTAGAATACTCTTTGATGGTAAATAATAATATTCGTTATGCTCACGGTGGATGATAATATCTTTCGAATTTTAAGGAGAGCACGTTCACCTTGACTTAAATAACTATAAAATTGTTTATGGAATGTTAAGTCCATTTAAGTGCTACAGAAGTTTGGAAACATCAAAATCTGTACATAAACAGTGTAAACGCATTGTAATGCTGCAAAATCAATGTAAATTAATTTAAAAATCATTTTTTCAAACTCAATTATTTTTAAAATCTGTATTATTTCATGTGAAAAATAGTACTGTATTGTTTTTGAAAATTAGATTAATTTTTGGCAAAAATTATTTTTTGCTTTTCCACAAAAAAATTAACTTTTCAAACGATATATAGACATTTAAATTTTTGTGTTAGGCCCTTAAAATTGCTTTGTTTCAATATGCAATTTTATAAAATTTTGTTCAAAATTAATGCAATAAATTTTCTATTAAAAGCTTATTTTAAGTAGTTATTTTATTAATTTTCTACTGTTACACTTAACTGGGATACAAAAATGGGTGATACAGAAATAAAAATACTTTGCTACGGCAATGATGCGGGAAAAAAGTACAGCATGATTAGGGACTTAAAGCTGTTCTAAAAATCACTACGTATCCGTATACGTATCGCAATGCGTATGTGCAGAAGCGATACGTGGGTTTCGTTACGTTACGTGAAACGTATCAATCCGTC
The DNA here is from genome assembly GCA_035357415.1 of Ophraella communa. Lineage (NCBI taxonomy): Eukaryota > Metazoa > Arthropoda > Insecta > Coleoptera > Chrysomelidae > Ophraella > Ophraella communa. The sequence continues at coordinate 9,116,394 of CM068989.1, read as the reverse complement.
ACACGTACCTAACGTACGTATCGCATTATTGTGTTCCGTATGCTCAAAAATCATAACCTTATTTTCCATTATCATAAATCATAAAAAACATTTCTGTAATATGCGATAATAGATTTTATCTACTCCTATTAAATTATACATGAATTATTCAACTGCTTTTGAGGAATTAATAGTATCCATAAACAAAAAGCGTGAGTTATAATAACTCTATAGTGAGTTATCACACCATACTGTCACAGTAACTATATACTGTCACGGAATCAATGGCGGTTCGATCCCCTATGCCTACCAAAGCTTTTTTAATTTTGTTCATTTTTACATAAATGTCTACTCAATCTATAGGATTAATTAAATTTTGATTCTATGACTTAATGACAATTTAAGAACCGAATACCAAAGGTATGTAGAATCTACATTATAAAAAGCCGATTCGATGAAACGAAATAGTCCAATATTGTAATTGAGGGGAGTAATGTCAGTTGATATTTTTAAAAAGATATTTTGCGTTTTCAAATCTGTTAAAAACTTTAAAGGTGTTAAGAAAGATGAATTCAGAGAGTGAAGATGAATTATTATGTACACCTCCAGAATTGAGGCAAGTAGCTAATGCTACAGTATAAAATTTATTACCCGAAAAGTCACAAAACAAAGCGGTCAACAAAAATTTTCAAAATTGATGTATCAGTAAGAATGTAAACTCTTTTACAGAAAATGTTCTTTAGGTATATGTTAAAGAACTGAGCAGTAAGTGTAAAGCATCTCTGTGGACTTTCTACTCTATGCTGAGAAGCACACTCAATTTAAATAATGAAATAAATATAGAAAATTATTGGAAATTACTTGCGTTTCTTAAACGTCAATCAGAGAAGCATGTAGCTAAAATGGCAAAACATTTACACCAGAACTTAATAATTTCATGAAAAATATCTGGCGACAAAGGTACCTATCTAATAGATTTCACAATAATTCTAACGTTTAAATTATCTATTTATTATTAAAGTCGTAGATAAAGTGTAGTATTCAACTTGCGGTAATGGTCATAACTCGCTTCATCTGCGTGAGTTATGACCTACATTACCGCTCGTTAAATAATATACTATAAAAAGAAAAGGATTATTTTACAGTGGCAATGACGACATTATTTTGTTAAGGTAGATTTTGGGGCTATTTTTTAGGTTAAAAATTAAAATACATGGATGGTTACGTTACGTTGCAAACGCATTTGCTTTATGCTTCTTTTGGCTTAGTTACGTATCTCCTTTACGTTACGTATACGGATAAGGATACGTTATACATTTTTAGAATTGCTTTATTTCTCTATTATCTCAAGCGAAAAAAACTAAATGTAGTCAACTTCGAAAGAACCCCTCAGATGCAAACTAGAAGTAGATGGCCAAATAATACAACAGGAAATGAGATTCAGATACCTAGGAATCGATAAAACTAGTTACGGTAATGTTGAAGCTGAAGAAGAAGTTAGAGGGCAGGTGGCCATAGCAAACAAAGTAGCGGGGTGCCTCAGCGACGTAATCTGGCGAAACAAACACCTACCACAAAAGAGACAGCAAAAACGAAACAACTACTGGCGACCACAGAAATGAGAATGCTAAGACGAATATCCGGAAAAACGCTACTAGATAGGGGAAGAAGCAAAGATATACGGCAATATCATGTAATATAAACAGCATAAATGACTTGGTTCTGCAACGCAAGAGACAATGGAACCAACAAATAAGCCGAATGTCAGAAAATAGGTTAGTAAGAATCTCCCGAGATAAATCTGCCCAGTGGTACACGCAGCAGAGGCCGACCTCGGAAAAGATGGAGTGACAATTTAGATCCCAGGAGCCCAGGATGAAGACAAATCGAAGAAGGAACAGGTCATGGACTTATTATAGAAGTTGGAAGAAGAAGACATTTAACTGAGCCATAACTCTGCACTGTCTGTCAGTCTGTTTTCAGGATCAGTTAGTAGAACCTACTTGTTCATATTTACCAGCTCTTAAGATCCCTTTTTTATAGAGTTCCAGCTCGAATTAGTATGAACTTTTCATCCTATCTACCTAGTTTATTGTTTCTGTGTAATTGCTATGCCCAGAAAAGGTTCAGGACCGATAAATATTCCTCCTGTCTTTCCTAGTTAGAAGGTCCCTTTTTGGCTTCATTCAATGGAAACATGGTCACATTACTTTATTGTTTTTCCCTAAACGTTCTACATCCTGGAAGCCATTCTAAACGAACCTGTCATTTATTCAAATGCGGTCTTTTTTAGTTTTGTTCCTGCTTGGAAAATTGTGGATAGATTACTCAAGTCCTTCCCAAAATTCATTCTTGGTTTTCTTCTATGAACGTTCTATAAAAACCAAACGTCGTTCACGATCCTGGAGTTGTCCTTGTTTTATCAGGCATTTCTGCTTTTAAATATAGAAAGAATACAGCATCCATTCACCACCGCAAAAACTGATATATATTATAAAGCAATTTGTTAATGAAATACAAATACAAAGTTCTATATGGAAACATTACTCAGAATGATGTTATGTGTTTTGTTCCTTATCAGGTCCCACCTTACAAAAATTGTTTCATTATGCACTTGGCATATTTTAAAAAGATAAGTTCGACATGTATCTGTTCCAAGAATTAAAAGCATGTTATCTTTGAATGGGAAACATTCTTAAGCAATCTTCCAAAATTTAACAAACCCTAAGAATACAAGCTTGAGGAGGCTATACACGTTATAATAGTTCATTTGTCTGGAGTTGGCAGCTAAGAAAAGTCATTAAATCGTCAAATGTTGTAAACAAGACCCTAAATCAGTAGCGCACGTACTTATTTATATCGGTACGTCACGGATTTTTGAAGGATATTCAACAGAATTAAATGCTCCTCCAGCAAAAGGGAGCAAACTAATAATCGCACATATTGGCAGTGAACATGGTTTTATAGAAAATGGATTATTAGACTTTGTGTCTACAAAGGATTACCACGAGGAAATGACCTCTGATGTTTTTGAAGATTATTTCTCCCAGCTATTGGAGTTTTTGCCAAGTGCTGCAGTAAAAAAGTTACCAACGACGTCATGGAAAAAAGGAGATATTAAAGAGTGGCTCCAGAATAAGAATTTTTCTTTTGACGACACCATGCTGAAAACGGAATTATGCAAATTGCAAAGAACCACAAATTACAATATAAAAGATATGTAATTGACGAAATGGCCAAGGAAAAAGGAATAACTGTATTACGTTTGCCACCTTATCACTGTCAATTAAACCTTATAGAATTAATATGGGCACAGGTAAAAGGTGAGCTGGAAAGAAATAATACAACTTTTAAATTGAATAACGTTAGGCAACTTTTGATAAATTCTTTTGGAAACGTAATACGGGAAAATTGGACCGAAGAAGAAGAAGAATTATGCTTTAAAAAACTTCGGTTTTATGTTCATGGGATCTATTTAGCTACCTGTTGTGACAATATTATTTAGGGTTTTGAAAAATTGAATCAGAGCAACATGTAAAAAAAAAACAACTATTTTCGTAGTTTTTTGACGCGTGTCAAATTACTCCTTATTTTCATTGTTGTTCATGTCACCAATTAATCCTTATTACAGTGCTTTTTGCTTTAATTTATATTTAATACTTTTTAATGTGAAGCATATTTGTATTTTACTTTTTATTTTCTGAGTTATTTAAAGTAAATCAATCCTTTCAATATAATAGTCACACACACACATAAATTAAAACTGAATTTATCAAAAAATACAAGTCAGGAATTCAGTAATCATTCATGCATTCATGCAAGATCAAACCAAGCCATATGAAGACTGATCAGGGTCTAAAAATTGAAAGCAAAAAATTAAAAATGTAGCTCCTGTATGATTTGAGTATTCTGTGCTCTTAATATCACCATCTCTACCTTTGTCTACGCCTAGTCCAGTGTTAGTAGATCTATTAGTGTTTTTCTAAATTGAATTTAATGTTTTTAATGATTCAATATTTCTAACGCTTAATTTTTGTACGTGATTGCCAATTAACCCTTAAACCCCCAAGCGGGGTCTTTCGAGGACCCCAAGTCCAAATATCCTACTATCAATAGTTTATTTGAAAACTTTGGCAACACTGCCGCTAGGTATGTGTTTGTTTTGGCGTTTGTGAGTATTATTTAGTATGTGACCACATTTCACAGTGAGTTCATCGAAATTACACGTGATTTAGGTGAGTGGGGTCCTAGTTAACACTAGATGCGATCATTGCAAACAATTCGTATGTCAAAATCACAGGATAACCAAACCAAATATTTCATGTACTAAATGCGCATCGGCTTGAATCCTTCTTCAAATTTTTAATATTCCTGGTTTTTGTTAACTTTAAATTGTGGCTCTTAGTATTAGTATGCTTGAGTTGAATTCAATTTTTTATTTTATTTTTAAAAATATTCAATAAAGTTTTATGTAATGTCTAAAGTATGATTTTGTTCTTTCCTACCTACGCTTATTTAATTCAAAAATTTAAAAAAACTATTTAGAAATCATATATTTAGCTGGGGTCTCTGAAGGACCCCGCATGGGTGTTTACGTTGATTTCGATGGCATGGGAATTTAAGGGTTAATTAAACAAATTATTATTGTATAAAGTTTTTTCAATTTTTTTAGATTATTCATAACATTTTAAATAAATTGTCTTTTATATGAAATTATTTAAAAAATCTGGTTTAATATAAATCTCTATTAGCCATACCATTATTTATATATTAGAAAATATTTAACTTACTTTGAATTTTCGGGAACCCCATAAAAATATTGTTTCGGATTGTCTAAAAATTAAACAATTAATTAAAATTGTTCAAATAGCATATGGAAATTCTTACATAAAAAAATCTCCTGAAACGAAATTTTAATTGGAAATACACTTAAAAAATACAAAAAGAGCCAAAAATATTCATGCTGTAGTTACGTCCGTCACTTTGACACTTCACTACAGCTCATAAACATCTCATGCTTGCCAGTTTTGATAAGTTAGACGATTATACTAAAAAATATTATAAAATATGTGATAATAAATTTTATTTGACAGTTATGGCAAAACTAACTTGACACTTTGAATATAAAAAACATATTCCAAGAATTTGACATATAGGTCATAATTGTGATGTTGCCATTTATCAAAACTAGAAAGAAAAGTCAGAAATTATCAAGTTTATTGTGAGTTTAATAATCAGAGGACTTATAATTACATCATAGAACATAAATAATTACATAAAGCTCCGGTATTCGACTCATACGGTGTGGGGTGTGGCTGATGTTAACATATTTATAACGGTTCAATCAGTTGTACTGTGTCATTTCCAAAATTCATTATTTTGTTTATTTTTAATCCAGTTGAATAAATTTGAAAACTTTAAATACCAAATAGACAATGTCCAATGAATACATATTATCTGGCAAGTTTTATGAACAATTTTAATAAAATAACATAAGTATTAATAGATAATATTTCGAAAATTACTTTGAAAATAGAAGTACTGGAATTGCAATAGTATATTATTCAGTTAGCTTATAACAGTAGCTATTATTGATGAAGATGAAGTTTTCAACACGAATCGTAAGCGAGTGTTGTAAATTATCTGATAACGAATTAGATATAATAAATCAGCATGATAGCACTGTAACATATTATACACACCAATATACGTCATGTGTGTTGCCTATACAGAACATAATTTGGTGCGGAAAGCTGTCGAACACACACGAACATGGAACTCGGTTTATTTACCATATTTATTATTTATTACAATAACATTATACTTTAGGAAGCAGATGTATAATTAAGGTTTTATAGGACTGTCGTGGACAAAATTATTTATTTTAAACATAAGTGAATTGATTGGCAAATCTAATGAAATAAAACACACATTTAACAAAAACATTTAACAAAAGTTATTTTAGAAATTATTTTTAAATCTAATACAGATGCCCCAAAGGCTGCAAATGCTAATTTACTTTAAATATAAAAAGTGGACTGCAAGACTGAAATAAAATATACTTAATATAAACGGTAAACATGTTAAAATATATGTTGATGTGATTTTGAACAACTGAAATAAGAAGAATGAAGTATTTGTATGTTTAGATTGAAATCATTAATTTTTGTTTGTGTTTATTTTAATTCTTTTATTGTGTAATCGATATTTAATCATTAGGAGTTTGTAGCTTTGTCTTTAAATTTGTAAAATTTTTGGTGTATAATTTCTCTCTCTCTCTCTCATTTCCACGTGAACCAGAGATCTCGTTCGGGCTTCCGTGACTGAGCCCGACAATATTAGGGGAAAATGTAATAATGATTGTAAAATAATAATGGTAACTGGTAGGTAAGTATGTTTAATTTTGATATAAATAGGTACAGTTTGAAGAGGAAAACCCCTGACTAAACTTAAAAAGAATTTAAACACAATTTACAAGACAAGTGGTTTATTTAAGGTTAGTTCAATAAACATTGTATGGGGCTTGTATAACTTTGTCCAAGATATTCTTAATTTCATAGTATCTATTTGGATTTTCCAATATTTCGAATGTCCTATTTAGATTCAGATATTTCACAACATTAGGCTGAACAGCAGGCCAGGTGATATTCTGTAAGTCTTTATCTTCATTTGGAGTTGGATTTCTGTAAGAATAAAAAATTCAATCAAGAAGTGCATCATTTTGTTTCTAACTTGGTTAATTAGTGCAACTATTATAGTGCAACTATAGTAGAAAAAATTGACCTTTACCCTGACGTCATACCTACCAACCTCGCGAAATGAATCTGAGTCAAAAATAGCTACTGTTACTGAACAAAACTCGATGTATCAAAATAGTAACAGTTTTCATAAGAGGTCAAAATAAATTTTTATGAATACATTTTTACCCTTAAACATCTTTGCGTATACAGTACCTAATAGATTACACATACAAAGTTTTGATAAAGTTGCTCCACAATTTTACAAAAGTCGTCTGAAAAGATTCGTTAATTGTAATATCTGTAAGCCCATAAATCCCAACTGAATCCCATAAATATATAAGATCTGCACCATGTGGAACACCTGAAAATGAAATAATAAACATCGTTATACAATGTGACCAAGAAAAGTGATTCATTCGAAAAATTAAAGTAAGAAAACATTCTACCTGAATATATATCGGGATTTTCATTCCACGACAATTGATACAAATATACAGGAACATATTCAGAAGCTCCTTCAGCTTGCCTTGCAATAGCTCGCACGAAAACGTCATCGCTTAAAAACTAAAAAAATAGCGTTATCTTCCAGTTTAACCATCCGCTTGAAAAATTCTCTGCGCATGTACAAAATAATTCGAAATTGACAGCGGGACAGCCGCACAGTGTTGACAGTTCAAATATTTTTTCCTGAAACCGCATACTTTAGTTTTGATTTAGTAAATTTGATTATAAAAAAGAAGCACGTTAATAAGGAGCTTTATTGTTAAAATTCATAAGTAATAAATTAGATGCTAAGAACAGCAATTAAAAATATAAATAATAACATAGGTACTTCCATTTCGAATTAAATATATTGTAATTTGCGAATATAAAAATCTCATGTTTACATGGTATTCCGTGATTTTAATTTATTATGGTTTTAAATTAATGAAAAAAATTAACTACTACAATAAATGCAGTAGAAACTATAAGGGAAAACCATTTTAAATAATGCATATTATATTAAGATTAAATAATATTTAATTCAAATAGTATATTAAGTCTTCTGATTTATTTGATGCATATTATGTTTACATGTATGTAAAATTTAAATCCAAAATCAGCCCTATAACTGAATCTCCTTGTTATAATATAGTAACGTTATCTGCAAAATGAGCATACTGTACGTTCAACATTTTACAGATAACATTGATGTTATAATAAAGTTTCAATCATATAGGCCAACATACATGTTTTCTGATATATTTTGAGATTCATTAGGTAATATTAGTAAAGAACTTGTATGTTATGACGAACATGAACTTATAACTGAGAAGTTCAGTCAGAACTCTGTATGAAAAATAACTAACAATATTACGTTAAATGCATTATTTCATAGATCTACTTAACTCGATTACATAACGTAATTTACGCAATCTGTTAAATAATGTCTATAATTTTCGTATTTCCAATGTCTATTCACTCAGTTTATTTTTTCATGCAAATATGGCAACGTAGCTTGAGATTTAAACTTTGCCACTCCTTATCGGCCAATAAAATTATTCTTGAAACTTCTAATTTCGTACATGCGCAGAGAATTTTTCAAGCGGATGGTTAAACTGAAAGATAACCAAAAATAGTAAATGAATTTATAATTTAAAATTCGTCTAAAAATGTTGGAGCCTACAAGAAACTTACTCGAATATAAGCTGCTTTATCTTCCACAAAGGATGTCGAGGTATACAACGCCTTTAAATCCAATCCTGCTTGTTGTCTATTCTCTTCGGCTACGTTTAGCTTTTCAGATATTAGCAAACGAGGGTCGTCATCGTAAGGTTTTGCTGCTGTGGCAAATTGTTCGTCTGACCAGCCTAAAATAAGTAAACAATAATCAGATGCACATAATTGCAGTCTAAGTAATTAATGAACACAAATACAAAGAGTACTGAGACAATAAGTGAACTTCGTACGAAAGCTTAGAATAGGTTTAGTTCATATTTTGACCACTAGTCAAACGACAGCCAGCGGTAACGCTAGCCATTAATGAGTTATTAAAACGTAACAATTAAGCCACGATTACACTTGACGATATTATTAGACCTTTCAGACCTTATTAGTTAGGTGTTCAGCATCAATGGCTTTTGTAATTCTTATTTAGAGTGATCCAATATCCTGTTCCACATTTTTATGTAGTTCATTAACCAAAAAATACACTATATTTGTGCCATTTCCCGGACTCGTTTGAGTACGGGAAATGCACTTTACGGTACACTTGTACTTTACAGTACTCTTCACTTCTCCCAATGTTGTTTGAAATAATAAGTGAATCAACATAAACTAAGCTTTTATTCTAGTTTTTGAAGATTGACAATTGTACAACTGTTGTTGCCAGCAATATGTATTAATGGAGTTGTTGATGGATTTACAGTATTTTTTGTAATCGCGGAAGACGTTTGGCTGTGATGTAGCACTTCAACAAAAGTTTCGCTCCTTTGGATCGTCCTTGCAATCTTGTTTTTGCCTTCAATAGATTCTTCTATATACTTTTCTGCAACTGAAGAACTCTTCCATCCACCGTGCTGTTTTAGAATTTTAAGGTCAGCTCCAGCATTGGCCAACAACGTTGAGGATGTCCTCATGAAGCAATGACCTGTATACTTTTCTGGTTGGTCTAGTTTTAAGAACTCAGCTATTTTCTTAGGTGCTCCGCCAACAGTATGTATACCAGTTCTTTGAGACAGACATTTTCCTTGTCTATAACCCACCAAAAGAGCTTTCAGGGAGACGTGTTGCCGTAAATTCATGTATTTTCTAAACACATCCAAATAATGAACCTCATCACTGTTAATCACAGTGTAAGCTCGTCGAATATGCGTTTTTGTCTGGTTAATCTTAATTACTAGCTGAGTACCCGTACTCTTGTGCCGTCGGAGTGTTCTATCTTCAAGTACACCAAACAAATGCGTACGGCACTCAGGATTTAGGAGGAGAGCTGGGTCGTGGGCCAGAGGGAGGCCTAAACGAAATCGAGACGGAAGCTAAATGGGCGCCAGAGTATTTATTTTTATAGAAAAACACTCAAAAAACTGTCAAGTCAAAGGTGGTTAGTGAAAGAGCGTAATTTATTTGTGAACTGTCCGCAGCATGCGTCAGCTTTGGCCTTTACAATCATGCACCTGTAATGAATTTAGGAACAAGATATAGTGAAAATGCACGTAGATAGTAAATTGAATACACCTTTAATAAACAGTCCGATGTCAATAATTATTGGGTTCAATCAATAAACACAATTCATCATTCACATTAGCAATAATATGAGCCGCATAAAAAAATACAATATCTAAATATTTTACTAAGATAACGTGGGTAATATATGCATATATATACCAATAAAAATTCTCTATGCCGGGATTCAATATATTCCGAACTAAAAACAAAAGAAATATTGAGGACGCCTATGGTAGGTCGCAATGATAAAAAAATGATCAAAATTCCCGGCCGGCAAGAGAAGTCTAAAAGCGCATAAAAACAAAACTCTCATACCTACAATAGGTCAAAGTAAATAAAATACAAAACTCGATATTACATAAATTTGTGTTGAACAGGTACTACATATAGAGAACTACTACGGTAAATATTAAATTCTTGACTAATTATAGTCTCAATAAAGTCTCTCTTAACTTAACACAACGTTAATAACCAACGAGTCCAAATAATGTTTTATAATCGTAAAGTTAGCCGTAGTATGATAAAAGCTAAGCTTAAAAAAAATGTCTCGAAACTACGTTGCTACCAACGAGGTATTTCACCGCAAAAACAAATTAATTATCTGCTAATCACTTGATAAGCGTTATAAATACCTTCCCTGACTTGTGGGGGTACAAATCAGATGTCCGAGGCCGGAACTGTAGCATGTACGGAACACTTCTACTAGTATCGGCAAAATGCCGGTAAGTTAACACTTTTATTTAGATTCACTGTGCAAATTATTAGTTTATTTGTTAGATCTGGCGAACGTCACCCTTTTTATTTAACGTTCTTACACTCAGGATTTATCGTAATACAAACTATACTTTCTTTCACGTGAATAATTTCGCCGGCACGGTATCGATAAGAAAAGGTACGTCTTCGGAATATAACTTAACTTCTTGAACTCCTGACCCGGTACCCGGTCTGATTTTCATATTCTTAAAAACTAAAACAATCCGTTTGTCTTCTGTCCCCACCAAAACTACCCTTGGAGAAGTGTAACGGTTATACATTCCAATCGCGAAGTCCGATGCAATATCTCTCTCGCACTCATGAGAATAATTTTTTGTTTTGTTAGAGAAATTTTATTTCGAAACTATACGTGATGCGAAGGTCATGAGTTTGTATAGGGGTGGCATGGGTGGCGTTGAAAATAATTGTAGCGGTAAAAATAAAACGCTACACTCTCCATATCACTAACTTCTAAATTATAGATCTCTTCCCTTCGGCAACCTCCAGCAACTCCAAGTAATGCTATCTCTTTGAGTAATAGATATTTTTTATTTGGAGCGTCCCTCATGAAGCTTTCAATTTGTTCCTTTGTCAGCACCTTCGACTGGTTTGGCTGATGGTCTACATTTTGTTTTTTCAAGAAAGCTATCAACTTTGGGAAACTTGATATGTTGACTGAAAATTTAAACTTTTGAAATGAATATTTAAAAAAAAAAACTGTTCTTACCACATCCAAAAAGTAAGCCAACATCACATTTTCATCAGCACTACTTTTTAAATTGTGTTGTTCACGCCAGTTGCAAAACAGCGCATATTCTTTTTCATATCTTTTCACAGACTTAACTGGAATGATTTGTCCTATCGCTTCCGCAGTTTTCTCAGCAATTTCATCTAATTTCAGACCCATTTTCTCCGCAGATATTTCGTGTGTGTAGAAATATGTCTGCCTTTATTTACACTGTTACTTGGCAACCGCGGTTCATTTTTTATTTAAAAAGCAAATCAACCATGTTAAGAATAAATCAAGTAACATAATTTTTTCACAGCATGAACTACATTACTTCTTAATAAAATGATCAAATATGTCATTTCAGTTTCATATTTTATTGCGTTTAAAACCAAAGGCAGTATGAAAAAAATATAGTACGATACACGTCCATGAAGTGATTATTACGGTCTCGATTAGATATTCTTGACTGGGCTCCTTCATCGCCTCGTCCATAAACATCTATCTCGTACTACTAGTCACTTCCCGGACTTGCAACGTAAATAACTATTGCCCGACGAATAAAGGAACTAAGTACAGTAATTGAATGTAACTTGAATACTTATAGTTTTTTAATTGTATTATTGTTAAGTATAACTTTCATAAAGTTATGTTTAAAACTACTTCACCTTTTATGAAACACCCTGCATATCCTTCAAATTCTTTACATTCCCTCCAATTTAATCCAATCGAGAAATTAAGGAGTCATGAAACCCTGAGTATATTTTGATATTTTTCTTTTCTTAATAAAGAGTAAATTTAAAATACATAACATTTTATTTGCATACTTAATATTAACGATAATTATTTAAGTAATTATTCATAAATATATTACAAGCGTAAGCATAACTCCTGAATAATGATACAGCGTTGCCAGCTCGAGGACGGAACAAAGATAATCGATTGGTATTGTTTGTCATACTCATAGACACTTTCTTGTAATTATTGAGACAAAGCAAATAGAGTTTTACTAATGGAACATTGCGTATTCTCTGATAATAGTTCTATGATATGCACCTATATGCCGTTATGATATAATTATGTTTTACCTCTTACAAAAAACAGCGATTCTTCGGAATTAAACCCGATCAAGTGAGGAACTAAATTAAAGTCTCCGTTCAACACACGTTGGTGTAGTTCTCCTGTCAAAAGGGCGTCTGGGTTTGATTCGGATTCGATGATTGAACTCCAGATAATTAGGCCAATCGGATCAGCAGTCTGTAAAAAAATCGCACCACAATAAAGACAGTGCTTGAAATTTAAATTCGGTATACTTGCCGCATTTTGTACTCTTAATATATCTTGTACTGACGCATGACGCTTGTAATAAGATTTCTTGCAAATCTTTGGACGAATTTGAATTAAAATTAGGATCCAATAGTTGGCCAACTTGAATAGCCAATTCCTTATATTTCAGTTGGATTGCGACAGTCCCGAATGCGGAACCACTTTGTGATATCACTCCTTTAATCGAACCTACAACAAAATATTTGAAATCATTAAACTCATTCTTCAAAAATTTAATGAAAACGACTACTATACAGGGTGATTAATTAGTGTGAGGAAGCTCAGTAGGTCTGTTATAGTAAAAAATACAAAAATTGTAGGCAGCTTTAAACTCCACATTTTAAAATTAGTTACAATCTTACAGGGTGTTCCATAAGATGATGGCACACCAAACTTATGTTTTTTTAAATGGAACACCCTGTGTTTTGTGTTAAATTTGAAATCTGCTTCACTTCCACATCACAACAATGTAAAGTTTTATTATGTTATACCGGGTATTTAAAAAGTTATAACCAATATTACCTGAAAATCGTATCAAGTTTAATTCCCTGTATAATTAAAAAGCAGTATAGGAGTATTGATCTATTGCAACCATAGATATTTAATAATTGTTAAAAATTATAACATATTCGTTTTCATAATATTCGTTAAATCAAATACAACGTAAGTCGAAATGCAAGTAGATTATTTTCTTGGTAATTTTAAATAGAACACCCTGTATTTTATATCACTATCGAAAAGTTCTAATATCATACTTCAAATTTTATACTTTTTTATACTCCCTATACCTAAAGTTATCAGTTTTCTAGATATTTTTATTTTTTTATCTAAGTATTAATTTGGTAGATATTTTAACGTTTACCAATAATTATTGTGAGTTGGCCATGATTGGTTTGTCAGAAACTGATAGTTTGGTTATAACTTTTTAAATACTCGGTATAACATTATAAAACTTTACATTGTTGTGATTTAGAAATGATACAGATATCGAATTTAAAATAAAATACAGGGTGTTCCATTAAAAAAAAACACAAGTTTAAAGCTGCTTACAATTTTTGTTAATGACTTTTTTTGTAATTTTTACAGACCTACTGAGCTTCCTCACACTAATCAATCATCCTGTATAATAGATATAATTTTTTTTAGTCAACATTGCAACATTAGTTGATGATATCAAAGACAACAATTATCTTTACTACTTTCCATATGTCTGAAATTAAGTCAATGATTATGGAATATTTATTGAATTTGAAAATTATGTAATTATAAAAAATAATGTATTTAGAGAAAATTTGATGCTGCTAAATTGTCGTATTTACAACAGGTATGCGTTAGGTTATGTTTATTTTGGGTTGAAATTTTTACTGTTTCTAGTTGTTTCCGCGGAAAAAAATCATTTTCGTAATCATTATAGTGTTCTAGACCCCTCATAAAATTTTTATAAAAATCGGAGAGTTCACCAAATTCTACATTTTTTCCAATATTTATTTATTATATAAATATTCATTTATTACAATATTTTATTGTAGCACATTTAATCTGCCTAATTTCAATTTTTGCTGAAGCTGTAATAAAGGATTACTTTTTTTATTGTTTATTTGCATTCAATTGACTTAATAACGATTTTGTTTTTGATTTAATCATCATAATACATATTCTTATTGAAATTAATCTTTTCTTTAATGAATAAATTTTTTATGATAATAAAACTTCGTCTCAATATAGGTATAATATATTTTTATTAAAAAAAAACAATGTACAAAAAAATATTCGTTTAATGAGTATCAAGATATTTTAAGTTCTAATAGTAATGTAAAAGTTAAAAACTATTTTTCAGCTGTATCATCTTCGGAAATATATTGTTCTTGACCCTCCATTTCAATATTCTCATCCTAGAAAATAAAATTCATGTTAATAAATTTATTCATTTTTTCCATAGCTAATGTTAAAGTGTTGCTATAACAACTATTTTGAGTAGATAAAGTATTACTTTAACCGCAAGAGTAGATAAAGTGACTAACAGCAACAGTAGATAAAATGTTTTAACTTTTTTTTATTCAATAAAATTTGCAAATTCAAAAACATTAAGGATTAAAAACAACTGAAATTTTACAATTAAGATTATTAGAAATATCTATTTTTGGAGCATCACCACTTGTACACTTGATTCAAGGTACTGGATTGATTTTCAGGTCCGCCAAGTATACACTTGGATACAGCAATCTTATTGCTTATTGTCTCTTCAATGTAAGATTCTTCAACAGATGACGCCTTCCATCCACCTAAACGTTTAAGTTTTAGTAGATCAGCTCCAGAATTTGCGAACATAGTAGCTGAAGAACGACGGAAACAATGCCGCGTGTACATTTCTGAATTTGCAAGTTTCAAAAAATCTGCAATCTTCTTGGGGATATTATATATAGTGTTAATCTCCTTTGGAGCGCAAGGCAATATACTTTCTCACAATTTCCAAGATACTCACTCCACTTTTCTTGTCAGTAATACAAAAAGACCTATCCTGCTTGGTTTTAGTATCAGATAATGAATCGATTATCACCGATTTTCTGTCGTCCACATTAAACACTTCTAATTTGTACAATTCATCGGACCTAGTCGCTCCATGCACACCAAAAATAGTAATAACCTTCATCAACAAATAGACGTCATCAGGAGCTTCTGTCAGAAATTTAATAATGTCATCTGACTCCAGGATTTTTGACTTTTTGGCTTTGTATCCTCCACTCAAGTTTTTTAGTAAGGTGGTTAACTTGCTGAATTTAGAAATGTCACAATTTTCATTCACCAACAACGTACGCTTCAGCATCGAATAATACGACCACAATGACGATGGCATCGCTTTCTTCGACTTTTCAGAAAAATACACTCACGCCATTGATATTCTTAATGATTTTCCACTTTTTAAAAGACAGGTATTTTTTCTCATACATCATCCTAAATTTTTGTGGCAACAATTAACTTTCTGCTTCAAACGCTGCATTTTCTACGTCTAATGGCAGGTTTTGTACACAAAACGCAACAATATTCTCCGCAAAACCCAATGCGTAACATTTGTTTGACATATTTGTTGACAGAGTAATTCATACCCCTAGCCACAGAGCAACACAATTACGATTTTTGTACCCAAAATTACAATTTTCTTTGAAATTCTATATTTCACCTGAACTTGAAGTCTTGCTATAGAAAAAATGTTGTATTGCACAGGACGATAAAATCGCATTATCTTCTCGAGCAGAATTGGCGTCGAAACGTTAGTTGAGAGAAAAAACGCTCTCGAAGATAAAGTACAATTTTATTGTCTTGTACAACAAATAACTATTGTTTGTAAGGAAAATGAAAAAAATGGAAAATGGAAAAAATAAATTACTTACCATCAAAAGTTCACTATTCATTTTGTCTTTAAATCTTCGGTCAAAGAAGTGACACTAAAAATAAAAATATTTGATTTATACTCGTAAATACATCAACCGGTTTACTGCAGAAAAAAAGGTAATTAAATTATTTAAAAATATTTAATTAATTTTAAAATTAAATGTATCACCTTATATTTGCCAATATTATACCGGGTGTCCCAGACTAATTTATCCAGGCTATATCTCTCAAACCAATAAAGATTCTCGAATGGGACTAAAACTGATCTATTCCATTTCCAATACACTTTAATATGGCGGAGAAAAAATTATCCCCTAAATATTCATCCCTTAGTTACAACCCCTAACTTTAAATTTATTAATAGCACCCTGTACATTTTTTTATAATTTTGGATTTGGTCTATTCAAAAAATATTTCAAAAATAAAATGGGTTCATAGGTAATCAAGAAAATATCAGTTTATTTTTTATTTTTGTTAAATTAATCAAGAAAGCTTTAAAGCTTAGAGGAACCATAAAAATAACAATTAACTAATCAATTATTAAACTAGATGTTCGAATTGTAGTCCACCTGCTGCAAAACATAAGACATTTCGAATCTTGCCAGAAGATTTCTTGTATGTGTGGCTTGAATCATCGGAGGAGTAATTTGCCGACATGCTTGTTTTATGTTTTCTTTTAATTCTTTTACATTTTGCGGTTTTGATTGATAAACAATATCTTTTATCGCTCCTCCAAAGACAAGTCAGGTGAACGTGCCGCCCACATAGTTTCTGGAGAGTTGTTTGCTATTCAGTGGTTATCGAAGTGGTTTTGTAGACAAGCATGTCGCCGAATTACTCCTGCAATGATTCAAGCCACACGTACAAGAAATCTTCTGGCAAGATTTGAAATGTTTGTTGCCGCAGGTGGACTACAATTCGAACATCTAATGTAAATAATATTAGTTATTGGTATTTTAATTACATTTATTTTTATTGTTGCTTTAAGCTTTAAGGCTTATTTGATTAATTTAATAAAAATAAAAAAATAAACCAATATTTTCTTTATTATCTACGAACCTATTTTATTGTTGAAAAATTTGTTGAATGCAAAATGGAAGAAAGAAATGTACAGGGTGCTATTTAGAAATTTAAAGTTAGGTGTTGTAACTAAGGGATGAATATTTAGGGGATAACTTTTTACAAAATGGAATAGATCAGTTTTTGTCCCATTCGAGAATCTTTATTCGTTTAAGAGATATAGCCTGGATAAATTAGTCTGGGACACCCTGTATTATGTATAATATATTATACATTATATATTATAATTTAAATGGAAATATTTGTCAACTATTTGTATAATGGGAATGTTTTGGGGGATGTGGCAATAAAACCAAACCAAACTCGTTTTAGAATTTAAATCATATTGTTATTTGAGTTTTTTATAATTTAAATGTCACATTTATTACTATTTTTTACAACATTTTACCTATAATCTCACTTAGATATGTAATTATTATTTATTTTATTACCTGCTATATAATTTCTTTATAATTATAAAATTTTTAGACCTTGAAAATGAATCCATAAATAAATTCTAAAACGAGTACACTTTGGTTTTATTGCCACATCCCCAAAAAAATTCCCATTATATATTATATATCATATTGTGTACTATACTAGAAATAATGATTTATACAGTGGCGTTGACTTAGTTTCTCTTGAAATTAAAAAAAAAATACGCGTCATTAATATTTTTGTTCAAATTACTTGAAAATTGGCCCGATATTTAAAGCAAATGCATTTCTATATTACATCGTATTAGACTCTGCCAAATTCGTACGGATCTGCTATTAAAATATCAAATATATATGTTATGTATTCCCATTCACCATAAAGTCATTTAGAAATTTGTACATAAAACTCCGGGAAACAAACATTTTGTCATAAGATCGTGCGTAGTTAAAGTGTTGATCGTTTATTTGTTGTGGTATATTTGGTTCGATGTTTTTGATTTAATGCCAAAAGCATAGCTTTGATATGAGTAGGAAGTGCAACATTTTTTATTTAGTGCCACAGTGCAAGAATTGTTTCCCAGAAACTAGCTAAACATGGGGAATTAGACTGAAAATTAGAAAACCTATTAGTAAATATATGTTAGTTTACAGTGAATTTACTTTGCAGGATTTCTAACTTAGTAAAATAATTTTCGTTGATGTAGATGAATGACGTTTACTTTGTTTTCCCGGAGTTTTAGAGCGCTACCTGGTGTCATTGGTGACCGCGAATAGTCATTATAACAATGTGATGCGAGTCGCCGTTTTAAAGATTGAAACTGCCGCCACTGGAGGTTGTTGGATCATCTCTTTGACTACCATCCTTTATCATGGCTACAATTTGTACCACAATAATAGAATGTATATGCATTTTGGCCTAGTAAATAAACCATAAGTTCAATGAAACCTGACTCTATACAAAACGATCAAACGGATTGGTTTTGGATATTTAACTACTGCTAAATTTTGTTGTTAATACGGTGATAGACGCCAACTAGACTAAAACCAATAATGATTGAGAGTAAAGTACCAAAATCATCGATGTACAAACTATTAAGAGAAGCAAAAATTCATGGGGACGTACAATCGCCAAAAACTAGTAGCGGACGAAAAAAAATCACAGTTGATGAAGAAGCCAAAACAAGTATACGCAGAACTATTCACAATTTCTTTTTCAGAAATGAGCTGCCCACACTACAAACAGTTCTGGAGACACTTAGCGATCATGAATTGGTCCCAAAAATGGGTAAAGAAACTTTGAGGAAAATTTTACACGAAATGAAATTTACCTACGGAAAAGTTGACAGGAAAAGCATTCTCATTGAATGTCAAGAAATAATAGCATGGAGAAGAAACTCTGTAATATGATGACCCCGGAACAATAAATAAACTTCTTCTTCTGTATAGGATTTAATTTATATTCTTAATTATACATAATAGTTTGTTACAAAAGTTAGCGTCTGATTGCCATCTTGGCGCGAAAACATAATGAAAAATTGACGAATTTCGTAAGCTCAGAAAAAATGTACTTCATGAATGAGAGAAGGGTTAACCAAGGACATACGGTCAAAAAAGTATGGCAGGATGGTAATATAACAAGTGCACGACAGTCAGTTGGGTTAAAACAGCCATCTGGAAAAGGTAGTCGTCTGATAGTTACGCATACCTATAGGAAGCGACAGTGGATTTTTACCAAATGGTGAATTAATATTTAAATCTAAGAAAACAGGCCACTATCATGAAGAGATGAATGTGGAGGTGTTTGAAAAATGGTTTGAAGGCATCATTCAACTTGAGGAACCTGGGACTGTCATCGTCATGGACAATGCCCCATACCATAGTCGACATTTAGAAACAATCATGGAAAAAAGCAGTAATTCAAGAATGGTTAATTAAGAACATCCAATATAACAAAGATGGTTTAAAGGCAGAACTACTTCAGCTAATATAATTACATACAGACAAATATAAAAAATTCGCAGTGGATGAAATGGCGTGGAATTACAGTTTTAAGGTTACCACCATACTATACTGCGAATTACCCAATAGAATTAATCTGGGCGCAAGTAAAAGGATATGTGGTACGAGAAAACATAACATTTAAATTAGTGGACGTGCAACATCACCTACAAGAAGCTATTGGAACTGTTTCTGCAGAAGACTGGAAGAAATGCATGCAGCATGTTTTAAAAGAAGAGCAAAGAATGTGGGACGTAGACAACCGTATTGAACCAATCATAATTCACCTTGATGATAGCGGTAGCAACAGTGACGAATCTGAGGTTGAAGATTAGACGAAAAACTAAAAAAATACCATGAATTAGTTTTAAAAAATAATTGTACTAAGAATTTTTCTTTCATCCTTAACCCTCTCAAAAATTAATAAGCACGCCCCCGATTTGCTGTCAACTGGGCCTACTTCTACTCTCAATCATTATTGGTTTTGTTTTAGTATACGCATATGACTCCCTGATTACTTTTATTTTAAAGGTTATTTGCAATTTTTTAAATTATCTACGTTGAACTAAGTGTTTTCGGAGTGTATTTATGCATTAACTAAAATTAAAGAACTTTCCATATGATTACTAAAATATGAATGTATGTTTGATTGCCTACAATTAAATTTAATAATAAAACGAAGAAAAATGTGTACATTAAAAATCACGCTTAGTTACTGAATTTAATAAAATGTACACACTTAACGTACAAATTTACCTTCGTTTTATTATCTATCAAGTGTGTACTACAAACTCTGCAGTTTTTTATTGATTTATATTAATTAAATGTCAATTAAAGATCAATTATAAATGTACCTATATGAACATATTATGTTGAAAGAAATAAAACTGATTAAAATCAACATGGACGGTCGACTACAGTTAAAAACTTACCTTATAACAGATGAAGATTATTAAACCTAGCAACAGAATGCCAACTATAGCTGCGACAACATAGACCCAAAGAGGAATATATGAAGTATGAGAAAACAACAATAATGTAGTTGCTGTAGTTTCAATCCTGAACAAGAAACAAAATTATTTATTTATTTATACTTTGTACATTTTGGATGTAAAAACTTACCGAGTGCCATTGTTAAGAAAAGCTGATGAAATATATGCTAGGACATACTTATTCTCTGGTTGATTACGGAAAAACGTTTCTATAATAATAAATATTAAAATAATTTAAATAACGACACTACAAGGTTACTTTACCTAACAGTTTTGTACTGGTTTTCACTTTCAATATATACTTGGCAGTTTCTGTAGTTTTGTATAAATAATCTCCATCGCAAAATAATTCTATGCAACTAACTCCCTCTTCATAACAATCGAAGTAAGTGGTTCCAGTTGGTGAAGATTTTACCACCGAGTTTAAATCGTAACTTCTCTTTATGGCTTTTGTACCATTGGTTGGGTTACATGGTAGTTCCGTTCCTTTAATAATTCTCTAGGAAATATGACAAAAGTAAAAAACATGTTTTATATTACAAGCTGTTTTTGGGTCTACCTTTGCTTCTACAAATTGAAATAAATCCGTATTTTCGATTTGTTTTTGTGGTATTAACAAATTAACATCAGCTTTTACTGGAGAAGGTCCAAAGTTGCCTACAGTAAAAGTGTGAAGAAATACGACTTCGGTGTCTATCATAGAATCTAAATCATTGTTTTCGATATTGTCTGGGTTTGATTTACTGAAACATATAAAATTTATGTCTTACTCTAAATATATAATAATATTCTCAGAGTAATTTTAATAGTAATATTACTCTGAGATAATATTAGAGAGAGAAATATGCCTAATTGCCATTGAAAAATTACAAAATTGTTATGGACAAAACAATAAAATAAATATAATAAAAACTAATACAGTCATAAAGTGTAAATATAACGTAAGTTATAAAAATAATATAATAATCTATAAACAACTCAGTGAAAATTGTAAAAGACTGAAAATTTGAAATTTGTTATTTTATCATTAGAGAAAAATAGATGAAAATTGTATTTTAATGGAAACAGTTTGTAAAATATCGAACGTACTGTATTTTATGTTTATTTCGAAGATAACGTTATTGCTATTGCAACAAGGTTAATAGTAAATTTAAATTTAACATAAGTACCTACGCTATAAACATACACTCGTCGCATAATTTAAAAAATTGAATTATGGTGTAAAATAAAATATCACATTTTTCAGAATATTTTAATGAGTGGTATCCTTTAGAAGTACAAAAGCCCAAAATATTCACAGTTTAAATCGTCTTTTTGTTGAAAAACAAAAAAATGAATAAGTTTTGATAAATCCTATTTGTATTATTTACATTTTAAAATTTCTTGTGTGCAGTACGTTTGTTTAATTTTTTATTTGAAAGTGTCTAGAAACATTTTGAGTAAAAATGAGTAAACTAACCCCAGAACAAGCAGGTCATGGGAATCAACCAATCCAGCTTTTCTAGAGTCTTAAGAAGGTTTAGAGAAACTGCAAGTTATAATAGAAGACCAGTTCCAGGACGTCCCAGGTGTACTAATCCTGCAGATGACGTTATTTAAGAATTCAGACTTTGCGAACTCGTCATGGTACAGTCAGGCAACTGCAGAATGTTCTCTTTGGAGTCCGTAATGTTAAGCCGGGTCCACATCAATAAAAATTTGTGTTGTGCGTTGAATTTAAAATACAAGATAAATATTTGCGGCGCAAAGTTTAATCTGGTTAAATATTGTACCACATAAAATTTATTCTTGTGTGTTGTGTGGATGAATTCCCTTCGCCGTTCACACATTCATTCTCGCGCGTATTTACGTCGAAAAGTACTTTAAAAGTAAAGACACTAGTCCACACTAACACGACTGTGCGGCACAAATCTCTTTGAAGTCTATGAAAAACCGACAGGCGAACGTGTCCTGTTCGTTGTTCGTCAGAAAATAATTTTCGCATATTTGCTTGCGGCGCACAGTCCAACAAAAATTCGGCGTACACGAAAATATTTTTGTTAAATACAACTCACAATACAAATTTTTATTGACGTGGACCCGACTTTAGAATATCTGTCAATACGGTAAGAAACAGATTAAGGAATTTTGGAATCAGACACAAAATGTTTGCTACTGCTCCATTGTTAACCAGAGCACACCGTGTAGCACGTTTAAGGTTCGCAAGAGAACATGTTAATTGGGATATTAACGATTGGACTAATATTCTTTTTACGGATCCGAAAGGGAACAATTATTTGAGCCGGCAACTTCGTATACATTTAAAATGGCCGCTTATACGCCTCATGGGGTAGGGCTTAAATACACCATTAGGTACCAAACAACCAATTAAGCAGCCTTACTTACCCTTCGATGTAGGGTGAATTCAGCATGGTAACAAGTACCGTTAAAATTTTTTCATTATCTATTAGATTTTCACCTAGACAAGTAACCTTAAATTTTATGTTAATAATTTCAGTATTTGGTCGTACGGATGAGACGTCAAACATGACCTAAAAAATCAGAAAATACTAACTCTTGCTAAGAAATTTTTTAAAAGTAGGTAGTTTTAATACCCAATAGTTTGAATTTATGCACTGCTAGATCGTAGGGTTTATGAACAAGTTTCAATAATAACATTACGAAAGAATCGACAGCTATTGTTTTCATTCAATGTTTGCTTTTATAATGCTAATATTCTTGGTGTTTATATTTATGTAATAATATTTATAATATATTATCTTTTTTAACGTAATATCGTAATAACGTCTTATAAATCGAAGAACACTGTCTGCGAAAAAGAGTCACATATATAGTTTACTAAATCGGTAATCCATCGCCATCTATCATTCAGGTTCAGAAGCTATGCATTTGTTACAGTCACCGATAATAAACCTTTCGTTGTGACTAAAGCTGGATTCATGCAAACAAAAATTAAAACTAAGAACTTAGTTTTAATTTTCGCTTAAAAATGGAGCTAGTAATTTAATTTAAATTTTACCGAATAATAAATATAGATACCTCCTTCTTATAAGATTTCTCAAACTTTGAAGCAAACGGGCAAGAATAAGTAGAATTATTATTAGTGCATCGTCTTTCATCTGCCAATTTAATCTCCTCCGGTAATTCCACTAAAAACTTACATTGATAACCAGGATCTCCCGTATTTTCTGCCGATATTTCCACCGGCAATTTTTTGGTTAATCCAATAATAACTGTCCTATTAAAATATAAATAATGAATTTATTGCACTAATCCTTATTTTTTGGAAAACCATCTCTCTAAGAATAATAAAAAACTCTTCGTTTTAACGCTGTTTCTTCGTTTTAACTTTCGTTTTAATGCTGTTTCGCTAGAATTAGCATCGTCAGAATGATATATTTAAGTTACATTTTGTTTGTTTGTAGCTAGGTACCTCATGTTGATTAGTTAGTATTAGGGATAGACCAAGTATGGAAGTAATAATACATAACAATATTAAAACTTGGATGTTATTAACCCTAAGGTATTATCCCTCTAAGATCAATATAACTGCGCAATAATATAGAAAAACCAGGGAAAAACTATATCATGCTGATCTTTACAATAACATAATATATTTGTGTTATAATTATGTCTCATCTATGTATAAAATCAAATCAATCAAAGTAAACAGTTTAATAGTGGAGAACTACCAAAATTTATTTATTCATTAACTACTTTAAATTGTTGATCTGTTAGATGTCTTTTTATTTCAAGTTCTTCTTTCTTCAAGGAAATCTAAATTTTGTTTTTTATCACAAGTGTGTAGATATTTGGATGTCATTGTTGTGTAAAAGTGAGGTTGGATGTTCAAGTAGGTGTTTTGTATAATTTGACTTATCTGGTTGTTTTAATCTATATGCTCTTAAGTTTTCATTGAACCTTACTTCAAAATGTCTTTGTTTTTGACCTACATATTATACAGCATTGCATTTTGGATAATTAATTTTGTAAACACCAGATTTTTTTTAAATTTGGGTAATTTGGTTTTTACATTTAACAATTTTGTACCAACATTATTTTGAGTTTTAAATGATATTAATGCTGATATTTTATTGGAAATATTTCCACAATATGTAATATTTTTATAAATTTTAATTTCTTTAGCTTGTTTAGGAAATATTAGTTGCAGTGAAACTTTCTTATTAATTAATTTATTTATCAAATGAATTGGATAGCCATTAGATGTAGCTATTTGATTTATAATCTCATTTTCTTTATTCAAATTATATTTGTCCATTGGAATTGAAAATTCTCTATGTATCATAGACTTATAAACTGCTAATTTATGTTTTATAGAATGATTTGAATTATATGGTATGGTTATATCTGTTTTTTTAATTAAATGTGGAAGTTGCATTAAAACATAGAGTTTTTTATAATTCTTATATAAATAATGGTTACAGTTGATATTAAATATAAAAATATAACTTACTTATTTGTAAAAACGTCTATTGTAATTTTAGTATGACAAATATTATCATTTCCACACCCATGGGAATAAGGAATAGTTTTCTCCAATAATTTAGCACCTTCACCGTAAATATTACCAAGAACTTGTGTCTCTAATGAAAATATAAAAGGATTTATATCCGTTTGCTGAAACAAAAAGAATTGAAATATTTATTCAGTTGTTTCGGAATTTATTTTACCTCTAAAGAAACGACTTTTTGTTTACACAAATTCACACCAGGTAACGCTGTAAAATTCTCGATGTGAACTTTCGGCCCCTGAACTCTATAATCCATGTTCAGTTTCAATTGAAAATCGGCTGATTTAATCGTGTTACTTCTACTTCTCGGTTGGAAAGAAACGCAAAATTTGATTGCAATCTGAGTGTCATTCGAAGATATGGAAGTAACATTGGGTTCTAAAATAGTATAAAAATCTATTACAGACTTAGTCGGTATGACAAAAACGTGACCACTCTGATAGGCCCCTACTGCAATATCTGTAACATAAAATGTTTCTTTTATATTCATATAAAATAAAAAATAGCCGTAATACAGACCATTGTGGCCATTGCCGTCAATGTCATTGCCTCTGGATAACCCCATTCCAAATCCTCTTATCGATTCACTGATTCCTGGAAATGCCGAAGGAACTATTCTTTGACTATAAGTGGTCTTTATGCCATCACTTCCACCCATAAATATATAAACGGCACCAACTCCGTCGTCTTCGAAAGGAGCCGCTATGGCCACATCTAAAATAATTTCAAACGGTAAAAATCACCATCCGCATAAGTACTAAAAGTACTAAAAAATGGAAAATCTCCAGGACCTGGCTGCACAAATGTACAACTCAAGAATGGAACCGATAAACTATATGAAAATCTGACGCATGTATTTACTTGATGTAT
Source organism: Ophraella communa (assembly GCA_035357415.1). Lineage (NCBI taxonomy): Eukaryota > Metazoa > Arthropoda > Insecta > Coleoptera > Chrysomelidae > Ophraella > Ophraella communa. Next base: position 9,090,385 of record CM068989.1, on the reverse strand, counting down.
TAATGAAACATTCTGAAGAATGGAAAAAAACTTATATAGTATCAATTTACAAGAAAGAAAATAAGTGCCACTGCAACAACTATAGAAGACTTTCGTTGACTAGCACAATCAGTGGAGTATACGGACGAATTGTAAGAAATAAGGAGTACCACAGCTATGAAGACGAAGAACAGAGCATATTCATTGTTCTGACAATGGTTTTAGTCTAAAACAAGTTTAACAAGAAACACATCTAATATTTATCGATCTGCGGAAGGACTACGACTCCGTCCCGATTATCAAACTTTGGGAAGTATTGCAACAAAGTACAATTAATCACACACTCATTAAGGCAATTAAAAATTTGTATCAAAACATGAAATCGTCAGTTAAAATCGGTAACACAACCTCAGAAGAATTTTATATCAATAAGGGACTAAGACAATGATGTTGCTTGGCTCTCACACCTTTCAAAATCTATGTTGCAATACAAGACCCGAAAACTAAAAGAAGAATACGCGAAATGGGGAATGGAGGTGAATATGGAGAAGATGCAATATATGTGTGTAGGAGAAGAGTCTTCTGACATTATACTGGACAACAACGAAATAATAAAAAGGAAGGGATAGACGACGAAGATACCCAGGATAAAAACAACTATGGAGTCCATAAATAAATAAGACTATAAAACTGTGAATATAAAAAACAATTATTAGAGGCACATTAACATACGGGGCAGAGGCGTGAACACTGAAGGAAAATATGAGAAGAAAACTAATGTATGCCTTACGTAGATCGACAAGAACATCAAGACGGGAGAGGGTGAGAAATAACATCATTAAAGAAACAATGGGAATACAAGAAACAATTTCAGAATACCTACATATAGAAAAGAAACAACTTAGAAGAGAGAGAATAATTAAGTCCTTTAGCTTTCTCTATCTATATCCCCGATTTAGAAGATCAGTAAAAAAACATTTTTAAAGGGATAAGTATTGATGGCAAATATGATGTTTTGGCGCTGCATTATGCTGATGATATTGTTATTCTTGGTAATGTACATATCGACATTCTAAAATTAATAGTTGATCTTCTCGAATTAAATTGTATAATTGAAAAATTTTATAATTTCTCTTTGAAGTCATTGAACGTGTTCAGCTGAACACGTTGACTTTGTCAACTAAAACACCAGCTTCATAGTGCAGTTATAAACAGGATCTTGTCACTTATCATTTAATATTTAAAAAAATATAACGTCTTGGATTAATAAAATAAAATTAATGGTATCTTCAAGACTTTCAAAACTGGGTTAACCAAGTGAGAGATTTGTTTAAATCTGCGAGCAGTGAGCATCTCTGTCAAACATTTATAAGCACCCACTCAAGGCAGTTGAATGGACAAATTCTAGACACATTCGAGCAGAGCCTTCAGGAATATGAATTGGATTTAAGATATCTCTAATTTATAAAATTCTAGTTCACGAATGTCATCAAAATAATTTGAGCCACAAATACAAAAATCAAGTGACGCCATATCTGGTGAACTTGCAGGCCAAGAAATTCGGCCCCCCCTACTGACTCATCCATTTGAAAACTGTGGATTTAGATAATTTTGGCAATTTAATCCAAAATGTGCTGGTACTGGAAAGAAACAATATTTCTTCGAATTTGAAGTGGAATATCTTCAAGCAACTCTGGCACAGTATATTCCAGGAAAATCCTATACATATGACCATTCAACCGTGCAGACAGCAACTATGGTCCAACAACATAATTATCAACAATCCCAGCCCAAATATTTAAAGAAAACTTCCACTGATATTGTAATCTGTGGACCGCGTGAGGATTCTCTTGGCTCCAAATGTGACTTGAAAAACATGCCTCGTCTGTTAATAATACATTCCTACAAGGCCGTAGCCAGAAAAACTTTTCGGGGGGGGTCACGGGTCAGATCAGGACCGAGGATTTTTATACCGTTATTCATGATAATTTTTAAAATTTGAATAAATTTGCCCATATAAAATATTATTGGATGATGATAAATCAGATCAATCAGTAGAAGAATGACATTGAATATCAAATATGCAACATTATTAATTTTTTTATGAAAGTGGGAAAAATCGTAAAAACATATAGAATAAAATAAAAAATAAAATAAATTTTTATTCAATATAATCCTGATACAGGAACTTATTGAAAGTCAAAGTTTATGATAAAATCTACTCTACCGCCCGTTCGGAACAAAATCACATGGTAAGAGAAGAAGGGCAAGAAACTCCTCCATTACAAAAGTCATGAATTAAGATTACGGAACCTGTGCAAAATTAGTTATCATCTATTTATAATAAATCAAACAGTTTATACAAACGGAAAAGTTTACAACACAAAATTTAATCTTCTGCTATGTTTTGAAGCAAAAATATTCACAACTTCGTCTGTCGAAATCAATGTACTCCTGTGAACTGACATCAACGCTAGTCCACAAAGTCGGTCTTGACCACAAGCGTTCCTCAAATGTGTTTTGAGTCTTCTAAGTGTTGAGAACGTACGTTCTGGCGTGCAGGTGATTACTGGTAGAGTAGAAAATATTTGTAGCAGCTTGAAGATGTTGGGATAAAACTCTTTGTTGCATTCTGATAGAGCTTCAATTGCATTTGATGGACGATCACATTCTGCCTGCTTTGCAGGCATTGCATAATAATTATTGTGCATTGCTTGTTGCAATGCACAATAATTATGTGAAATGTGTTGGATCCTCTGTTGTGTGTAATTTGACACACGTCAAAAAACTACGAAAATAGTTGTTTTTTTTAAATGTTGCTCTGATTCAATTTTTCAAATCTAGTAAGTAAATAACTAAAACCTTTCCTGTTGTAAAAACTGAGATTGTTTATAAAAATATCTAATTTTCCTTGATACCGAAACATTGTTAAAAAATATTTATTTAACTGCCCTTCATTATTTCTGAAAATTAGTATTAAGAACAGTTATTCTGTCTGCATTTTATATTTACCGTCCCTTGTAAAAACTGTTAGAGCTATCGATTTGAAGATAATAACTATCAAATTTATTTTCATTTACCCTTAAATTGATCCAGATCTATATCACCAAGTACAACTATATTCGTTCCAAATCTAGATCTCTTTTTCCCCTTGCCAACAAGTTTAACAGGTGTACCTAATGCCTAAAATATAACAACCGAATTTATAGATTATTACTGTCAACAGAAATAATTATCGATACTAACATTTTTATAAAAATATACGCATCCTTCATCGAAAGAGGCTCCTGCAGCAGTTGGAGCTCCAATAAACAAATCGTCTAAACCGTCATTGTTAACATCTTGAGCTAGAATAGCGGATCCAAAGTAAGCCCCTACTTCTTCTCCAGTAAAACGTCCAATTTCAGCGTTATTATGAAACAATTTCACCTTAAACAGTTTTTACCGTCACTAAAAAAATCAATAAATATGTTGCACTTCACTTACCTTTCCTAACAAATGGTCTGCTCTAGGTGCTCCAGCATACAACACTGACTTATTTCTTATGTAGCCATAACCAACTTTGTAGCCTACAGAATACAATTAATACAAACATCTCGAATTTTGATTAAATGAAATAATTTTCGGTTGACGATGCGTCAATTTATCAACTTGGATAGTCTATGCTTTCTGTAAGTATTATGTATACAGCGTGGCGCACCGAAGACGAAACAGAGGCATTTACTGGCAGATGATTCCTTTTTTGAAAAAACGCTCGGACCCGTCGATTATTGCATGGAAAGTAATGGTTTTCATTTTCAACATTTACTCGGCTGACAGGTCAGTTCATTCTTTATTTTTTAACAACTTTGCTTTGTATTTGAATTACTATTTGTTGTATACTTTATTTTTTTTAAATGAATGCCCTACTAAAAATCTACTAGCTCAATAAAATTTTGATTTATTTCGAGACCCGACTCTTTATCTTGGGTAGGATTCAAGTAAAACTCAATTTGACTACTCTATAAAACATCCAATTGTAATTACGGAATTAATTGATACAAGAATTTTATAAACTATTAATTTTTTTCAAAGATTTATTACATGCAATATTTTACCTAATAGGTACAATAGAAATACCTTAAGAAATATTGAATCAATGCTAATATTTGTCCTTGATTTAATTTTAAATAGTCACGCGCACACAAGTAAAATGTTTTTGATGAACGTACCTTAAATAACTGTCCTTTCCGTTGGTAACAATATCGATGCTGTTGGTCCCTGCTAGTTAGATGATTCGCAAAAACACCTGCTTTTTAATATGTCAGCTCGGCTTGATGTCCAACAACGATGAAACCAATCTTACCAGAATTCAGATTGATTTTGATGAATCGAACTATTTGGTAAGTACTTTGATTCTATTTAATTACTTTGATTATAATATTTTGGTTAAATAATGTAATTAAACTCAACTTTTGATTAAAAAATTGGGGTTGTGATACCAATTCTCACCGTACTTAAGATGTCGTGATCAACTTCAATCGTAAATATTAGAGCGAATAAGAGAACGAAAACCAAAATGCACGGCCTTTTATACCTTTCCCCTAATTATGACACTAATGACATTAAATTAGCAATCAATTGTTTCAATTTGCAAAATTTAACCTAAATTTACATAAAATGATAACAATTTTTAACATATTTGAATGTTTCTTTGATAATATATAGAAAAACTGTATTCTTACATTCATGAAAAAGCTATTTAAATTATTTTTTGATCAGTTTTTCCCTATAAAATTGATGTTTGAAATGTGTTAATTTTGGCATGTCCATCTCTTTGAACTTATGTAAATTTGAGCAAATAACATGAAATTGATATTAATTTGTGCATAAATCTCTTAAGATCTCTATTATACTTGTTGAAGTGAAATTTTCTGATATTTTCAAAGATTAAAAAAAACTTATAACTAATGTACAGTCGGCTTTAGAATAGCATATACATGTTAAATGTGAATTTCGTTTACCTACCGAAGTTATAAAAACGCCCTTCTTAAACAACATAGGAATGGCAATTTTTAAAACGCCTACATTAAATGGTTTTGGGAGATTAAGTTTATTTACAAGGGTCGGTCATGTCCCGAATAAATAGGTTTTTTTCGCATTTTTGCACTGATATAATAAAAAAAAGGGATTTTAATCCCAAACAAACATTTATTATCGAGGGTTCCAAACTAAGTGAAGATGTGGGCGTGGACAACTGTTTAACTGATTTAAAATTTATTATTATTTAAACCGTGATTGGTTATACACAATAAATAGGCCGTCTATTCAATATAAGCGATTTGAGTTTGAAAATGTAGGGCTACACTGTCTATCACTGTAACATTTATAGTTAATACACTGATTTCACATTTATTAACACAGTTTTTATATTTTTAGGTATTTCTCATATTATTAGGTTTTGTCTGAATACATATCTGTTATCGAAGCACTACAAAATGTTTACATGCACAATGTAAGTACCTCTACCTTATAACTTTAAAAATTTAAATACCTAAATTACATAATTGTTTATTAAAAATATGAATTAAATTAATAGTTTTAATTATATTCTTTTGGTTTTAGATTCTGACTTTAATTTCCAGAGAAAGCTATATGAATTGGGACTTGCTTGATTGTTATGAAATAGTATTACAGAATTCTATCCAAGATAAAGTCGTTAAATAAATTCTTCCTCTATTTGAATGTTTAACATTTAAGAATACTATACCGAATATTTTAAATGATATAAAGAAAAGTGGATGATATATTCATGAGAATTATTCTAATATCCTTTTATATTTTCATACTGAGGTAAGTTTTACATTTTATTTATACCTTTTTGGCATTTATCTTTAATATAATTTCAGCTACTAGGAAGTGATGGTCGCTACGCGCGGAACCATAGAAGTTTTGTTGCAAAAATTAGGTATTTGTAAGTAGGTACTGTCTGTTTATTGCCAGGAAACATATTTTCTGTTTGGAATAGCATATAACTAACGATAACTCACCCAAATAATCATCAGCTTCTAACTCAATAGGTTTAGTTTTAGCTGGTACAATCGAATCATACCTTAAGGCTGTAGGTTTTTGAACAATGATGGCACCTATTAAAAAAATTTAGTAATTGTTTTCATTATTATCAATAAAAATTATTAGTACGCACCGTTCCAATTTTTCACACCAGTTGCTCCCATTATTAATGTCGAATCATCCTAAAACAGAAAGGAACGAATAATTCTTTAATTAGAATTTAAAAATTAAACTCACTTTTCTATAACTGATATCAATTCCAGCTTGCCCGAATGCATAATCGTAATAATATTCTTGGTTACCCGCTGTTCCAACGGGATCTAAAAACGTTTCGTATGAAGTGTTAAGAATTTTAGAGGTAATGGATGTTGAGATGAGCTTTGGACGAAAGCGTCGCAAAAGACTAGTTTACGTTAACCCTAAAATTTCATTCTTTGACTGTATCTCGTGCAGATCAGATCTCCAAATATTTTAGTAGTGCAGTAAATTTAGTTTCTTTTTTAGTCAATTATAGTTTGTAGTTAGTAATTATATTAATTATATATATGTTTTAATCGTTTAGTTAGTGTAGTAAAGACAATCATTTGGGGAAATATTCTGTTTAGTGAGTTAATGTCCTTTATAGTAAGGTATATGTTTTATAATAATTTTGTTTTTAGTTGACATTGCTTTTATAAATTTCCTAATTTTATTAAATTATGTGTTTAATACGTGTATTATTAAAAGTAGGTAAAATAAATTATGTATTTGTTTGTAATTATTGTGTCACAGCAGGACACATGCAGGCATCTTAGCTTATTAGTAGTTTACATCCTTCCAGGTAAAGTGTACTTTATTATTCTGATTTTGAGAAATTGTCAATAACATAATCTTCTCTTCAGTATAAGTCTTAGTTGATTGCCTTCCAGGGGTTGTTCTTCTAAACAGTTGTTGCAGTCTCGATGGTTAGAGGGTTCTTTTTGGTTAGGGCAGGAAAAGCAGTTTTGGCCAAATGAAGTCTATGTTATTGACGAATCAACAGTTACCTACTGAAGAAAAGATCAATCGTTTTACTACTTCCTGTATAAATCTTCAACGCGACTTTTCTTGGTACTATAGATATTTTTCGAAGTATCAACAAATTATAAATTTAATAGGTTGGATTTATAGGTTTATTAATAATTGTCGTCGTAAAGAAAAGATTACAGTTGGATTTCTTAGATGAAACAAAAAATGCTGAGATTGTGGTATTAAAGTTAATTCAACAAGAAGCTTTTACTGGTGTTGATGATAAAAGTCTTTCTCCATTAATTCCTTTTAAAGACAAAGATGGAATACTTCGTCTTAAAACTAAAATTTCTGACCTTTATTTATTAAGAGTATGGACAAAGTTTGGATATGTATTTTTACTTGTGCCGTTTATAGAGCGGTGCATCTGGAATTGGTTTTAAATTTATCTACGGACGGTTTTTTGCAGGCTTTTATAAAATTTGTTAGCTGGAGAGGACCACCTAGTGTTGTATATAGTGACAATGGAACGGATTTTGCAGGAACCGAAAATGCTTTTAAACGAATTGATTTTAATAAAATTTTAGAATATAGTACTATAAAAAGAATTAGGTGGTTATTTTCACCGCCAACTGCAGCCTGGTGGGGCGGTTGGTGGGAACGCTTAATTCGATTGTTAAAACAACTTATACGCAGAACTCGGGGTACTACTTCGTTGTCGTATGATGAACTTTGCACAATTTTATATGAATAACAAATTTTAAACAAACATCTAAAATATCGAGTTAAGTTGAAAACGGATTTTAAAATAAGATTCCGTAGAGAATATTTGGGTAAATTGGTTCTCAAAAACAAAAGATGTCTTCCCAAAGATATTAATATTGGAGATGTTGTACTGATTAGCAATGAAGGCATTAAACGAGTGGATTGGCCTTTAGCAAGGGTTACTGAAATTTTTGCTGGAAAAGATGGCAATATTATAGTTGCTCGTTTAAAAACATCTTCAGGTTTTGTGACCAGACCTATTAAAAATTGTATCTATTAGAAGTCCATTCGGATGTAGAAATAAATGATTTTAGAAAAGACTAAGAGCAGAGAAGAATTAGAAAAGATAATGTAGAAGAAAATGATGAAAGAACAAAAGACAAGAATTTTGAACACACTTCTAAGGCTTAATTTAATTATGGTAGGCCTATTAAAGGCCTACCTGAAACCTGAAAGGTTTCAACCCTTAAATTGAGTCTTTGTACAAATCTTATATTATATTTAGCAATCAAATTATTTTTAACATGATTTTGACTGGACTATAAATATACTATGGCTTTGACCGATGTTTTTAGTTTTCACTTTATGAATTTAGTGCGTTGTTGCCTTGCATTACCGCGCAGCTATTTTCAAGGCCATAGCTCATCTCAAAATCTATTACCTCTAACATACATGATATAGATAGTTTGAAATTGTCAACTTATATTTACTAAATATAAAGGATGTTTGTAAAAGAATAAAACTTACATGCTTCTTTTAACGGATTTATCTCAATACTTTTGGTTGCTGGAAACGAATTACGGAAATACAAACAGGATCCTTTTAAATAATAATTGAGATTTCTACCTCCACCAGCTTGAATTACTTTTCTTGGAGCACAAGCCTTAAAGAAATATTTTATAAATATAAATTGTAGGTTTAGTGTTAGATTCGCTAATAGCGGTTTTCAAACTGAATGCCTCTACATTTTATTTCAAACAAATAAATAAATATCAATTAGAGAAATAACTTAATCGCCATTTCCAATGTGGAACCCAATAGACCTTTCTCTTTATTTAATACTCATGCGCAAATATTTTTGAATTTTCCCCTTCCACTGCTAAAATATGACTACTTCTTGCGATGGAACACCCAGGCTACCCAGGAATATCACTACTTAAATGAAAAAAAACCCTTGTAGCTATCAAAAGCTAGCTTTTGTTTGCCGAATAGACCCGGCAGCTTAGGCCATAAACCACAAAGAAGAAGTTCCAATTTTTATTGTTTTATCATTATTAGTGCGTTTATCAATAAAAATACTGCGATTGTCCAAAAAGAATACAGACCCACACAAACAAAATAAACAATGAACTAACCTCTTATGGTCTTATGCATAATAATATGAATAAATTATATACGGATTGATAGGCTTGCCAACACAATTTTATAAGGGTCATGAACATTTAGGAGGAACTACGAGAGTGGGAGTTAGTTCGCGCATGAGTATTAAATTTGGACCTGCGCCTCCTTACCAACTTAACACACCCGCTGGGGGCGTTCCCCACAGTTTAGAAACCGCTGACTAATGTTATATATCTACCAATATTAAAAACGGCAATATCAATAACATTGCTGAATATTTTTTCTGTGAAAAAATTATTCATTTTGATTGGAATGAATTCAGCCTATTCAGTCAATATCAAAAGTCGTTTTTGCTAAAATACTAATATATGTTTACTTACTACAAAGGATTTGTCAACTTCATCTTCACCGTCAATCACTGAACCCAAGAAATTTCCATTGGGCGAACCTTTATTTCCTGAAAAGTTTTTAAACAATTTTTAAGTGTAATTTTTACTAAATCTTTGCATTCAAGATGTTTGATTGAGGTACCTACCTATCATTGGTTTGGGGAAAATCTAAAAAGTATATAAAATTACCCAGACTAATACGATAAAACAATAGGGAAGATGCAACTTTATTGACTTTTGTTGAGGTAGTAAAGTTGTTCATAATTAACCAAGATAGAAAAATACAATACTTAATCCCAGTCTTAGAATATAAAAACTAAGGAAGGAGCCTATCCCAAGTTGGTAGTTTACGACGGAAATTACGTCACAGCGGCCATTTGCAAATACCATGGATGTGCGCCATATAAAGCAAACGAGGAATAATACTAAATAGCGCCAACTGGTGCAAATAGCGTGCTCCCCGAACACACCCCTTATATGATTCATCATTATTGTTATTGACGGTTTTTTTGGCATTTGAGACAGAACTGTTTTAGGGTTTAATCAACTAGAATTCAGAGACGTACACATATGCAATTTATTTACGTAAGTGATTTACTGAATATGCACAGCTATGTAATATTTATATATGTATTTAATAAAGGTGTATATAGAAATATGGTTTACAAAATGTATTACGTTTTAAAACTTTCTTACATAAGTACTGCAAAAAAATGTGTAAAGGGTTTTTGAATTTAGTTATTTATTGTCTACTTATTTCATATCTGTATTTTTGGTTATAAATGCTAAAAAATGGATAGTGATACACTTCTAGATATTGCTGAGGCTGCAAGAAATATAATATATGTTGTCATTGTAAAGTCATGTGAAACGGTAGTGACTGCTGACCTAAATTTTGTATTTACCATATAAATGAATCATATAAATTAACACAGTTATTTTCCTATTTCCTATTTCCGGTTGCCCTAAGGACGCGTTCGGTGCTATGATACTTTCCGCTCGAGAAAGGAACAATATTTTTCCTTTTCCAGAACTGCTTTTTATTTAAAACTTTTCACATTTTTACATTGGTTAAAAAACTTAACATACTATTACATTTGGCGTATTAATACTTTTTTCTCCCCAGAAAGAAAAGTACGACTTTGCTCACTACAATGAGATCAGGAAATATACACCTACTTGGAATAGAAGTAGGTGGAAAAATATATTTATTTTATATGAATTTAAAACTTATGAAACTTATTTTCACATATTTGATTGAAAAGATGAACAACAAGTAAAGTTCTTGTTAAGGGGTGTATTAAATTATAGCTAAAACATCATAGTGTGCAAAAGAGAACTTGTTATATCTTGATGCTCTCTCGTTTATGCCATTAGTTTTATATTACAATTAATTTTATTTATTTTTACAATAAATACACTAGAATGTAATAATAAAATCATAATAGACACTTACCAAAGTAACTGCTATACTTGGTACATGTCATGTTGGTTAAAATTTCGCAAGAAAATATTCTACCTCCAGTTTGATCGCTTTGTTTCGGAGCTCCTACAATTACGCTAAAATCATGAAAACTTTTTAACAAATTAAAGAAATAAAATTAACATTAAACATTAACGGTGTAAAAAATCAAGACATTCCATTGTACTAAAGTGTTTTTTAATTCCTCAGGTAACTGGAGGAAGAGGATTAATGGAAGATAAGATGGTGGGATTACTCGTGAAGGGACGAAGTAAACGATGGAAGTTGGGGTAACGGCAAAGGGTATGAAAACTCGCATGCTTGGCGAAATATCTTGGTCAGTGGTTGGATAGCCAACTATCCTTCAAGTACCACATGTTGAAGGCAAAAGTACGGGCAGCATAGCTGGGGAGATTGATGTGGAATGTGAAATGACCAGGGAGAATGGAAAAGGAGAGTTATTGGTAGGACGATTGATCAGAGTATGCTGTACGGAGCGGAAGTGTGGGGTGAAAGAACTGCACCACTGAAAGTGCAGAGAACGATTTTGTTGAGCGTGTTGCAGTGGGTGCAATGGCAGCAACTGTGCTGTCAAAGTCTTATCCAATGGTGGGTGGAAGGGAGCAACGAGAAAGGAAGTTCAGGATTTTATGGAGGAAGCAATGGAGAAGATGTTGGGATAAGCGTGAGTGGATGGACAGGAAGTTTGGGTAGGTCAACTACTTTTTGATCCAGGTGCTCATTGGACATGGGTCAACACTGGACATGGTATCTACAAAAGATTTGAAAGAAACAGACTGGAATGTGCGAGAGGTGTGAGGTGTTGTAAGAACGAGGAAGTGTAGAAGAAGTTGAAGAGGAAACTCGGAGAGGCATCCTCTCCAGGTTGGAACCAATACTGTTTGGATTCTGGATAAGGACCCATTCGAACATGAGTTTTCCATATCAGCCCGAAAAAAGTGAATATTACTGTCGCTCCGCTTGAGTGACAAACTTCACACTAAGGATTAAAAGATGTATTATTTTATTTATTTTATTTATAATGTATTATTAAGAGATTTCAGTTTTTTCATTTTGTATTGTTATTGTCTAATATAAGAGCTTATTGTTTCCTTATTATTAGAGTATACCTATATTTTTAATGTCATCCTCTTATTCCCCTAATTTTGGTAAACAAAAACTAACTGTAGTTCATCTGTTTGGAGTTGGCATCACAGTGAATTCATTATAAATGCAAATCCCTCAAAGCCCAAGCGAGGGTGGTTCATGAAAAATAGGTAACCAAAAGTAGTATACATTTCTATTGAAACATAGTCATAGTTGTTATTTTTCAAAGAGTCCACCCTGTAATTATGGATTAACTAACCCAAACACAATAGAAACCATAGATAATATTGTCACAACAGGTAGCTGAATAGATCCCATGACCGTAGAGCCGAAGTTTTTTTAAAACATAATTCAAATTAAAATAAAAATTAAAACTAAAATAAAAATATGCTACATATTAAAAAGTAAGAATTAAATATAAATTAATGCAAAAAGCACTTACTCATTTAATTGTCGGCTTCCATTTCGTCGTATTCATCCGACGATGAGTCAGATTCTTTGCCTGGTCCGATAGGAATTACAATGGGTTCGAACAGTAGTTCTTCAATATTGATATCAACACTCCACAATCGTTCTTCTTCCTTCTTCACATGGTTTATGGCATTGGTCCAATTTTTCCGTGTTACGTTTCCAAAAGAATTTATCAAAAGTTATCTAACGTCATTCAATTTTAAAGGTTGTATTGTTTCTTGCCACATCACCTTTTACCTGTGCCCATATTAATTCTATAGGGTTTAATTGACAGTGATAAGGTGAAAGTCAACCATGTTTCATCTAAATATAAGATATCTCTTCCCTCGCTCCGAAACTTTTTAATACTTCTTAAGTATTATGTTCTCCAGCAAATAATTTCTTCTTTCTCATTCAAAAATGTTCGTTTTTTATGCGACTCATACTTAAAACCAATTTCTTTTTGGAGCTTCCATAGCATCATCATGAACATTTAAAACAATAGTTTTTTCTCTTTGAGAAAACGCACTTTGCTTTAAATGAGCCACTTGTACTGGAACGAAACTCGAATTTTACGCCATTTTCACTACCGAAAATGTTCTTGGAGTAAAATAATAAAAATACAGATCACAATATAACCAACACCACCAACACTAACTAGTTCCTATATTCTTATGTATTACCTGTTTTTGCAATTATACACATAGCGTTACCTTAATCCTTTAACACCCCTAACGACCACAATTATTCTCGTTAAAATCGAAAAACAAAATATTCTAAATATTGTATTATGACTACTTCTCCCTTACCTAAGGAAATTAAAATATGATGATTAAAAGAAATTTCTTAATACCGATATAAATAAGTATGTGCGCCACTGATTTAGGGTCTTGTTTGCAACATTTTACGATTTAATGACTTTTTTTGCTGTCAATTCCAAACAAATGAACTATAAATATATTTTATTTTGTTTATTTGTTTGGGAATACTCCAAAAAGCTCATACAGAAAATAACTAAAAATATATTTCATTTCTTTTCGATAATTTTTAAAATGGTAATGGTTATTTTAGTAAAGATAAAAATGTCAAAAACAAATGTTAAGAAAAAAATTGAGTTCGGGAATTGAACAGAAATACTTACATTGGGGTAGGACCTTTTTTTAAAAGCAGCGAATACCCAAAATATGACTTATTCGCCCGATCTTCTTCATTTACTTTAATATTCATCACATTACGCACATCGAAATTAATGGCCGTCACACAAGACACACTGACATATAATATTAATAAATAAATGTAAAAGTAATCACAGGTCATGGTTGAAAAAATAACACTGAGCCGAAATAATTTTGGTGTCTGTCTATCTTTCATTGTGTAGCTAATTTTAAACAAGAGGAAACCGATAAGAAAATCATATTTATGTAATGTTTAAAGCAGGAAAACCCATTCTTTGTGTACTCAGTTCATCATTCCGACAGAGGCGTACACAAAAAGAGTTTATTGACACTTTAAATTTATGATTTAAAACATTTTTTTTAACAATTTGATTTTATTTACTTTGTTTCGGTTAGGGAATCTTTTATTATAATTTTTTATGTACCATGAACTTAAAATTCTTGATTTTATTCATTTATTATTATATCTCCGTCACTGGTTTAATTCGTGACTAAAGTTAATGCTCTTATTCATACACATGTTATCAGATAATATATTCGAATGATTGAAAGGTTTAGTCATATATTAAGGGAAATCGAATATACGTATTTTCTTATCAATATAACACGCACTTAAGTCCAAAAGTGAGGATACCCGAACGAAAATCAAACATATTTTGGGTGGACAAAAGTTTTTCTAATATACACTCCAAAATATTTAATAAATGTATTTTATCTTAAATAATGGATTTACATAGTTCTAGTTTTTTTAGAATAAAGAAATGTTCCTGAATCTAATTTCTTTTAATCTATTTTATTTAATTTTAAAATATTTTAATATTTATATTTTAAATATACTAGTTCATGGACTTAGACCACTGGCAGCGCTCTAAATATATTTATAATCTGCAGTTATAAGTTCACTTTTTACTAAAATAACAATTTTTATTTTTATTTCATTGCCACACTAGAAATTACCCTCTTAAAAAAAATAACCAAGCATCTCCTAAAACTCCCTCTAGAGTCTAGTGTTCTAACAAATGCAGAACTATTATTTGACTCTAACAGAAAGGAGCAGCAGATAGCAGTTTTCTATATATTTAGCGAAAACAGATTTCCATTTTGTAATACTCGTTACTAGATGGCGGTGTGAGTATTAAACCAATCATAAATGTTAATCATTTGATAGTACAGATGTCACTGTCTGTAGGAAACGATGAAATTTAGTAAATAAAAATTAAAAAATACTTAGTTTTTTGTATACTTGCGATATCATTGTTAATTACCTTGTAAACAATTATGGTGATTAACAATTATCAAATCAAGAATAATCACGATATCCTAATATTTTCGTTTTCAATATAAATGTTTTTGTTAGATAAATGATAAATAATATAGAATTACTAGAAAAATTAGGATTAGATTATGGAAATAAACCGGGAAATGCGCAATTTTGTGTGGAATTGAGGAATTTGGGAATAACTGTAGTTGTAGCTGTTGAAATTATGAAAGTTTCTATAATAATAACTGAATATTCGGACTTGTGTATTTAAATAGTAATTTTTCATCTAAAAATACTAAAACTACAATATTGCACCAAACTGTTTGTTCTAAGCACCAAACAGATTCAATATTTTAAAATCTCAACAATTTTTTTTTTGGAAATTGAAAAAAGTAGCGGAATTTGAAATTAAAACGTCATTTTGGAAATTGAATTATTCTATAATTGAATTTTAGGGTCCCTAAAATTGAAGATTCTTACATTTCAACATGCAATGGTATGAAAACTAATGGAAAAATATAAGAATGTTACATTAAATGGTATTTGAAAAATTTATATCCCCAGACCTGTGGAATAAAATCTCATTTTTTTTGGGATTAACAAACTTTGAATTGTACCAAAATTTTACTCTATTTTTCAATATTGTTTACTAAGGTAAAATCTGAATACCAGCCATAAAATATTGCTCTTAATAGAACGTACTTGATTATTAAAAAAAGAAATTATTACAGCAGCTCAGTTTTTGGACATCATTTTCTTTTTAAGTTGTATAAAACCATAAGACGATGATTCTCTTCCTTTGATTTTAGTTTTTGTATATTGTAGTTGTATCGCAAGGAGTAAATACACTTTCCGACGAGTTATGTACACGATTTTTCCCACGATATCAATATTTTTTATAATTTTTTATTTTTTTAACTTTATTTAAAAAAATTATTTAAATTGTTATTGTTTTTTACTTTTGAAATATAATAAATTAAAATCAAATAAGCACCTTTCATCCATCAGAATTATTTACTAGCTAAATGATATTTTATTTTTTTTTGCTCCATGAAAATTATAAGTAAAATGGTTATTGGAACAATTGGGGAAATTAATTGGAACTTGGGAAACGTTATGTGTTAGTAAGTATTTTGAACACTTTTATTTGCCTTTAACTCCTGTATAATTCTCCATTTTTTGTTGTTTCTGTTGCTGTTGAAGAATTGTAATACCATGGAACTAAAACTATACCTATATACTGTATACTTGGTTGCATAGATATAGCAACTCAGACAATTTTTTTAAAAAAGTATTAATTTGACATTTTTTTTACCAAAGTATAATATTTTTTGATCAAATTGAACAAATTAAAGTGATTTATTCACAAAAATTAATGGTTTCTTATTCATCAATCTTGTTTAAATCATTACGTTACGCGCGTTTTAAAAAAACACACACGTGTGTAATATTGCTTATTCTTTTCTTATTTTTCCGAACGTTCTTAATGTAATTGGAAGTTTTGTTCAAGTTTATTTTTTTTAATGTTCTTAGGTATAATTTAATATTTTTAAAACATATTTCTTATTGTTGTATCATTAAATGCATAAAAAAGATATAACAAATGTTTTTTTTAACATTTTATCGATAACTTTTTAGTAAAAAGGCCAAACAAACTTTTCTCTGCATTGAAATGACTATAGCACTATTATTACACAACTTATTGTCGACCTAAAATTACTTTGTGAACACAACAATGAAATCCGACAATGAAATATGATCCTGGTAACGTTCTACAAGTGTAATAGACAATTCGGTGTTTGGGTGAATGAAAAATGACATTATACGATTCATGATGTTTCTTTATACTGTCACCAGTTTGAAAAAAAAGTTATATTTCACCCCAATATCAACGACTCAATTATTCGACAAATATTCTTTTACCTGGGCGATAAATGGATAAGTTGTGTTGACAAAATGTGTTATTGTTAGATGAAAATTATTGGGTAAATGGGTAAAGTACATTTTTTATACAAATTTTGTTTTATTGAGGATACAAAATTTGTATTGGAACCAATCAGCTGCGGTTAGATGTGACGACGAAGTTACAAAGGCACAAAACATCCTTAGAGGCGTAAGACAAGGATGTGTCCTCTCTACCCTTCTATCCAAAGGCTCTTGTACATAATAGGCTTATGGGAATCAAGATCAACATAAAATAGACAAAGTTTCTAATAATCCCCGTAAGCCAGGTGTGTTCAATAATGCAAAACTATCATACAATAATGAGGATATAGGAGTAGAAAAAATTAACCATCTGGGAACTTGGCTACGTTAAGACTGGTCTTCAAACAAAAAGAAATCAAGTGCCAGATAGAATAAAAAACCAGGAATCATTTATGAAATTCAAAAACGTCTTTACGAACTCGAACTGTGACCTTAACCTCAAAATAAGATTCACAAAATGTCCTTGCTATTGTGCAGCATAGAAGGCTGTTAATACCATGAGTGGGCTGGAAGCAGTTGAGATGTGGATCTACAGAAGAAGTTTCTTGAACAGCAAGGAAAACCAACGAGGAAATTCTGAGGAGGATAGGAAGAGAACGTGAATTGCTGGTCACGATAAACCGCAGGAAAACAGCGCATCTGGGACCATTTGCTCTAACTGTTAATTGAATGAAAGATAGAGGGAAAAGGGAAATTGGGCAGAGAGAGGATGTCGTGCTCCAAAATATAAAACATTGGACAGGGATAAGGACTACTGGAGAATTAATCCACAGCATTAGAAACAGAGTTAAATGATCGCAATGATAGCAGCAGAAGAAGAAAATAATAACACATCGGACCAACCACAAGGTTATTGTTGATAAAATTACTGACAATGGTAGCTAAACAATAACAGCGTTACAGACTTATGAGTCGCGAAGAAGAAGAAAGAAGCAATGGATATGTAAGAAAATCCTTTATAAAAAAATTAAAGCATAGAGCTGGCTAGGGAGAATAACGGTTTATTAAAAGATTCTTTTTCCAGGAGGCCAAAAGAAACGAGGAAAATGTTCTTTTTTGATTTGTAGAATTATTAAACGTGTAGAATATAATTCTTAGCGAGCCTGTAATTATAAGAACAGTTAGCATAGATATATTTTTTATGTAGATGTGAGCTTGTAAGATGGAGTAAAGTTCTCTAGTAAAAACACGACTTTTGATAATGGAAATGTATTTAAACAATTGGTATTTGTTTGTTAAAAAAGATACACCTATACTGGATGGTTAATAATAATAATAACAATAATAAATCGTCTTTTATTTCAAAAAAATACAATGTTAAATAAATCTAATGTTCAGGGCGAAGTTTATCGTTTTTGCATACAGGACACAACAAAAATATTCCTCCACTTAACCCCAAGAGAAGTAGCTTCATGTATTACATATAATCATAGTACTAATATCTGTGTATATTATTCAATGAGCATATAATAATAGCCATTACATGCGAGTAGAATACTATACTTTGTTCACGACTTTCAAATAAAATTTACTAGTAATTATAAAAAATCTTTATTTTATGAAGTAAAGTACAATGTCGTATAGCAGCATTATCATTTGAGTTCATACTTAAATTATTATATTTATTTGTTTATATTTGATTTTGATGTAAATATTGCTTTTATACTTTGTTTACACAATATTGTTTAATTTTTAAGTTTTTATGTAACTAACACATATTTTAGGACAAAATTATATTTATTATTATAGTGCCAAATTTATTTAATCTAATAAAAATGTATTAAAATAAATTCTAACCTTAACATCAAAAATATCATATAATCCACCATCATCAACTGTATCCTATAAATTTGGATTTTATTTTGTTAAATACTTCTTATTTAGCACTATTTAGCAAAATTACAAATCAAAAAGACTGCAAAGAGAAAGAAAATTGCAGAAAAGCATGTAAATAAAAGTTCATATAAAATACTTGTATTGAATAATATTCGTGTTTCTCTGTGTATAAAGTATACCATATACCAAAGTACATTCTGTATAGGCAACACTTATTACGCGTGTGTGTATTGGAGTGTATGCTACCGTGTTATGAACAAAGAATATTCTCATACCAAGTTTAGACATACGTGCTGTTTTGATGTCATACAGTGTATAATGGTTCATTATTCACTAGTGAATAATGGGTAACATTATACTTGAGCAAGCACATGTATAATTAAGGTTTTATAGTACAAAATAATATAATACATATAACAATAAATAAACCTTGGAAAGGTGTACCTTATTGCTAATATTATAGTTATGACAGATCATTTTGACCATTTAGGAGATGTCTTTTAAGAGCGTATTTAAATTTTGACACATTAAACGCTTTCAATGTATGTGGAATACTATTATATCAATTGCTGATTTGATAAGTATAAGATCGTCGATAAAGCTCGGTTGAAAAGATGGGTATAGTCAAGAGTCCTCTGTTTCTAATATTTATATTTTGATATGTAAATAGGATGGTTTTTTATCTACCAAGTGAAGTGAAGCTTTCTCCTGTTCTCCATATTTAACCATTTTGTTTCTTTAAGTTTAAACGACACCCTGTTCTGCCTTTTTAAACCAAAAAGCATACGAAGACAGGAATTTTGTACCCTTTGAACTTTATTCTTGTAAACAACGGTTTTTGGTCCATATACCGCATCTGCGTATTTAAATAAGGATAGTATTTCAAATAACTGTTTGAAATGTTAAATGGTAGCAAATTACGATTTCCATTAATATTACGCTAAGCCCGCTAGTCGCTGTAACAAAGTGTTAATGTGTTTTTCAAATCTTAAATCAGTATCTAGAGTAACACCCAAATTTTTTGCATCTCTTATCACTTCAAGCTTCTTGTCATGCATCAATATAAATATTAATTAAAGGCAACAAACTCTGATGATGATATTTACTACCAAATACCATGACTTTAGATTTTATTAGATTAATTAATATACAATGTGCACTTGCGTAGTCATTAAATTCTTTTAAATTTTTATTTACTGTAGTGCAGACATTTTCCACATCAGTTGGCTTAAAGTGTAGGTACAGTTGAGTATAATCGGCATACAAATGCACCTTACAGTTTTTAATTTTAGTAATGAGTAATATAGAAAATAATAATGGTCCCAAGATCGAACCTTGTGGAACACCCGATGTAAGCGGAGTTTGAAGTTGCTGTTGTCTAGATTTAAGAAAACTTTCCATTAAAGAGCAAGCACTAGTAGAACATCCTATATATTTTAATATGCTAATCATAAGCTCATAATATATAGTATCAAATGCTCTACTAAAATCTAATAATACCAATATTGCTCTATGCTTAACAAGTCACAGCAACGTTTTTTAGTTCCATGAAATAGAATAGCTACAATATTGATGAGAAAACAATATAAAACCTATAAGGAAGGTACAAATGAGTTATAAAATAGCAGATGTCACACTGTAAATATTTTATCAATGCATATACGTTTTTTTCTATATTTTCTTTCCAATAATTATCTCATCCTGCTCAATAGATCTTTCTAACAGTAGCAAATCGGAGAGCGAGAAGTAATAAAATGGCTGCCAAACAATCCAGACTTCAATCCTATTGAATTCACTGGCAAGACAATTACCGACACTCGTTTTTTTGGAAACGTAAAGCAACTTCAAGAATCCCTTACCAAACCATGGTCAAAATTCTTAAAAATAAACATTTCAATGATATAATTCAATCTGTGTTTCCAAATCTTAGCTTTTTGTCGTCCCTTTTTGTAATTTCGTTAAACGGAGACAGTTCAAAAAGTAAAAAAGGTAAAAATAAATACTCCGTTAATAGATATTTAAATTTCTCAGAAAATTTAATCTTTTTAAACCCTTGTACCCGTTTAACTTAAAAGCTACCTATTTAAACATTACTGGAACAGTAGTTTTGTTAAACAAAATCGGATAATAATAATCCGTCTTAAACACTTTGCACAACTAGCATTCTCATTCAACTATGTAAGTACTTAACTAACCAGGATAATAAGGTGATTATTAGTTGGTGGCATTTGGAAATCAATACAATGATTTCTTTTTCAATCACTGCTCGAAAGTCGTATATATCTGTCCGTCTATTGTATGAATTTTAGTGAGGTAATTATAACAAGACCCCCATCAACTTGCTTTTTTCTTCGAGTGATTGGTAAGATTAAGGAACTTCAGGACCGGCTCAGCTTTTAACACTTATTTATTTAAGGAGGTCAAGTTCTGATGAAAATTTTGGGCGCCACCTTCCTCATTTTACAAATTTTGATTATTTATTTACTATTTTTATTTATTTATTAATATCCAAACATGCACAAAGGTCTAATTACATGGATATAATATCTTAATTATACTGTGACATAAAAATCCGAACACTCAGTTTAAATGATTTTATTTTAATAAAATTTAGTGAATTTATTTATTTTACTGACATAAACAATTGATAACATTCTCAGACTTATCAGTTGAAGATTCCGGTTTTTATACTGCTTTTTTTTGAAATCCACTAACAATCCAAAAATCAATATTGTAGCCGTAGTAAAGGTCCACATTTTGCGGATTATGGTTCTTGACATTCTTTACGATTGGTTATGATGCCTAGGGTACGGAGACCTGTACGATTTAGTCAACTTAGTGAGTTTGATAGGGGTCGTATAGTGGGACTTCGTGAAGCTTCATGGTGACTTCGGGAAATTGCAGTTAGGGTGCAAAGAAGTGGAGATCGTACGCAAAGAGCAAGGGGCTCTGGACGCCCCCGTAGAACAATAGACCGTGAAGATCGCTGCCTAAGAGTATTGGCCTTAGGCGACCGTTTCTCCACTACCAGGTCTATTGCAAATGAATGGTTTGCAGAACACGGAAGACCTATTGGCATGCGAAGTGTTTACCGACGAATAAAATGTTTTGGGCTGTTTTCATACCGACCACACTGGGTCCTCCCTTTAACTCCAGAACACCGACGTAATCGCCTTGAGTGGTGCAGAGAACGGTCACTCTGGGATCAGGAATGGAACAGTATGGACTTTAGTGACGAGTCTCGATTTTGTTTAGGCATACACGATGGTCGAGCGAGGGTTAGAAGACGACGTGGTGAAAGGAGAAATCCACGGCTTTTTGTTGAAAGCCATGTTCACCAAACTGTTGAAGTTATGGTTTGGGGTGCTATAGCTTATGGTTCGAGATCACCTTTAATCTTCATCAGAGGTAACATGAACGCGCAGCATCATATCCAAGAAGTTTTAGAACCCCATCTTTTACCCTATCTTAACACCCTGGGAAATCCAACTTTCCAACAAGATAATGCCCGACCACATGTCGCAAGAGTCATAATAGACTTATTTCAACATAATGTCACATTGTTACCTTTGCCTCCAAGATCTCCCGACTTATCCCCAATTGAGCACGTGTGGGATATGATGGGTAGGAGATTATTCAATTTGCAACGTCCTCCTCATACTCTAGAAGAACTTCGAGAGAAGTTGGTGGTTGCCTGGAATGAGATACCCCAGGAGGACATTGACCACCTGATCAGAAGCATGCCTAGGGGCGTTGGAGAAGAAGAAATCTTCTTTAATTCAATTATAACAATTTCTTAAATTCTCATCAATTACTAAAATTTACCAGCAGACTTAACATATCTCTTCGAAAGTAAGTTTGGGAAAATGACCAATCCAAATCAGTCAGTGAGTTGTAATTGTTTGCCAATCGACACATGGTTGCAAGAGGCGCATTATTGGTTGTACCGTAGAAATATCAAATAAAAGAGAAGTACGGGTTCTCCTAGGAGGCAATTTAATCTAATGAGGGAAAGTAATTTTGGCGAGTTAATTTTGTTATTTATAACTTTAAATAAAAATATCAACACAGTAAATTTTCGTCTATCCTCTAATGACAATATTTTAAACTCATTTCTGAGGCGACTAGTCCTCACTGTGTTGTAGTTCAGATAAATGTTGTATTTCTTATAAAAAAAATCTTAAAAATTTGTTTTGAATTTTTTCTAACTCAAATAACGTGGTCTGATATTCACTAAACCAAATGCAAGCACCAAACTTCAACTTAGATCTAACTAAACTATAATAAAGTTCTTTAAGTCTATTAATATTAAATTAAAAAGGTAATCCATTTCTCAAATGTAGATGATACAGATAATCGTAGTAATAAAACTCAAAGTCTATCCACAATTTTTAATAGTAAGGTACACAAATTTAATGCGACATATTTCGATCTTTAGACCATCATCAGGCTATAAAGAAACATTGATGTCAGAAGAATCAAAAATAGTTCTACAAAGAACGATTCACTAATTTCATCATTTAGCCTGCCTAAAAAATAATTTACCTTGAAATCGAAGGAATGATCCATAATCCAAATGTGGCTGATATAAAATATCAATAAAACGCTAAGTCAAACCACAATAAATTTAATTTTAAAACTATAAAAATGTAACTAGTTTCGGTCTTAGACCATCATCACTCTAGAATTCAATTTTCTATTGAAATGGAAACTAATAACCAGATTTCTTTCTTGGATATTTTGATAACTAAGGACTTAATTAATGATTATTTCTGTTTTGATGTCTACAGAAAACCTTCTACCATCCCCTTTTCCAGAAATTAGTTTCTTTTAGATCCTTCTTTCATAGATGTTTCTTCCTACCTTTGTCTCAAGATTCTTTTAATAGAGAGATTAATATTATCAAACAGTAGGCAGTTAACAACCACTATCCAATGGGATTGATTCATAAGTGTTATTTTTTGATTTTTATTGTAAATTCAGACTTTCTTTTAACATTACACATGATAATACTGCAATGTCATCAAAAAACTTTATTGGTCCATTGTTGTATGAGGGAGATATTTCATATAAGTTATCTAATGTTTTTAAGAAATATATTATCAATTTTAATTTTAAAACAAACAACTATATTTCTCGCTTAGTTAATACAAAATATCCTACACCTTTGCTACACAAATCTGGAGTTTACAAATTATTTTGCTCTGATTGTTGGTCAATGTGGAAGAAGACTTGAATATCGCATTCTGGAACTCGGAAATTGTATTAGAAAATATAGTGATTCGGAATATAAGAACTCACTTTCTATCTTGGCTAATCACATTTTATCAAAAAATCATTCTAGTGATGCATTCGACATCAAACTTTTACATACATGTAATAAGGGCAATACGTTGAATTTGTTAGAATCTTTGGAGATTAGATCTTTTTTGTTAAATACCTCAGTCATTTGTCTTAATGAACAAATACAGCCTAATGATAACTATATTTACTTAAATTTACTTTTTGATATTATTAAGTGAATTGTTTTGACACTTTCTTCTTCTGTTTCTTGATTGTCTGGATGTTGTTATCAATTATTCCACTACTCACAAATTAGTTCTGTTGTATATTTTGATTACTTCATGCTGTAGTGCTCATAGAATTACTCGATCTGTATATTCTAAAGATTATGTATAACTTTATCCTTCACTATTTAATTCCTTTATTTCTTCTTTGTTTCTTATTTCTTCTTTCGATGTTCCTACCTTGTTTAGGTATAACAATGTTCCAATCCTTTCTATATTCTACCTCCTTTCTTTTGGCCTTTTAGTTATTTTTTTAAAATCCCGTTTTGTCCCTCTATGTTCCCTATATTTAATTTACTCCGCCATTTATTATATTTTATTTACCTACATATTCATACAGTGCGGTCCATATGTATGGAATAAATTCATTTGTAGCGTTATTATGTACTATATGAAAAAAACCTAAAACAGGTCGATTTTTATTCTTAAAATGACAATTTACAGTATGAAAATATTATCCCCCTCCAGCACCCCTTCGGAATTATAAGCACCCCCTCGAAAATTTTAAATTACAAAGGGGGTCGTGTGGCACCTCGTTGGAAAGGGATTTTAGTCCTCTGTTCAACAATATAAAGTTTTTTAAGTTTGGTGCAATCATAACTGAGAAAATTGATTTTTAAGATGTAAAATTTTGATAATGTCTCTAACACAAAACTTTACGTAGAATGAAGATAATAATGTCACATAATGATTAGAATGTGTTTTTCAATGTATTTGACACTTAAATTAAATGTTCAAAATGACCACCATTCACTTCTTGACAATAACCGAGGCTATATTGGAATTATTCTCGTACAACATTTTTTATGACCTCGGGGGTTATTTTGTTAATTTCTTTCGTAATACTAACTTTTAAATCAGCAATATTGTTTGGTCTATTAAAATATACTTTAGATTTTAAATAACCCCATAAGAAGTAATCGAGAGGAGTCAAATTGGGGGATCTAGCCGGCCATTCGATCGCCCCACGTCTTCCAATCCACCTATTGGGAAAAAACTCGTTTAAATAATTTCTAACAGTGCGTGCAAAATGCGGTGGAGCTCCGTCTTGTTGGTAGTAAATAGATCGATCTATCTCATTTGGATGATTAACATCAGGAAAAACTGTTTGTAATGTAGGCACTAAAAAGTTAATCAAAAAATCTAGATAAACCTCACCAGTAACTGTGCCCTCAAAAAAATAAAGACCAATATTTTTATTGTTAATGATACCAGCCCAAACGTTAACTTTTTTAGGATATTGAGTGTGAGCCTCACACATCCAGTGAGGATTTTCTCTGCTCCAATATCTACAGTTCTGTTTGTTAACCGTTCCGTTTAAATGAAACGTCGCTTCATCAGAAAAAACTATTTTGTTTATGAACTGCAAATCTGCGTTCATTCTATCCATCATCAATTCACAGAATTCTTGCCTTCTATCAGGATCATCTTCATTTAACTCCTGAACCAACTGTACTTTGTAAGGGTGGTATTTTTCTTTATGCAGAACTCTCAAAATAGATGATTTACTTACATCATTGACGGCGGCAAGTTCTCGAGTTGTCTTATGCGGATTTTCCTCAATCTCTAGAAGTACATCTAACTTTTTTTCATCAGTAAATTGAACATTTCTACCTGGTTTTTCAATATTTTTTACATGTCCAGTTTCACGAAACTTTTTTTCAATTTTGCTAACTGTCGACTGCGAAACGTGTTGACCAGGGTGTTTATTATTAAAAATTTCACAAACCTCCTTTTGAGTTCTGGTTTTATTACCACAACCAATCATAATTAAAATGTCTATTCTTTGAGTCTCGGACAAATGAGCCATAATTAAATTTAATACGCGCACAAATATTATACTGACGTCTTTTAGTAACTTTAAATACCTTAATGACAGCAGCCTACTAGATTTATATCAATTGTTTATTTAGTTTTTTGACTATTATTTTAATATCTTCAAAGTTTTTTCCTAATATTTAGCAAAACAGATACGAAAATACCTGATTATTTCTAAAGTTATTTTAATAGACCAAACAATATCGCCTCGGTTATTGTCAAGAAGTGAATGGTGGTCATTTTGAACATTTAATTTAAGTGTTAAATACATTGAAAAACACATTCTAATCATTATGTGACATTATTATCTTCATTCTACGTAAAGTTTTGTGTTAGAGACATTATCAAAATTTTACATCTTAAAAATCAATTTTCTCAGTTATGATTGCACCAAACTTAAAAAACTTTATATTGCTGAACAGAGGACTAAAATCCCTTTCCAACGAGGTGCCACACGACCCCCTTTGTAATTTAAAATTTTCGAGGGGGTGCTTATAATTCCGAAGGGGTGCTGGAGGGGGATAATATTTTCATACTGTAAATTGTCAATTTAAGAATAAAAATCGACCTGTTTCAGGTTTTTTTCATATAGTACATAATAACGCTACAAATGAATTTATTCTATACATATGGACCGCACCGTATATTTTGACTCACTTTCAATTTTTTACAAATGCACTGACTTTTACTTGAAAAAAGCTTTTCTTTATTACTTTTGTGCCATACTCATTTTACTATGTTTACCTTACTGTATCTTTTTAGTTTTAGCCTGATGATGGTCTAAGACCGAAACCAGTTGCATTTTTATAGTTTTAACATTAAATTTATTGTGGTTTGTTTTAGCCTAGTACTCCAGCTTCTAAAGTGTTTATATTTCTTTACTACGTTTAGGTATGGTGTTGCACCTGTTAGTGAAACTCGTGTCCTTACTTTGTCAAATTATAGCATTGGTTAGAATAATCATCTTCGAGAACGTCTCACTTGATGAAATGTTAAGGTGTAGGTTATAGAGGTATAAAAAGGAGAACAACTTACAGATTCGGTCCTGCATAATCGAGTCATTTAAGAAGAAGACTACCTGTTTCACCCCATGTGGCGCTCGTCAGAAACAGCCAGTTTGTAAAGAGTTAACCGTCAGTCTGAGTGATGTTAAAGTAAAAATCTTGAACAGCTACTGTTTTACAATTCGTTATTTTTTTTAGTTAGTCAGTTTTATTAATATGCATGAGAATTAAGAAAAAAATTGAAAATATGCGGTATGCATGTGAGAAAGCTTTCGTAAAATGTCGACAAGAGATTTAATCATAGATAAAGGATAGATTTTTGGGAGCGATTGTTTTTGTATTAAAAAAAGGGTTTCCAAATTAAAACATTGAAAAGTAAAAGAAACTAAGTAGGAATAGTTAAATAGCTTACAAGATTACACTTTTAACCGTAATTGAAGTTAAGTTGAAATAGCAAACTTATTTAATCAGAGGTATCCTCAGTTGCCCAATATATCTCAAGGTACTGTGTCTAAAATTCATGCACAATTCAGAGAACTTGGACTTGGAGAACTTGGTCAAACCGCACTTCGTTGACGATGATGTGAAAGTAGATATTATTTAAGTGTCGTGGAGAATCTAACGTAAAGTTCACGTCGAATTTCTCGTCAAAACAATGTGAGTCACACAACTGTCCTAAAGAAAAACGTTATCCATATAAATTGACTTTTGTGCAAGAACTAATGGAAGACTATCCAGATCGTAGAATGGATTTCTGCGAGAGAATTATTAATAAATTGAACAGAAATGAAATAGCTGCTGGTACAATTCTTTTTTCCAATGAATCAACAGTCACATTGAACGGGGAAGTAAACAGACTGAACTGTAGATATTGGTCAGAGGAAAATCCTCATTGGATGCGTGAGACACATACTCAGTATCCTCAAAAGTTGAACATTTGGGCAGGTATCATAGGTGATCATACTATTGGTCCTATTTTTGTAGATGGAAATTTGACAGCCGAAACAAGGACAAGGAAGTGTTTAAACTTCCAGTTCACAAGACCAGAACCTTTCGCAGTATAGATAAGAATATTTACATATTCTAGCTGAAGATAATAAAGAAGAAACTCAACGAACATCTCAGGGAAGAGCTTCTGGGGATGAGATACTCTTTGGAACCATCGTTATTTACAGCTAAAAAAAGAATTGAGTTAACGTCGCTGTATTATTCAATATAAAAAGATTTCAGTGGCGCCTATTACTAATTTCCTAAAGAACTTAATTTAAAGACAAATAGTTTTATTATCAATTAATATAAAATTTAATTTTCTTTACAAATAAATTTAATTATTATTACCTTCTAAACAAAAAAAAGAAAAGAATAATATATTTTGAGGTTACAAATTGTTTTTTGAAAACGTAGCGTCGAGTTGATTAAATACTTAACATTTAAAACACGACTTGATATTACATTTGTTGAAATTTCACGCTTTTGTTCAAATTCCATTTTATAGACTTTTTATAATTAAAGTTAAATACAAACTTTATTTGTTTTTGAAATTACATTAAATAATTTACGCGAGTTTTGTCGTTTTAACAAGGTTTTATTGTATTTAATTATTTAGCATATTTCGAGAGTACAAATTAATGAGTTTTGAATGCACCAGAGTCATTTTTGAAAATGGGAAAATTATCAAATTCGACGTGTGCTCCATTCCTATACATATCAAATTATGTCGTTTTATTTATTAAAATATGCAGGCAACGTTAATTATTGTCATTAAATTAAATAGATAAAATAAACACATACACGCGGATCAAAAATAATTTTAACTAAGTTTGGTTTTAAATGTTCGGCCAAAAAATAATAAATTTAGTTAATTTACATTTAAGTTTGCAACATGTTGTTGATATTACTATAAAAAGTTTTTTTTATATAAAGTTCTGCATGGTCTAAAGTCTAAAACTTAAAAAACAACCATCAGATGTAAAGATTCTTCAGCTGTATATGAGATAAAAAAAAGCAAATAAGTATACTACAGTAAACTTTGAAAAAATATCATTACCAAATATAAATTTAAATTCACATTTTTCTTTAAATCTAACAATCAAACACATTTATTAATTAAATCTTTTAATTTAATTAATCTAAAAGAAACTCAAGAAATGAAACAGTGAATAATGGAACAAAAAGAAGAATTAGAAGAAATTAATCAACCAGTATATTATACGAAATCAAGTTTTTGGACTATACTAATATACTTAGTTTGGAGAAAATGCAAGAAAACAAGAATGAAGATAAAACAAGAAAATGAAGAATCAAGAAAAGAAGAAACCTGTGTCGTATAGAACCATATATTAAAGGATATGCTTCTTTCAGAGGAGGGAGGAGTTACAGTTCCTGGAATAAAGAAGATATACTTATAATTACGCAGTGACCTTATGTCTCATTGTTTATTTACTACGTTTGTTTTGGAAAGCTTTAATTGCGCATTTTTAATGGGAATTTGATATATGAGTAAATATTACGTATTAATTATTATATAAAGAGGAAATATTGTTTTTTTGGTAGCTAGAAAGATTAGAACGATAGATAGAATCTTTTAGATCAGTTTAGTTGAAGGTTAATTCTTTGTAATTTCTGTTATAAATAAATTTGTTAGTTCAAGTTGAAATAATTGTTTTTAAAAAATAAGTTTCAATTCGAAGGAACTGAACTTGTGTTTATGTAATAAACTATTTAAAATTACCCCAATTGTGTTACATTTTAACTGAATTGTAAATTAAATGTAATGATTGTCAAGGTTGCCTGTTAAATACCGAATTGAAATAATAATTAAACGTAGAGGAATTTATCTAATTTACCGTACATAATTACCGATCAAAACGATTTCGAAATTGCCACTCCATTAATATGAAGTTCATAGAGAAAAATTTTTATACATACGAAGACCACCAAAGGACACGGCCGCTATGGCCGATGTTTCTCGAGAACGATATCTCGATAAAAACATGTCATCCATCATAGTCTTGAGCTGGGACACTTCTTTACCGATCCGACAGCCGCTTCATACTTGGTGCGTGTCCGAGATAATGAGAAATATCATATCGGAAAGCATCATCTTGTGTTCCCTCTGCTGCCAAACGGTTTTTCGACTATGAGGAGATAACAAGTAGAATTTTTCACTAAAATGTTATACGTAAACTAAATCTTGTTGATAAGATGCATCTAAACTGTTTTGAAGGGATAAAAGTCAACATAATTCTGTAAAATAATTAATAAAGCACCTACAAGCTATATCTTCGGTATACCCTAAAAGTAAATGGAAAATTTTCCTTCCTACATACTTGTAAATTACTTTAAGAGTAGCGTTAAGATAATTCGTTTAAAAATCGAATTATTGACTGGCTTCTCAGTATGTGACGAACTAGTTATGATAGTAAATAAGGTAGAGAATGAAATCGAGCGAGAAACAACTTAAATTACTTTGCATATCCATATCGTAAAGGTAAATTCAGTGTAAAAGATTAGCGAACACGTTAACTAGCCTAAAGTTTTTATTAACATAAATATTTGCGTTTTTTCAAGTAAATCGGTTCAAGTATTTAAAGTTTATTTTTGGATAAGGTAATAGAATTAATTAAATAACTTTATAAACATTATAAATCACATCAAGGAACATCATATACACTGCTCAACAATTGACGTAGATATTTTTTAAATTTCAGAAAATTGCGTACAAAATAGCTATTTATGGAACAGTCCGAACTCTCTCTGGACCAAGTATTCTACCCTAAGGTTAATTGTCTATAAAAATATAGACATCTCGCAATACCATCGTCTCATATCTTTTTTAAAAGTTAAGTCGAAAGGATATGTCCAGAAGAATTCTAAATTTTTGGAAGGAGAACAAATAATAAAATTTATTAAGAAGGCTCCTGATGATATTTACTTGGTACACAAAGTCATATTGGTAAAGGGTGTTTTTGGAGGTTTAAGACGAGATGAGTTGGTCAAAATGACCATTGATGATATTGAAGATAGAGGAACGGTCTTGGTTATAAAGGTACCAGAAACTAAACCTTCAATTTAAAAAAGTTTTAGTATCATTGAAGAAGATTTAGGCGCTTTAAATTTAATAAAAAAGTACGCAGCATTAAGACCAGCTGGAATAAAGGAGCGAAGATTCTTTCTTACCTATAAAAAAGTCGCTGTACAGTACAACCTGTTGGAAAAAATACCATAGGAAGCGTCCCAACATTGATCGCAAAATTTTTAAAACTGGATAATGCAGAAGCTTATACCGGCCACTGTTTGCGTCGCACATCGTCAACTTTACTTGTTGAGGCAGGTGCTTCGTTTGAAATGCTAAAACAACATGAGAAATTAAAAAGCTCTTCAGTAGCTGAAGGATATACAGGGTGTTTCTTAAGTAATCTAAAATATTATATGGGGCGCTTCGTTACTCAATTTTACGACGAAAAGTTCAAATAAACATGTGTGATAGGTGTTGTCGTTTATGAGATACAGGGTGTTGTACGTGAAATTAATTTTTCTTGGTGACGCTACTGATTTATATTTTTTTATTATTTTATTACAAGCAACATGTGTTAAACATAAAGAAAAAATAATACATTTCAGAGCAAATGTTCAAAATGTCCACCTCCAGCTAAAATGCAAGAATCCGCTCGATGTCTAATGGATTGTCGAATACGTTTGAAGATACCAGGATTGTTACGAATAACATTACAGCCGTCTATGATACGATTTTGAAGATCTTGTGCGTTTAATATCAGTGTTGTGTAAACAAGCGATTTCAAATATCCCCACACACAAAAATCCATAGGATTGTGTCCAGGTGATCTAGGGGGCCACGGGTGTGGAGATCCTCGTCCGATCCAATGGCCTGGAAAAACATTATTTAAAAACTCGCGTACAATCACTGAAAAATGTGGAGGAGCTCCGTCATGCATGAACCACATGCGCCTTCTAATAATAATAGGTACATCTTCCAAAAGAAGTGGAAGTTCATTTTCTAGAAAATGTTGGTATGTCTCACCGGTTAACCGTACAGGAAGGAAAAATGGTCCAATTAAATAATCATCGATGATGCCAAGCCAAACATTGACCGAAAATGTTTGTTAAAATCGTTTTACACTTATGGTAAGCGGATTTACATCTGCCCATATGTGGTCATTATGAAAATTCATAATCCCATGTCTAGAAAAGTTGGCTTCATCCGTAAATAGAATATTGGCCACAAAATTCGGATTGTTCGCGATTTCACGTAAAATCCATTGACAATACTGTATGCGTAATGGATAGTCAGTAGGTAACAAATGTTGAACACGTTGAACGTGATATGGATACAATAAATTATCTTTTAGAATATTCCAAACAGTTTTGTTACTAACATTTACTTCATCTGCAACTTTTCTTGTACTCGTTTCTGGATGTTGGTCAATAATTTGAAGAATCTGGTTTTCCAATTGGGGATTTCTCACAGTTCTGGGTCGTCCAATAATATTCTTCAATTTAGCAAAAGTTCCAGTTTCTTGTAAACGAATATGTAACTTAGTAAACGTATCTGAACATGGTAAACGATTATTTGGATAACGCTGGGCATACGTACGTCTAGCTTCTAAGGCATTACCATTCGCTAATCCGTACAAAAAATGCATATTAGCCATTTCAACATTAGTAAACACTGGCATAGTTATTAACTAAACACAGAGTCAATCAAATAAAAATGTACGATTTTTGCGTTGGTTTTCAAATTTGACACTTGTCAACATTATTTCAAAGGCCACTTAGAATAAGCATGTTTTTGCGTATTACTTCTAAAAACCAGTAGCGTCACCGGGAAAAATTAATTTCACGTACAATCAGAACTGACTTATTACAATAAATTCAACACCCTGTATCTCATAAACGACAACACCTATCACACATGTTTATATGAACTTTTCGTCTTAAAATTGAGTAACGAAGCGCCCCATATAATATTTTAGATTACTTAAGAAACACCCTGTATATGTAGAAGAAAGTATTTCATCTAAAAATAAAGTAGCCAAAATTATTGCCAATTCAGTTAATTCCGAGGTTAATTCCTATCGATTATTGAAAATTCTTTAATGGACAATTTACAAACTATACAAAATAGCGTTAGTGCTGCCACCTCTACCATCACAAAAAACACCGACCATTCTATAGTGGGATCAGCTACATTTTCCGGGACATTTCAAAATTGTAATTTTTATTTTGAAAATAAAGTTTACATTTTAGTATTTAAAGAAACATTATTTTTTGTATAAAATGGATCTTTATTCTTTATTATGAGAGAAATAAAATTGGATAAGCAATAAAATTTCCGGGCATTATCATAATGCCCGCTTATAATGCCCTAGGTGTGATAGCAGGTATTATTGCTACCATAACATATTCCGTTTCTAAGGTATTATAAATCAATAATAGATAGGTAAAACATAAATAATATTTTTCTACAACCCTATATATAAAATGACGTTATTTTTTAATAGTAAACGTTCAGCGAAAACGCGATTTCCGTTGCAAGTGAGAGAATATATTTTCGTCTGTAGTGACGAAAGTGACGTTTATATTTTTAACCATTTTTTTGCGATTTTCATTTATTAATAAACGTAAACAAGAATTATTTTTATAATTAGAATACATTTTTTTATGTAATAAATATATAAATTAAAAAATTAAATTGGATTTAAAAACCATTTTTATCTAGTGCCCAGGTTTCATTAGTTTGACGTTTCTTGTGAATTGTCAGTTTGCTCTAGTCTAGAAGTATTTATTTGAAATCATGAGCTCCGATTCTGAAAGTGAATTAGATTACAGTCATATACCCGAAGAAATAAAAAATCAAGCAGAAGAAACTTCATTAGATTTACTACCAATAAAATCTAAAAAAAGGTATGAGAAATATATAAGAAATGTATATAAGAAATATATACAAAATTTATGGAATGGACAATTGAAAATCACGTAAATTTAGTTTCATTGTGATTTTTTATGATAATTATGATATACTCTGGGTTGTAGAAAAAGTATAGTGTTTTACTCGTCGAAAGTATTTTTTAAAGCTCAAGAACATTATTGAAACTGTTCTTTCGCTTCAAAAAATGCTACTTTCGTCACTCGTTAAACAATATACTATTTTTGCACGATTGATCATTTTTGATTGTTTAATGTGACAGATTTTACGTCAGTAGGTGACATTTACTAACAACTCGACGGTAAGTAATTCACTTACCGTCGAGTAAAAAAATCTCTTAATTTTAATTTATTTTTTCGTCGACCTCTACGAAAAGTTACATTTTACGTACTGATTTCCGGACGAAAAATCGACTATTATTGGAGGCAAGTACTTTTCGTCCGCAAACACTTTTCGTCCGCTGCGGTTGCTATGGTACGGCACTGTTCGAGAGCGGCGATTGAATAATTTTCGTTTAATAAAAACGTAGGCGCCTGTGACAATTACTGTCATTTGCTGTTGTCAAATGAAGTAATTACGAAATTCGCTAGATTTTACGTGTGAATAAGACCGCGGTGTGTGTTCAAAGTAATCAAAAATGAATAGTGATAGCGATGTGGATGTAAGTAATACTCCTCCGGAGCTACGGGAATTGGCAAATACGGCCACGTTGGATTTACTCCCACAGAAATCACGAATTTTATACGAAAAACAATACAACAAATTCAAGAACTGGCGTCAGGAACATAAGGTCGAGAATCTCTCAGAAAATGTTCTTCTGGCCTATTTTTCTAGTAAAGCTGATGAGAATAATTATAAGTCCTCGACGCTATGGTCAATATACTCTATGCTAAAGTCTACACTAGCCATCAAGGAAAACGTTAACATATCCAAATTTCCGAAACTTATTGCATTTTTGAAAAAACAAAGCGTTGGGTACAAAGCGAAAAAATCTAGAGTATTCAGTCGAGATGAAATAAACAGATTTCTTGGTGATGCCCCTGATGACACTTATCTTTTGCACAAGGTAAAATGTTTTTAGTTATTTTGCTGATGCATTTATTGTTATATTATATTTCAGCTCTGTTTGATTATTGGAATTGCTGGGGCTTGTCGAAGAGACGAACTACGTAAAATAACGACCAAGGATATTTTTTATCAAAGCAACATGCTTGTAATAACCATTCCAGACTCAAAAAATGGTAAAAGGCGTGCTTTTACAGTTACAGACAAACTTTGCGACGGAGTGAATCCTTTAGAAATATTTCGACAATACGCCAACTTAAGACCGAAGCATTGTAATCATAATATATTTTTTGTCAATTATAAATCAGGAAAGTGTACAGTGCAAGTGGTTGGTGTGCATACATTTGCAAAGATACCTAGCTTAATCGCAAAATACTTAAAATTGCCGAACGAACTAGAGTACACCGGGCATTGTTATCGGCGCACATCTGCAACACTTTTAGTCAATGCCGGCGCAGATATGCTGTCACTAAAACAGCACGGAGGATGGAAATCCTCAACAGTCGCCGAGGGTTACATTGAGGATTCCATTCCCAATAAAATAAATGTATCAAAAAGTATTTTAACTGGTCAAGCACTCCGAGAGGGAAGTTTTAGAAATAGTGATGCCGGAGCATCTGCATCTGAAGTTGCATCAACAAGTACCCAAAATCAAAACTTGTCTCTGGCATCTTCTTCGACAGCAGGAATTAATATTAATAATTGCACAAACTGTTCTTTCAATATCCATCTTCGAGATTGATAATTTTGTAGTAATATGATTTAAATAGAGAGTTGTTACACTTCAAATCAGAATACATTTTTTATAATTTTATTTGAATTATGATCGAGTCTGCAGTTGGGAGAGTGGGACGTAGCCGGGGGTAGCAAATAGGTGAGTTCTTACTTTCATAAAAGCGTAGGGGACGACGAAAAAATGTAATATGCACCTCGGCGAAAACTGTCTATTGTCTCGCCTGCTTGCTAGCCTCGGCTGCGCCTCAGCTAGCAATTTGCATGCTCGACTATAATAGACAGTTTTTCGTCCTTGGTACATAAATAACTATTTTGAAAGAATAAAGAAAAACGGTGGATTTAATCATTGAATATTCTGCCCAGAGTGTTATCAGTCGTGCATGGAATCGATATTTGAAAACTGGGCCTGCAGCGCTTTATAGCTCTAACTGCAAGAAGAAACCGAACATTTACTGCTTCGAGAATTAACAGCTTCTTTAGGCATGCTACCGGAAGTGTGATATCTAGTCAAACTGTTAGAAGAAGGATGCATGCATGTAGTTTAAGAGCCAGAAGACTGCGGATCAGCGTGCATGCAGATATCGATGGGCGATATAGGGACATGGTTATAGAGCCAATAATTGTACCATTTTTTGGTGCAATAGGCGAACAATTTGTCTTTATCGACGATAATGCGCGCCATAAATTAATTCACTGACTGATTGATTGTTGGCGAACAACTAGGACCCAAATAGCTAAATGAAGAGACACCATTTTTGGAGGGTAGATACCTTTCATGGTGTGGGTGGCACTAAGAAAGAATTTTTCGAAATTTCATACCAAAGCGGGTAAAATAGGGGATAAAAATTTGCATGAAACTCATTCAGCATTCAAATGTGCGATCATCGTCAACTGCATTGTCTAGTATCATCATCAGATGTAGGTATATCTATATTTTAAAATTATAATGAGAAACCGTTTTGCTTTATTTTTTTTTTTTATTTCAAAGTATTGAAGAAATAAGACATAACAATATTAAAGTCCAGAATTTATTCGTCTTAAGGGATTATTAGGTATATATTTCTCTCTAAGATTAGCATAAATGTGAAATGATGTAAAAAAACTATGCTTTTGTTAAATATTTTAATCTGTTATAACTAATAGTTGTTAATGACATAATTTTGATTACTACAATAAAATTTTTCGACATTTACTTTGGTTTTTCTTTAAATTCGTCCATAGGTAAAGAATGAAACAATAGTTCTTTGCTACACTCCTTAGCAAAAAAAGGGATATTTTAGGGTTTTTATTTGAAAATGAAAGAAATTAAATGGTATTGGAAGTATACAGTACTCATTTTACTCAAATTAACCTAGAATTACTAATATTCTCATCAAGTTTCCACTGAGATTGTAGTAAGAAACTTTTTACTGAGCTTCTATTGTATAAAGCTTTCATCTGAGTAAGAGATTTTTGAGTTTATAAGTTGATTCATTTTAAATTTTGGAATTAGAAAACATCTGGGTCCTGGTTTTGAGAAACTGGACTAAAGCATTTGAAGGCATAAGAAGAAACACATTTGTTCAAGAATAAATAAGTGTTTTTTCAGCAAGGAGAAAATGTGAGGTTATGTATCTGACTCGTTCTTTTTAGCCATATTAGAATACCTACTAACTTTATCTAAGATCTTAGATCTCAGTTCGACTAAGTTGTCATATCATTTAGCTGTAAAATATATATTTTAAATTAACAAATATAATAAATATCAGCAATTACTTAATAGTCAGTTAATAGTTTATGTAGATAGACTTTGAAACTACTGT
Organism: Ophraella communa; assembly: GCA_035357415.1. Taxonomy (NCBI): domain Eukaryota; kingdom Metazoa; phylum Arthropoda; class Insecta; order Coleoptera; family Chrysomelidae; genus Ophraella; species Ophraella communa. The sequence continues at coordinate 9,052,659 of CM068989.1, read as the reverse complement.
ATGCTAAATTTAAAGTTATTTATAACCATCAGTTTATTACGCTTACAAACGCTGAAAAATATTTAATTTTTATCTTTTTTACTTTGACAATAAAAAGAATATCGGACTTTGTATTAATTATTTCAACTAAACCTTATCATAATAAAACTATAACAAATTTATAATATATTTTTTTTATTCTCTGGTTGAAGCGTTTCATAAAAACGTTTCTTTTTGTCGGTAACATGAAAAGAAGAAGCCAAAGAAAGTTTCTTTTATTCGGTTTAACAAGTAACATATCTACAAGTCCGACGCTATTGAATCGGTTCTTTTGTTACATTGACCTACGCAGGTTTGTTATTATTATTATCTTATAGATCGAAATAACTACAATAGCTACTGTAAGAAGAATAGGTATATATGGCGATTTTAAAAATAACACCTAAAGCTCTAGACAACTTTAATTGTATATCGAAGTAACGCGTTTCTAGCAAAAACCTTTTATAAGTTTAACATTGGTAAAGTTTGCAAGTTTTTAACACTTTTTTGTTGTTTACTTAGTGATATAACTGTGATTTTCCTGTCAAAAATTAAGAAATATGAATCGTAACACTTGAGGTTCATCCGTTCTTCCATAGATAAATAATAAACTACTAGATTGTTCACGACAATATTATAAGTGACATAAAAATCCGAACACCCAGTTTAAATGATTTTATTTTAATAAAATTTGGCGAATTTATTTATTTTACTGAAATAAATAATTGATAAAATTTTTAGTCTTATCAGTTGAAGATTCCGGTTTTTATACTGCTTTTTTTAAATCCACTAACAATTCAAAAATAAATATTGCAGCCGTATTATCCAAATTTTGCGGATTTTGGTTTTTGATATTCTTTACGATTGGTTACGATGCCTAGGGTACACCTAGGGTACACCGACGTAATCGCCTTGAGTGGTGCAGAGAACGGTCACTCTGGGATCAGAAATTTATTTATTTACGGGCGAACCCATTTTACAAAATAAGTACAATAATTTTAAAACAAGTACAATAACTTAAAAAAAAAGAAAAAGAAAAATACAATAAACATATCAAAGGTTTAAACAAGATAAAACATTTATAAACTAGCAATTACAAGACATTTAAACATGAAGGTAGGTACACAGACAAGTAATATACATAATAAACATTAAAAGTAGGTACCTACATCTGATAATAACTGTCGTCAAGTGATATTTGACAATACGGCTTTGAATCTATTTAAGCTGTAGGAAAAGTCGAGTTCCTGAAATTGATTTGCAATTCTTTGGCTTCGAGATAAGAAAGAATAATGCGCATAATTTGTTCTATGCATTGTTACAGAAAATGAAACCAATTGTCTTGTCTGGCGGTTGGGAACTGCGAAATTAATTTTGGCTAACATATCTGGGCAGTCGATTTGTGAGTTAACCAGCTTAAATAATAGAATTAAGTCGTGATGTAATCGACGGCTTTTTAATGTAGTAATATTTAGCATCTGTAAAATATCGTCATAATGCATATACTGGCCAAGTTTAAATGCAACATGTCTAAGGAATTTATGTTGCACATTCTCAATTTTATCACTATACAACTGATAATAGGGAGACCACACCGAAGAGCAATATTCCAGATGAGATCTAACCAACGAACAATATAGAATCTTTAATGGTTGGATGGACGTAAAATCAGAAGTAACTCCGTTTGATATATCCAAGGAGCCTCAAAGATTTGTTAATGATGGTTTTAAAGTGCTCATGAAAAGTCAATGAGGTATCTAGATCTTTGATTACAGTTTGTGATGAAAGAACAGATGTATTAATACTGTAATCATATAGTAAAGGGTTATTAGTTCGATAAAAACGCATGACATGACACTTACTTATATTTAGTTCCATACCATTATTGATGCACCAACTTTGAAGCTTAGTCAAATTGTCTTGTAATTTTTCAGCATCTTCACTTGATCTTATTACAGAAAATACCTTTAAATCGTCAGCAAATAGGAGTACCACACTATGGTGAAAACTTTTAACTATATCATTAATAAATAGATTAAACAGTAAAGGTCTCAAGTGGGATCCTTGTGGTACACCAGAAGTTACAGAAATTTCATTTGATTTAATACTGTTGAAACGTACAATTTGTTTTCTATTGGAAATATAATCTGCAAACTATTTTAGTAACGATCCAATGATACCAAAATTTTCAAGTTTAGTTAATAGGAGCTCATGATTAACTCTGTCAAATGCTTTTGATAAGCCTGTATAAATAGCATCAACTTGATGAACTGCCTCGATTGCTTGTATTGTATAACTAATAAAATATAGAAGGTTGACTTCTGTAGATCTACTACTGCAAAATCCATATTGTTGAGACGCTATTTTGTGCCTAAATACTAATGATAGATGTTCTGTTAATATGGCTTCAAACAGTTTGGGAATGGTGCTCAATATAGATATTGGACGATAGTTCTTTATATCATGCTTATTACCGCTTTTATAAATTGGTGTTATATAGTTCAATTTCCAGTAACTTGGGAATTGACCTGATGATAATGAGTCATTGAATATATAATATAAGGGACAAGCCAATAAAAAACTACAGTATTTCAATAAGATAGGAGGTACTGCATCAGGACCTGGACCATTCCGTGGTTTTAGATTAGTTAGATGTTGATAGACTTCTGAGATGCTAACAGAATAATTAGGAACATTCAGATCACTATCAGTTACGAGTATTTGATGTTGAGTTATATTATCCTTACGATACGCGGATAGAAAATGAGAAGCAAACAGATTGGCAAATTCAGATATAGAATTGGACCTAACATTATCAAGGAACATTTCAGACGGTAGGGAATTCTGGACCTTATTGGCATTTGCAAATTTCCAAAACAGCCTACTGTCAGCCTGTATAGAACACTGGGCATCATTTACATAATGACTATAGCATTATTTAGAGAGTACCTTACATTGAGATCTAAGACACGAAAATTTGTCGTAACTGCCTAAATTCAACAGTCTTGTGTTCTTGGTGTGCTATATTTTTCCGTATAACTAGTTCCCGTAATTCAGGTGTAAACCACGGAGGAAATTTCTTAGCAGAATTTTTTTTGATGGGGACATTAATCTCGATTATTGAAAATAAGACATCGTAAAATATACTAATCATTTCATCTAAAGACTTACCCAACAGCAAATCATCCCACAAAACTGCACCTAAACAATCATTAATAACTACAAAGTTTGCATTTTTAAAATCGTAATAATATTGTTCAGGAATGTTATCAGTGTTAGTATGCTTTAATCTTAAAGAAGTTACAAGTGGAGGGTGGTGATTATCGGGGGTAATGAGATCATCTATTGATCTTGAGACTGTGAGAAATGGAACAGTATTGTCTTTAGTGACGAGTCTCGATTCTGTTTAAGCATGCACGATGGTCAAGGGTTAGAAGACGACGTGGTGAAAGGAGGAATCCACGGTTTTTTGTTGTTCATCAAACTGTTGGAGTTATGGTTTGGGGTGCTATAGCTTATGGTTCGAGATCACCTTTAATCATCATTAGAGGTAACATGAATGCGCAGCGTTTTATCCAAGAAATTTTAGAACCTCATCTTTTACCCTATCTTGACACCCAGGCAAATCCAACTTTCCAAAAAGATAATGCCCGACCACTTGTAACAAGAGTCACAATAGACTTCTTTCAACATAATGATGTCACATTGTTACCTTGGCCACCAAGATCTCCCGACTTATCCCAATTGAGCACGTGTAGGAATGAGATACCACAGGAGGACATTGACCACCTGATCAGAAGCATGCCTAGGCGCGTTGGAGAATGCTTAATACATCGGGGTGCATCCACACATTATTAAAGGTAAAAGGGGTTTAAAGCAATGCAATCATTTTGAAATTTTTATCATTTACTTATTATGCTTCAGTAAGTACTTGTACAAAATTTTATACTTAGTTTATTAATATACTTTTTAATCGGATTATATTGTTCGAGAAATCTGATTCTAAAAATAACCCAAAATGAACAACTAATTGGTGACTTTGATAAGGTTTTTCAACAAAATTAGCCGATGTCATCATTTAAAAACCACAAACTTTAAATAGACGTTTCAATTTTTTAACAATCTCGGTTGGCATTTCTTATTAATAGATACAGGCACGTCTCCGTATGTATATTAGCAAAAAATGAATATACTATTGAATTAATAAAAATTAAAAAATAAAAATTTAAAAAATAAATTATAAACCTATGTTTCCTGTAAAGAAAAATGTTTATTTTCTCAGATAGCTAGACAGCTCCAACCTGCTGGATTCTAAGCTGCTCAACTCCCTGCACTGTGTGCCTTGATACAAAAAAGTGGAAGGCTATACTAAAGCCGGCTCTCTTACAAGAAAGGTAGCAGTATCAATGTTTCTTGTACTGGAACCTTTCTTTGGTTTTGGAAAAAACACCGCTAAAGAGACTATCTTGAAATGGATTTAGAGAAAGTCTCTTTAGCACGGGATAAATATTTCTAAGTTAGCTTACTCCAAGGCTTTTATTATCAATGTAGTTAACACTCAGGTAGTACCTTATCGTAGATGCTGGAGTGGAATCGAAGGGATCTTCGTACTCTAGTCGGACTGCGAAATTGATGAATAACACATCGGACTATCGTTTTTGCAGTGTGGGAGCAAATTCTGTGGGAAGAAAGATTCATCTCAATCAATCGGTGTACTACAACCTCTAAGGATGACCACGATAGGCGTCGGCTATGTTTTTATTCCTTGGAGGTAGTCATTTATTTTCTATTATTTAGTGCAAAATTCTGAAAATTATGTCTCTTTCCAACACTAACGTTTGAGGAATGTATCACAAATATTAGACTCAAAAGTAAAGACTCAAAACTAAAAAGGATACTGATAGGATTTGTAAATTTTATTTCGATAAAAAAAGGTTAAAAACCATTTTTTTTTTATTTAATTTTATCTGCATCAATCACGAAGGGTTATTAGCAGCGGTACAGTATTGATTACAAACAAGTTTTCAGGTTTGGGAATACATATTTGTGTCTTTTAGGAACCTAATAACATTTTCAATTTTGCACTTTTCACCTAATATATCCAACAAGGTGCACTGCGTGGTGAATATTTGTCTTTCTTTGTTGTATTTAGGACACTCCACTAGTAAATGCTGGACATTGAACTGTACGTTGCACATTTCACACTTTGGTGGCTGGTTACCCCTGAGTAGATACTCATGGGTGCTTCTTGTGTGACCTATTCTTAGCCGAGCAAGAATTGTTTGTAGTCTCCTAGTAGATGGTAGAGATGTCCATGGTAGTGTCGATGGTTTGACTGCTCTCAGTTTGGATTGTGAGACTCTCCATTTGCGTTGCCAAAAACTGAGGATTTTCTCCTTCAGCTTCGCTTTTACGTCCGTAGCTGGCACTGGAGATTTAGAGACATTCGTGGAATATTCTCTGGCGATTTCGTCGGCACGATCATTTCCAGCGATGCCCACATGAGAGGGTACCCAAATAAATTCGATTATTTTGCCTAAAGTGTGAAATCTTTGAAGAAGCTCTTTGATCTGTAGCGCTAAAGTGTTAGGGAATCTGTTATTATTACGATTTTTTGGGTTGGACTTTCTATAGAGTGTAATAGGGCCTCAGTCACTGCATATAATTCTGACGAATGTATTGTGAATTCTTCTGGTAGTCTATAACCCATGATTCCGTTGCTTGTTACTACTGCTGCGGAGGTACCTCTTTACGTTTTTGATCCGTCAGTGTATATGGTTCAGAATTAACTGTCTAGGATATTCGTTTTTATTAAACTTCTAGAGTTGAGTATTGCACTTTGGAAAATGCGACTGCCAAGGGGGAGGTGAAATGTAACTGCTATGGGGCATTACAGGTGGGAGTGATAGTTGGTATCTTGAACAAATTCTATTGATTCTTTCATAATACGGAGGTGATATATGAGGATGTTTGGTGAAGATAGCCTTGAATCTATTTGAGAAAGTAATGTGCTTTGAAGGGTGTACTTCATTGGAGGATACTTTAATGGCGTATGAGAGACTTTGAAATTCTCTAGGAAATTCTAGGGGCAGTTCTCCCGATTCGCATATGATTGCGTCCCTAGGGCTTGTGCAGAATGCTCCAGTTGTGAGACGTAGTGCCGTGCGCTGTAAGACATCTAATTTATTTAGTGTTCTTTTGCTTGCTATGCATAGATTATTGATCCATAATCTATGCGTGATCTAATAAAACTGCCATAAATGTGTAGCAGTGTTTTTCGGTCGCTTCCCCAATTCACGTTCGATAACATTTTAAGCATGTTCATTCCTGGAAGACGATTAAAAACGATTACATCAAAATAAATACCTTGTCCAGTATAAATCTGGTTGCACGTCACAGCTGTCAGTACGGGACTATGTTGCCAAGCATTTAAAATAGTATTAGAATCTAGTATATTTCAAACGAAGTTTCTCTAATATGGTAAAAGTAAAACAAAAAGCGTTGTAGAGTTGGAAAGTTTAAAAAATAATCAATAGTAATCAAATACTTTTAAAAAGTCGAGAAAAGTTAAAAAAATAGTTATTCAAAGTTAATATTTAATTTAGAAGTAGTCAGTTAAGATTATAAAAAATTGGCAAATAATAAAATAACCCAAAATGAATAAATAATAGCTGCTATTATATAAAGATGGTTATTAAGGTAATTAGCTTAGATAGGATGTACCTAGGTGTCAGGTTAGATAGGAGCTTATTTTTATTCAAATTTCAATATAAAATTAAAATAAATTTTGAATTTTGATTTTGGAACCCTAATATCCTGATAAATAATTAACATAAATATAAAATTTAAAAGCTAGCTAGACCAAACCATAACAATACATACCTCTATATATTATTTTGTTAGTTTGTCATACTAAAACAGTTTTACGACAAAGTAAATAACAAGATTCACTGTTTGTGTTTTAAATACATTTTTTTATACGTGATTAAACTGGTTTTGAATCAATTATACCTTTAATATTAAAACTAGTCCAGATCTGTTTCGTCTATAACCCTATCCCATCTATTATTCCCAAACTCCAGTTCTGTTATCCACCTATCACAATTTGAGTAGTCAACTTATTGACATTTCAACGTCCCCGTCTGATTTCTAACACAGATAGCGACGTATGAAATTACCTGAAAGCAAAGAAGCGGCATCCCAAAAACCGAACTCATAAAAAGCTTCGGTTTCACCTGTCTTTGTCCTTTGTCAAAGAGCTCGAAGGGTGATGCTATGAGTTCGTGTGTCGCTGTCATATCGAGAAGACGACGACGAGGCCTTCGGCGATGACGGTGTCGATATCTGGGGCATTCTACTTCTTTTTTGTCGTTTCCTTCACGAAAAGTATCAGATTTTTGATTTTATTTACGGAATTGTTTTTGTTTTATTTTGAAAGAAGTAGGACACGGTGAATGAGATTATATTTCAATCAGTTCAAATGGTATTTTAAATAGTTTTTTGGTGGACGGGAATGGTACCTACTGTTCTATTTTCTAGAAAACAAAAGATTAATTTGTTACCAATACCAACCTTATCGAAAATAATTGAACGGCTAATAAAAAATACAAACCGAGGTCATTTGATAGGTCTCCTTACTGCCTTTGCAACAATGTAATCATTTGAATATTTATTTCTACAGGGTTAACCAAAAATGTTAGTTTACTAATACAATTTACTTAGAATAAATGTTTACTTAAATACAATTAAATTTCAACAAATGTTCAAATTGCCGACCTTCAGCAATGATACAATGAGAAAGGCGAGCAGTAAATTCTTTCCTAACGTTTTCGAGGACTTCACGTGTTATTTGTGCAATTTCCGTTCGGATTCGCTCTTTAAACTCTTCCACATTATTCGGTCTTAACATTATTCGGTAGATTTTGATATACTCTGCTCTTTAAATATCCCCACAAAAAAGTCTAACGGAGTCAAATCTGGAGACCTTGGTGGCCATTCGGTAGGCCCCCTTCTACCTATCCATTTTCCTGGGAAAACGTTATTAAGGTAATTTCGTACCTCAACGCCATAGTGTGGGGGAGCCCCATTCTGTTGGTACCAAAGATCATTTCTATTTGGAAATAGCTGATTCAGCTGTGGCAACAGATAGTTTTGAAGAAATTCCTTATAACTAGCAGCAGTTAGGTTTTCCTCAAAAAAATATGGCTCTACAATTTGATTGTTTATAATGCCGGCCCAAACATTCACCTTCTCGGGATATTGTGTTCAGCATCAAAGACGCTTTATCTGAAAAAAGTAACTTTTGTATGAAACCCGGATCTCTGTTACATTGTTCCATAACGATTTCGCAGAATTTGATTCTTCTATATATTAAAGTCATCTTCTAATAGCTCCTGGACCAGATGTAATTTATATGGATGCCACAGTTGATTGTTGGACATTATTATCTAGTGCGACCTGCCTAGAACTGGTATGAGGATTTTCTTAAAACGCCAGTACAACGTACAGTTTTTTGGTTAGGTTAGGTTCTACCACTTCTGAAAAGATCTTTAACATGGCCCGTTTCTCTAATTTTTTTTCAATTTTACTTACTGTTGATTGAGTAATTTCCTATTATTGGGGTAATTTACTCACTGCGAAAGTCTATTTTATCTAGAAAACAGATTAATAACATTTTTCAATATAATAGTGGTATAATTAGTTAAACTTGCATATTCTATATTCTAAACTGAGTATTTTCCGGCTTGAAGAAAATTATTAAACAGCCAACCTGCAATTCAATTAAAATCCAGCTAAAAAAGAGTAAAAAGAGAAAATTTTTTACCGCCTTTAATACTGTCTAATTGAGTTTCACGTCCGAATGTGTTCACTTGAAAGCCGAAGAATTCCGAGCCGCCTTTGATCCAACGGGTATACAGCTACTGGTGCATCTTCTTTTTCTTTACAATCCTTTTTTTTGTTGTTGCGTTTGTTTGGTATTGTGAATAATTTCTTAACATTAGCTACCGAGATGTGTGATGTATCTAGTTGGGAAGTATCGTCTATTGAAAATTACCGGCTATTCAGTCCAATGATAATCAGGAGATAACATAAACAGTCTCCACTTAATTGATTACATATTCTGGATTATTTATATGCAATCATTTGGTGGGTCATTAAGTTTACAATTCGAAATTTAACGTTTTAATGACGACATCGGTAATGCAACGAATTCAGGAAATAAAACAACATCAGGTGATTACTAGTTATCAAATCAAAACAAAAATGATTGGATATTGATTGCACGTTATGTCATGTGAAACAGGAGTGACTGGTGACACGTCAAAAATAACTCACTTTTTACCTTGGCGCATAATTGTTTTAGAATTTGAAAATATGCAGTTGGAAAGTGGTCAGCACCTCTTTCAGGACGAATATTTCTAATTCTGGTATATGCATGCTCATTTTTACATTTTATTTATAATACTAAAGTTGTTTTTTATATCTAGGACTACCGGATAAAAACATCATTCATACAGAACATATTTCATAGTCAGGTATACCAATCCCTTAGGTGCCTTAGCCAGGACACACGGTGTCTTCCAATTCTCTGCTTTCCTTGGACTATCAGTTGAGACCTAGGTATTTGTTCATGGTGTTAATGATTTACTAACTCTGTCTAAATACTAACTCTATCAGTCCAGGGAATACGCCACATTCTATGGTAACACTACATTTCGAATGCTTTTAGTTTGTCGATGTGGTTTCCTTTGAGGGTCCATGGTTCAACCCGATACAAAAAAAGGAACAACGTAGCATCCTCATCTCATGTTATTATCCCGACTAGTAAATAACTTCTTCATCTTTACATCTCTTGATCTGGGAGTGTAAGTAGTTTGACAAAAGAACTAAGTCAAACCCAAAAGACAAGATCCCTCTTGTCGGCCAACAGCTTCGGGTGGGTGAGCCAGTAAGAGTAAGGGCACCCACCTTAGAAATCATATCTAAAGGCGGATGAATCAGTTGACCAACGGCATTGGATGCAGAAGGCAAGGTGAAACCACTAGTACAATGAATTGTCAGGTAGAAATAAAAAATATTCCTATAATAATATAGTATGCAAAATATTTTTGTAGAAGCGATCTCCAAACTGGTACAAGATTCTTGAATATCAACACCTAGTTATTCTAGTGAGTATTTTTAGGTCCAGTTTCCCATTCATCTTTTTATCCTTAGCACAAACTAACCTAGGATATAATGTCCATATAATTGGCAGCCATGTTGGTACAAATTGTCCCAAATGTTTGATAACGACGAACGATTTTGTTTGTTTTGGAGATTATGTTCACCATTTGTGTCACTGATCAGTAATCGAAGTAGTTTTTTGCAATAGCTATAGTTTTATGATATATCCAGTATTTTAGGTTAGTTTTCTTTGTATAGAAAAGTTTTATTTGCTATTTATTTTATTTCTTTGTTTTTAGGAAATCAAAATGTTCTGTCTAACTATGTAACTTTGTGGAAAGACAATACATGGAGAGAGAACATAATTTGAAAGTTGAAATTATGAAAGAGAGACATCAGCATCAAATGGTCCTGGACTCAGGCAAGAAATTTGGAAGTTTTGTCCAAAAGTTTCGTTGTTCAATGTTCTTAACCTAATTATTTTTTTTAAATGAAAAAGTAACGGTTTATGTATATATAAAATAAATCGTTAATTTGATGTTTAATTTGATACTGACAGGAGTCCAAATTACTTTATTATTATGGAGTAGTCCAATTAAGCGACAGATTTAATGAACACATATTATGATCTATGATAAATGTCATTATCGTCATTATGATAACTTTAATCCTATCAATTTTTTCGTCACTTAAATGACTACAATTTTCTAACAAATAATCAAACATTTTTACAAAAAGTTTCAAAATGGTGCTGACGTCTATCGAAAACAGTTAAAACTGAAATCGCATGCTCTTTGTGCGTTTCTATTTGGACGCACTTAACCGTCTGTTTTCCCCGGACATCTATAATTGACCATTATGCGATTCAAAGACTAATTTCGATGAATCGAGTATCCAAATTACCATAATTCTCCACTAAAGATGTCATCAAACAAACAGTTGGTCGACGATGACGACTGTCGCTGGTCCTGCGACAAATTGGGGGCACAATACCACCATTGACATCGTTCAACAATAAGATTTTATGGTCATTTATAATGTTCATCTAAACCGAAACAGGAAGAACGCACTTGTACCGATCTCGAAGTGGTATTTGTTTGGTATGAAATGCGATATGTTTGCACGAATTTTTGAAAGTTTCTATTGACAAATATTTTCGAAAAACACAAAAGATTTTTTATTTATCTGAGATTCTACGTTGCGTATTCACAGAAGTTTTTCAAGTTCCTCCTAAAAATATTTAGGGTTGTGAATATAGGTCTGCAGTAAATTGTGCTTAATTAGCAGGGCTTTTTAACAGCTTGTTAAACAATATTTAAATAAAAGTAAAAGTAAAACATGGATCTAGATCTTTCTTCCTTCATTATTGCTCAGCGGAGAATTCGAAAGAATCTGGAGAAGACAATCTGAAAATTAACCTACCGAATATAAAAAAAACATTACGAATAATAAAAAACTCTTCGTTTCAACGTAACTTCCAAGTTTATTTTGAAAAATATGTTTTAATTTTCATAAAACATATTTTTTCAGATAAACTTGGAAGTTACGTTCAAACGAATAGTTATTATTATTCTTAATAAGATGGACTTCCAAAAAGTAAGAGTTAGTACAATACATTTAATAAAAAAACATATTTATAAATTAATAATTATAATAAATATGTTTAAAATGATTGCTGCAAATGTTGAAAATAAATTATTATTCTATGCTTTAGTCCGCCAGTTTCTGGCGGAAATATGAAAGCATACCCCAGGTGGTATTAAATCAGGTGAATAAGGTGGATACTAAAAATCTATGCGGACCAAATTCATGGAGCGATCAGCTATATGGCTGGATGCTTATTCTCGTCTTCAACAAAATATGGACCAGACACAGCAACCCAAATGGTTACTAAAGTACTGTGGAGAGGCTTTTCTGCAATGGCATCAGGATGTTAAAACCCAAAAGAAATTGATTTGTTTGTCGGTTGATATAACCGTTGAGGCGAATGTGACTTTCGTCAGAAAGCCATACGTTTTTTAAAAAATTGGTACCTACTTATTTTCATACAGTAAGAACGCATCCAAGTTGACAACTGATGACAGGTATACCAAATATGCCCTCTTACTTTCAGTTCCTACTGCTTATTTTGACGGAGATCGTATAACAAATTATTGATCCTATCTTCATAGAGGGAAATTTGCAGCAAAAAACAACTTTTTAGGTTAAGCAACAAAGTTGTTTCAGTGTTGGCAAAATTATTTCCAAATTAGGTGGTTATAGCATCACATCTGCCCTAGTTCATATTACAGATCATATAATTCATAATTCAGATACAAAAAAATGTTGCCTTGGTCTCTTTAGATTTTTCCAAAGTTTTCGATGCTATTAGTCATACATTATTATGTTTTAAACTTGGATATTTTGGATTCTTCCATGAAGTAGTATTTCTGATAAACTCCTATCTCTTAAACAGGTCTCAAAAAGTTCAAATTAGCAACACCATGTCAGCATCCAAGCAGTGTACATCAGGTGTTCCTCAAGGTTCCATTCTAGGACCTCTGTTATTTTTAATTTACACTGCGGACATTCTAACCTCTGCTAAATATTTTAATTTGGGAGCTTATATAGATAACATTCATATATATATACTGCACCAAATGGTTAAGAACAGTAAACAACTAAACGGTTGAATGAAACTTCCACTATTTATTCAAAAATACGTTATAAATTCAATTACAGCTGTTTCGTTAAAAAACTAGCATCGTCAGATTGACATATTGAAGGTACATTTTGTTTTTTGTCAAACAGCTGTCATTGAATTTAAAACGTTAACGTAAAACGTTAGTTCAATAAATTTGCACTAAATGGTTATAATTACAAAGAAGCCCAAGATTAATACCGATATATCTACAATAAGCTTGTAATACAATAATCATAATTTAAAACTTTAAACAAAAACAAGTGTCACCTTATAGTTTAAGTTTAATATATAGTTTAATACTACCTAACTAACATCAGGTAAGTACCTAGCTGCAAACAAAAAAATGTAACTTAAATATGTCAATCTGACGATGCTAATTCTAGCGAAACGGCTGCCATTGTGATTAAAAACCTAATTAAACGTGTAAGTTGAGTTAAAAACGAAAAGTTTTTTATTATTCTTATTTAAGAGTTGTTAGTTTGTATTTTTATCACATTCGCACAATTTTACATTCCTTCCGGAAGCTATAACTCCAGAACGGGTTAAGTTATCAGCTTCGAGTTTTTACTGTGCAATATGCGTGTGTCCTAGTTTCTGTTTACCATATTGCCATTTTTAAAATTTGTCTACATTTTACGTAAAAAATTAATTAAAATACAACTTTTTCCAAATTCATGCGTTAAATTGGTTAAATTGGTATTTAATAAAAATGTTTTTTTATAAAATTTTGGTAGTTTACATTTGTGAAGATTCTGAATCCAGGGGTCTAGTCATATTTTAAGAAAAAAGATGCCTAATGTACTTTTGTTTTTTTGGCAAATAAAAATTAACATAAAGGGCATTGAGAATAGAAATTAAGCTATGAAAATGTGTGCCAAAATACTGTTATTGATACTGAATACAACAAAAAGAATTAAATCAAAATCGGTTGAATATTGCGGATTTTACTGGGGTGTTTCCAAACAAAATGGGTCACACTGTATGTTACATCTGTGTTTATGATAGAGTAATATGGCAGAATAACAATAAATTTCGACAATTCATTTAGTAGAACGGTTTTACCCATCCAATACAGTATCGAATAAAAATTTAGCTCGAATTCGACAGTCAAGAATCGGGCAATCATGATATACAACTTTAATTGTATTCAAATATATAAAAAAACTTTTTTTTCATAATGTACGGTAAAGTGCCATTTCCTGTACTCGTTTGACGGTACACTTGTACTTTACAGTACTGTTCAATTTTCCCAATGTTTTTTGAAAAAATAAGTGAATCAATATAAACTGAGCTTTTATTCTAGTTTTTGAAGATTGACATTAATTGTACAACTGCTGTTGCCAGCAATATGTATTAATGGAGTTGTTGATGAATTTACAGTGTTTTCTGTAATCGCGGAAGACGATTCTTCTATATACTTTTCTGCAACTGAAAAACTCTTCTATCCACCGTGCTGATTTAGAACTTTAAGATCAGCTCCAGCATTGGCCAACAACGTTGAGGATGTCCTCCTGAAGCAATGACCTGTATACTTGTCTGGTTGGTCTAGTTTTAAGAACTCAGCTATTTTCTTACGTGCTCCGCAAACACTATGTATACCAGCTCTTTGAGACAGACATTTTCCATGTCTACAACCCACCAAAAGAGCTTTCAGGGAGACGTATTGAAGTAAATTCATGTATTTTCTAAACACTTCCAAATAATGAACCTCATCACTGTCGATCACAGTGAAAGCTCGTCGAATATGCGTTTTTGTTTGGTTAATCTTAACTACTAGCTGAGGACCCGTATCCTCCACATCAATAACTCCTAAATTATAGATCTCTTTCCTTCGACAACCTCCAGTAATTCCAAGTTGATATTCTTTATCTGGAGCGTCTCTCATGAAGCTTTCAATATGTTCCTTTGTCAGCACCTTCGACTGGTTTGGCTGATGGTCTACATTTTGTTTTTTCAAAAAAGCTATCAACTTTGGGAAACTTGATATGTTGACATTCTCATTAACCATAATCATTGATTTTACCATCGAGTATTTGAACCATAATGAAGACTGAATATTTTTGACTGAAAATTTAAACTGTTGAAAAGAATATTCTTTTAAAAAACTGTTCTTACCACATCCAAACAGTAAGCCAACATCACATTTTCATCAGAACTACTTTTCAAATTGTGTTGTACACGCCAGTTGCAAAACAGCGCATATTCTTTTTCATATCTTTTCGCAGACTTAAATGGAATGATTTGCCCAAAGGCAGTATGAAAAAAATATAGTACGATACACGTCCGTGAAGTGATTATTACGGTACTCGATTGGATATCTCGTAGTCACTTCCCGGACTGGTAACGTAAATAACTAATTCACAAAATAAATATTATAGTTAAACGATTATAAAACTCTGTGACAAATGGATACGTTGTTTCTTGTCAAAATCTTCACGCTTATTCGCATACAAAGATGGAACTGTCAAACATTGCGCTTTAGCCGATCCTGTTTACAGATAATAGCATCACATATATAGGTGGGATTAATTGAAAGAAGAAGGTATCGTTTTCTCACACGACTAAACGGTATCGTTAGCTTTAACCACCCCGACAAAAAAGAAAAAGATGCCGAAAAAAAAATAAAAATCTATGTCTAAGTGCTTTCTTAAAGTCCGAATAAGCCGTGGACCGATCTCTTTAAATCCCAATGCCGCAATATTGGCGTTTCTTCCATACCTTTTTTTTTTCTCGTTCCATCCATACCTTGTAATCCTGATAATGTGAAAGACTCTCTCTCGTCCTCTTCTTTGGATTAGTAAGTTTCATTCTTCTACCCGAAAATTTTAAAAAGTTCAAAAGGACCGACGATTATGTAGTTCATAAGCTATATAGGTATATATACTCACTCCCTTTTTATATTTGAGCGTTTTTCGATTATTATCTTTTTGGCTACATAGACGTCGAAAGGATTTCTACAGGGGGATGTTTCTTCCCTTTGCAATTGTGAAATCAAATTCAAAATAACGATAGAACAGCTACAGGCCAACAGATTTTGTGCCACCTAATTACGAAGCACTATTTAAAATGTTTAGTAAAAAAGTAAAACCACAGACTATTTGCAATAATTGTCTGTAGTTTGACTTCAACCACTTTTGAGATGGATGATCTATCTAATTTAAAATTAAATGAGCTATAAAACTATTTTGTTCAGCATCTGAGTTTCAAAAAAATTAGGAAGCAATACATATTTTTATAAATAATTTAAGGACTAGATGTCCTGCAAGATAATACATTCCCTAAGAAGATCTTAAAAGAAACAATTCTACAATTTTATTATAATGGCTTTTCTTGAATGTCTCAATAGTTATAAACTATCAATTCTTGCTTACTAAGTATTACTTTCATTAATTTATTTTAGCTACCAAATCAAATATTAGTCACATAACGATGGCTTATTTGCAATAAGCCATGCAAGGCATTAGACATGTTACAATCTGTATAGGTAAAAAAAATTATCTCTTTCTGCCTCTTCAATCTGTATTTCCTAGCTGTCTTCCTTTCACCACATACATCCAATTTCTCTCAAGACTTCCTTTTTTCCACTCCATGACTGTTTTGATTTTCACTATTTTATGCTTGACTATTTCCCTTGTTTTCTCTTCTAAAAGAAAACTTCAATTATTTTTGTTGTCAATATTTGGTCTGAAGTTTTAACTTTTTAATACTGGGTCTTTCAGTTTTGAAATCTAAATGAGCTATTAACTAAATGTTTTTCTTTAATTGTAAAAATAGTATATATGATGTCTGGCTATTAAATAATGAGACTGCAAGCGCAGAAGGCGTCCTAGAGGGGTAGGGTGGGAAACGAATGCAGCGTTAGATATTTGCAGGTGTCTACTATTCCAGTACGAAAACACGCTTTTGTCGCTGTAGTAGTATTTTTTTCTGTAGAGGTTATAAACGAACGTGTTTCTTTCTCGTGCCGATACCAATATGTGACGAAAAACACGAGCAACGGATCAATGTGAAATTTAAAGAAAACTCCGAAGATGACCACCGTCCAGGTCGAATTGTCTCTGTTTCAACTCTACAAACATTGGCCAAAATAGATGAATTTGTGCGCGGAGATCGTCGTATGAGCATTCGGATGATTGCTGAGATTGTAAACGCCGATAAATTTTACATGACTAATTGAACATGAAGAAAGTCTGTGCGAAGTTGGTCCCAAAACATTTGACCCCTGACCAAAAGCTCGTACGTCAACAGATTTGCTCAGATTTTCTTCAGAGGTTAGATGAAGAGCCTGAATTGATGGAAAACATCATCACTTGCGATGAAACCTGGATATGCCAATACGATGTTGAAACTAAGCGGCAATCCATGCACTGGAAAACTCCTGCATCGCCGAGAATGAAAAAAGCAAGGATGTCGAAATCAAAATTAAAAGCCATGCTAATCGTTTTTTTCGACATCAACGGAATCGTGATGACTGAATGGGTTCCAGAGGGTCAAACTGTAATCTATACTTACTAGAAAGTTCTGGCAATGCTGCGAGAGCGAGTTCGTAAGAAACGACCGGAGTTATGGAAAAACAAATCATGGATCTTGCACCAGGACAACGCACCTGCTCATAACGCGCTGTCTGTGAAGCGTTATTTAGCCGCTAGAGACATTCCAGTGCTTAAACACGCGGCGTACTCGCCTGATTTAGCACCCTGTGACTTTTTCTTGTTTCCGAAGATCAAATCTGCCTTAAAAGGAACCCGGTTCGAGTCGATGGAAGAGGTTAAGCGAAAATCCGCGAAGCTCCTAAATGCTCTTGCAAAAGAAGACTTCCAGCATTGCTTTGACCAATGGAAAAAACGAATGAAACGGTGTGTGGCGAGGGAAGGGGAGTATACTGAAGGAGAGTATACTGAAGCATTCAATTGTAGAATAATTTTTAAAATAAAACTCTCTTTCATAAGCAGTCTCGTTATTTAATAGCTAGACCTCGTACATGTTAATGCTTAGTCAACTCAGCCATATTGTAAATATATTATTGTTTTTTTTGGATTTTCTGTTTTTAATTTAGCAACTTCAATTTTAACATGTTTTGCAAACCTTGTTGTTTGCTCGACGCCTCTGGATGGATTCCTTTTAATTTTTGTGGGTCAAAGTACAAGTTTTCGGATCACCAGATTCGATGAAATGAAAATTATTAATGGTGGTTTGCAGTTTTTCAATGGGAATTTTTTTCGAATGAACTGGTGTGTGGTGTGATTTTGGATTTAAGGTTTTTCTTTGTTAAAGGTTTAAGACAAGGTGGTCCTTTGGAGCAGTCTCGGTATAATTATTGAAATATATCTGCCGGTGTAATACGTTCAACATCAAAAAACAAAAATGTGATTTCAGTGCAGTTTTATTTATTTATCAAGAAATATATTGGCAGAAAGTGAAACTTAAAACAATCTATTTATTAATTTGGAACATCAGTTAGTGGAATTTGTAAAAATTGTATATTACGTACGAATTAGGATGAGAGGCTAATTATGTACGAGCAAAAAATTGTAATAATTCGTGGGTGAACCTAATTGGCCCTTTCCTCGAGGTGTATACTATGCTTTTTCTACGACTGACCGTATAGAAAGGAATGGTAAAATAAATTTGAGGTTATGGGTTTGGATAATTAACTCATCCAGTCAGATGACAAATTATAATTTAAAGAAGTGATTGTTGATTTACGGAAATAACTGGATTCAACTGTTGAAGCTTTTGAATAATTAAATGGAAGCATGGACTCTTACTTAACAAGTAGGAAGCATTTAAAATGTGGACCCTTCGTAAAATTCTTAAAATATCATGGGTTGAGAGAGTCAGAAACGAAGAAGTCATTAGAAGAGCAAAATTAAGAGGAAGATCACATATTTTGGACATATTATGAGGAGTGACAGATATGAGTTTCAGTGGTTGATATTGGAGAGGACGATTAAAGGAAAAAGAAGTATAGGCCGGAAGAAAGTATCCTGGATACGCTACATAAGAACATAAGGACGACAGATATATATGTATAGGAGGACGCATATGTAGTAAACTTCGTGGCACCTTGAAGAAGAAGAAAAACAATTAAATGTGTCCGTGAGAAATAGTAATTTAAGTTTGTACATTAGTTATAAGTTTGTTAATCTTTGATAATAAAAGAAAATTTCACTTAAACAAGTATAATACTTGCTATTAAATTCATATTATAGATTAAAATAAAAAGCCTAATTTTCATTCTTTCAAATCAAATTAGTATTCAAAAGTTATAATAGAACTATCTTATGAGATTTATGTACAAATTGATATCCATTTCATGTTATTTGCTCAAATTTATATAAATTCAAGGAGATTGACATGCTAGAATCAGCACATTTTAAATATCAATCTTATAGGGAAAAAATGATAAAAAAGTAATAAATTTTTATCATTTTATAGGTTTAATTTTGCAAATTGAAACAATTTATTGCTAATTTAATGTCATTAGTGTCATAATTAGGGAAAAGGTATAAAAGGCCGTGCATTTTGGTTTTCGTCCTCTTATTCCCTCTGATTCTATCTGTTTCCGCTAATTGGTTATTGAAGACTGGTATCATAATCACATTTTTAATCAAAAATCAAGTTTTGTTACATTATACAACAAAAATATTAATATAAAAGTAATTAAATAGTATCAAAGTACCTACCAAAATGTGCGATTTATCAAAAGATTGATAAGATTTCTTATAACCTGGGAGAACATTTTGCGTAACATAGAACCAAGCAGATGTGTGTGCGGATCATCTAATCAACAGGGAACCAGCAGTATTGGAGTCGTTGCCAACCGAAATACAGTGATTTGAAAATACGTTCATTGTTAAAAAATATTTTTTCTACAACCCTACATAAAATGACGTTATTTTGTAATAGTAAATGTTCAGCGAAAACGCGATTTCCGTTGCAAGTGAGAGAATATATTTTCGTCTCTAGTGACGAAAGTGACGTTTATATTTTTAACAATTTTTTTGCGCTTGCATAGGTATATAATGTTTTTACGATTTTAAATTATTAATAAACGCAAACAAGAATTATTTTTATAATTAGAATACAACTTTTTATTTAATAAATATATAAATTAAAAAATTAAATTAGATTTAAAAACCATTTTTATCTAGTGCCCAGGTTTCATTAGTTTGACGTTTCTTGTGAATTGTCAGTTTGCTCTAGAAGTATTTATTTGAAATCATGAGCTCCGATTCTGAAAGTGAATTAGATTACAGTCATACACCCGAAGAAATAAAAAATCAAGCAGAGGAAACTTCATTAGATTTACTACCAATGAAATCTAAAAAAAGGTATGAAGAAATATATACAAAATTTATGGAATGGAGAATTGAAAATCACGTAAATTCATTTTCGGAGAATGTGCTGCTTGCATATTTTGGAGTTTTGGCGAATAAATTTAAGTCATCGACCCTATGGTCTATTTATTCTACGCTAAGAACCACTTTATCAATTAAAAATGATATCGATATTAGTAAATATCTGAAGTTGCTATCGTTTTTGAAACGGAAATCTGATGGTTTTAAGAGTCAAAAGTCAAAAATATTTTCATCATCATAAGTAGATATAAGGATAGTATTTAAGAATTATGTTGTTATTTTTAATTGAAAATAAAATTTAGTTTCATTGTGATTTTTTATGATAATTATGATATACTCTGGGTTGTAGAAAAAGTATAGTGTTTTACTCGTCGAAAGTATTTTTTAAAGCTCAAGAACATTACCAACTGTTCTTTCGCTTCAAAAAATGCTACTTTGGTCACTCGTTAAACAATATACTATATTTGTGTGCTCATGATTATTTAAAATTAAATCAAGGACAAATATTAAATTCTTGCATGTAATAAACCTTTGAAGATAATTAATAATTTGTAGAATTTTTTTATTAAACAATTTCGTAATTACAATTGGATGTTTTATAGAGTAATCAAATTGAGTTTTACTTGAAATCTCGTATAAATAGAATCACGATTCACATGTAAGACACTACAAGAATATTTTTTAGACTAGAAAGTGAAAATTGAAATTAACAGTGTTATAAAAGTCATATCGCTTAATACTATTTTATTAATACCTTTATTTATTTATCTAACAATCTTATTTAAAAAAGGATACTTTTAATCTTTTCCTGTATTTCCTTAATACAAATTCCATTATGGCTTATGATATTGCAAAAGAAAATATTTACCAAAAACATATCCCTTCAAATTAATAATCCAAACACTTTACTAATCAACTTACACCCGATATATAAATTTTATTTAATACATAACATTGTGTACACATCTCATCAATAGGGTGTAACAACATATCTTGTTACATCGATATTGAATTGATGTAAGAGCCAGTGCATGACCCAAACAGTTGACGTATTATTAGTTGTGTAATGAAGATTAGCCTCCTACAGAGGGCGACACCCTCTCACTCTCGAAACTGTCGAAAGGGTGCTACAGCATGTAGTCCAGCTCTCGAAACAGGGTTACACAATATTCAGTCACACAAAAATAACATGAAATCTTCATCGGAAAATAAGCTAATTAAAAATGTAATTAATTAATTGAAATAAATTGAAAACATTTAAATGGGGCAACCTCAAAGTGAAATAAAAAAAGTGATTATATGAAATTGTTGTTGATAATTAAATTATTATTATTAATTAAGAAATAGAATTAGTTAGAATTTTACAGAACTAGACACATGAGTGCTAGTATTTATTCTGATGGAACTCTGTTTGTACCTGATGGTGTTTCTCTGATATTCATGGTTTCATCGTTATGGATGTTATTCAGTCAGTTGGAGCTACGTTGGTCTCTGATGTTAGGACGTTCATTATTATTCATTTTCTGGATTGACTCTAACATTTATCCGACACTCAATTGAAATTATAGGTATTATAGGTAGGACAGAATATGCATTGAATTTTTTCATTTAGATGGTTGACAGAGATCAGTTTTGTATTCAACAGATTTTTCCTATTCCACAAGCATGCAACTTAAGGAAAAGAAACTGGAAAAATCCGAACAAAGAGCCATGGAATGAAGACGTGAAGTAAGGGAAACTAAGAAGAACTTATATCAGCAAGAAGCAGACGTAAAAAGTTGTGTCAAACGTACAAATAGATTGTATAAGAAGATAAACATGCAGTTCAATTCTAAAGATGGCTGTGGTCTTGAAGAAGACCCATTAGAAGTCGACAGTAACGACGCTGTCGATACAGCATTTCCTCTATTCTCAAAATCCAGAAGTAGAGAACAATGGATCAAACGCATCAAAGTTGAGCCTAATATTATGCCACTTTACCGATATATAACCCTAAAATTGTAACACTTTATTTTTGATTCGGTCATAAGTCTGGAAAATATTTATTTTGAATAACATAAATATGCTTCTTGACATGATATTTAAATAATGATGAAAATGGATACCTACAACAAACAATTCTGCACTCTACGAGCCGAATAGCTTAAGGTATGTCATTTTAGGCAGACCTCCCCTATATTTGGACATAAAAAACTTAAAATTTGGTTGGTCCTGGAAAAATTCCAGTAGAATCCTTGAATAAACAATTGGACCTCATAACAGTCAGGATTAACAGATAGTTAAAAGTCATAGGAAATCACCATACGGTTGGAGATGTCGAAGTAGAGCTGGAAGAGAGTTCTCTCATGTGGTATACAAACAGATACAAGAGAGGGAGTAATGGGACCGAATTTTTTTGTTATCAAATCCCGTTGGCCTTTGGTCTCAATTTTCTTTCAGGAGGAGAGACAGAGATAACCTGTTCAGATATTTTAGTGGGTGATAATGAACAGTAAGGATGCCTGTGGCTATCCAGATACTTCAAAAGTTCCTTGAAAGATCTGTAATATTTTTCTTTATTTCATCTACCCCTAATTTGTCAACAAAGCTTTACTTTAGTAGCTTCTTGTTATGATATCTAAATAATGCTATAAAAATAGGTACCTACAACAAACAATTCTGCGCTCTACGAGCCGAAAAGCTTAAGGTATGTCATTTTAGGCAGAAGTCCCCTATATTTGGACTTTAAAAACTTAAAATTTATTTGGTCCTGGAATAATTCCAGCAGAATCCTTAAATAAACAATTGGACCTCATAACAGTCAGGTTTAACTGATAGTTTAAAGTAGTCATAGGAAACCACCATACGGTTGGAGATGTCAAAGTAGAGCTGGAAGAGGGTTCTCTCGTGTGGTATATAGAGAGATAAAAGGGTCTTTTATTTTCCTTTAGTAACTCATCAATTATCGTTCAGGCGAAAATAACACCAACCTATTTAGATGTTTTCGTAAGTGACAATAGCCAATAAGGACGCGGGTCCTTTTTGGTCATGGCTACGTATTTTTTGGATGTTCTGCTATCCTTGAATAGTCTGCAATATTTTCTCCTTCTCATCTACCCTTGAATTTGTCAAAAAGCGTTCCTTCATTGGTCAACCACTACTAGGTCAAATTTTTGGAAAGGCAGCTTTCTTATCTCTAACGAGTCTATACGCCTTTTGCCTTTTGAATTTCCATGACCGTTGGTCAGACCTAGAGTAACTACATTGATATTGCAGGCTTCAATCAAGACCACGCCATATTTTATTCTAATACCAAACCTGATGTGATAGTGACCTGTTTTGGGCTAGTAAACCTTGTCTGATGTTCGTAAGAGTATGGATGTTGTTTTATCAACTTAACAAATTTTTTTTCACTATAGTCTGTAGCTACATTTCGACTCTGGTCCTAAGTAACTCCTCTTTATTCCTTATTCCTTGATCTCCCCTTTTCTTTCTTTCTCCAGGATTTTATTCTTTCTAAATTTTATATTACGAAAATATTTTGTGACCGAATAATTTTACTTCTTTTATTCAAAGATAAAATTATCAATTTCTGTATTAATCTTCAAAGTACAAGTGTTCCTTGACATTTTCATTTAAAAATTCAATTCCCAAGGTTGGTTCGTTAATAATTACTCTTTTTATTAAGTAATGTGTTTCTAGTTTTAAATTAATCAAATTTTCAGTACTTTAATCATGTCAAATATTTTAAATAAATCAGTACCTACCTTATTCACCACCACTTTGGTATGTTAATAGAACATTGGTTTGCGCAACCCCTTTTATTGTGACTAGATTAAGCTGCCTGCGATGCCCTTCGCTGCATCTCCCTTTAGTGTTTACGTTATTTGTAACGAATCATTTTCTATTGGACTTAATGAATAGGGCGATTTTATCCTTTTGTAACGATATAAAGGCAATTCATGAATAAAGGAACAGTTGGGTTTTACCCACATGATAAATTTTTCCAGGCGATGTTAGATAACGTTGTTTAATCTTGATGATGGAATTAACGGGGAAAAATTCGGGTCGTATTCTTTAGAGGTGTGGATTAATTTTCGTTTTGTTTTTAAACGAGGAATTTTAATTAGGTACGGAAAAAAGGGAATGGAGGTCGAAAAGAATACACGCAAACTACAATAGTATTGTTTATCAACAACTGTGAGAATATTGAAAAATTTTTACTCTCAATATTATCACTGGTTAATTGAATAATATCAATGAGCTATATTATTATTATTCAATTATTTTCACGGTAAAATTGTTGTTTAATGTAGTTGAAAGATTAATTACAAATATGACATTTCCTGTCAAATAACAACTAACAGAATTTACTTAGCAACCAGTAATATTGGACACTTCCTCACGTCCATAAATATGTTCAGAATTTCACTGGTTTCCTTTTTCGGGTGGATCGACGAACGTTTAAAATTATTTGTTGAGAAATTGTGCCATCTGGGGATTTAATTTCAATATGTTACGGCCCTCAGAATTTTTATTTGGAATTGAGATACATGAATTACCCGAAGATTGTTCTGGATTGTCAGCATCAGGCGTCGATGAAACATTATCATTTGTTCGTTCTTTAATGGCAAAAGGAACTTGACGAGCTTATAGATGTAAACAGGTTGTGTGTTTTCTTGAAGTTTGAAAGAACATGTATAATTTTTAATTAAGCCTATTTTTGGAGAGAATAAGGCATCATAGTCTTGTAATACTTTGGAGAGTTGATCTTTTACATTTTCTTGGAAACTATAGTTTTCTTTGTCTAAATTGTTAATTTGGGACCAATTTAATTTATATAAACGTAATCACTCTCTTCCGAATATTGGCGTGACTTCATTAGGTAACACAAACAAACTTCCTGTTGCTTCCCGGTTTTCGTACCGTATTTTTACTTAGCATTCACCAAGAGGTACAATAATCTCTCCTGTATAAGTTCTGAGTTTGATCTCTGTTGTTTGTAGTTGTATGTTTGTATCAAGATTATTAAAAAAAATTATTGAACATGTAGATAATACAGCACCAGTATATAATTCAAATTTGCACGGTGTATTTTCGATAGACAGTTTTTTTCTGATATAGAATTATTGTGAAGATAATACAGCACTAGTATATAATTCAAATTTGCACGGTGTATTTTCGATAGACAGTTTTTTTTATATAGAATTATTGTGAAGTACAGAATTTATAGTAAAGATTTCTTCATGAGCATCATTTAATTTCTCTCGATTTTCTCCTAAAACTTCCATTGCATTTGAACTTTTAAATTTCCTACCTTGCTTTTTAAAACAAACTGCTTCTAAATGACCACGTCTTTTACTGTAACTTTCCCGAAGAACACTCTGATGCCTTATGCAATTTACCACATCGGTAACACTTTAGGTTTGAATTTGAAGAATTTGTATTTGATGATCCTTGGGCGATAAAAATTTGTATTTGAAGCTGAACTTCGGTTCATTTGCGATATTGTATTGAGGTCTTGAGGAATTTCCATTGACCGCGACTCGAATTTTGATGTTTCAATTGAAGATGCTCATGATAACACATCAGCAAATGTTACAGATTTTGTTTGAGTTAATGTAGTGACGTGACGAAGCTTTTCTCTTATTTCACTGGAACGCACCTCTCTAATGAACTGACCGCGCAAATGAGTATCTGCAGTAGGTTTCTTACAGTTTTCACATATAAAGTTGCAATTCACAGTAAGGTGTTTAAGTTCAGCTTCATAGTGTGCAATGGATTCAGCTTCTCTTTGGTTTCTTGAGAAAAATTTATGTTGTTCTGCAATTTCATTTGGTTTTGGACATAGATGCATTTTCAAAAGATTTATCAATCCGCTATATTTTTTCATAGTATGTTATGGAAATAAACGTCATGTCATTTACACTGTCAAGTTTTGTATGCGAATGAAAATTTTCTCAAGAAATATAAAAATAGAAGACATTCAGGATAACAGGAAATTCTTTTGTAATTAGTATTCCAGTTTCTAAAACTAAAACGAGACGTTCATTTGTAGTACCAGATACGTTTTATACCATATGTTAAAAGTATATGAGTTTGCGTCCTTCTGGAGTGAAACTTCCTTTATTTGTTAATTACAGAAATGGAAAATGTACAAAACAGGTTGTGGGGGTAAACACAATCGGTACGACAGCCGTTTCGCTAGAATTAGCATCGTCAGATTGACATATCGAAGTTACATTTTGTTTGTTTGTAGCTAGCTACCTGATGATGATTAGGTAGTATTAAGGCTAGGCCAAGTATGTAAGTAATAAGACATAACAATATTAAAGCCTAGATGTTAGCTCTGAGGGATTATCCTGGACGTATTTTACTCTAAAACCAGTATAACTGTGCAATGATATAAAAACCCAAGGAAAAAACTGTGTGTGTGCGATCAGACCCTTTAATTATAACGCCAGGGAAAGATGGCAGTTCTTCAGATGACGAAGAATGTAATGATATAAAATAACTTAGTTGTAGTGTAACAGTAGGTATTTTACGTAACAAGAGTTGAAAAATGTTCACATACATAACTACTGTACAATGATTTAGTAAAATCTATAATAGTTCTGATCTTTAGAAAAACTTAATGTATTTTTTGTACAGTTATATGTTATAGTTATAAGTAAAAAAAAACAGTTCAATAGTGGAAAACTTCCAAGATTTATTTGCCCATCAAAAACTTTTAATTGCTGATCTGCTAGATGTTTTTTTATTTCAATTTCTCCAAGAAAATCTAAATTTTGTTTTCATCACAATTGTATAGCTTTGTTAAATAGTTCTTTGTTTAATGTTCTTAGTATGATGGACTTCCAGAGAGTAAGGGTTAGTACAATAAATATCTCTAAAATACAGATGCAATTACTTTTTCTCATTTTTAAAACCCCATTTACCGTATCCATTCGCTTAAAAATATCAGATTGTATCACCTGGTACTTAAACGCTAAGTCGTCACTTATTCTTTGAAAAAATATCTTCTTTTTCTCGGCTACAGCCAATGAAACTGTCGAAAACAAAGAAAGAAACATTCGATGGTTTCTCATCACAAAGAAACAGAGCAATAACTTCATAAGGGATGCACTTAGGGGCGGTATGTGGTTGTATATATATACAGCAAAACTAGCAATTACTTTCCACATAATAAGTACAATAGAACACCCAGCGCTTTACAGTTACTTATCTACTTCAAAAAAGTGCCGACGTTTTGCGCAGATAGTCGGATGGGAATAGAGATTATCTTTATATTCAGCTTTGTACAGGGTGTCTCGATTTGTGGAGTCGTATTTGAAACGTACGTCATTAAAGTTACTGTTCTAATGGTTTTAATTTTGAAATAATAAATTGCAAGAAGACGTGAAACAATTATAGTATAGTTTTCAATTAAAATTTTATGTTGTTTTTTAGGAAATTTGCCATTGTAATAAACTATATCAACTTTTCTGTTTAGTTATTTTTTAGTATTTCTATTGTTTTGCCAAATTTACCTACTGCCGCCAAATAATTTAGTGTGGAACAATCTGCCAACAGATTAGTAAAAGGGTGTAAAAAACCTCAGTAGATTACTACAACAACTGATTACGTGCATATATGGATAGAAACTGCCATCACCAGCGAATAGTATACACCAAGCATAATTAATTTTCTTAACTTCAGAAATCTCTGTAAAACAATTGTCTGGAATTGTCTTTCTCTTGATGTCGATCTCGCCTTTGCATCTTTTATTAAAACATTGTCTATAATTTAGCTGTCAAATAATTTCCTCTTAGGCCTATCAAAAACAAACTGCATAAGCCCTGGACTACCAAGGGCTTGCGTACATTCTCAAAAAATATGCGTTGTCTCTCTTACACAAAAAATTTACTGACAGTATATTTCTTCATGAACACGTGAAAATATATAAAAAAGTTTATTGTAAGACTATAAAAGCTGCAAAGGACATCTACTATAATAGGAGACTGAGTGGATCCTGTAGTAACAGAAGAGCCTCGTAGTACAAATCCGCATCTGGAGTAGATGGGCTTACCCTCAAAATGTTCGCATATTTGCCGGTCTGTGTATTAGATTTTCTAACAAATTTGATTAAGGAGCGTTCCGCAAATTGGTATTTATCCTGCTTGTCTTAAGATAGCCATAATAATTCCTTTGCATAAAGGTGGTGATAAAGATCAAGTTTCTAACTATCGCCCAATCGCGCTTCTTTCTACGTTATCCAAGATCACTGAAAGGTTAATAAAAAAGGCTTTTTTCATTTGTGGTTAAATACAATATTCTAGCTAAAAATCAATTTGGATTTTTAAGTGTAAATGCACAAATTATGTTTTATCTTTTTAATAATGTCTACTCCAGCTTAAACAATCAACACTCTACAGCTACAATATTTTGTGATTTCTCAAAAGCTTTCGATATTGCGTGGATCATAAAATACAACTTAAAAAATTGCAGTACTATGGATTTAGAGACACCTCGATCAGGAAGTATGCTTTATTGCCTTTATAAATAGGGGGTGCTGTTTAGTATATTGCCACAGGGATAATAGTACCTACTTAAGGCTCTGCAATAAGGATGAAACAAGGAACAATGTTGTTTTGAAATTTGGGCAAGTTTATTTGGAAATATGTTACAGTATTCTCTGGTTAATAATTTAAATTGATGGAATATTTCAGTTATTTTAAGGAAGTATTTTTTTTAGTTATAAACACATTATTTTTACTAAAACGTATTTCGCTCAATAAGAAACCTGATATTCGAATATTTGTTTGTACAAATTCAACAAACGTTATTTTAACACAGTGACCGTACAAACAAAACAACCAACAATTCAAACATTTATCAATGGAGCAAAGGCGAGCCGCATAAAAAAAACTGAAAATATCATTCAAGATCTGTACTAATTAATTAATGTAATTGAAAACATTCACATCACATTGGTCATATACTAGCGCGGCAACTTTCCGTGATGTGGAATGGATGATATCGTTTCAGAGTTGTCATTCGTTTCTGTCTTGTTATCCACCGCACATTGCGCTCGACAAAAAAAGCGAAAGGAGAAAATAAAGATGTAGTTGTTGGGTTGCCTCCTTTGATCTGCAAAAGATTAGTTCGGTTAATATTTAATAGAGCGGTACCCTACATAAATGTAAACACTTTTTTTAATTTGAATGAATGCCGGCTATCCAACAAACTATTAAAATTTTACTTATTACAGATTCAGAATAAATAACAGTTTAACAAATTCTTCTTTTATTTTAAAATGTACTGCAATTAAAATAGTTGGCTCTTATTTATTAAAAAATTGAATTCTTCAATAAAATAGTGAGAGAATTTATCAAAAATTTTGTTTATTATTAATTTGATACTCTCCACAAACTCAATATAAACTCATCCACATCATCCTATAATTCTTAATTCTGGACAATATACTTTGTGTTTATATTTTTAATTCAAACTATCGTTAAAAAAGAACAAAAAACGCTGGCAAGTGATGATATTGAAGTGCCTAAAAATATTGTTTAGTTAACTGTATCCTTTACCTACGACTTTTATTTTTGTAATTATTGTACTTTTTCTTTTAAATGCCTTTCCAAGGGATTTCAACGATATATAGGAGTCGTATAGTGACACTTATTGAAATGGGTCATTCTTAAAAAGAGATTGCTGCAATTATTGGGGTCAACCAAAGGGATGTATCGAGAATCTACCGGTGGTATTTAGAAATCGGAAATCTGGAAAATCGTCCAAGAGCAAGTCGCCATCGCATTACAACCCCTAATCAAGATGGATTTATTATTCAATTCTGAAGAAACCCGAGCATTTCTGCAGAGACCAATTTCAGGAAGCACACCAAATTGAAGTTACCGGTCAAACCATTAGAAGAAGACTTCATGAGGCTAACTTAAGGGCCGTGGACCTTTAAAATTTTAAAACTAACAAATGAGAATAAGGTTGCTCGCTTGAATTGGTGCCGTGAGCACTAAAACTGGGGTTTGGATCAGTGGCAGATTGTGATGTTTTCGGATGAAACCAGGATTGGTTTAGTGTCGAACGATCGTCGGGTATATGTTTGGCAAGTTCCAGGACGTCAATCTAGATCCACTAATTACCAAGAAGTTGTCCCATTTCAAGGTGGTAGTGCAATGTTTTGGGGAGGTATAATGTGGAATGGTCGGACACCTCTTACTTAGATTCCTGGCAACATGACTGGTCAAGTATACATCGATTCCGTATTAAACCCAGTTGTTCGTTTATGAAGAGGTGCAACGGATAATTGAGTTTAAGGAAACCGAGGATTTTGCTAGTTTATAGTGGCTACCAAAGTCTCCGGATCTGAATCCTATGGAACATGCATGAGATATGTTAAAAAGAAGAGTTCGGCAACAAAATCGGGGTTATGCGGGTCTTCCAGCCCTTATCCATCCTGTTACCGAGATTTGGGAGAATATTCCTCAGCAGCTTATAAACAATCTAATTGAAAGTGTTCCCCGAAGAAATAGAAGCTTGTATAAGAGGAAGAGGAGGGCCGGCAGAATATTAATTGTCTTTTGTTAAACTAATATATCCTGAACATAATTTAACTTTCATAATAATTGTTGTAGTATAACTTACTCTGTATTCTACTTAATAATTTTAAATATACAGATATCACTTGTTACTAGCAATATAATGGGGAAACCAAAAGAACCAAAAATTATTTATAATTTTTCCAACGTTTAAATAAAAAAACTGTATACAACTCAAATAAAATGATGCAATTAATGTTCTTTCAGACTTTAGAGGTAACTTGGAGATGGTTTTTCCATAATACTGACCATACCAGGTTACTGAATCATCTCATAAACAAACACTTTATTTATAAAATATCATGGCAAAAGTTTTTCAAAGTACTGACTATAAATATATTCCATTTTAGGCTAGAAGGTATTAAACATACATAATACTCAAATTTAGTCAGAATTATTATGAAAAAAGGTTATAAAAGAAAAGTTTAGAATTAATTTAACAACAAAATATATATGAGTTCATAAAAGATAATGACGAACATGAATATTGTTAATGAACAAGTAAATATAAGTAGATACACTAAAAAAATAAAACAACATACGAGTACATTAACTATTCAAATATTAGACAATAAAAGAATATTCAATTTACCTGAAATACAAGAAATACACACTGATTTTGTTTTAATGTCAAACCTTTATGCGTCTTAAAATATTTATCGAACGATCCCCCTAAGAATTGTTTCATCATAATCTCTTATTTTTTATGACCCAACCCTACCTACTACTACCTACCAATTACAACCTACTATATTATTATTATGAAATAAATTAAAATGGTTCAGATACTTAGGATACTTGCAAACCAGCATAAAGTAAAAAATTATAGGAGGAACCCTATTGAACTCTATAAAAGGTAACTTTAATAGAAATAATGTAAGGAATTGGAAGAGAGAAGTAGAATAAAAAAAGTATAATAATATATAAAAGAATTGAGAAAGGATGATTGTGGCTTATCTACCCCAAAAGCAAGGTCTAGAAAGCTAATACCCTCTTTATGCGGTGCTTTTTGGCGCCCAACGTGGGGAAAATGCTGTATTAAAGTATGTTTTATGGACTTTATAAGTTACCATTTCGGTTGCAGTGTCTGGTCATGGGATAATTTGTCCTTATTTTTTATTTGAGAATGAGCATCGTCTGATAAACTTATTGAAGTAACATTTTGTTTTTGTAAAGTTGATTAAGTAGTGTTAAGACTAGACCAAGTATGGAAGTAATAAGACATAACAATATTAAAGACTAGATTTTATTAGCCCTAAGGGATTATCCTGGATGTACTTCCCTCTAAGATCAATATAACTGTGCAAAGATATAGATAAACCAGGAAAAAACTATATCATGCTGATCTTTACAATAACTTAATATATTTGTGTTATACTTATGTCTTATCTATGTATAAAAATTGAAGACTCAATCAAAGTAAACAGTTTCACAAACTTTATAAAGGTTAATACAATAAATTTCATTAATAGTCTCTTAGAAATTTGGTAGATACCACTATAGACGTATGATAAGTATGCCAACATAACCTAGAGCACCAGGAAACAAAACCGAAAGAGAAATGAAGGAATCGACCTGAGTTTTTGGATCAATAAATAAAAACAGCATCTGGTTGAAAAAAAAAAGTGTATTATTGGTACTTTTTAGTAGAGGAGAAGCAAATTGAAATATTAGATGTTTGAAAATATGTAGTATTTAATTTTGTCTTGAACTACCTAACAAACACTAACTAATGATTCTCGACTAAGTAGGTATTATGGAATCTTTCATAAAAGACGTATTTTTTTAAGAAACTTTGGATGTAGGTTTTGAGTAAAGAATGAATATGTTTATTAATCTTTGTTTTTTACTATACAAGAATAATAATTTTTCTCACTACTAATGAATTCAATTTTGATGAGGTAGTAAAGTTGTTCATTTTTAACCAAGGTAGAAAAAGATAGGGACTACTTAATTAGCACTAAATCTCAACACATTTGTCAAAATGTGACGTTAACTGATGCAAAGACAAAATGAAAGAATATTTTTTATTACCCATTTAATAGTCCACCTAATTATTCAAAAATGAAAATCAATTGACTTATCCATGTATTTTTATAGCAATTTTAACAATACATAATACAGATTATTGGATTTGTTATTGATTGCCTTGTCACTGTCATGTCATGTGAAACGGGAGTGACTGTTGACCCGTCTAATATTTTTAATAGCTTTAAAAACTAATATTTAAAAAAATTGAATGCCAGTGGTCAAAAATATATGAACCACCGTAGAAGAGTGTATTATTGTCTCGGATCCATTAAAAACCTCGGCGCATAATTTTAATATATACAATCAATAAAAAAATGTTGATATAAACTTTTATAAGTTCCGCTGTATCTATTAAAATGTTTCATTAGAATCTCGTTTTGATTTTACCCACATATTTTACTTTTGTTAATTTAAAAACTAATATATTCAATTTATTCAACTACACCCAGTATTTTACTTATATTCCAGTAAATCAATTAAAATACTCCCGTTTAATCTTATAAACACACATAGAATTGACATTTAAAACACACATTTATTTAGTTGATCCCTTACCCAATGTACCAAATACATTTTAAGTTAAAAATTGCTTTATTTTTCCACAAAAATCCGGTACCATCTCACCTGCGACCATTTAAAAAACTTAATTCACTACAACCATACCAAAAACTTAACCAAAAAACCCATACGCACAACCAGACGTCTCGACGACAGTGTCTATCCGACGCCTAACTAAGCAAGCGTCGTTCTAAAATGCGCCGTCGCTTTAACCGACCGAACAATGGCGTCTGCGATCCCTCCAATCGAATCCCCAGATTATCGCGACCACTCAGGCGAAAGTAAAACGCGAGGTAGAGATACGCCCATTGAACATTCATCCAGTCTTATCATCATCATTTTTCCTTAATAAAAATTATCTTTAACCTGGAAGGGAAATTAAATAATAAACACTGCTGGTAAACAGTAATCGTACGTACAGAAAAAAGCAGTTATATAAAGTGAATATTGAGGAATAATTCATCAAGATATATAATATGATGTTTAGGTACAAGTTTAGAAACTAGATGGATAGATAAGAGAAAGAAGAGAAACGGCCAGCAAGATTAGCATCGTTGTATTGAGGGAGATCGGTGAATTTTGAGCTTATTGCCCCCTTCTCGCGACAAAAATGGGGGCGTGGACGTTGTAACTCCGCCCTGTTATACCTTGGATCAAGTCACCCTTGAACAAGAGAGTGACATGAGGCTGTAGCCAGTCTTCTGTATCCTTTCGGGCAGTGAAGCACATATATTCTTACCAAATACCGTATTAGAACACGTGGTTCTTGGCGAAAATTCATCGGACCACAATAAATTATCGGGTAGTGAGGCGTAAGAGGTGTACGCCCGCGGATTTAATCGCGTAGAAATCAACTTTTGGTCCGAGTTGAGACGCTAGTTTGTTTGTTTGTTTGTTTTTTTAACAATTGATTAGATTTGCTTGGTCAGGCAATCGCTTTTTCTTTGGTAAAAGGGACTTTTCGGTTTTGTAGTGAATTGACTTTGAGATATTGACAGTGTATGGACGCGGTTTATGATTTGAGCGTTCCATTTGCATCAAGGTAGGAGAAATAAAACCAACATTTAAACAATTTACGAATATTTTAATGGCTTTGAAAATATTTTTATAAAAAATCGGAGGATTCGTTTCATTATAGTTTGTAAAAATAAAACTACGTCAATTAAATATATATTTTTTAATAAATCCATTTTAATTGATGATAACACAGATT
The DNA here is from genome assembly GCA_035357415.1 of Ophraella communa. Lineage (NCBI taxonomy): Eukaryota > Metazoa > Arthropoda > Insecta > Coleoptera > Chrysomelidae > Ophraella > Ophraella communa. The sequence goes on along the minus strand of CM068989.1, from coordinate 9,018,051 downwards.
TAATTATATCTTTTACAAATTATTTTAATAGGATAACATTACTTTATTTGCAAAAATTGTACTTTTCTTTTTTAATTTTCAAGATAAACATAAAGTATCTCTAAACCTGTTTCGTGAATTAAACCAATCATATTTTGTCTCCGTAATGACATTGCAAATTATAATGAGTAATTAAAATAACAATGAAAAACTTATCAACAATTTTTATGCAAATGTTATGTATCTATATTTAGATCAAACTGAATCAATGTAATCTTTTGCTTTTATAATGTCATAACTTATTACTGAAAACAATAATGAACAAACTATTTTACATTTTTGTGAAGGTTAGTTGATCTTTTTTATTCTTTAAAAAATAACAATAAAATTCATTTCTTTGTAAAAGTCCACGCTTGTGAAAAGCACGCTTTTATAGCCGGACTATAAAAAAGAAAATAATTAATAATAGTACCTATAATATAATAAAGAGTTTATCAAATCTTAATAAAATTATAATAAAATTTAAAAAGAATTGAAAGATTAATTAATTTCGCAGTAAGAAGCCCCTGAGTGCTACAGAATTTAAAAACAAAAAAATTAGAAATATAGAGAATGGGTCATTGCTAATGCTCAGTAATAATAACAATAATATTAATAATTAAGTCAACATAATATTTAAAACTTAGTAATGCCGTATGTTAAATCAGAATGATTATCAATAAGATAGTTTGGATAAATGTCAAGTAAGAGTCTCTTTCATTAATCCCGATAATTTACGTGTTCTACAAATGAAATAATTATGGTTTTCGGATAAAAAACTTTATTACTTCTTCATTTCAATAATTGGTAGAAACTGAAAGTAAAGATTCTTATTTTTAAAAACCAAGCTTTTTGCTAATCAATAAACAAAAAACAAAGCTGGAAAAACATTTTAAAACATTACCAAACAATAAGATCAAATTGTAATTACTAAATTGTAAATATTAAATAATAAATAGTTGATTATTCCTTTATAATAAATAACATAAACAAGGTAGTGCAATAGGTTTATATATAACTTAATATTTTAAAAAAACAATAATAATAACTAACATTAAATTATTTATTGAATAAAAAGTAAAAGATTACGTAATATTTTTTTAAATTCAAAAAGTGCACGGAGCAAAATTTTAATAAACAAATATTAATCTAAAATATTACAAGAATGTAATAAAAATAGAGTTATTGTAGGTACACATAAAAAATTAGAATACAAAATATCCTTAATAATTTAGGAAAAAACTCAACAATATAAAATTGAATATAGCATTTCCAACGTAAATCAATATTGATTAAATCATGTAAACGCAATATAGATAAAATATTGTTAAAAACATATTGTGCTATAAGTATATAATAATATTGAAAACATCTTAATTTATCAATTTCTAATGTTTTTATATTGTACCAATACAATTTCAACCCCCAGCTAAATTTTATGTGCTAGTAGGGTACAATATGTTCCATTGTTTGAGGAACCGAGTTGTATGCATATACAATGCATATCTACTTAATTACTACTGTTTCTCAGGTTTCTTGTGCGTCGCTGTTCTTTTTTTGTAAAGTGGAATAATGCCGTGTAGATAATTATTGTCCTCAGCAAAAGGTATTTATTTGTAGGTTAGGTGGTGAAAGCTGAATAGTATCTTAATAAAGTCAACTTGATATCTACCGTTTTTTCTATGCTAATGGTTTTCATATGTCTCTGTTAATATTGGTAGCAATGCTAAAATTAAGTACTTTATCATATTGTGCTTCTACGCATTTTTGCAACTATTTTTCAATCCAATTATATATTAAAATAGTACTTATAATAGGATGTATTTATAATAGGATGAATCAAATTACATCATATAGGCATATTCAATAATTATTTTCATGTTGTAGTTAGTACTCAAATTTTTATTTTTAAGTTACCTACTAGTTCAATGAATTCCTTAATTTATACTGTAGACTATTGTCCACAAAATAAATCAATTTTGGATTCTTAATATATAGATACTACTGACAACAAATAAAAAGTTAGTAGAATCAATTTAATTTAAAAAAATATATAGTTTTTTTGTTATTTTTTCTGCTTCCATCCATGTTGTTTTTCTTCTGTTTAATATATTTGCTAGTTAACTTCTTGTATTCATTGTTTTTTTCTGTTACTACGTTATAGTGCTTTGAGTTACTCTAGTAAGTAATCTTTTTTCATTCAACTCAACTGTATTTCTTTTAAACATTCTTTTATTGTATTATTTTTTAAGATTTTTATTTTCTTGTTACCTCTAACACACCCATTTTAAATACCGCTTGAATGTTATTTCTACTCAATGAGCTAATATTGATTTGTAAACAGATTTTCCCAATATTCTCCTCTAATTTATTAAGTATACTTATACTATAGGAGATTTTAACATTGTTTTGTACAATATATAATTAATTTACTTGTCACAATTATTTTAAATTCTCTTTTTTCCAGAATCATTTATTTGTGTTAAATATTATCTACATTATCTACACTCGTATCTACACCTTTATATACTTGAGTCAAAAAATAATTAATAGATTTTCTACATGTTTAAAAGTTTACATTTTACAATGTAATTTTTAAAATCATACAAAGTCATACTAAGCAAAGCCACACTGTCAAATATCGATAACTTCCCTCCTGATTTCTTTTGTTCAGCTCATAAAAGGATCTGTAGTTAATCTTTTCGACGCCTTATCGAAGTATTGTGTAGGTATTATTTTTGAACTGATCCATCTATCACCTATTAAGTCAAAGTCAAATCATTAACAATGACATTTTAGCTTTAAAATCAATCAAAAATAAAGTAGATCAATATAACCTAATATTTACAAAATCACATAAAAGCTTAGACAAGGAAAGAGAGAGGACTGCGCATTCGAATCAATTTGTGTAACCCATTTACCACCAAACTAATGGCGGTCAATATTGACATAGGCGTATCATACGATTTTTCTTATACGATTATTAAATAATCATTTTCATTATTTCGTATTACAAATCTAATTTAAAAAAGTCTTTAAATATGTACTGCTCCAAAAAAAAAAACAACAATCATTTTAAAACATATTTATTTAATAAATATTACAATTTTAATCAATTTTATCTATTTTAAATATATGTTTTTGTTCCACGCCACTGCAAAACTATTATATCTATGAGCAAATAATAACAATTAAATGAAAAATAATCTTTAAAACTGAATGAAAACAATGTTCAAAATGTATGTACAATTAATTTAAGTTATCGTACATAACATATGTAATTTAGTTAAACATCTATTACCTGAAAGCTGTAATATTAATAAAAATAAATTTCAAGGAAATAGTTGTAAAATACTTCTTACCTATGAAATGAAATTCCTTGCTCTTTTTTAGCACTCTGACTATTGCACTTATAAGCTACACAATTAACCATTTTAAAATGTCTATTCAGTTTATTAAAAAAGGTGAAAATTAATAAAAAACTAAAAAAATACAATTCGATGTTCCAAATTTGTTTGCCACCAAACGTTTGAAAATTGGCTTCACTCTCACGCATAAGGTTTTCATTGCCATGCGCTGTCCTCTCTCTTTCCTAGTCTAAGCATAAAAGTAACTCAACAGTAATTTAAAAAAAAAGAAGTCAACTATTAGGTAGGTATTTATTTTATATAAACTAAAAAATTCTCAAGGCTTAAATATCAAAGGATCAAAAACAAGTAATTTATTTCATTTTTGTATTTTCTTTAACCACTCTAACTATAAGTAAAATTGTCTGAGACTGCTATAGATTAAAATATCATTAAAAATTTCATTCACACAGCATAAAACATGCAAAATATTCTAACAAGGTTTAAAAAAATCTGTTACAGCAAAAAACTAAGACACAAATACTAAGAACATTATGTTATTGACCTTTCAAAAAAATTATTTTATATTTTAGCAAAAAATAATCGATGTTATCAATTATTTTATCAACGTTTGGCGAAATACGCACAACACTGAAATCAATGAAATATGGCTGTATATTTTTTTAATCAAAATAAAATAAATCATTTTGAATTATCGTATATGTCCCTTTCATATAAATAAATGTATAGGTACAGATAATATATGCTTGCAATGTTATTGTAATAATTTAAATAATTGTTTTCGAACTTCCACCTATCTATCACTCACCTGTTTCATTAAATAAATTTATTGGATTAATTTCCAATGTTTCGTATCGAAACATAAATTATTGTTGTAAAATAAATCAATATATTTGGGTATTAACCTTGCAAATAATCTCATCTACCCCTTAAAATAGTATAACGCTGAAATTTAAAAACTGTCTAAACATCATTGATCCATAGAGCATTTTCAATTTCTGCGTAAAAAGAACTAAACACCTTGCAAGAAATGTCCAAACACAATTGACTCCCTAATAAGCAGAACTTTAAAACTATTAATCTTAAATCAAACATATATAATATAAAGGAGGTTTTCACTACAGCTCAATAATACAGATATAGTCCCATCTCAAAAAAAAACTTAGTTTTTCTCTCATCCTTGATAGACCCAAGATATTGACTGCAATGTCTGAGCTAACTTGGTAGACATTATTGCCATTTGCTTACCATAGGTATCAAGCCTTTACAATAAAGCGAATCATGAAATTATTATATTATGTAAACAATCCAAATCATATTTTTGTTATTTAAATAAATACAGATAACAGATGTTACATTATACATCCAGAAAGAAGATAGTTTTTTTATTACTTGCGTAATAAAATGCCAGGTCAGGGCATCCTCTTCCTCACAGAATCTGCACTTTGCTTCATCTACTAACACTAGTTTCTTCCCAGAAGTATCATTGCTTGTCTCAGTTGATCCTGTTCATTCCAGTACTAGGATTTTTCCTTTTCCACTTCATTCTTTAGTTTGATTTGAAGATTGCATTACTCCTGATTGTAGAAGATTGTTCTGGTAGCAGATGTGGGGTTTCAGCTTCTTTTTTTGCTCCTTATCTGCTGTTTCGTTCCCTACTATTCCTATATGTCTTGAGACCCATAGGAAGGTGACAGTATTCTTCTGGCCTCGTTTTTGCCAGCAAGCTATACCTACGCATTCCCAAACCATCTTCGAACTGGTGTAGATTTGTAAAAAAATGTATACCTAATACCTTTTTATTAGTTTAGTATTCAAATTATTACTTTATTACCCATAATATTACCTAATTCTCCAGATTATTACTTCATTACCTTAGTATCTAAATTATTATTAGTGGCAAACATTTCTGAAAAGTTGTGTAACCTGAATTGAATTACAACAGCAATTTTCTAAAAATCACGAAAATTCCAAGTAAATTGGAACACAGATTCAAAGACATAACTATACTTAGAGTAATTGATTGTAGTAATCTTTGTGGAAGTCCATCTTACTAAGAACATTAAAAATAGAACTTTTTAAACAAAACTTTCAGTATTTATTTAAAAAATTGCTTTTTTAAACCCAGTGACAGCTGTTTCGCTAAAAACTAGCATCGTCAGATTGACCCTGGATGTATTTCCATCTAAGATCAGTATAAATGTGCAATGATATAAAAAACCAGGAAAAAAATCTATGTATAAAATGAAGACTCAATCAAAGAAAATAAATCTTGGAAGTTCACCATTAAACTGTTTTTTTTTTTAATTTTACAATACTCTTTTTGCTCATAGTACTTACACTGTTGTATTATGAACACGCATCATGCGTAAGCATCTATCTCTTTTTATTTATCAGATATTACCGACGATATTACTTTTAATACACAAAAAGTGTACACCTAATTTGAGTGTAAATTTCGTTTCGAATAAAGTTTGTTGCCATTTAATCTATTTCTTTTAATACATTAATAAAAAAGAAGACTCAAAATATGTTAAATAGCAATAGGGATTACGTAAGCATCCCTAAGCATAGGGATTACGTAATATGTAATTAATACTGTAAATAATGTTAGGTACATACATAATGGATCAACACGCAGGTATATATCGACACAAATACAACAAACAACCAAAGAGACATGTCGACATCTTGTCAAACATCCTGATTAATCACACTAATCAATATGTTTGTATATGTACCTTAATTTACTTTATTATGCATATAAGTTTCTTATCAAATTATAATTGAAAGGTAATAAATCATTAAGAAAAATTTGTATTTTTACTGTTAAAATATGAAAGGAGAATCAATTTGTGAATTTTTCTATGTAAAATTTATAAGACGTAAGAAACTTAAGACTTGAATTGCTGAATCCACATAATTATCTGCTTGTTTAATTATTCTCCAAAACATTAATAAATTAAATTGATTATATTTAACAAATCTCGTTAAATTTAATGTAGATTGTATATATTAAGTGACATAAAAAACCGAACACCCAGTTTAAATAATTTTATTTTTATAAAATTTTGTTTAAGTAGGTACTTCACTGAAGAATAATAAGTAAATGATAAAAATTTCAAAATGATTGCATTGCTTTAAAGCCCTATTACCTTTAATAATGTGTGGATGCACCCCGATGTGTTACGCATTCTCCAACGCGCCTAGGCATGCTTCTGATCAGGTGGTCAATGTCCTCCTGTGGTATCTCATTCCAGGCAACCACCAACTTCTCTCGAAGTTCTTCTAGAGTCTGAGGAGGACGTTGCAAATTGAGCAATCTCCTACCCATCACACGTGCTGGGGATAAGTCGGGAGATCTTGGTGGCCAAGGTAACATTGTGACATCATTATGTTGAAAGAAGTCTATTGTGGCTCTTGCGACATATGGTAGGGCATTATTTTGTTGGAAAGTTCGATTTGCCAGGGTGTCAAGATAGGGTAAAAGATGGGGTGAAGATGAAAAGTGATCTCGAACCATAAGCTATGGCACCCCAAACCATAACTCCAACAGTTTGATGAACATGCCTTTCAACAAAAAACGTCGTCTTCTAACCCAGGGTGATCGTTCTCTGCACCACTCAAGGCGATTACGTCGGTGTTCTGGAGTTAAAGGGAGGACCCAGTGTGGTCGGTATAAAAACAGGCCAAAAAGTCTTATTCGTTGGTAAACACTTCGCATGCCAATAGGTCTTCCGTGTTCTGCAAACCATTCATTGCTCTTTGTGTACGGCCTTCTCGAAGCCATGCCTGACAACACCTAACCACGATGTCTGCACTTCTTTGCACTCTAACTGCAATTTCCCGAAAGAAAATTCAGCTTCCCACTATATGACCCCTATCAAACTCACTAAGTTGACGAAATCGTACAGGTCTCCGTACCCTAGGCATCGTAACCAATCGTAAAGAATGTCAAGAACCCAAATCCGCAAAATTTGGATTTTTACTACGGCTACAATATTCATTTTTTGGATTGTTAGTGGATTTCAAAAAAAAGCAGTATAAAAACCGGAATCTTCAACTGATAAGGCTGAAAATTTTATCAATTGTTTATATTTCAGTAAAATAAATAAATTCACCAAATTTTATTAAAATAAAATCATTTAAACTGAGTGTTCGAATTTTTGTCTCACTTAATATATTTTATTAAATTTATTTATTTACAATTGGTTGTTTATTTGTTGAATGACACTGTTACTAATACATAAAGTTAACCAAAATAAGAAATACACTGAATTATAAAGATTATTAACAATAGTTATACTAAGAACATTAAAAATAAAAGTGTTTAACAAAACTTCCATATGTTATTTAAAAAATTTCATTTATCATTAGTTGTTAAAAGTGCAAGGAGCTAATTTGGAATTAATAAATAATTACGTAGAAAATTTATGTATCTGTCACTTTGGAACCTTACTGTACGTACAAGACTAAACCTAGAATTTTTCTAGTCCTTGTGAGGAGTTGAATCTCGTTCTTTTATTCACTTACATGTTTCATTTGATTAATATATTTCTTTTCTGCTTTCAAAAAGGTTCAAAGGCAACACAAAGTCTATCCTACAAACTGTTTATTACATAATGTTGCAACTATGTTTCGATCGTATAGAAACATCATCAGGTTTTGAAAAGTTACAATAAAGAGAAAAAATACCATGCGAAAAACAATACAAAATAAAGTAAATCTAAATTCCAATCATTGTTTCAAGTCAACTACAATTTTTGATGATACAAAAAGTGTATGATTAATTTTTAATAGGAGTTACAACCAAACCGATTATTTATAAGATTATTTCTTTTATTGTACACATACCCAAAGGAAATTAAAATAATTTTAAAGGTTTACTTTTGTGACTAAGTCAACAAGATAAGTTCAATTTATCAAATAAAAACAGTATTGAATACTATTCGGTATCGCTACGTATCTTTCGACACTCAAAAATTCCTTTTTCGCCCGAAAATAACTTTCCTTTTGCAACATCCACTCGAGATTTAAACCGACAACTTGATATTTCCATGAAAGAAAATTTCTCTTTGAACTTCCACAACTCTTACAATTATATAAACCCACATCATTAAGTTTAAGCTGTTGTAAAAATGTGTTTGACTCGGGTCTCTAATTATGTGAAGAGTTATGCTAGTGATGTATGCCGATTTCTATGAACCCCTTCTCGTTCTGTACCTATTGAAAGCGGTGGTTCGTGGAGAAGAAGAAAAGATCCCTTGGATGATTCTTAATTACGGGAACTGTACTTATAGACTGTGTTCAATCGAGACGAGTGACATATTATGATCAAATGTTTGCTGTAATTTACCAAGACCGAGGCTGTTTCTTGTGTCATTTATAAAAATTCGTATCTATTCACAGCTTTCAAATACAGAAAATAAAAGAAAATTTTGGTGAGCAGTAAACTTAATAGTGTTTTATATAAGAAATAAATATAATTATTATGGTCTAAATAATTTTTTTTATATAACTAATGTTAAAGTGTTGCTATAACAAATGTTTTGAAAAATGACTGCAGCACTTGTAAAAGTTCTTTTTTTGTATAATTCTCCTCAAAATATATGTCATTTGCAGCCATGAGTTTTTAATCTCCAATTTCGTATTCTTTGAGCCAGGAATTTTTTGCAATTGTCGACTATGATAGCTTGCGTTGTCCATTACTATAACGCTGTTATACCAATATTCAAAAATCTCTGCTGTCGTATCTTCGTGATAATCAACCCAAGAGTCCATAATATTTTTGGCAGAAAGCCACATAGCGTTTGGGATCTAACCATTTTCTAATCCTGCGTATAATATTGTGATTCTCTTCCCTTTATTTGATGGTGGTTTTGTTTTACACTTATCAGAAGAATCAGACCATCCTTTGGAAGGGGTGTCATGCGTGTCAAACCACGTCTCGTCGAGGTAGAGTATTGGCCGATTTTCAGACCTTATATATTCAGAACGCCAGTTTATTAAACGTGTGGATTCCATTATTACTTGTCTCTTGTCAATTTTGCGATATTTAAAGCCCATTGCAAACAGAGCTCGCTAAAGAGTAGTGAGTTGATGTGAGTTTCGTCATTGATGAGCCGCTGTTTCAGACTTTTGATTGTAGGTTCACGCTGCTCATCGTACATGGTGTAGATTTTTCGCCTTATCAAATCTTTTTCCCAGTCGTCTGCTGGAACTTTTGTGACACCGGAATCTTTACGCTTTTTCTTGATTCCATGGAATTTTCAACAATTCGTCTAACTCAGGGGTCGGCAGACTGCGGCTCGCAAGCCACATGCGGCTCTTGCCCCTGGCCCGGCTCTTATAAGCCGTTTGGAAGAGTACGAGATAAATGGAAGGCTATAAAAAAATTACCCAAAATAGAGCAAATCGTGTTTGATACATGGAATAGCCTTCCTGCAACATATGACACGACAAAAAAACTAGCATTTGCTATCATATCAATCTTCGGCTCTACGTATTCATGTGAGCAAACATTTTCGTGTTTGAATCAAATCAAAAGCAAATTAAGAAGCAAATTAAACGACGACAATTTGCAGTCGTGCCTTAAATTTAAAACAAGCAATTACTTGCCAGACATAAGAAAGCTTTCGAAAGCAATGCAAGGACATCGTTCCAACTAAAATATAACTAATGTAATTAATAACAGTGTAATTTTAATAAATGTCAATTAGTAAATATTATTATTTTTTATTTCCCACGTGTTTTAAAACTGTTCTAAAATTAGACTAATAAAATTCATGCTGCGGCTCTTTGAAGGAATGGTAAAATCTACAAAACTTGATATTTGGCTCATTTGGTTGGTAAGTCTGCCGACCCCTGGTCTAACTGAAGTAAGAGGCATCTTCATCAAATTACTGGTTACTCTTGTTGTAGCACCGGCGTTATATCCTTGCTGAAGTAAGGAACTATACATATTTTTTATAATGATTTTCGCTTCACAATATAAGTGAATCTTCTCTAACGAACTACTGGAAGAAGCACTATTATTTTTTATCCACGGACGCCACATACAGCGCCTATTCTGTACGTTGGGGTATAAAATCTTTGCTATTAATGTCTGTTATAACAAATAAATGTTATAAGCTGTAATCCTCTACAATCTCTACTTACCAGAATCAGATCCTTTTACATTTATGATGTGCATCTCGGATTTTACAATTTAAGGGTCTAATTGGTTTTCTTATAATTCTTTAGTCAATACCATTTATTGTGAAAACTACTATACCTAAACGTTTAAGTTTTACTAGATAAGCTCCAGAATTTGCGAACATAGTAGCTGAAGAAAGTCGGAAACAATTCCCCGTGTACATTTCCGAATTTGCAAGTTTTAAAAATCTGAAATCTTCTTGTGGATATTATATATAGTGTTAATCCCCACCGGTTGAGTAGTGCACTTTTGCTGTCGGTAATTTACAAAAAACCTACTGTGAGGTACGTTTTTGGGGCACAATTTCCAAGAAACTTACTTCACTTTAATAATGTCATCTGACTCCAGGATTTTGGACTTTTTAGCTTTGTATCCTCCACTCAAGTTTTTTAGTAATTTTCATTTTCCATCAACGTACGCTACAGCATCGAATAATACGACCATAATGACGATGGCATGCTTTCTTCGACTTCTCAGAAAAATACGCCAAAAGTTTTTTTTCATTCACGCCATTGATATTCTTAATGCTTTTCCACTTTTTAAAAGACTGGTATTCTTTCTCATACATCATCCTAGGTGGCAACAATAAACTTTCTGCTTCCAACGGTGCATTTCCTACATCTGATGGTTTTCCTTTTCTTCTGTCAATTCTTTTCGCAACAATATTTTCCGCAAAAACCAAAACGTAACATTTATTGACAGAGTAATTAATAAATCAACGGAGCAACACAAGTGCGAGTTTTATTTCCAAAATTACAATTTTCTTTGAAATTCTATTTTTCACCTGAACTTGAAGTCTTGCTATAAAAAAAATGTTGTTTTGCACACGACGATAAAATCGCATTATCTTCTCGAGCATAATTAGCGTCTCGACGCTCTCGAAGTTAAAGTACAATTTTATCGCCTTGTACAATAAATAATAACTATTTTTGTTTCAATATTAATCTGCTTATTCGTTTTCTACTTACAGCAAACTTATTTTAAGAAAAGAGTTTTACTGGATATATCACAAGTATACCTTTTGTACTTTGAATAATAGTCACTAAGCATGTCTGACTTTTGGTCTGTTGTTATATTCCAAGTATCACTTACTTACTTACCTTTTGACAGATAAAAGATTATGTTTTAAATCTCATATTAATGTTTAAGTACATTTAAATGATTTATAGTTATTTTTGTTCGGAATGGGAAGTGTTTTTCAATTCAAAGAAGTGTAGGTAAACAAAAGTACTTAACAAAAAGAGGTGATGATATTGGTGCCATTCACTTTAACAGAATTGATAAAATAAATGTAAAAAAAAGTTTTTTTAAGTAAAAGTAAAGATACTGAACTATGTGAGTTCTCCATTCAAGCCAAGTTTTTAATACCGCAAATTTAGAAAACATAATATTTTAAAATGTTATAAATAGCCCATAGATATTAAATATTCACATATTAAATATACTTTTTTATACTGTACGGTAAAATGCCATTTCCCGGACTTGTACTTTACAGTACTCTTCAATTCTCCCAATGTTGTTTGAAATAATAATTGGATAAACATAAACTAAGCTTTTATTCTAGTTTTTGAAGATTAACATTAATTGTACAATTGCTGTTGCCAGCAATGTGTATTAATGGATTTACAGTGTTTTCTGTAATCGCGAAAGACGTGTGGGTGTGATGTAGCATTTTAACAAAAGTTTCGCCCTTTTGGATCATTCTTGCAATCTTGTTTTTGCCTTCAATCGATTCTTCTATATACTTTTCTGCAACTGAAGAACTCTTCCATCCACCGTGCTGTTTTAGAACTTTAAGGTCAGCTTCAGCATTGGCCAACAACGTTGAGGATGTTCTTCTGAAGCAATGACCTGTATACTTTTCTGGTTGGTCTAGTTTTAAGAACTCAGCTATTTTCTTAGTATGTATACCAGCTCTTTGAGACAGACATTTTCCTTGTCTATAACCCACCAAAAGAGCTTTCAGGGAGACGTGTTGCCGTAAATTAATGTATTTTCTAAACACATCTAAATAGTGAACCTCATCACTGTTAATCACAGTGAAAGCTCGTCGAATATGCGTTTTTGTCTGGTTAATCTTAACCACAAGCTGAGTACCCGCATCCTCCACATCACTAACTTCTAAATTATAGATCTCTTCCCTGCGGCAACCTTCAGCAAGTAATGCTATCACTTTGAGTAATAGATATTCTTTATCTGGAGCGTCCCTCATGAAGCTTTCAATTTGTTCCTTTGTCAGCACCTTCGACTGGTTTGGCTGATGGTCTACATTTTGTTTTTTCAAAAAAGCTATAAACTTTGGGAAACTTGATATGTTGACATTCTCATTAACCATAATCATTGATTTTACCATCGAGTATTTGGACCATAATGAAGAAGGTTTGAATGTTTTTGATTGAAAATTTAAACTGTTGAAAAGAATATTCTTTAAAAAAACTGTTCTTACCACATCCAAAAAGTAAGCCAACATCACATTTTCATCAGCACTACTTTTCAAATTGTGTTGTTCACGTCAGTTGCAAAACAGCGCATATTCTTTTTCATATCTTTTCGCAGACTTAACTGGAATGATTTGCCCTATCGCTTCCGCAGATATTTCGTGGCGCAGAAAAATTCAATATGTCTGCCTTTATTTACATTGTTACTTGGTAACCGCTGTTCAATTTTTATTTATAAAGCAAATCAACCATGTTAAGAATAATACTTTGTTGTCGCGAAACACCTTTGTATCTAAAAATTGATAACGTAACGTTTTGAAAAAATCTTTATGAAGAAATATCTGGGGGTGGTTATTAATAGTTCAATATTTTCGTGCTTTTGTTTATGTACCAGAGATGGTCTTGCTTAATTCAAAATATCCAGGAAAGAAAGAAGAAGGTTCGAGGAAATTTGGTCCGGTTAAAATTCCTAAATTACTGTCCGACATAAAAGAAGCCCAGGAATCCAACTCAAGTAACAAGAATTTTAAAGATAAAGCGATCAATTGCAATTTAACTACTCTAACTCCATCTGAAATCCGTCCAGGTGACATCTTGTTTACTCACAGCGCAAACCAAACTTTATACAGCAATGAAACTATGCTGAGACCACCTAGTTCGTTTCTATCTGATGACCAATCTGAAAAAGATACGCAGTCCATATCTCATTACTCCTGCGAACAGGAAGAAAGGGAAGAAGACAGTTTAATACCCAAATTAGAAATGAGTAAATATTTCACTCCAGATCCTTCGTTCAAAGAACCAGTTTTGAACAACGAAGTCGAAACCAAAGCTTTGTCGCTGATAAGAAACGTATCAAACATCTTAAAACATTACAGAAAAAACCCAGATTCGACGGAGATTCTGCGCACAGTACCATTAAATCTGACTGCATCTAACCTCAACACCGGAAGAAGCGGTTCTACGGTAACAGATTGGCCAAACTTTGGGGGAAAGAGCGATTGCAGCTACTCCACAAGCAGTTATCAATGTTAAGAATAGATCAAGTAACTTAATTTTTTCACAGCAGTCTACATGGCTTCCTAATAAAATGATCAAATATGTCATTTCAGTTTCATATTTTATTGCGTTTAAAACCAAAGGCAGTATGAAAAAAAATATAGTACGATGCACGTCCGTGAAGTGATTATTACGGTACTCGATTAGATATTCTTGACTCGGCTCCTTCGTCGCCTTGTCCATAAACATCTATCTCATATAAGTCACTTCCTGGACTTGTAACGTAAATAACTATTGGTGAATGCAGTAATCATTTATACAAGCCATTGATTTAGTTCACAATTTCGTGAATAAATACTCAAATTTTAAAGTTGTACAATATTATCATCCATTGATGTTAATGTTAATTGAAGATTTCAAACACCGTCTCTAGGATAGGTAAAAAACTGAAAAATAATTGGGGTTTGCTTAGTAAAATTTTTTTATAACGCCATCCGTTTTCAAGATAAAGGGCTTTGAAGAAAATGAAAAATTACACATTTCTTACGATTTTGCCGAAACTACTGGCACCATTGCAATGAAATTTTATACGAATATGTTTTGGAAGCTGATATTACCCATGAATTTGTTTTTATAACTAACTCTCATAGAGGGCGCTAGTTACACGATTCATACAACGTATTATTCAACATAACTTTTTTTAGGGTAGAATTATTAGTGAAAACTTCAAGTGAACATAAACATCGTTTAATTCTACACCAAAAAGGTACTCTTGGTAAAACTCGATATTATGTACCGTTTTCGGAATATTTTGATTTGAAAATTATGAAGTAATAATCGCTCCTGGTATAAACTAATGATAAAGTTCGCTTTTTTCTAAGTTTGCCATGTAAAATTGACATTTATTGATTGTTATGACAATAAGTCAACAATATGAGAGTTAGTTATAAAAACAAATTCATGGGAAATATCAGCTTCCAAAACATATTCGTATAAAATTTCATTGCAATGGTGCCAGTAGTTTCGTCAAAATCGTAAGAAATGTGTAATTTTTCATTTTCTTCAACGCCCTTTATCTTGAAAACGGATGGCGTTAGAAAAAAATTTTACTAAGCAAACCCCAATTATTTTTCAGTTTTTTACCTATCCTAGAGACGGTGTTACCTTTTTTTGAAACACCCTGTATATTATTACCACTTCCGAGCAAAACGTATTCAGGAATAATTTAGCTTAGCCGAAAGTTTTATATAGAATCTTTTTGACAGTTTGTTAGAATAAACCATGTCCTGATTTCAGTGTTCTTTACGTTTTGGCGCATACCGTAAAACAATTTAACATGATTTTTAATTAATATTTTCTGTCTTTTGTAATATTAATGCTCAATTTAGTATTCAACAAACTGCAGAACAGCAAAAACACATCTCCATTCTGATAGTAGGCACACAATTAGATTTTCTCCTCAGACTAATGTTACGTTGATATAAAATGTACCGTTTAATTAAAACACGTTTAAATCAGTTTCCGTAATGATGTAGGTTCGTATAATTTTAAAAGCTTTAAAGAAGATCAAAAAGACCGTTTTTTTTTCTCTCTAGAGTTATATACTGTAACTGCAACAAACATACAAGAGAATCGTTAGATACTGCTCGGAGTACAGTACACAGCAAACTCTTTAGAAGTGTATGGGATTTATAAAGGATCGCTTTTATGCCGAACTTTTAAAGGATTTGCGCTTTTCGTACAAAATTTGTAACGACTTTTAGGTAGGAATCTCTGTCGTCAAAAGCACACAAGCGAGCAGGTACTTTTAGTATATAGCCGAAAGCTCGGAAAGTTCGGGAAACTACTTTTGAAAAGATGCTGAAAAGTTGATAGGGTTGTAGGTAATAGAGACGAAATGCACCTTATAGCAAGAAGTTTTTGAATAAAAGATGTATGAGGTATATATGGCAAATCACGAGGTAATTTTCTTCTTTTTTGTCAATAAAAACGATACAAGGTAACTGCAAAGTGTTTGATTATAACAAAATGTAACGAAATAGATTCTAAAACTTTGATGTAGGTAAGCAGAATGACTATTTTATACAGCGTCAACTCCAAAATACGAACCAACTGAGATAGTTATTTACTATGGGGTTTTCGATCAAAAATTATTCTTCAAAAGTTGTTCAATAAAAAAATACATCAAGATTTTAATTACTTTCATTGATTTTTAAAATGGTGGCTATAAGAATAAAGATTTGCTCTAAATGATAATTAAACGACATTTTGTATAAAACATTTTATTAATTACAAATTTTTTAATTATTGTAGTAATTGTTAACTAAATAACTTAAAACAAAGCACTTCAGTGGACATTTAATTTATAAATTTTAATACAATACTTGATAACAATTATAATAGAACACAAGCTAAATTATTCAAAATATATTATTAACAAATAGCCTCAAATAGCACACCAAATCAATCTAAACTAACTTAAAACTCATTAGTAATTATGAATTTGGTGCTGCGAACCTCGCTTCGCTCGGCATGTAATGATAGATTTATAATAATACCAAATCAATTTGGTACCAACCTTCAAAATAGCAGATATGCTAGTCAGAAGGACAGCAAATATACTATTATTGGGTCCTGAACCATTCTGTGGCTTAACTTACAATTTCATCCTCTACGTTCATTGAGGATGAAGGCATTAAAAATAAGGAAATCATTGAATGTCATAAGAATCTAACAGAGTAGATTACACCCCAAACAGGTCCACTTAATTTCTAGGACTACGTATATCTAATAAAACCTACAGGAATCCTTTCTGAACACCTATCTAGATTAGGAATGGAGGAAAAGAAAGAAAGCAGATATTGTGAGGCAGGATGAAAACTTAATACATATTCTCGTAAAATACACTGCCTCAGAAAATGCAAGAGCTCTACACTGTATAGCATATCCAATAGAATAGAGAGAACTACATCTGAGCAAGTAAGGGAATACAATAGATCTCACTCATGGGTAGCAGTGATACAACCTTCTTTCTACCACAAACATAATATACAAAATTTTATTGTATAAACCATTTTTTGCATTAAATTAGTGTCAGATTTTTTAGAAAAATTAAGCAATTTAAGAAGAATATTTTTATATTTACCTGTTTTTTAAGAAACTACAAGTTATTTTGGCCAAGATAATAATAAACCAATATGGAGGTTACGCACTTTGTATTAATTTTGATTTTCTACGTTTTGGAAAGATTTTATAGTATTTTTTATAGTAAATGGTATTGGCTTATTAACTGCAATAAACTACCCGATTTAATCTCATTGTGTAGAAAATCATCAGGTAAAGATGCAAATGTGCTACAGGGTCGAACTTAAGAAATTTGAATTTTGGAGAATATAGGAGATATACAAGTAATTTATTTAAATATTACAATTCTATTCTATTCTATATTTAGTTCAGTGTCGCTATCGCTATCATCATCTAAATTAATTATAATTGGCGCAATTGATTTTACAGAAAGGTACGAGTTTTCAACATTTATAACATGACTAACAGAACTTTTCCAACTCTCGGTAGGAATGTCATTCATGCAGTTCCTAATTAATTCTACCATACTACCATTTAAAGTCGGAAAAGTGTTTTTTCCGCGCACACTCGATTAAAGTTGGTGCCACATAAGCTCTATGGGATTGAACACGCAGTAGTAGGGAGTTAGTCCTAACACTGTATGTCCCAATTCTTCTGCAATTGTTTCAAAAACATACGCTTTTTTTAAGAAAATGTCTGCAGCACTTCTTAAAGTTCTTTTTTTTGTATAATTTTCCTCAAAATATATGTCATATGCAGCCATGAGTTTTGAATCTCCAATTTCGTATTCTTGGAGCCAGGAATTTTTTGCAATTGTCAACTATGATAGCTGGCGTTGTCCATTACTTTAACGCTGTTTGGCGGAATGTTGGGTAACAGACAATTTTTAAACCAATCTTCAAAAAGCTCTGCTTTCGTATCTTCGTGATAATCAACACAAGAGTCCTTAATATTTTTGGCAGAAAGCCACATAGCGTTTGGGATCCAACCATTTTCTGATCCTGCGTGTAATATTGTGATTATCTTTCCTTTATTTGATGGTGCTTGTTGTTTTATACTTATTAGAGGAATCAGACCATCCTTTGGAAGGGGTGTCATGCGTGTCAAACCACGTCTCGTCGAGGTAGAGTATTGGCCGATTATCAGGCCGGTATTTTCTCATTGACGTTATATATTCAGAACGCCAGTTTATTAAACGTGTGGATTCCATTGTTACTTGTCTCTTGTCAATTTTGCGATATTTAAATCCCATTGCAGACAGAGCTCGGCAAAGAGTAGTGAGCCCTCAGTTGATGTGAGTTTCGTCATTGATGAGCCGCTGTTTTAGACTTTTGATTGTAGGGACACGCTGCTCATCGTACATGGTGTAGATTTTTCGTCTTATCAAATCTTTTTCCCAGTCGTCTGGACTTTTTGTGAGACCGGAATCTTTACGCTTTTTTCTTGATTCCATGGAATATTCAACAATTCGTCTAACTGAAGTAAGAGGCACCTTCGTCAAATTACTGGTTACTCTTGCTGCAGCACCCGCGTTGTATCCTTGCTGAAGTAAGGAACTATACTCATTTTTTACAATTATTTTCGCGTCACAAGATAAGTGATTCTTCTTTAGTATTACTTTTTATCCACGGACGCCACATACTGCCTATTCTGTACGTTGGGGTATAAAATCTTCCCTATTAATGTCTGTAATAATAAATAAATGTTATAAAATTATTGCACGCCGTAACACAAGTGAACACTTCCAATGAAATACAAAGTCTAAAATAAACAAGAAGTGTAAGCTGTAATTCTCTACAATCCCTCTCTGAGAAACAAAATTACCTGAATCAGGTCCTTTTACATTTATGATGTGCATCTCAGATTTTACAACTTAAGGGTTTAATTGGTTTTATTATAATCCTTCAGTCAATACCATTTATTGTGAAAACTACTATACAAAGATCCTATAATGGGTTATATTGTTTCATTTTTGGTTTTAAATATGTTTCATGTTTTTTAAGGAAAATATTTTGGTATATTTAATTAATATTAAACAGGTATTTTTTTCCAAATCAACTACAGAAAAACTCTAATAAAATAGAATGAATCTTATAAAGAAAGAAATCTTATTATAAAGATTTGTTTTACAACTATAGTAGATATAGATTAATGCTCTAAAATAATTTAGTAACAATTAAGAATATTCTAAGCTAGATACACTCTTCCAATACCTTAAAAACTGAGATTTTTTGTTACTAATAAAGGTTATTTTTTATTGTTTCAAAAACAAAAACAATTATCTCAGTAGTCAAATGTATAAAAGTCAGACACATTCTTGTTTTTATTAATTCTTTTCTCGGATATTTAAATTTGCAACTGAGTAGTTAATACCACCAGTCAACTTGTAAATTGCAGTTGTACAACCACCTCCTAGGGTTACAAGCTTATTTCGATACATAACGAACAAAGACAATTTCAATAAATCATTGACATCCAGTCAACCGAAGTCAAAATATTCACTTATCACAAGAGTGTAAAGGTGAATATCTTATTCAGCGGCATATCTGTGATCCTAGGTGCCGTAGCATAATGTCAGGACCGGTTTTTATTTTTCTATTCATACGATGCGATACAAGTCAGTAGATAAATTTTTAACTGTAAATTACTTAAAATAAATTTAAACTCGACAGTGATTGATGCTTGTATTTCTTAAAGTTCTTTGCATAATTTTGCATAAGAATCGTGGGTGTGCTTTCGAGGAAGCGTGTTTGACCCTTCGATAGCCATTTTTGCCACATTATTACCGAAAAAAATGCAGTTATTCGTATGTAATATCGACAATTTGTTGTGATTGTAGTGATGAGAAAAAACGAATGCCATATCTGACTTCCGTCGATCGTGATATATGAACATGAGTAGCGAAAGATCTGTGACAAGGATATTCTATTGTTAACGGCGGCGGGTGGTCGGTAACCACTGTAAGTAAATGAAGACAAATTTCAAATGTCCGGCGCGTTGTTCTTTTGTTATCGCCGTTCACCGCTGATTACCTGTGACTGCATACGGACAACTGAATTAAGAGAACAATGTTGTTTGTTTGTATTGCAGTTATCTCTGTATTATCATCATCATCGACGGACAAATATCAGAACTAGGAAACTATGAGCGATCGATTCGTGAATGCCTGTAGATGCATTTAACAGTTAATTTAATCGAGAGAGCTTTAGAATGTCCGTTTTGAATTTTGGGCGAGTTAGAATTAACTTGGAAATTGGAGCGTTTCAAAGACAATAGAATCTGTTATCTTTGTCGATTTATCTAATTTTATTTTTGGAAAGAGGTTTCTTAACGCGGTTTGCCTAAAAAGTAAGAAATCTTCACCAGGTTCATATCAAAAATTATTGACACGGTTTCTGAATATCTAAACCTATTGGCTGAGCATAACTTTACATCACTTATTAACAAATATACACGAGTACAGGGCAAATCAAAAAGTTGTATTGACCATATATTTTTTTCAACAATTGTATTTGATTCTCGTATTACAGATCATAAGGCGACTGTAGCATTTTTACCATTATACAGATATAATTCAAATAATAATATTAAAAAAATTACAAAAACAATTAATTTTAGTAAACTTAAAGTAGATTTCATAAATACGGATTGGGCACATTTTTATAATATTGTTGATGCAGAAGACCAAATAATGTACCTTACACAAACAATAAAAAATTTAATCGACAAAAATAGTGTTTTAACTAAGAAAAATAAAAAATTAGTCAGTAGAAAACAATGGATAACAAAGGGGTTAATGAATTCCATAAATGAAAGAAATAAACTGCACAAACAACACAAAGATAATCCAGAAAATACCACAAAAAAAAACATTATTTATTAATTATAGAAAAAATCTATACAAACTAATTAAAAAAGCAAAAAAAACTATTATAGAAATCAAATATTGAAGAATAAGGATGTTTCTAAAAATTTATGGAATGTTATCAAAGAAATGACTTGTGGAAACAAAAAAAGGGAAGAAATAAAAAAAAATTTAATGTGAAACTGGTGATACTTTAAATTTCGCCCTTAATCCAGATTGCCATGTTTTGAGCTGTCAGATCATCAATTATTAGTCTTGACATTTGGAATAAAAATATTAGATCATACTTGTAATTGTGTACAACATTTCAATATGCCTTGTTTATTTTCGCCTGAAAAATACGTTCATATGATACTGATTAATGGAGAATGTCTGAAAAATAAAATAGTTTATTGACAATTATACTAAGAAAGGTTTCCAAATCGAAACATTCCAAGTGAAGCAACATTTAAGAATTAGGAACGCTCACTTAGACAGGGGCATTTTTCAAATAATAAACGCATAGTAATAGCATATGTAAATTTTAATCCAAAAAACCATCAGAACCCTCGCCAATGAAAGTGGTATTTCAAGAAGTTCGGTTCATAGAATTTTAAAAGATTTTAATTACCATTATTTTATAGTGCATTTAGTTCAAGAATTACAACATGGTGATGACCAAAAACGTCTTGATTTTATTGCAAGAATGATGTTAAAAATTAATGATAATCCACTTTTTTTATCAAAAATATTGTGGAGCGATGAGGCTAGATTTCACAATAATGGTGTAGCCAACCGTCACAATTCAAATTATTGGTCTTCGTGAACCCACATTGGATGATGGAAACAAGATTTCAAAATATTTGGGGTATAAATGTGTGGTGCGGTTTATTTAAGGGCCGTGTTATAGGTCCTAACTTTTTTAACGGCACTCTAACTGGTGTTCGATATTTAGATTTTTTGTAAAACATACTCCCCGATTTGTTGGAAGATTTTCCTCTTTGAACGTCAAGTGGTGGCAACCTAACCTCCACACAATGCGAGAATCGTTAGCGACTACCTACAAATCCGTTTCGATAACTACTGGATACCAAACAACTCTACAGAAATTATGTGAGCGACACGCTTACCTGACTTGTCCTCACGACGCATTTTACCCCAACTACCTGCTAGAAAAAAAAATGTTGGTAATCCAACATGAATATTCGACACAGAATGTTGAGAAAACGTATTTTCTTAATCCCTCTATTGCCAATAAAATCTGCACCTTCCAATTTGATATTTTTATAATTAACAGGTAAATTTCTTACACTTAGGTACAATTTTCTCAGTTTTGTTTATAATTGTCGTAATAGAGATTTGCTATTGTTAGAAAAATATACATTTTCTAAAAGTAGTAGGTTAGGTTAGGTTTGGTCAGGTTTGGTTAGGTTTGGTTAGGTTTGTTTAGGTTTGTTTAGGTTTGTTTAGGTTTGGTTAGGTTTGGTTAGGTTTGGTTAGGTTAGGTTAGGTTAGGTTAGGTTAGGTTAGGTTAGGTTAGGTTAGCTTAGGTTAGGTTAGGTTAGGTTAGGTTAGGTTAGGTTAGGTTATGTTAGGTTAGGTTAGGTACTTATATAAAAATAAATAGCCTTAGCAAAACAGCAAATATTAAAGACAAAAATGTATAAAATAAAATTTCTAGAACGAATGATTTCATTACCTACTTACCTCTCTGTAAGTACCTAAATTCTTGCGTCGAAAATTCCTGTAATAAAAACATAATATATATCTAACCGTGCGTCTAACCTGTTTTCTTGCGTCGAGAATTCATACGCCCATTTCTTTTGGGGAGAGAAAAAAGATATTGTTTATCAATCGAAACCCCAAAATGTAGAAGAATTAAAAGAAAACAAGACAAGCATGTCGCCAAAATACTCCTCCAATGATTCAAGTTACATGTACAAGAAATCTTCTGGTAAGATTCGAAATGTGTGTTGCAGCAGGTGGACTACAATTTGAACATCTAATGTAAATTATAATTAATTAGTTAATTGTTATTTTTATTGTTCCTTTAAGCTTTAAGACTTTCTTGATTAATTTATCAAAAATAAAAAAAAAACTGATATTTTCTTGATTATCCACCATTTTCTTTTTGAAAAATTTGTTGAATAGACGATGGAAGACCAAATCCAAAATTATAAAAAAAATGTAAAGGGTGCTATTAAGAAATTTAAAGCTAGGGGTTGTAACCGCTGGTGTTTTACAAGACAAACTATATTTAGTCCCCTATTACTTGCAATGTTTATTTCAGATTTAGTATAATTTTTATAGATAATGAAGCTCAAGGCAGACATATGACAGAAACGATATTGTGACACTCTTATATGCAGATGATCTCGTCATTCAATAAAACCTTAAAGATTTAGGAAAAATATTCTTTTACCATGAGCGAATTAAGATTATTTTTTTCACCTGTCAAAATATCACAGTTTTGTTGTAGGTTGCATTATCTGGATAATTTAAAATTTTTAAAAATTATTTTTTATATTTTCAGGTAACCCCAAGAGATCAACCTGGGAGCCACATCCGGACCCGTCCCGACCCCGGGCGGGTTTTCTCCAGTCATTTCCGCTGCAAAAACGCTTTCGTTGAGGGAATCCCCTTGTTCAGAAGCCCTGTGGAAAATGCCACACAAAGGTAACGATATTATCATCAAGGGGTCATAAAAGTTTAAGTGCTTGATTTACTTTTAATTTAAATAATAACATTAACTAAAATTACTTTTTTTTTTAATTTTCACCAAAAGCATCCATCCATAAATTTAAAATTATTTTATAATAATACAGAAAAGTTTTAATAAGGGCTATAGAAATTTTCCCGCCATACCTTACCTGAAAACAAATCATATAAACACCAAAAAGAGGGCGGAAACTATTGTTTATCAACCCTTTGCGGAAAATTCATAACGCCTACAATTTTTTTCTAGCCTGTGGGCATTTTTTAATCAGAAATAATATAAATTTCGACCAATTCTACAAATTTTCTCAAGTTTCTCAAACAAAATTCTATAAATTATAAAACAAAAAACCAAAAACATTATCACAAGAAAAGTGTAAACGATTTTTAAAGAAAGCGTCCGATTCTGAATACATCTCGATGAAGGTGAGCAAATACATACATATACAAAGTATAAATTCTACAATACGAAATTATTTTCTAAAAGCCTGCTAGCGGAGTGATATAAATTCTTGCTTCTCATACAGGCGGCTCCTGTTCGACTGCAATTTTTTTTAATACTCATAAAGGTAGACGAAAAACAGTTGTATGGCACACGTGCATAAATGCATAAGCACCCCTTAGCTGATATTTACTGCCCTTGTTACACTCTGTTACACAATATACTATTTGAGCCCCAAAATCAGTGTTTTAATTTATGACCAATCTTTTCGGGACATCCTTAATAATATTATTAAAATGTTTCAGTAATTCGTTTTAATTTAAAAAACAAGCCTTGTGTATACGGCATCCGCCAAAATAAACAGTACCGAAACAGAGAGTGCTCTGGAGTTATGTAGTATGGATTTGTCATATTTGACTTAATTGTCATTAGTTGATATATTAATAGTACGCTGCAGTTTAATTTGATTTAAAAATGGTTCTAACAACGGAAGAAAAAGTGTTTTTGGTAGAGCATTATTTTCGTTCATACGGAAAAGGTCGTAATAATGGTCCAAACTTAGAACAGGTGTCAATAAAATATCAACAAAAATTTAATAAAGCAGCTCCTAGTAAAAGTGTGATGTTAGCTGTTGTTGAAAAATTTCGTCGCACTGGTAGTGTATTGTGTCAACGTAAAGGTTCTTCAGGTCGTCGAAAAACGGTATGCACTAACGAAAAAGAAGGACGTGTTTTTAACCAAGTTGTGCAATCACCTCAAAGAAGTCTTGTAAAACGTCTTTACGTCGCATGTTCAAATCAATTGGAGGTAATCCATACCGTATTTAAGTTGGACAACGACTAAATGCTGCGGACAAACGTGCAAGAGAAATTTACTGTTGTCGCATGTTGAGTTTAATTTACGAAGATCCCGAATTTGTGAAAAACATATGGTTTTTAGACGAGAGTCACGTTCATCTTAGCGGCTACATTAATCGACAAACAACCAGATTCCTTGGATTGGAACGTCCTGATGTCATTGTAGAGAAACCACTCCACAGTCTTCGACTTACCATTTGGTGCGCGGTATCTGGTAATGGAATGATTGGTCCTTATTTCGTTGAAGATGATAATCAGAATCCACTTACTGTCAACCAAGAACGTTATAAAGAGAAAATTATTATACCTTTTGTGCCGTGCACGAAATCTACAGTTTCTCACACAATAGTTCCAACAAGATGGTGCAACGAGCCATACAGCTGTGCGCTCCTCAGACTTACTCCGTCAGCATTTCAATAATAGAATAATTTCTCGGGGAACAGACTTTGAATATCCTTCTTATTCACCTGATCTGACGCCACCTTACGCATACATTTGGGGCATAATGAAGGAAAAAATATTTCATTCGGAAAATCCGCCGGCGAATATTGCCGAACTACCTACGGGAAAGAATACAAAATATTTTTCGGCAGTTCCATCAGCCACTTTTTATAAATATGTTTATTGACTTACAAAATCGATATATGAAGTTTTGCGTCGATCATTTTGAACACTTACATTACAGAAATAAAAAAATTAATTTTTATTTTTATTTTCGGTACTGTTTATTTTGGCTGATACTGTATATTAACAAATTTTATTGTAGGTATTTCTTTTTTTAACTGTTCTTATATTTGCGTCTACAACTTTTATCTAATTTTAATGTATCTAAAAGTCTAAAAATAGCACTTTTTATTATATTGGCAACACCGCACCACCTTGTATTAAAGTTACCGCCAACAGCTAAGTCTAAAACTCCCACTCCGTAGCTCTTTCACGTCTCGGTACGTCCTCAATTCGGCATGTAATGTTAAGGTTAATGTAATTTAAACGTGGAGTGTCGCGAACTACGGGTTACCGAGTCAACAAAGAGACGCCATTTTCACGAGCTCTCCGAAATAAAGCTAAGAATAAGAACGGTCGACCGAAGAAGACGAAGGAATAGAACGGACACAAGACAAGTAGGAAAGAAATGTACCTACTTGAAAAAGTTTATTTATAATTCAAAAAATAACTAAATAAATAAATTGTTAATTAAATTCTACGTAAAAATCCAGTAAATTCTCTTTTAAATCAGTCAACAAGGTCGTGAAAAGACTTCGATCACTTCTACTGCAACGCCGTGTGCTTATATGAGACAATAAAATCGAATTTAAGAGAATTAGAACATCGACCCCCGATACACGAGCAATTTGCAATCTTTTAAAAAACCCACAAGCGGTTTTAAATATATATAAGAAAATCAAAACGCATAAGGACGAAGGGGCTGGAGTACATTAACTGGTTCATTACAAAGAGAGGAAAAAAAGGGGAAGAGAATCGAGAAAAACTTGTGTAATTGCTGGTTGATTAAAGGCCTCGGCGTGTTCGCAATCGAGATGCCAGGGTGGAGGGTTATTTTACATCGCACGATGATAATTATTATTATTATTATGGGGGTGGTGTTGGTGAACACTCAAAAGAACAAACGTTCGATAGTATATAGAGAACGGCGAGGAGCCACTTTCAAAAAGCGTGCTCGGTGGATGATCGAAGTATAATAGAAAATTAACTAATACTCATTTGGTCGATTCGGGGTTATTTTCTCACGCAGATTGTTATGTTATTAATACTGTCTGTTGTCTTTAAGGCATTTATAGAACATTATGATAAAAATAATGACAGAGAAAATAAAAAATACATTTTACTATTCCCTCCATTTTTATACTAATCATTACGTAACTGGCGACAGGTAGCTAATGGCTCATTTAGAAGTAGCTACTTCTATTAGAACTTTTAAAAATAATGAGATGTAACCCAGAGACAATCAAAGAGACGATCAAGTACACATGAGCAGTATTGTTTGATTGACAAATAAATAGCTCTATTCTTGTTAAGCTCATAAGTTTAGGACATGTCACACAGTAGGTACGTTTTGCCTGAGAGCATGCTTGCAGAGACTCGTTTGGGCAGGTAAGATCGCCCATCTTGCCGTTTATATGCACGCTTTTACCTGCGCAAACGAGTCTCTGCAGGCATGCTCTCAGGCAAAACGTACTGTGTAGCAGGAGCAGGAGACTCACTTATTCGAAAGTGAAATTTAAAAAAGTGTTTTTGAATAAACAAACATCAATATATCTGCAGTTATTTATACTTCTTGTGAAAAATCCTGCCGCACTGTATTAATACAGTTTAATACTTTTGCATTCAATTACTTAAATATCAATCAAAAAATTTATTTTAACTTTCCTCAACATAAAAATATCTATACTTTAAGCTCTTGGGGGAATCATTTAAGCTGCTGTTTTGATTTTGAGACTTATTGTTGTGCTTATGGATTTTCCTCTTTATATATTTGAAAAGAGGATTTGTTTTCTTATCTTATTACCATCGTAAAAAATGCATAGCTTTCAACAGATTACGCCAAGGTTTACTACTATGTATATACGAAGTTCAACTTCTGCGAACAAAACTAAATAAGTAACACTTGTAAGAGGAATAAATTAGTTTGGGGGGCCATGAGCGATTTGCAAAGGTATATTT
This sequence comes from Ophraella communa, assembly GCA_035357415.1. NCBI lineage: Eukaryota > Metazoa > Arthropoda > Insecta > Coleoptera > Chrysomelidae > Ophraella > Ophraella communa. The sequence continues at coordinate 8,990,409 of CM068989.1, read as the reverse complement.
GTTTATTTTGGTAATCAATTAAAGTTTTTTTTTATACTCGTATATAACTGATTTATTGAATTTGATCAGAACAAATTAAAACAAAGGTTGAAAGAAATACAAATATTATCAAACGAAACAAATGACTGTATATTTAAAAAGATCCTGAATGCCTGGATTTAATTGACACGTCAAGATGGGCGTGATGGGCTGAAACACCGAGATGACGTAGGTACCTGAAATTAGATATAAAAACAGTCTGAGTATTCAATTTGCTATATATAGTAAATCTTTTATTCAAACAAAGATTAGTATATTAAAATCCCCAAAAAAATACAAGTGTTAATAATTTACTAGGTGTCTAAAGCGGTTGAATCGTTATATGACATTTTAATACTTTAACTTTAATTAAACAGAATTAAATGCCTAATTATATAGGTATATTAGCAAGGGGCACAAACTCTCCCCGTGCATGTAAGGAATGTGTGGCACAAACTCTCCACAAATAACATAACTTCTGTAAATGGCGCAATCTCTCCACAGTACAGCAAAATAATACTAGTCTGCAAGTGGCTCAAACTCTCCACAGTACAGTAAAATAATAATAGTCTGCAAGTGGCTCAAACTCTCCACAATACAGTATAGGTTTATGAGTAAAACTACAAGTAAAAGGCATAATTGAAATACTCTGTGAGATAGACTCACTATTAAACTATATGTTTGTAAAATAATAACTTTCAAAATCAAATAACAAGTCAAATGCATAATTGAAATACTCTGTGAGATAGACTTACTATTAAACTATATGTTTGTAAAATAATAACTTTCAAAATCAAATAACAAGTCAAATGCATAATTGAAATACTCTGTGAGATAGACTCACTATTAAACTATATGTTTGTAAAATAATAACTTTCAAAATCAAATAACAAGTCAAATGCATAGTTGAAATACTCTGTGAGATAGACTCACTATTAAACTATATGTTTGTAAAATAATAACTTTCAAAATCAAATAACAAGTCAAATGCATAATTGAAATACTCTGTGAGATAGACTCACTGTTCAACTCCTAATGACTTATACAAGACACTACAATTCACAAAAACTTTCAATGTATATATATCTATTTATTATATTTGGTATAAACTGATGTCTTAGGTAGTCACTAAAGAACTGAACTCTGAATAGTTTTAGAAATATTCTTTTACCCTCTCATTACTTCAGTTTTACCTACCTTTCAAAGATATGAAATATGATACTTTATCGATTTCACGCAATTGGCTGTTCTCTTTATCAAAACATGCATTTTTGAAATGTTAGGTCATATTCATAATAGAATTTAGTATATTTGAAATAACAACATACCCTTTTTTTTAATAACAGGGTGAGATAAACATAAAAAAATAAATGTCTTACACACTAAATAAAAATGAACATATTTTTATCGCGAATCTAACCCTAATTTAGTGTAAATTTAAATCTTTCAGGATGTAATTTTGTATCACTTTTGACTATACAAAAAAATGTTAATCTGTACATAAAAGGGTTACAAAATTACATGCTGACATGAATTGGCTAAACATGCACGCAATTCTCGCATAGTAGATTATACTTCTGTTAATACAGACATTAAAATATTAAGAAAGCCAATAGTATTCTATTCATTTCACAAGAAGATATTAATTTATAAAGTTTGTTAGTAATTTTATTTGTTATTAAAATGTTTAAAGTTTAATATTACCGGTTTTTTAAGAAGTTTTCTGTAGTGGTACAAAAATTTTTCGTCACAATATTTTGGATTAGTTCGCAAGATCCACCATCATGAAACAAGATGGCGGCCATTCAAATGTTTTAAAAAATCTCGATAGTTATTAGTCTTAGAACGATAAATCAAACGGCATATAACTTTAAAAAATGTTTATAAAATAATGATGCAAGAAAGAACATTAAAAATAGAACTTATTAAATAAAACTTTATCACTATTTATTCAAAAAATTACTTTTTTAAACTCAATCACAGCTGTTTTGCTAAAAACTAGCATCTTAGTAAGATGGACTTCCACAAAGAAAAGGTTACTATAATCAGTTTCAATGATGTCCTTTTTTCGCCTGTCCAATCATTTCAAAAAAGTTTTAAAATAGGAAATATTTGTTCCTACTAGTTGCGGAATTTACACAAAATGTATTTGCCCACCTTCCTCATGAGGTATTCAGAATTGGAGGATTCCTTTTAAAAGGGTCTTAATGAATATTTTGAAGATTGTTAAAAACAATAACCTGCTACAGATCTCCGTACTCTAAGCATCGTAACCAATCGTAAAGAATGTTAAGAACCAAAATCCGCAAAATTTGGATCCTTACTACGGTTACAATGTTCATTTTTGGATTGTTAGTGGATTTCAAAAAAAAAAAACAGTATAAAAACCGGAATTTTCAACTGATATGACTGAAAATTTTATCAATTGTTTATTTCAGTAAAATAAATAAATTCTACAAATTTTATTAAAATAAAAGTATTTAAACTGGGGATTTTTATGTCACTTAGTATAACATAAAGTTATTTATACATTGTTCCTCAAGTAATTATACTAGAGTAGATTCCTCACTTCAAAATATTGCATTTTGTTGTTCTTACCCTTACTTTATGGAAGACCGTCTTTCTAAGAACATTAAACAATGAAACTTTTTAAAAAAGCTAATTTTTTAAATAAAAGTAGAAGTTTTGTGCAAAAGTTTTACTGTTTAATATTCTTAATAAAATATTTCGATTTAAAAAGATATACGTTTAGGTCTTGTCAATTTTACTTTCATAATATTGATTTTTACTGTATTCTTACGTTTTTAAGCTCAACTTCAAGTAACTTTGATACTTCTTAATCATCCTTTGTCGACGACAACCTTGTAGCTTAAAACCGATAGATACGTGTTCATATAAAAGCCAAACTTTCCACACACTTTTCACATTAATCAGACACATTTGAAGACTTTTCGTATCAGAGAAGATTAACACCCGAAAACTTGTCTTGGTTCAGTAAAAGCGTCATTTTCCAAGATAGGGATTTAATCTTTGTCCTATTTTGCGCTTTTCCGAGCGTGATTTCCCACTTTGAGGACGAATTCGTACGAGGTGGATTAGCGAGTGTGTGAATTGTGAATGTAGATAAATGTGGATTAGCCAAAAACCAGAATTGGATACATTTCAACCATAGTTTTGTATAAAATAATTAGTAGTAACTTAAAACTTGTAGGAATAAATAATGTATCTTGAATGATTAAACTTTTGTTGTTTTTCTTTACTTGGATAAATATAAAGGATAACCAATTATTATTCTGAATAATTTTATTTAAGTTTACAGAATGTAATAACTTCAGTAGTTAGTTACCAAGAAACTTCATACTGGCGCTATTTGTATTCTAATATAATTCGATCTATCAATCCATTGTAAACCAAATTGGTATAATATGGCACATCAAGCACCGCCATATGCAGTGAATAGTTGCAAAACAACTTACTAACTTCGAAATCAGCTAACGGTTTCCAGGGTACAGTGGCGGAACCAATTTTTATTTTAATTGAATCAAAACAAAACTAAATGTAACATTTTTCTTATTTATTTATTCAGTTTTTGTGGATGGGATAAATTATACACTCTATTGCTAACTACTGTCTATTTATTTTATAAAATACCTGTCTTCTTAATTTATATGCAGTCCTGATTTATTGAAAGCACTCCAATATAACAATATTTATTAGCGTTATTTCATTTACTTTCTGAGCACTAATTACTGATTTCCTCACGCGTGTGTCGCCTTTATATATCACCCTAACTCCTTCTCGATCTCTCGTTTAAGTTTACCACAACGAACATTCTAGTCGACACCATCTTCGAAAAATAGAGATAATTCTAGAAGAAGCATTCGCCATTATTTAAAGTTTTGGACAGGACCGGCTTCTTAACTTGACGACTTTGTAACATAAACAATATTAAATATAAAACCAACATATTTTATGTACAGTAAAATAGTTATAAAATAAATTGTTAACTTAATCATTTTTTGAAGGTGGTAGAATAGATGTATGTTTGTGCAGTAATTATATACTTTTCTTTTCTATTTTAGGCGAAACGCCTGTTCTAAATTCGAGACCATGCCTGTACGATCCAAAATTCTTTCTCGTCAACGAATTCCAAAAATCAGTCTTAAGCATGAGTTTTGTACCTTCTGTATTCTTTTTTGACACTGTGTTGACAAACTTACACCATAAAGTCAGTCAGAGTAATTAAAAATAGAAAGTATAAGTAATATTTTAGAATTGAATGACAAGTAATATCTATTCCCATAAACTACCGTTAAAGTGGAATAAGCACGTTGTAACAATTTATTGACATGAACCTCATACTTCACATCTGAATCTAAAAGGACACCCAGATGTTTGGCTAAATCAACTAGAGTTACAGACTAATCCTTTATGCTAATTTTTGTTGAATTAGCTACTGCTTGAAGTTGCATTTTCGGACCAAATATCATGAATTGTGGTTTACTAGTATTTATTAATAATAAGTGATCTTGTGCAGCTTTTATGAATTTATTTATATCTTCATTTTTTAGTTTACAAGCTTTTGTAATATTTAATATTGGGGGTTTTATGGAATAACACTTTTACACTAAAGAAATTAAACTATATTTTCTATGACTGGATTAGAGTCAACACTTATACTATAAATAAATTATATTAATGCTGTATCAGCAACATAATGAATTTGATCATGAATATCATACATTGAACTCGTCGTCTATGCATTGCTATGTATTTATTTCTATCTTTTGTTTATTTAACCTTAATCACAGACACGATGTGACATTGAACGTGCCATACTATAAACAAACGACGGTGGTCTAGGCCATCGATATTTCTAATAAACAATTTAATTAAATATACGAAATATACGGGGTGTTCACACCACACTTTTTCTATTTTATGCAGAGGGATTGTGTAATACTCTTACATCTCATCAGCATAAATATGTCTTTGACAATGATTAACAGATTCAATAAAATGAGCAGTATATAAAGAGAACAAGAGAGGACCAAGTATTGAACCATGCGGAACTCCCGATTTAACGTTTAAAAAACTTTATATTTTCGATACAAACTGCCTGTTTACGGCCTTTTAAATATTCAGACATCAGTGCAAAAGCGTCTAAAATTGTGCAACATTTTTCATCTTAACCTAACAATATAAAGCAGAGCAGCAGTGCAACTATATCTTTTCCAGATTGTACTTCTGGTAAGAATGAGAAATCTGGAAGCAAACTGACGTATTTTTGCTCTTCCATTGCTTTTTCAAGTATTTTAGACAAATATCAATTACATTATATAAAAAAGATTATATAGACAGAAACCTGAGTATGATCTTTTTAGAAGTCTATTACATATGCCCAACTTTTAATTAATTTAAATTTATTAATATTTATTTAGTGTCCCGCTATGTAGAAAATTTTATTGTAACTATTTGTGTTTATTTTCCAGTAATATGTGTTTTAATATCTATAAATTGTACTCCACTGTTAACTAGATATAACCAATCTCAACCTCCCTTTCTATTCATCTCCTATCTCAGTCTATTCACTAATGTATTATCAGATTATAACGCACTTAAACGCTGCTGCTTTCAAGCTACAATCCGCTTAGCTATGGAAGTTTTGTGTTATTCCCTCATAGCCATTGTACTACATTGTTATGGTATTGTATTCCACATACCCACTATTTTATTACTCTATTACTTGTTTTAAATATACTGAAGAATATTTTAAATACACTGACATAACTAAAATTGTAGCAAGGCTAGTATTGTATTCCTTGTACTTTAATTCATTACTCAATGTTTATTTGTTTTAAATATACCAAAGAATATTTTAAACATTACTAAATTTATAGCAAAGTTGGTTGGCCAACAATGGTTTTAGTTTTGGAATAGATATGTATTTGAAATTTCTATTTTTGTACAGAAATACTTTAACCATTCCAGTACATTCCACCCAATTTGTCAGGAAGTAATTTTCTTATAGAATTTTGAAAAGAAACTATTTATAAGAAAGTTTTAAATCAGCATCTACTGTCAAACCAACGACATTAATAACATGTCTTTTAAATTGTTTTAGAATTACATTGCCTCAAAGCAACAATATATCAATGAAATTGTGATTCCGACATAATTGATTTAAAGTTTTCATGATTATTTCAGCCTCAAATAACTCTGACTCTAGTGGACGCATCTCTATAAAAATTGTGACAATTTCTAAACTTTTACATATGTTTCAAATTATATTAATTTGAAATCGACAAAATGTTGCTGGAATATAATAATATTAATTTTGTACATTTTATAGGATATCAAAGTAAATCTAGGAGTTATCTGTTTCCCTACACAAATAAACAATGTGATAAGTACATCTTGTTTCAGAATCTTTATTAATTTAATTCAAATACATTGGAGAGATATTTAAAAAATCATAATAGTGAAAAATCCTTCGTTGAACAAAAATAGACACTAATACTAATCAGATTCACGATCTTTATCATTATTATCTGTGGTTCCTTTCAGCGAAAAAAAAGCTGGAATAAAATTCAGATTACACAAGCTGAGAAGATCAATCCTCTTGTTATTTGGCATAGGTGGTGGTTATTATATTATAGACTGGAATGAATGTAACATTCCTGTAAACTGTTCGTTCTTTTCTTACTATGTCTATGGTATGATATTCTTTTCCTGAGTAATATGTCTTATAGAATATTTTGTTGGAATATTCTTTCTTCACCATTACACTTTTAACTTCATTCCAAAAAACTCTCACTCCATTTTCGCCAATGTTGAAACTTTTTTCCACTAGTTCACTCTCTTCCAGTCGATGAAATCCTCGGTAGACATTTCTGTAACAGAATATGGAGTTTGCTTCTTTTTGGAAGATTTAGCGGGTACATAAACCTTGTCCACTATAAATATAGGTGCACGTCACAGCTGTACAAAGCCATCATATATTTATTTTTGTTTTGGGCCGAGCAATTATCACTATAAAAAATTTCCTGCTTCCCGATGCCATTTTTTTATGTAGTCGAAGGTGCATGTTGCGATTTCGTTGGCTCCTCTCTTTGATTTTCCTTTCTGCCACATGTAAACTGAAAACGTTGTTATCAGTTCAATCATTCCAAAAATACTGAACATGCGTAGACTGGTTAAGACATGTAGGGCGACAGAACAACATAAGATTTGTCCTCGTATTCCACCAAGTGCACAGACAGTTTGTAAATCTAAAACCTCAATAATCCTGAAAACCTTAGTTTTTTATGTCCTACTGTTGCTCTGAGACGACGATATTATGTTGTATCTTAAATTTAGAATATCCGGGTTAAGTGGAAGAGCATAATATGTTGTTTAAAAACTAAACACTAAACTCAAATTCTCAAACCCTTTTTGCTTAACGTTGCATAGCAACACGTATTGATAAAAAGACTTAAAATTATTCTGAAGGATTGTCATAAAAATAGTAAAAAAGTCATTGTCAAAGTTCAAATATTGTTCGTTTTTATTTCCCTTGTAAGTTCAAGGAAGTTCAATAAATAGTTGTTTTAGAAGAAAACCGTTCTTACTCATTTAATAAAAGAGATCCTGGTCCAGATCTCATTGAATGAACCCAATTTTTTTTCATGCTACCAGAAAGGTGCTGGAACCAACCTGTGGTGATTCTTTCTTTTGGGAATCTATTGAATTAAACTTCTGCGGTTTCCGAATATATGTAAATTTTTGAATCTCGCCCGATATTTCTGTATGTTATAGAAATAAAGGCATTATTATTATTATTTTTGTTCAATTCTCAGCTCTTAGCTGAAAAAAATCACTTACCCCAGGTATCTGGTTACCAAAGGGATTAGGTTTCGTAAATCTTTTAAAACATACTATTTACTAAAATAATATATTGTTATTCATATACTGACATAATATTAAGGGTAACTAAGCACTACTACTATCCACTAAAATCGCAAGTCTATGTTTTCTTCTTCCTGTTTGAGCGTCCCTCCTAACCGTAAATGCTGACTAATCTGAAGCTTGGAGACTATCTTGTATCTTTTCCCAAACCAAGTTGAAGACCCTTCCCACCTTAGATCTACCCTTGTACTATGAACTGAAGTAGATGATACTTCTTGATTCGCTAGGCTTTAGTTTTCTTTCTGCATAGAACCTCAACATTCATCGCTCTATCTTTTCAGGTTATTTTCAATTTTTAACATAATAAATTTCTAAAGCTGTTATTTCTACTTTCAAGTTCTGGGTTAAACTCTATCCTTCCACACCTGACTGGGAAACATTACAGAAGACCGGTCTGAGTCCAAGCTCTAGTCTTAAATCATGGTTCGTAATAATTTCTACATTAACACGAAATCATTCTTGGCTTGTTTGATTCGCCATTGTTTAATTCCATCTGTGTTACTATATAGGTGGTTAAAAATATTCCAAAAACAAAATGCAACCTGTCAAAATCATTGACACTTACCCAAGAAATAAATAACGGTGAACTAAAACGGGTGCTAATACTCATAGATACTAACTCTTGTATTATTATAATATTCTAGAAATCAGTTCATCATTATTGACTATCTAGTTATTAGAAAAAACAGCTGTAATTGCATTTTAAAACGTATTTTTCGAATAAATAGTGGAATTATGGTTCAACCGTTCAGTTAATTATTGTTCTTAGTAAGATGGACTTCCACAAAGTAAAGGTTACCACAATCAATTTAATTACCAAATGTTTATGCATTAAGTTTATATATTAGTTATAATTAATTTGGTGTCGGCTTCTAAGGATACAAAGCACTCTACATAAAACTGAATTTTAGAAAAATGGCACTTAGGCCCTTTCTAATTTCCACTTTTCACCTACTGATTTTGACTCAGATTTAAATGATTAATCTGGTGTCTATTATGTTAACAAAAGAAACAACATTAAGTTGTTCTCTTAATTTACTGAATGTACACATTGTTTACTGCAACTAAAGTAAATTATAAGAGCTGTGGGTTAAAAATAAACAGCAAATCTATTTATTTATCCTTGCAAACAGTAAGTAAACAGTGTGTATCTTCATAATTATCTGTTGAATCGGTCCAATATATTGCCTCTTTTCAGAAGAGGACTTCATGCACCATGCAATGGGCCAAAATTCATTGTTTGGATGTTCCACAGCCGGACACAGCGGGATCAATCAACTAGGAGGTGTCTACGTAAACGGTCGGCCTCTTCCAGATTCGACTCGACAAAAAATCGTCGAATTGGCTCATTCGGGAGCGCGTCCTTGCGACATCTCCCGAATTTTACAAGTATCCAACGGCTGTGTCTCCAAAATATTGGGCAGGTAATATTCTGCCAACAAATTTAGCTGTATGTTTGGCTGATGGTAGTTTTGTTGACAGGTATTATGAGACTGGTTCCATTAAACCTCGAGCTATTGGTGGATCCAAACCTAGAGTAGCAACAACGCCCGTGGTGAATAAAATAGCCGAATTCAAGAGAGAGTGTCCTTCGATATTCGCCTGGGAGATCAGGGACAGACTGTTAAGCGAAGCTGTATGCAACAACGATAATATACCCAGTGTAAGTACCGACAAGCATAATTTTTATTTTTATAGTGAATTTATATGGTTCCGACCGAATATTTGCCATTTAGACCTCCTGCGGAAATTTCGCTCTTATGGTCCAGATGATCGTAAAAATTTTACTTTTTCTTTAATGGTCCATAAACCACTGAGAAGAAACGACCGAACTAAGGACAAACAACTAAAATTTCGCGGAAACTTTAATTCAAAGAGGTCGTTCCGAATTTTCGTATTAAACGGTTATAAAAAATTAAGTGTTTTCTTGTTTGTTTTTTTTTCTATTTTTCAAGCCACCTCGTTTCGCGTCACAATGTAAAAGTTGTTTCCGACGAACGGGCACATACAAAAGTCAATTTGAATATTTGAACACGAAAAATATGGCCCGTCGCTTTGTCGAAAGGTGTACGGTGAAAATTCCGCTTCACGCAGTGCGTATCGCATTTTGTTATCGATGAGAATTTTACGCAGGCGCCTAACAATTAGTAGCTACAACACACGTTTCCTGTTACGGAATTTTGAAGGATTAGGTAACGGAGAATTGATGCTAGAAGTAAATAAATCAGTTTTTTTCCATAGCTAATGTTAAAGTGTTCCTTTAACAACTGTTTTGAGTAGATAAAATGGTTTAGCTTTTTTTTTATTCACTAAAATTTTCAAATTCAAACACTTTAAGGATTAAAAACATCTGAAATGTTACAATTAACATTATTAGAAATATGTATTTTTTGAGCATTACAACTTGTACTCGTTTGCTTAAACACTTGATTCGAGGTACTGGATTGATTTTCAGGTCCGCTTATTGACTCTTCAATGTAAGATTTTGCAAGGGATGACGATTTCCATCTACCTAAACGTTTTTCTAGATCAGCTCCAGAATTTGCGAACATTGTCGCTGAAGAATGACGAAAACAATGCCCCTCTGAATTTGCAAGTTTCAAAAAATCTGCAATCTTCTTGACGATATTATATATAGTGTTAATCTCCACCGGTTGAGTAGTGCACTTTTGCTCTCGGTAATTCACAAAAAATTTACTTTGGGGTATGTTTTTGGGGCGCAAGGCAATATACTTTCTCACAATTTTCAAAAAACTCACTTCACTTTTCTTGTCAGTAATACAAAACGACCTATAATGCTTGGTTTTAGTATCAGATAATGTGTTGGAAATAGGAAGTTCCTGTAAACCAATTAGTTGAAGTTTGCTTTGGATTTCAAAATTGATTAAGTTTTGATAGATACAAATATTAATTGTCAGTTTTAATTAGAAAAGTTAAATAAATATAAAGCTCGTTGTTTTCGTTTATAGTAGGTATACATCCATTTAGTTCTTTTTGAAGTAATCAAGATTTCTCCTGGTAGATCTTTTTATTACATTATTTTTGGCGACCGTGACAGGACTTCAAATGGAGAAAACACAACGGGTTTTGACAATCCATCGAGTAGCATTCGAGCGAGTGTATCAAGAATTAGAATCCCCTCAACCTGATGTCGCTGGTATACAAGGTAATCTTCGTCTTCTAGATGAAAAAATGGATAAGCAGATTCTCGATTTATTATTAGATACAGATGGACGTGATGAAGATATCGATTCTGAAGTTTTAAAAGCGGATGAAATAGTCAGTAAATATAATAAGCTGAAATATAAGGTAGAACAGAGACTTTTCAATTCAAATCATAATTCCTGTAACCCAGCAAGTGAATCAAGTCATTCTTTTACCTCAAAGACCAAACTGCATCTACCCCGCATAGAATTTAAAAAAATTGGTAGTGATATCAAGGACTGGATACCATTTTGGAGCCAATTCAACAGAATTGACGGTGACGAAGATACTGCAAAAAGAAGATGAAGCAAAAAAGAGAGGTATTACAGGAAGAAATAAAGAAGACGAAATAGAAGATTGTGAAACTCCTACTAATGTTGTCACTCGCTCAGGAAGAATTTCGAAAAAACCTGAGAGGTTAATTGAGTCACACTTCGTCTAACGTGACCCATGGTGGGAGTATGTTGGAAATAGGAAGTTCCTGTAAACCAATTAGTTGAAGTTTGCTTTGGATTTCAAAATTGATTATGTTTTGACAGATACAAATATTAATTGTCAGTTTTAATTAGAAAAGTTAAATAAATATAAAGCTCGTTGTAAACGATTATCACCGATTTTCTGTCTTCCACATTAAACACTTCTAATTTGTACAATTCATCGGACCTAGTCGCTCCATGCACACCAAAAATAACAATAACCTTCATCAACAAATAGACGTCATCAGGAGCTTCTGTCAGAAATTTAATAATGTCATCTGACTCCAGGATTTTGGACTTTTTAGCTTTGTATTCTCCACTAAAGTTTTTTAGTAAGGTAGTTAACTTGCTGAATTTAGAAATGTCACAATTTTCATTCACCAACAACGTACGTTTCAGTATCGAATAATACGACCATAATGACGATGGCATCGCTTTCTTCGGCTTTTCAGAAAAATACGTCAGAAGTATTTTTTCACTCAAGCCATTGGTATTCTTAATGCTTTTCCACTTTTTAAAAGACTGGTATTGTTTCTCATACATCATCCTAGATTTTTGTGGCAACAATAAAATCTCTGCTTCCAATGTAACTTTAATAATTCAATATGAAGATGACAGTAGATACAAACAGCCATCATTGAACGAAAAAAACTAACTTTTAAATAATGAAAAAGTCTCCCACAGATACATACAATGGATGTCATATTAGGAGTTTATCGGAATTTCTACAAGATACAAAGTATTTACAGTAAATCATTAAACAAGTTTTAACATTTTTACCGTAATAAAACATAAACAAACATATAAAACACAACAAACAAGCACGGCCATTACATTTATTATTTATTTTACGCTGACCGCATAGTTTATTTACATTCCCTAACGTAACATCCCTAAATCAACCCTCTTATTTTACATTGTCATAGAATGAATTATTAAAAACATTCATAACCCGCAAGGTAAACACCGCTCCATAATATAAACTCTCCCCCTTCTTTTTAATTCTCTATACGAACCGACCGAGACAGCTAACCAAAAAACTAAAGCACCTGGTGCCAAACTGCAACACTCATCCCGCCTTTTATCATCATAAAAACAAATGAGCCCCATCTGTCCAATGGCGAACCGGAACTCCGCCATTTTCTTTTTCGTTCGCATTTCTTTGTACGATGATAACAACAGAAGAACCCTCCAGTTAAGCAACACTAACATTGTTAACCAAACAATTAGTCTGTATAAATATGTGCATATTGTGTGTATGTTGGATTTGTAACACAATTATTTAGGTAATTATTATAGTTTGTAATACAAAAGCTTATTAAGTACATTAAATACAAATTAAATAAAGAATTTTGACTAAGATGGACTTCCACAAAGTAAGGGTTAATACGATAGATTATCTATTAACTTTAAAATTAATAATTATAAGAATAAGTAAAGGTATAAATAATAAAAATACGAACGAAGTATAAAAGTTTCCGCATGAAGCCGCACATCAGCCAGTGAGTAAATTTTACGAGTGTGTAATGGGATTACAACTCGAGTAACGTACTATACTTTTTCTACGTCCATCTATTTTCTTCTAAGATAAAAAGGGAATCGTAATTATTTAAATTATATAATACGTTGCCGACATATAAGGGCATTAATATTTTAATATTATAGGTATTTCTCTATTACTAAAATACTAATACTAAAAGCTTGACGAAAAGTTTGTAAATAGACCAAATAAAGTAGTACGTAGATAAAAATTTCAATGCAATTTGATTAAACAAAGAAATTTAAGTTTTCTTATCTAAATGCACGTGTATGTTATTTTCCCTAATTACGTGTATGTTACTGTTGGATGTCATTTACAAGGAATGTCGACAATGCAATTTTTGACGTTTATAGACTTTCTTTTATTTAAATAAATTGAAAGATCTGATGAATGCGCAAGCGGATTCGCCATTTTTGAGACTCGTAATTTATATGATCAATAGTATGTATGAAATGACATAAATGAAAAAATTTTTGGCAATATGTCAATTAGAAATAGAAGCTTGCAGACAACAAATAATGTTTATACAAGCAAACTTTATTGAGAATAATAAAAAACTCTTCGTTATAACGTAACTTCCAAGTTTATTTGAAATAATTAGGTTTTTAATTACAATGACGGCCGTTTTGCTAAGATTAGCATCGTCAGATTGACATATTTAAGTTACATTTTGTTTGTTTGTAGCTAGGTACCTACCTGATATTGTTTAGGTAGTATTAAGGCTAGACCAAGTATGGAAGTAATAAGACATAACAATATTAAAGCCTAGATGTTATTAGCCCTAAGGGATTATCCTGGATGTATTTCCCTCTAAGATCAGTATAACTGTGCAATAATATAGAAAAACCAGGAAAAAACTATATCATGCTGATCTTTACAATAACTTAATATATTTGTGTTTTACAATTACGACTTATTTATGTATAAAATGTAAACTCAATCAAAGTAAACAGTTTAATAGTGGAGAACTTCCAAGATTTATTTGTTCATTAACAACTCTAAATTGTGGATCTGCTAGATGTCTTTTTATTTCAAGTTCTTCAAGGAAATCTAAATTTTGTTTTTTATCACAAGTGTGTAGTATTTTTATGTCATTGGTGAGTAAGAGTGAGGATAAATGTTCATGTAGGTGTTTTGCATAATTTGACTTATCTGGTTGTTTTAATTTATATGCTCTTAAGTGTTCATTGAATCTTACTTCAAAATTTCTTTATGTTTGACCTATATATACAGCATTACATTTTGGACAATTAATTTTGTAAACACCAGATTTTTTAGTTTGGGTAATTTTGTTTTTACATTTAACAATTTTGTACCAAAATTATTTTGTGTTTTAAATGATATTAATGCTGATGTTGCTGAAGATATTTTTGAAATTATATTAGAAATATTTCTACAATATGTAATATTTTTATAACTTTTAATTTCTTTAGTTTGTTTAGGAAATATTAGTTGTAGTGATACTTTCTGTTCTTTCTTATTAATTAATTTATTTATTAAATTAATTGGATAGCCATTAGACCTAGCTATTTGTTTTATGATACCAATTTTCTTTATCAAAGTTAATTATTATTATACCTGGATGGATATTTCAATCATCTAATTTTTAGTAGGGATTAGTGCCATAAATTTTTAAACTTTATTGAGTTGGACATTTTAAAAATAAAGAAATCAGGAACTTCTATACAATAAAAAAATAAAAGAATTGTGTATTATGGAAAATGCAGGATATTGCGGAAAGTTGCGGAGATACTGACCTAAAGATGCGAATATGGGCAAAATATTTGAGTAGTCCACTTGCAAAGTGCGCTATACTGTTCAACCATTTCTTTAAGAAAATCAATTAAAATATTTTTTTCTAAAATTAAGTAATAAATATATATGTTGATTGTCATATATTTAATTATAGTTATTTTGTTTTATTTTATGATCAAAAAATAAAATGTCAGTTAAATGGTTATCATTTTATTTGAAAATTAAAATTGAACAAAGAGAGTTTTGCAAAAGTATTGATAACATAGACATATTTGCAATTGAATAAAATCAACATAAACAGTTTTGAATGAGTTTCAAACTTAAGTTACCTAACTCAGTACACCTCTTATACATATAAAAAAATATCTTGTGTAATTTTATTATACTCTTACATCTATTTCGTCTTCCATTAATGTTTCTTCAGAATCAGTTTCTTCTAAAGTACTTTCATTTTCTTCTTCTTGAAGAAACTTGTAATATTCAAGAGCTCCATTAGCAGTCCAATCTACACCGAAATGTTTCACCAGTAAGTTTCGCACATCATTTAATTTTGCTACTTTCACTGGAACTCCAATATTTATTAAAGTAGGTTCTATATTTTTATAAGACTTTCCTCTTTTACATACATTTCCATAGTTAGCCAGTTCAGATATATAATTAGCCTCACCTTTAATGGCAATTTTATTATTTTGGTCTTTTTTCAAAAAGAATCTTTTAGACGCATTAAATTTAAAATGCCAAGAGCCAGGTTGTTTAATTACATTTGTAACACTTGTTTTCCAGTCATAAAATTGGAAATCACTTCCAAGTCTGAAAACTGTGCCATATTTTTTGAAAATCCTAAAATATACTTCGGGTTCTACAATTACTTCCAACGGCCTTATCTCTCTCTCTATATTTCCGAATATACGGTCAGGGGGCAAAAAGGAATGTCCAACTATAGGAAATATAACGGTTATTTTTTTTATATGACTGGGAGCTTTCGCCTTTAACCAATATGCCAACATCCCCATAACTATGGAATTTTTGTTTTGCCCCCCACAGCCATCACAAAATAATTTTATGTGATCAATAGTATCATGAACATTGGTATTTAACAGTCGATGATACAATGCTGAAGCAATCTGATTGGATCCTTTTACGCCCTCGGTTTCGAGCCAAGTGTATATAAATGTATTTGACTTGTTTTCAATGGCATTCGATGGCCCTTGGCAGAATGTTAGATTATATACATATAGTTGTCGGCTGAAGTAGGCGCTTTGGTCAGGCACTTTTGGCAATACCAAATTTTTTTGGCAATCGAAAGATAAGATTATTTCGTTATCATTTTGGGTCTTGATGCTGGTGTAAAAACATTTGGCCTTCAACTTATGAATCCGAAACTGCGCTATCAACATTTGTTTTTAGATAGATCATGCTCCATTTTAATATTCTCCTTTAGTTGAATGCACTTGGAACAAGCGTCAGTAGCCGGTGTTTTAAAACTTAAATTGAAATATTTATTAAATATTCTGCGGAAAAATTCGTATTTTACGGTTGCATTTTGTGAGTCATTGTTATATAAATTATGCAACTTTTTAATATTCAGGTCACTGCTAAGATATTGTACAGTAGACCTGCCTCTTGTATAATGTGATTCTACGGATTTAAGTCCCTTTATGTACGACTTTACAGATTCTGTACGACTTGAATACTGTTGAGATCTTCTATCTCCACCTCTTTTTTCTTTTGGCAATTCCATTGAGATCAAATGGGTTTTACAAATTCTTTGTATTCTAGCTCTCGATATTCCCAGAACTGTGATCATGGCTTTTTGGCATACTTTCTTTAATTTCATGGACCGTTTACCGCCAGCAGTTGTTTCGTACTTAGGTATAAAATAACGTATTGTTTGGGCTTTTTTCTTACTATGTTTTTTTGGAGTTTGTGCAGTACAATATTTTAACAAAATTGTATCTTGAGCAATTTTGTTCGATGATACATAAAAATGTCTGTGAAACTTGCTATAGTCTTGAACCGTTAACTCGTTACATTTGTAGCCCTGTTTCGAATTTCCATGTACACATCGTGGTATATTTGGTGGTCCCTTAGCTACATATCTGCAACAACATAGTAAAATTTTACTGTTATTATCCGATAGTGCATCACGAAATTAATCTTGCAAAACATCACATCACACTAGTCACACTAGTATTATAAAGGCGAAAGTTAACTTTCGATCATCGCATTATAAACAAACCATGCAATTTTAATAAAAACATATTCAATTTAATACAAGCAGGTACTCGTAGATAATAATAATAGAGCAAGTTTAAAACTTACCGTTTTGATTTTTCTATTTCTCGCTTCCATGTAGATTTATCAGATATTTTCTTACGCCCTCTTCTTCTAGGTGCTAAAGTAACTTCGTTTTCTTGTAATTCCATTTTCACAACGCAAATTAAATTATTTTTTTATCAATAAATAGCGAGAGCGTTATAGTAACAAGTTCGTACAAGCCAACAACATTAGCGTACTGCCAGACAAGATGGCGGCGTTTGCAAGCGTAGCTTCGCTTCATAGCCACCTTTGCAAGGTGAATAATAACATAGAGAGTTTTGAAAGTGAACCGTCAAATAACATAGCGACATTTGCAATAGTATGCTGTTTTTGACTTCGATTTATTCGTAACATAGAGTAGTTTGAAACATTATGATAAGTGAGGACGGAAGTATTTTAAAATTTCAAAATAACCGCCAACATTACAAAAAAACAAAGAAATGATAACTTAGCACACTTTGCAAGTGGACTACTCATTTCAATGATCTACTAAATTCTAAATTCTCGATATGTTGAGTATGCACAAGGGAAGCGAGAAAGCAGACATATTTGATAAAATATACTGAGCAAGAAGTTGACTGATTAAAAGATTAAAAGCTCTGAAAATGGAC
This sequence comes from Ophraella communa, assembly GCA_035357415.1. Taxonomy (NCBI): domain Eukaryota; kingdom Metazoa; phylum Arthropoda; class Insecta; order Coleoptera; family Chrysomelidae; genus Ophraella; species Ophraella communa. The sequence continues at coordinate 8,972,539 of CM068989.1, read as the reverse complement.
GAACAATATTAATGGTGGACAGATTGAAAGACACAAAAATTATTAATAGAAATTACAAATTAATAAACGTTTCATGTAAAGTACTAGCAAAAATAATTAACACGGATGAAAAATTAAAATGTATCTACTCTAGTGTTATTGTAAATATTATTAAAATATTATTTTCTCTTATTTTTAAATATTTTTTGATATGCATTTAATTTTCCACACTTTGCTTTAGATAAATTGGGAGTTTGTTAAAACGTTAATTAAGGCTTTCATAATGGATGCACACTAAAACATCTCCAACAGAGTTCTTATTACAATTTTTCCATACAAAATTATTATTCTTAACAATCTAATTGTTATTTTCGTTGAATTTTATATTTAAAAAAATTTTTGCTAGTAAGTACCCAAGTAAACTAACTTTTCTTGGTTAGTTATTAATGTTTTTGTCATATTTTTCTTGCAAGTTTGTTCTAAAATGTCGATATGTAAATTTGGGTCCATCGGTTTGTTGTATTCGCCCTAAATAAACTTTATCGAGAAATTTCGCCGTAAGCTACCAAAAGATTTCAGCTCATTACTAAAATAGAGCGTTAGAGCGTATACCTATACATTTTCTTGCTTCAAAGTTCATCTTTTAATCTCGTAATACTATTAGAGATTTTTTGTGGTATCTATATCTAGGATTTTTAATATCAATAAAGATTTTATTTCGATTTAATAATCTTATAATACAAGGCTAGTCAAAGTATTCATTTTAATGCAATTAAAATCAAAATAGATACATAAAATTTCTTACAATTTACGCACATTTCTACTTAATTTTTTCTTGTTTTGGTAGCTTCGTTTTTTCACTACACTCTATAATGTTTAAAAAATTTTCTCCTTCACTATACATTGTTCTACTTATTTAAGGCATTTAGAATTTTAACCGATAGACTTTGAAATACTATTTAATTTGTTAATTTTAATTTGCAGATAAAATTGGGAAATATATTTAAAATCATGTTAATATCTTCTGTGTGTACCTTATAATTCTATGATACATAGAGCATTTTCAATTCCAATGAACAAAAATAATTTTAATAAAAAAATAGCTACATCTTAATGGCTATCCAATACATTTGATAAATAAATTAATTAATAAGAAAGAACAGAAAACGTCACTACAACTAATATACCCTCAACAAACTAAAGAAATCAAAAGTTATAAAAGTATTACATATTGTGGAAATATTTATAATACAATTTCAAAAATAATATCTTCGGCAACATCTGCATTAACTTCATTCAAATCACACAATAATGTTGGTACAAAATTGTTACATGTAAAAACAAAATTAGGTAAATTAAGAAAATCTGGTGTTTACAAAATTAATTGTCCAAAATGTAATGCTGTATATGTAGATCAAACACAAAGAAATTTTGAAATAAGATTCAATGAACACTGAAGAGCATATAGATTACAACAACCAGATAAGTCAAACTATGCAAAACACGTTCTTGAACATCCACGCTCACTCATACACTTTAATGACATTCAAATATTACATATTTGTGATAAAAAACAAAATCTAGATTTCCTCGAAGAACTTGAAATAAAAAGACATCTAGCAGATTAACAATATAAAGTAGTTAATGAACAAATAAATCTTGGAAGTTCTCCACTATTAAACTGTTTACTTTGAATGAGTCTTCCATTCTAACCAACCAGTATTTACTGTTAATCTAAAGAGTGTAGAAGAGTGCCAATCTAAACTTGGTTTATCCAAAAATAATTTCAAAAATTCAATTTTATCCTCACTTTTATCTATTTGAAATCTAGAGCACTCTTTTTCAAAAGCTTTCCATCCACTGATTAGCATCAGTGGTTTTGCTTGAAAATTTTCCTACCATAAGTTTTTCTGATATTTGTTTTAAGTTTTTTTCTTCATCTTAATTTTTTGTTGTTTCTATCAGGTTTTTTAATATCTCCCGTGTTTTGTTTGCATTCTCTTCATTTATTTCTTCCAAATATTGATCTCCAAATTGTAAATTTCCATCTTCATCTATGTATGTCTCTTCTAACTCCTTTGTCATCGTAATCCATACTTTTCTCATCTGATTTCTTCTCTTCAATGAAATGGTTATTTTTGTGAAATTGTTTGTTTTTCTCAATTCTACATGATCTCCAGGATCTCCTACATATCTTAATTCTTCTGGCAATACATATCTTTCTCCATCCTCTGCTTACAAATTGAGATTATGGCAATCGCATTTGTTTTAGCATGTTTTGGTGAAGCTACTACCATAAACTCAAACTGTAACTTCGACAACATAAACAAAATTGTTGTTTTAATAGGTTGTTATATTTTATTGATAATAATAATCAGTTTCTGTTTCTCTGTAATACGAAAGTTTTTTTATTAGCTATAAATTAAACTATTTACATTTATTATAAAGTTACCTGTAATACGAAAGAAACAACAATTAAAGTTTATTATTGTCTCTTCAATTCTCTTAACTAAAAATCTGAAAATCTCTTTATTTTCTGATTGACGTATTCTTGTCAAATTTTCAAAAATCTGTCAGTCATCCCATTTACTGTTCCATCAAGTGGGGTCAACATGAAGCGCGGCAAATTTGAATAAAGAAGCTTTCTTTACATATATAGATAAGACATCATTGCATAGTTATACTGAACATAGAGGGAAATATATCGCGAATAATCTCTTAGGGCGAATAATACCTATGCTATAATTAAACTATGCTACCTCATTAAACAAAACATGACATTATAACGAAACAATTGTCATTGAGCTAAAAAGTTAAGTTTTTGAATAAATAAAAGTTTTGTAAACTGTTGTTTATTTTGTATTCTTAACTAGAATCTTATCACTAAAATATCTTTTTGGTACTATGGATCTTGGAAACCATCCAGAGAAATGTACTCAAATTATTTAACTCTCCAAATAAATACACCTGGTATATCGTAGGTACATTAAATTTAATAACATATTAAACAACATTTTCGACTTTTTAACTCCACAAAATTATTTTATTAAATCCAAATTACTGTTCGTGTACACGATAATGAACATGATAAAAAGTAGTTTCATTATTAATTCTAATTTCACACTGATTCACATGTTTTTGCTCGTCGTTCGGGGATTAAAATGGAAATATAATTGAAAAATGAATTTTGACGCTACTGCAGATTATTTTTAGCAAAAATATAATACCGGGAAACGCCACAGCAATTTGGTATTCAGTATGAATTAACCGGTTCGATGATCAACCGAAAATAAAATCTCGAATTTTAAATTTGAACACAGATCATAATAAGTTTAATAAAATAAATTGTTGGTACATCTGCATGATCAGAATTGCAGTTACATTCATCTATAGGCTGAAAGAATTATAATTATAATGCCTGATGATGGTCCTATAGGACTGAAACTACTTGCAACAATTAACAAAACAGTTGTGGGATAGACTTTGAGTTTCCTTTGAACCTTTTTAACATATTTAAGTAAGACCCCTTCTTAAAACCCATAAAAAATAAAATAAACTTTTTTCAAGTCCCTGTTCAAAAAAAGTTATCACTAACCTCTCGGCATTCTTCATTAAAAATAAAACTAACCCGTATCGAATCTCTTTGGATTGACTGCTACAAAGTGTATCAAATTCCCCCATTGGAAAATTTCTATTCTAATCCTTCATGAAGTACATCATGAAGAAGCATTACATCTTTCCCTCTTCAGTAATTCGTTCTCTGTGTTGTGTATTAAATTGTTTTCAGTAACGAAATCTAGTAATCGCTACTATTTGGGGGGTACTTGAGGGTTTTCGATGCGTGAGGAAGACCAACACTGTCGAAGGGCTACTCGCTTTAACGATATATACCGGGGATAATCCGAAACGAATGTTAATTTAAATAAAAATAGGAAGATTTATCCCTACCCTCCAAAATAAAAGAGGGAAATTGAATATAAAATGTATTAGACCTACCTAAATTCTAAAACTTTATATCAATTTAACAATTTACATCGTTATATATTTCAGGAATGGGCAATGATAACAAATATTAAAAAAAAAACGTTCTTTATGGGTTTTAAGTATTCCCATTGATCTTGTAGGCTATCCATAACTCAAATGTGGGTTGAAACACAAAGGTTCAAAGGAAACTCAAAGTCTATCCCACAACTATTTATTAAACGTTGCAACTAGTTTCGGTCTATTCACTTCTTTGGTAATATTTCCTATAAAATACAAAAGATTTTTAGACAGTTTGATGTTGAGGTTGCTTTCAAGACTGACAACTCACTTAAATCATTTTTAGTCCATAATAAAGATCCTATTCCTAAGTTGCATAAATCCGGGGTTTATAGACTCTCTTGCGCTGATTGCAATTCAGTTTATATTGGTCAATGCGGACGTAGACTTGAAACACGTCTCTCTGAGCATGTTAATTTCATTAAGAAATACCAAACATTTGAACATTTTAATTCTCCTTCATCTTTTGCAAATCACATTCTATCTGAAAACCACTCTCGTGAACTTTTTAAGGTTGACTTACTGCATTTTTGTGATAAGGGTTATAGATTGAATTTGCTAGAAAGCCTTGAGATACACACAGCTCTTTTAGATGATAACATTAATTGCCTTAATGAACAACTTAGACCGTCTGAAAATTATGTTTTCCTTAGTCTCAAAAATAATATTTTGCTATGAACTTGATTTTCTTTACTCTTTTTCTTCTTCTTTTCCTTTTTTTAAATTTGACATACAGACTTCATTTAATGTTGAATTTCATAGTTCTATGATACAGTACCTGGTTTAAGTATCTTTTCTCTTTTTTCTTTAGTTCCATGCACTTCTGCTTTATATCTGAGATGATATGTATTGTGATTAGTTGACTTTTGGTATTGAATGGTAGTGGTCAGTGTTGTCCATTTCAGTATAGTTTTCAAAATTTTTTGAAAATTTCCTGCATCCCATTATTTTAATGGAATTTAATTATGATTTTTACCCTAATTATTCCTCTATTATTTCTTTGTGGAATAATTTCTTGGTTGGAGGTTCCTTTTAAGAATTTCCATCCACATGGGAATGATGAGTTTCCACTTTTGGATCCTCATTTACTTCCAAATACTTTCACTGTAAAATGTAAGATGTTCACTTCTTTTAGAAGTTTTCTTTCAAAATTCCTTCACAATATTAATTTCACTACGATTAAATCGTATAAGCAACTCTTATTTTTGGGATTTGCTATTACTCCAAATATCTCCTCGATTTCAGTTTTTCCTGATATATTCCACTATATCCCCTATTTCTCCCTCCGTGAGTTAGACTTAAAAGTAACATTATTTTGTTCCCACTTTTTCCATATCGGTCTCTATATTTTGAGATGTTATAACAAATTCATTATTACCTCCTAATTATGTTTTAATCTTCTGTGTTTTCTTTTATCTCATGACATTTTATGGTAAGTTTTGTTTACTTATATTACTTTTGATAATGAAGTTTTCTCACTATTTTGTCTTAAATAGCATTTTAGTATTAGATTGTTTTGCGAAAAGTCTTGACTCTCTTTCATCCTGTCAGTATTAGCTATAATTTCCATAGTTATTTTTGAAACTTTGAATTTCTATTTCTTATAATATGAATTAATGTAAGTTCAACTTTAACTTTGTTAAATTTATTATATTTTTTGATTTTTTATTATTTAAACAATATATTTGCAGTTTTATAGTATTATTATCAATGTTTATTCTTATAATATTGTTTGACATTTGATTGTTAAAAATGTTTCTATTCTCTGTATTATCAACTTGTCATTTTTATCAATTTGTAAGGAATTGGTATTGTATTGTAACTTGATATTGTACCTTTCAAGATCCTCTTTCTATTTTCTTGTAATTCTTTCAGCCTGATGATGGTCCTATAGGACCGAAACTAGTTGCAACGTTTAATAAATAGTTGTGGGATAGACTTTGAGTTTCCTTTGAACCATTCCCATTGATGTTTAACAAGTGCCAAATTAGGAATGGGTCACACAGGGATTCAAAACATGAGATATCCATCCAAGGAAAGATTATAGGCAAGAGAAGAATAATATCTTGGCTGCTGAATCTGCGAGAATGGTTCTATTCAGAGCAGCAGTTTTAAAGGTTTAGGAGAAGCTACACAGAAGAAAGGACAAGTCATCTTTCATGGTGGTTAATTTGTTTTCTAAATGTAGCACTCAAAAATGCTCTTCCTACTTTGCTCTAGCGGAAAATTGTCCAGATTGACCATTCGGCAGAAAAACAGGTTACGCATTTTGATTCGCAGTGCTCCGTGTGTGAACCACTTTTGATGGATATGGTTCTTCTTGGAAAACTCACATGATCGATAGCTATTTTTTTTCCAGCTCATAAGCATTAAGCATTTATCCATGATTTTTCACCTGTCACGATAATATACAGGGTCTTTTGAGCACCACGGTATATTTAAGGTTTACAACTAAGTTTTTAAGCAAAATCGAATGTATCAAAGTAGAACTAATGTGCAAAGATGTCTCTATCTCATAATATGTCACATGGCTATGAAGATATTGCTCTACCGATTCCAAAAACCTATTTTAAGTGATTGATCTCTTGAAATAGTTCATAAATAAATAGGTAATATATAAATATTTACCATTAACAATTTTTTGCTTTTTACTTATTTACAATATATTGTTATTTACCTTCGAGGTGAATACTTCATTTCATAGTGTATTTTTGGATTCAAATGCAGAATATGAAAAGAAATAAAAAAAATTTGTATGGAAGGAAAATTGTGAGGTTACAAATATCTTGAGTTTCTGTTTTCTTCGTTTTCAAAGAAAAACTTAAAACTACCATGAAGTGTTTTAGTTACTTAGAAACTTTTATAATTAATTATATTCTCACTGAGTCAACGTTGTTAAATGATCACTGTGTTCATTAGCAAAATAAATAGTTTAAAATTACTTAGAAACTACTCAACTTGTTAACACCAATCTTAAAGATTGGTGTAAGGATTTGTAGGTTTTTGTAGACAATACACAACATAGTATTAGAAAATGTCAAAGAACAACATATAATAAAAATATAAATTGTAGCAGTTAGTGTCTGTTTAGAAGCGTTGTATTTAGATAAAAAAATAACACATAATTAAATCATCATTAATACTTGCATCACTGTTATTGGAATCATCTATTAGGGATAGAGTATTTAGAATTAAACAAGAATATGCATATTTACACCTCAAAGAAATCAAAGCAGGAGTGCCACAAGGAAGCGTATTTGGTCCTATACTGTACCTTATACATACAAATAACATTCCGGCTACCTTTGGTGATGACACTGCCATATCAGCAGTAGGAGAAGATCACAATGAAGCAGCAAGAAAACTACAAGCGTCAATTAACCAAATAAATAATTGGACAAAGATTTGGAGAATCAAATTAAATGAAACTAAATCTGTACACGTCAATTTTTCAAACAGAAAAGAGCAATTAGATGGAAAGCCCATGTCAAAAAGAAACGGGAAGAACGAGAAATAAAATACAAAAAAATGTACTGGCTGCTTGGTAGAAAATTGTCAATACATAATAAATTACTTTTATATAATCAGATTATTAAACCAGTATGGACATATGGTATTCAGCTCTGGGGTTGTACCAGTAAAAGTAATGTGCTGAGGAATTTTGTAAATGCTCCCTGGTATATTAGAAACAGCGACATCTATAGAGATCTTGAGATGGAAACTGTGGATAAAACGATCAAACCATTTGCCAGGGGTCACGAGCAGAGACTTCATCAACATGTGAACATCGAGGCCATCCAACTTCTCGACAACACAAACCTTACAAGAAGACTCAGAAGGAAAAAGTCAGTATCCCCATTTACCAAAACAGGTGTAGGGGTAGATTTTTTTTTCATCTAGTTTTTATCCACTTACAAATTTTTTCCAGTCTCTTCTATTTTGTGCCAACACCTTTGATTCCTGCCAAGTGACTCCTCTGTTCTTAAACGTTTTGCATATATCTGCATTCCATGTTGCTCTTGGCCTTCCTCTCTTTCTTTTTATTTTCGGTGGCCTGAATCCTATTTTTTTGTCTTTGGCGTAATGTCCACGTTTCGCACCCATAAGTTAATATTGAACGGTATATTGATTTACAAACATTAATTTTAGTTTTCCTGGAGATTTCCTTTTTGTTTATAAAGTTATTATTCATTGTATAATACAGCTTTATTGCATTTTCAATTCTCTTGTTTATCTCTGTTTCTACATCTCCGTTTTTATTTATCAATACTCTTAGGTATTTGAATTGGTAATAATTATAATAATGAACCTTAATAATGAACCTAGTAACGAACATTTTACAATGCAAAATTTTACTATTTATACAAATTCCTAATCTTGGTTACAAACAACTAAATTAATAAAAACAATGAAAAATATTGTAAACAGAATCGTTAAATTCGTATTAAGTATTTTTGTAAAACAAAATAAAACCAGCTTTTTAACTAAGTAAAACAAGCAAAAACGTTATTGCGTTTTAAATTAAAATATATCATATTCTTCTTGGACTGTAACTCTACTACAAAAATAATAAAACAACTTAAACTATAGATTTGTGTAATTAAAAGTAAGCTATTTATTTAGTTTTCCCATGGATAAAATTGCATTTCCAGATGAAATAAATTTTTAATTATTTCTCAATATACGAAGTAATAATACACGTTTTTGTAGGTTAGGTTAGGTTAGGATAGGTTAGGTTAGGTTAGGTTAGGTTAGGTTAGGTTAGGTTAGGTTAGGTTAGGTTAGGTTAGGTTAGGTTAGGTTAGGTTAGGTTAGGTTAGGTTAGGTTAAGTTAGGTTAGGTTAGGTTAGGTTAGGTTAGGTTAGGTTAGGTTAGGTTAAGTTAGGTTAGGATAGGTTAGGTTAGATTTTTATATGGCATCAAACTAAGTTATTAACATGTTATTTGCATGTTTTCTCATGTATAGTTGTATTATTTTATCACTTATATCATAAGAGCTTAAATTTTTTTGAGGAAATTTTATTGGTGAAAGAGCAGAAGTGTGAAATTTTCAATACACTTTACTACGAATCATTCCCGTTAAATGAAAACTTAAGATAATGAAGGAAATTGTAAAAAATCCCAGCCATTCATTTTCATTGAAAGCCATGGCAGGTTCAGAACATCAATTTTAGTTTTGATAATAAGCAAAATAGGCAACATTTCTTCAAAGAAATTCTTAGACTTAGATATTTATAAATTTTGTAACCTTACTAGTTCCCAAAAAGGCAAGGAGCCAATTTGCAACTACAAAACTCTCCCAAAAGAGATCCCGGCTACGAGACCCTCTCCAGGGGGTGGTTCGACTCCAAGTTAATGCTTACTATAGAAAAGATTGGGATGTATAAGTAATAAGGGCGCCACTATCTTTTTGTACGTTTATGATTAAGCAAACAATCTACACAAAAACTTAAGTGAGAAAGATAGAAACACCTTGTAATTAGTTTAACTAAACAAACAAATAAGACAAAAGACCGACCACGCTAAACCCTTAAGACTTATAGTCGAAGGTATATAAATGAAACGGTTTTCCAAAATATTGATTATTTATTGAAATTGTACTTGCCGATAATGAACAGTAGGAAATTGTAAAAAGTGGACTTAACTTTAGGTTTCTGTACTGTCTAGAAGGGCGGCTTTAGCTTCTTCGTAGAGAATTGAAAATGGTAGTTTCTGTGTGTTTATCCACTGGTTCTGGCAGCTTGAGATGTAGTGGTTTTCTTAACGACTCAGAAGTGGTTTAGATTCAGGCTTCGGCGGTCTCAACATCAGCTCCAAATAGTTTGAAGGACTATCTCCACATGGGAGCCTTCCAAAGATGCTTTCAACAGGTGCGTTATCTTCCAACTTAGCCTAAGCTTGGCTCGAACTTTGCCTCTAACTTGGCTGGTTGTGTCTTTCAACAACCAAAAGGAAAGTTCACAAGACGAGATGCTGGAACGCTTTTCCAACTGTTCAAGTGAGCATATCTCGTGTACGGTAGTGTTAACGGTGATTCGGGGTCGGTTTTAACGTTAATAATAGCGGTATCGTTCAAGGTCGAATAATAGTGCAAGGTTACATGACGATAGACATGTTACAATTTTTAAATTAGTTATGCTATACTGTGTTATCAAAACTAAACTTTATTACCTGGTCAGAAGTCCAGCAGAAAATCTAAATATCACTCACGGTAATGTTTGTGTTTTTGGAGAATGTCTGCTGCCTTTAATGTTGTTATTATTCTCATAATTTCATATACCATTTACTTCCCTTTTGTTGCAGATTATCGATTCTCTTCAGAAATAATTTATAGCATCATATATTTTTAGTATGATTTTCACGAAGCTTCTTAGTTATAGTTGATCTGTTGCTAGTTATCAACATTGCCATGTTTATATAATTTTGAACTAATAAATAGACTGTATAAAAGGGTAACAAAGGATATAGTAGTTTGGATTTATGGAAATATTTCACCCCTACTTTGTCTGAATATTAAGTACACGTAAAATCAAAATACATCATTTTAGAATAAGTTTTAGCTCTGATATAAATCTTTAATTAAAGCACCCCTCTCTATAGTAATTATTTAAAGAGCATATTTGATAGCTTTGTAATTTTCTGATTAATCCTTGTTTTTATACGAATCTAAATGTTTCTGTTCGATGAAAAAGTGCGGGAATTGTAGCCCAGCAGAGGGTTGTTCGATTGGTTACTGTTGGTATAGTAGAAATGATAGGTCAAACAATTCGTGTGCAATCGAGCGTGAGAAGGAAATGCCAATGTAAGAAGGAAAATGCCTGTAAATGGGGCCGTTTCATCGCTCTACCAACTATTCGATATATCTTATCGTTACAGCCGTTTTTGACATCATGTCATTGAAACTTCATGGAAAGTGACTTTGTATAGGTCTATTTACAGAAGTTTGGAGTACGGGGAAATGCGAAAATATACGATTAGGTATTACAAATTGCATACCGTGAGATTGATATTATTTGTATACTTTGTACGTACACAAATAAAAGAGTAAAGTAAATTGTGGAAATTAAAAAAACAAGTAAAGCTGGACATTAAAATACATTTTGTGATGCAGATGTAAATATTAATAATATAAACTTGATAACGAAACAGGATTTATTAACTAAATACTTAGGCAAACAATATCAAGATGATCAAATGAGAATTTAATTGAGTACCCGACATCCTTCATAAGAATGAATTTGATACAAAAACTACCTATACTATGCAACGCCACTTCATGTTAAAAGGATTGTAGCTCAGCTTCAAACAACAAACACAAAAAACTGCATATATATTGAGATAGATATCTAATAGTTAAAAATTTAATAAGTAGAACTTACCTCATAATTTACAATAAAAGGATATATTAATAAGTTTTATAGAATCAGCATTTACTTTTTCTTTTGTACATCTAAAGTTTCCAAGTTTATAATTTTCACAAGACATACATTTAATATAAACAAAGAATGTAATGGGCATTTTATATTGAATAGGATCCATATTTTGCTATTCTATCACAATCAAATATTTCCAATCCATAATAAGTACATTTTCACATAACAATTCATCTTTGTCCTAGTTCTCTTTTAAAATTCTAAGTTTAATCTGAAACAATAAAAAGTAAATATAAATCAAAAGTATTAATGGTTTTCACATGTTTAAGAAATCAACATGTAATTTTAGTTAGTAAAGTATTTAAATTAGTATTATAAAAAGTAAGTACTTACAAAGGTATAAAGAAACAAATTGTAGTCTTCGATATTGTACAAACAAGTATACCAATAGATCATGAGTACCTAAAAAAGACACAAGAACAATTAAAACATGTAGCAGGTGTGGTGAAATACAGTAAACTAATTCCCATATCAATAGTGTTGGACATAATCACATAAACTTTTGATAGAACACTTAAATAGTGTGTAGTGAAATAAATATTGAAAAACTTAGTTTATAAACATTAACAAATGACATTATATGTAACAAAATGTATGTTGGATAATTGAGTAAGTTGTTTATATAAATTTTAAAATGTTAATCTTTGATAACACAGATATTCTTACCTTATACAATGTGTAAGTGATACAAATCAAAGAATCTTTTAGAAGTTTAAATTTTAGTTGTTAGAGTTTAAAATAGTAATTTTCAGTTAAAATAGTATTAGTTTAATAGATTTATAGTAATTTTAAATACAAATGATGGTTTTATTTCAAATTTTGAAAGTCTAAAATAAGTTGACAGCTCAAGAAAGTTGTGCATTTTGAAAATTACTTAGAATTAATCACTTAGAAAATTATACAAACAAAATTTTAGTAAATATAAGGATGAGATCTATCTGTACATTATCAAAGGTACCTACTATTAAAATTGTAAATTTTAAATTTGAGCATCTTTTCTGCAACTGTACCTTGGCCGCCATATTGTGGTTTTACATTTCCGACGGGAGACGAGGAGAATCCGATCGTAGTGTTCGTGCCGTTCCAATTAGACAATAGCAATTTTTAGAGAACGAACTTTATAATAAAGGTACGTGTTATAGTTAAGGATTTGTATTTTTGTATTTATTGTTTTGTTACGGTAAACTAATTTATTTATGTGTATCATCTCCATTTCATTTTTTTTATAAGGTTATTTATTGATTTATTTGTACTAAACATATGAAAACCAATTAACAGTGTTTGTAAAATTTCTTTTGAAATACTTGATATTAAATTTATTGTGTGTTAATTATTAAATAATATTTTAATTTGAATCCTACCCTGATAAGAGTCATAATCTACATTTTATTTTCATAACAAGTAGATTGAACTAGTTAAAAATTTAAAAACAAAGGCGCCCAACTATAGAATTTACAAAGAAAAAGTAAAAATTGATACCAACTAACTAACCAAACAAAATATAACCAATAAAACAAAACAAAATTCTAAGTTATAATAATCAAACCAATTAAAACATATCAAATTAAGAGAACTAAGTAGGGATATTGATAAATTAACTATAATAAATCAAATAATAAAAGTATTAAAATTTTAAATCATAATAATATGTAAATAATAATTCCTAAAATATTGCAACAAATATGATTTGCTCAATTTGCAATCATTTAGTACCCGAAACTTTCGAACATATAATACTTTCCTGCCCAATGTAGGTTAGGTTAGGTTAGGTTAGGTTAGGTTAGGTGAGGTTAGGTTAGGTTAGGTTAAGTTAGGTTAGGTTAGGTTAGGTTAGGTTAGGTTAGGTTAGGTTAGGTTAGGTTAGGTTAGGTTAGGTTAGGTTAGGTTAGGGAAGGTATACAAATATAAGATCCAGAATGATCAATCCTCAAAGACATTCAGACGACTTAGATTCAATACTATCATCAACAAACTATAAGTGAAGCTATAAGAATTAGGTCATTTATTATCAAAGAATAATGCAAGCAAGTACCTATACACATATATGATCATACACCCCGTATATTGGATCTTATCTGTAAGTGTTGGTACATGTTTTTATTTTTTTATTTTAATAACTTACCTCCGTAAGTCTTTGAAATTCGAATTGAGCGCCAAAACTAGGCCTGTTGAAACATAAACTAATGCCTATCCTGTCTTTCTCTCATTTTTTCACCGCGTTTAAAAACAGTTAGTTTTTTGTTCTCCTTTGACATTAAGTAATTGTTTGAGTGTTTCAACAATCGCAAGAATGTCAAAAAATATACTATTGGCAACGAAAATAGCCTGACAAATTTAAATTAGAACGGAATGATTCTAAAGAGGGGTTAATAAATTTGTCGGGCCGCTTATGCTTACGTTCTACATTGTAAAAAATTAGAATATGTCTGGTAGGATAATATTCTCAATATCTGATGTGGGCGTTAACATGGGATTTACGGTTTCAACGAAAACTGGCCCTAGCCATGTCAGGCAAATTTCGTTGAAAATAGTATAATAACCTTTATAATCCAAATCCTCTATACTTCAAACTTCTTATATTTAGAACTATCTAAATTGTATTGACTAATAACAATCAGTTTTAATTTTAATTTTAAAAGCCATTAACTTTGAGTATTAAAACAATATTGTTTAAGCTTATTTCGTATATTTCATTAATTCGTTTTACTTTGCTTCTATTTATAAGACGACAAATCAGGTAAGGGTCTACCGGAAAGTTTCTAATTTCTTTTCTCGGAATTATCTCACTTGCCATATTCGCACATCTTTCTATTGTAGCGAGAGAGGCGGCAGCGACGACGACGACGACAGCGGCAATGGAGGCAGTATTCCAGCCATCCACCATTTTCCTTAATCTGTTTCCATTTTTGTAATCCCCGGCATTCCTTTGAACGCCGAAAGCTCCGCACCCTTGCCGTTGCCATAACGACCGCATCCCCCAAAATAACCATACACCCTCGCCTTATCCGTCGTAATTTTATTTTATATAAATATTTTCGCACGCAGTAGGCTCGCCAACAAGAATATTTACGCGGCATCAACATTTTTTTCACAAACCAAAAATGCGGTTTTGCTGACACCACCAAACAAAAAAAATAAACAAAAATCATACCGTCTAATTAGCGAAAAAATATAAAAACAAACCCGTAGGTATATCGTGCTGTTTTAAATGTTTAATTCGAAATATTTTACAGCATTCTAAAGAGTTTTAGAGTTTATAGTAGGTACGCCACTGTGACACGCTCTCGTACTAGATACCTGTGAGTTTCCGTTCTTGAGCAAACAAAAGCTACTTCTTGTCACTAATAGAGTTTGTGAAGCGGTGACATACGACATGTTATACAAACACGGCCCTCGGGATACATAGCCAGATCTTGAGCAAACTCTGATACAGAGACCCTTGCTTTACAGTATTTACACTACTTACTAAGGATGTCATATACTGATACAAAATTAAACAGGATACGGGATCAGCAGTGCGGCAATCCCGGCTCTTTAATATTATAAGTTAATTTAGATGAAATTTAGAACCAGTCAATACCTTTTGTTGGTTATTTTTTGTAGTTGTATGCTTCAGGGTATTTTGAATTTAGTTTGGTATTTATTTACATGTTCTTAAAATTAGTTAGATTAGTTTTTTGATGACGAATCTGAATGTGGTTTTATTCCATATTGCGATAATTGAAAATAAACTACCCAAAATGAATATGGAGACATGTCCATAAAATCCAATAAATGGCAATTAGTAACACAATATGTATTGAAGAAAGGAAAGGTCAATGTCACACAAGTATTTATTGATATAAAATTTTCATCATGATCATCTTAGGATGATGGTAAATTAATTCTTTATCTTTTTAATTATTAATTAATTATTTTTATTCTCTTACTACTAATTAATTATTCCCAATAAGCTTATTGTGTTTTATACAATTTATTATATCTTCTTTTTAAAATCTTAAAATCTTAAAATATTTTCAATTTATAATCATTATATAATTAACAGGTCGGCTGAAAAGTCCCCGGTCTACCATAGTAAAACACAATATTTTGACAAAATTCATTTTTTTTATTCAACATAGTTGCCTTCAAGGGCGATACAGCGATTATAGAGACCTTCCAACTTTTCGATACCATTTTTGTAGTACTCCTTCGGTTTGTCCTCAAAATAGGCTTCAGTTTCGGCGATTACCTCAGTATCAGAGCCAAATTTTTTTCCCGCGAGCATTCTCTTCAGGTCAGAGAAAAGTAAAAAGTCGCTGGGGGCTAGATCTGGAGAATACGGTTGGTGAGGAAGCAATTCGAAGCCCAATTCATGCAATTTTGCCATCGTTTTCGATGATTTGTGATACGGTGCATTGTCTTGATGAAACAACACTTTTTTCTTCTTCATATGGGGCCGTTTTTTCGCGATTTCGGTCTTCAATCGCTCCAATAATGCACAGTAATAGTCGCTGTTGATTGTTTTTCCCTTTTCCGAATAGTCGATGAACAATATACCGTGTGTATCCCAAAAAACTGAGGCCATTACTTTGCCAGCTGACTGTTGAGTCTTTCCACGCTTTGGTGGCGGTTCACCGGCCGCAGTCCACTCAGCTGACTGTCGATTGGACTCAGGCGTGTAGTGATGGAGCCAAGTTTCATCCATAGTCACATATCGACGCAAAAAATCGGGTTTATTACGACTTAACAGCTGCAAACACTGCTCAGAATCATCAATTCGTTGCTGTTTTTGGTCGATTGTGAGCACGCGCGGCACCCAATTCGCACAGAGCTTCCGCATACCCAAATATTCGTGAACGATATGTCCAACACGTTCCTTAGATATCTTTAGAGTGTCAACTATCTCGAGCATATTCACTTTACGGTCACTCAAAATCATTTTGTGGATTTTTTTGATATTTTCGTCGGTAACCACCTCTTTTGGGCGTCCACTGCGTTCACCGTCTTCGGTGCTCATTTCACCACGCTTGAATTTTGCGTACCAGTCAATGATTGTTGATTTTCCTGGCGCAGAGTCCGGAAACTCATTATCAAGCCAAGCTTTTGCTTCAACTGTATTTTTTCCTTTCAAATAACAATATTTAATAAGCACACGAAATTCTTTTTTTTCCATCTTTTTGAAAATAACAAAAGTTGCTTCACTAAAAATGCAATAACTCACAAACTAATAGTCCGACAGCTGTCAAATTTTTACACGAATCTTTTGAAGGTTGATACTATCTAAAAATGAAATGGATTTAATTTTAGTGTCGTCATCTATAGGTCAGACAGGGCACTTTTCAGCCGACCTGTTAAAACCCTAATGTTTTTAATCCTCCCTTCTGGATAACTTTGTTGCTGCAACACATTCAAAGTTTTTTCTGCTTTATGTAATATTTACAGGTAAGATTAATGAACTTACTATCCTGTTAAGTCTAATCGTTTCCATTTGTATTCTTATTTTTAGCCTGATGATGGTCTTTAACTAGACCGAAACTAGTAGCTTTGTAACAGCAGTTTAAAATTTTTTATATCAATAAATACTTGTGTGACATTGACATTGGTCTTTCCTTTCTTCATCTACTAAGTCACATTTGAGAAATGGATGATTTACTTCGTTTTTTTACAATATGTATTATTTTGTCAAACATTTCAATTTTTAATATAGTTTATAAGATGTCCTTCTTATATTTTATTCAAAAGAGTGTTTATTTAAGAGTACGTCCACCTCTGGCTCTATATGAACTTCGGCACAACGACGAGGCATGCTTTCTACCAAATTTTTAATTACATGTTGTGGCAACTGTTCATAAATCGTCAAAATTCAAATTTTGGAAGGGTTGATAATCCTTCCAACGTCTTTCCAGTACATCCCAGAGATGCTCAATAGCATTTAGATGCGAGCTATTAGCTGGCCATCTCATGACATTAATATTGTGCTCCTGTAAGAAATTTTTCACGACCCTAGCTACGTGTGGCCTGGCATTGTCTTTTTGTAGAATGAAGCCATCGCCCATATTAAGGGCAAATGGAACGACATGAGGTTCCAATATCTCCTCTATGTAACGGATAGCCGTTAAAGTCCCTTCTATAAATACCACAAGCTCCGTGCACCCTATAAAGTTATACCAGCCCATAGCATTATGGATCCTCCTCCAAACGGAACATTTTCTTGAACACAGTCATCCAAATATCTTTCATCGACACGTCCATCAGTATTAAATAACGTGATTTTTTTTCATCTGTAACCATTATATTGGCCCACTGTCCAATCAAGATGATCTCGACAAAAGTTTCTTCGATGAGTTAATCTAGGGGCTCTAGCGAGTCGTCTTTGGAGTTGTCCTTCGTGAAGTCTGTTACGTTGTACGTTGTACAAGGCGATTCTGCAGTGGTCTAGCAGTAGCTGTACGACCCCTAATTGCCCAAAGTCGTAAAAGACGATCTTCTCTCTGGGTTGTTGCCCTTTGTCGATTAGGATAAGGGGCTCTTCTTACCACGCCGTAAATTTGGTAGCGATTCCAAGCTCTGGAAATGATTTACATTAATCATTTGGGCTACACGACGCCTGGAATATCCTACTTCGATCAATGCCACTGCTCTAGCAACTTGAAATTCATTGAGGTACACCCTACGTATCCGCCTTCTACCCAATACATCAACATTCATTGTTTAAATTTTAAAATTGAACACCTATCACAACTTAAATTAAAGTTAAATAATGAATTTATCATATGAATGATTTTTTGTCAACAACAACCAAACGGAACATGATATAGAATTGGTAGAGGGTATTCACCAAAAGTTTTTACAATGAAATATTTCTCACGATAAATAGCATTATAATTTATAATAACGTATCCTTTTTCATTTCGAGTAGTTTAGTCGAGATCCTCCTGAGATGGATAAAACCAAGAAATATTTTGGAATCAGTTGTGTCTCATTGTTTTTGGAGAAGAAGGTGTCTTCATTGATTGATTTGCATATATAATAGATAATAGCTTATATGTTGGATGAAGCTAACAGCGAAGAAACGATTTTACATGAAGTAAACATTGTGGATGATATTATCGCAAGTATAATTCTATTAAAATTTCTGTAACTCAGTTTATAAATTCAGAAGTTGTCCACAATGTACAAAAACAATGTTTTAAAAAAATGTACTTTTTTCGGATGAAGCTACGCACTGGATGCAAGAGTACCGTACTCAACAACCAGATGAAGTGAATGTTTGGGCCATACTATTTCGAAGAAAACTTGATCTGCTATATTTGGAATTTATGCAAAACTTCTTGATCGTTGAACTGAACCGATTGTTCCCAAACAGAAATGATTTGTGGCTACAGCAAGATGAAGCGCCTCCACATTGTGCTGCCTTGGTGCGAAACTACTTCCCAAATCAGTGGATAGGTCGAAGAGGATCAATCGAATGGCCTCCTAGATCACTCGATTTAACTCCTCTTGACTTCTTTTTATGCGGATACTTAAAAAGTCATACTGCCATCATTATTTACAGAAAGATGGGACGACGCAGAAGGCTGTAGACTTTTAAAGCAATCAATTAGTTACCCAAAGCAGCCAAAATAATCCTAATCGGTCACTGAGGTCTCCAAAAACACCTATACACCTAAATATATCCTGTTCCTTAAGCATATTAAGTAATATTATCAGAGACGTCCTTAAATAAACACATAGATAAACCGTATAGGTTTTATTTTAATCAAAACAATAATAAATTAATGATTATGGTTATATCTATTGATTTATGATCGAGCAATCTTGGACTAATACTTATTGTTCTTAATATTAATATTCAGTAATCATAGAATCTATCTTCAGCTTTAATAATTCGCCAGCTACAATCTACAATTATAGTTTCCAGGGGTTGTAAAAGTTCACGTTCACTGACTGGATTTGATGATTTTTTTTGTTAATATCCTATTTGTTTTGGTGCTTAATCAAATGTGGTAACGTATGTAAATGTAATTGTAATTAGCGATCAGGATACATTGCAGGACTTTTTCTTAGTGTAATAGTGAGTGACCGACAGGCAGGTATAGCTTTACTGAAACCGCGCACAATACCTTTTAACAGTATAAAATCTTCTATAGAAATAGTTGAGGAATTTATCAAAATGATACTCGAAAACTATAATGGATTTATTTTTGAAAATATATTGCGACAAATGCTTCTGTCGACACTACTAAAAGGGATTTATGTATGTCCTCGAGTTTTTCTGTTAAGGCCACTTTTGTACGTGAAATTGCATTCTTATTTTGTCAAAGGAACCGATTTTGAGGACTCGCTTCGAAAATTGAATGGGATTTTTTGGTAGATAATTTATGTTTTTGCTTCTTTTTTTTTATATAAATAACTATCGAGAAAGGTAGTCGGATTGGACCAATTTGTAAAGAAAAATGACGAACATGTGTGTTGGAACGAAATTGAATTGAATATCGGGGTTCGATGAACTTCTAGGGGATGTAAACATGTTAATTCTTTTGTAGAATTCCATTCATTGTACACTGAGAGGTATCATCTTTCACAGAAAAACAACTAATTTAACATTTCATTCTAAAAATCCAACAAAAAAACTTAAAATATGATAATAAAACAAATAAGAGTTAAATTTTTAAATCCTAGGTTATAGTAGAGGACTTTTCACTTTTCTAGCAATATTGTAATAATATTGTTGCTAGATTATCGAAAAATTAAAGAATTAAATATTTTAATTTGAATACTATAAACATACCTAATTTTTAATACTTGATCTGCTTTACTACTTGATCTGAAGCAATTTTTATACGAGTAATGTTCCGCCAATACTTTTAGCTAAGCTTAGCCGCTTTCTAAAAAGCATATTCCTAATTTTTAAGACGCATGTTGTTTCGTAATTCTTGTTTCTACACCAGCTTCAGCTTAACCTACATGTACCTACATACTTTCCATCTATATGGGTATATAGTGGAACAATTGACAACATATAAAAAGAAACAAATTAGTTTTTGAAAGAAACCTTAGCTTTGTAATATTTGTAATATTATTGTATGTTTTGTGGAAATAAAATAGAGACAATTTTAAACAAAACGCTCCAGAATTTTGGCAAGGAAACAATGACAATTTTAAATACTCTAAATATCTATCATTGTAAGGAATAAAATAAAACATAGAATAATGTTCTGAGAACACCTAATTTCAATAAGAGACTATAAAAAGGTGATGTTTAATTCGAATGGAAGAAGATCTAATGACATTTCAAGATAGTAAATAATTAAGTTATTGGTGATAATTTTAAATTGTGATTTAAAAATGAAATTGAAAGTAAAATACTTAATAACTGTTTTATAGTATTAAAAAAAAGTCTAAAGTCTACTTACATTTTAAAATTCAGTAAAAATTATCAAAAAAAACTTTACAACCACTTCACTACACCAGCATTTGTAAGAATATTCAAAATTACTAAATTTTAACACAGAACCAATGCCTTCAAAGGAAATGTCAAATGTAGACTACACTTTATTTGAACATACCTATCAAGTGCGGATATTCATTTTGGCTTTAACAATTCATGAAATTCAAATACTATTTAACATTTCGACATTAATTTTATTTTGTACAGTTTTCTTCCTACCAAATAAATTCTATTTAATTCTAAAGTTAATATAAGGTTTTTATTTCGAAACTTTAGAGGTCTATAACTCGGAAACGAAGGCTCGTATGACAAATATTTATTTGAAATTCTAACATTATTTTGACCTCTTCTATTTGCTCCCGAATTTTTGGCATTAAGTTCCTGGACACCCTGTATAAATTTATTGTTAGCAGGTCCGCCTGAGACATAAGAGCTTGTGCAAGTTACTAATAATTATTTATTTCAATTTATTTAATTATCTAAATAAATCATTTTTATTGCTCTTTACAATTAATAATACTTTTTATAAAGTAATATAATTAAGTACTTGTACTGATTTTACTTTTTTATCACAACAGTTCTCTTGGTTTGAAGATTTTCTTTATTTTCGTCAATTGGGGATCATAATTTTCCTTGTCAGATTCTAATTCCTGACTCATTATTTTCTTTTTCTTATAGTGGCTCTGCATTTATTTGTGGAAGTGTTATCATCATTGTAATCTCATTAGTATCACGCTTACCTAAGACGGTTTTCCAGTATGTTATCAGTAACAGATACAAAAGTCTGAACATCAGATGGCTCTACCTCTTCTCCATCCTCTGATTCCAGGTCATCTTCACTACCACTTGGTATATCGTGAATTATTTTCCATAAGTCGGTAATAAACTTTTCTAAATCAACTATTTTTCCTTTGTTCACAAAATAAGTCGCCATCTGCAAACAGAAAGAAAGAAACAACTATTTCCAATTATTAGAATATTTCAAATATTTCACAATCAAAAGAAACTGTAGTACTATATACTAGTCGAGTTTCTGCAACGCTGAATATGTACTAGGTACTTGACTCAAGAATCAATGAGCTTTTACGCTAGAAAATTGCGTTATTCATGTTTTTTAAGATCTCAACAATAATGTTTTGTTCCCATCTACACCTAAATGGTCTATTTTTTCCTATATACCCCCTATGAAACTTTATTATTATCCTTTTTTTATGTAATATTTAAAAAGAAGAAAGCCTGGAAAGATGTTTCAATCGCCTGGGTGCTAGTGACGTCCGAAAACAAAGTGACGAGGTGTCTAACTTCCAGTTGACTAAACCCGAAGAATAAGACCGTAATAACACGTCCCCGGGATAGGGATAAGCCAGTTATACGTGAACAGGGTGTTAGACGTGCGTGAGTTGCAATGAATTGCATCTGGCACACGCATTGTTTGGATATGCAACTTTCCCACAAAATTTATTTGTCCCATACTTTATTCCTAATTTTATTAATTTAGGATAGTCATCGCAAATCGGGGAGGGTTAAAAAGAATATTTCATTCGGTTTTTAATGTGTAAATTATTGAGTTACAATTTTGTAATTTTTGTCTGAAATAAATTTTTCGGCTCATAACACACTGATTAAACCACAATATTCATCGAGTCTTCCCTCTTGTGGCTTTCAGTCTGCTTACTTATGAATCAAATTTAAATCGCACTCCGTCGTCGTCTTTCGCTTTTTTTAATTCCCGCAATTTAAAATGCCGGTTAAAAGTAGTGATTATCATCAAGACGGCATTGTGTGTATCGTTAGATGAAATTTCGCGACCAACCTAGCGAAATCAAAATCAAAATCACTGTGGTTTTATAAATTGCACGCAGTTCCGTACAGAGAAATACAATTGAATGCAATTCAACTTTTTATAGGTTAGCTACGAAATTTTTACAGAAAATTACTGGATCCATCTACACAGACCGGTTTAAATCTATTTGATGCTAAACAATTTTATCCAAAAATAAAATTAAAAATAGATAATAGTGAAAAAGATATTTTTTGTTATTTAATTTTGTACTTGTAGAATACAGGGAATACGATTTTCTCACCTCTTCTTAGAGCCTGATGATGGTCTGTTGACCGAAACATATCGCAATGATGTAGGATGTAGGTTAGGTTAGGTATTTGGTGAGTGGGCCTATAAAGGCCCTCCACTGCGACTCTCAAGAGTCTATTGTGGCTCACACCTATTCAGATTTCACCAAACAAATTCAGTTTCTTAACAAAGTTTAGTTTGTTTGGTGAATGATATTTCAGGTCCGAAGGCGAGAAGACAAACCCTGCCAATGAATGAATGAATGTAGTGGGCGGGGTGGCTGATGCCTGGCAAGTAGGCCCTTCGGGCCCTTTTTGCCATACCCCAGGTTCTCCCCCCTCTGTATTTCACTCGTTCGGCGCCCTCTCGAAACGCCTCGACCTTCGTATGAAGGCCATGATGTCCCTTGGAGGGAGGGTGTGCAAGTCTACTTCCTCGATTCTTCGCACCCCAAAGATGTCTTGTCTGAGTTGTGCGTACACCTCACAGGTGCCCAAGAAGTGGTAAGAAGTTTCCTCCTCACCACAGTTTGGGCAGTCTGGGTCTTCGACTACGCCCAGAAGGTGTAGATGTCTTCTAAGTCCACAGTGGCCAGTAAGGACTCCGACAAGCAGGCGCAGCTGTGATCTGGATTTATCCAGTAACCACTTTGTCCTAGCTTTGTCAGGATAAGCGATTGTTTGTTTTGCCTGCCATTTGATCCATTATTCTTCTAATCCTCTCTCCGCCCATTCCTTGAGTAGAGTTGAGGTTTGTGCTCTACTTAGTCCTATTATTGGCTCGGGTCCGTAGAAAGGTTTGTTGGTTCCCTGTCTGGCAAGTTCATCTTCCCGCTCGTTGCCCACTATACCGCTATGTCCCGGTACCCATAATAGGTTTACATCTCGTCTTGAGGCCAGTCTGTCAAGGGTATTTGCGCATTCCTGGACCAGTGCTGTGCTGGTCCTGCAGCTACAAATCTCCTTTAGAGCGACCTGGCTATCTGAGCAAATGCTGACGAGGCTTCTTGAGTTGTCCCGTTCTTCTATTAGTTCTGCTGCTTTAAGGATGGCAAAAATTTCTGACTGGAAAACCGTGGAGTATTTACCAAGAGCGTAGCTCTTCCGAACCCCACGTCCTCTATCAGAACACCTGCTCCTGACCTCTCTTCCATGCAGCCATCTGTATAACATACTATGCTCCCTGGGGGAAATTCTACTTGTTCGTCACCCCACTGCCCCCTTGGTGGGATTACGACCTTGTACTTGTTTTGAGTTCTTACTTTATCTGCTTTTGGGACAGCTTTGTTAGCCAGGAGCGGAAGCTCTGTTTCTGTCCTTCGTGCTATTCGTGTGTGACCTTCGCCACGCCCTTTCCAGTGCCCATTGTCTCTAAGCCTTATGAAAGCCGCCATTGCTCTCATAATGATCCATATGGGCAAAGGCGGCAATCCCGGGAGGACATCAAGCGCTGGTGTGGATGTTGTCCTTAGCGCTCCAGTGACTCCTATGCCTGCAACCCTCTGTACATGAGCCAGCCTGCGGGTCACCCATTGCCTCTCCACCACTTGCCACTAGACCACGGTCTAACGATTCCAGTGTAGAACCAATGGAGAACCTTGGGATTTACTCCCCAGTTTTTCCCTACAGCTTGGCGAAGTTGCCACAGTGTGATTATTGACTTGCTTATTGCCTTGTCAATATGTGGTTCCAAGTCATCTTTTTATCCAGCCCCAGCCCCAAAGTATTTAGCCTCCTCCAGAAATTCTAGACAAAGACAACAGATCGAATCCACCGACAGTCCAAGTTTGTGGATATGGTGATTCAAATGACAGTGGCCTGTTAAAGACCTGTTAGACAACGTAGGTCGTGCCTGCTATAGTCTAACATTTGTTTGGAAACACTCTTCGAGGGATATATAAAAGCCTTTGAATGAACCAATCCAGGTATTCTTGCTGTCCAGGTATTTAGTGTTTGATAAAGCTTATCGCGATGCCAATTGTAGGTTCTAGTCCTATAGAATTACGTGCAGCACCCTCCTTTGCAAGAGAGTCTGCCTTCTCGTTTCCCTCCCAGCCAGAATGGCCAGGAAACCAGACCATCAATACTTTATTGCGTTCTCCTAGTAAGGAAAGTCTTTTTTGGCAAGCTAAAACCAATTTTGACGTTACACTGTGAGAGCTAAGTGCTTGCAAAAACGATTGGCTGTCCAAGAAATTTTTTATTGATATAATGTACGGGATTGGTTTGCTTCAATCTCTCCACACATAAGACAATGGCGTAAATTTCTTCCGGCAATACTGTTGCATAGTATCCTAGAGAGATTGAAATTTCTGTGCTAGGTCTGCGCCCCCGTATACACCAGCACCAGAGCCTAATGTTGTTTTAGAGCCATCTGTGTACCAACAGCTTCCGCCATTAATAGTTCATCCTTACGGAGGATCCAATCATCTCTATTTGGAAATAGGACGGCATAAGGCAGATCGTAGTTTACTGTTGGATGCAGTATGTCAAAGGTCATTCCCAGAATAGTGTGACTTTCAGTGTTCACTAGCATTCTGCTTCGCTCTGTATAAGCCTGATTTGTGCATTTAGAGATATGAGCAATCCTGTGTGTCGTCCATCTGGCCTCCCTTTTAAAAAAAGAGGAGGTAGGTCCAGCAGAATTTACATGGCTGCTGACGGTGTGATAGTAATGGCACCAGTAATTGCCAGAGAAGCCTGTCTCTGTAAACCAGAGATCTTTGCTTGGACCGTTCGCTGTAAAGCTTTTGGGTACCAACCAATGTGCTCATTGGTCTAACAATTATCAAATACATCCAATAGATTTGTTTGGGATCTAAACCCCAAGATTTTCCACAAATCCTGCGGCATGTCCACAAAGATAGTCTGGCCCTGTGGATAGCTTTTTCCAAGTAAGTTTCATATCTAGGGTAATTCCCAAATATTTTACTTCCGCTGCAAATAGAATAACCTCACTATTGTAGGAAAGTTTCTCTTCCTGGTAAAAGGAACTATAACAGTTTTACAAGGGTTAACAGACATCTGTTTCCTCTGGCTCCAGCTGTAAACATGTAATGATGTAACTTTTACCATAAAATTATATATTGTGGGTTGAGTTTTATTGCTACTGTATAAATAATTGTCTTAAGATGTTTTCGCTTCATGGAGATCTTCTTAGATAACATTAAAATTAAGATTGTATCAATTAAATTGATACAATCATAAAAGTTTTGAAAATTTTAATACTTAATTCAATTGTTTTAAATGAACAACATTACTCACAATAAAAACATTTTATTGTATTTTTTTAAAAATAAAAACTTTACTCAGAAAACAATAATTTCTTCTTTATGACTTGATATGAATCTAAAAATAACTAAGCTTATGGTATACAAAAGAGTAAATTCTCTCTGTTTCTTAATTTATTCTACACTATTTTTGAATTTGGCAAAGGAAATTGAAATTTCCATAAATTAAATATTAGATTCTTCATAAGATACCCCTCTAATTATACCGCTGCTGTTACCAAACCTATAACCACCAAACTGTCGAATGTCGAATTACCACTCTATTGAAATCCATTATGCTGGCAAATATTTAAATTTTGCGCTCCGAGTCCGAACCAAATTTATAATCACAATTTTAACAGAGACGGCTTTTAGAATATTAACGCATTCAGTGGAGGAGTTTTCAAAGAAGCTCAAACGTTTTCCTTGGTTGTCTTTAGTAAATTGCAATTAACTAAGATAAGAGAAAATATCTATAATTAGCTTTGCATTTTTACTGTATCTTCTTTTGTTTATTTTAGTTGGACAAATAAATATGATATTATCGTATATATCATAAGAGAAAAAAATTTGTCGGCAAAATTTTCGACTGGTATGAAAGTTAACTCAACTAACGTCTCGTGATTTTTTCAAAATTTCATTCGCGTAAATTGCCAAGCAACAAACTTGAATAAAACCAGAAGAAAACTTGACCGGGAAAATTTTTTCTCTTGAATGGTATTCGACAAGACTATTTCACGAGAAAAACAAGACAATATCATCGAAACATAATCTTTGTTTATTTGTTAACAATATTAAATATACAATTATTATATATTTTACAGTAGTTTGTCCATTCTTTTCTATTAGTAACGGATCTGTCATAATTTTATCGCTGAGATATTATTACGTATTGTCAATATGAAACGTGCCGTTGCTATGCAGTTTTGTCACTTAAAAATAGTCTATAGTTAAAAAGTCAGATAAAATAATTTAAAAAAGGTCATTAAAGTAGATGTTGAACAATATTGGACCTAAGACGGTTCCTTGGGGAGCCACTTATGGTTTTATTGGAATTGATAAATTTATAAAACTGTCAATTATCAAATTAGTTTTTGTACAGAGTGGTTCAAAAAATAATCTTCTCAAATACCATTCCTGGAAAATTATTCTGGGTAAAATTTTGAGGATTGGTGGTATCACCTTTGACGAAAATCTTCTTTGCCTGTGATTTATCAGCAACAAAATTGTGACAGATCCATCACGAAACGTAAAGATGTGTTTCTTTTAAAAGGTGCTTAAATTGTCTTGCTCACCTCGTGAAATAATCTTGTAAGAGAGACTGCTACACTCATATCGAAATATTCACCTAACCTGACCAATAATAAGCCAAACAAAACTGATATTTTCGCGATAATACTAGCTTTCTTTCAGTTACTGCTTGGAAAGCAAAGTTTGACGTCTGTCAAATTATTTAAGCTGTATGGACCAATTACTTTGTTCATAATATAGTCTACAAAATACTACTCGTTCTACGGATTCTTGGTGTTTTCGAGATACTCAGTTTTATTGAGAAATAAGTCGATGGACTTATCGTGAAAATTCGATAACTAGTGGTATTAATTTTGAAAATTTTTACCTTTTTTTTCTCTATAATAATGTTTTTATACGATACTCAATATTTTATTTACTATCAATCAGATATTCACGGTTTTTGCAAGTTACCAAAAAGTTCAGTCAAAGAAAGAAATACGTTTTTAATTCAAAGAGCAAAAATACGTTGAAGATGAAGTGAATTGAAATATAAACAAATGAATATAGTGCAAGAAATTGGCCAAGAAATGAGGAAATATTTTTTACAAGAAAAATTAAATAACATTGAATAAAAACTAAAAATTTATGTTTTTTTTTTCATTTAAAAGTTTTATAATAAAAGAATAAACTTATGTGCTCTATTTCTTAAAAATTTGACGAGATTTTAAATTGTGAAATATAAACCCTAATTTCCTATATGGGGAGTGTGCGCCAAAGCCAAAATCTTTTTTACAATATTTTTACATATAACACAGGGTGTCCTATGTCGAAATTCACCTAGAAGTCTATAGAGATTTAGTTGTGTTTAGTATTTATTGTATCAAATTTATTAAAAATTACAAAGGAAGTATTTCATTTTATGTTTTTTAATAAACTAAACAACAATAATAAAGGAAGGAAATCCAAGTTACAATTTTGGTACCCAAAAAAACCTAATTTCCGCCAAACGCATGAAAATTGATATAGGAAACTAAATACAAAATTAACCTTCATTTTCTATGAGGAATCAAATAAAAATATAAAAATTGGGGGTTGCAATTTAAAAAAAATAAGAAATCTTCGTTCTCTCAAGTTAAAATTTAACTCAACATTGTGACCACCCTGTATAATTAATTTCTTATTTAAACACTATAACTTATAATTTAGGCCCTTAAGTGCAAAACGATGTAATAATTTTTAAATTTTATCTTGTCAATTTCTGTAAAACTGTAAATTTTAGGTACCTGGTACCTTACATAAAGTGTCCCTTAAATTTAATCGTCTAACCAAAAAAAGAAAAAAAAAAGGTAGTATTCCATTTAAAATAATGCAATTGGCGTCAATTTCCGGTATAACCGGAAGTGCTATAAATTTGAAAATATTTTAGTTGAATTCAGAAGTATCGGAAACCCCTGTAAACCAAATTTCGTTCATCTAGTATTATCCGTTCCCCATAAACTTCTACGTGTAGGTCGATATGGGACAGCCTGTATGTTGGTACTTTTGTATTCACTAAATCTCTTGAACCAAATTATTTAAATGGTTGATGTATTTAAACATCATTCTCTTCTTAACAAAACCACCAAAATTGCCAATAAACAATAATATTTGTACTGTATACAGTGTCTGGTCTCAACTGAATCATACCACCAAAAACAATAATTTTTCCCGGTTGATTAGCCGATTAGCGTGTTGGGACTAATTTCGGCATTAATCGTAAGGGTTCGTGGGTCTAATCATGGTGGTAAAAAGATTTTCAGCCGTAGTAAACAGATTCTTATTGAAGTTACGTTCAACCACACATTTTCTTTATTCTTATCTTTCAGAAAAGTTACTGAAATAATAAAAAAAACTAGTGAGAAAGTGAATTCGGTCCTGCGGCTACATTATATTAACAATATGCGCATAAAGCGCATGATTGAATTTTTTAATCCTTCATCCAACGGCGTTGTACATGCTCCGATACACAGTGCGAGCACAAACTAGCCAATTACACAATTAAATTAATGGAAATGCGTCCGCATTGTGTTTTTTAGACCACGAGGGCAAGCCACATGTCATCAAGTCACCGAGGATATCTGTGTCTGACGTACAAGGATCACAGGAAAAAAATGATATCTGATTTACAAAAATATGCGCATGTAGTCAAATGCACGTCAACTGATTTGTATGATATTTTGGCTCGATAACACGACAGCGGCGTATACATAATGGTGAATAAGCAATTTTTAAAAATGTTTTTGGCCGAGAGGATCATTACTTGTAGATAGAAATTTTTTATTCTTTGTTTACATAATCTTCTTTCATAAATTTAAACTGGTTTTTTAACAGCTCCCTTTTATTCTGTTCGTTTTATTTCTCTTCTTGCAACTTTACCGTTTATTGTGCGTATTCTCTGCCTTTCTCTGTTTTGTTTGATTTATTTTTATTAGAGCTTTCTTATAGCTATCGTCAAACCAATCTTGCCATTTTTTTATATCTTCATTTGCACTTTTTAATATGAATTATTAATGAAATTGTTTGTAGTAACTCTCGAAGATGTTTTAATTAAATTTATTGTACTAATCCTTACTTACTACCATGTTTAATATTAGTTGTGATCACCAAAAATCTACTAGCTAAATAAAGGATATTGGGCTTTCTCTCTCACTGTATTTTCTGTCTTTCTTCTTGCCTTTTCTGGGCTAAATTTGGGCCATGTGGTCACATTGACGAATTTATTTCGAATTTTGAAAATTAGCCTTAAAGTTAGCAACATCAAAGATATTGTATAAATAAAAATGTTGACTGATTTTGCACATTAATTGTGGATATATTTACTTATATATAAAAGGCCGCTCCTCATATCCGGTAAGATATATTTTGATCACATCTGTAGTGCATAAAAGGTTTATCATTCATGCTTTTAGGCCATCTACCTAACCATCACCTACTACCATAAACCTTCTAGTCTATAGTAGATAACTCATCCATGGAATACTAGAAGTAGCCTGTAGTACCAGCCTGTAGTACCAGCACCTTATTTGCACCCCTATCACCTTCAGTGCCATTAGTGATTAGGCTGCACCCTTGCAGAGTAATACCTAGTAACATCTTAGATGCTTTGGCTTTACCTCACTCTGCTGAGAACGAGAACTTTCCATTATTTTTGTGTTCATCAGTTCACAACTGCAGTTCTATTTTCTTCAATTATCAGGGGTATTTGGAAAACAAGATGTAAATTAGAGAATAATATTAAATTATTGTTTGAAATAATATTAAAATAATTATACTACTATAATATAACCTTATCCAATTAAAACTTTAAAAACTAACTGTTAAAACAAAACTAGCTTATAAAATAATTGGTACAGAATTGTGGATATAAAATAATCTACTCACCGTTATCAATATAATATTGTAAAACAAATAGTAGGCACTATTTGGAGCTCAATTTGCTGTTCGAATTATTTACAGAATTTAATATTTAAGGTTCAAGTACTCATTTTACTTAACATATCTTAGTAAGTACTTAATGTTTTGTGGCATTTAGCATGTGATAAAGAACTCTATCCAGTATTTCTGTTTTTATGAATTACTAAGACCACTCTCCAGTAGTGAGTTAAACAATATCAATCTTATCTAGTCGGTATAGTCACTTGTAGAAAACCTTTATAGTGCCTGGCTCAAATATTAATTAAATATTGCCAGGAGCAATAAGAATAATACAAATAATAATAAAAATAAGAATAATAAACCTAATTTTTTAATTAAACCTGGAAGTTGCCTTAAAACGAAGAGTTTTTTAATGTTCTTAGTACGATGGACTTCCAAAAAGTAAAAATTGTAGTAACCTTTACTTTGTGAACCAACTTACTAAAAACATTAAACAAAGAACTCTTTAAACAAAACTTCCACTATTTATTGGAAAAATTGCTATCGTCATTGTCATTAAGTTTAAAAAAGCAAATTTTTTAAATAAATAGTGGAAGTATTGTTTAAAGAGTTCTTTGTTTAATGTTTTTAATAAATTATTAAAACATTTTTTACCCTTCCTCAGTGAAATTCTCATTAATAGTACAAGGAATACTTATTTGAAAGTAGGTGCCTACGCCAATGATTGTCATTGTGTAGAATTAGGAGTAAAATATACGACTGGTATAAAAAGGGCGCGAGGGGTAGTTCTTTTTTGTGAATGAAATCACCAAAGCGTGTTTAACTATTCAAAGTCACTCATATGTGAAATCATCTGAGGTATACTCGTTTATAGGGAGGGAAATGGACAAGAATCGGTTTTATCTTAATTAACCATATGTCATATCGTAAATATTTTAATTGCCAAAGTAACATTTCGACATAATTTTGATAATGTAAAAGAATCAATAAGATGCTGTAAGTGATATATTTTTATTTTAATTTGATTATATAGCTGCAAAAAATTAATGAAATTATTGGTATACATTTATGATATAAAACGACAGATTAGCAATTAAGAATAATAAAAAACTCTTCGTTTTAATAAAACAATATTTATTTAAAAAATTGCTTTTTTAACTTTAATAAGATGGACTTCCAAAAAGTAAGGGTTAGTACAATCAATTTAGATTAGCAATTACCTATTTATAACTTCTTAAACAAATTTATTCCTCTTAAATTTGCATTAAAAACATTAACAAAGCTACAACATTTTTGGATTGTTAGTGGATTTCAAAAAAAGCAGTATAAAAACCGGAATCTTCAACTGATAAGGCTGAAAATTTTATCAAATTCACCAAATGTTATTAAAATAAAATCATTTAAACTGGGTGTTTGGATTTTTATGTCCCTTAGTATACAATTTATTAAATTCTAATCGTTTTTAAGAATTTGTTATTCACCGAAAAGTAATTTAACAAAAAAGAATTAACAAAAACCGTTTTTATATTAACACAATTTAACCAGAACTTTCAGCTGCAGCTATGGTTTTTGAAAGTACTTTATCTATAAGCCCAAACTTTTCAGCTTCATCTGGGTCCATAAAATTGTCACTTTGCAAGTTTTTCTTTGTTACTAACAATCCTTGACTTGTAACAGCTTGACTTGTTGACAATTTTAACATTATTTCCTCTACTTGAATTTAAATATCAATATCAAATATCAAGGTTAATCAATAATAATTCTAGAATTAGATAAGAAATGTTGAATACCTAGAGTACTATCGTCAATGAAAGTGGCTTGACATGACTAGGTAGAGTTTTCGTTGATACTCCAAATTCCATGTTATCACCCACATCAGACATTGGGAATATTAACCCACCAGACAAATTCTACATCTGTCTCTCTCGCGTTGATAAAGTAATCACGATTAACAATACACTGTAAAATACGTTTATTATTTACAACTCTCCATTTGCCTAATGCACATTTCACCCATTCCGGTTTGTTCTACAATTTGAACCACAAATTGTTACTAGTAGGTTATATTTTGTTCTGCAAATAAGAGCCATATCCAAAGATCTTCAAAGAAATTGGTGGTTGAATTTTATTTATAAGCAATAAGGATATAAAAAATAAAGGAATTAGCAACAAAACAATATCGACCAAATTAATTTTAAAAAAAGGTGAACGCGCCAGTTTATAAAAAATGGTGAATGTACATCTTAACCACCATTATTATAAGTCGTATCATTTTGTACAAAATGCATAAAATTAGAATCGGTCAAAACGTATATTTGACAATAAATAATTAGTTTTTGTTTATTGAATTTATTTATGTTGTTGCAGGTATCGTCTATAAATCGGGTTTTGAGAAATCTGGCATCGCAGAAAGAGCAACAAGCTTCAGCTCAAAACGAATCGGTGTACGACAAATTGAGGATGTTTAATGGACAAACGCCTGGTTGGGCTTGGTATCCAGGAACTCCTACAGCACCTCCACTTGGCCTTCCCCCAGCACCTTCAGCTCTTACTAGCCAAATATCACGGGATGATTTACAAAAAAGAGGTAAGTGTACTTTAAAAAGTGTCTTAATATCATAAAAAACGTTTTGAAATGCATTAATTAATTAATTAAGCGTTAATGATTTTGTTGGTTTTAATCTTCTCACAAAAGTTATTCATATTAGAGTTAATTTTATTTATTAATAAAACATAGATTCTAAATAAGTTACTGGCTTCTTACTTTTTAAATCAATTACTAGACATCTTTCTTACTCTTTGATATTGACAATAATTTACTTGCAAATTGAATTATCTTCTGTTTTTAATCTGCTGTCAGTGTTAATTTATTTATTATTATTAATTGCCATTGCAAGTATTATTATTCTAGAAATAAAACAATTTAAAATTTTTCCTGGATATCGGTCAAAATATATTTTTATTCATATTAAACTGGAATCACAACGTTTCGGTCATGGGCCATCATCAGGTATATAAAGACAAAACTAAAATATTCTTAATTAAATCACAATGCAGAATAACAGTTTTTCAAAAACTTAGATACAAAATCACTCACTAAGCATACATCTAAAATTATAGTAGTTTAAAATATTTGAAGAAATCGAAGTGGAATAAAATTGTAAAAACATACAAAACAGTAAAAAAGTAAAAAATGTTTTTTACTTTTATTATATTTTAGTTTTTTCTTTATATACCTGATGATGTCCCATGGCCAAAACGTTGTGATTCCAGCGTAATATGAAAAGATATATTTTGACCGATACCAAGGAAAAATTTTAAATTGTTTTATTTAATGTGCAATCAGGAAAATTCCAATTTAGTGCAGTCGAATTACCTTTTTTTCATGACTTAAGTCCGAATTGAGGTAGCTAAGTGGAAAGGGGTAGGTTTGATAATTACAAATCGAAAGGCGACCATCTAAGATCTTAGATGCGTGCGAGGGGTGCGTGGTAGGGGTGGAAAAATAAATTCGTACACTTTAAACCGTGTTTTCGACAATTGCATCTTGAAGAACTGCAACCTTTTTTGCAACTGCAGGAAATTTTTTTTAGCAGACTGTCTGGAATTAACTGTCCTTCAGTGAAGATGACGATGAAGTAGAAATACAAGAGGAAGAAGAATGTAATTCGCAAGTCAAAAGGGCGAGATATAATTAAAAATAAGAAACAATAAAATTGTACTTTCTTTGTATAATTCCATCGTATGCACGTATAAAATATTTTTTTTTTATTTTTTTAATCAATATAGACGTCCATAATTTCCTTTATTTTAATCCTACAAACTGCAATAAGGTGTGATAAATTAAATGCATGTACATGAAATATTTTTGAGAGTAAT
This sequence comes from Ophraella communa, assembly GCA_035357415.1. Classification (NCBI taxonomy): domain Eukaryota; kingdom Metazoa; phylum Arthropoda; class Insecta; order Coleoptera; family Chrysomelidae; genus Ophraella; species Ophraella communa. The sequence continues at coordinate 8,937,788 of CM068989.1, read as the reverse complement.
ATAACGTGTAGAAGGGTAGGAAAAAGATACGCGTGAAAAATTATGAATTTTTCAGTTTTTTCGATTTTAAACGATTTTTTTTGCTAGGAGTAGTATTTTTTTATTATTGTATATGAAAATTAAAGTCATTACGAAAAAAATGAGACCTTCAAGAGGTGTCTAAAATAAAAATTCGGACCTTTGGGGCCGTTACAAAATGAGGTCTTTTTTCGAAAATCGTTAATATGTCGGAAAAAAATTGAGTTATCGTAAAAAAAATTCTACTTTTTTGGGATACAAAAAGCTGTCACTGTACTGAATTTCATAATAAAATATTGATTTTTCGCTGAGTAAAAAATAAAAAACGAAAATTATGGTTTTTCGCTTTTTTAGCCTTTATTTTTAGGTTATGTGAAAAAATGTTTTAGGCAAAAGTTGTCGATTTTTTTATTATCTACAACTTTTACATTTAATTTTTTTCAATAAAATGCGTATTTACCCTGCAAATTGCAAAAAACCGTTTCCACCCCCTTTCCACCCCTACCACGCACCCCTCGCACGCATCTAAGATCTTGGATGGTCGCCTTTCAATTTGTAATTATCAATCCTACCCCTTTCCACTTAGCTACCTCAATTCGGACTTAAGTCATAAATTGGTCACTTTTTCACGTAATTCGACTGCACTAATTATATTCTAGTTATATGTTTTTATACCCATAACTCAAATTGCACAAATTTTAATGTAGTCTTTAAGTTAGATTCCAAATTCTATATTTTTGAGCTGTTGTTGTTGTCGTCACTGGATCAGTGTCATTTCTTTGTCCAGCCAGTTATTCAATGAATAAAAATTGTTATAGAAAGATAATTATATTTATTGTAATTTTATTGTTCGCGATTTAAACTGAAAATATTTAATAATATACTTAATTTTTCTTTATTATTGATAACAATTTTCAAAATTTCAATTAGCAAATAATGTCATTGATCTTAATTCACGACGATACACAAATTATGGTTCTACAACAAGATCAATTACGTTCTATAGAACACCCACTTGAACACAATTAATTGGAAAGAATATGCTGCACAATTTTAACAAAACTAACAAGAATTAGATTTTCTTGAAGAATTAAGATTTAAGACATCCAGCAGGTTATTAATGAAAAGTTTATAATGGCATTGAAAACCTTTACATTTAAAACGGTTTACTATATGATTGGAGCAAAAACTACAGTAGGGATCAGCACTATACAGTGTGAAAAAGTCATTCTATTGATTACTCACTCCCTACCCAGCTATTTGGAAATGTTACGTTGAGGTACTGGCGGACATGGTAGGATTTGAAGGTGCTCCATATGGTATTTGCTGGAACTTGAAGGTTTTCTGGATCAGAAAATAAATTTGCCACACTTGGCACCACATTATTTTGTAGTAGTGCTATTCAAATTTCTCTCAACGAAAAAGGGACCAATAATATGGTTTTCAACAATACCTGCCCAAACATTAACCTTTTGAGGGTATTGTGTATGGTCCTCTCATCCAGGAAAAAGTACATTCATCAGAAAACATTTTCAGCGTTGTCTCATTTTCAACATGTCCATCATTTCTTCTATCAAAATCGTCTTCCATGAGTTCCTGAGTTGGCATCATTTTATAGGGATGCATTTTCTTTTCTTTCAATATATTTAGTATCTATGTATGACAATAAATGTTGCTGATGCTTATCGCTTCTCTATTTTACTAATAGTATCTTGAGATATAGGCGGCAAATTCAGAAATTTTTCATAAAATAAGTGAGCAACTTGCATTTGTCTTTGGGTGTTACCTCGGTAACCAATCATCTGTAAAAATGTTATTTTATGCATTTTTGTTAATCTCACCATTTTTATGAATTACAGTCAAAGAAATTCAAAAATATCCTGCAGTTATAATTATTACAAACCAATTTCCTGGGGCGTTTTAAACAAACTAACATTGCTATGATATTAAAAAAGAACACAGATATGGTTTTTGCTTAGGTACTGCCTTATTATACCTAAAAACTGAAACTGTAAATCAATTAGTAGTGTGGGTACCTACTCTAGCGAATTTCAGTAATAAGGTGATTTTATTTTTTATGTTAGTTTTTCGAGTAGCGAATAAAGAGACTTTTCAAACGATATATCACAAGCCCATTTTGCATTTCAAAAATGGGTGGTTGTAACTGTCTTTTAAAAGGGGTTTGGGATTAAATTTTCATTTTAAAGAATGTCAATTTATAATTTAAATTTGACCTGTTTCGGGATTTTCTATAAATATATTTATTCCAATTGGCTTTTCCACACTGTATATAGGACGGTTGTTTAACATGTTTTATTGGCCTGACTAAATTGACAAAACAATATAAAAACGAACGCTCTGTATATACCATATTGTTTAAGGTCTCAGAAAAGCCAATTTAAAATTCGTTCGACCATACGTTTGAAACAAATCAGACAAGAATAAAAAGAAAACGATCTTCTACAGAAGAAAACTTGATACCAATAACGAGAACCTGGAAAATAAATCAACTAAAACGGGATCAGAAGAGCACCAATATTCAATTCCTATACTTATATATAGCCGCTTATTCGAAGGACGGCCGAATAATTCACTTATTCTGGAAGAAGAAAAAATTGCAAAAAATCTAAAATTATGTAAATTCGAGAATAGAGATTCGTCGGCAGAAAACATAAACAAGACCTGTGGGGCGCCGCGCGCGACGTCGGGGAAGAAGGGGAACAAAAAGGGAATAGGATCAGAAGATGAAATAAAACAAGGAGAATGAAATAGCGAGGGTGGATATGAAATAGGGTGGAGTTTACAGAAGCGGAAGTAAATAGGGACGCGCACAACAGGGTGGGAAATCTACGGGAACCGTTAACTTTGGACTGGTGTCGGCTAGCAGCCTTTTCGAGTTTCTCTCCCACATCCGTACCACACACACATATATACGAGTGTATACACTTTTACCCCCTGTTAAAATAGAAACTCTCGCTCTCTACCGTCGGAGCTCGATGCCGTCTTCTTTCCCCAGGATTTCTGTCGTGAAGGAGACACGAGATAAACAGGCTGCACGTTATCGGCTTTATTAATGTTTTATCTAATCAACTATTTGCGAGGTACGTAAGTAAAGATTTAAAAAGTCGAAATCCATCTTAAAAACTCATTAAAAAACATCGCAAACAAAGAAATAATTCAGTAAATATACTATTCCAAAGAAAATAAATAGTAATAACTAATTTAAGGACTTCCCCGTTTAATAAAAAAATTAGCTTTCATAATAGAAGGGCAGCTGTCATTATATTTTTTAATTATACGTAGAAGTTTAGTTCAAACGTTTGTTAAATGAAATTGATTGTATTAACCTGTACTTTTTGGAAGTTCATCTTACTAAGAACAATAAATAACTGCACAGTTAAACTAAACTTCCACTATTTATTCGAATTGATAAGGAGTTAAGGCTAGACCAAGTAAGGAAGTAATAAGACATAACAATATTAAAGCCTAGATGTTATTAGCCCCAAGCGATTCTCCTGGATGTATTTCCCTCTAAGATCAGTATAACTGTGCAATGATATAGAAAAACCAGGAAAAAACTATATCATGCTGATCTTTACAATAATTTAATATATTTATGTTACAATAATGTCTTATCTATGTAAAAAATGAAGACTCAATCAAAGTAAACAGTTTAATAGTGGAGAACTTCCAAGATTTATTTGTTCATTAACTACTTTAAACTGTTGATCTGCTGATGTCTTTTAATTTCAAGTTCTTCTAGAAAATCTAAATTTTGTTTTTAATCACAAATGTGTAGTATATGAATGTCATTGGTGTGTATAAGTGAGTTTGGATGTTCCAGTAGGTGTTTTGCATAGTTCGACTTATCTGGTTGTTGTAATCTATATGCTCTTAAGTGTTCATTAAATCTTACTTCAAAATTTCTTTGTGTTTGACCTATATATACTGCATTATATTTTGGACAATTAATTTTGTATACACCAGATTTTTTTAATTTTGGTAATTTTGTTTTCACATTTAACAATTTTGTTCCAATACTATTTTGTGTTTTAAATGATATTAATGCTGATGTTGCCGAAGATATTATTTTTGAAATTGCATTGGAAATATTTCCACAATATGTAATACTTTTATAGCTTTTAATTTTTTTAGTTTGTTTTGGAAATATTAGTTCTAGTGACACTTTTTGTTCTTTCTTATTAATTAATTTATTTATCAAATGTATTGGATAGCCATTAGATGTAGCTATTTGTTTTATGATCTCAATTTCTTTATTAAAATTACTTTTGTTCATTGGAATTGAAAATGCTCTATGTATCATGGAATTATAAGCTGCTAATTTATGTGATAGTGGATGATTTGAATTATATGGTATGGTTACATCTGTTTGTGTAGGTTTTCTGTATATTGAATAATTTAATGAATTATTAACTTTTTAAATTCTTAAATCTAGAAAATTAATTGAATTAATTTCTTCAACTTCTAAAGTAAAATTAATTTTAGGATGCAAGGTATTAATATAATTAAAAAATATATCTAACTGCCGTTCGCTACCTACAAAACCTGCTAACACATCATCAACATATCTATACCAAAATACAATATTGTTTTTATAACTAGAATTAAAGATTTTGTTATAGCGAAACAGCTGTAATTGAATTTTAAAGCGAATTTTTCGAATAAATAGTGGAAGTTTAGTTAGTCAGTTATTTATTGTTCTTGGCAAACGTTTGTTATTATTCTTAGTAAAATTGACTTTCACATAGTAAGGGTTAGTACAATATATTTAAAATAATAATAAATCAGTAACTTTTGTGTCAAATTTATTTTGCTTTTGATAGCAAAGTATATATGCAAAAAAATTTTTTCGATGTGTAGTCCTATATCAATTATGGCAAATATTGTTGTATATAACAATAAAAAATAAAATCTTTGATTCTGGTAAAGCACAAAATATTTTATTTTATTATCGATATGTAGATGATGTGTTAAGCTTCATCTTTATTATTAAGTTTAATAATTTAATTAAAAAGAAAGAAGAGAAAATGTACAACTAAGATTTCTCATACGTAGAGGAGAAGGTGCAAATATGGAATACCATTTTGTTTGGTATATAAAAAAAGTTTGTTAGTGAATATAATTAAGCCAAATTTAGGAAAAAAGTACTTTAGACAATCGAACACCAAAATGTAAAAGCAAATGTGTAATAATCTTAAACAGCTTTTCAAAAATTAAATTAGAAAAAAGACACTACAATATTCCCACCAGTCACAAATATATTCGTCTTTTTAGCGCCTCCACACTCATTATGAGCCCACATTAAGCACATTAAATATTGGACCCATAGTTCTCCTTTCTTATCAGCAGAAAACGCACTATCGCAAAACGAGTTGTCCCGGCATATCTTCCAAATCGTTATCAGGAACGTCAAGTTTTAGATTTTCACTTGAATCCTCAGATTCATCAGCAGAAACTGCATTCTTTTGACTTTTCATTTTGTACTTTGACTTCTGTTTTTGAGAATTTTTTTTTGTTTCAACGATTTTCCTGAAAAAAAATTTCTTTTAAAGACACGGGCTTTTGCCTCCTTTTCAGTTTTTTTATTTATTGACTCATTTGGTTCGTCTTCGTAAGGTGACGAGGTAATCACAGTGGATCCAATTGTCTTGCGTCCTGTGTTGGTTTTTTTGCGGATTGCGTTTGGGACTGGAGATATTTCCTACGGAGAAACAAACTTCTGGGTTGAATCTACGCCTGCATCTTAGATAGATGATAGATGTTTAAGAGGTGGCCAGAAGCCTATTCCACTGCGACCTTTTCAGATCTATTGTGGTCCTCGAAAAACTAGATTACATCCCCCAGTCCGACTCTCTTAACGAAGTCTATAAGCTTTGAGACTGTAACCTTCATGTAGTCCCTTGCCAATGGATATTCTTCTCCTAAAGTCAGGAACCGCATATTTACCAGTCCGTCGCACTGACATAAGATGTGCTCTGGTGTTTCCTCTTCTAGGTGACAGAATCTGCACAGATCCGTCTTTGTCAACCCCATCAGCTTAAGATGCCTGTTTAGCTTACACGCTTACACGCCTGCATCTTGGTCTTGGCCATGTTTATCTTGCTCTTGGTCATCCTCTTCTTGGTCTTGGTCCTCTTCATCTTGGTCTTGGTCATCTTGATCTTGGTCAACAGCTTGAATTCGGCCAGGTGCGTTTTCTTTGCATGAGGTTTTAGAGCATGAAGGTTTATCGATAGGGGTCGTAGAAGCTTTTGTTGTTTTGACTTCTTGAATGTTATCGCTAATTCCTCTTTTCACTGCTTCTTGTTCCGCAGCAATGAAGTCAGCTTCGGAAAAAACATCCCTGTTAAAAGGGTAAATACCAGTGGTGCGAAAACTATTAGCCGCTATTGTGTATGTCTGAACTTTTTCGTAAGCTCTACCAAATAACTACATTATATCAAAAGGGTAAGAGTCCGTTGGTTTTGACGGATACAAATACGAATTTCTTCGCTATAATTGACTTTTAATGGCCCCATTATCCAATGCATAAGTTTAGCCGGTTTTCGATAGGGGGCTGCATTTGGTTTAGTCAAAACCGAGGTATTCCATATTACATGCATATTCCATATTTACACCTTCTCCTCAACTAAGGAAATTAACTTGTAACTGTTACATAATGTTAACAGTATTAAAAATAACTCTATGACAGTTGTTTCGTAAAAACTAGCATCGTCAGCTGTCATTGAGTCAAAAAAACAATTGGAAGTTTTAAAGTCTTATTTTAATGTACTTAGTAAGATTGACTTCTACAAAGTAAAGGTTAATACATTAAGTTTCATTACATATTATAGAAATTTTTCCAATACAATTTCAAAAATTGGCGTGAATGTATCGCAAATACATTAAGTTATTGTAACAGCATTTTTTTAGGATTGTAAAGAAATCGGAAGATATTTACAAAAAGAGCTAATGTGTTTTTTTCGTATTATTTAACAACCACCTGCATTTTTGGTCCTATACTTTAATGATGTTATAAAAATTCTCTGAGAAGTGTATCTCTTAAAATTATTCCATTTTTTTTACTTTTGCAGATCTTAGAAATGTTCAAAATCAACAAATACTTTTTTATCCGCACAGGAAAAAAAGAACCCAATTATTGCGGCCGCAATTTTTCAGGTGGCTTCGCTGTCATCGGATGAGTTTTCTCTTTTTCTTTTCCTTTTTTTTTCTGTGTTGTTGACATTTTCCAGCAGCGTGTTAATAGAGCCCGTTGATATGTTTTTCTCTTTTCAGCTGCCGTTGTCGGGTATTTTCGGAAAATTTACCGCTAACACAATTACTAGTTTGGATCGGGCAACACGGCTCCACTGAAACGGAAGTTATGTTCATTTCCAAATGCTCTACGACAGCTCGAGTTATTTCAGCCGAGTTCAACGTGGTTTTCTGTGAATTTTCAAGTTAGTTTTCGAGATTAAAATAGTTTTATCCAATGGATATTTTGCATTATTCCCGAAGAAAGGTTATTTAAATATTTGTTTGTGCTTTTTAAGCGCAACTTTTAGGTTTCTGCGAATGCCAAAAGTTCTAGAACTAACCGATTTTATCTCTGACTTTTAAAGAAACCCCAAGTTCTTCAAACACTTTTTTTAATTAAATAATAGTGCAGAATTTTCAATTATAAATGACCGCGCTGGCGTATGAAATCAAATTAAAATCACGTGAAAATTTTAACAATTTTAGACTTTATTAGCCATTCAACGCTACATAACTAAATAATTTAATAGTTATTATTGATTTCACTGCGTATATATATTCTCTCTCAATTATATCGCTAAATGAAAATCCTACGAACGTTACAAACAACATAAAACTGTAGTGGTAGCCGTGGAAATCAGCATACACATTTAATGGCATTAAAATTAAATCAAAACTTTAAATTAACAATGAAATAATGATAATTTCTCCATAATTTTATTTTTAATAATAAAAATAATACCAAATACTAAAACAACAATCAAATTAAAATAGAAAAAAAGAATAATAAATTGTCTAAAAAAACCACTTATTTACATTGATTGTTAAACTTATGTGGACAGAACAACATATCAAGGAATACTTCATTATCTTTGCTTGTTTTTAATTTAAAAATTTTTTATCTGATTTCTGTATTTTAATTATCATATACAAAAAATTTATTGAACTAACCCTTACTTTTTGGAAGTCCATCTTACTAAAACATCTTCAAGAGAAGAATTAACCCGCTTATATAAGAAGTTACATGAGAAAAGGTGTAAGGCATCCCAAAACATCTGGTTTAACCAAGAATATCTTAAGAAGGATTTAATACCCAGTTATGTAAATATAAAATGTAATACTCAATCAAAAGAAGCACAAAAAGTAGTTAAAAAGGCACAAAGAATGTGGATTAAAGAGGAAAGTAGAAAGTGGTTCAAAATAAGAGTTGTTTATTGTTCTTATATTGTTCTTAATTTCTACTTTTGACGAAAAATATGTAAAAATGCGTCAAAAATCTCTTTTTTAATAAGTAAACTAAAAAACAATGTGATATACAGAATGGATAAAAAAAAGCGCATTCGCCAAAATTTAAAAAAAAATCTACGTTGAACATTTTATATAAGAACATTATTAATTTTGTTGGTTGAAACAGTCACATCACAAATTGGTTTTCTTAAAAAATACTATCATTATGTTCGCAAGATATACGTAAGACCAAGACCAAGCCTGCAAGAGTCTTGCGTATTTTAAACATATAAACTGAAAAATAAAGCAACCATGGATTATTTTAAACTCTAAAGCTTTGGTTTACTAGGATAGCGGTGCCGCAATAAAGCGGCCGAAATTTGACAACCGTTCAAGACGGCCGAAGAAAGGAAATAGAAGAATATCTTGGTCAATCTAGAGCCGTAAGCAACGAAGATATCAATGGTGGAAATGTCACCAAAGAAGTTTTCCTATCTTGACAAAAATGGCACGGGATTTTTTGCCCATTCCAGCTACTTCAGTTCCAGCAGAAAGACTTTTCTCAAATGCTTTGGTAATAAGAAAACACCGTAATAGACTGAACAATGAGTCCGCCCGCTGGTTACTGTGTATCAATTGTTGGGCAACGAAACTAAAATAGTTTTTACCTATATCTATTCGAAGTATTTGTCCTATTTTTGTTTTTCATTATTTGAATCAAAAGAAAAAAATATTTTATAATATTTATACATATACCTAGTAGGTACTTTTGGTGGGATATTTTTATATTTTGTTGTTCTGTTTTAAGATTATTTTACATGAAAATAGGGATTTTTAAAATGTTTGTTTTTAAAAAAATCATAATTTATTAAATCACCCCTGTAAACCTTACTCAAAGCAACAACAAACTCACCTGTTTAAGTAGGGTTGCTATAGCTACATTCGTGTTTTTATTGACACTATTAAAGATTTAATTGTCACAATCGCATCTTTTCGAGTATCTAAATAATTTTCTAGGTGATTTTGCTGGTAAAAAAGATATTGATCCTAACTCTTGCGGAAATTAACTTTTCCGCACTTGATAGGATAATTACTATTTCATACTTGATTTATCACTACAATGTAATATAAAAAAAAACAAAATTTTTATAATGAAAAATACTATCCCTTACCTACTTAGGAAAGAGTTTACACTGTGTACTAGTTTCATAGTACCTAAAAATGAATACTGGTGTAAAGTTAGTGGCCAATTTCTAGGAAATATTTAGCCAACTTAATATTTTCACCATAACTTCATTTTATTCTTCAAAACCTCCTCCATGAGTTCTCTAATATACATTTTTGTACTTTCGTCATTTAAAATTTCTCCGGTTTTCTCACTTTGTCTTATATAATATTAAAACACATTACTTTTTGTTAGTTCATAAACCATTCTTTATTAAAAGTTTTTACACAAAATTATAAGATTTCATTTAATCAATTTTTCTTTATTTTTTTATATTAAATATATACATACGACACCACTGGTCATTTGACGGCTAGACTGAAAACGGCTGCTAGAAATTGGCCGCTAACTTCACACCATTAAACAGAATTTACCATCGAGTTAACATAATGTTCTAACAAGATGTTAACATAGGTTTAACAAGCGTTTATGCAGATAATTCTTTAAATAAATGTTTTGTTACAAAGTTACTGGTTTAGGGTTCTTAATTTGATAGACTTCCACAAAGTAAGGGTTTTTAATAAAATTTGTATCTTATTCAAACTCATATCCATTTAAATGTCTAACATGAACAGAGCGTCAACATATACAGTTTAACAATGGCTGATGCTGGAATTTCCATCTTGTACAACGTAAAATTAATGTCACATCTGTACTAAGAAACTAATAATCCTTGTGTGTCTAATAACAAATTACTTTAACAAATATCGTCAACGTTATTTTTACTGATGCGAAACATAGAATAAAATCTGCTTCTACTTATTTTAGCTTAATTGTCTAGGTGTTTTCATTCAATTTAATGAAATATTTGATGTATGACATAGAAAAAATAAAATAAAAAAGTTTATGTTTTCTTTTTACAAAAGCTTTTGTGTTTTCGTACTTATGCTGTCGCATTACACTAACATTAAGTTCTATATACGAACGATGAATAAACTTGAAGATTAATACCGAGTAAACATTAGAGATTCTTAGAGAGAATTTGTGTTGTTTCAGCCGACGTCATGCACGAAAATACGTCCGATGGTAATTCAGAGCATAATTCTTCGGGTGACGAAGACTCCCAGCTGAGATTGAGACTGAAAAGGAAACTCCAAAGGAACAGAACGTCGTTTACGAATGAACAAATCGACAGTCTGGAAAAGGGTGAGTTAAATTTTCATGGAATTAAAAGTTTTCTATCTAGATTTTTGCTAATGTTGGGCAAACAAAAAGCATTTAGAAATTTTATTATATAGATACTCTGGTAAAGAAGCTTTAAAAGTAGTAAAATAACCTTTTAAGTTACATTTTACAGTAAAATAGTTGGATTCATAATACATATAGTTTGTTAGTTTCTTGGTAGCAGTTTATATAAACCCTCAAATTTTTATTTAATGGTGGAACATGTAGATTTCGGTGAAGTTATGAATTAAACGTATATCAGTTTCTGCTATTTTAAACTTATTAGAAAAGCTATACAGATTTTCTTCTAAGAAAAATATTATTCAAGCTTCTTTTGAAATTATTTTTTTCATACCGTACGTAAAGTGCCATTTCCCGGACTCGTTTGAGTTACACTTGTAGTTTACAGTACTCTTCAATTTTCCCAATGTTTTTTGAAATATTAAGTAAATCAACATAAACTAAGCTTTTATTCTGGTTTTTATAGATTGACATTAATTGTACAACTGCTGTTGCCAGCAAATATGTATTAATGGAGTTGTTGATGGATTTACAGTGTTTTCTGTAATCGCGGAAGACGTGTGGCTTTGATGTAGCACTTCAACAAAAGTTTCGCCTCTTTGGATCATTCTTGCAATCTTGTTTTTTCCTTCAATCGATTCTTCTTTATACTTTTCTGCACCCTGCCCCTCTAGGACGCCTTCTGCGCACGCAGTCTCCTTATTTAATAGCCAGACCTCGTATATTTTGTCATCATTCTAGTAATTAACAAAATGTCATCTGCAAATACTCCTTTAAAGATGTCTACTATTTTTAAGTTTCAGTATCCATGTATTTTTAATAGTTTCTCAATTCTCGGATTATATTGTGAGTCTTAATTTAAGACATTGAGACCGCCGCCTCTGGAGGTTGCGCTACGAACCGTCGGGCCGCTTCGAGAGCCTTCCCGGCTGCTCCTGGTTGGACATGTTCGTGCCTATATCTTTAATAATTCTTGTTTCATTGGGCACTGCCATGTCTTTTAGTTCTTTTTGAAAATGTGATCATGTGAACTTCTTTCAGCTCTGAATTCACTTTGAGATTCGGAAAGAAATGAAGTCTTGTTTGTATCCTGAAGATTTGGATCATTTATTATCGTTACCAAACATTAAATTTGTTCTTTTTTTCAGAATTCGAGCGCACCCACTATCCGGACGTCTTCGCAAGGGAGCGACTAGCAGAGAAAATTGGATTACCTGAGGCACGTATCCAGGTAACAATTTTTTTCAAAGTCCATAGCCCTTCAATTTTATTTTCCTTTTTCATATTCCTTTATTCATTTAACCTTCCTACGTTCCTTGCTAACAATTTAAACGTAGAAATTTTCGAAAAATAAATGATTCTTTAGAAAAGAGTTTGATTAGGGATCAACTTGGAACCAATAATTGACAATCAATAGGAAATTACTGAACATTTAATGAAGCAACTCCAATATAGATAAGCATTGTTTGTACAATATCTATTAAATTTTCTCTGCATAATATCGGCGGAATATTGATAATACATTAAGAATTATTAACAGTAATGTTGATTGAGTTTTAGATGCTAAGTGTTTAGTATATCCATCTTCTATTAATTTAGTTTCACCCTCTGGGTATGCTTCTAGGATTCTGATTGAAATTATTAGATTATGTTTGCTTAAAGAAGTTAATTTTAATATATACTGAAACTGAAACTGAAAAAAACTAAATTAAGAATTAAAATATATACCATGTCATTTTATATAAAAGTTAAATAAACTTTATCCCAATTGCTGTATATATTAAACTATTTAATTCCTAAATTCTGGAATATATTGACGGCATTTAATTAACAATTTTTCGTGTTAAACAGTTTTTGATCCATACCACTATATTTTTAGTTTTAATTTGAAACTACCTTTTGGCAACTCATTTTTTAACAATTTCATTCTCCTAGTTGAATGTCCAAATAATTATATATAATCTACGATGGTGTATGATTTTCAGTTATTTGTTATCACTTTTTTTTACTACTAGTCTCTGAACCTATCTTTTATTGAGGCAGTAAAGTTGTCATGATTAACCAAGATAGAAAAATACAGAGACTACTTGATTGAAACTAAATCTTAAACAATTTGACAGAATGTGAGGTGAATGTGATGCCTTGCCTTGTTATTGTCATTTCATGTGAAACGGGAGTGGTTGGTGACCCATCAAAATAGCTTTTATTTAAGCATAAATTTTGCACAATTTTTCTTACTTCTTGCTTTGCTTTGTGATTTCTTTCAAGTCGTTCCTTTTTTAATATTTTAACTCTTATTTCATTCCTTGTTCTAGTTTTTCTTCCTCTTTTTTCCATATTTGTTTGACAGCTTTAGTAATCTTCATGTTTTGCAACTCCCTTCGTATTTGGTAGAGTATACATTTCTATACTAAGAATTATTAAGTTTGCTACATATATATTTTAATAAAAAATATTTAAAAGGAAGTCTCTTACCGATTTAGAAGCTAATTCTGTGACTTGGCCATGCTCTTCATAGACATTATCCAGATATGACGTTTTTGAATAATTATACACCGCAAGAGAAGTGTTCTGCATGTTCTACTGTCCACTTTCCCATTTTTTGAAGAAGGTACCTAAGTAAGTTTTATCCAGTCATTACCATGAGTACCTACTGCGTAGTATTGAGAATTGACTAGAAGATCATTAAAATCATTTTATTTGTGTCTATCACTTTTTCAATATTTCCGAGAGTTGAGGCCTTTTTTAATGTACTCATTAGCTCAATAATCCACTGACAAGTCTTTTGTTTTACAAAAAAAATTTATTCTGTATACATCACTATGGTTAACAATAATACCAAAAGCATGTTTCCCCAACTTACGTCTTTGGGCATTTTCATGGTTTAAGTTCCACCAACTCAAAGAATCAGCCTCTATTTTCCTGTTACATGTAAATATAATGAAAGAAGGTCCAGCATTTCCTCCAAGGATTACAACTCTGTTACTACCCTTGGCTGCGTCGTCTTCTGCCATTGTTGCAAATTTTAAGGTTGCTTCTTCCATTATTTTCATTTTCTACTACATATAATTTAAATAACTGATGGGATCTATTTTTATCATTACTTTTGATCTTATTTTTAATGTCAGGCTTGTAGTTATCTTGGCCAATTACCATAAATTTAGTTTATTTTACATTTTTTTACCTTTTTTCTAATTTCAAAATTTTTCTGTAGGTCTTTCTCAATGTTAGTTGTGATAACGATATCTTTAGTTGTAAATAACCTATATTAAGAACCTTTTTTATTTTTCCAGAACATTTTTGTCTTCATTTTTTCTAGTGTCTCAAAAATTTTTGTGGAAAATGTTAGTTTTTTAATTTACAATTTGCAAGTGGGTATTTATTTTTTTTTCATACTGTACGGTGCCATTTCCCGGACTCATTTGAGTCCGGAAAATGGCACTTTACGGTACACTTGTACGGTACAGTACTTTTCAGTTCTCCCAATGTTGTTTGAAATAATAATAAATAAATAAATAAGTAAATCAACATAAACTAAGCTTTTATTATGGTTTTTGAAGATTGACATTAATTGTACAACTGCTGTCGCCCTCAATATATATTAATGGAGTTGTTGATGGATTTACAGTGTTTTCTGTAATCGCGGAAGACGTGTGGCTGTGAAGAAGCACTTCAACAAAAGTTTCACCCCTTTGGATCATTCTTGCAATCTTGTTTTTGCCTTCAATCGATACTTCTATATACTTTTTTGCAACTGAACAACTCTTCCATCCACCGTGCTGTTTTAGAACTTTAAGGTCATCCAGCATTGGCCAACAACATTGAGGATGTCCTCCTGAAGCAATGACCTGTATACTTTTCTGGTTGGCCTAGTTTTAAGATTTCTTAGGTGCTCCGCCAACAGTATGTATACCAGCTCTTTGAGACAGACATTTTCCTTATCTATAACCCACCAAGAGGTTTCAGGGAGACGTGTTGCCGTAAATTCATGTATTTTCTAAACACATCCAAATAATGAACCTCATCACTGTTAATCACAGTGAAAGCTCGTCGAATATGAGTTTTGGTCTGGTTAATCTTAACTACTAGCTAGCACTACTAGCACTAACTTTTAAATTATAGATCTCTTCCCTTCGGCAACCTCCAGCAACTCCAAGTACATAATGCTATCACTTTGACTAATAGATATTCTTTATCTGGAGCGTCCCTCATGAAGCTTTCAATTTGTTCCTTTGTCAGCACCTTCGACTGGTTTAGCTGATGGTCTACATTTTGTTTTTTCAAAAAAGCTATCAACTTTGGGAAACTTGATATGTTGACATTCTCATTAACCATAATCATTCATTTTACCATCGTGTATTTGAACCATAATGAAGAAGGGTTGAATGTTTTTGACTGAAAATTTAAACTGTTGAAAAGAATATTCTTCAAAAAAACTGTTCTTACCACATCCAAAAAATAAGCCAACATCACATTTTCATCAGCACTACTTTTCAAATTGTGTTGTTCACGCAGACTTAACTGGAATGATTTGCCCTATCGCTTCCGCAGTTTCCTCAGCAATTTCATCTAATTTCAGATCCAATTTCTCCGCAGATATTATGTGTGTGCAGAAAAATTCAATTATTTACATTGTTACTTAGTAACAAATAAATAAAGTTTTATTTAAAACTTTTTGTGCATTTTTTTACTTTTAATCTTCCTACTTACATAACTAATGACAATTGCACGTCCTCAACAATTTGTTTTTATAGATAAATTAAAAGTTCTGTAGCTCCAAACGTTTGTTTTGTTTCAATACACCCACCCTTGCATGGAACAGCACTTTTTAAAGCCTGTCAACATGTTTGTTGGGACTGGCCTATTTTCTGACGTTCCCTACGCTAGGATACATAACCTTATCAAGTGCTTAAACATTATGTTGAAAGCAGAACAAATTACCAGGCACGTTTATTTAATATTCCCATTCGAAAGCTCAATGCCCGTTTACATAACAGGCAAGCAAAACAGGGGGATCTGTGTTTGTTAATAAGGAAAAATCTTTTGTTTGAATACGTTCTACAGGAACACTTTTAATAGAGGAAAATCAAAATCAATTCAAATATGGATAAATAAATAAATCAGAGCTAAAACAAAAATATTGTGTATATTTTTTGTGTGTTATTTTATTAAAATTTTCATAATTTCAATTTAAAATCGCATAATAATTTATTTCATCCCTTCTGGCTATAACAATTTCCCATATTGCTTTGTTATTATTTCGTGTTACTTTGTTTGCTACAAAAAATTTCATTTCTGTAACAAGAATCCACCATTCTGGCAGACTCCGAAATCATTTCATTTCTAAACCGACGATGTTTATATCTTTGTATAGAAGGCCTTTTGCAGCTTTTCACCAAATGAAAACGTTTTTCCGTAATTTAGATGGAATGGAAAGAGCATATGAAAGCGAGGAGCGAGAAACTAAGCTTAAAGAATCAGTGGCGTACCCAAAAATAAAATGATTCTAATACAATTGCTTTTTTTTTAATTTGAGTTAGGTTAGGTTGTATTTTCAATTAAGCCAAAGTGAAAATCAATAATTGGTAATTAAACTCTTTGAATCATTAGCTTCCAAAGTTATTTTTAATTAGGGTACAAAGGGGCAACTAATATTAAAAAAAAATAACTAGTTATTGCTGATAATCGAACCAAAAACTGTTTCCAGCATTTAAAAAATTACATTTGTTTTTATCTTTGAATTTTCTCCCATTTATTTAAATTTTAATTACTATAATGCAGGGTTTGTTAATATATTTACATACATCTTTTGGTACACTTATTTTTGGAAATAGTAAACAAATTATAGTATTTTTCACAGTATATGGTATTGGCTTGTTAACTGTAATAAACTACCCGATTTAATCTCATTATGTAGAAAATCATCAGGTAAAAGATGCAAATGTGCTACAGGGTCGAACTTAGGAAATTTGAATTTTACCTAATATGGGAGATATACAAGGAATTTATTTAAATGTTACAATTCTATTCTATATTTAGTTCATTGTCGTTATCGCTATCCTCATCTAAATTAATTATAATTGGCGCAATTGATTTTACAGAAAGGTACGAGTTTTCAACATTTATAACATGACTAACAGAACTTTTCCAACTCTCGGTAGGAATGTCATTCATACAGTTCTTAATTAATTCTACTACTACCACTTAAAGTCGGAGAAATATTTTTTCCGCGCACACTCGATTTAAGTTGATGCAACATAAGCTCTATGAGATTGAACACGCCGTAGTAGGGAGGTAGTCGTAACACTGTATGTCCCAATTCTTCTGCAATTGTATCACAAACATACGTTTTTTTAAGAAAATGATTGCAGCACTTGTAAAAGTACTTTTTTTGTATAATGTTCCTCAAAATATATGTCATTTGCATACATGAAGTTTTCAATCTTCAATTTCGTATTCTTTGAACCAGGAAGTTTTTGCTTTAACGCTGTTTGGCGGAATGTTGGGTAACAGACAATTTTTAAACCAATCTTCAAAAAGCTCTGCTGTCGTATCTTCGTGATAATCAACACAAGAGTCCTTAATATTCTTGGCAGAAAGCCACATAGCGTTTGGGATCAAACCCTTTTCTGATCCTGCGTGTAATATTGTGATTCTCTTCCCTTTATTTGATGGTGCTTTTGTTTTACACTTATCAGAGGAATCAAACCATCCTTTGGAAGGGGTGTCATGCGTGTCAAACCACGTCTCGTCGAGGTAGAGTATTGGCCGATTTTCAGACCGGTATTTTCTTATTGACGTTATATATTCAGAACGCCAGTTTATTAAAAGTGTGGATTTCATTATTACTTTGTCTCTTGTCAATTTAAAGCCCATTGCAGACAGAGCTCGCCAAAGAGTAGTGAGGCCACAGTTGATGTGAGTTTCGTCATTAATGAGCCGCTGTTTCAGACTTTTGATTGTAGGTACATAGTGTAGATTTTTCGCCGTATGAAATCTTTTTCCCAGTCATCTAGACTTTTTGTGACACCTGAATCTTTAAGCTTTTTTCTTAATTCCATGGAATTTTCAACAATTCGTCTAACTGAAGTAAGAGGCACCTTCGTCAAATTACCGGTTACTCTTGCTGTAGCACCAGCGTTATATCCTTGCTGAAGTAAAGAACTGTACACATTTTTTATAATGATTTTCGCGTCACAAGATAAGTGATTTCTCTTTAACGAACCATTGGAAGAAACACTATTACTTTTTATTCACGGACGCCACAAACTGCCTATTCTGTACGTTGGGGTATAAAATCTTTGCTATTAATGTCTGTAATAATAAATAAATATTATAAAATGAACAAGAAGTGTAAGCTGTAATCCTCTACAATCCCTCTATGAGAAACAAAATTACCTGAATCAGGTCCTTTTACATTTATGATGTGGATCTCGGATTTTACAATATAAGGGTCTAATTGGTTTTATTATAATCCTTCAGTCAATACCATTTATTGTGAAAACTACTATAGGTACTATTAGGAATTGACTCTTAGCAATATTTTTCTTTAAGAAATTAGTTCTGATATCCTTTTCTATAGCCGATGTCGCCGTCTCTGGATGCCAGTCCTCCTCTTTCATTTATCCTACTGTACTTACACAAATTGCAACTTTTTATTCGTGATAATGGTCTCATTAAGTAAAAACTCTTTAAATTTGTGCGCGGAAACAATTATAATTGGAGTTTTGGCCAAAAAAGTTAAATAAAAAAGCTGTATTTTGTGCATCACAATTGTAGAAAAAGTATAAAGCGCGAAGAAATAAATACCTGTTCGAATAAGATATTACAAAAGGAATTAAATAATATTGAGTTCTTCGTATTAGATGAAGTTGTTATTGGAAAGTTTTATTTCGGATTTTTGAGTATTTCTTTTTTGTTTTAAATAATTATTTAATTAATATTAACATTTTTACAAGTAAAATGTTGAGTACACCTTAAATTAAAAAAAAATATTTATGACTTCACAATGGATAGTTTGCTGTCGCACTCTCATGTTTATTTTTTTTATTTTTACAATCAGGTTTGGTTCAGCAACCGCCGAGCGAAGTGGAGGCGAGAAGAAAAATTACGAAATCAACGCCGATCTGTCGATCACGTAGGAGCTGTCAGCCCCCCCGCCTCGGCCCCCCGCTTGCCAATCAATTCCGGTTTCAATTCCATGTATTCGTCAATACCGCAACCCATAGCTACCATGGCCGACACCTATAGGTAAGGACATAATAATAAAATAATAATAATAAACATAAACAGAAAATTATACAGCTTGAAAAACGATTAAATTTATTTTTTTCCATAGCCAATGTTAAAGTTTTGCTATAACAACTGTTTTGAGTAAATAAAGTATCACTTTAACCCCAAGGGTTAAACTTAACGTTAACTTTTTTTTATTCAATAAAATTTACAAATTCAAACACAATAAAGATTAAAAACAACTGAAATTTTACAATTAACTTTATTAGAAATATCTACTTTTGGAGCATCACAACTTGTACTCGTTTGCACTTGTTCCGAGGTACTGGATTAACTTTCAGGTCCGCCAAGTATATACACTTGGATACAGCAATATTATTGCTTATTGACTCTTCAATGTAAGATACTGCAACGGATGACGATTTCTATCCACCTTAACGTTTAAGTTTTACTAGATCATCTTCAGAATTTGCGAACATAGTAGCTGAAGAACAATTTCCAAGAAATTCACTTCACTTTTTTGTCAGTAATACAAAACGACTTATCCTGCTTGGTTACAGTATTAGATAGCGAAACGCTTATCACCGATTTTCTGTCGTCCACATTAAACACTTCTAATTTGTACAATTCAGCGGACCTATAGTCTATATAGAAAGGACAAGGAGTAATAAATCATTCATTTAAGTAGATTTCATAGACGTACCAAAATATATTTTAAGAGGTATACCGTAAGGTACATTTTGTATTGAACGAATGAGCTGCAGCTTTGCTATAGAATATACGATTTAGGTCTGAGGTAACGGGTTGTACTAATTTTAATAAAAAAAAAGTGATAAAGGTACATAAATTTTGGTAAGTTTGATAAAGAAAGGCAACACAGTTTATTCATAATAGAAAACAGACCAATCTGTAACAATAATTATTTTATATATTTTTGTTCTTTTTGTAACAAGATTAATTCAAACTTTGAATATTGTCACAAATAAATTACGATGAAATATATTTTTAAAAAATTAATTAAAGTCAAGGTAGCAAGATATCGTTACAATTTCTATTAAATTCAAAGAAGCAAAATGAATATTTTTTATTTGTATTACTCCTATATGTAGTGTTTGGGGAATTTTTCCCAAAAATTTTAAATTTTCTTATCGGGAATATTATTTTAAAACAAAGTAGGTACATTAAATCAGTAATTAGTATTAGTTCTTTGAGTAAAGTTGTATGAAGTTGTATGGTTTTCATAATATTGTAAACAGTTGGAATATATTTAAAACATTTGTTGAATGACTCCAAGTTAGCTTGGAAGTGCCTTTAGGATCTAATACGTCTAGGGGAAAATAACAAAGTAACCTTACTTTGGGCACCTGGGCATACCGGCATTGAAGGTAACGAAAAAGTTACCTTCAATGCCAGGAAACGTGCTGAAGGAATATTTATAGACCCCCTAAAAAACGCTCTCGAATATAAAGTACAATTTTATCGTCTTGTACAATAAATAACTATCATTAACATTATCAGTTATTGCATTTGCACCAGGTAGCGCTCCAATACTTTGGGAAAACAAAGCAAACGTTATTTTTCTACTGTTGATTGTTGACAGTTATTAGGGTAACAAAAATTATCTTACTAGGTGTGAAATCTTCCAAAGTAAAGTGTTAATTGCAACCGCACCTATATTTACTGATAGGTTTCCCGATATTCAGTCTAATTTTCAATGTTTTAGGTAATTTCTGAGGCAAAACAATGTTTGTACACTTTTGCAGATGAATATTTCTTGCACTGCGACACTAAACAAAATTTTCGACTTAGGTACCTACTTTATCAACACAGCAGTATCTTATGACAAAATGTTTATTTTCCCATAGTTTTTTGTACAAATTTCCAAATGTAGATGCAGCTCACTCCACTCGCCGATTAGGTAGAGCTTGACAGTTATTCAGTTGGAATTTCCAGTGCTAAAGAATATTTATAAGTTAATCATGAGTGTCCAATAATCTCCTGCAGATGTTCTTGAACGGCTCTATGGTTCTTATAAATACCAACCTGAGATAGAATCTAATTAGGTAAAGATTGAAAAAGTAAATTTTCTGCTCTGGAAGGTGTTGTCTAATTATTTTACCAATACATTGAACAGATACAAAAGAGAGTCGAATAGTTTACCAGTGTGGATGCAAGAGTAAATTTTTTTGTGAATTGCAGTATTGGAGTATTTAAGGCCAATTTCATCTTTGGATGCATCGATTTATAGAACTATGACAATGTGAGAAGAATTCATATTCTCATAAAAAGCTTGAGGAAAATTTGCTCATCGGTATTTTTATAGGAGAAATATTCTTCGGAAGAAGCTTTTCCAGAAAGGGGTTACAGAAATTTAGTAAGGTTTGTGAGCGATAAAAATATTACTAGGTTCAAAAAAAGTAAACTGATGTAATTTGCAATGATTGTCATTTAAGCAATGTTTCAGATGTACTTTCCAAGATTTGTATTACTTAAACAATATATTGGATAAGTTCAATCAGTCTGCCCATCTTTCGAATGTAAACTATTATTTGAAATTTTTCAAATATTTACGGTCTTAAGTAGATAGACAAATATCATGTAGGATTTCCTCGAAACACCGTAGTCAGTCAAATACTTTGAGGGAGCTACTCGTATGTATTATCTCTCCCGCGGTGGACTACCAGTCCCTTTTTAACAAAGGTGTCCGTTGGCATCTGAATGACGTGACATGCATGTTGTGGTCACGTCATGTCAGCGGTCGCTGGAGGATTATTATTTATTTTTTGTTGGCAATCGTAATGTATAAAATTTATTCACAATGTTGCCAAATCTGAATGTAAATTGTACAAATAAATCCTAATTAAATGATTTTTTTACTAAAACATTTTCATATGTATTTAAACTAAATAGATCCTTCTCTGAACTGCAGAAGAAGCATTCTGTTTCTTCTTTTGTATATCACATTGTGACCTCTACCAAAAACAATTTCTGTCATGCCTTTTTAAATTGCTACAAGGAGTGTCATAGCAAGAAAGTAAAACTAGTATAATACATATTTAATTAAAGTAGAAAAGATGGTCTAATAAATCACTCCGGGATAAACTTCCTTAAACCTGTCATGAAACTGCTTTAAGGAGACTACAAAAGCAACACTGTCAACAACATTTGTAATAGAAGTGACCTAAGCAACTAAGAAAAAACTATCAAAATGTATAAGATAGAAAGACACCTTCAGCCCAATTCTTACTAATTGTAAATAGGAGGAAGATATAACATAATATAATTATTTGTGCTTCAAAAGCACGTCAGTAACAATTAGTATAAAACTGAACTAGTGACCAGTAGAAAACCTCAAAAAGTAAACCAACGCACAGGCCAATAAAACTATACTAAGTGACATACAAGATCTGTAATTGGTTATCTACATGATTAGAGACTGAACCAGAAACCAGTTTAATAGAAATAAGGATATTGTATAAAGGACTAAAAAAAAATAGGAAGAGATAGGAACGTTTTAAATATTGGCTGATAAGAGGCTAGAAACCTAACACACTAAAGTACACTGAACGAATTTACACGCTACAAGCCAGCTTTTGGGCAAATTAAATTGCAAGCAGTCCCAGTGTACTCATTGCAGTCGCTCATGAGCTATTTTTAAAACAGCTCTGGAACAAGCTGATGTTACCTGCTACTTTACACACCACTCGCCTGCTTTTGATCTAACTAGTTTCCAAACTAACCTAGTGTACGACAAGGAGCAAGGTGATGTCTACCGCAGCCTCTTGGCTTTTATGAAGCGAGTTTCCAGTTCCAGTTAACTTTGGAACAAGCGCACTCGTCGACCCGATGGCTTGTTTAGGTACCGTTGTCTAAATTTGCCCAGAGTACTTAAGCCTTAAAACTTTAAAACTATGGTATGAAAATCTAACTTCTATAGTCACAGGTAGACATTTTGTAAACCTTCATCTGAATTATTTAACTCTATTGCCATGTAGAACAACTACAAAAATTTTACTATTATACTACTATTTTTAAAAAACTAAACATTGGTTTAAGCTTTTCGATGAATACTATACAAATATTACATTTGACAACGCCGCTCTTTTTCTCCTTCTCGGCGAAGAAACGGTGAAGGATTCTCTTACTCCTAAACATATTCACGTCTAAAGAAAAAAACAACTACTCAACAACAGCTACTGGTGATTTATATATGCCGGTAAAATTTTTGAGGGATGATGTCTGATGTCTGTCAGATTATCGAATATTTTTCCTTTTGTTTTGCTGTATAGACCAGACGTTTTTGAGAAATGTTTAGGATTTAAATAAAAAACGAGTTAGGTTACTTATGATCTTTTATTTATTCTAATAAGTTCATTATCTGCTGTTTGAATGTTTTCATTAATTTATGTTTGAACTGATTTAAGGTATGTAATATCCATTTACATTAAAATTAATTTGTTTGTTGCAGTTCAATGCAAAGTGGTTTGACATCGAGTTGTCTGCAACAAAGAGAAGCGGCCGGATACCCCTACATGTTCCACGATCCCCTGCATTCGTTGAGCTCTTCGTACAATTCGAGAAGTTGCAATCCGGCAATAGCTCATGCGCAACCTACTACCCATCATCCCCCGTACGGTAGTAACGCTCCTTCTTCGGTACCTTCTTCAACAGGAACAGGTAAGAAATTGTAAATAGTAGTAGTCTGGAAAGTAAGAGATAACATCACATTATATTCCTTCGAAAGACACAAAAAGGAAGAATTCCCAACAAACAGTAACTGTTGGCTCATCAATGACCCAGTAATGTTTTGCCCTACCAGTCGCTGATGGTCTTTTGAATGGTTTGCCGGACCTTTAACAGCTTAGGCACATTCATTAATGGCTTTTCAGTGACCCTTTGTATTGGTTAATCAAGGGCTCATCCTTGTCTCTTAACATTTTTTAAATTAATTTTTTATTTTATGTAATTACGAAAATTTTTATTTTAAAAAGTATGTCGGCAGCACTGTGTTATTTATAAAATTTGACAGTTGTGACATTTAAATTATCAAATGTTAATGTTTTAAAATATTTTAAAATGAATAATATACCAATAATAATATATTATATAAGTAAAATATTATATTCATATTCACAGATACTTTCTTAAATTTCTTAAATTAATTGCTATTAGCCACAAATGTCATTGTCAATAGTCTTGCCTTTAGATACTTCACTCATGTCGCCAACCATTTAAAACAAAAATTTGCGTGCGTAAAAGTTACATTACGATACGCAAATGCGTTTTATAACGAAGATTTTTATAAGTGCAAAATATAAAAAATATCATATTGTTCTATCTTAAATATAAAATTCCATACAAAAATCGAACAAACAAAAATATAACATCCAAAAGTTACCAAAGTTACCAAAAATCACAAACTTAGACTAGACCAAAAAAGAAGAAAATGATCTAAATCATAAAGATAACTAAAATAATATAAATAACATTTTTGTGAACACTATCAACTATTTTCTTCGTTTTTCCCTTCCACTCATTCTGTCTCTTGCAGACGGAATCCATCATTTAACCTCTTTCTGAGAAATATATTTTGAATAAAGATTTTTTCTTGCAATATCTATAAAAAATAAAATAACTAGTGGTGTAATTATGGAATATTATGCCATTTATGCATAACATTGTTCGTTAACAACTTTAAATTGTGCATCTGCTAGATGTCTTTTTATTTCAAGTTCTTCAAGAAAATCTAAATTTTATTTTTTTTAACAAGTGTGTAGTATTTGGATGTCATTGGTATGTAAGAGTGAGGTTGGATGTTCAAGTAGGTGTTTTGCATAATTTAATACAATTTCAAAAATAATATATTCGGCAACATCAGCATTAATATCATTTAAAACACAAAATAATGTTGGTACAAAATTGTTAAATGTAAAAACAAAATTACCCAAATTAAAAAAATCTGGTGTTTACAAAATTAATTGTCCAAAATGTAATGCTGTATATATAGGTCAAACACAAAGAAATTTTGAAGTAAGATTCAATGAACACTTAAGAGCATATAGATTAAAACTACCAGATAAGTCAAATTATGCAAACTCACTCTTACACACCAATGACATCCAAATACTACACATAAAAAAAATTTAGATTTCCTTGAAAAACTTGAAATAAAAAGACATCTAGCAGATCCACAATAATTTAAAGTTGTTAACGAACAAATAAATTTTGGAAGTTCTCCACTATTAAACTGTTTGCTTTGATTGAGTTTACATTTTATACATAGATAAGACGTAATTGTAACACACAAATATATTAAGTTATTGTAAAGATCAGTATGATATAGTTTTTTCCCGGTTTTTCTATATCATTGCACAGTTATACTGATCTTAGAGGGAAGTACATCCAGGATAATCCCTTAGAGCTTAAATGTCAATCTGACGATGCTACTCTTAGCGAAACGGCCGTCATTGTAATTTAGAACATAATTTTTTCAAATAAACTTTGAAGTTATGTTCAAACGAAGAGTTTTTATTATTCTTAATAAGATGGGCTTCTAAAAAGTAAGGGTTAGTAGGTACAATAAATTTAATGAAATTTTTATTTAAAAATTGGCTTTTTTAACTCAATGACAGCTGTATCGATGATAGTTTATCACAACTGTTTGAAATGGATGTAGCCTGCACCATAAAAGACTTTTTTAAAGCTAAAGCCTTGCCGGTTTAATCTGAATATTAATCTGGTACATATAGTTCAAATTTTTCATCATGATTATAATTTAGGACCAAAAATGCTGCTTCTGTTCCATCGTCACAGTATTAAAAATATTAAATTATGTTCAGACTGGGATATTAGAGGTACAATATGTAGTTGGCCTAAAGATAAATACTATTATAGCAGTACTTATAAATGAGAAAGTTAGTTCTATCGAAGATAAAAGCTTAAGAATCATTGGTCGCATTCAGGGAACAGCAGCGCTACAGCGCTTCATCAAGCCGCGCTGCTGAATTGACATGTTAGAACTACAGCGCTGCGGCGCTTTATTGCAGCAGTACAGCATATATATTCGTACGCTGGAACGCTCGAACGCTTCAAATTTTGACGTTTGAAAGAAGAATAATAATAAAGCTAACTGATAAGATTTAAGAAAGATCGTTTTACAAAAAAATCATTTTTTAAACAAATAGTGACAAATAAAATAACCTGTTTACACATAAGAAGAAAGGTAAGTAGCCTGACATAAAATAGTATACAAAGGAATTATCTGTTCAACATAGTTCTGATTTCTTACAGGATTTCTTCTTTCATAAACTGGCGGTTCTAATGGAGCCGCCAATGCTTGCACCACATGTACAATAATATTTAGGTTGTTGTTAATTATGTTAACAACAACCATTTCATCATTATAGTCGTCAATAATTTGCGCTATATTATTCATTTTTATTGTAAAATAAAGGTAAGGAAATAAACTAAAACATCATGTCACACACAGAACACTAATTAAATATGTCACTTGTCAACTAATTTAAAAGTCAGTTCAGCGAATTCTAGCGTAAAAGCTCTGCAGTGCTATATAGCTAAAAATTACCTGAATGCGACCATTGGTATCTGACATCTGCCAAATTTTACGTATTAAATGTAAAATTTACATAGCTAAAACATAGTTTTGTACTTTTATCTTTTTAAACTAAAAACAAGTATAGGTAATTTAAATTCGATTGGCAGATTTAAACTAAAATATTCTTAATTATTTGCATTGCTTGTATAAGCTTCTTTCTTTCAGCAATTTTTTTTATAAATCTTGTTTTATTTTCATTTTTTTATAAAAAAATACAGTATTTAATCTTCGGATAATCACCGAATTGTAAAAACTACAAGTTCCTTTTCAAATTTCCCAATTTTTCGCCAGTGATTGTCGATGAGGTGTTGTTTAAAAAAGAATTCCTGTAGATGATTTTCGCCTTATATCGACAAGAAAGAAAACAAGAAAGAAGGTTCGACAGCGCCAGTTTTCTACTTTTCCCGACGGCGTCTTTACGCGACGGTGGCTGGTTATTCGACGCCGTAAATTTCATTGTCCGTGATCAGTTTAAAGTGTGTGAGTCGTTGGCGGGAAAGAGGGTGGTTTTCCAATTCTCGGCTCGGCGGACGTTCAATAAAGTGCGAACTAAAGCGAAACGGGCAAGAGAAAGAAAGAGGGAGGGTAGAGGCGGCAGTCACCCACCGACAGCGACATCGTTGTTCTGGTTGCAAGCCTCGTTTGGTTCCTTTCTCCCCCGGGGAGGCCACTTAACCTCAACATCTGTACCTTTATGTGGCACGGAGCGCGGATCCGTCCAACGTTGATAAAGACTTTCTCCCGACGATCTCTCGGGAGTGATTTTCTTTGCTTTGTGCGCATCCTATTGTGTGGCACAGAGAGGGTTGCAGCGAATATAATCAAAGCCATTTACTTTACTATAATTAGTGGTTAAAATTAAACGCCGCCTCAATTTAAATAACAAATAAATAATAATCAATATACCCTTCGATAAGTCAATAAATATTACACTTGAACATTTCCGGAACTATTTTATACTGTCTTTAATAGTTGTACATACTTTTTTTGTGTTTAACAGTTCATGTGTTAATAAACCCGTTCTATTAACCAAGATTTAAGAACCCTGAGCACCCCTACCAATTCCTTAATTACATCAACATTAATCTCTTACAAAGGGTACCATCAGAAATATTTAAATTTTAGTTCTACGTTTAACAATGAATGGCTGAATTCTGCCAAAATCCTGCCAACAAAACGAACAAAAAAATACTGAAAAAAGTTAGTTTCATAAGGAATTGGTTTTCCCAATACATTTTTGGTTTTTCTTATATATTTTGGACGCCTTTACCACCCATGTTGTACCCCAAAAGTATGGAAGTCTTTTAAGAAATTTAAGAAATGTCAGCTGTCAACACATATACGTATCGTTAAGGTATTAGGGTGGTATTATTCATTATACAGCTTCGTTTGTTTGGCTTTGTTTGTGTTCCTGAGTTAATGTTATTTATTATTCTAGTTTTATCTGTTAGTGATTTATGTTACTCTGGTCTGCATTTATTATTGCAAATATCCTCGAGAAGAGTTAGACATTTTACAGTCTATCTAGTCTAGCAATAGATTTCAGTTGGAAATGGATGTTATAGTGCTTTTACCGACAGATGTACCTGGGGCACTGTTACAAGAATATTTACGTTTAGAGGGCCATTCTGTCAATAAGTTAAAACGATGGTTGGAGTGCAGGTCCCTTAAACAAACGTCCCATTTCTGCATTTATATGAGCTTCAGTAGACTCATTATCAGGTACAATAGGGTTTTGGATCTACACAATTATTATAAACAAAATAGTCACTACAAATATAAGTGGTTTTGTTGATTGTGGCAAAATTCAGTGACAACTATTGTCACTTGTTTCATATGACGCAATTATATTTCACAGGCTTCCTGAGTTCAGTGTCCATTTTTTTTGGGCATACCGTATCCCAGCAAACACAAAAACATATTGGATATAAATATGTTATGTAATTTTTGAAATATAAAAGTCACAGTTATATAAAAGTGAAGTCACAACTAGATAATATTTATGTATTAAATATTACAAAATTTATATTTCTGATATTAAGTAGCTGGTGGATGTTCTAAAAAAACAGCAAATTAATGCATATAAGTACATTTATTTTATTAATAAATCAAAACAGGATGCTAATGTAACAAATATTGCAAAACAAAAACTAAAAGTATTTAAAAACCAAATAATGAAATATAACAAAAATATAGAAAATAAATTAATAACAAATAATCTTGAGAAATACACACTAAGGAGGCTTGTAATTTGAACTAGCTTAAACCAACATATCATTATTTGCCAAGTGAGATATCTCTAAATTATTTATTTCTGATCTCGTTTCTGATGATGGTTCACCATAACCACTGTAAAATTGTAAAACTGAGCTACTGATCCATTTCTTTTTCTTCCTCATTGATAAGTCACAGAAGTCTTTCAATTTTTTTCTTTTTAAAGGATTATTTTGCCTAAAATTTATAATTATGTTATTTGAATGTAAATCAATTATACTTGAAAATAACTTTAGTGTGATAAGTACCTATATAAATAATAATAATTTGTGCTTACATAATGTTTTCTCCAATACTCAACACAAAGACACCCACAAAAAATTTTATTATAAGCATATACTTTGTTATTAATAATTTGCACGGGTATTTGTAGTACTCGAACGATTCGTGACAATTTTTAATAGGTTATAATGTTCTTCTTTTTTTGTAAGACGTATATTAGACGAGACGAAATATATAAAATACTTTCTGTAACTTTCACGTAATATATACATAATGTTTTATGTAGCAGATTTTACGTATTAAATATATATAATTTTGTTCTTCTATTTATGTAGCAGAATGTACATCATGAATACATAATCAATACATAATCAAATATCCAATATATAAAATATTTTATAATGTCAATATTGAGAATATATAACAAAGTTTATAAAGATTTTGTTACATAAATACTACGTAAAAATATATAAATGTTTTATATAAAAATCTTTCTTTCTTTGTTATATATTTTTATGTAACATATACATTTGTGTTTGCTGGGATTTGACTCTCGTAGTTTCTAGTTGCATTCTAATATATGATATTTGAACTTAAAATTATTAAAGTATGGTTTCAAATATATTATCTTACTGTCACAACGTATTGCGTCTTATGGTTCCAATTCTTCTAGATTCCTAAATCGTTTATACTTTTTAATATTCATTTTATATTCTCTGTTTCCTTGTTGCTGAATTTATCATTTGATTCACTCAAGTGACCACTTGTCGTATCGCTGTTTTATATATCAACATATTCACATATTTCTGCTGATGCGTTTATTTATACAGATTGGAGAATCTTTCAACCGTTTCGTATCTATTATATATGTTTCTACTACATATATACGTCCGTCCCCTCTGAGAACAATCACTTTCCATATTTCCTGTCGGTGAAAATGTAAATCCACTTCGAAACATCAATTTCCCTCTCGAGTCGGGAAATTCGGCAAAGCGCTGAAGGAAGAATTTTACAAGAAACTTAGAAGTTATAAGATGTCATAAAAATATTCTCGACGATATTGCTCAATTCGATTGTATGATGGCTTATGCTTCAGGAATTTCAAAAATGTACAGGTAGTGATAGTAAAATTGCGGAGTAATGATTCAATTTTTTTTTAATTTTATCAATATATCATTGTCGCGGACATTTCTTCATAATTGAGTTAATTTAAATAAAATATTACAGACCTTTGATCACAATGTAGACATTATTTAATGTACAGAGCCAATTTTAAAATTCGTAAAGTTGATAATTTCTTCAGTTTTCAGTTTTTCTCTAATCCTATATCCTTTGTGAAGACCCGAATTTCGATCGGCTTCAGTTCTACTTCTTCTATTTGATATGGTAGCATATTCACTGCCATAGACCAACTTGGATTGCACGTATAATCCAATGACATGTATTTCTGCTTGAAAAGAATATAAATCTAGGCTCTCATCAGTATATTTTCTTGCCTTTCTACGATATTACTTTTTGCTTCCATTGACTTTTCTTTCTTTACAGCAAAGTTTTTGTAAAGCTGAGCTTCTTGGACATCCTGCCCTAGGTTATTTCCCAGGACGAGTTATAATGAGGGACATCTGCCTGTTTTCCTTCACTCACCATTCATGGAAACGTTAATTTTCTTATATTTGCTACATGAATTAATATTTTAAGGATTACTTCTACCGCTCACGTTAGGTAGATCACTTAACAGTTCATCTACATTGAGGCTCCATATAAAAGTAGTAATAATCAGGGCCGCGCCAAGCGGGGGTGTTAGGGGTGCCTAGAACCCCGGCGGCAGGCTTTAGGGGCGGCAAATAAAATATAAAATTAGTACCATTTTAATGTGGTAATTTTTATGATACTAAATATTACCCGCATTTCAAAATTTGAATTTTCTCTTTCTTTGAAAATGTTTTTAAAAGCTTATGAGTTATGGCCTTACAAAAAAAAGCAAACGCATGCCAAATATCATGGATATCAATTTTTATCTTGTTTTTTGCATTATTAAATGACGCCGCAAAGGCTTCTCTAGAAATTACTAACTTTTTTACTTTAATTCAAGAAATATATGTTTTCTTTTCGTCATCAACTCATCGTTGGCATATTTTAATAAAAGAGTGCCCTACGTTGACCGTGAAACCAGTATCAGAAACAACGTGGGAAAGTAGAGTAGATGCTGTAAAAGTTTTAAGGTATAATTTGGAATCAATTTATGATGCTTTATATGTTTTATTTAATGACTTATCAAGGGATACTAATACCAGAAATATGGCTAAATCCCTTATAATTAAAATAAAGTCATTTAAGTTTATTTGTTCAATAGTTATTTGGTATAATATATTATCCAAAATAAATGTTGTCAGTAAATTTATGCAAAAATCTGATGTAGTGGTACCTATAACAATTGAAATGTTAGAAAACCTTAATAATTACTTACAAGAGTGTCGATCAGATGCGAGTTTTAATAGCATGTTAGATGAAGCTCGAAAAATTGCCGAAGAAATAGATTGTGAAACAGAGTTTCTAGCTGTTGGTATAGTAAGACCAAGAAAAAAAAAAAGAATGTTTATGTATGAAAATGTGGATGAAAATATTAATTCGCCATTACAAAATTATAAAATAAACTTTTACTTTACTATTTTGGACACAGCAATATCCAAAATAGGGGAACGGTTTGAACTAATGAAGGTACATAACGAAAGTTTTCAGTTTTTGAATAACATTTATTCATTGTTAGAATTAAGTAGAGATACAAAATGAAGTATTGTATGGATTTAAAAATAAAATTATCGGATAATGAGCGGAACGAATCTGATATAAATGCGTTAGATTTATGTGATGAAATAGAAACTCTTTTAACATATATTAATCCCGGCATGAATGCATTAACAGTTTTAGATTATATATTTTCTAATGATCTTCCTACAATGTTTCCGAATATGGTAATTGCATTAAGAATATTTTTGACAATACCTGTTACAGTGGCATCTGGTGAGAGAAGTTTTTCGAAACTTAAGTTAATAAAAAATTATTTAAGATCTAGTATGTCACAGGAAAGAATATCGTATTTAAGTTTAATTAGCATAGAAAACAAAATTGCTGCAGATATTGACATGTCAGATTTAATAAATGAATTTGCAATAAAAAAGGCAAGAAAAGTAAATTTTATGTAAAATTTTAAAATTGTTACTGTTCGTTTTGTTTGGTGAAAAATTATTTATTTTTATTTACTTGTGTTTTATTCTTGCAATTTATGCGAAATAAATTGTTAAAAAAAGTTTAAGTGTTTTATTCCATTTATAATTCTAAATATTTTATGCATTTTATTTAAGTGTATATATATAGTAAGGGGGCAGTTAGCCGAAAAGCATATATTTTATTATCAAAAATGTATTTATTACAAATACGTTTGGCGTTTTAGGGGCGGCAATTTTTGTCTTGCACCCCAGCGCAAATGTACCTCGGCGCGGCCCTGGTAATAATAGTACCCCTTGGGGGCAAGTTCTGTTTGTAGAAAGTAAAGGTTGCCATTTTGAATATTCCCACTTCTTCTATATCTAGAAAAGCACATATATCATTATTTCTTTGCTGGCAATCGTATCTTGTATTTTTCTTGCCAGCTGAATCAGCCCAGTTTTTGAGATTTTCTTACATGTTGTGCATGCAGTAGATTTCTCTACAAAATCTCCCTTCTGATTCATTATCAACCGGTTTTTCATTCGTGTGAAGAATAAACGATGTGAGGGTGATAGGTCTTAGGGATCGTTGTGTTCCTCTTGCCTGCCTTTGGTATGAAGGTGACCTTCGCCTTTCTCCATATCTCTGGCTGTGATTTGTAGCAATAGTTGCCTCTGCTATTAAAATCCTTGGTTCTATTCTATACAAGGTGATCCGTATCATTAAATCATCTATCAGTGCTTTTTCGGTTTTTGTTGAAAAGAACCAGGTTCCATATTTTTTTCTTTCTTTTCTTCTCCCTTACATATATTTTTGGTTATGCGTTACAGATACATTTTTGGGCCAATTCAATTATTAACTAGATCCTTTATTTTTAATCAAGAATGATCCCCTAATTATAGAGCTAGTGTTATTTCCATAAAATTTAAACCATTTTAAAAAGTAGAAAAATACTTAGTACCTACTAAATTATTAGAAAAACCTTGGCTAAGGAATGCAAACGATACTTTTGTAGTTTTGAACCAAGTGGAACCAAGGTAGATAGGAAAAAAAATACCTAACCTATTTGAAGAGTGCACATTCAAAAATCCAGTTAGCTATAGAAGTAGGCAGAATAGAAAAGACTTGGGTTTACCAATCATGTGAGAAAACTAGCCTCTAGTCATAAAAAAAAACTTATCCCATCCTATAAAAACAACAGAGCATATATGTCAACTAAAATATATCAGGAAAAATAAAAAAAGGCTGATAATTAAATGTGTGAAAAGCAAATTCCAACAGAAAATACTGGGTTATAAAACCAAGGAAGGAGATAAATCCAATAATTCTTATGGTGCGGTTTATTAGGATATCCATTCAAATGTCACCTTCAAAAATTCACTCTGCTGAAGATAGTATAAATAATTAGATTTTTAGTTTTTAATGCTTTAATACTTCATGGATCTTTCAAAAAAGTATTTATGAAATCCCTTTCAGTGTTTCATCAATTTATTTACCTAAACAATATTTTTGAAACTTGCTTTGCAAAAGCTAAAATGTATTTCTATTTGTTGCAGGTGTGATATCGGCGGGAGTTTCAGTTCCAGTTCAAATTCCCAGTCAATCAACAGCAGATTTGGCCTCGAGTTACTGGCCACGGATTCAGTGATCTCAACTCTTCGGGTTTCCTCCGCCGAGCCTGCTCGTGCCCCAGGAAAACCCGGCCCTGCAATCCACCATCACGCCCCCTATCGTCGCTTCGACGCCACCTGAAGAATCTTCCTAGACTACACACAAATTGACGACGTTGGCGCCACGCGATTGAAATTCTCTAAATTCCGGTGGAAGTGTGAGCAGGTAACTAGAGGCGATTTTCCACAGTTTGGAAAACAATCCGAGTAGTGTGTGGTAGAGTTCTCTAACCGGACTGCAGGGTACTCTATAATGTACAAAGCGGGACTTTTAAAATATTTTAAAACCGTGAACGATAGTGATAGCATCGCAGACGTTTTGCTGTAATATTTTTGAATCATCTATAAGGAAAGGTGTAAAATCATGTTAGATTTTGACGATTTTATCAAGAATAAAACAGTAGAAATAATCGTTCTTGGAAAGTTATTGTAAATAGATATTTGTGCTGTAAATAGTTGAATAAAATTTTTACTTACAATCGAACAATTTTGCAATAATTTATTGTTAAAAGTTAGAGCTAAAATAAATTTACAATTTTATTGAGCACAAGATCAATCATATCCAATAAAGATGGATACTTTCTGAACTACAAACTTAAATATAATGATTAATCATTTTTTTTAATAATCCTTAACATTTTATATGCTTTATATATGATTGATCTTGTCTTGATTACAATTTTTAAAACTTTCTTCACTCTAAAGAGTTCTATTTATATTGTACGATAGCAATAACTCCATGTCACTATTTTTACCATAGTTAACAAATAATTATAAGTGTATGAAACCCGTTTCTAATTTTTTGTACAACGCTGTCAAAATTCTGATGTTCATTCATTCAAATTTAAACATCAAGGACTTTTCTAGTTACATACTAAAATCAAACAATTCAAATCTTGTACCATATACTACTGTATCTAATTGTTTTTTATAAGTATTTAATAAAGAGAATAACAGCTTAACCAAAAAATAAATTTTTAAAATCTTTCACTTTTCAGATTTCCACAAAATTATTCAGATTATAATTACAACCCGATGGGTTGTAAGTGAATCAAATACATCAGAATTCTGGATTAACTTGTATACTTAGGCTCAGCTCTAATTTGTAAAATCCAATCGCTTTTCATTTTTTTGTAGAGTGTATAGTGATATTTAAATAAAAAACAATGTATTAATATAAATGTTGTGTATATTATTGTTGCTGTGATTAATTTTTAAAATAATAATCTATAAAAAAAATGCAGTTCAAGTAGATTTAGTCAAAAATTCGTGTAGATGTGTATAGGAATTTTGTGGAACAATAAAAAAAATATAACAAAAGTATTTTGGAATTTTATTTATTAATATAAGGCACAAAACAACTGATGTGATGTTTCAGCACAAGACAGCAAGTAAGTAACGAATATTATCATAGAAAGACTTGAAGTACCACAGATAAAAATAGTTTACAGCACCCAAAAAATATCTTCTTCTAATATATAAATAATTCCCTTTGTGCGCAGTAAATTCCAGTCAATAAAAATATTTGTTCAAAAAACCATAATCTACAATTAAAAAAATTACATCATTGTATAACGGGGTGGAGCATTGGGTGGAGCAAATATGTCAGAATCAATTAAACGGCTAGTTTCTGTTGCAACAGTAACTTCAAAACGCAGGCATCGATTTGGTGGAAATGGTGGTTTGCCACGTTGATATCTTAACTGAATAAACATACCAAAAAGTAGTAGTACCATCCATAGCAGACCATGAATTATATCTAGAAATACATGAAATAAACACAGGTTGAGAAAAATAAAAATATTCAGCACATCATATTACCTATCATATGCATGGGTGGATCAATAACAGCAACATTGAAATCTTTAACAGCCACTCTTCTATAAGTATTGATTATAATGTATGGGAGATTTCCACCTACATAATAATTTAAGGCCATCACAATAGAATAGGCACTAAGGTAACTTAAACTTGCAATATGTGCATACATTGCATTCAACATGGATACAATTACACATGCCATGATAATAGATAGGAACACCATCCAATAATAGATACCATTAACAAAAGTACTCAGGTCACCTAAAACAATATATTAACTTTCATAATACATCTTGCAAGAACATTTCTATCCTAGAATCTCCCATAATTCCTAATTAAAATAGTACTTACTTAAGACTGTGTAAAAAAATAATGAAGCTGTTAAAAAACCAGACAAAATAAATGTTATGTTAATTGTCAAGCATGGCAATCCAAAACTTTGCCAAATGAATAACCAAATGATGCCATAAATAAATCCAACACTAAATGCTGTAATTGTTTTTTCTAAAACAAAGTTAAACAAAAAGTAATAATTATGAGTAAAAAAATAATGTCTGCATTTACCTGTTACAGAAAGGTATTCTTCTATTGATATAATAAAATAGGTGACTAATAAACCAAAAGTAAAACTCATTGTAAACACAGTTAGTTTAAAAAATCTATGTCCAAAAAAGCAAATAAATGTGCCAAAAATTAACTGAACAGCACATAAAAATTTCCAGTGAATAGCAACTACAAACAAAATAAATTACTATTTTATTTTACTAGTAATAATTAATATCTCACTGTCACAATAAAAAAAATTTATTGCTACAAACCTGGACCAAGACAATTTTCCTCCCATTTTGATATATCACAGCCATATGAAACAACAGGTACATATGCCGAAGAATGATTATTATACATAGTAACTATTGCAAAAATTTCTCCAGTTCCAATATAAGAACTGTATAACCTCATAAACTTCTTGGTACCAAAAATATCAGGAACTTTCTTGCCATATTTTAAAATGTGTTTGACTATTAACATTTTTTCTATGCCATCAAAATAAGTGTCTACAGAATTGTCATAATCACTTAAATACATATGATACATATTTGTCTTTATAGAATTATTAACGCAGGAGAGGCCATTAAAAGATGGAGGTTGACTCTTAACTGTTATAGTATTTTCGTTGTGTTCTGTTAATTGATAAGGAGCTATGTTTGTGTCAAAAGAGAGGTTACAACCTCCTGGTACTGGATCTAAAACCAAATGATTATACCTTAGACATGATAAAAAGTAATTTGAAGTTTAATAAAATAATACAGAAACCTTAATTTCTAATAATTTAAGCTCATCAGGCACTTACCATTGCTATCATATACATTTATAACCAATAAAATTTGTACCGATCGACCAATTTTCTTATTTCTAAATACATAAAAGACAGCATTATCATTATTTGAATTCCAATACAAGCCAATATTTGTTCCTATAACATATGAACCATAAGTTAGATTGTAATTATTGGATAATGTCACGTTCTCAACATAAGTATGAACCTGAATTATAAAGAAACCAACATCGTTTCGTATTTTTTCAATAGTTATTGTTGTATTATTATCCTTAATATCAACACGTCGTTTAAATGAACTATACTCCTGTTGATTTGGAGAGTAGGAAGAAAGATCAATAAAAATATTATCACAATAAACTAAAACAAAAAAAGTAAGGTTAACTCATCCAGATTTCCAAGACTTAACGTATTCAAATACCTATGTATCGATTTATATTGCACTAGTAATAACTATCTTTATTTTTAATACATGTATTTTAAAAAATAAAACGATGTTCATACTCACCCAAACAAAAATTTAAAAGTATAAAACTTAAGTATATATTCTTTATCATGTTGGTAAATGATGGGCCATTAAGTGTATTATACAAAAAAACAAATCAATAATAATTTTTCAATTAAATCTATACCAAACCTATCTAAATTTTATGTATATTAAATTTTAGACTAACAACTACATGAAAATATTGAAAAAAGCGACGTTGGCACTTTCTTATTGCAATCTAGAAATGTATGTTGAAAATAAAATAAAACCTTAAAATTCATGATCTTTAAACAAAATTAAAGTTATCAAAAACTATTTTGAATAAATAAATAATAAGAGTTTCATAAATAAGTATACTCTAAAGGCTACTTCTATTTTATTTATTATTTTAAAATACATGGTTTACAACATAAGAACTTAATATAAACTACTGATAAATTTTTGGTTTTGGCAACGGCGATATTCAAGCATAAAATAAACATGAATGTCGGTTCGTCTAGTATCCACTAGAGGCGTAGTGGTGTAAACATGGCTGTATCCGATCAATGAAATCGTAGTACGGGAATGTGTAAAGTAGTGTATCGTGAAATTATGACTCATTAATAAATAAAAATATCAACAAAGGGTGATGGGTAAAGACCAAGAACTTTTAGAGGCTGCCAGAAAGGGTAATGTTGCAGTCGTCGACAAAATACTGGGCCAAAGAGCGAAAAGGAGTGGTCCACTAGCAAGGTGGGTTTATAATCAGCTGTCATGTTATCTTGTTTTTAAATAACTTTTAGGAAATATACACACATTCGCACTACGTGATATCTTACCCATAATTACTTTTTAATCAATTAACCTAGAATACGACAAATGTTTCTTTTATATAATTAGAAAATAATCGTTATAAAAATTGTATCAGAAGATAATATCCTATCCAGTTTCTTATTACTTAAATTAAAACAAGGAAAGATGTAGGTACTCTGTTAAGCAATTACCAACAGAGAAAGTTTCTTTTGTTCCACCTACTTACTTTAAACTACATGTCTACTTCTTACTTTTTTAAAATAATATAAACTTAAAACATATAATCATGCATTTATTTGCTTGTCTCCCATGGTAAAGTTTGTTATTGGATCTCATAAATATAATTAATGCCTTCATTTACAATTATTAATATAATTTAAACAATTTTTTATTACCTGGGAAAGTCCAAATTCTTATGAATACTAATAAAAAAAACTTAATGTGAAATTTTATGAATGATTGTGTTCTTATTTTGCATAGCAATTTAAAATTGTATTTGCTAATTTTCAAATTAAAGAAGTGATGTTGTAATTAAAGTTTGGTGGAGATAAAAATACTGTTAAATAAAATAATGAGTGGTCTCACTTGGATGTAGAACTAATATGTTAAGATA
The DNA here is from genome assembly GCA_035357415.1 of Ophraella communa. Classification (NCBI taxonomy): domain Eukaryota; kingdom Metazoa; phylum Arthropoda; class Insecta; order Coleoptera; family Chrysomelidae; genus Ophraella; species Ophraella communa. The sequence goes on along the minus strand of CM068989.1, from coordinate 8,898,607 downwards.
TGCATTTTTCTTAAATAATTAAATTTGCAGGTCAATAAAATATTCATATGACAAGTTAATAGATAAAATTAATCTAGATAAAAATACATTATACTACTTGCTACAAATGTTCTTTTGTTTACGTATATCTACATTGTTCTATGCTCTTAAGCCTACTAAGTGCCTAAACAAGTTTTGAACTTTGAACGAGATTCCATAATCAATATACCATATTAAAAAAATCAATGTACTGTCTCATAACAATAGTGACTTTTAATTTATGTAATTAGTTTGACAAAGTATGTTATGCATTACTTAGGTATACATTTTGTAGACATATTTGTCTGTCTACTTCCTGTAAGCTATTAACTGTAATTGACCTGTAATAGAATCATCATTTCCTCTTTGTATCTAATCCATAACCATATTTAAAGGTCCCAACTGACAGGGGTAGGCCAAAAAGTTTCATTTTTTTTTTATATTCTTTTGGCTTGAGAATAATGGATTATTTATGTAAGAGTGAAATCTACAACATCTATAGTTTGTCTTTTAATGTCTAAATATGTTGATTCTGTCAGTTTTAAATTAATATCACTTGTTTATTTTTTAAAATAATCTCGATTATTTATTTATTTTATGATCATATCAGTTTTATCTAGTATTTGTCTTATACCAATAGCCAGCCACCACAAAATATGTAAATAAAAGTATCCAAATGTAATTTATGTCTATGTTTTTATAAGATGTATTAATATAAACCAAGATATAAACTTATTATTAACAGCACTAGAATCATAAACAAATATAAGTAGATTAAGTTCTAAGTATTTCAACAGTAACTGAAACTTGAAATTAGCAGAAAAAGATGGTTTTATTTTACAAATAAACTATTTCTGCACTCTGGCTTTTAGGAATCAAAATAGTGGTTAACATGATCTTGCTATTTTTTCTGGTTTAGAATAATGTTGGTAGATCCAACTAATAAAATTAATCATTCAATTTCCTGGGTATTTCTATTTATATTTTCCAATATCATTTAAATGTTCATTTTAGATTGCGTTTTTGTGTTGCCCTTAGTAATATCATTTTTGAAAGATGAAAATGTTGGTCAAACTGAGTGAACTGTTTGATTATCTTATATCAAAGTATGTGAAGCCTTCAAATTTGAAGCAAATAATAATATATGAAATAACTTCTTAAACTTTGTTGTAAAATATTATAGGTACTGCAACATTTTTGCTAAAATCATTAAAGTAAAATTGTAATTTCAGAATGTCCCATTTTGATAGATTGTTTATTTGTAAATGTAAAATTTCTATTATAGACCTGACAGTTATTGTTATTTAGGTACTTTAACATTGGAAACAGAACTGACCAAAAATAATACAATATTATTTTGTGTTATTAGTAGGTGTATTATTATCCGACGTTAGTATCTAATAATCCTCGTAAATGTAAAAATAGATTAACAATTAGATATTTATTTTGTTAAGCTTATTTTTCACTTGATTGTCGCGGTGATATTCTCTGTGACAGATAAGACCTGGGTGTTCCAGTTTGTTAGAAAATTAAGGAACCATTTATCTTATTCAAAGCTATAGTAATTGGTAATTTCTGCGTTTATATTTTAACGTTACTTTCAAGAAAAATAGCCTTACAGAAAATAAATTAAAGTAGGTTATTTTTGTTTGTTTTATTAGCGTTTTGAGGTTATTGCTGTTACTATACCGGATGTATACAAAAATATATTACTAAGAAAACATCTTATATTTAAAAATTGTGGTAAACTTGACCTTTGTAAACAATAAAATGATGTAATTTAATGCTATTTAGCCGCAATCGTCGGACGTAAATCCAAAAATACTAATGGTACAAGTTAGTTTAGATGAAGATAATAATGAATCTGATTGTGAATTGGGAGTTTTATTATAGATTATTTTTAAATAATGTTTTGTTTCGTACGGTAGTTGCACTTATAATTTTACCACTATAATTTTTGTTACATCATAAAGCCATTTATCTCAGAACTACCTACTAAAAATGTAGGCACTTATACTCTTTTACCTACGAGCCCCTCAATTGTGGTGTAAATTGTTTAAAAGAGGTGTATGCTGCTCTGACCTAGTTTATTCTGCAATATTAATGCACCATATAACTCCAAATTATTATTTTCCCCAAAGAATGACTATCTAAATATTTAAAAGGAGCGGTATGAGGGTTCATTAATCACAAAAATTAATCCTCAAAAATAATTTCGTTTCTCTGTGACCTCCAACACTCCCTTTTAATAATAATAATAATATACACAACGGTTATAGTGTTGCGCTTGTCGTCACATGATCCTACAGGTTGAATTACGCCGTATTAACACCGAGATAGATAACCTCGCGTGACTGGGCCAAATTAAATGGGTCGACCAACGTCGTATTTCGAAATTAATTTACTTTTATACTGGCATAAAACGGACGATTTTGTTTACTCAATATTATTCTTTCTTCTTGTATCCCTAAAAAAAATATATACCTAGTCTGCCACAAAGTCTTTAAGGGAAATTCGAGGGGTGTTCAACCAGAGGATAATTTGTACACCTACTGCAGAAAACCAACGTACTGCAGGTCCTGCACCTATTTTGTACGTGTCCTGCAGGTCCTGCACCTGTCCTGGATGTGTACTGCAGGTGTCCTGCAGGTCCTGCACCTGTCCTGGATGTGTACTGCATGTGTACTGCAAGTCCTGCATGTGTACTGCAGGTCCTGTATCGGTCCTGCACATGTACTGCAGGTCCTGCATCAGTCCTGCAGGCAGGGTTGGGTCCGTAGAAAACATGTAATCTACCTTGGTAAAAAAGGTGGAATACTTGTTTTCGACGTAGGTCGAAAAGCCCAGGGTGTTTTCCATCTTATTCGACCTTCTCTTTTCATGTGATTTCTTTATATAAAAACGTCAAGAAAACAGAACAAAACAGCAAAACAAATAATCTTAACCGTACATTTTTGAACTTTTACAGTATTCTACCCTTTTTACGTTTTTTACCGTCGAAAACTCGAAAAGGTTTTCTACATGTCGAAGACAAAAACGCAAGCACGAGTAGATACCCAACTCTGACTGCTGGTCCTGCACAGCCTATATACATATTATAAATATAATATAAGTTACAGCTATTAAACTGTTTCATACATAATAAATTAAGGAAAATCGGGAAAATCAAGTGCACAGATTTGCTACACAAAATTTAAAATATTCTTTATAGTCCAGGCGTGCTGTACCAAAAAAATAAAAAATACGGAATATCTGAGACCTGGAATGTAACAGTTGGAGATGGTAAAGGGGCTTATAACACGAAAAAAAATACATTAACTATTTCAATTATGATCATAAACTTTTTAGGGGTGAAAAAGGGATAAAAAACTGAAGTATTGCTGTTTGCGGCTAAAATTGACGTCAAAATGAAAAGTGTCCAATAGAAAAGTTATAGATCATGTAAAAATCTAAAACTTTTCTTTTGGTAATTTTCTCACATAACCTCAATTTTTCGAGGAAAATGAAAAAAAAAACGATTTTCCGTTTTTAATTTTTAATTCTCCAACGGATTCGTCAATCTTGGTGAAACTTGGTGAAAACTTACCTTTTTATGTCCAAAATAACCTCGAATTTTCTTAACCTTGTAACATAATAATTTTCCGAGAAATTTGATTTTTCTGGAAAAATCTCTTTTTTTTTCAACTGTAAAGTTTGCTCGGAAAATATTATTGGAAAAGATTTTCCTGGGGCTCATTTTTTTCGTTTTTACGTCTACTTTCACATGAAATAAAAAAAAATACACCTCTCATTTAAGAATGTGCTCAAAAACTGAAAAAAAAAAGCAAAAAATGAATTTTGCAACAGCTAAATTTGCAATTATTGTTAAATTTTTGTTATAAACTATTAAAAAATGCAAAAGCCGGCTCTTGCATTACATTCTACGGGAAAAATTACAAGAGAAAATGTATTTCATTATTTAGTCGATTTTTAGTTCATTTGCAATATTATTATAAACACTCAAGTCTATTAATGAAGTTAATAATCCGAGCGATTTCATGGTTTTTACTATTGTTGTATGCTGATTTGTTTATATTATAAGGTTTTTCATGAGATAAATCGATTTGTTGATAATTACAAGGCCCACATACCCCTCCATCAGAGCCCTATAGCCGTGAAAGTTACATTTTGCAGTTTTAGCACCTCAATGATCATATTTCAATGATGTGCCTTACTTGCTACCTTATGTAAATAGTACAGCGGATCTACAGCTACTGGGAAATAACATTTTTTTTAAATCCAGATGGTTTGTATCAGCCAAATAATTGAAAATCGAGAAAAACGACTTACATGTCCCTATCCTAACTTTTCTGGTTCTATTTAGTGGCACGAAATTATTTCATACATGGTGATCGAAAATCGGATGAAATTTCTGATTTTTGATCACCCTGTATCTAACTTTTCGTATCACTCAATACAATCAGAAAAGTTAGGATAAGGGCATGTAAGCTGTTTTCCTCGATTTACAATTATTGTATACCATCTTAATTTGGAAAAATGTAATTTTCCAGCTGTAGATCCGTTACCGATACTATTCAAATTAGGTAGTAAGTGTGAGATTATTGATTGTTCAAATCTGCTTATCGAGAAGACGCTAAAAATGTAAAAATTTATAGTGTTGTTCCATTTAAAACATATATATACCTAACTTTGATCTACTATGGCGTGCTGGAACACACTGTACACTGCGATGTAATAAAAATGTCGAAGCTTTAGTTGTATGAGATTGACTTTTATAAATCGTATTATGTTCTCTGACGTGTCGTTTGTCATCTTTAACTAATGCGATCTCAAAATCAAGTTTACTTAGCAAAAATAAATTGTCCCACTTTTCATTGCATCGCAGTACACAATTGCAACTAAATTTAAAATATGCACCTTAAGGCTGGCTACAATGTATCAAATTTTGTTTTTATACCTTTAGGCATTCAGAAGATGGACTTTTTCGTACTAATTGGACAGCATGTAGACTTATTAAACCATTTCGTTAACATCTACTCTTTGCTGAAAAATATTCCTCATCCGGTTACCTAACAGTGACATTTTCGGCGTTGGCAGTTTTCCTAGAATACTCGAAAATGGCACTGTGGACACGTCAGATTGAACATATTAGGTACAGTCCGATTTAAAGATGAAAAACCACGCAGCAACGAACGGGATTTAATATTAAAGTGAGAGGGAACGACGCATGTTGATGACGCTCGTGGCCCATTCAACTTTAAATCGGACTTTACTGCAAGTACTGCACTCGGTACTGCAGGTCCTGCTCCCTGTCCTGTAGGTCCTGCACCCTGTACTGCAGGTCCTGCACCCTGTACTGCAGGTCCTGCACCCTGACCTGCAGGTCCTGCACCCTGACCTGCAGGTCCTGCACCCTGACCTGCAGGTCCTGCACGTGTACTGCAGGTCCTGCACGTGTCCTGCACATGTCCTGCAAGTAATTTGTACACCTACTGCAGGTGGTTGGACACCCCTCGGGGAAATTACAGTAATTTAAAGCTTCTTATTTTTGTCCTACACCATTAGAACCATTGAGATTTTTTTCAAGATTTTCATTCTCCGTAGCAAGTCAAAATGTCAATATCTCTCAATAATCACTTCTTTTCTTTTTATTCCGTACTTTGAGATTCTGCAACTTCAGGGTGTCCAAGATGTTTCCGTATCGTATTTCGAAGAAGATGACAATGTTATGGAAATGAGACTAAATTTTTAAATACAAATTTTCAGAAGGCATTTGATACAGTTAATCATGAAATATTGCTAAAAAAATGAACCAGTTTGGATTATCTATTAATTTTATTAGGCTTTTTAGAAGCTTCTTAGAAAATAGGTATGTTGTTGTAAGACATCACGGAAATACATCAGGAACATTTCATGTCAATTCGGGAGTACCGCAAGGATCAAACTTAGGTCCATTATTGTTTCTGTTGTATATTAATGAGTTGTCAAACTGTATACAATTTTCCGATTTTTCATTGTTTGCTGATGACTTTAAAATGTTTATGAATATCTGTACAGTAAGAGATTATGTAAAATTACAAAAAGATTTAAATAATATACAACAATGGAGTACCTATCCGAAATAAATTAAATTTAAATATTAATAAATGCCATGTAATGTCAATATTCCGTATAAAGGAACCTGTGGTATTTGAATACATGATTGGCTTAAACAAATTGGGGTTAAGACGTGGACTTCTGGGTGGCCAAGAAATAGGTGCGTCACGACCCCTTCCAATCCACCGACCAGGATACTGCCTGCAAAGGTATTCCCTGACTTCATTACTGTAATGTGGTGGAGCGCCATCTTGTAGAAACCACATATTTTGCCCTCGATTTTGCCTTATTGCAATATTCACATCTTCCAAATACCCTTGTAAATCGTTTTCCAAAAAATGCAAATAATTATGACCATTTAAATTGTTGGGAAGAAATACTGGGCCTGTTAGATTGTTATCCACAGTTCCTGCCCAAACATTAACTTTGAATGTCCTTTGGTATGAGTCGTTTTTTTGGCGTGTGGATTTTCGTCGGCCCAAATGTGCTCGATATGATGATTTGTTATTCCATTTCTATTGAAGGAAGCCTCGTCAGTAAACAAAATATGCCTAATAAAATTAACATTTCGAGTGTTTTCCATTAACAACCAATCGCAAAATCCAATCCTTTTAGGATAATCTTCAACCAGTAACTCTTGAACCGTTGTTAAGTGATAGGGTTTAAGCAGCTGATCATTCAAACGCCTCCAAACCCTTACGTGAGGAACATTTAGTTGAGCAGCTATTACCCTTGTACTTGTTCCAGGCATTTCATCAATGATATCTAAAATGTCTTCATCATTTGCATCCACTTTTGGACGACCACTGTTGCCAGCAACTTGCGGTTTGAATGTACCTGTTTCCCGTAAACGACGATCAATGGTGTATTTCGATTGGGGTATTTCACTGCATAACGCCTTGCGGCTGCTGCACAATTTCCTTGACATTCACCTACGAAATTCCCGATAGTTTCTTTAAATCATAATTTGATCTGATACAACTTACCCAAAGTTAAATGCATATCTGCCATTTCCTGAAACGTGTAGGCCATTGTAATATCACATTTTTTAACATTAATCTTACTAGTTAAAATATACACTTTCTTATAAAGTGTCAATTTTTATATTAACATTTTTTTTATATAATTACCTTTAAAATAAAAGAAATGCAAAGAAAAAAAGACATTAAATTAAATTTCATTAGTGCAATTCGTCCACACTTTAATCTTATCGACTTTCTTTGCGCGCCGCCTATTGAAGCTTTAAAAACGGTTCTGACCAATGTCGTTAAAATTAAGGCGTGTTAAAAAGGTAACGCCTCTTTTGGAGTGTGGTTATAAAATTAAATGACATTATAAACGATTAGAATTTCCGATAAATGATTCAACTTTTTAGTAAATGATAACCTTGATTTTTTTTTACAATTTTTATAAAACATTCTTTTTTATATCGAATATGATGAAGAAAAAAAATTACAAAAAATAAATAATAAAGTGTAGAAATAAAAGTTAAAACGTGATTATTTTATTTTTTTTTAATCTATAATTTCTTTATTAAAAAAATAATTAAATAAAATAATTTTTAATTAGATATTATATATCATTTTGTTGCTGCGAACCTCGCTTCGCTCGGCACGCAGTGATAGATTTAAACCTAATAAGATCATACAAAAATAATTGAAATAAATTTATATTAGTCCAAGTTAAATTTGTGAAAGATTTAAATCCAATAATATCGATTAAAAATAATTAAATTAAATAGTTTATAATTAGTTGAAATTAATTTGTTACTGCGAACCTCGCTTTATTCACACAATAAATGATAGCTTCCAATTATTGACTATTATTGATGAAACTGTTTGTAATTGTATCCGTAGAAACTAATTGATGGCAACTAGGAAAAAACTAGTTTTGCGAAAAAGTGATAAGACGCAAAAAAGTTTTAAAACGATACCGAATGTGTACTGAAGAAAATGGGGGTCATTTTTAACATTTATTTTAATATCATATTTACAGAGGTTATAGACATTTTTTGTACTTGTTAATTCATTTAAGCCATTATTTTTAGTTGCACCTTATTTTTTAAAGGTTAATTAATAAAAGGGCCGTATATCAATAAAAACTGTTTTTTGACAAAAGTGATAGGACGCAAAAAAGTTTTAAAAATAATGTGTTAAACTAATGATGCCATAAAATTCATTTGATTTGAACGTACTCAAAAGTTTGGGGGGGATTTAGGGCTGCACACCCCCTTAAAATTTTTCTGAGCTCTGAGATTTTCTTTTTTCTTTTTTTGAAAAATGCTTTCAGAACAAGAAAGTAACGTGTCAATTTTTATTACAAAATGTCAAGTAGTTTGGGAGATAATGTAAAAAAATAAAATTTAATTTGTAACTTCAAAGGGCTATAACTTTTTTTGTGTACACTTTAGTGAAGGTAAGTTGGATTCAATAAATTTATTTTTGTCCCCGGAATGCGTGATTTAATTTATGACATAATTTTTTGAAACACTCTGTATAACACATTAGTAAGAACAACGTTGGAGTTTGCTTCAGTGATTTGGGGGGACCAGGCACAAATATTATACTTATACCCGTATTATGGTCGCTGCGTTAAATAATTTAAGCTCTGTAACCTTCAAAGTTACAGAATTTAAGAATTTTGCAATTAGGGTCTTCTGTATACTTACATTTTTCTTTAAATGCCTCTATAAACTTACAGAGAGCGAAATGTCACCGTAACCTTAAATATTAGATTATTATTTCGCAGTTACCAAGTTAATATGATGGATTTTATGCCTTTAATTATATATTTACTTGCCGATGAGGATAATAATAGGTATGAATAAAATTCTTACAATAATAATAAATAAATATTTACCAGTTAATTCATTTTAGAAATCGCTTAAGAATAGAAAGACGCGTTTTGAGGTATAACGAAAATCCGTTCAAAATATCGGAGTCAGTTTTAAAAAAAAAATTATCGTCTTCCCCATTTCATTTAAACGTAAATTTTAGGTTAGAATACATTCATGAAGTTAGTTACAGAATATAATTTTAAATTTGACGGACCATAATAACAAAAATATAAATTCTTTATCTATCCTACTTATAGATGTATGTAACGTTAAATTCTTTATATTTTACAGTGATGACCATAATACGGGCATAAGACTCGTTAGAAAAAGTGCAGAATAGGTTTTTAAGGGAATTCCTCATAGACCTACTAGATACGTTACCTTATTTGGAAACCTAAATGCAGCTTCTCCTATAGATTCTATTCTCAGACTGGGAAACAACATTGACAGCATGATAAATATTATTATTATCCCATTACGAGACTAGGCTTAAAATTTGTGTTTTGAAGAGTAGAACTTTTGGGAATTTAAAAAAAAATTTGAAGGATACAAACAATCTTAAAATTCTTGTTTTAACTTTGGAATGAAAAACACAATCAAATTTATGATGAGTAATTTTTTGCATAAATTTTTCAAAAAGTTCATCAAAAAACACGAAATTAAAAAAAAATGTCCCAAATCGGACAATTTTGCACCAAGTTATGGCTATTTAAAAAAAAATACCCGAAATTTTTGAAAATTCATATCTCTCTATTGGTTAAATGAAATAATTTGAAAAAATTCATAAAAACCTTCTTCGAAGGGTACAAAAAAATGCCCAAACTTCAGCGAAATCGGAGATGCAAATCCAATCGGTGGGATGAGTTGGCATGGAATGCCCCTTATGCATATATATCAAACACAGTTCCTGATTTAATTAATTTTCTGATTTTTGTCGAAAAAAATAGACAGTTAATAAAAATAAACCACAATAATTTATTTTATTCTTCTCATTCTCCCCTTGAGTAAACCGAAAGCAAATCGCATCTCTAACAATAAGTATTATTAACACAATAGTCCTCCGATGAAACGATGATTATGAGTCCAAATAAAGAGAAAACTCCCAAAACGCCAATATGAGATTTTCGGATTAATCATTTTCAAGTGTTTGTATGAAGGTTTTAATCCGGTCATATTAGAGGGAATAAAATTCACACCCTTTTGTTATTAGCTTCTCGGTACTAGTACTGTACGTTATTGCTTTTTCAAGTGGCTCAGTTACTTGTAATTGACGAGTAAATGTCACAAAGCCAATTAAAGTTTAATTTGAAAGTATAGTTTCGTGTATATGACGTTCAACTTGCACTTGATTTGTTTAAAGACGCGGAAAATTGTAAATAATTGGAAAATTATACTGTATTAAAATACAGGAAAATGTTGATTAATTAACACATATCTTAAGTAATATAATAGAGAGTAGACATGAAAGTTTCTTTAATATCATGTAGGTATATACAGTGTGGAAACCACTTATGGAATATAATTATTTGTAGGGTTAGTTTTGTAGTAGTTAGTCCACCGGAGTTCCGAATAACAAATTTTTAAATTGCTTGAAAAAACAAAGTTTGGATCAAACTCTCTGGAACAAATGTTTGCGTAGTCGTTTAATTACCGGAGTAGACTTAAATGGAAATACACCTATTCGGTGCACCGGATCCATCAGATATTTGGACAAAAGAAACTCAAAGTGTCGCCAAATATCAAAGTTTATTTTATAAGGCTAGGCTCTAATCATGATTTTTTTAAAAATTTTAAAATTTTTACACTCATATATGCGGTGGATCCGACACATCCTGGGGGTAGATAATAACGATATGGGTCGACTCAGGAATGCTTAAAGAGTCTTATAAAATTTATTTTACAAGGTTAGGCTCTAACCATGATTTTTTGAAAAATTAAAAAATTTTTACACTCAAATATCCGGTGGATCCGACACATCCTGGGGGTGGAAACCCATTTGGGTCGACTCAGGGATGACTTTTGAGTCTTCCAAAATTTATTTTAAAGGGTTACAATCTAACCTTTATTTTTTCAGAAACTTCCAAATTTTTACACTCAGCTATCTGGTGGATCTAATACATCCTAGGGGTAGATCCCCCTCTGGGTCGACTAAGGGATCATTAAAGAGTCTTCCAAAATTATTTTAGAGGGTTAGATTCCGACCATGATTTTTGGACTCAGTTTAAAATTTCAACATCCCGATATCCAGTGGATCCGACACATCCTGGGGGTGGATCCATATTTGGGTCGACTCAATGATGACTCTTGAGTCTTCCAAAATTTATTTCAGAGGGTTAGACTCAAAACATGATTTTTCGAAAAACTTTAAAATTTTTACACCCAGATATCCGGTGGATCCGACATTTCCTAGGGGTAGATTCCCATCTGGGTGACTCAGAGATCATTAAAAAGTCTTCCAAAATTAATTTAATAGAGTTAGACGCTATCCATGATTTTTTGAGAAACTTTTTTGAATGTCCCGTGGATCCGACACATCCTGGGGGTGGATCACCAACTAGGGCGATACAGAGATGATTCTCGAATCATCCAAAACTTATTTTAGAGGGTTAGATTCAAATAACGATTTTTCGAAAAACTTTTAAATTGTATACACTCAGATATCCGGTGGATCTGATACATCCTGGGGGTAGATCCCCCTCTGGGTTGATTAAGGTATCATTAAAGAGTCTTCCAATATTTATTTCAGAGGGTTAGACGCTATCCATGATCTTTTGAGAAACTTATTTCGGATATCCGGTGGATCCGACACATTCTGGGTGTGGATACAGAGATGATTCTCGAATCCTCCAAAATTTATTTTAAAGGGTTACAATCTAACCTTGATTTTTTCAGAAACTTTAAAATTTTTATACTCAGATATCCGGTGGATCCGACACACTCTGGGGATGGATCTTCACCCGGATAGAGTCTGATATGATTTTTAAATCTTTCAAAATTTTTTCTGAGTCGTCTGACTATTTTTTTATTATTTTTTGTATATCTATCGTTACGCTCAATTGACCGGTCGAAACTTCAGCTACATATTTGGAAACTGGCTCTGCGCATATGCATGGAGGAGGACGAGAACGAGCTACAACTCCTGCTCAAGACCGCCTTATTTTAAATAAATGATAACTTAAAGAAAATTATTATGGTTTATGGAGGAAAAAACATTTTGTGTAATAAAAACATGGGTCTACCAGACGAATAATTATATTATATCCATCCTGAAAATTTGATCAAATTTCACAAATAAACAAAAAAGTTACATGCCAAATAAAATAAAATTGGTGATTTTTGGATTATAAATGGATCTAATAATTTAATTTATACTTTTTCTGGTATATTTTATCCCCATTTAAAATATTATAAACTGTCACTTGCACTTTTTAAAAAACAACGTGATGTATTTGAATTTATTTCGAAAAATCGTGTTATGGTGAATGCGGCCATGGAAATGTTGGAGTATATCACCTTAACTTACTTTATCGAATTTTGTTTTATTATTAACCAATGACAAAAGAAAATTACAGATTTTTGTAATATCCACATCAATTGTTTAGCAGTGTATATATATCATTTTGTTTAATGTTCTTATAAGATGGACTTGCACAGTTTAAGGGTTAGTCCAATGAATTTCATTATAATTTATATTTTTTGGGTAAATAGTAAAATCGGTGTTGGTAAATGGGCAGCACTTTGAGTAATTTTTGTTGTTTTCATCTCCTTTTCCCTTCTTTTATCCGTGTGTTGTAATATCTAATATTGTCATTTTTTATTTGTTTCAGCCTTCGTAGAGGTCCTGGAGCAAATGTTCAAGATAGCAGTGGATACTCTCCACTCCATCATGCAGCATTAAATGGGCATAAGTAAGTTTATGTATTATTATTATTTTTAAAAATGTTCTGTTTACCTTAAGTATTGCTTCATTTTACAAAAATCAAACCAAACCTACTTGGGTTTTGTTTTTTTGTTACAAAAATGTTCTTCATTTTTTGGCGGACCCTGTATACAATATACCAGCATTCGACACGCAAGATTTTTTAATTAGTGTTGGAGATGTTTACATAGATTTTTTAATATAAACATCACCTGTAAATGTACAGGGTGTTCCATCCAATATTTTCTCAGCCTTTAATCCATGTTCACCAATTTTCAAGAATACTACGAATATTGTAGAAATCCTTACTTTGTGGATGAAGAACACAATTTTTTAATTACAAACTCTTTTATTTCAAGTATTGTTCAACAGTTATTAGTTTAGTGCCCTTAATATCGTTTAAGTTGTTTCTAATATATATACTAAGTGACATAAAAATCCGAACACCCAGTTTAAATGATTTTTTTTATAAAATTCTTTATAAGTACCTACTGAAGTATAATAAGTAAATGATAAAAATTTCAAAATGATTGCATTGCTTTAAAGCCCTTTTACCTTTAATAATGTGTGGATGCACCCCGATGTGTTACGCATTTTCCAACGCGCCTAGGCATGCTTCGGATCAGGTGGTCAATGTCCTCCTGTGGTATCTCATTCCAGGCAACCACCAACTCCTCTCGAAGTTCTTCTAGAGTCTGAGGAGGACGTTGCAAATTGAGCAATCTCCTAATCATCTGAGATAATTTTTCCCAATACAAATCTTAATTTTAAGTTTGAATTTGTTATTTTTCTTTATTTAATAAGGGTAGGGTTGAAACAAAATTTATTTTAAATTTTTTTTAATTAATTTGAATTTTGAATGTTTAACCAAATAAACCTTTATCAAGTGATGCCTAACTAATTCCTATCTATTTTCCTAAATAATTCCTATCTATTTTCCTAACTAAATCCTATCTAATCTTAACTACCTAAACTAACCTTATCTACCGCAGTGTTCTTTTTTTATTGTCTTATTGTCCAATAGCCTCTTTTCTTCAAACTGCTTATTGGTCTAGTCAGACACCTTTTCCAACGTTACAACACTATTATCCTCTTCTTCTGTATTTGGTTACTTTATTCTGTTTATGTTTTTATTTATTGATTTAATTTTTTAACAATTTACTTTGAATAATTGTTAATTGTATTAATTTTTTTACTTTTTTCTTCTAAACTCTCCAACCAAAAACGTCAAAAAAATTTTTCTCCATAAACCGTATTACTGTTACAGCTTTTCTATAACTGGCACCTTCTTTATTTCTTATTAATTAAAACTTCTGCTATTCGACCTTTACTTTCTTTTAAATTATACTTGTTCAACTTATATCACTTCTTTTACAAAATCAAATTCATTTCCTTCTTCTCGTGACTTTTTCCAAAACTAACTGTCAAAACTTCTATCCCCTGGGAAAGAAGTCTATTGTGACTCTTGCGACATGTGGTCGGGCATTATCTTGTTGGAAAGTTGGTTGTGCCAGAGTGTTAAGATAGGGTAAAAGATGGGGTTTTAAAACTTCTTGGATATAACGCTGTTCGTTCATATGTTACCTCTAATGAAGATTAAAGGTGATCTCGAACCATAACCCCAAACCATAACTCCAACAGTTTGATGAACATGCCTTTCAACAAAAAACCGTTGATTTCTCCTTTCACCACGTCGTCTTCTAACCTTCGCTCGACCATCGTGCATGCCTAAACAAAATGGAGACTCGTCACTAAAGACAATACTGTTCCATTCCTGATCCCAGAGTGGCCGTTCTCTGCACCACTCAAGGCGATTACATCGGTGTTCTGGGGTTAAAGGGTGGACCCAGTATGGTCGGTATGAAAACAGTCCAAAACGTCTTATTCGTCGGTAAACATTTCGCATGCCAATTGGTCTTTCGTGTTCTGCAAATCATTCATTTGCAATGGACCTGGTAGTGGCGAAACGGTCCCCTAAGGCCAATAATCTGAGGCGGCGATCTTCACGGTCTGTTGTTCTACGGGAGCGTCCAGAGTCCCTTGCTCTTTGCGTACGGCCTTCTCGGAATCATTCCTGACAACACCTAACCACGGTATCTACACTTCTTTGTACTCTAACTGAAATTTCCCGAAAAGAAAATCCAGCTTCCCGAAGTCCCACTATACGACCCCTATCAAACTCACTAAGTTGACGAAATCGTACAGGTTTCCGTACCCTAGGCTTCGTAACCAATCGTAAAGAATGTCAAGAACCAAAATCCGCAAAATATGGATCTTTACTACGGCTACAATATTAATTTTTGGATTGTTAGTGGATTTAAAAAAAAAACACTATAAAAACCGGAATCTTTAACTGATAAGGCTGAAAATGTTCTCAATTGTTTATTTCAGTAAAATAAATAAATTCAACAAATTTTATTAAAATAAAATCATTTAAACTGGGTGTTCGGATTTTTATGTCACTTAGTATAGAAAGTGTAAGCTCTTCATGAAACAGCCTGTATATGAACTCGAATTCTTCCATTAAGCCTTATTTTAACCTTTAGTGCCACCCAATAAAAACGAAAGCACATCGTTTCATTCTAAACGGCAAGATTCAAAATTTTAATGAAAATTCAACGAACAATAAAATGAAAACAATGTTCTACTTAATTCTGAATTTGTATAATAGCAAATCCATTAAATGATTCAAACGAAATAATTACTTACTTTAATACTGTTATTAACAAAATAAATTATACAGTCTTTACCATTTGTTTAAGTTTACGTGAGCACTCGACCTTATCGATGGATTCTTTTACAACTTCAAAGGTTTCCTGTAACCACTTTAAAGCAATAAACATGTCAGTTTAAAGAGTTTAAATACAATGTCTGGAGTTGTATGGATGTCCTGGTAATAAATGTGATAAATATAAAATAAACTTAAAATGATTATAATGTTAATCTTTTTTTGGATTACATTATTATTAATACATTTTATGTATGAGGAAAAATATAAGTTTAAAGGAATAAACATTAAATCAATACAAATAAAAACTTCCAACTTTTTTTTTAAACTCTCACATTTCGCAAGACAAGATTGTAAATTGGTTAGGTTAGGTTAGGTTAGGTTAGGTGAAGTTAGGTTAGGGCGCTCCATGCGTCAGCGCGCCTGCGCTAGAGTTGATGCTGTAGAAATTTTCAATAACAGTCATTTATTTATTTATTTAATTTTCTGTGCGCTAGGCACAGACCATCTATCATTCTTGTTTCTACGTTTAAGTATTGAAATTGGAGTTCTTTTATATTAATTGCGCCTATATCCTTTTTAAAAGATACGAATAATGGAGAACGGAGATCTGTATGTTAATTTATATCTAAGTGTAATGGTTAGGCCAAAAAAAATCCCCTTTTTATTTACCTAATATCTTTAAAATGTTTTTTGAAAGTCTAGTTTACACTTTTATTACAGAGAAATCGTAAGACTGCTCCTGGAACACGACGCGTCAACGAACATTGTTGACAGCAAAGGTTCCTCGCCTCTACACTTGGCAGCATGGTCTGGCAACGTTGACATTGTTCGTCTGTTATTGTCGGGTCCATCTATCTGCAATGTCAACTTAACGGTAAGTCAATGATTTACTTATTCACTTCTAACAAGTAGATGTGAATGATCTTGAAAACACTTGAAAAGAGCCTTAACTAGAATTTTCCCATGTCATTCTGTTATTTATAATTAAACTGAAAAAATAAGTAATTTTGGTGTGCCCCAATCTTAGACCATTGATTTTTACTGATGATGGTCTAAATGTTTGACCAGATTTAGAGATACTGCCATTTCCCGAACTCGTTTGAGTCCGGGTGAATCAACATAAACTAGGCTTTTATTCTAGTTATTGAAGATTGATATTAATTGTACAACTGCTGTTGCCAGCAATATGTATTAATGGAGTTGTTGATGGATTTACAGTGTTTTCTGTAATAACGGAAGACGTGTGGCTGTGATGTAGCACTTCAACAAAAGTTTCGCCCCTTTGGATTATTCTTGCAATCTTGTTTTTGCCTTCAATCGATTCTTCTATATACTTTTCTGCAACTGAAGAACTCTTCCATCCACCGTGCTGTTTTAGAACTTTAAGATCAGCTCCAGCATTGGCCAACAACGTTGAGGATGTCCTCCTGAAGCAATAACCTGTATACTTTTCTGGTTGGTGTAGTTTTAAGAACTCAGCTATTTTCTTAGGTGCTCCGCCAACACTATTTATACCAGCTCTTTGAGACAGACATTTTCCTTGTCCACAACCCACCAAAAGAGCTTTCAGCCCACAATCTTCTAGGTTCATTCAATTTTAGTTTAAATCTGTTAGACCACTTCCGTTGACGATAGTATTTTTTTGCTGTAAACAAGCATCCCTTAATCTAACTCATTCTTTTTTAAGTTTTATTTTTTTCATTTATGTTTTACTAGCCTATATATTTAAGAGTTTACGTAATTCTAAAGTTATTAGTTTAGGAAAAAGAAAAACGCTTGTCTTCCAACCATTGATAATCATCATGAACAGGCATAAATTATTATTACTATTACTGATGAAACATATTTCTATTTTACCTAAAACTAATTAGTATTACTGATTTAACTACCGGTTTTGTATATGCTAACCGTTCTACTGTTGTAAAACTTACTCAAAGAGAAATATATTGTATTGAAAACCCATTCCGTTAATCCAAATCGGTCCAATTTTCAAAGTAAATACATTATTCGAGATCAAAACCTGACTAATACATAGTTTGATTGTCCTCTCTACGGAGGACAAATCAAGTGAATTACGGGTTAAAATCAAACAAGCAATAGAAGTGATTAGCAGCGAGTATAAGGGCCCATTTGTGTAGATTAATCACCGTTGGCTTCGATAATGGTTTATTGGGTCCTTTCACGATGGCCACTTCATTTCTATATACGGCCTTTTCGGCTTTTAACTGAACTCATATTGGCGATATTCGACATGGATAATGAAAACTACCACGAAAAATATCAAAAATCAAAAAATACGTTTAATGGATAAAATAAAGTCTTAGGTTTTAAACCAAAAAGGGTAAGAAAAAATCTATATACCAACCACATTTTAACAAGGCGGCTCTTAGTAACTATGTAATGCTAGCAGTTGTTGCAAAATTTCGTCGCACTGGTAAAATGTATAATGTCGAAGTAAAGATCGTTGAAGAATAGTTTGTACCAATTCTAATGAACGGCGAGTTTTTTCCCAAATTATTCTACCTCCGCAAAGTCTTGTACGTACAGCTCGGTTGCTGTGTCTGGTCATATTGGTAATTGGTTCCTATTTTGTTGAAGACCATAAAGTTACCTACAATCAAGAGCGATACAGTCATAATATTGTCACACATCCTGTCAGATTTTTAAAGAACTTTTGTAGTGGTCGTAATTTAAAAATCCGTTAGCCACGGCTTGAACAATATGGCGCAACAAGCCATACAACTGAACACTCCATAAAGTTTTGCTCCATGAACATTTTGGTATCAGAATAATTTGTCGATGCATAGATTTCGAGTATCCACCTCATTTACCAGATTTGGCAAGTATAAACTCCGAGTATGTTCTCATGAGCATGAGCATCAAGTATGATTTTATCCTCCATTTTAATATGAATAAAAATATTTCGATGTGATGAGTTTCTGCTCATTGTACATAAGAGTAGATACTCCGTATTTAATTTCTTACTTGTCATAGATCGGACAATTCAATTGATTGTTATCAGGAGAAAAAGTTGATGCTATGATATCCTTTCCATGAAATGATGGTTTTTTTATTTTTATATGTGGGTGCAATCAATTACACCCACGGCGCACGGAAAAGTGTACTTACTTTGCCATCTTCTTTGGCTTCTATTATATTCGCAGGAGTCTGGGAAAATTTTATCCAATTTGCAGATTTTTATATTAATTTATCAGCAACTTGCATCACAATCTTACATACAGTGCTTTGATGAACTCCAATATCCTCTACCACTTCTGTTTGAAACCCTGTGTGACCTATATATCTTAAAAATATTTTCATTTTATCCAAATTACATACGACCCCCCTTCTTGTCTCACTGTCTTTATCAAACCGATATAGTGCTTTATAATCACGATCACACGTAATTTTTTTTTGGTTATAATATTTTTTTGAACGTAAATTAAACATAAACTCAGCCACACCTTTGCCACGATCAAACTGAAGTCTGCTAACTATTAGACTCCAAATTTATGGAGCATGGCGAGTATCTACTTCTGATTTTTATTCACACCACATGGAGTATTTACTCCAAAATTGTGAGTATAAACTGGATGCTCATTTTTATTCATACCACCCATAATTTCTGACTATCTGTACAACGTGAGGCGTGGCATTATCTTGCATTAGTAAGAAATTTTCGCCGATATAAGGGGCGAATGGTACTACGCTCCAGGATCTCCAATATGTACTTTTCAGCTGTAACAGTTCTATTTTGTATGAGGACTAGGTTCGTATGTGCGGTAAAAGAAATACCACCTCAAACAATAACGGATCCTCCACCAAGTACTGTGGTGTATGAGAAGTTACATTGAGCATAGCGTTCGTTGGGTCGTCGTAACACACGAATACGTTATTGTACAGGCAAAATCGGGATTCATCAGTAAACAGCACTCGTTCCCAGTCAGCCTCTAACCAATTAACGTGCTCTCTGGCAAAACGTAGTCTCTCCCTTCGATGCTCTGCAGTTAATAGAGGACCTGGGGCGATGATCCTAGGTGTTTTGTATTCCCCAAGTCGCTGGTGAACAGTTTCAGTACTAATTTGTATAGCATGTACGTCCCGAAGCTAAGTTTGTATACTTCGATGTGTTACAAAACGTTGTCGAAGAGCAGATATTCTTAAAAATCGATCTTGAATAGGGGTAGTTACCCGGTTTCGACCTTGCCCTGGTCTGCGAATATGATCGAATATGATTCGAGGAATCTTTCTAACAACCGTGAAATGGATGTGTGGGACACATAAATCGACGACGAATTCTTCGGTAGCTTCAACCTTCTTCCAACAGCATCACTGCTTGGGCACATTAATCGCGGGTTAAATTTCGTGATTGACGCTCCATAATAAACACTATTAATAATAAGCAACAATTAAACAGTAGCCGAACACAAAAACCTCTAAAATTCGTGGGCACTTGGAAATTGAATAAGTATATTTTTTGTTTCTTTGTGTTTTGTTGCAAAAAAAATTATAGCTACAAAATACAGTCAATCAATATCAAGTTTGCGAATAGCATATATTATAATAATAATAATAATAATAAGCTTAATTGCCCAACAGTCACCCATTTACAGATCAATACAAAGAAATGCTTAGTTCTAAACAGCGTTACATAAAAAATATAAAATATAAAATATAAAATATAAAATATAAAATATAAAATATAAAATATAAAATATAAAATATAAAATATAAAATATAAAATATAAAATATAAAATATAAAATATAAAATATAAAATATAAAATATAAAATATAAAATATAAAATATAAAATATAAAATATAAAATATAAAATATAAAATATAAAATATAAAATATAAAATATAAAATATAAAATATAAAATATAAAATATAAAATATAAAATATAAAATATAAAATATAAAAAATATAAATCTTAAACAAAAAATAAATAGGTAATATTTGATTTCATAGCATAAAAAAACAGTAAATTCCCTTCAACCTAAAACCTCATTACCTGTTTTCAGAATTATGAATAGGTGATTTTTACTATTTTTTCCACAATTCTGCGCATTTCCTTCACTAAGTAGAAAAATAACTAAAATGAAATATACTTTTACAGAATTTATTGGTATCATAATTTTAATCTTGACCAAAAATCCACAATTAAATTCGAGAACAATACAAAAGAAAAAATTTTCGTTTCAATTTAAAAATTTAAATGGGCAAGTTGTCTGTCGTCGACAGAGTCTTTCCGCTTATGTCGTTAAAAATCTGCTTTCGCTGTAGCTTTGGATGTGTCACGTTGCACGGTTTTCTTGTTATTCGCAGACCAGCGAATACTGACGTAGAATTGCAAAGATCCCGTTCAGTTTTTTTTTCTTTTATTGAAAGTTTTGACCACTTAAGGGAAATCAACTTCCTTTCCAACTGAATTAAATTTTTGAAAAATAACAGTAGGGAAATTATTTAAAATTTTTGAGTAAAATTTATTATTTATGCAAATTTTTAACTATCATCTTATTCTTACAGCGCCGCCCGCACTTGCAAAATTAGTAACAATACTGAAAATGTGTTCTTTAGATACTGCAGATGTAAACAATGACTACATTGGCGTAGATATTATTCTCCTTCATATACTTATTTCGCTTTAAAAATAACTCTTACTTAGGGACTTCAGGCGATTTACACATTCGCTAAAATGCAGTTTTATTCTCCAAGGATAAATTTAGCATTCATCTATACCTCAACTGCTTCTACCTTGTTGCAAATGGCTTCCGTGGCATTTTGTTGCATAGAAATTTTTAGAGTTTTGACAATTTACTGTGATTTTTAAATATTCGAGAATAGTATAATGAGCATAATATCAACAGGTGTTTAATATTACCTTAATCAAATAACTTTTATAATATATTTTGTGTTAGAAATAATTTTTATTATGTAATGTATCAATATTATATTTTGTACATAAATGTTATTTAAACCTACAAGAAACTTCGCGAAATTGATTATATAATGTGTAAAAAGGAGACAGATATATTTTTACTATATTGTCATCTAGAAACATCGACAATAGACGAAGTGAGTATATCTAGTCATATATAGGAAAGAGAGAGATGCATATAGTGTTCTTAGAAAAAGGTTATTCACGAAATTTCTGGAATGTTTGAAACCTATAAAAGGACTTGAGCAGAGGTCGTTAGGAAGGAGTATATTATTGGAAGTCAGCCATAGATCAGTCAGAGTGAACAGTCAGTCAACAGTTTTTAGAAGTTGTAATAAATAAAGTATTAAATAGTGACTTTCAAATACAAGTTAAAACATTCAAGAAGTAGAACAAAGTGCTAAATAGTGACATTAAGAACATAAGTTTAAAATCAATACCAAAGTAATCAAAAGTGTAATAAAAAACATTTTCGGCGCATAAAAAAAGAAGAAATTATAAGTGTAGAGACGATTCCAAAAATATCGCGACAGCTCTAGTAAAATTCGGCAATTCGGGGGTATTGGCCGACGAACTCCGATCGGCGCGCGCCGCAGCGCAGTCGGAGAATTCTAGTAGAACAATTGCTAAGCGGATTCCGTGTGCGGTGTTTCTTAGTCCCAGCGGCAGCTGGACCACTGGAATCTATTTCTCGAACTGGGTAATCTCTAGCGTTCGAGTCGACGGTAAAGATAGGTGGGAAAACCGGAGCTGTCGCGATACTTTTGGAATCATCTCTACTTACTATTTATAATACCATTAAAAGAACTATAATCCAACAAACACTGAACTATATCCATTTTGAGGACCAAACAAAGAACAATTATATTACACAAGAAACCATAGGTCTAACAACCACGACATTTTTTCAACAGTCGAAGATTCCACGTATACCTTCGTTGGTTTCCGTTTTTCATAGAGCGACTACAGATTTTTTCCACCAATCAGAAAACATTACTCTACATTAAGGTCAGATAACATTGTAAACAATTTGAATTTTTGTAGTAGTTAGTTAAGTTTTATAATTTAAAAACAAAAGAATTTATTTGATATTCAATAATTACTGTATTTCGATAATAACTTACTTACCATTACATAAATAACATTAATTAATTTAGCACAAATTCAACATCAAGTATGTTTTTTTATAGTTAGTTTTCTTATTTTTCCTACTAATTAGTTTCATTATTAAACTTTCAATATTACTGTTTTAATTTAACTCTTTTTTTCATATCATTTTAATCATATACCTACCTAATTTCCAACTAGAAACTTGCAGAACAAAGCAACTTTGAGAAAATGAAGATCTTGCTACTATTAGAACATTTAAATAACATCAAATATTAATCAATCAAATTTATAAATACAATTAATCAAATAATCAATCAATAAATAAATAAATTAAACTATAATCATTAAAATCAAAATATTCATGACAGTACTTACTGCTGACTCATTTCTGCAACTTTGAGTACCTTGATCGTCAATATAACAAACCAGATTGTCATTTTGTTAACTGCCTCTGGTCTTGTTAATGTTATTAAGGGCCGTATGCAGTCCTCTACTACACACAACATCTGCAATCCTGTTTACTATTACTCCACTTTTTATGTCAACCAGAGCTTCAAAAAATATATAGGTTAAATAATAATGGAGATGATGAAAAAATGGGACTGACATTTCAGCCTGATACACTGCGACACTTGTAGATCTATTGTGCTGTCCTGTGTATTTTAAGGCACCTCATCTTGCCCTGTCCTTCTGATGAAGTTAATTCGCCTTGTTGGTGGCCATTCCATATAGCTGCTGTTTCCAGTTTTTCCTCTCCAAGTTCCGCAATCTTGTGGTCAAGCCTTTACAGTAGCACAGGACGTGAAATGCGATTTCCTCCTCTTCCAGGCAGCATCTGCATAGGGCTAACTCTGTCTCGACTGTAAGACTCATGTGCATGTTGAGCCTACAGAGTCTGGTTAAAAGTTCTACTATCATGGAGACAATACCGAGCCTCTCAATATTTCCTTTTCATCCTTGTGAACAGTTAGTTTGGTTTTAGACAAGCTTTTAAAGAAACGGATTATTTGGCTTCAAGCATTATTAATCTTTGATATAGTTAGTATTTTTACATGTTAGGCATTGTCAAATGCCTTACATAGACATCTTGGTTCATATCCCAACACTTGATTAGCAAATAAGTTATATCTTAGTATCAAGAGCAATGGAAATACAGTCTTCACCTCTATTAAACATTTTTTTGAAAAACTTTAACCTGCACGAAATTTTTCTACGGCCACGATTGAATTCACCATACCATTGATAAACACTGGTCCTTGATGGAGCTTCATCGGCAAAAATTGAATCAAGTTCTCCACTGTTGCTGAGTTAATCCACGTCGAACGATGTAAAAAATAATTCCGAAATATAAAAGGCAACCCTCCTAGTTATGTGTATTAAAGAGGCAAGTTAATATTGGGATTTTTTTTAATACCTATAATATTTTTTTTCAGAATAAAAATGACGAAACTGCTTTACACTGTGCTGCTCAATACGGTCATACCCAGGTGGTTAGCCTTTTGTTGGAACACGTCTGCGATCTGGGGATTAGGAACTGTCGGGGTGAAACGGCACTGGAATTGGCTGCCCAGTACGGAAGGTAAAAACTTTACATCACGAGTTACGTACTATACTTTACCTATGAAATTCACTTTGAATAAAATAGTGACGTCTATTGACAGTTGCTAGGAAAGCCGTGCGTTTTACTTTACAGCTGTGCATTTTTTTACTGTGCGTTATAAGACATCTTAAATTGATTGAGGACTGTGTGTTATTGAAGGCTTACAGGGGTGGTAGTAGGTAAAATTAATTTAATTATTTTTTTACTGTTCCGAAAGTTTTCCTCATTACTATAATCATGTGTAGGATGACAATATAAAACTATGTATCCTAACAATATTTTGAATGAAAATAGTCCTCACACCAATCATTGTGTTGTATTGTATACGAGATGGGACTTTTTTCATTCGAAATATTGTTAAGAATATATAATAAATAGTAATGTATGACAAAAAATGCATTTTTTCTGTGTCGGACACTAGTTGTTTATTGTTAAAATAAAAACGTTAAAAGATATCAAGTGTCATCATATTTATAACCAGGAAAACCTTCCGGACAATTTAAAAAAATTACGAATTAAAACAATTTTTTCTACACCCATGCCTGTAGATGTCAAAAATCGCACTGTCGACATTCCTTTTAAGTGAAATTTAACAATAACCTGCACGTATTGAGGTATCATAACATACGCGTGCGTTTAGATAAAAAACTTAAATTTCTTTGTTTAATCAAATTGCGACGAAATTTTTATCTACGTACGACTTCATTTGGTCTATTTACAAACTTTCCGATAAACTTTTATTATTTGTGTTTCAGTATTAGAGAAATACCCTTTAGATAAAAAGATTAAGCCGGCTGAATGTCGGCAACAAATTATACAATTTAAACAAATGGGATTTCCTTTATTTAATAGAGGAAAATAGATGGGCGTAGAAAAAGTATAGTACGTTACACGAGTTAAAATTCCATTACGTACTCGTGAAATTTAATCGCCGCTGCGCGGTTTCATGCTAAAACTGTTTCACTTCATGCATAACAACTTTTGTTATGTAATAGATTATTACAAATGAATGCCTTGTAGTCTTTACAGAAGATAGTGTAATAAAAACTATTTTTTTTTCATACTGTACGGTAAAGTGCCATTTTCCGGACTCGTTTGAGTATTCTCCCAATGTTGTTTGAAATAATAAGTGAATCAACATAAACTAAGCTTTTATTCTAGTTTTTGAAGATTGACATTAAATGTACGATTGCTGGTGCCAGCAATATGTATTAATGGAGTTGTTGATGGATTTACAGTGTTTTCTGTAATCGCAGAAGACGTGTGGCTGTAATGTAGCACTTCAACAAAAGTTTCGCCCCTTTGGATCATTCTTGCAATCTTGTTTTAGCCTTCAATCAATTCTTCTATATACTTTTCTGCAACTGAAGAACGCTTCCATCCACCGTGCTGTTTTAGAACTTTAAGGTCAGCTCCAGCATTGGTCAACAACGTTGAGGATGTCCTACTGAAGCAATGACCTGTATACTTT
Source organism: Ophraella communa (assembly GCA_035357415.1). Classification (NCBI taxonomy): domain Eukaryota; kingdom Metazoa; phylum Arthropoda; class Insecta; order Coleoptera; family Chrysomelidae; genus Ophraella; species Ophraella communa. The sequence goes on along the minus strand of CM068989.1, from coordinate 8,872,883 downwards.
TCTGGTTGATCTAGTTTTAAAAACTCAGCTATTTTCTTAGGTGCTCCGCCAACAGTATGTTTACCAGCTCTTTGAGACAGACATTTTCCTTGTCTATAACCCGCCAAAAGAGCTTTCAGGGAGACGTGTTGCTGTAAATTTTCTAAACACATCCAAATAGTAAACCTTATCACTGTTAATCACAGTGAAAGCTCGTCGAATATGCGTTTTTGTCTGGTTAACCTTAACTACTAGCTGAGTACCCGTATCCTCCATATCACTAACTTCTAAATTATAGATCTCTTCCCTTCGGCAACCTCCAGCAACTCCAAGTAATGCTATCACTTTGAGTAATAGATATTCTTTATCTGAAGGGTCCCTCATGAAGCTTTCAATTTGTTACTTTGTCAGCACCTTCGACTAGTTTGGCTGATGGTCTACATTTTGTTTTTTCAAAAAAGCTATCAACTTTAGGAAACTTGATATGTTGACATTCTCATTAACCATAATCATTGATTTAACCATCGAGTATTTGGACCATAATGAAGAAGGGTTGAATGTTTTTGACTGAAAATTTAAACTGTTGAGAAGAATCTTCTTAAAAAAAATGTTCTCACCACATCCAAAAAGTAAGCCAACATCACATTTTCATCAACACTACTTTTCAAATTGTGTTGTTCACGCCAGTTGTAAAACAGCGCATATTATTTTTCATATCTTTTCGCAGACTTAACTGGAGTGATTTGCCCTATCGCTTCCGCAGTTTTCTTAGCAATTTCATCTAATTTCAGATCCATTTTCTTCGCAGATATTTCGTGTGTACAGAAAAATTCAATATGTCTGCCTTTATTCACATTGTTACTTGGTAACTGCTGTTCATTTTTTATTTATAAAGCAAATCAACCATGTTAAGGATAAATCAAGTAACATAATTTTTTCACAGCAGTCTACATGATCAAATATGTCATTTCAGTTTCATATTTTATTGCGTTTAAAACCAAAGGCACGTACCGTAATAAGTCATTTCCCGGACTTGTAACGTAAATAACTATTCTTACATGGAAATTACTACTACTCACAATTAAACTATTTCACAAAAATTTAACTACGTTAAAATAATGTCGAGTTAATGACTAAACGTATTTAATAACTTCCTTTGATAAACGAGACAATTTTATGAAAATTTACCAATAATAAACTTTTAAATTAAAACACGTTTAAACAAGATTTTGTCAGCTCAACACTCTAACTAGAAACTAGAATTAAACAAAGTTAAAATAATAACCTTGATGTAATATGCAAATTTTGTTTAGTAAAATAATATTTACACTAAAATTAGATCATTTTGATTTTAACATCAATTAAAATATTCATACAAATAAATAAGATTTTCGTACTTGTTTTATTTAATAAAATTGTTATTAATTTTTTTTTTGGCAGGTTGGATACGGTTGAGTTACTTGTCAGAACTGATCCGTCGTTAAACCAGTTTCTGAAAAGAACTACTCCAGATACTGTTTTTCCACACACGCCTCTACACCTTGCCAGTAGAAATGGCCACAAGTAAGTAAATATTTTGTTAATACAAGTTGCTCATTCTTTTTAAAGAACAATTTTTAAAGGACAAGTGTTTTTTAAATTTTGTAAAAAAGTTTCTTTTAGAAACTTTAAAATGTTTTTAAATTTTGGAGATTTGATTTTGTGTCGGTAGTCCGGAAGAGATTCTTTCTTGATGGAATTGTGGGCATTCTTTTAGGATGTGATTTACTGATAGTTCAATGTTACATAATATACATCTTGGTGGATCTTCTTTAGTTATAAGATGTAGATGTGTTAGTGAGCTATGGCATACGTAAGCGATTTATTACGACTTGGTTTTTTCTGCCTGAAATTTCCAAAATTGCCACTTATTTCTCGAGTGACAATTAATCAAATAGAGAAGTAGATCCGCGAGATTGGACGCTTAAAGCAGATAAAAAAGTAGCTGCAAATACCAAATAGGATATTATGCTTGCATTTCAAAACAACAACTGAGCGAAGAACATACAATTTTCCATTTTTTTTCATTGATAACACTTTAAATGGCGAGAATTATTTAGCACTCATCCAAAATGAAGTCATTCTATCTTTAATAAACTCATATCCTTATGAGAAAAATCACGAATCCCAGCGAATATGCCAGACCAGATGGAACACCACCAGAGTACCAAATTAATGTTTGACAGTATCTTAATGAAATATTTTCAAATCGATAGATAGGGAGTCGAAAAAGTAATATAATATAATACTGATATTTAATAATGATTATTTTGGATGACTTTATAAAAATTGACATATTTATGACAGGCTTTGAGAGATGATCTATGGATAATATTTTTAATAAAATTTAAGTGGTTTAAACTATAGTTCCTTCCTTTTTTGATGTCCAGCTAATAATTATGGATACATAGATATACTAAGTGACATAAAAATTCGAACACCCAGTTTAAATGATTTTATTTTAATAAAATTTGGTGAATTTATTTATTTTACTGAAATAAACAATTGATAACATTTTCAGCCTTATCAGTTAAAGATTCCGGTTTTTATACTGCTTTTTTTGAAATCCACTAACAATTCAAAAATTAATATTGTAGCCGTAGTAAAGATCCAAATTTTGTGGATTTTGGTTCTTGACATTCTTTACGATTGGTTACGATGCCTAGGGTACGGAGACCTGTACGATTTCGTCAACTTAGTGAGTTTGATAGGGGTCGTATAGTGGGAGTTCGCGAAGCTGGATTTTCCTTTCGGGAAATTGCAGTTAGAGGGCAAAGAAGTGTAGACACCGTGGTTAGGTGTTGTCAGGCATAGCTTCGAGAAGACCGTACGCAAAGAGCAAGGAGCTCTGGACGCCCCCGTAGAACAACAGACCGTGAAGATCGCCGCCTAAGATTATTGGCCTTATGGGACCGTTTCTCCACTACCAGGTCCATTGCAAATGAATGGTTTGCAGAACACAGAAGACCTATTGGCATGCGAAGTGTTTACCGACGAATAAGACGTTTTGGCCTGTTTTCACACTGACCACACTGGGTCCTCCCTTTAACTCCAGAACACCGACGTAATCGCTTTGAGTGGTGCAGAGACCGGTCACTCTGGGATCAGTAATGGAACAGTATTGTATTTAGTGACGAGTCTCGATTTTGTTTAGGCATGCACGATGGTCGAGCGAGGGTTAGAAGACGACGTGGTGAAAGGAGAAATCCACAGTTTTTTGTTAAAAGGCATGTTCATCAAATTGTTGGAGTTATGGTTAGGGGTGCTATAGCTTATGTTTCGAGATCACCTTTAATCTTCATCAGAGGTAACATGAATGCACAGCGTTATATCCAAGAAGTTTTAGAACCCCATGTTTTACCCTATCTTAACACCCTGGCAAATCCAACTTTCCAACAAGTTAATGCCCGACCACATGTCGCAAGAGTCACAATAGACTTCTTTCAACATAACGATGTCACATTGTTACCTTGGCCACCAAGATCTCCCGACTTATCCCCAATTGAGCACGTGTGGGATATGATGGGTAGGAAATTGCTCAATTTGCAACGTCCTCAGACTATAGAAGAACTTCCAGAGGAGTTGGTGGTTGCCTGGAATGAGATACCACAGGAGGACATTGACCACCTGATCAGAAGCATGCCTAGGCGCGTTGGAGAATGCGTAACACATCGGGGTGGATCCACACATTATTACTTTGTACTATTTCTCAACTGTCTGAGGAAGATATTCTGACTGCAATGAACAAGCTTTCGAATAAATTTACATCTGGAAGTGACAAACTTCCTAGTTTTTTTATAAGAGACTGTGCCCAAGTATTTGTAAAACCATTACATACAATTATTCGAAAATCTACATTTCCAGATATTTGGAAACTGGCAAGGATCTGTCCAGTTCTGAAAAGTGGAGAAAGCGGGAAAATAGATAATTATAGGCCTATATCAATTTTAAATAACTTTACCAAAGTATTGAAGACGTCGATGTATAATCAAATCAATTAAAAAATTCTATTTCTTCAGCACAACACGGTTTCATGCGTCGAAGATCTACAGCTTCCAATCTAGTCGAAATTACACAATACATTGCTGAGGCAATTGACGATAAGAAACAAGTTGATGTGATATACACTGATTTTACAAAGGCGTTTGATAAAATTAATCATACCGTACTAATACAAAAACTGAGTAACTTTGGCTTCAGCAGCTCTCTTACTAAATTAATTACGTCTTATTTAGATAACAGAATGCAATTTGTTGTTTATAACGGCCATTCATCAAGAATTTACTGTCAAACATCCGGTGTACCGCAAGGATCCAATTTGGGACCCTTGCTCTTTCTACTATTTATAAACGATCTCTCTAGCTTATTACACACACAACACCTACTTTTTGCGGATGATTTGAAAATATACAAAGTGGTTAATACAGAGGATGATTGTTTGCTTCTCCAATTAGAATTAAATAAAATTATTGGATGGTGTGAAAATAATAAACTATTTCTTAATCCCGCCAAATGTAAGGTTTGCACATTTAGTAGAAAACAACAGCCAATTACATATAATTATAAAATCAATAACTTCGATTTAAGTAGAACAACTCAGATACGTGATCTCGGTGTAACATTTGATTCCGAATTAAAATTTGTTGAACATATAAACAATGTAGTATCACTGGCTACCAGGTCTTTGGGGTTCATAATTAGAAATTGTCGAACATTTATGAATTTTGCTGCATTGAAATCATTATATTTTATGCTGGTTAGATCCAAATTAGAATATGCATCTATAGTTTGGAGCCCACACTACCAAATTTACGTTGATTCTCTTGAAAAAGTTCAACGTAGGTTTCTTAAATTTCTGGCTAGTAGAATAGATGGAGTCTATCCTGAAAGAGGAATTGATCAAGCTATATTGGTGCATTGATTTAATATCCCATTTTGGAAATTAGACGTATAAATGGGGATTTAACTTTTCTATATAAGCTACTGCATAATGGTATCGACGCACCAAATTTGCTACATCAACTTAAATTTTTGGTTCCCAGAGTTAACTCACGACAATATAATCTATTTTATACTGACACTGCAAGAACCAATATCCTATATAATTCACCTATGTTTAGAATTTGTAAGAACTATAACCAACTTTCAGATGATTATGACATAAATTTCCATTCTTTAACTAGTCTACTGGCTAAATCCTATCAAAACTTTTATTTGAACTTATTACTTGCATAACATGCCACTACTTTATTTTGTGTCATTTCATTTACTTTTAAAATTCTTTTTTTTATATTTGTATTAGCTATTAACATTAAGGTATACTTAGAGTATTATATTACTTCTATTCGCTGTATATGTACAGTCGACAGAAGCAAACATGGTCCGCGGAAAATATGCCAACTAATTTCAAGGTTATCACAATCAGCCAATCACGAGCCAATGTTAACGATAATATCAATTTTAGTGGCTGCATAAGTGAGATGAAAATACAACTACAGCGACAAGGACACGCCCACCCAGGGTTCATGTTTGCTTCTTTCAACTGTATGCAATTTTTTCTATCTTTTTAGTATTGTTGTAACAATTCTGTTTTTAGTTTTTTGTAATCTAATTATGTTGTCCTGTAAATGGATTTTTTCTGTTGGGCAATAAATAAATAAATAAATAAAAATATTATTATTATTAATAATAAATATTATTATTATTAAATAAAATCATTTAAACTGGGTGTTCGGATTTTTATGTTACTTAGTATATTTCAGAGAAAATTTAAAAAACTACACAAATAACACTTCCACAGTTTATTTAAAAAATTAACGTTTAAACTCTTGGAAGTTTTGTTACAAATTATTTATTTAGTGTTGTTAGTATGTTGAACTTCCTCAAAGTAAGGGTTGATACAATAATAAATTTCATTTACTGTGAGAATTGTTTAAAACAGGAAATTTCAGAGCGGCACACCTGCAACTGTACCAGATTTTAAGCTGATAAAGCTGCCTATGTACACGATACATATAACCATGTCGTATCTGTTATGTGCAATCTGTTACGGCTCCGCATGATGTAACAATCGTATTCACATATTGTGAACTTATTGAGTATGTGTTATATTAGGCAAGGTTTTTTTGTTATAGATAGAAGGTATGGATTTACATTTTCGTTTATTTAGTACTGAAAATGTTGTTCTTATACAGGGTTTTTCATTTAGTGGGGGAAAAAGAAAGAAGCAACTACCTATACCTTTTTAAATATAAATATGGTTGCACGTCACAGCTCTTAGAAAGGGACTATGTTGCCACGCATTTAAAATAATATTAGAATCTAGTAAATGTCAAACGAAGTTTCTCTAATATTCTTCTTTTTATTTGATTACAATAATACGCTAGGTTAGTTATACAGGAAAAACCACAGATAATTAAAAAAAAGGGTTTTGTGTGATAGATCAAACCAAACTTTTTTAGTTAGCAAAAGAGTTTTGATGTTAATACCACAGGTATTAAATTAGAACTTTATATTTTAAATCAAATATTGATTGAATTTTTCTTTGCTAAAATTAAAACATGATTTTTAGATAATTAGTTTCGAAATATTATTATTTAGAGCTGGTGTAAATCAATCTCCGTCTCTATTATTCTAGTTTAATAAAATAATAAGAGTGAATTCGGTGTTTTCAATTTTTTTCAAAATCATGCAGGAAGACCAAAAAAACTTAAATTAAAAAAATTTTGTAGCATAGTTATTCCATCCTCAAATTCAAATTCAAAAATTTGCCGCGTAAGCGACTGTTGACGTTACTACTCATATGTGTCATTGAAAGCGCCATCATTTTATTGTAAACAGTGTATCTGCGAGACTGTGCGAAGATTTTTATTTATATTTATTCATCTCTTTTCTTTATTTATTGTTGATTTTCATAAAAATAAGTCAGTTAGACATTTTTTAATGCAAAAAGCACAAAATAAGTATTTACGCTGTTGCTTTACATTTTGAAATTCAGCTGCATTGAAACCTAACCTAACCCAACCTAACCTAACCATGAAAATGTCCAAGGATGGTAAATTGTTTGACAATGCTTTCACAAACCCTACTGACGACATTTTATGAATGCATAACACAAATAAAACCAATAATTCACAATAAAATCAGAAATAAAGGCCGGTTCATGCAACGAACATTATAATTCCATTAACATTACATTATAATTACTCTTTCACTAAAAAAATGTTGTCGTTCATGCAAGACTTCATTACATTATAAATTCTGTATTAGCGCATGCGTATATTGTGCACTATTGACACTTGAAACTTACGTTATGTTCTATACATCTGCTACAATATTCAAAAAGTTCAAGTTGTTATACTACTATTCTATTTTTGATTTTGTTAAAATATTTTTTATTGCTTGTAAAACCGGCCGTCAATATCAACATAACCTAAACATAGGAATTTTGACATAAATACGAATTCACATTTTCACGCTATCGTACTGCGCATGCGCTTTTACTGTTTCCACTAAGAATATAATGTAATGTAAATGAAAAGTTGAAAGTTCCCAACTTCTTAGTGGGCTTAATGTAATTGTAATGCCTTAATGTGTTGCATGAACGCCTCCACTATAAATTGGGTGCTCAACTTTTCTTAATGATAATGTAATTATAATGAACGTTGCATGAACCGGCCTTTAAAGTCCAACTCTCTCAATTACCACACATTAAATGTAAACAAACTGTCATCGATATGAGTTTTGACGTCACGACCGTTTCGACTTCTCTATTTGAATTTATCGATTTTAACTTTCTTTCAATTTGATATTATATAAAAAATAACCAGAATTGTTGCGTTGTAATGAGTTTAGGATTAAATATTTATAATTTACTATATGATTACAAAGGAATTTCATTGATTTATTTCTAATGAAAACACCGAATTTGCAGAGGGATTAGTTGAATTAAACGAACGGTACAGATCACTAGTCAAAAGTGTCAAATGTCATACCTATTTATTTTTGTTTTTTTATTCTCCACAATATCCTGATATTGCTCTTTTGTGACCATTATATAAATTTGTTTTTGTTCTTCAACATCAAAAAGATCAAGTTTTTCCATTACAAATAAAATACAAGTTCTTAAACATAAAACTTAACCTCACAAACTTTGATCTGCCAAAATACTCGGAGTTAAAGATCGTAATTCGATTGCTCCGATGAAAATTGACCATTCCAGAACACGTGACTTTGACAAGATCCGCCATTTTCTCTGGGTGGCATACAATCTGACTTTCTCCGTATTGCTTACGTGTGTTTTGTCTGTTTTCAATTTGTTTTTAGCGTTTTTTCCTCTTTTTAGTGATATTTTTTTGTTAAAATGTCTCGTAGTGACTACTATACATCCCTTAGTGGCGATGTTAAGAGCCGGTATGACGAAAAAATTAAAATTGTTGATAATATCGACCCATACGCAATCCCTCTTACAGATTGCAAGTTAGATATAATGTTATTGCCAAATATTACAAAAGTAGACCTTATGAACTATTTAATATTGTCTCACAGCTTTTATACTGGACAGCAGTTAAAAGCACATAAGCTTATAAACAATATGAAGCTGGTTCTATTCAAGAAATTGCAAAAAGTACAAAACTCTGTATAAACAAATGGAATTAATGAGCTTGTATGCCACCCAGCAAACATGGCCGACCGTCAATGACGTCATTCTGGAATGGTCAATGGACTGGGAAAGTAGTGACGTAAGCGTCAAACCAACTGATTCCAAACAACTTTTTTTATGGTATATGTTTTATAAGTGTTATTAACTATTTTATTGTATTTTCTTGATTTTGGGGAGTTAATTACTGTTTTTTCATTGGTAAGTGTTCATTCATATGATTTACATATCACTAAAGTAGATAGACGAACAATTTCCGTAAAAATATTATAACATAACCTTCAAAGTTGTGCATTGTCATAAATTTTAAGAATACTTACAAAAATGGTACCTTAAAAATCGAATTTGGAAAGATTTTGCTTATTTGTATTAATTACGGTATATTTCAAAGTATAATAATAACAAAATTCAACAGCATAGAACACAAATTTTGACGTCACACTTTCATAGTCCATTGCCGAACGGTCGAGATTTACCTCCCCAACATTTAGATCCAATAAACGAATGATTTTGACAAGTCTGACTGGTCTGATGGAAATACCGAACGCAACTAGTCATGTCAAAACTATGCTTTTGACATTTAATCAAAAAAATCGAACCAAATTCATAACAACAAAAAATAGTTAACACAGGATCTTATGAAAAAAGGTTTTTTTTCCCTGAGTTTTACGTCCAAATTTCCAAATATAGATGGTGCTCCACTCTGTGGTGATCGCGAATGGTAAATTTTGTAAAATTTACTAATATCAAAAAATTTACACATTTGAAAATTACCATGAAAACGGAACGCTCAGAAATTTACTTTTTAGTAAATTTATTTACCGACCTATTTCGAGCAGTAAATCGTGGTAAATTAAGAAATTGACAGCAAAATTGACAGGCCACATATAACCTATAATTTCTTCGTTCCTTACATGGAGGGTTAAGGAGAACGATCGCTACGTGCTGAAGCATTAGCCCGCCTGTCCCTGAAAATTTGTAGAATTTATAATTCAAATTTCAGCCACCACCCGCGCTGCCGTCGGTAAGTAGTATCTGAGAAGTTAGCTGTTTATGAGTACAAGTAGATGAAGTTAGTTGAATAATGTACAAGTGGTTTAGCATCTGATCGAAAAAATATACTAAAAAACAATTTGCGTCAACCATCGTTATTTAAAGTACCAAAGGTAATTTATTGAGACAACTTAGCGATCGCAGCGCCTCACTTATTTTGTCCATATTTCTGGGACACTATTTTCTACAGCGATAGTTCTCCTTTTCTCTAACCTCCATGGTTCCTTATCAAAGAGTTTTTGAGGATTGAGATGGAAATATCCGAAGTAAGTATATGAAATATTATAAAATAAAAATTCAAAAACAGCCGCTGCAGCTTGTTGATCATTCATTTCCAGCACGACTTTCTCAAACCATTCTCAAACACCTAATTTTAGGTTACGAATGGATGTCATACATATGTCTAATTTGTCACTGTCAAGAATTTACCAAAATCAGTTCCGAAATAAAACATAAATAAATATTTACCACGGTCAAACGTCAAAAATTTACTAATTTCTGATTTATCCAAAAGGGAACACTATTATTTTTGTATAAATAAAAAAAGAAGAAATCAAAATTTCAGTCCTGTGAATGTCAAAACTGTACCTTTTCCTACTTCTAACTGCGATCGTACAGATCACATGCCAAAGATTGAGGAGCCCCGGAGAAGTATTAGAACTAACTACCGACACTTTCCGTAAAGCCGCTTTGATCAATAACTATCTTTTGATGGATTTTTACGTCCCGGACTGTCGTCATTGTCAGAAATTCGCTCAAGAATACGAAGAAATAGCCGATACTTTTAATCAACACGGTGTCAGCATCCAGCTGGGTAAATTAAACTGTATTAAGAACGCGAACGTTACCAGAGATGAAAATATCAACAGATTTCCTTCGTTGAGATTGTATAAATTCGGCATCCCAATGAAATATTACGGAGAAAAGAAACGGAAAGCTATTGTACCATGGGTATTGAGGATGATGGGTCGCAGAGAGATGGTATTTTAAATATTACTAAAAAATAAACATTTAAAGTTATTTAGTTAGTTATTTATCATTGTAAACTGTCACGGTAAGTTTTAAATTGTTTTTATATCTTGTATAGTCTTTTTCTTTAATTCTCAAATTGCGATAAAACAGTTTTAGCTGAATTAGAAGGTGGTTGAAGAAAATTTATGGCCATATCCGATCAAGAATTAAAAGTACGGTTGCTATAGTTGAATCAGCAAAACGCTGCATTTCAAGAGCGGTTATCACAATAATTTTCGGTAAAAGTGCAGTTTATAGTGAATCGGCGTATTACTAAAATTTTTAGTTTGTATGGAAGTATATGTCTCAGGAAGTTTAAAAATAAAAAAAAACTTGGCGGTCACTTATTTTAATGAAATTAATCACTTTTAAAAATTTCATTTGTATGATATACAAAACAATGATAACAACGAACAACCATCTTGGGATGACGTAGGCGTTTGTTATTGGCCGACGTAGGTGGTGTAGATGTTTTCTATTGGCTGATAGGTGAGTTGACGTTTTTTGAACATTTCCAATTTGACGTTTTTTGAATATTTCCAATTTTTTGGTAGAGTATAAAGTGGTTTTATATTGTTTTGTTGGTTTTCTTCTGAAAATGGATTTCATTAATTTGGACATCGAGGACATCATGTAGATGGTTCCTGGGTTTTCGGAGGATATGAGTGAGGTACAGGAAGAGTTTTTATGGTGGTAGTGGCAGATAGAACCCAAGAAACACTTATGGACTGTATTGAAAATTTTATTGAGGATGGCACTTTGATATATTCTTATTGTTGGAAAGGATATTCTAATCTAAAAGATAATAAGAAATATCAACATTTGCAAGTGAACCGTTCCTTGCATTTTAAGGATCCTGAGACAGAAGTTTGCACAAATTCCATAGAGAGTTCATGGTACGCTATTTTCTAATTATAAGTAGAACAAGCGATATTAAGCTGAGAAATATGATTGCATATTCTTTGATCTGTGTCAGTTGGTCGGGAAGAGGATTTTTCTAAAATTATGTTTTTGTTTCAGGCGACATGCTAAGGCGGCAGGACCTTATTCCCACAGAAAACAAGATTTTCTTGGGGGTTATCTAGCTCGCTATATGTTTTTAAAAAAATATAAAGGGATAAAGCAAGATCCATTGGTGATTTTTTTATGCTCGCTCGTGATTTATATGATACTGCAGAATTAGAGCTTTCTTCTAATATTGAAGAAAATGATGGTGATTTTTTATATAGATAGGGTGGTTTTTTGTTAATTAATTATATTCATATTTTTTGTAGAAGAAACAAATAATTTTTAATTAGTGGTTTTATTACGCAAATATAAAAAAATATTTTTTTGGGGTGGGGGGTAAATTTCATGAGACCGTCGGGATTTTTTTTCATTTTTGTGTTTGGAAGGCTTGTTTACTTAAGAAAAAAATAATTTTTGTTTTTTATGACGATTCACTATAAACTGCATTTTTTCCATGACGTTATCGACGATTTTTTAAATACAAACAGAGGTCACGTGACAGCTCATTTGAAAGGTCTCCTTATTTCCTTTGCAACAATGTAATCATTTGGATATTTATTTCTACAAGTTTAACCAAAATTGTTGGTTTATTAATACAATTAACTTAGAATAAATGTTTACTTAAATACAATTAAATTACAACAAATGTTCAAATTGCCGACCTTCAGAAAGGCGAGCAGTAAATTCTTTCCTAACGTTTTCGAGAACTTCAAGTGTTATTTGTGCAAATTCCGTTCGGATTCGTTCCTTCAACTCTTCTACATTATTCGGTCGATTTTGATATACTCTGCTCTTTAAATATCCCCACCAAAAAAGTCTAACGGAGTCAAATCTGGAGACCTTAGTGGCCATTCGACAGGCCCGTTCTATCTATCCATCTTCCTGGGAAAACGTTATTAAGGTAATTTCGTACCTCAACGCCATAGTGTGGGGGAGCCTCATCCTGTTGGTACCATAAATCATTTCTATCTGAAAATACCTGATTCAGCTGTGGCATCAGATAATTTTGAAGAAATTTTAAATAACTAGCAGCAGTTAGGTTTTCCACAAAAAAATATGGCCCTACAATTTGATTGTTTATAATGCCGGCCCAAAAAATTAACCTCGGGATATTGTGTCCTATACTCTTCCATCCAATGTGGATTTTCACTTACCCAATATCTACATGTCTGGCGATTTACGTGGCCGCTTCATCTGAAAAAAGTACGTTTTGTATGAACCCGGATTTCTGTTACATTGTTCCATAACATTTCGCATAATTCGATTCTTCTATCAAAGTCATCTTCTAATAGCTCCTGGACCACATGTACATTGTATGGATGCCACTTCTCCTTTTTTAGCACTCTTACAACAGCTGATTGGTGGACATTATTATCTAATGCGACCTGCCTAGAACTGGTATGAGGATTTTCTTGAAACGCCAGTACAACGTCCAGTTTTTTGGATTCGGATACTGATGTTCTACCACTTCTGGGAAAATCATGGTTAAAATCTCGATTCGTTCTGTTTCTGTTAGTTTGCTGCAAACTCAAAAATCAAATCGGTAAAGAACGGACAGCCTAGGTTTGTTCCAACCAAGCAAAGAACCGTTCTAGAACGGTAATATTACCACTCACGAGACCAAATTAGTGCACTGCGCAACTCAGTACACCACTGCGCACAAAAATTACTATTTTAGAACAGTTCTCTGCTTGGTTGGAACAGACCTAATACTCAGCTGTAATACACCGGCTTTTTAATTTGTATGGTGTGACTTTCATACAAAATTGTTGTTTTTTCTATAATTTTTCTGTAAAGTTACTTTCTTCAAATATTTATACTTTTTAAAACGTATGCATTAGATATAAATAAATACTCAGTAAGAACACTAGAACAAAAAAAGAATATATTGTTTAACCCTTTATAATTATAAATTTAGATGCTTCGTTTTCTAAATAAAACAACTTCCGTCTAGTGTTAATTCAAGTTACATTCGTGTCAGCTAACAATATACGCTGCTCAACAATTTAAGTGGATATTTTTTAAATTTCAGAAAATTGAGTACAAAAATAATTTTTTAAATATACGTTTCATGCTATCACTTTATTGGTTTTTCAAAATATTCCCCATAAAGATCTATATTCCCCATAAATATCTATATTGAGATAAACAACTAAGATCAGAAAAATTAATAAGTAAAACTTACCTCAATGAGTTATAATAAAAAGGATATCTTAATAATTTTCATCTAATCATAAGTTACTTTTTCTTTATTACATCTATAAGTTTTCAATATAATAGTCTTCCATAGTAAACATTTAAATAAATAGAGAATGTACTTGACAAATTTATCTTGGATAGGATCCATGGTGACAATCAATAACAATCCAATATGTACAATTCCAATAACTAGTCCCAATTCATATAACAATGTATAATTGATACAGTTTTCTTATGAAGTCATAGTTATAATCTAAAAGAAATAAAAATGGAACAAAATTAAAAAACTATTAATCTCATTCATATGTTAAATAAATGTGTAATTTTATGTAGTTAAGTGTTTAAATTTGTTTTATAATATGAAGTACTTACAAGGGTATAAGGAGACAAATATAGTCTTCGATATTGATATAACTCAACACAAATCTGAGATGTACCTGAAAAAAACCACAAAAACAATATAAAAAACAAAGTTAAATTTAGTGAACAAATCCTTATATCTAAAGTGTTGGACATAATTAATTGAACTAATGATAAAAACACTTAAATAGTGAAAAGTGAAAGTACTATTTGCAAAACATAATTAATAAACATTAATAAAGGACATTTTATGTAACAGAATTGTATGTAGGTTAATTAAGTAAGTTTTTATATTAGTTATAAGCTGTGAATCTTTGATCACATAATGAAAGTGTAATTGAATCATCTCACCTAAAATTTTGTAGACATAGTTCAAACAATAATCACTTAAAAGTTTAAATTTTAGTTCTTAGAGTTTAAATTAATATTTAAAAGTTGAAATAGGATTAGTTTAATAGATTCATGAGTAATTTTAAGAGTAATTTATAGTTTCAACTCAAATTTTAAAAGTATAGAATGAATTTGACAGCACTAAAATCAGCCTATTTCAAATCAAAATTTTATAAGGAAAAAGTGAAATAAAAATTAAGTAAATAGATTTTTTGTAAATATAAGAATAGAAACTAGCTTTATGTTATCAAAGATATGATCGGAATTGTAAAAACATTACCTCATTATTCGAAAATTTAGGTTAATTTTTGGAAATAACGAACAGTTGAATTTCGATTTTTACGTCAAATTTGTCATAATCTGGCGAGACTATTAAAAGGCCAGAAAATCAATTATTCGCTCTCTTATGACTCTGGTCCCAACTTGATTGAAATCGAATGTATCAATTGGTAACTAAAAAAAATTTTATTAATCGAAAGTCAATTTTATGTTAAATTAATACATTGAACATCAAAAATACGTACATAAAAGTATTTTAAAAATATTAAATTACTTACCAAAGCAGTAAATTGGAGATAACAGATCCAGATTCCAATAGAATTTATAAGATTCTATTCAAGCATCATTTCCATAACCATAGCCGGCAGACATCTTGTTTTGTAAGCTGTTATTTTCCCGAGAAAGAGACGACCGTTGGAGCCGATTTCTGTGTTCGGTATTTTCCGCCTGACGTGGACGATTATACGAAAAGACTTTAAAATACAAGGTACGTCCAATAGTTAAAGAGTTATATTTTCGTTTTTTGTTACTGTGAATAATTTTTTATGTACATCGTTTCCATTTTTGTCATATCAAGACATTTATAATTTTTATGTAATAAGCATATGGAAATCAATTAATAGTTTTTGTACGTTTTATTCAAGAACAATTATAATTAAATTTAGTGTATTATATAAAAAGTTTTAAATATTTAGTTTCTCTTGAATCCTACCCAAGATAAAGAGTCGGATTTAAAATTCAATTATAAAACAATTTGACTGAGCTAGTTGAAAACTTTTATAAGGCGCCCAACTATATAAAACATAAAAGAAAAATAAATTTTACATCATTAAACAATATTAAATCATAAATCTTAACTAAACCAATTAATCAATCATAACCAAAACATATAAGAAATTTGAATCATATTGATAAAATAAATCAGATTTATAAATTGTAAATTTAAAGATAAAATTATATACAAAATTAAATCATCACAAATTGTTAGGCCCAGAGTGGGGTTATGATAAATTAGACGGCTTAAAATAGAGTAATTTAAATAAATATAAAAATCAGAGGAAAAATAAATCATAACAAATTGTCGCAACCAACGTGCGGGGCTCGCAAAAATAGCATTATCTTAATAAATTCATAAACTCACCAATGACAACATGGCGGACAAGAAGATGATTCTTAGAAATGGAAAGAATTTAAATAAATATAAAAATCAGAGTAAAATTAAATCATAACAATATACTTTTACATGCGTTTGAACCAATTTTCGAAGCACTTTTGCCACTCTGATTGAGGCATCTCCAAAACATGCATTCTGAATGCAGCAACCGCTTCTTCATGTGTAGACAAACGTTGACCTCTCAGTTTGTTTTTTACCTACGGGAATAAAAAGAATTCATTCGGTGCCAAGTCAGGACTATACGGCGGATGACACATCAAATCGATGTTTTGGGTGCTCAAAAATGAAGTCGTTTGAGCCGATGTGTGGGAGCTCGCATTGTCGTGGTGAAGGGTGATCCGTCTTCGGCTGTTGGTTTTCCTGATTTCTTGGAAGACAACTGGCAAACAAATGGTTGTGTACCATTCAGAAATGACCGTTCTGCGTTGTTCTAGTGGTATGGTTGCCAAGTGTCCAGTTTTTCATAAAAATTTGTTTATTTTATTTTTTTGGGAATATTGTAACGTGAAAGAATAACGATTTAACTTATTTAATCGAATTTTGATTGATTATTAACCAATGGCAAAAGAAAATTACAGATTCTTGTAATATCCACTGTTGAGCAGTGTATTACAAAAGTGTTCTGATGCGGAACCGAAAAGAATATTGCGTTATTTGTTTCAGAACACTAGACTGTAAAAGTGCAACTAATTAACCAGCACAAGTCGAATTCCTGCTTAATTCTTGTTTGAGTAAACTAATAATGTCATTTACCACGCCATCAAATATCCAGCTATTTAATTTGCGCCTCACTTGTTAAATATACTCGTACATTTTTCGCATGATCAGGTAAATAGCCTGTTAAAAAGAATCCAAGGCGATCGAGCGAATTTTAATGGTTAACGCAATCGTTTAAAACTCCTCCAGTAGTTCGTGGTTTACGATTCATACCGGATGTCCCAAATCTAACGTTGGAATTTATAAAAAAAAACATGTTCCTTTGTATTTAAGAGATTTTGATTCCTAACATAAATGTGGAGGCAAACTAAAATGATGGGAAGAGTGTATAGCGAAACTCAACAGACAAAAGGTAACAAAGTCTGGAACAAACAGGTGAAATAGGTCCTGTAATAACTAACGATGGATCTGCTCCAAAATCAGTTGAAGATTCCGGTTGTTATACTGTTTTTTTTTAAAATCCACTAACAATCCGAATATGAATATTTTAGCCGTAGTAAAGATCCACATTTTGCGGATTTTGGTTCTTGACATTCTTTACGATTGGTTACGATGCCTAGGGTACGGAGACCTGTACGATTTCGTCAACTTAATGGGACTTCGGGAAGCTGGATTTTCTTTTCGGGAAATTGCAGTTAGAGTGCAAAGAAGTGTAGACACCGTGGTTAGGTGTTGTCAGGCATGGCTTCGAGAAGGCCGTACGCAAAGAGCAAGGGGCTCTGGACGCCCCCGTAGAACAACAGACCGAGAAGATCGTCGCCTAAGATTATTGGCCTTAGGGGACTGTTTCTCCACTACCAGGTCCATTGCAATTGAATCGTTTGCAGAACACGGAAGACCAATTGGCATGCGAAGTGTTTACCGACGAATACGACGTTTTGGCCTGTTTTCATACCGACCACACTGGGTCCTCCCTTTAACTCCAGAACACCGACGTAATCGCTTTGAGTGGTGCAGAGACCGGTCACTCTGGGATCAGTAATGGAACAGTATTGTATTTAGTGACGAGTCTCGATTTTGTTTAGGCATGCACGATGGTCGAGCGAGGGTTAGAAGACGACGTGGTGAAAGGAGAAATCCACAGTTTTTTGTTAAAAGGCATGTTCATCAAACTGTTGGAGTTATGGTTAGGGGTGCTATAGCTTATGGTTCGAGATCACCTTTAATCTTCATCAGAGGTAACATGAACGCACAGCGTTATATCCAAGGAGTTTTAGAACCCCATCTTTTACCTTATCTTGACACCCTGGCAAATCCAACTTTCCAATAAGATAATGCACGACCACATGTCGCAAGAGTCACAATAGACTTCTTTCAACATAACGATGTCACATTGTTATCTTGGCCACCAAGATCTCTCGACTTATCCCCAATTGAGCACGTGTGGGATATGATGTGTAGGAAATTGCTCAATTTGCAACGTCCTCAAACTCCAGAAGAACTTCGAGAGGAGTTGGTGGTTGCCTGGAATGAGATACCACAGGAGGACATTGACCACCTGATCAGAAGCATGCCTAGGCGCGTTGGAGAATGCGTAACACATCGGGGTGGATCCACACATTATTAAAACGTGTGGGATATGATGGGTAGGAAATTGCTCAATTTGCAACGTCCTCCTCAGACTCTAGAAGAACTTCGAGAGGAGTTGGTGGTTGCCTGGAATGAGATACCACAGAAGGACATTGACCACCTGATTAGAAGCATCCTAGGCGCGTTGGAGAATGCGTAACTAATCGGGGTGCATCCACACAAAAGGGTTTTAAAACAATGCAATCATTTTGAAATTTTTATCATTTACTTATTATGCTTCAGTAAATAAAATTATTTAAACTGGGTGTTCGGATTTTTATGTCATTTAGTATAGTTTTATATCTATAAAATCAAAATGGCAAAAGTCTCTTGTTTCATTTATATATTAGGTACTGTAACCTTTGTATCACCCGGTATAAAAGCGAAAAGTGTCAACGACCTGTCTACGTTAATGTGTGTATGAGTATGCATGTGTGTAATGTGTAATACACGCTTATTATCGATGCATCTAACCACTAATTGTGCACACCAATTAACCTTTACATACCAAAAAAATATCTACAGCGTTATGAACTCTTTTTTTTCTATTTTTAACTGATCTATCTTTATTAGCGTTCAAAAACTTTAATGAGTAAAAAAATAATCATTTTTTTTACTTTACAGGCAACGTATTATTAATATCAAATAATATTTTATCTTAATTGTTGAGATATACTATAAAATAGAGAATGAAGAGAACTTTAAAACGATGCCCATTTTAAAAATTTGGGTTTGTATTCGAAGAGGTTTAAAGGCATGGGTGGCATATTTAAGTTGAAATATCTCAATTTATATTTGATGTGATTGGGGTTTTTATAATAGCCTAAGATCCGTTACTGAACAAAAAGAAATTAAAAGTTATCAAAATATTACATATTATGGAAATATTTCCAATACAATTTCAAAAATAATATCTTTAGTAATATCAGCATTAGTATCATTTACAATACAAACTAATGTTGGTACACAATTGTTAAATGTAAAAACAAAATTACCCAAATTAAAATCTGGTGTTTACAAAATTAATTGTCAAAAATGTAATGCTGTATATAATATATGCTGTATATGTTTAAAATGTAAGAGTTTTATTTACTCATGTAAAAAAGTCGTCAACTGCATACAAAGCTCTCTCTACCAAGTATAATTTTAAAGCGTTACGTAAGGCGGTTATTGATGAAATGGGCTTTATTTCAAAGGGATTGTTGTGCATTTTCTTAGCGTTATAAAAAATAGAGCTTTTGATTAGTTCCGTGCGTGGTTTTGGTAAATAAAGGTCAGACTCTGCACTTCTAAGAGGGTAGTTATGAGTTGGTCTGTCTGAGACTTCAGGTAAATGTTTCCAAATTAAGGAAATGGATTCAAATATAAATAGGGATGTTTTATGTTTTTTAAAGAATTCCCTATAGTGAGTTTTACTGCTTAGTTTCAGCGTGTACCAAACAGCTCTTTTTTGTAATTTAAAAATACGTTCAAATTGAGTCACCCCAAAAAGGAAGTGCATATCGGAAATATGACTCGAAGAGAGCAAAATAGACTGTTTTGGAAGCTGATAGGTGAAGCTAACAAGAAGAGCTTAGTTTTTTTGACAAAGCGTCAATGTGTAAATCCCATTTTAGAGAGCTGTCACCGACAAGTCCCAAAAATCTCATAGAGTCAACGAACTCTATAGTGGAATTATTCAACATAATAGGTTGAATTGCAGATGTGAATGTAAAACTTTCGTCTTAGAAACGTTCAAACACATATGGTTAGAATCACACCATAATTTGATGATGGTTGTCATGTGAAACGATTCTATGAAGTTCGGTGATATCCGGGTGACTCCAAGAAAAGCTAGTGTCGTCTGCGACTAGACAAGTTTTACCGCCGATGCTTAAGTTAGCAATATCATTGATAAATAGCAAAAACAATATAGGACCCAATACCGAACCTTGTGGAACCCCATATACTATTTGTTTCCATGAAGACCTTAATTCATCAACTCGTACAAGCTGCAGTCTCTCACTAAGAAAAGACTCGAACCACCTGATCGCAATTTTTTAAGTAGTACTTTATGATCCACGCAATCGAAAGCTTTTGAGAAATCACAATAATTATTGTATATAGCTGTAGAGTGTTGATTGTTTAAGCTAGAGTAGACATTATTAAAAAGAGAAAACATTGCATCATTTGTGCATTTACCACATAAAAATCCAAATTGATTTTTAGCTAGAATATTGTATTTAACCACAAATGAAAGAAGCCTTTTTTACCAACCTTTCAATGATCTTGGATAACGTAGGAAGAAGCGCGATTGGGTGATAGTTCGAAACTTGATCTTTATCACCTCCTTTATGCAAAGGAATGATTATAGCTGTCTTAAGGCAAGTAGGGAAAATACCAATTTGGAACGACTCATTAATCAAATTTGTTAGAAGATCTAATACACAGTTCGGCAGATTTGCGAACATTTTGAGGGTAATCCCATCTACTCCAGATGCGGATTTGTTTTTAATGTCTCGAATTGTACTACGAAGCTCTTCTGTTACTACAGCTGAAAAAAAGAAACTGTTTAAGTTCTCATTAACATTCGGTAAATAGGAATGTGGATCAAGAGTGGAAGTTACAGAATTAGTTAAGTTTTTTGCAACATTAATAAAGTAATTATTTAGGCTCTCAGGTGAAGTAGGAATAGTGCTGGGCGAGGAAACTTTATTTCTTACATCATTAACTATGGACCATGTTTCCTTAGTAATATTTTTGGATCCACTCAGTCTCCTATTATAGTAGATGTCCTTTGCAGCTTTATAGTCTTATGATAAACTTTTTTTTATACATTTTCACGTATTCATGAAGAAATATACTGTAAGTAAATTTTTTTATGCAACTTGGCAGTTGTGTTAAAACGAAGAGTTTTTTATTATTCTTAGTGAGATGGCCTTCCACAATAAATTTAATTACTGTAGAATAATTAAACATCTCAAATTTAATTGTTTTGCTTGTTCACCCATAATAAACATTTATCGTCTGCTTCTGAAAAGAATCACACAGTGTTTAAACACATCCTTCATGTTGCAATGCATTATAATAATTAAGAGAAGGGTTGACGGTGTTAACAGCGGATTCAGGTACAGGAAAAAAATAATAATTACCAGATGCAGCAGCGTCATTCGTATTACGTACAAAATATATATGTAAACGTACATCTACTAATAAACGTTTTGGAATTTAAACAACAAATACAGAACAGAGAACGCACACTGCACATATACATCCGCAGCTAATAAGCAATTATAGATGTCAGTGGTGTGTTATGGATTGTCGAATACGACTAGTTGCAATTATAAGCCATGCAGAAGGAAGCCATTCTACCGAAGATGATCCAAAATTATTACGGCATTGACATGATCGCGAATAGAACTTCCCATCTCTCTCTCTCTCACACACACTCACTAGGTAGGTATACACACACGTATAATATACACAAGTAGTAAACAATTTGTTGCAACTAAACTTTTGATAAGTGTTGATATGTTTTGACATAAGTTTTAATTAAATTAGAAAGCTATCGACTTGTTTGATTGAAAAACAAATGAAGTTGTATGCTACAGAAACTTATAATACCTAAAGTTCACTGTTATTATTGCAATTTATATACAGTGTGGAAACCACTTATGGAATAGAATTATTTGTGGGGTTAGTTTAGAAGATTATAAAAAACGCTAGGACCCGTCAACTTTAAAATTCAAATGTAATATTTTTAAACATAAATTTAAATGTACAGGGTGATACACGCAAGTCTGGCATCGTCCATGATCTATATTTTTAATGAAACACCCTGTATGTTTTTATTATTTTAAAAGCTCCTTAACAATACGATCTCAACGAACTATGCCACATAGGCAGAGACAACCAAGAGACGCCCAAGTATATGTTAAATTTTTGTTCTACAGTAATAAGTTGGTCCACCCGAACCGGAAAGTGAGTTGAGGTGGCGCTCGCACTTCTCAGGAAATTTAAAAATGTGCGGCAAAACCTTTTTCGTTTATTTTCTTATTTCTTTCATTAAAAATTAAATACAAAACTAAAAAAAACATAATTTATTGAAAAATACAAAAAGTGGTTTTATATGAAACAGTAATGATGTAAACAATAAATTATAGTTATCATATACATAAACATTATTGTGGTCCTCGACAACATATATGGCATGGCCTATTGGACAAATTACAGGAGCAATGAAAACATACCGAACGTGGGATATGGGGAAGAAAGGACATGATAGACTAAAAGGATGCATAAAAAAACACATCGTTTTTTAACTATCGTTACATACAAACTAATCACCAAACAAAAGTCTAAAATAATTGTTCTACAACCCACTGTTACACAGTTTATAAATTCTTATTTCTAAATATTGAACTTATTCTAAAAACGCCACAAAAACACAGTTAATACAACTCGTCAAAACAATAATGGCGACTGAATACTTTGGCAGTTGGCACGTCACATTTCATATTTACCACAGAATATCAAACAAACTTTATGTTCTAAGGTTTGCCTTTGTGTCAAAAATGCCATGCTCCTAGTGCCATCTGCGCTAACTATCCAAAAATATGACAGAGATGTGACATTTCATAAACTTGTTAACTAAACAAGGATAGAGCTAGCAGGACTATTTTATTGGACAGTCGAACAAAAATGCTCATGTACTTGACCGTCTCTTTGGTTGCCTTTGATATAGGGTCTATTATGAATAGTAACTACATAAAATTGTGAAAATAATGGTGTTTCACACTTTAAATAATGGTTTTATTTTTAATTAGCTGAATGTCATACTTCAAAAATCTTCACTAAGTATCAATATTTTGGGTTTTGTTAACATTATTTTTTCACGAATAGGTAAAAACTGTACCTATAGATAACTATGCCAATATAATTAAACTAAATCGGTAAATAATGTCTGTCAGTTGTTGATGTGTTGACATTTAAATATCTGGAAATTTATGTTTTAAAAATCAAGAAGGTATGGTTACACCAGTTATTTTAACCAATGTGCTTTATGCTCCTAAAGTTGTTGGAAATTTAATATCAGTTCGACAACTAAGCTTAAACCAATTTTCAATCAATTTTAGAAAAGACTATTGTAAAATTCTTAAAGATGGAAAGCAGGTAGCATTTGCTAACTCTGTTGGTAATTTATACAGATTATGTGAACCACATGAAATTCATACAGTGATCGAACATAAAGACAATTGTATTCATTCGTGGCATCGTAAAATGGGACATCGTGATCCAGAAGCAATAAAGAAAATGCATACTGATGGACTTTTAGATAAAATAGTTGATTGCGGTATTCAAATGTCATGTGATGTATGTATGAAAGGAAAATTGACCAGATTACCATTTCCAAAACAGTCTTTTAGTGAGTCAACCAAACCTCTAGACTTGATTCATACCGATGTTTGTGGACCAATGCAAACGGTAACACCAAGTGGTAAGCGATATATGGTCACATTTATAGATTAATTTTCAAGGTATACTCATGTATACCTATTGAAAAATAAGTCCGAAGTTCCTGAAATTTTAAAACATTATGTAGCACTTGTGACAAACAAGTTTGACAGAAAAGTAAAAACTTTTCGATCTGATCGTGGAGGAGAATATTTACATACTCGCTTAAGAACATATTTAGCAAACGAGGGTATCCGGACTCAATTAACTGTTAGTTATTCCCCCCAGCAAAATGGAGTAGCAGAAAGGAAGAATAGAACTTTAGTAGAAATGGCACGTTGTATGCTGATTGATGCAGGCTTACCAAATCACTTCTGGGGTGAAGCCATTATAATGACTGCTAATTTCATTCAAAACAGAGTTCTTACTCGTGCAAAGAAGTTAACTCCATATGAACTATGGAACAACAAAAAACCTAGAGTAAACAATTTTCAAATTTTCGGTTCAAAATGTTTTGTTCATGTTCCAAACCAGACGCGCCAGAAATTGGATAATACAGGATCAGAAATGATATTTCTTGGATATGATGAAGACTCTAAAGGTTATCGATGTTTTAATCAATCTTCACAAAAGGTGGTAATAAGTCGTGATATTAAGTTCAGTGTAGAAGCGTATCAAGAGCTGAATCAAAGGTTGAAATATCACTCCAAGAAATGAACATTCAGGAGGAGAGTAGTAAAGAATTTGAACCAGTTACAGAACCTAAAATTCGTGTTTCACAGAGATCAACTAAAGGTATTGCTCCTCAAAGACTGATTGAAGAACTACATACTGCCAAGGAAGAAATTAAAGAACCTAAATCCTACAATGAAGCAATTACCAGCAAATTTAAAGATAAATGGCTAAGTGCAATGTCAGATTGTGTAAACGAGGAGGAGTGTTGGATTTAATATTCAGATTCGTTTCCACAACTTTTGTTTTATTTTATTACCATAATAACAAGTTCTGTAATAAATATAGTTGTCAAAAATTATATAAAAAGTGTGTATGTCAAAAGCTAAACCTTTGAATTAAATAGTTATTCCTATATGAAGAAATAGTATTATTGCTTCCAGTTTATAAAGGTTCAACATATTTCACCTCAAACTTTAAACAAAGTTCGGCCGACTTTTATAGGAGACTGTATGTTATTGCCAACAACAAGGTGGAGAACATTTTAAGCATTTGTTTTAATGTAAAAAATCATTTACGTCAAGTATTTTATGTATTTACTATCTTGTACAAATTGGAAATAATTTAAGAATAATAAAAAACTCTTCGTTTGACTGCAACTTCCAAGTTTATTGGAAAGAATTGGGTTTTAAATTACAATGACAGCCGTTTCGCTAAGATTAGCGTAAGAAAAGGTGTAAGGCATCCCAAAACATCTGGTTTAACCAAGAATGTCTGAAGAAGAATTTGATACCCAATTATGTAAACATAAAATGTAACACTCAATCAAAAGAAGCGCAAAAAGTAGTTAAAAAAGCCTAAAAAGTAGGTAAAAAGCCCAAAAAATGTGGATTAAAGAGTAAAGTAGAAAGTGGTTTAAAATAAGAGACGGCCGTCATTGTAATTTGTAACGACAATGTCGTTATATTATGTACAAACGAGTTATCAACTGGAAAAGAAATTATGAGAAGATACGACGGACAGTTGGAACACCGGCAGAAAGATGGCAGTTTTATATGCTACCGACTCGGTATGAATGATTCGATACATAGGTCAACGCTGGCGGAGCAATCGGCAGAGATACTCCGACCTACAAGTAAGTCGTATCGACCAGTACTTGAAAACAGGAACTCTCACTGGCGTTATACACTTACGATCTGCGCTGTAAGCGAAACGCCAATCTCCACCTACCTTAGGCAGGTACTGACTGCCTAGTTTCCTCGACGGGGTCTTAGACGAGTATTGATGGTCGACGGCACCGCTTCCTACCTGGTGAAGGGTATTGACCTTCGCTGTTACCCGATCGGAAGGAGTACTGATCCTCTCCGATTTATCCGTGTACCCGGTCCACGGGAGTATTGATCTCGTATGACTTATCCTAACCCTGTAAAGGATATTGCCCTTTACAATACACTATTTCTCCGGAGTATTGATCCGGAGGGATAACCCCCCGTACTATCGGCTTCAGAATAGCATATACATTTTCAAACTAAAATCGCTTACAATGAGTTAATTTTAAGGACGGTCTTAATTTTAAGGACGGTCTATTTTATTGTGAATAACCAATCACGGTTTAAATAATAATAAATTTGAAATCAGTTAAACAGTTGTCCACGCCCACATCTTTAATGTTTGCAGCATAAGGTATTTTATTGACAAATTGCCTGTTCCTCTGTCCCTTGTAAATAAACTTAATTCCCAAAAACCATTTAATGTAGGCGTTTAAAGGGCGTTTTTATAACTTCGGTAGGTAAACGAAATTCACCTGTGGGCCAACCATCATAACAGATAGATACCATAAGAAGATACATTGTTGGACGAACAACGTAAAGCAGGCTGTTAAAGAAAACAACCATAAATAAGAGACACAAAAAGCTACAAGAAATATAAGGAAAGTTGTAAACAAGTTAAGAGAATAAGAAAAGAAATAATGAAAAATGCCTACAACGTTCAAAAATGTTCTTTGTAACATTAAAGAACATGAGGCGGCAAAAATAAGCCACAGCTCTAATAGGTATAAAATATAAAAAGAGAAACAGGAAGACAAAATTATGGAAAGATGGGAAAACTCTTTTTTGGAATTACCTACTAGACACGGATGGTGAAAGGGTAATCGATATGGAAATAAACAGTTTCAAATAGTAGATGAAATTAATTTAGAGGAAATGAACAGCCTGTGACACGATTTTCGGTTCAAAACTGGATGGCATGTGTTATTGCCGGTTCGGATGGATCTAGTCCATAGTAGTATGAATAAGTCTCCAGAGGCTTTACAAGATGTCGTCATCATTGTTGTGTATACATGGAGTAACGGAAAAGTCGTAGAGAAAGAATGCAATGACTCGATGGTAGGTGTAATATGAAGAAGTCTCCAGAGGCTTTACAAGAAGTCGTCATCATTGTTGTGTATACATGGAGTAACGGAGAAGTCGTAAGAGAAAGAATGCAATGACTCGATGGTAGGTGTAATATGAAGAAGTCTCCAGAGGCTTTACAAGAAATCGTCATCATTGTTGTGTATACATGGAGTAACGGAAAAGTCGTAAGAGAAAGAATGCAATGACTCGATGGTAGGTGTAATATGAAGAAGTCTCCAGAGGCTTTACAAGAAGTCGTCATCATTGTTGCGTATACATGGAGTAACGGAGAAGTCGTAAGAGAAAGAATGCAATGACTCGATGGTAGGTGTAATATGAAGAAGTCTCCAGAGGCTTTACAAGAAGTCGTTGTCATCATTGTTGTGTATACATGGAGTAACGGAAAAGTCGTAAGAGAAAGAATGCAATGACTCGATGGTAGGTGTAATATGAAGAAGTCTCCAGAGGCTTTACAAGAAATCGTCATCATTGTTGTGTATACATGGAGTAACGGAAAAGTCGTAAGAGAAAGAATGCAATGACTCGATGGTAGGTGTAATATGAAGTAGTCTCCAGAGGCTTTACCAGAAATCATCGTCTTTTATAAAGGGTGTATTTCAAAATAAATAGAAAAACTGCTTTGACCAATAGTTTAAACGAATGCAAATGCCCCCCTTTATTGTCAAATACATTTTAATAAACAATAAATCAACTTTTATTTAAAAATATTTTTTATTATGTGCTATTAGCGAAATATATATTGTTTCCTATGTAAGGATTTTATTGCTTTGTATAGTCTTCGACAAGCTGATTGTTAAATGTTGATTTAAGTCAATAGAAATTAAAATTAACTTCTATTTTCCATTTTTTGACAGTATCTGTGTACCAACTAATTTTTTTGTTTCAGAGCCGTCGTGGAGGTGCTTCTTCGCGCAGGTTTCAACGTTAACATGCGCACCAAGTCTGGTACAGCTCTACACGAAGCTGCACTGTGCGGGAAAGTGGAAGTTGTACGTACCTTACTTGAACACGGTGTTAACACCTCCATTAGAGATTCGAATAATTACACCGTTATGGATTTGTTGAGTCAGTTCAACACTGCGCAAGCGTCCCAAGAAATTATACAAATTTTAAAACGTAAGTAAAGCAAGTAATAGCGTAATGTCCGTTTTCATCTGTTTTCGTAATCAATGCATAAAATACTAATGGAGATCCTTCGAAGATCCAAAGTAACCTTGTTCTTTCCTGCCTGGTTACTAAGAGACTAGTTCAATAACTTTCTTTTGAGGCCACACAGCGCTGGAGACGCTTCTCATAGCAGTGCTGGAACTCCGATATTGAAATAACCTTCAGCTGGCCGGTTACAGCCGTTTGAATGTTTTCGACTGTCCCAAAATGAATTCCCTTGAGGTGTTTTTCAACTTTGGGAAGACAAAAAAGTCACAAGGACTCATATCAGGCTAATAAGGAGGCTGAGGAGCCGCGGGAATGTTTTTACTGGCCTAAAACTCGTTTATTGAAATTGTTGTGTGACAAGGAGCATTATCGTGATGCAACACCCGCATCTTCTTGATGTTTGGTCTCACAAAAATGACCCTTTTTTGAAGTCTTTCAAAGTGTCCGTTTGACTCGTCACCAGTAATGACACGTACCAGAAAATGGGGTCATTTTCAATTGAATTCAAAAAGTCAAGGCACCTTTCTTTCCTGATGTTCTTCTGGTCTTGCGAAAGGTTTTTTGGAACCATTTTTGCGCAGATTTTTCTCATCCCCAATTCATTGGTCAAAATGTTATGAACGGTGGTGTGAGTTAAATTTAACTTTTCCTTGATCATTCTGACTGTCAACCGACGATCTGAACGTACAAGATCCCGGATTCTGTCGACATTTTCATCAGTTCTTGAAGATAAAGTCCTTCCACTTCATGGTTAATCTTCAATCGACTCTCTTCCTTCTGAAAACGCCTTAATCCACCGATAAACCTGGGCTCTTGACAAAACACTATCTCCGTAGGCCTGCTGAAGAGTTTCCGTTGCACTGTGCCCAAGTCTGTAACAAATCCTGATAGCATACCGTTGCTCAAAATTGATGTCATTCATTTTTAGAACACAACAGAAAAACTTTTTCAAAAAAACAATCCTAGGCACAAAATATTCAAAAAATAAAACAATTCTGAGATATGGAAAAAGTAGAAATGCTATATTGATTAGTTTAATTTCTAATTTGATTATTCTAATAAAGAGATGGTCTAGTGACTGTATATCAATTATTGTGTTTTATCATGGAAAGAAGACATTTAACGTTAGACGAAATGAATGGAGCTGTAGGTCTTCTTGAAGGTGGCATGCGGCAAACTCAAGTTGCTGAGCGGATGGGTATTTCTCAAAGAGTTATCAGTAGATTATGGAACCGGTTTAGAGAAACCACTAGTCCAGTTGAGCAACATCCAGGACTGGGACGCTTTACAAGAGCAACCCAAGATCAATTTTTAATTGTAACAGCTAGGAGGCAACCAATAGTAACTGCTCCAAAGGACTTCATGGAAGTGCCGCCAACGACCCTTATAAGCTTGCCTCAGAAGCGTATGGCTGAAAGAACGACCATATTCTAGAGGTGAGCCTCAATAGATCTTTCAGGTCGCAGTGGAAAGTGTTGGGAAGCACTTCCAGATATGTGTGCTTCCAGCCATTTTATATCCCAAACTCTTTAGATCTATATTACGTTGCTATAGTTTTACCGTTGTTACTAATTTTAACTTACATAGTTACAAATAAACATTTTGGATTACTTTAATAGACAGAACGTTGAACGACCATTTACATAGAAGCTAACCTAACCTAAATACCAACGTTTTGACATTTATTGACATCTACTTCAAGGGTTGAATGGAATATCCTATAACAAGCAGCTTTAACTATTTTATAATGAAAACAGGACATTAGTAGAAAAACTTTGTATGCTAAATATTTATGTTGAAATTAAATTTTACTTTGTTCGTGAAACTTTTTCACGCACAACATTGATCTTTATTTTTAACAGTCATATCATAAATAGCTACAGTCGACAGAAGCAAACATGGTCCGCGGAAAATATGCCAACTAATTTCAAGGTTATCACAATCAGCCAATCACGAGCCAATGTTAACGATAATATCAATTTTAGTGGCTGCATAAGTGAGATGAAAATACAACTACAGCGACAAGGACAAGCCCACCCAGGGTTCATGTTTGCTTCTGTCAACTGTATTTTGCATGTCTATAATCGGCCACCTCTAAAGAAAGCCGTAAAAATGTATTAATAGATGAATATGATTATTTATTTATTGCAGGTCATAAACGGGGGTTGCCTCTAATTGATAGCGACGGAGAGAGTGTCAGTCATCCTTTTCCAACTGTGCCAAATACAGATTCAGATTTAGGTACGTTATTTTTCTGATCTTGTATAAAGTGCTTGCCGGAAATCTCCTCCCCTACCCCTGTACGTTTTGAACGGTAATAATTATAATAGTGAAATTTGGAGGGAGTAGGTAAATAAAATAATGATTTGGCAACGTAGCAAAAGTCGACACAAGTACATGGAACACTGTAAAATTAAATGCAGTATGACAGTACGACTATTAAAAAAAAAATAAAAAAGTTTGTTGTTGTCGGGAATCGAACCCACAGCAGCTGCGTGAGAGGCGAGTGCGTAAAACATTACACCACGAATGATTATGTATTATTTTAGATTTTTTCGATTTATAATTTATAAAATTATGTTTGAGAAAAGCTCTTTGTGGAATTGGTCGAAATTTACCTTACCTTGCAGGTTTTATTATAAAAATGTCTTTAACTTTATTAGAGTATATTGTAAATTGGTATATTCTTTCTTTAAAAACTTTTCTTTTTCTTGTATTTTCCATATTTATATCCGCCATTATTTAGAGTTTGCATTAGTCAGTGTCGATGCTCTCAAAATATCAAGACTTTTGTAGACCGGTTTCGACATTATTGTGTCTCATCAGTACGAGGTAAGTAGTTCTTCTCATCCCGCAAAGCAGGATTCAGAATGATTCTTTTACGCCAATACATAAACCGTGAATCCACGATTCCATGATAAAGTCGTTGGGGCATATAGCCCAGGAAGTAGTTGTTTCATAGAAAACGGTCAAGCTTGGTATAGAAATTGTTAAGTTTCTTTACCTCGGGTGCAGGTGGAAACAATTTTCTACTTTTTCAGTTTTATTATTGACTGCACCTTATTGAAATTATTTCATGTATTTTAATTTTGTTTTTTTTACTATTCTCTGTTTGGTTACCGCAGTGAAGTTAAAAATAAACTATGAGCACAATTGCAATTTTTATTAATATTTGACATGGTTTTGTTATTGCAGGTAGTCCTTATGAAAACGTTAGACCGTCATCCAAGAACGCTCGATCGGTTACAACGGATCCTTCACCGGGAACGTCTCCGCAACGATGGGGAGATTTCCTTCAACGACACGCGCGACCTCCCGAAGGTTTCGACGATAGGAGAGTATCGGGAGTGTCTGGAATATCCATGTAAGTCATTTTTAACATAATTATATATTTTATACATTTACGTTGCCGATTTCTTTGGGTAATAAAATTGAAAATTCCTTTTTAATCGAGGTTGATATCGGTTTAAAAGTTATTTGTTACATTGTTTGTTAAATTGTACCGGGTGGGGCAATAAGCCGATCTCTCGGTAGTTTTTTTGTGAAATAAGCCCAATAATACCAAGTGTTAAATAAGTAAACTAGAAAGAGGCCTAAATTCCACACAAAGTTTTTCAAAGACTTTTTTTGTATTTTTTCAAATAAAGGGTGGGGGAGAATGGGAATGTATTTGTGGATAAATACCTATAATTTAGGTTTGGATCAACCGATTTTAACGAAATTAAACTGGTTTTCAAATTTTTCTTCGCAGTTTACGTCCCCTAGTGGTTAACCTAGAAACTTGAAAGTTATTTCCAGCGATTTCTCCTGGCCACTTTGACAAAGGAATTTTTTTTCCTAAACATGAATAGTTTTTGATATATAGAGATCGGCTTATTTATCCACCAGTTACTAAGAAAAAGGAAAATCGGCAATGAAAACCCTTGGTTGTACATTTTCACTGTAAATAATTTGATCACGTTTTTACACACAAAACGTTCGTTTATTTGTTTTTATTTTGCATGGTTTTTCACAGCATGAACCACAGAAATGCACCATCACGAGATGTAAACGAAAACGAAGACACTTATGTACCGATGACAAACTTAAGGATGTAAGCCATATAGTTTTTATCTTTAGTGTTTGCGCTTCTATTTGTTATATCATTGTAGATACAATGTTGTTGTTATTAAACAAATTTGTCGTTCGTTTGGGATGAACGAAGAGCCGTCTGCAATATCTTAAGTTTTACATGTCTTCACTTTATTATAGACTGGGCGCTGGGTAGACTTGAGTATGTACATCCAGAGGACCGTATTCTGGCAACGGATATTAGTTCAGGTCTTGTAGATGAATAATCCGGAATAATTCGATCCATTCATTTAAAAATGTAATTATTATAATTATTTAATTTAAATGCAACTTAGGTGCACAATTTCACAGGCTTCGTAATTTGGGTACTCTTTATTTTGGCTTGAAATAGCTCCCAGTCTTACATACGAAACATTTATTGTCTGTCTTAATAAACGCTTCAATGCCAGATGAGAGAGACCTGTACAATTGCATTCAGATAATGGCACACTAAATCACCCTTCTGGCAAAGTCCAGCTAAGAGATTCTTCCCAAGGAGTGTTTCGTCTCCAAGTTAATGCTATCTATAGGTTGGATTGGTGATGGACACCACTATCTTTTTATTCGTGTACGGAAAAAACAAAAGTAGATATAAACAAAAAGGAAACTAAAGTGAAAAAGACACCTTGGGTAATTGAAAAATAAGTTTAAGTTATTGATATTTCCAGTAAATATTAAAGTTAACTAAATGGGGGGTTTTGTAAATAAAACCGATGAAAAAGGATGATTCTCCGCCTGCATGACCGTTAGGTGGATCGAGTAACTTAGCGGTTATGTTGTAAAAATAGTCAGACTGGGAATCTGAAACATTAAATCATTGAACGGCAGAGATCAGGAAGTCACAAAAGAACTGACAGACAAAAACATAGACATTTGCGCCATACAGGAAACGAAGAAAAAGGGAAAAGGCCAATTATGGCTTGGCACTTACCTATTGATATACAGCGGGGTGGATAAAAATGTCAGAGCTAAAGAAGGAGTGGGACTGATGGTACATGAAAAATGGGTCAGCAATATCGACCATATCAGAGCGATTAGTAACTATCAAATTAGACCAGAAAACAAAAAAATTAACATTATCAGCATATACAGCCCAGAAAATTGTAAACCGGAATAAGACCGTACAAGATTTTATGATACGCTACAACAGACAACTGATAAAATACCAAGAGACGAAACAATAATCATACTAGGCGACTTTAACGCAAGAGTGGGAAATACCAGTAATAAAACAAAGATACCACGAAAATATCCTCGTATGAGAGCGCGTTCGGCTACGATAAGTAGTCTAATGTAGTAATGAATCGGGGTTAATTTTAAGGTTCGTAATGACGGTAATCTTAAATAAGGTAGCATGACGATTGACATGTTACCCTTTACAGGTACAAAAAACGAACTAGGTGAAATTTCAAAATTTTTTTCAATAACAAATCCGTTTCATTTTGCGCCAGTGAAAGAATTAAATGGAAATTGTGGTATAAGATTAATGAAAATTCATTTGCGGCTTGTTATGAAAAACATAACTCCTGTTTTTGATGAATTTTTAACTCTCTTTGTTAGAGTCGAGGCATTACTAAATTCCCTGCTTTTATCTTCTTTCATTCGGTTTTGCATACTCACGTTCACCCAGCACCTGCACTATTATTTATTGAGGAGGTATATAAAAATATTCTCGAGAAAAACTCCAAAATTTATAATTTTAACGGAGTCCTTAAGTTATTGCGAGCCTGTCTTTCACACGCACATTTTAATTTATAGAGCAAGAGCCCGTGAACCCCAGACCTTCGTTATTTTATAAAAGCTGAAAGTTTGTCAGCGCATGCTCCCAAAAGAGGTAAGGACGATGGACTATTATGAAGTTTGGGTCACCGTGGCTTGGCAGGTAAACGGTACTAAAAATAGACGTATCTCGCCATGTCACTCGCACCCATCATACATTTACTGTCTCGCGCTCGCTCCTACTGCGACCCTAAGTATTATACTTATATAAAAATCAGCTTTTATACTATAACATAAGTAGAATTATAATTTCATGAACATTAGTGGTGTCTGGCCAGGGGATTGCCACGATGTTAAGTGTCTGGCAATCAATAACGTGATTTTTAATAATATTTTGAAGGTAATACCAAAAAATCACACTTTATTATTTGATGAATTCAGATCGGTATTTTACACACCTTCAGCACCGTTTACCTGCCAAAGCCACGGTGACACAAACTTCATAATAGTCCATCGTTCTTACCTCTTTTGGGAGCATGCGCTGACAAACTTTCAGCTTTTATAAAATAACGAAGGTCTGGGGTTCACGGGCTCGGTAAATAAAAAAAAATATATTGAAAGGTACTAAAAATTGAATATTAGGTAATAAAACAATTTAGCTACATTTGGAATAGGTTTTGATGCTTTTCTTAGTAATTATTAAACAAAAAGCTCATATTTTTGTCAATCCGTAGTTTTATCATAAGATTATCCAGTATCAACTTATTTTTCATAAGAGAGAAAATTTTGCCGGCAAAATTTTCGACAGGTATGAAAGTTTGTTGCTTGGCAATTTCATGAGCGAAAATTGTCAAAAAGCAGCAAACTTGAATAAAACCGGAAGAAAATTTGACCGGGAAAAAATTTCCTCTCGAATGGTATTCGACAAGACTAATTCACGAGAAAAACAAGACAATATCAACGAAACATAATCTTTGGTTATTTGTTAACAATATTAAATGCTCAATTATTATATGTTATAGTAGTTTGCCCGTTTTTTTCTTCTAAAGATTGATTTGGTGTATTATTGACATGTAATATTTGGGAACTCGAAGGTCCAGCTTCATTTGTTGTCCTGAGATTATCGATCAACTTCTCGTGGTGACTGGAATCCAGCTGCAGATAAGGTTTTAACGAGCTTGCATTTGAGTGACCCGTTAATTTAATTAACTCCTGTTCAGCACCACCTTGCTTAAACAAGGCTGTCACAGCTGAAGATCGATGAGAATGGTTTGTTATTTTATGTTTTTTTGTGTCTATTCCAATTTTTTCAGCTGACATTTTTGTCCACTTAGAGACGGTGTTTATTCCAAGTGGACAGTTTTTGAACCAAAATCCATTCTTCCAATTGGGGTGAACGGTAAGAAAGAGTCTGTCTGATAAAATCTTTGGTCCTCTTTTTTCCATTAATTTCAAGAATAGTCTATCTGGACATAAATTTTCGTTGGATAAATTTCTTACCAACCATTTGCTGCTTGCTAAACTTTTTGACCCGCCTTGAGTTGTTTTCGAAAAATGCTGTTGTATTCAATTCGACCCGTAAATTCTCCCATAATATCAATTTCCTTCTGGAAAAAGTTAATCTTGCAGTTTACGGCCTCATTGCCTCTCCAAGCAAGTTCAAATGAGCAAAGGTGAAAAAACTTTTTTTGTGCTCCATAAATGGTTTCTTCGTCGTAGCTTTTGATCATTTTTAATAGTTCTACGGTGGATAATGCTTTTAAACTGAATTTTCTTTTTTCTGGACAACTTTGAAGCTGCCTTCGCTTGATGTCTCTGGCCAATCTTGCACATTTGAAAGATATATCCTTGAAAGGGTCGATTTTTATGACGTATTCCGTAAAATATTTTTCTTGCGCCATTTTTGCTGTTGTATTCCATATTTAATTTACAGACGACTCTTTATTTATTTATTTATTTATTTATTTATTTAAAACTACAAAAATATATCACCAGACAGCTAAAGCTGGTATAAGGTGAATATACAAATATTCAAATAAATATTAATACATAAATGAAAACAAAAAGTAGGAAAACAAATCTTAGAACAAAAAAAAAAAAATAGAATAATTTAAAATTTGATTTTAATCATTTCTAATTGCTAATATATGTTTTTTTAATTTTCTTTTAAAAATTTTAATATCAGAATAATTTTTAATGATTTTCGGAAGTTTTTCAAATTGTTTTACAGAATCATAAGTTAATAATTTATTACCATAATTTGTATGAATACTGGCCTTATAACTTAAATCTCTATTTCTTGTATTATGGTTATGAATTTTTTTATTGTCAGGGACAACAGTATTGCATTTTTGTTTGTTTTTTATAATTTTGAATGCAAGTTTACATTTTTCAAAAGTACATAATTCATAAAAATTTAATATTCCTAATTGCTTATATATTTTTTTTGATGAAATTAGCCATGGTAATCTAAAAAGGGTTTTCAAAGCTTTATTTTGTAATTTATATATAAAATTTAGATTATTTTTTGTTGTAGAGCTCCAAGCTGGTAATAAATATATTAAATTACTTTTAATGTGTGCATGGTATATTAAATACGCAGTTTTTTTAGATAAATCTCCCATTCTTTTAATGGACCCAATTAGAGAGGATATTTTTGAAGAAACGTGTTTTATATTAAAGGCGTAATCCTCGAGGATTACGCCTCGTCAGGTAAAATACATATTCACAATATACTTTGACAGTCGGTGTCAGCACCTTTTGCCATATTTCTTTGGACAGAAATAAAATTATTTAATTGACAGGTATCGAATAAAATGTTAATTTTATTGAAAATCTTAAATTGTTGTATGAATTGCCATCATTTTTTCAATTAACAATCATAAAATTCAGCACCTACATTTTGACGTAAAAATGAATACACAGATGTACCGCGGAAAAAAAATTATATGTAAATTTTAAATAATATACATAATGAAAACAACAAGAAAAATATACCGGAAAACTACTAGGAATATCAAATATATTGTACAAACCCTTACTCTGTGGAAGTCTATCTTACTAAGAATAAAAAACAAGTATTCTTTAATACTTAACATCTACGTTTTATTAAAAACTTGGCTTTTGTAATACAATGACAGCTGACGATGACTACTAGTAATATAATTTCAGTTTTTTCGAAAAATGATCAGCATATTTTCAAATTTTTTATTTTACATCATAAAACTGGGACAACTATTGATAAACAACGAATTGCAAACGTGCTCGTTCGTTTTTTTTTGTAAATGTTATTGCTTAGTTTTTATATAATTTGCTTTATTTTTTATAAAAAATGATTTGACCTTTGTTCCATAATATAAGGAAAATATAATTAAATATCATATTTAATGCACTAGAATTTCAACCCTGACAAACATACTACAACTTTGAATGTTTATAACAAAACATTTAAAACTGAAACAGTGCATTAACTAAGCATGTGATAAAATTAGAACGTACAATCAAATTTACTGATTTTTTTTCTGTTTTGTCCTATACAAGTAAGTGGGACATTAGATTTAGTTGGAATAAATAAAGGAAAAATACCAAAATCAGTGTCACAGGTTTTTATTACAAATTTACAGGAACAGCGACTAGTTTCGGCCTATAAGCAGGCCATCATCAGGCTAGAAAAAACATAGGTGAGAGGTAAAAAACATGCAGATTACAATGCGGTTAACAATAGACCTACCTTAAAAATTAGTTACTTGTAACTGTACTGTTCCTGTAAATTTGTAATAAAAACCTGTGACATTGATTTTGGTGTTTCCTTTATTCATTGATTTGTCACATTTGATATATGGATGATCTACTTCTTTTTAGTTAGAATAGTTTCCATGTAAGTGGTCGATAAATGTCCCTTCCACTTAGTCGTTCTTTTAGTCATATACCTCTTATTTAATTTAGTCAGGATTTTCAGCAACATTTCCACGAAGTCGATGGGGTAGTTGCTTCCCCATTTTATTATCATTCAGAATCTGCATTCTGCACTTTTTACTAGTCAGTTGTTTCTCAATGCCCATTAAGGCTACTGCGTTTAGTCCTAGGTGCAGCCTCTCCATATCCAGCAGCTCTTGAACTATCTTGACTCACCCTTAGTTTTTTCCATACTTTCCTGCGTCTTTCTGGTAGTGTTTCTGACGCCACTATGCCGTTATCCTGACATTTCTCCAACTACCTATTTGCATTTGCTGCTGAAGCTTATTCAGCTTCTTTCTGGTAGACTTCTGCTGTATACAGTACCAGAGAACTATGCTTTGTTAGAAATGTATCCAAATGAGCATTCCATGAAAATATTTTATCCAGTTTTCGATTCTCTTAGTGAAAATTATTACTGTTATTATACTTAGGCCCGGTTGCATAAACGCTTATCAAACCTCTGTTACTTAACAACGTGTTAAAGTTTGACAAGTGTACGTACAACGATAGCGCGTGCGCGAGCATTTCATATTTATTGATTTTTATATGAAGTTGACCGTGCGGTGTTAAATATTTTTTCCTTAAACCGAATAGTTCTTTTTCTAACTTCAAATAATAGGTTTGTGTAGTCTCACATTTGCATTTAAAAATTTCTGTTCATTTCATCATAAAAAACTAGTATGAAAAATGAAAATCAAAATGATGTATTCGTAACTATAATCTTTGGCTAGTTTGTTAGATCACAATTAAGGACAGTGAGAGATTGATTTAAAAGAAGAAATACCGAGTACTAGCCATTATAATAGTAGTATTTTATCAAAATATCAAGCTTTAGTACAGACAAAACAAGAAGAATTTGATTTAAAAGAAGCTTATTTGCAGAAAATGTTCAGAGGAAAGCCACTCGAATTCCATTTGGGTTAAGAAGACCTTCTTATGAAGAACGATCTAGTTTGACCAACCTACCCTTCTTTGAATTTCGCCGACAATGTGGGGACTTGATTACAACTGAACGTCTCAGAGGACATCAGTTAAAAAAGAGAACTTCTCTTCAATACCAAGGCAGAATTTCTTAAGAATTTTTTGATATCTGGAATAACCTTGATGAGACGATAGTCTCTGCACCTTCAACCAACTCATTTAAAAACAGACTTGATCTTTTTTTACTAGAGTAAACTCATATTTTATTTTCTTGATTATTAATTATGCTGTATTTTATTTTTATTTTGTTTATTCCCACTAGTATTTAGGTAATTTTTCTATTATTGGGCATAATAGGGTCTTGACCCTCTGCCCTTGTTTAATTTATAATATTAACAGCTTGTGTAACAGATATCATGAATACTCGTATCCACTATGACATAATGACCGAAGAACAAAAAGGATGTAGAAAAGGATCAATGGGGTGCAAAGAACAGTTGATCATAGACTCTGTTATTCTAAAACAAGCACAGAAGAAAAACAGGAAGCTATCGTGCGACTACATTGATTACCAGAAAGCGTACGACAGCGTCGCACCAACTTTATATGGATGATCTTAAACTTTATGCTCCTTCCTATGAAAAACTTAAGGAACTTATTCAACTGGTAGAGCAGTTTTCAACCGATATCAGCATGAAGTTCGGTTTGGACAAATGTAGAGTTAGAAAATGAAGTATACAAATACCTAGGTTATGGACAAGCAAAAAATATAAAACATTCAGACATTAAAGAGGCTCTTAAAAAATAATATATGAATATAGTTAGAACAGCTCAACAGTAAAAACTTAATCAAAATGATTAATACCTGTTCTGATTTCCTCTTTTGGGATAATACAATGGACAGAAACAGACTTGGATGAGATAATGAGAAAGACCAGATTAGAATTAACAAAGCACAGAAAACACCACCCCAAAGCAAGTACTATCCGACTCACAATACCGAGAGGAAAAGGAGGAAGGGGCTTAATTAACATCATAAACGGATAATCATACTGAGAAAATATTTCCATGAAAAGAAACAAACAGAATTGCACCACTCAATATGCTTGGCAGATCTTAAGTACACCCCAGTTAATTTGGCACACGAGACTCGGGAAAGAATAGCTGAAATTAAGCCTTGGGAAGAAAAGGTAAACGAATGGCGAAGTAAGCCACTCCACGGAAGACATCCTCAGGATATCAACCAAATATATGTCGACAAGAAAGCATCGAACGCCTTGCTG
The DNA here is from genome assembly GCA_035357415.1 of Ophraella communa. NCBI lineage: Eukaryota > Metazoa > Arthropoda > Insecta > Coleoptera > Chrysomelidae > Ophraella > Ophraella communa. Next base: position 8,832,779 of record CM068989.1, on the reverse strand, counting down.
AAGAATGGGGAGCTGTTTCGGAGAGGTTTATGATTGCCATCCAAGATCAAGTTGTAAACATTAAAAACTACTTGAAATATATTATCAAAGATCCGACTGTGAAAGATAACTGTTGTAGAAAATGTAGACAAAATCCTGAGACCATCCAACATGTTCTGTCAGCTTGTAGCCGATTAGCTCAAACGGACTACCTACAACGGCATAATCAGGTAGTAGCTATTATACACCAATGCCTTGAAAATAATCTAAAACTAACTGATCAAAGAGAACCATATTATAAGTACAATCTAGCCCCCATACTTCAGTCAACAAGATATACCCTCTATTATGATAGATCCATAATAACTGACAGGTTCATCCCACACAACAGACCTGATATTGTACTACGAGCCAAGGAATCAAAAGTGGCATATCTGGTAGATGTAGCTGTACCCAACTTTCACAATATCGAAGCCACCATAGCTGAAAAACCTGGAAGTACTTAAAATTAATAAAAACGTATCAGAAAGCTGTCACACTCAACACCACACGAATAGTCCGCAAGTTTTTAAATCAGTAGATGAGGATGCTTGGTTTCACCAGCATTTCATTAAAGCCCCAGCAGTAAAGCTGAGTAGATGCAGTAAACAATAATAATAATCACGTTGGACTATTTTCTAAAAGTAATTGTTCTTGATTGTGTTAACCTCTACTTTTTGGAAGTTCATCTTACTAAGAACAATAAATAACTGCACAGTTAAACTAAACTTCCACTATTTATTCGAAAAATTCGCTTTAAAATTCAATTACAGCTGTTTCGCTATAACTAGCATCGTCAGATTGACGATAGTTTAACTGTGCAGTTATTTATTGTTCTTAGTAATTGGTCTCCTAATTCTTGCATGTATGAAGGTTGCAGTTCTGAAGGTAGCTTTGAACTTTTCATTAATGCAAATGACAAAATAGGCGGCGGTAGCACATCTCAAAGTCTAGTCTAAAAAAGGACACCGTAACCTAAGAACCAATTTTTTACATCTCTCGTCGACTAATTAATTTAAATAATTAATTTAAAATGCGCCTCAGGGGGACATAACCTTGACCAATTTAACATAGAGCCAACACGTCGTTAGGTAACAGAGGTTTGACAAGCGTTTATGCAACCGGCCCTTAATTTTCAAATTGTTCCTTGAGATGTTAATAAATGTTTTAAATTTTATGAATTTTTAAAAAATATATAAAGGTCAAATCGTTATGGGAATGTTCCAATTTTGCACAAGCATGTTTTTAGGCGTAATAGCAAACCTTACCAGAGCCTGCCGATAATCAAACGCACGAAACCTAGAAAGATATTAGACATTTGTCCGCTGGATGGCATTACTTTTAATTTCAAAGAACAGCTTGATCTGCGCAAAACTAGCTCGACATCGACCGCATCATATCAATCGGCGACATCTTGCGGATTCCATAGTAACTCTGATTCTTCCAGGGAATCGGATAACAGTTTGTATCAAATACCGTGCGTACCGAAACAATTTATGGATTCCAGTCATCATTCGGAGGATTTCAATTATTTGAGCGCCAGTAGAGAATCCGATCAAATCAGCGTGTCTAGTACGGCAAGTAGTTGCGGGTACTACCCGAAGAGACCTGATAGCGGCGGAGTACCGCTGTATATTCCCATGAACAAGGGCGGAGGACACAGTCCGGGGTCTAATAATAAAGTTTCCGTGAGTATTGCGTGATATTTATAGAAAAAAATGGGAAAATAAAAGTTGTGAAAGAGTTTTTTGTTGATTTTGTGATCAAGTTTAAGATTTAGCTTTAAATGTTTATACTAAGTGACATAAAAATCCGAACACCTAGTTTAAATGATATTATTTTAATAAAATTTGGTGAATTTATTTATTTCGTCAACTTAGTGAGTTTAATAGGGGTCATATAGTGGAACTTCGGGAAGCTGGATTTTCTTTTCGGGAAATTGCAGTGCCAGGAAGTGTAGACACCGTGGTTAGGTGTTGTCAGGTATGGCTTCGAGAAGACCGTACGCAAAGAGCAAGGGGCTCTGGACGCTCACGTAGAACAACAGACCGTGAAGATCACCGCCTAAGATTATTGGCGTTAGGGAACCGTTTCTCCACTACCAGGTCCATTGCAAATGAATGGTTTGCAGAACACGGAAAACCTATTGTCATGCGAAGTGTTGACCGATGAATAAGACGTTTGGGCCTGTTTTCATACCGACCACACTGAGTCCTCCCTTTAACTCCAGAACACCGACGTAATCGCCTTGAGTGGTGCAGAGAAGGGTCACTCTGGGATCAGGAATGGAACAGTATTGTCTTTAGTGACGAGTCTCGATTTTGTTTAAGCATGCACGATGATCGAGAGAGGGTTAGAAGACGACGTGGTAAAAGGAGAAATCCACGGTTTTTTGTTGAAAGACATGTTCATCAAACTGCTGGAGTTATGGTTTGGGGTGCTATAGCTGATAGTTCGAGATCATCACTAATCTTCATCAGAGGTTACATGAACGCGCAGCTTTATATCCAAGGAGTTTTAGAACCCCATCTTTTACCCTATCTTAACTCCCTGGCAAATCCAACTTTCCAACAAGATAATGCACGACCACATGTTGCAAGAGTCACAATAGACTTCTTTCAACATAATGATGTCACATTGTTACCTTGGCCATCAAGATCTCCCGACTTATCCCCAATTGAGCACGTGTGAGATATGATGGGTAGGAGATTGCTCAATTTGCAACGTCTTCTTCAGACTCTAGAAGAACTTCGAGAGGAGTTGGTGATTGCCTGGAATGAGATACTTATTATGCTTCAGTAAATACTTAAAATACAAAATTTTTTAAAAATAAAACCATTTAAACTGGGTGTTCGGATTTTTATGTCACTTAGTATATTTAACAAAAAGGTTGTTGATTGTTTCGAGTAGCAACTTTATTCCGAATATATTAACATAAATATCGAGTTTATATTTATTGTCTTTCTAGCCGACTCCCCCTAAGAAACCACCTCGTCGTAACATATCAATATCCCCTACCCATATCCAACCCATGTCAATGTCAGTGGACGGAGTTAGTAATAGCGCCTACGAGTATCTATTTCTAGCACACAGTGGTACCAGGAGTCAAGGAAATTTGAACGACTTCGATAAGGAAAACAGAAGAGAAAGACTAAGTCATGGCAGAAGTATGGATCAGTACGTCGAGATGAATGTTTTTAACATAGCGTTGGACGACGAACCAGAAAGACCTAGGTAATATTTCTTATAATAACCATTGACAACACTAGTTTACGGTACATATGTTGCTGAGGAAAATCTGTTTTTAAAACAACATAAAAAAGATCTAACCAATGCCTAGTTCAATGATACTCAGCCAAGAATTATTTTACATTAATTCATTTATTAACAGATTTAATCAAAGTGAATATTCTTATGGGACTTTAAATGGTCTTAAATATTGCCGTAAGTTTTTTTCCTTTCTTGAGTTACCCCAGACAGCTGGACTGTTGATCAAGAATGGTGCAGGGTTTCTTATTATAATTTTACCCCCATTTAGTTCTACACTTAACATCATGTGATAGCTTTTTATGGGGGTTTTTAAAAGAAAATTTGTATTTTGTATAAAATAGAAATATTCGCGCATAAATTGAAAATTTTAATGGTTATAATAACACAATATCTGCGTTATAAACTTTGAGACGAAAATATTACGTGTGCATTGATAACAATGGACGACACTTTGAGCATCTATTGTAATCTTAAATGTAGTATTGAATCTTCAGTAAAAAATTGTTTGTGTTAACCTTTACTTTTTGGAAGTTTATCTTACTAAGAACAATACATAACTGAACGGTTAAACTAAACTTCCACTATTTATTCGAAAAATTCGCTTTAAAATTCAATTACAGCTGTTTCGCTAATAACTAGCATCGTCAGATTGAAATTACATTTTGTTTGTTTGTAACTAGGTAATTGATGTTGATAAGTAGTTAAGGCTAGACCCAGTAAGGAAGTAACAAGACATAACAATATTAAAGCCCTAAGGGATTATCCTGGATGTATTTATTATTATTATTATTATTATATCGTCTTTATTATTCCAACATTGACAGCTACAAAAGTTAACTAATTATAATTTACAAAAAATTATGAAAAATGCTGAAATAAAGGGCGAAGTTTATTTTTATTGCCGTTACAACAATAAAAATATTCTTACACTTAACCCTTAAAAATATACTTGTATAGTAAACTTAAAAATGTCCGCAAATTAGTATGTTCACAACATAACACATAGGATGAAGAAAAAAACAAAAGAAAAAAGAAGAAGTGGTTTTGCAAGGTTTAATTTAATTTTTACTTATTTGATATTGAGCCTGGTCTAGCGTTGAGATTCTAAAAGGAATTGCTTATAAAGGGTTTTAAATTTGGAAGTATTTTCGGACTTATACTTAATATTAATAGAGTTATACAGAAAACAGATGTTATAAGTAAAACAACGTCGAAATAATTCAATCCTGAAGGAAGGAATAGTTAATAAACCTTTCCTTCTTATATTTACATTATGAATGTCTGTCCGATAAGTGATTTTACGATAGAGGTATGGAGGTTTTCTATCAGAAATTATTTTGTGATATAATGTGGCAGCATGTAACAGTCGCCGGTTGTTCATATTTAACCAGCCTATATCAATAAGTTTAGAGGATATTCTTTCCCTTCTGCGAACTCCATAAATTAATCGCAGACATGAATGTTGAACTTTTTGAATTTTCTTTTTATATTGTACTGTTAAATGAGGACCATATAATGTATCAGCGTAATTAAAAAGAGACAGTACCAGAGTTTCGCACAAGGTTTTTTTAACATGCATAGGTAAAAACTGACGGTTACCATATATAATTTTAAGTTTACAATAAGCACGTTGCAATAACTTGTTTACGTGCTTTTCAAATCTCAACTCTGAATCAATTAGAACTCCTAAATTTTTGGTATATTCAACAACTTCCAAACGTTTTTCATTAATATTAATGTTTATGGATTCCAGTACATGTTGACGGTAATATTTGCTTCCAAATAGCATAAGATCAGTATAACTGTGCAATGATATAGAAAAACCAGGAAAAAACTATATCATGCTGATCTTTACAATAATTTAATATATTTATGTTACAATAATGTCTTATCTATGTATAAAATGATGGCTCAATCAAAGTAAACAGTTTAATAGTGGAGAACTTCCAAGATTTATTTGTTCATTAACTACTTTAAACTGTTGATCTGCTAGATGTCTTTTAATTTCAAGTTCTTCAAGGAAATCTAAATTTTGTTTTTTATCACAAATGTGTGTAGTATATGAATGTCATTGGTGTGTATAAGTGAGTTTGGATGTTCCAGTAGGTGTTTTGGATGTTGGAAAGTATACGTAGATAAGACATTATTGTAACATAAATATATTAAGTTATTGTAAAGATCAGCATGATATAGTTTTCTGGTTTTTCTATATCATTGCACAGTTATACTGATCTTAGAGGGAAATTTAAATAGTTTAACCGTTCAGTTATTTATTGTTCTTAGAATCTTCAGTAATTAATTTTGTTGGATTTCCAAATATACAAGTTGTTTTTGAACTATATGTGAATTTGTTTCTTCTGTTAAAGTAAGTATCATACGCCATTTTAAAACAAAACTGATGAGTGCTACTCATCACCACGACTTTTTGACAGTCCAAATCCTCGAAAACTGATGCTTATATATTTAGTTTATAATCACTTCCGTTTCCCCTACACATTTTTTTTAAATGAGACAACCGGTATATTACAATTTTGGATATATCATAATATGACTAATAAAGACAGTTCTTGAATAAACTGCACCTAACAATAATGATAACATAGTTATTTATTTCACAGACACCTACATTTTTGAGTGCAAAATATTGTTTTAATAAATTTAATAAAAACAAATTTCTCCTATTATTATACACCCTGTATATTTGTAATCAGGAAATGTAAGGCTACTTAAAACTAAAAAAATACAGGGTGTCCCATTTAAAATATTGAAGATGCATTTTGTTGGGAACTTCCTTTATATGAAATTAAGTCTGTTGCTACAATTTAACTTTATTGTTAAACTTTTTTTTGTATTCCCGAAATGAAGGAAAATAAGCGGGAGGTCAACATAGAATGTGAAATCCAGTACATTTGAAAAATAATTGGTCAAATAGGGAAAATATGGGATATTATTAACCAATGAGTGTAAAAATGGTGAACAAGTTTAAATTTTTGCAAATTTTCTAATTAGTACCATTTTGGGACAAACTGTAATGCTGCAATAAAGAAAATCGTACACAAATACTCACGCTTTTACTTACCAAATTGTGCAGGATATTTTTCGGCTCCATTCAAGAGGAATATTCATTATTAAAAGTTAATGTTCTTATTATCGACCTAATTTTGTTTTAGAACGTGATTTTCGTAGCAACTGACCAAAATTTTATTATTTTTTTTGGTTCTCTCATTGCGTGTTCTGTTCCAGAAGCGAGCTCCAAAGAGGGAAAAGTGAGGATCTGGACAGTAGAAAGAAACACGAACCAATCGCCATTACTTCCATGTACGAAAATATAATGATTAAGCAACAGAATCCCCGAAGGAAACTTCGTAGACATCCCGAAGTATACGAAGACTATTATTTTCCGAGAAAACATAAAGATGAACCGCTGGCGAGTTCATCGGCACCGGAGACAACATTTGTTTCCAGTGCGTTTATTATGATATCCGACGAGAACGGTTTGTTGCATTAAATAAATGTTAATTTCGCAAATTTCAATTAAAAATAGTCGTTAACTTAATGTATATTATGTATCGTTAATCATTATGCATTCTTTTGTTATAGGTGAAAACATAACCAGAACATCAAAACAAGAAAAAAAGACGGTACTTACCAATCTTTATCCGCTTTCTCCGACACATTACAATCAACCTCCCACGCCGGATCATCCCCCTCCGTCTGCGATGCAAGCCGAAAGTATTATTTACGACAAAATTCGTCCCCTAAGTCAGGTGAGCACGTGACAGCATGAATGGTTGTTCGTTAATCAGTATTATATTGTTTTGTACAGCACTTGTAGCATGTATTTCAAGAATTTATTGCACATTTTTTGTTTTTTTTTACTGCTCTAGCTATTGTGTTATAAATTACACCGAAAGAAATAATATGATGAAAGTGTAGCTATGCCAAAACATTTGATTTAAAGTATATCGAAGAATATACTTTTTCAGTATTATCCCCAAAAGATATTAGAAGGTTTTCTGATAAAATTACAGTAGATCCAGAAAGTAAGTGGAATTAATTTTACTTATTAAGCATAATATCTTACATTATTTGCTAATACACTGGCCATTTACCCTAAAACATGTCGTGAATGCCCAGCATTAAACTGAATGTTGTGCTGGAATAAATAAATTCGGCGAGTAAACTTTGTTTTTGGCGTTTCGCTTTAGTGTGAGTGTAGAAGCGAGAGCGTAGTACAGGCGACAGAGAGGCACGATCGGCCCAAGCGTCGACTTGTATTATTTATCTATTATCTAGGTAAGCAGTATGACGGACGAGATAGCAAGAGCTCACAGCTATATCCGCTAATACTAGACCACTGCAGTGGTGTAGTGGCAAAATTTTTAGTGTGGGAATGCCAAATACTGACTTACCAACGGAAGGAAGTGGTCTGAGGGGTACCCCTCCCTTTACCCAGAGAGCGGGAGGTAGCCTATGGAATGGATGATAAAATGTTCACAGGGAAAAAGGAAAAATAGAAGATGTAACATATTTTTATGTATACGTTTACTAACAAATTCAAACACAAAGATTAAAAACTGAACATATTCAGTAAATTTTATAATGGAAAATGCATCTTCTTCCTCTTTGTCAAGTTGGAGGTTGGCTCGTCGAGTTCTAGCGTCATCAGCTGTGCGGTGTCGTCTTAACCATGTCTTGACGTAATTCTCTGGTTTCCATGTCTGGATACTTGGTCCATTCAACTTGATAAACATAAATGCTGATACATGCCCGATGGTCAGTTTTGACCGTGTTGGCGATATAATAATATTCATGTGACCGAAGCCACGTTCACGCTCTGCAGAACTGCAAGGAATAAGCTTTGTACAGTTTATCAGTGGGCTTAAGTCCTCCGGAACCGTAGTGCTGTTTTCCAGGTAATCTCTGAAGCTCTTCTTCATTTTGTTGGCATTCAACCTAAATCTTGCACAGATATGTTCGATTTCTTGTTCACCGTATCCAACATATTTTTCTGGAGGCCAGTTGTTACTTTCAAGTACTTTCAGTTCTTTTTCAGAATCATAATTGTTGGTCCCTGTTGCTTTAGATGGTTCGTTACTACTTCTTGTTGTGAAAAGTCTCCGTTTAAGGTTGTTAATAACACTTGATAGCAACTGCTGGTCATTAATAGCGGTTATTTTGTTTCTACTTGTTAAGGGAACATCACAAAAATTACCAGTGATTGCAGCTCTATTGGCCTCAAGGGTCTTAGTTCCAGGTTTCTCTTTAAGGCACTCGAAAAAAGCAATTGACCTTCTTATGAGTTTGTCTGCATAAACAACAGATGCCTCCCTATTTTGAAGACCAGGATGACCAGTGGTTGAAATTAAGTTGCTCCTTCGGAAGGAAAGATATTTTATCTCTTTCCAGGAACCGGCTTGGAGGGTACCATGCTGCACGCATAGTACTACTTAATTTGTCACGGAGAAAGTTACTAAAAAGTATTCCATAAAAATTTTCGCAGGTCATTTCCAAATGGGAACTATTTGGAAATTTAAGATTGTAACGAAAAAACAAATATTAAAAATAAAAATTCCACTTACTTTAATATGCATTATCTGAAACTAATTAAAAAACATATAGTAAAGCACACGTAACATGGAAACCACAAAAAAATGTGCTAAAATGATAATAAGACATCCTGTACCTACAAGGTATATTAAAAATCATACACAACTCGTGTGTTAAACATGGTAAATCTTTTGTAGAGTAAAATCAATTTCGAAAAATTTGGTTACAGTTATGTATTTTTTTGTTAAACATGAAAATTTATCAAAATTCTACTTTAGCAGTAACTAAATAATAAAAGCTACATTAGGAGGTGATATTAAATATACTTTTTATTTAAACTCCATTAGGGGCCGATTGTTCAATCTTCAGATAAACAGATAGATAACTTTTATTCGATGGATAGCAAGGTTTTGAATTTTTCAACAGTTGGATAAGACTTAACTGTCGAATAACTCTGCTAACTGAGGGATAAATCTATCTGCCGCTTCAACCATCAAATAACCGCGTTATTCGATTAATAAAAGTTATTACGCTAGAATCCCACTAATACCTATTATAAATGTGAATGTTTTTGAGGATGGAAGTTTATTACTGGTTTACGCAACAACTACTGGATGCATTTTTTAGAGTAATGATTTAACTTATACTTACTCAAGATAGTGTCACTGTCGTTACGCGCATCGAGTCCTTTTATGTTCGAGCAAATGCTCAGCACCTTTTCCTCTATTTCGTTGAATTCGGGAGCATTTGAAGGCCCTCCACCAGTTCTGTACATGCCTTTGCAAAGAAGATTTCTTTTTTGTTATTTTTTTTTTAATCCTTCGTACTTAAGTTTTAAAGTTTTCCACGAGCGGACACTCGTGGAAATCCCACAGGAGTTAAAGGAATTTTCTATTTTCTTCCATGCTGCCTCTTTATATTTGTTTGTCACAGCGTCCGTCTTTTTGTTTTCAATTATGGCTTTGAATTTATACCTACTAAACTGACAAGTAGTTGGATTTCTGCGGTATTAAAATTTGCTGTACACTTTCGCAACAATTTATTTTAACACAACCGATAGACGTCTCACGTTTCGCACCAAAAAACAAACAACAAGCATCAAAGCATGACATAACCTCAAAAGTGAAGTGACACTGACACTTGTTTGACAGAAAATTTTTGTCCTTCTCTAACCCATAAATTTGCAATATATTTGTTTCACCACTTTGAAGTTCGTGTTGCCAGAGTTCAAATATTCCGTCAGATAACTATTCAATGAATAAAAAGATATTGAAAAATAGGGGTCCAATTATACGTCGAATAAACAGACAGATAACTTTATCCGCTGGATAGTTAATAGACTTTTTATCTGAAGATTGAACAATTGTCCCTAAGAATATTATTTTTACAGTCGGTTTTTTATTTTAATTTGTTTATGTTTGACATTGCGATTAATTAAATGGTGATAAAAGATAACAAACTTAAAACATTTAATTTGGATAACAAAATCTTCCCAATAAGGAGTTAACATTTTTAAGTTGTTACTGAATGATCTTAAGCAGTTGTTAACAAGCAATAAAAAACTCAACCTAAAATTTTGGAAATTATTTTACTCGTCTAAAACTTTACCAAAGTTAACACCATTTTTGTATACTGTTAGAAAAATGGGATAAAAAAAGAATTTCAATTAGACGGCTATCTAGATGTGTGTTTTATTGCTAAAAAGCTTTTCCAAATAAATTTCTCTAAATTGTTTTAATGGTGCATACATTGGGGTTGACACTATATAATATTTTAAGTATGAAATGTAAAAAAGGCATTAAATTATTTTAAAATAAATACTAAGACTAGTAAATAAATATAAAATAAATAGTTCCTTAAAGTAAAAAAAAATGTTAATATTTTTGGTGCTTGATATAATTAATTATTATTTAAATAAATAAAATCAAACTAAATAATTTCTTGCATTTTTTTGTAGTCTTAATGTTGAGATGTTTTCAACGACGTCTTGTATAATATCGAACAGTTATAGATGGCCATACTTAAATAAATAAATTACTTGCTAAATATTGTTTGCGTTAAAAGTCAATTAAATATTCAGAAATTAATATTTTATATTTTTTGTTATTTAATTTATAATAACCTATTTTAATCAAAATATGACCACTTAATTACTGATTTCTGCAATTATTTACTACTACTATTATTATTTGGTTTTTATGCTTTGTAAATATTTATTTTCCAACTGTACAACCAAAGCGTTTCCTTTATGGGTGCTTCTCTGGACATTTAATGGCTTTTTGCAACAAAAATTCCTATTATTAACATATTTAATTTTTTTACCTGCCAAACATTAAAAACTTAAACAACACATGAAATAATTTCAATAAGGTGCAGTCAATAATAAAACTGAAAAAGTAGAAAATTGTTTCCACCTGCACCCAAGGTAAAGAAACTTAACAGTTTATATACCAAGCTTACCGTTTTCTATGAAAAAACAACTACTTCCTGGGCTATATGCCCCAACGGATATTGAATTACATTCCAATAGAAAACGGGATAGCAACCGACTTCGTCGATAATACTTAAAACCATTTCTATCGATTTGCAAATCAACGGTAGGTGGGGGGTAGTAACAATTTTCTACTTTTTCAGTTTTATTAAAAACAAACAAATTAAGCTAAAATGTTGATATATTGGATGTAGATTATCTATAAAAATTAAATATGTTAATAGAATACGTCATTGTATCATAAAAATCATTATTATATTTTTCCGTTAGTTAACCGTTTGAAAAGAATACTTGTAGGTCAAGTTCAATATTTTTTTGTGAATAATCATCAGACTCGCATCATCTAATTACAGCATTAATAAATTATTTTCTTATAATGGATTGGTTTGAAATTAGGTAATGGTTTCATTCAGACAACATTATATTTGTAATTATAGTTTTATTAACTACACTAACTGAAAATAATAATTATCAGATGAAGTATAATCGAAAAAATTAAAAGTATCTGGGGTATTTAAAAAATGCTACAAATATAAATATAATTTAATTATGACCTGTTCCAATCCAAACATGCTAGATTATTTAAACAAACTTGTTTTAATCTTGCACAATTTATACTATCAAGTAAACAAATACTAACATAGTTTTAATTACCCTCAATGATTGTCTTGTTATTAATAAGGATGAAATTACTGTTATTGCCAAAATATTCCTGATGTTGTTTTTTAAATTAATACAAGTATATTTTAAATTTTAAAATGTCCCTTAAATTTCTATCCACGCTTCATAAAATTTTAATAAAGTGATTACATATGGCTGTTGAAAACAACATCAGGTATATAATACAACAGGTATGCTTGGTCAATGCTATGTGTTTTGTTAGTAAATTTTATTTTTTTCATGTTTTATTTTTTGTTTAAGTGTTACTTATATTATGTTGTGTAATATTAAATAAAGCTTTATTGGCATCTTGGCATTTTATTTTATTTCCTTTGTTTCCTGCTAGTCCTATATGAAACCATTCAGTGATCCGCATGAAATATAATAAAAACAAATAATTACTGCTATCAAAAAAAATAATTTGTTGTTAATTTCGAGATCCTTTCTAGATAATTGGAATAGATTCGTCTAGATTTATGTATAATTATAGTTAATTATATCTCACTCGTTTCACTAAATGGTTTGCTTAATTTGGGATTCTTTGGCTCAAATGGTGTAAAAACAATTCGCTGAATTGTAGAATTTAAACTAGAAAAACTTTATTAAAAAAAGCTGGGTATATGGTGAGTTTTCTGTTATACCTATACAGGTATTCATGTATATTTATGTCTATGCCTTATACGGCATAAATCATCAACTTATATTTTTATATACTTTCTTACTTTATCTTAATTTGTAAAATATTCTCAAATTTTTGGTACTAATTCTCTTTTAGTTCTTAATATTTTACATAACTCAATAACTTTGCACTTTTATTTATGTTGTCTTATTTCTTTCTTATTTTATAAATACATTTTTATATTAAATGCTAATTGATTATTTATTTGATATGTTTAAATGAATATTTCTGCTAATATACAGTTGATTAGTGTGAAGAAGCTTAGTAAATCTGTTGTAGGAAAATTTACTAAAATTGTAGGCAGCATTATATTTCATATTTTAAAATTATTTAAAGTTAATATTACAATTTTTTTTAAATACCCAATATAAATAAAACCCAGTAAACTGGGTAATTATAGTGTTAGTCAGAAATATTGTAAAATCAACACTAAAGGCATTATTGAATATTTTAAAGGCTTTTAAGCGGAATGAATTAAAATAAATCACTTTATTGTAAACGCTTTTGAATGAAGTAGTGAAAAAAAATTTTATGAATATTTTTTTGTAACTTTTCAAAGTTAAATATAGCTATCATTGAAAGAATTAAAAAAGTTTATTTTATATATTCAACAAAGAAGCACTACTGACAAAATATGTACCTACTGGCGTTTTACTTTCCCTGCATTCGACCTAGTAAATGCTCCTTTGTAATTCATTTCAATAAAAAAATATATACATTTGAACTAGCTTACCATTATACAAAATTCTGTAAGTAATTATTTTTATAAGGTGTAGTGACTTCTTTTCCGTTCATGAGTTAATCTTTTATTTGATTATTTGTGTCATTCATTAAATGTCACTTTTGAGTGCAGCGCCAATGTGGGCAGTCGTAGAGCTATAAAATATTGACATTGAAATATTTACGTTGTATCTGTTGTGTGTCTGAACAATAACGATTCAAACGACTCATAGCTCTGAATGATTGCAAATAATAAATATTTGTAAAAAATTACATAAAAACAAACAGAAAACAAAGGAGAACCTGAGAACTATGTCAAGATTTTTAGTTATTCTGATTGTCACCAGGCGGCGTAGCTTTATGGCCTTGTCGGAGAAGTGAAGTGAATGGCGTGGATCACTTAGAACACAGAACCAATCGGCCTTAGTTTGTTTGAACACGTCAGCCAAGTTTTTAGGAATCACTTCTGCCATATTTTGTTCCCAGGAGACAATTTCCAGGAGAAATATATTTATATAGAATAATCAATTACATACTTTGAAAATAGAAAATGTATACATCTTTACAAAATAAATGTTTATTTTGATCTTCAGAAGTTCAAGTAAAATTCTTTCTAAATTTTAAGTTTTCGACTTTTAACTGAAACACGTCCACAAATGTGTAGAGCTTTCCATAATTTTTATTGATAATTTTCTGAGCTTCCTCACACTTATCAGTACCCTGTATAGAGTTACCTTTTTTCTAATAATCTACAGGTAAGAAAGCCAAACCAAACAAATAACTTTATAAATTTGGTAATTACCAACAAGTTTTTGCTATATTTTCTTAAAATGAAAAGCATGTGGCACCCAAAAAACAAATAGAAGCCTTTTTAATTTATTTTTGCACTATCGAGCATGACTTCTATTTTTTATTCAGTGGAAAAAACGTCCTACGGTTGTAAAAAGGCATGCTAGTTTACCAACATTGACTTTTACCATTTATAAAAAAAATTCTTCGTGGATCCATCAGGAATATAAAAGAAGATCCAAGGATATGGAAACAGAGACCGAAGACGAATATCTACTGATTTACGATGGATCTAGCGGAAGCTTTTCCAGCAGTGTCTCGTTGTCTGACAGAAGTGTCGATAATATTTTGGAAGAGTACAACTCTAAAGTTCCTTTTGCAGGTAAGCATTCACTTTAGTTATATATATTTAAAAAAAGATTTAGTTAATTTAATTACCCATAAAGTACCTACTTCTTTTATAAAGAATTTTAGTTATTAAAAAACTCGAAGATATGAAATTTTTCCGTTGTTGCTGATTGCTTCTTCTATCTGACCTCATATTTTATCTTAGACTTTTATTTAAAGTCTAAAGAAAGATTTTCAACGATTTCTGATTTCGTATTTCCATGAAACTTCTGGCAATGTTTGATTAATTCAAGAAAAGAAGTGCCTCATGGGCTTTCCGTACCTACATCACATTTTCTTGGATGCATCCCAACTCGTGCCCACTAATCCCTTAAAAGGTACAAGAGTAAAGGTCTCAATAATTTGTATACCTAACTCGTGCTCGATTGAACAATTTACCTGTTCAGGTATTATTGTTAAATTAGGTTTTCCTGAAATACTTACTAGAAATATTTATTATTTATTTAATATTTTCGGACAATCGGTGATTCCTAACCTAACCTAACCTAACCTAACCTAACCTAACCTAACCTAAGATATCAACATTTAATTTCGTTAAAACAGTATCTTGGTATAATAGTATTAATAATAAATATGTAGGTAGTTTTTTATGTGCAATATATTTAATTAATACGTTTTATGGTAGTTTTATTTCAAATAAATGACGACTGTATATGTAGGTCTTAAATATTTAATTATAATAAATAAGAATTAAAAACCGCAGTTCCGATGCACCCGGGCACGAGTTGGTGTATTAATTTTCTACCTGGTTTTTGAGGGGGCACGAGTTGGTCAGTGATTTTCGGGGCCAGGTAATAACGGGCACGAGTTGGGAAACGCCGATTTTCTTAAGGGACCGTTTTTCCCCCAATGCATTTCGTTTACAAATAATTGTCTATAACCAACTTTGAGTTATAAGTCCCAATTTTGAGGTTAAGTTTGTTAAACACATTAAATTTTTTATATAGCATGAGACTCTGACAATTTTCAGGTTTAATAAAAGGCGCGGTTACCAAAGTCCTCGAAAACATTAACCCGAACACCCCAGTCGAACGACCGAAAACTCTAAAAAAATTGAAACGTTTCTACGACAGCACGAACGGCGATGGTGTTAAAAGTGACAACGAGAAATCATCCAGCTCAGAAAAAGAATTCGACAACAAGGAAAACAAAGAAAATAAAGAGCAATACAAAGATCGCTTGTCAGCCTTGAGCCCATTCGATGAACAGGAGGAATGGGCCAAAATCCAAGAGATAATGGCGTCTTTTGGCACGGGCATCGTTCGAGAATCTGTTTTCGTAGCTGAATTAGAAAAGGAATTCCAAAGTAGGTTAATGACAATAAGCTGTTCGCAACACAGTTTGGCTAATTCCTCGGGGGAAAGCGATACGACGGTGGAGAAGTGGTTGCAGAGACTGGGGATGGGGGATTACGTCGGTCTTTTCATGAGCAACGGATTCGATGATTTGAATTTCCTGGTAAGCCCCAAACAACAATTAAACCAAACAATTTTCGTATTAAAAATAGATTGGGATTTAGTTTTTAAAAAGGTTTTTTGAATATCACTGTTTATTGCAAATCATTGTATGTGTACTGCAAATTTTTAAAAGTATATACCTACTGAGTAATTATTATTCCAAACAATGAATCAGAAAAACAAAAATATGTAAAATTATAAAGTACAACTCATCTGAGTACTGACATTTATTGCACCCCATTTATTGTCGAATCAAAATTAGGAATTTATCAATAGCTTGAAATTTAAGCAATGTGGAAATTTAAAAAAAATTACAAATGACACACATAGAGTGAGTTGCAGAAAAATATCTGTAGGTGGTGGTATAATAGTGTACATTAGGAAATTATAAAGGATTCAATGTTTTTAAGAATAATGAAAAACTCTTCGTTTTACCAAAACTTCCAATATTTATTTAAAAAATTGCTTTATTAACTTTAATGACAGCCGTTTCGCTAGACTTAGCATCGTCAGATTGACATATTGAAGTTACATTTTGTTTGTTTGTAGCTAGGTACCTGATGTTTATTAGGTAGTTATAAGGCTAGACCAAGTATGGAAGTAATAAGACATAACAATATTAAAGCCTAGATGTTATGAGCCCTAAGGGATTATCCTGGATGTACTTCCCTCTAAGATCAGTATAACTGTGCAATGATATAGAAAAACCAGGAAAAAACTATATCATGCTGATCTTTACAATAACTTAATATATTTGTGTTACAATTACGTCTTATCTATGTATAAAATGAAGACTCAATCAAAGCAAACACTTTAAAAGTGGAGAACTTCCCAGATTTATTTGTTCATTAACAACTTTAAATTGTGGATCTGCTAGATGTCTTTTTATTTCAAGTTCTTCAAGGAAATCTAAATTTTGTTTTTTATTACAAGTGTGTAGTATTTGGATGTCATTGATGTGTAAGAGTGAGGTTGGATGTTCAAGTAGGTGTTTTGCATAATTTGTCCATTACTATAACGATGTTTGGCAGGATGTTGAGTAACATACAATTTTTAAACCAATCTTCAAAAAGCTCTGCTGTCGTATCTTCGTGACACAAGAGTCCTTAATATTTTTGGCAGAAAGCCACATAGCGTTTGGGATCCAAACAAAATGTAACTTCAATATGTCAATCTGACGATGCTAAGTCTAGCGAAACGGCTGTCATTAAAGTTAATAAACAATTTTTTAAATAAATATTGGAAGTTTTGGTAAAACGAAGAGTTTTTCATTATTCTTAATAAGATGGACTTCCAAAAAGTAAGGGTTAGTACAATCAATTTGATTCAATGTTTCCTAGGTTGCTTAAGAATAGTACAGGAACTTTATGTCAAAAACAATTTATTTATATTAAAATTGGCATCACAACGTTTCGGCCATGGGCCATCATCAGGTATATAAAGACAAAACTAAAAAATTAAAATCACCCACTAAGTATACATCTGAAATGATATTAGTTTAAAATATTTGAAGAAATCGAATTCCACTTCGTGTGATTTTAATCTTTTAGTTTTGTCTTTATATACCTGATGATGGCCCATGGCCGAAACGTTGTGATGCCAATTTTAATATTAATAAATATATATTTTGACCGATACCCAGGAAAAAAAATTAAATTGTTTTATTTAATGTACGGTCAGGAAAATTCCAATTATTTATGCCAAAAAAACATCTTATACGATGTCCATTACCATTTTCTGATCCTGCGTGTAATATTGTGATTCTCTTCCCTTTATTTGATGGTGCTTTTGTTTTACACTTATCAGAGGAATCAGACCATCCTTTGGAAGGGGTGTCATGCGTGTCAAACCACGTCTCGTCGAGGTAGAAGTATTGGCCGATTTTTAGACCGGTATTTTCTTATTGACGTTATATATTCAGAACGCCAGTTTATTAAACGTGTGGATTCCATTATTAAATGTCTCTTGTCAATTTTGCGATATTTAAAGCCCATTGCAGACAGAGCGCGCCAAAGAATAGTGAGGCCACAGTTGATGCGAGTTTCGTCATTGATGAGCCGCTGTTTCAGACTTTTGATTGTAGGGATACGCTGCTCATCGTACCTAGTGTGGATTTTTCGCCTTATCAAATCTTTTTTCCAGTCGTCTAGACTTTTTGTGACCCCGGAATCTTTACGCTTTTTTTTGATTCTATGGAATTTTCAACAATTCTTACTGAAGTAAGAGGCACCTTCGTCAAATTACTGGTTACTTTTGCTGCAGCACCCGCGTTATATCCTTGCTGAAGTAAGGAACTATACACATATTTTATAATGATTTTCGCGTCAAAAGATAAGTGATTCTTCTTTAACGGATCACTGGAAGAAGCACTATTACAAAATCTTTGCTATTAATGTCTGTAATCACAAATAAATGTTATAAAATTATTGCACGCCGTAACACAAGTGAATACTTTCAATGAAATACAAAGACTAAAATGAACAAGAAGTATAAGCTGTAATCCTCTACAATCCTTTTCTGAGAAACAAAATTACCTGAATCAGGTCCTTTTACATTTATGATGTGCATCTCGGATTTTACAACTTAAGGGTCTAATTGGTTTTATTACAATCCTTCAGTCAATACCATTTATTCTGAAAACTACTATACTAATTGTCCATCTTGTACATAAATACTTTCTATGAATTGTAACAGTGACATTCCATCCGTTTTACTGATCCCAATATTACAAAAACCAATCGATATTGTCAGAAAACATTAACGGTTCATTTACAGAACGGTGTGATAGACGAAAGTGACATCAAAGAAATGGGCATTTCTAGCGAATTGGAACGTCAACTTCTACTGGACGCAATAAAAAGTTTGCCGATAAAAGTGAACGAAAATTCTCTAAACGTGTGCAACAATAATAACGAACAAAATTCGGTGAAATCTTGGTTAAACAAAATCAACTTGGAACAATATTACGAAACGTTTGTCAAACATTTGTATCAGGATATGGAAAGAGTTAAGAGAATATGGGACGTGGAATTATCGGCGGTACTCGATATAGAAAAAATTGGACATAGAAAAAGGATACTGGTCAGCGTCAGTAGTGGAGAACATATCATTGCCGGTCCTAAACTGGAAGCTATAACAGAATTTACTTCACAGGTACAGATTTTTTATTATTTAATGCAAAATTTATGCTGATCAAAGGCGGATCCAGTGGAAGATTTTTTTGGGAAAGGAAAACCACAAAACATGTTCATTTTAATCAAAAGCGCCACTAGTTTCGGTCCTAGACCATCGCCTGACTAAAATGAAAAAATACAGTTCAGAATCGATATATGTAAGTAAAATTATTTTAAAAAGTAGTTGGTATCAAAGAATAATCATTAAACGTTAAAGGTACAACAACAAAACTATGATATAAGTTTTTTATCAGTATGAAAACGGTATATGTTTTAATAACGTCCGGAATAATGTTGAAGATGTTTTTTTTTTCAAACGGAGATTAGAATTTCCAGTAGCATAGAAAAGAGGTAGTGCATTAGATTTTTAATAATTTAAAAATTAACTAGAACACTTCAATAATTAAAAATAGTAGCAAGATGATAATTTCTGCAGCAGGAATATAATTGAATACAGAGACAGAAATGATTTGTCATTGAAAGACAATGACAGAAAGAAAAGTTTTGTTCTATGAATGAATGAATGCTGTGACTGTCATAAATCTAATGATGAAGCAGAAATTAATAGAGGACTTCTGTTAAGAAATCAGTGTTGCGATTTCCGAATAAATCCCTAAAAAGTCACTAAAAACATACTGATGCTTTTTATTGCTTTCAGTCATTATATTAGGATAAAAAAACCTCAATAATTCCTTTTCATTTGATATCAAACTGCATAATAGTCTAATTTTTCAGATATTGCAAAAACAAATTGTTAGGGAATTTCATTTTTTCCCCAGGGGGATTTTAAACGCCATCAACCTGTTCAACCATAACCTATATTCTATATAAAGTCCGAACCAACTAAAACTAACCTATGCTTATTTTTGTTGGCTTGGCTCGTTAATCGTTTCGCTATTATCTTGTTTTATTTTTCGGCTGCATTATTCGTTGTTTGTGCCATTTGTGTTGTTTCTTAAAGAGACTTTTTATTATTTCATATACTAAGAGTATTCTCGAGTGAACTTATTATCAGGTACAGTATTACATCTCGATCAGCCAAAATGACATCATTTTTTAACAAAAATTGATGAATGTCACATTTTTCAAACAACTCTCTATCTGAAATTGAGCCTTCAATACCCTTATTACAATATAGCTGACAGAAAAGTCCTCCAAAAAAAATGAACGTCCCTATAAATTTGTTTTTATGCAATATCTTTCAATTCAAACTATTATGCACTATTTTGTTTATTGTACAGGGTATTTCGAAGCGTAAAGCACCTTTGAATAATTGGAAATTATGAAAAAAAAGCGTCAGTACCTATTTTTTTAGTAATTTTTTAGGGATTTATTCGTAATTGGCAACATTGATTTCTTAGCAGAAGTCCTCTTTAAAGACAAGTACCTAATTATGCACTAGTCATACATTAAAATATTAAGAAAGAGATTACATATCAATAAATATAGTTAGTAATGAGTAATTTGTCGATAACATCAATGTTAAGAAAAACTGTTATGTATCGTATTTGTGATTCTGACCTGAATCTTTTCATTTAAGCCTGATGATGGTCTAAGACTGAAACTTGTCCGAATTTCGGTTTTATTAATCAACTTTAAATTTTTTTTTTGTAATTTTGTTGTATTTCAAGAGGATCAAAATTCTTAATTTTCTCTTGGTACCGCCAATGATGATGGGAATAGTTGATTTGTGTAATATTTCATGTCAAAATATTTTGAACTTGAATCTTACAGATTTACTGGTTTTAATGAAAAATATTCAAATGCAAAATGAAAAGAAATATGTAAATCAACAATCTTCATTATATTTTTATGTAAACAAGACAATATCAACGAAACATAATCTTTGTTTATTTGTTAACAATATTAAATGTACAATTATTATAAGTTATAGTAGTTTGCCCGTTCTTTTCTACCAAAGATTGATTTTGTGTATTATTGACATGTAACATTTGGGAACTTGGTTCAGTTTCATTTGTTGTCTTGAGATTCTCGATCAACTTCTCGTGGTGACGAATCCAGCTGTGCAAAAAAGGTTTTAACGAGCTTGCATTTGAGTGACCCGTTAATTTAATTAACTCCTGTTCAGCAAAATCTTGCTTAAACAAGGCTGTCACAGCTGAAGATGAGAATGGTTTGTTATTTTATGTTTCTTGTGTCTATTCCAATTTTTTCAGCTGACATTTTTGTCCACTTAGAGACGGTGTTTATTCCAAGTGGACAGTTTTTGAACCAAGATCCATTCTTCCAATTGGGGTGAACGGTAAGAAAGAGTCTGTCTGATAAAATCTTTGGTCCTCTTTTTTCCATTAATTTCAAGAATAGTCTAACTGGGCATAAATTTTCGTTTGATGAATTTCTTACCAACCATTTGCTGCTTGCCAAACTTTTTGACCCGCCTTGAGTTGTTTTCGAAAAATTGCTGTTGTATTCAATTCTACTCGTAAATTCTCCCATAATATCGATTTCCTTATTCTGGAAAAAGTTAATCTTACACGGCATCATTGCCTCTCCAAGCAAGTTCAAAAAACTTTTTTTGTGCTCCATCGAGAGTTTCTTCGTCGTAGCGTTTGAATATTTTTAATAGTTCTTCGGTGGATAATGCTTTTGGACTGAGTTTTCTTTTTTCTGGACAACTTTGAAGCTGCCTTCGCTTGGTGTCTCTGGCCAATCTTGCACATTTGAAAGATATATCCGTGAAAGGGTCGATTTTTATGCCGTATTCCGTAAAATATTTTTCTTGTACAATTTTTGCTGTTGTATTCCATATTAACTTCACAGACGACTCTTTATAGTCTTCGCCATCGCCTTTTTTTATATTAAAGGCGTAATCATCGAGAATTTTTGCTAGTTCCGTTATGGTAGTACATTTTTGAAGTGACAAATTTCTCACCCGTAGGAACTCGAGAATTGGTTCCAAATAGAGCTTCTGAACTTCTGCGTGTTCAATGGGACATTTTCCGAAACCAATTTTCTGGTTTCTTCGCCTGACCGGCACCCGAATCTTGATATATCGTCTGGATTCATTATTTCTTTTCAAAATTATGAAGACGCTTCAATGACGTTTGTGAAACTGACAACTATAGAAATACCAGACACCTTAGTAACGGATCCATCATAATTTTGTCGCTAAGATATTACGTATTGTCAATATGAAACGTGCCGTCGCTATGCAGTTTTGTCAGTTAATAGATAAAATAAATTTCTCAATCTCAACCCCAAAATAATGAAATTGTATTAGTTCCAACTTTTTGATCAATAAAAAAACCTAAAACTATTCACCCAAATTTTGAGGTTATTTACTACAACTTTTGCTGTTTAACTTTTTTCCATTGGGCTTTTAGTTATGCCAAAAAATCCGTAATTATTTTTCATTTTCTTTAAATACGATGTGGATTTTCAGTATTTCTGTATATTCCTCGTGAATTTGTTCTTGTACCAAAAATTCTTGTAAAAAACATTCTTTTTACGTATCTTTTAGTTGTTTTTCTTGTGGTTTTTCCTCCACCACTTATCCTTTCCTCCGTAATATTTTAAGTACCTGGTAGAACTTTTGTTTTTATAGAAAAACAATCAACCCTTACCAGAACTTCCCTCACCCTCAACGTATTCGGTAAACAGTAACACAGGAACCATTCGACATCGACATAAAAAATCGAGACCGGCTCCCCAGCCGCCAATCAAGAAAGAACCGGAGAAAAAATCTCCCATTGAAATTTATGTAGGAGGCACCAATTCCATTAAATCTCAATGGAGGCACCAACCGATACTTCTAATCACCGGTTTCGTCAAGTATACTGCCAATGTAAGTAATCGGAAGACATTTTTGAAAACCTTTTTGTCTAACTGCGCAATTTTTCGATCATAGTATTTAGGTTCGACGCTTGTCAAAGAATTCAAGGGCACGGAATCGACGAAAAAATCAATACAGACTGTGATAAATTCCAAGGATCATCCCAGCGAAGAAATATGTCTTTCCGTCTCCTACAAGGGAGTTAAATTCATCAATCCAGCAGCAAAGGTAACAAGATATTTAATTTATAAAACTAGTATTATTGATTCCTAAATTTTTTGTGTAGTTTGTCTTATTTTGGGGAGGGAGAGGGTGATGTTAAGGAACATGGCGAGGGCGAGGGCGAGAAAGGGGAGGGGGAAATGAAGAGAGAAAGGGAGGGAGAAAACATTTATTTTAGTTTAAAACCATTTCGTACAAAGCTACAAATTGTTTTTGTTTCCAGAAAATAATATGCGAACACGAAATTAAAAATATGAACTGCGTGTGTCAGCACATGGAAAATCAATCGTACTTTGCTTACATCACCAAAGATTGCG
The DNA here is from genome assembly GCA_035357415.1 of Ophraella communa. Lineage (NCBI taxonomy): Eukaryota > Metazoa > Arthropoda > Insecta > Coleoptera > Chrysomelidae > Ophraella > Ophraella communa. The sequence continues at coordinate 8,809,232 of CM068989.1, read as the reverse complement.
AATCTTTCTACTGCCATGTATTCCAAGCGGTCTCCTCGGTAAGTATCTCAAACTGAATTCTTGAATATTAAACATAATTTAGTTATACCACATAAAATGTTGAAGCCAGCCGGTTGGAAAGATTATTAAGTATCTGCTTTTATTGTTTTTTTTAAGAATATAACTTTTAAAAAATATCCTGGGGAAAGTTTAAATGCCTCCCACTAGAATAAATACGAAGGGCAGTAATAAATGAATAGCCCTTTGCCAGATTTCAACATATTAATAGTATACAATAATACTAACTTTTAGCTTATTGAATACCTCTTTCTTCAAATTTTTCCATTTTTTTTAAGAAATTGTTATTCCTTTGAACATATATGAGGTCCTCAACGCATGTTTTATGTGTTCTGTAAATATTTCTTCTATGGGATCAATGACTTCTTCTAGTAGCACATTTGTAAAAAGAGATAGAATATCTAAACTCACCAGGATATCTTCAGGTTCTAGTGAGATGCTCTCCAGTAATTCTACAAAATGAGTTGAACCCCGTACACAACTCTAGGTTTTTCCAACGTGAGCTTTCAGCGTTGGGAGCTATACAACAAGATGAAAAATAACCGAACCAATGGTTAAGATATTTGGATGATACTTTTGCAGGATGGAACAACGGTAGAAAATAAGTACTAAAGTTCTAAAATGTAATAAAATACAGGGCGTTCCATTTAAAGTAAGCAACTTATAAATGATTTAAATTGTGCATGATGGCGGCTAAGTTTAAAACACCCTGTATGAAATATCAATGAGTTGGACATATGTAGTTAATAAGCAAGTCTTTCTTTTTTATTGGTTGCAATTTCACGTCACTAGCTTCGGCATTAATGGAGATATCATTATTTAATGTGGACTAGGATTTTTCCAAAAATTTGAAAAAAAAAACGAAATATCTGGAAAATACTTCATTTTTGGTATAGGACATTGTGCACAAATTTTATCTAAAATTTCATGTAGAATTCGAAAATGAAATAAAAAATGTTAGGTTCTATTTGAAATAAAAAAGTTGACGTCCATTTCCGGTATAGGAAGTGCCACATTCAGGACAACATTATATTTAAACTCAGCATCATCCAAAACCTACAGCTTCATAATTTCAGATTTTTAACTTAACTGTATTCGCCATGTATCAAAACTTGTCGCGCCACACCCTGTATATTGGTTTTGTTGTGGATTTCCTGGTAATCCTAAAAACTAAAAGATAAGATAAAAGAAGCAACCAATAAGGTTGGGCATATGAATTACTTACAGTTAAATTATTGCCTTGCAATTTACCTGAAGAGCAACAAAAAAATTTCAAAACTTAACTAATAGTTTTAGCTAAACCTTATCCAACCGGCGAATTAACAGAAAATATCTGTCAACGTTTATATAAACCTGAGAAAGTTACTGTTTAATCTGTGATTACACTCGCCTGTCTATTAGTTTCTATTGTCCAAACAAAAACATTTAATTTTAGGAACAAGCTATTGATATAATCCTCACCCTTGGCCAAGCATTCGAATTGGCTTATCAAATGGCCGTCAGAGATCAAGTGACGAGCAAAAGTAAATCCCAAAAAGACACCATCAATAAACCCGCCGTTAGTCCTGGTGCAGTGTCTTCTAACAGCAGAGAATTCAAGGACAACACTCGTCACACGGACGTAAAATTGAACGGTCATCCGTTGAAGATGATGCCTTTGACGTTATCTATAGCCGCGGAACCTGGGGTGGAAAACACCCTACAGACAACTCCCAATAAAGTGAGTAATAAAGAAGTTCAGCGTTAACTCGATAAACTAATTTTGTAAACAGTATTCGACTCAGTAGTATCTAGACGAGTTTGGCATGAGGTTGTGCAATTTTGTGATGATTTCATTGTAGTGCTCTATTCGAATGTTAGGGAACCAAAAATTGACTATTTTAGAACCTTTACTCATAAACATAAGTGTTTATAAATAGTCATGTTAATTGGGTTACCGCATTTTTTAAATAGGTTGAAAAATATAAGATATTACGAAGCAGTGGCTGTTAGAATTTTAATATCGCTATTTTAAATATCATATTTTAAATTTAAATTTCTTAAGTAATAAATATTACTAATAAAATCTTAATACTAACCTTGCTTTGAAATAAATTTTAGCAATCATTCTCGGGCACTAGCCTGATTATACGCTTTGGACCAAAATAAAAGGGTATATTTATTCATTCTAAATGACTTTCATGCTTTTAGGGTGATCTATATAATACACTCAACTAACAAGGGCCTTTCAAGGCTTGTAGAGCTGTTCTATATACACTAAAGTGATCTTAACATAACTGAGAATTTGTACTTACTTGCTCCATAAATTTACAAATTGACATATTGATCACAATTTTGTCCAATATTCTGCAGATACCTTTAGATGTAGCTTCTACCCTCTCTTTTGAGCTTCAACAAATGCTCGCAGCTGTCTCAATCTTGGTGAAACTTGTGTTATTGCCCATTTAATAATTCATTATGGTTGGTTTTGTTAACCCACATAAGGAATCTGGTCCATTATGGAGTCCTCGATCTAGTGGGTCTACCTCTTCGTCCCCTTTTGTGACTGGTTCTCTCAAGGCTTCTATGCAATCCCTGGCCAGCCTTTAATTGACCTTATTTGCATTCAATGCCTTTAAGGCTGCTTGAATATGCCTACTTGTACCAACTTGTTATGGCGCCGAAGCACTTAGGTATGCTTGAGGACACCATTTGGATACCATACTATCGAGCCGCTAAACACTATGTTTTACAACATGTGTGTAAAACCATAGTGTTGTTTTTTAGAATTAGAACCAAATTCATCCTCCACATTATCCCACGTGTGGTAAAGAACAATGTATATTTATTTGTTATACTTTGAAGATGGCTATTCTAAGTAAATGTTTGGTCAAAAAGATTTAAAGCGACAATCTTTGAACTAGTTTGTTTTTATTCCGTCTGTTTGCAAATTGTAGATTTTGTCTGGTTCTGGATACTTTTTGGGCTTAAAGGTATGTAAGAACGTATTAATTTTACAAAAATAAAATAAATTTCCTTAAAACTAGAACGTTTTTGGAATTCAATAAAGTATTCCTTTATTTTGGGCCACAGTTTAAATTTATTTTTAAAATTCTTTTAAAGAAAATTATTCAGCAAATAAGATATTTATTAACTATACCTTGATTCCAAAAGTGTAGGCTCTAAATTCTCGGAAACAATTGTTTCTCTATTTTAAATTACTTTTAATCTATATTATTTACGTAGGTACTATTCAATGTATTTGTTGTCAATACTCATTCATATCTCTTTCTACCTTAGGTCTCTGCCGTAGTTTTGCAATTCATACATTTTAAATGCCGAATATTATTTCAATTTTTGATATTCTTTCAATAAGCATTGATGTTGCTGAATACCTTTTATCAGCAAAAAGTTTCTTTAATGTTTTCCAGATTAAATCAGATGCTAAAATAAAGAATTACAATCTGACAACGTTTTCGGTTTAATGCAATAATATTTCTGAGAATTTACTGATTACATTTTCAAAAAATTTATTCATTAAAAGTAGAAATACTGCTCAGCAATTAATTTCTTTTTAAAAAATTTGTTGTTTATTTATAATTATTATAAAAATATAAATGCATTATTATTTATCATACAAAGCATTGTAAAAAATTCCATTCTGTACGTACTACGTAATATATTATCGTATTCATCAGAAGCCACTCTAGCAAATATTTTTGCAAAACTTGTATTATATTATATAAAAAAAACTTTAGCAAGATTATTTAAACATATTAATAGCGTATTCGAGGGTAAGAAAATGACCAAAGTAAGTAATGATAAAATAATAGTATTTAAATGTGGCAAAGTAGTAAAAAAAAAACAATTATAGCAGCTTATCAAGAGGAATATCACTGCCATAAACTTGTATAATCGGCTTGGTATAAGCATAAATCTTTGAGAGATATAAATTTAAATAGTTATTAGAAAAAACGTGTGAACAATTCTTTAAGTTTGCCAAGTACATATTAATGATGTAAAAATGTTATTACGGTTTAAATTTACATCTTTTATGAACAGTGCTCAAGATAATTGGAAATACTAGTCATGCTGATTTTATTTTTAGAAATGATCAATTAATCTGTAAATTTAATTTAAAAAAAAAATCCAAGTTTAAATTTCTTGATAATAAATTTGTATAAATAATTTTCACGATTACACTGCTGCACACATCAACTAGTCTAGAGTTTAAATCATATAGCAATATACAGGAATGACTAACAAGATTGAACAGTAATATTACTTTGTCTAATAAAATATTTTAACTCCTTTATTTACTCTGCATTTCTCTTTATTTGCTCTGCATTTCAGCGCAGGCGCTCGCTCATGTCACTTTTCAAAATATCAAAATTCTATTTATGAGGCAGGCTCTATAAAATGTGTTAAAGCCAAAGGTCGAACAACAAATCCTCACTGAATGGCCTCTTTTTTACATTTTATCACGTTTTGAAGTATATTTAACTTTTTGATTATATTATAACGAATTTCGACAAAGATTTTTTAAGTTACGGAAAGGCAGTCTTAGCTTATTCAACTCTGCAGCTTTTTTCCCTTTGGAAATCTACCAATATTTCTATGACATTTTTTAAGTTCAGCATTGCCTCTTCTGCTTCTTTTTTCACCTTAAATTCCTTTGTTTCACTGTGGTTCTAGTCAGGTAATTTTTATATCAACTGCAAAGTTGACAGTATCCATTCAGATTCATGTAAACTTTTCTCTTGTCTTAATTCTTTAGATGTATGAAGAACTTTCATGAAGAGTCAAACCCAACTTAACCATTGTACAGTGTATCTTCTTGCTTATCTCATTCATTGGAACAACTTTTCATCTTATGGTTTAATATCAAACCGTAAAACTAGAGTTCTCCCTAATCATTGTATTAATGTAATTTGTATCTTTTCTCATCTAAATTATTGTTTCACTAAATAATTATATTATTTGGTCTAGCTTTTTTCTGCTCCTTAATGATCTAAAACCATGCAGAGAGAGTGATAAACTGATGCTGGTGATAATGGGATATTCAAAGAAAGTAATTCGTTTGAAAGCACCAGTATTCAATTTCACAATTTACGTCTAATTGAAAAATAAAACTTTGTGCAGTTAGCATGTTCCAAAAAACTATTCTAGAAGAACAACTGGGTTAACTCAATCAACTTTCAACGAAACTTTCTTCTGGGAAAAGGGCCCAAAGCGTTTAGCAAAAATAGGGAGGTTCTGCAGCATCACTTTCAATGCCTCTTGCCTTAATAGTGCATTTTGTTAAAGAAATAGCAAAATTGAGGGCAGATTGAACTTGGTAGCTAATTTCTGTGGATATATTTTCAGAAAAAAAATGGTTCTTTGGTTTTTAAATTAAGCAGTTTAGAAAAAAAATTGTTTTACAAACTATCAAACTATGAAATCCAGGAAAACTTGTTGAGGGAGTTTCAAATTTTCATTTATAGTGTAAAATAGGATATAAACTAAAGACAAATTAATATAAGCTGTTCACTTGTTGGTTTTATAATATTAATTTAAAATTCAGATCTATATTTTATATATACGTAAGTTAATTTAAATTGCTCAATTCCAAACTATTTTACATTTAGGGAGCAATATTTAAGGATTCTTTAACTTTTCAATGTTACTTATCTAAAGGTATACCATAAATACACACCCATATTTGTATAGTATCTTTTAAATGTATTCTTCCAATTTACATTTATTAATTATTTATAAATGAATTAACATAAGTGATCGAAAAATTAACTACTAGATTTTCTGGACATACGATTTCTGATTTCAAGATCCGGAAAATGGTAAATTTTGTTTAATTGCTCCTTTCAAGCTCATACTCTAAAGCAATTTAATTTTAAAAAACGACCTGTCTAGAAAGTCTAATGTTTATATTATTGTACATACGACGTTAGAAAATTATACCGGGTGTCTCAATTGTTTAATAACAATTTTATGTACTCAAAATATATAGTTTCGGAAATCCTTTCTTTGTTTTATTGAGAAAAGGGTTGGATATATTGGATAATTTTATATTAATCTCGCATAAGATTTAATTTAATAATTGGAATGTTTTTTTATAATATAGAAAAATAAAAAGAAATTCTGTTACAAAATAACTGCTTTCAGTTTTTTCAGTTTCAAAATTAATTGACTTTATGTAACAGTTGAAACACTCGGCATATCATTATTAATAATATTATAGAGGCTTTAAAAAATATATAGCAGGGTTAAAGTATTATCAATGTGGAAAAACATATTAAATTATAAAAATTGGATTCTTATTATGCATTTCAAATGCTTAGAGTTGATTGTTTGGCTCTATAAATATTTTTAGCTCTACGTAAGTGTTGAAATATGGAATGTTCTAAAGTTCTGGTTATTAAAAACAATCAATGTAGATAATTTTGAAATTAAAAAAAAAAAGTTTTACTATCCATAGTGTTCATGATTTTAAACGAGCACTTAGTAATATTTAGTGTCCAAAGTACGATATCCACACTGCCACATTTTTTATCCTAAATTCTTGTGACACCAGTTTTTCTTTATAAAATTTTATGAAGTAGAAAGGAACTTTGGAACATTATATATATAAAGTACTGTAAAATACAGTGATACAAAAAACTATTTTCAAGTCGTTTTAAAGTAAATTTTAATGTTTGAAGTAGTTCACGTAAAAAGGATCATTGAGATGTTTTAAAGCCTAACCAAACAAATCAATTTATTTGTAAGGAAAACTATTTTATGTACATAATGTTATGTTTATTTTATACATAAATATTTTAATCTTTCATATAAACCAAAGCATTTTTCGATGGTTCTAGACAATCTGTTTCCTCAATATGTTCTTCGAAATGTTCTGTTTCAAAGAGATCCTTATTTCCGTCAATCACAGCATCTTCTAATAAACATTCATCTTCGTATTCACTTCACCCCAAGCAAGCAAGTCTCTTCGGTACAATTAGCGCAAATATTTGAGCATTTCAAACCTTTTTTTTACAACCACACGTAAAAAGGGATGCAGTTTGTATTAATTTTCCTTTTTTTTCAAAATTAAGTATCAGCATTTGTTTCTTTGAGTTCTACTTGCTCGACTAACCCACTTCTTTGCTTTTTTCCATCGCGCGGCCACGTAGAGTCATTTTCGCACAACTTTTTAATGCTTTTCACAAGGTTTTAAAGAAAATTCAAGATATACATTTTATAGTGCTCACCTTATATTTTTGAAACCCGTTTTAAAAATTAAAATCGGTTCATCCATGTGGCATTCAGGTTTTTTACAAGACATCCTAGTCATTTATTGAAACGGCAATTACAAGGAAACTAATTAACTAATTAACAGTGTTAATTTTCTTCACACTAAAAGAGTATGGAAAATTCTACCTTTTCACCAAACCGCAGGCATAAATAATACAGATTGAGGGAGTAATTAATTTAAGGAATAATCGTGAAATTTTCCGCTTTTTCCGAGTTTTCTTCGGCTGTAATTATCCGATCAGGTTAAACGATGGTTCATTTTATTCGTAATTTTATTACCTACAATTCGTTCATTGCCTTTTTTTCGATTACTCGATAATTGTCAAAGTTATAACTAAATAATTGGAAAATGTGGAGTTTCTTGGGTTTATTTGTGAATAACAAAATAATACCTAACATTTGCTTGCCCAAAACACAACACAATTTTAGTTTAATGGCAGAGTCCAGTTTCCCAGTTTTTATGGCAAAACTACTTTTATTTATATTACGGTAAATATTAAAATAATCCATGAAATTTTCCTATTTACGTGCACTAAAATAATTATTTTTGCAATACATACACTGCATAATCTGCTTTTGTCTCTTTAATATTATACATTTTTTATCATAAAAATTAGTTTTGTAAGTCTAATTTAAAATTATTGTTACCTTTATGTGATGAATTCGTCGATGATTCAATTTATATTTTTTTGTTACCAGTTTCCAATTCTCAGTTATTTTAAATAAAATAATTATATACTGATAATGTGTTTTGATCTTAATTTTAATTCGTTTCATACATATGGGAAGAAGCAACTACTTCAGTTCCTACATCACATGTATGTCTCTTCTATATTTATTTCCATCTCTATATAATATTATTTGGTACTTATCAACTGTAATACCATAAGGTCGTCATTATTAGTCAACAGCTACTCATTTATAGTAGTTTTCACAATAAATGGTATTGACTGAATGATTATTAGACCCTTAAGTTGTAAAATCCGAGATGCACATCATAAATGTAAAAGGACCTGATTCAGGTAATTTTGTTTCTGCAGAGGATTACAGCTTAGGTACACTTCTTCCAGTGGTTCGTTAAAGAAGAATCACTTATCTTGTGACGCGAAATCATTATAAAAAATATGTATAGTTTCTAACTTCAGCAAGGTGCCTCTTACTTCAGTTAGACGAATTGTTGAAAATTCCATGGAATCAAGAAAAAAGCGTAAAGATTCCGGTATCACAAAAAGTCTAGACGACTGGGAAAAAGATTTGATAAGGCGAAAAATCTACACTATGTACGATGAGCAGCGTGTCCCTACAATCAAAAGTCTGAAATAGCGGCTCATCAATGACGAAACTCACATCAACTGTGGACTCACTACTCTTTGGCGAGCTCTGTCTGTAATGGGCTTTAAATATCGCAAAATAGGCAAGAGACCAGTAATAATGGAATCCACACATTTAATAAATTGGCGTTCTGAATATATAACGTCAATAAGAAAATACCGGTCTGAAAATCGGCCAATACTCTACCTCGACGAGACGTGGTTTGACACGCATGATACCCATTCCAAAGGATGGTTTGATTCCTCTGATAAGTGTAAAAAAGCACCATTAAATAAAGGGAAAAGAATCACAATATTACACGCAGGTTCAGAAAATGGTTGGATCCCAAATGCTATGTGGCTTTCTGCCAAAAATATTAAGGACTCTTGTGTTGATTATCAGGAAGGTACGACAGCAGAGCTTTTTGAAGATTGGTTTAAAAATTGTCTGTTACCCAACATTCCGCAAAAACAGCGTTATAGTAATGGACAACGCAAGCTATCATAGTAGACAATTGAAAAAATTCCTGGCTCAAAGAATACGAAATTGTAGATTCAAAATTTCATGGCTGCAAATGACATATATTTTGAGGAAAATTATACAAAAAAAAGAACTTTTACAAGTGCTGCAGTAATTTTCTTTAACAAAAACGTATGTTTGTGATATCATTGCAGAAGAATTGGGACATACAGTGTTACGACTACCTCCCTACTACTGCTTGCTCAAGTGGTAGTGTGGCTTTAAGTGGTAGTGTGGTAGAATTAATTAGGAACTGTATGAATGATATTCCTACCGAGAGTTGAAAAAGTTCTGGTTGAAAACTCGTACCTTTCTGTAAAATCAATTGCGCCAATTATAATTAATTTAGATGAGGATGGCGATAGCGACACTGAACTAAATATAGAATTGCAACATTTAAAGTATATCTCCTATATTATGCAAAATTCAAATTTCTTAAATTCGACCCTGTAGCACATTTGCATCTTTTACCTGATGATTTTCTACACAATGCACAATGAGATTAAATCGGGTAGTTTATTGCAGTTAATAAGCCAATACCATTTACTGTGAAAAATACTATACACAAATATGAAGGGGTTAAAGTCAAAGTGGTGTAAGTCAATTTTTGGTAGAAGTTGACTTAGGGCACAGAAATGCGATGTAGAAATAAAAAACTGTTAATAGAAAAAGTGGAGTAAGTCGGAGCTTCACTCATTTCGTTGTTAAGTGGCAGCTCAAGTTAGACTAAAAATGAATCATCTGTTTTGTTGACAACTGAAGTGGTGTAAGTCAGACTTACGCCAGTGTGGTTGTAATTGTTCCGCGATTTTGATCGAGTGTAGACTGCATGCGTGAAAGAAAAATGAGAACAACATTCGTGTTAATTGGTTAAAAATTCAATGGATACGAATTTTGAAAGATCAACCTTACATTCTCTTCTACAAAGAAACTGTGAATGAGGATATCCCATTTTCTAAACTAAATCTAAAGGCAGCAAGGCCCGGTAGGCGACATTCTCTGGCCAACGTTTCTCAAGATGTTTTGTACCCAAGGGGAAGGCCTGTTACCGAGACTAAAAAGAAAGATATGCTTGATCTTCTGCCATACATTCCACCAGTGAAACATGATTTCTTCGTTTCCCTGCGAACCACTATTGAAGAAGGTGAGGAGCTTGTAAATGTTGGAATTTGTGGAAACCACAAATCCCGATGAAAAAGACTGAATCCGTTTTGCCAAGTTAAAAAAATTAAGAATCCATTCGCGATAAAAAATTAAATTATTTGTATTATTCTTATACTTTGTGTAATATTCAATAAAAATGTTTTTGAGAAGTGCAAGTCAACTTTGCATCATTTTGTTGATGTCCACAGTGGTGTAAGTCTTTGGTCTTAGGTCATACAGTGGTGTATGTCACCGGCTTTGGTAAGGCAAGTGGTGCAAGTGACTTTGGTTAGTGTGTGAGGTACAACTTTTGGAAAAAAAAAATTTCAAATCAAATCTAATCACTAAGTTTGGACCTACCTAGTACCTCTAAAACAATACCATCACTGAATTAACTACAATACCTTTTGCATTATGCTAATTTCCTAAAACCGATGATAAAGTGACTTACACCACTATGACTTTAACCCCTTCATATGTAGAAAAACATTATAAAAATTTCTTGGACAAAATGGCATGAATAAAAGCAGACAAGAATATTTTTATTTCAGTTTTTCATTAAAAAAGCAGCTTTTATAATACAATGAAAACCGTCATTATAAAATCAATTAAAAGTTTAGTTCAAACGTTTATTTGTTCATTATTCTTAGTCTGAAATATATAACTTACCTTAAAACTGCATTTTTTTTCCACGTTGGGCGCCAAATGTGCGAGACTTTTATAATGGATTGTTCTAGCATAGTAAGATGGACTTCCACAGAAAAAGGGTTAGTACAATAAATTTAAATGTTTCAGGACTAGCTTTGCCAGTTGCGTCACAGGGTATCACTGCAGTATAGCAGGTTGGTGCACTGGTTATTCAAAGTTTAAAGGACCTACCCCTTATCGTTTCTTTTCAAAGAAAGAGAGCCCCTAATCCTAAAAATGACTCAACAGGAGTCATTTGCAAAACTTTAGTTTAATAAGATTGTAACACAATTGGGGTAATTCTAATAGTTTACTTACATAAACAGAAGGAGACACCTGTACAATTTAGAATTTTGCTTTTTATTTGGAAATAGTTTCTCGAACTTCATAGACTGTTCTCGAATGCCATACAACGTTCCAGTAAACTACATAATGAAAAGTGAACAGACCAACTCAAAGACTCACAAAAATCATTGTAAATTGTAAAATAATTACCGAAACATTATATCTTTTGGCAGTATAAACATTTAAAGGAATAGAATCAGAAAGCATACATATTTTTTAGTTGCGTCCTTTCTTAGTTATATATAAGACTTTAATCAATATAGTATAACATTAAACAAATTAAACAAAGAAATATATTAATAACATGATAACAAGGCGTCCCTAGTTAAGCTGTAATACTAGCGGTGGTTGAGAAATTTCATCGTACTTGTAGTTTTATATCAAGCTAAAGGCTCTTCATCTCAAGGAAAGCCTCTCCAAGACGTTCGAGTAACCATTTGGGTACTTATTTTGTTGAAGACGTGAAATAATTAGCTTGTTGCTGTAAATCAAGATTTGCTGTTAATACCAAAAATTGCTCAAAACAAGTTAGTATGTTAACGAGAATAAATTAAATTACTTACATCACAGTATAATAAAAGAACTTTGCACCAAAAATGTTGAAGTCTATTCTAATGACTAAACAAAATTTACCATAATTAGTACAATAATTGGGCAATTTTTGTAAATTACAAACTCTTTTAAATAAACTATTGTATATAAGTAAATGATATTTGGAAATTATAATCTGCATACTTTTTTTATTATTAGATAAACAAAAAATCTTGAAAATATTTACCAGTGACTTAATTTCCTTAAATGTTTATAACGCTGTTGGTAATTTATTAGCAAACAATTGACATTAACCCCCCTTGTGTTTCCTTGAATTGGCGCTTCAAATCCACTCTCATCTTTATCAACATAAATCAAAGTCTCGAACACATAAACAAAATTAAACGTAAGTATCGCAACAGATTGTCAAGTGCCATAAACGTTAACCTACATGCTAACATGTAGTCCCTTATACAAGAGCTACAAATGTAGAACATTATTTTGTACATAATTGTATCGAACCCTCAAACAAATCATCCGTCATTGCCGTAAGCCAATGACGGCCGAAGGGCCGCTCAAAATAACAACAAATCAAATTTGTAATGATTGTGAAAAAAAGGTTTTTTTTTAAATAGGAAAAACTCTAGTGTATATCAAAGGAAAAAACAATAAAAATAGTTTCAGTTTTATCTACCATTTTATTATTGTTTATTCAGTTTACTGAATAAATTTAATTTCTCTTTGTTGGCACATGCAACATTAACATCAATATTTTCAATTTATTCATTAGACTCTTCTTCTTTTTAGTTCTATATTTGTCGATAGATCATGGATGCCATAGTTTTTAAAAATTTACATTCATCAATATTTGTTACACTTTTGAATTACTATACAACTAATCCTTCTGATTAGGATATTGTAAATTTATATTTATATATCTTACTTGATTGTTTTGTAGTTGGAATTTTATCTTTTTATTTGTTCTTGTCAACTATGGTACTTGGTTAACTGCGAATGTCATAGTGTTTTGTGGTTAAAGCTCTTAGACCATATACAAATAGACTGGCTGTGACGTCATTTTTCTGAACAACATACTGAAGCCAATATTATCTCTCTTTGTCGCATGAAGTTCGTGGAGCTACGGGATGAGGTGTGTGTGCGGTACTGTTTACAAATAACAAATAACAGCGGCGCAAATGTCTTTTAATAGGTAACAAGGTCTTAATACAATAACACAAGGTTTTAACTCTAATTAAAATACTTAAATCATAACTTTAACCCAAAATTAATACAACAACGAAAACAATACCACAATAGACCCATCTCGATAATGGCACAAATTGAATACTCGTGCGCGAACCAACTCCCACTCTCGTAGTTCCCCCTAAATATTCGTGCCCCTTATAAAATGGTGTTGGTATGACATGCAAAAGTAATGAGTAATCCAAAGTAAAGTAAACGTAAACGGCGTACACGAACGAAATAAAAATTAAAACTTCTCCTTTTTGTGGTTTGTGGCCTGGGCTGCCGCGGCTATACGGCAAATAGAAGCTAGCTTTTGACAGCTAAAAGGTTTTTTTTAATTTAAATTGTTGTATTCCTGGGTAGCAATACGTTGTGTTCTATGGTAAGAAGTAGTCATATTTTAGCAGTGGAAGGGGAAAAGTCAAAAATATTTGCGCATGAGTATTCAATAAAGAGGTAGGTGTATTAGTTTATTAATAGGGTAAGATTAATGCTTACATATGATTCGCAATGTTCCATGCTTTAAGAGACAGTGCAGTCGAAGATATACGAAAACAACCGAAGAAGTTTTATTCAAACGTGGATATGTTTGTAAACTTAGAATATAAAAACGAAGGAAGGAGCGTTATACATAAACACCAATAGTCCTCGATGGTGTTTAAAAATGGCGTCAGCAGTTTCCGGTTTGTCAGTGGCGTATCAATTTTAATTTATGATAAAATGTTGTATCAATTTCAAAAATAAAAATACTGATGTAAGAAAGTTTTAAAACGTAATACATTTTGTAAACCATATTTCTATATACACTTTTATTAAATACATATATAAATATTACATAGCTGTGCATATTCAGTAAATCACTTACGTAAATAAATTGCATATGAAGTGTACAGGGGTTAAACCGGCTAAGTCAAATTTTACGCTTTTCAGTAAAAACGTTTTTTAAGTTTGAAACCCTAGGGTTATAATCAAAACGCACGTGTCGTTTAAACACGACTTAGCCTGTTTATTTCCTGCACAGTATAAATTTAATCGTATATTTCTCGGCACTAAGCCGCTTTATGGCCTGTATGAGTTTATGGTAAAAAACACATCATCTTCTTCTATTAGGTGGCGTTGTTAACTCATTTTGGCCAAAAATTGACTTAGCCTGCTTATCCCCTGTACCCTTCATATGTGTACGTCTCTGAATTCTAGTTTCTTAAACACTAAAACAGTACTGTCTCAAATGTCAAAAAAACCGTCAATAATAATAATGATGAATCATATATGGGGTGTGTTCGGGGAGCACGCTATTTGCGCCATTCGGCGCTATCTAGTACTATTCCTCGTTTGCGTTATATGGCTCTTGGCGCTACATAGCTCGAAAGCGTGCTCCCCGAACACACCCATGGTATTGGCAAATGGCCGCTGTGACGTAATTTCCGTCGTAAGCTACCAACTTGGGAAAGGTGTTAGGCTCCTTCCTTAGTTTTTATATTCTAAGTTTGTAAACATATAGTCATAGAACACAACATATAATTATTTTGGCTTCACAACAAGGACAGAAAATTGACGTCTATTTTTATATGGTCTAAGTTAATGCTTTATAATTTGACTTCTGTTTAGTCTTCTTGTGTTCAATGCTTTACTTACAACTTATATAGTATCGCGATCACATAGTGTGCTGTTCACGTGTTCCTGTGATTATTTTAATGTGGGATTTCCGTTTACTTATTTATTATTTTGGGACATGGATCCTTCCATTTCTACTAGAAATGTTTTTTGACACCAATTGGGTCACTTTTACCGTTTTTCTGGTAATAGACACAATCTTTTTGGATACAATTTATTGGTCTAAAATCTACCTTTACTATCCTCATGTCTGCACAAGAGACTACGAGGTTCCTACTATATTATTCATTGGATACTACAGAGATTCGTCTCATAATGGTGTCTTTTAACCATCTATTCCGTTATTCTTTAGAGGCTTACTTTTATCAAGGTATGATAATAAATATACCTACTGAAATACAATTGAATACACTTTTTACTTGTTCATCTAAGATATGACTCTTCAGGATTATTGCGGTCAAAATCAAAAGTAAGAAGAGCCATTACTTTCGGGTAAAGAAAGGTGTAAGAAGTCGGTGTTCTGGAGTTAAAGGGAGGATCCAGTGTGGTCGGTATGAAAACAGGCCAAAACGTCTTATTCGTCGGTAGACACTTCGCATGTCAATAGGTTTCCGTGTTCTGCAAACCATTAATTTGCATTGAATCTGGTAGTGGAGAAACGGTCCCCTAAGGCCAATAATCTTAGGCAGCGATCTTCACGGTCTGTTGTTCTACCGTGGTGTCTAGAGCCCCTTGCTCTTTGCGTACGGCCTTCTCGAAGCCATGCCTGCCAACACCTAACTACGGTGTCTACACTTCTTCGTACTCTAACTGCAATTTCCCGAAAAGAAAATCCAGCTTCCCGAAGTTCCACTATACGGCCCCTATCAAACTCACTAAGTTGACGAAATCTTTACTACGGCTACAATATTCATTTTTGAATTGTTAGAGGATTTCAAAAAAAGCAGTATAAAAACCGGAATCTTCAACTGATAAGGCTGAACATTTTATCAATTGTTTATTTCAGTAAAATAAATAAATTCACCAGATTTTTTAAAAATAAAATTATTTAAACTGGGTGTTCGGATTTTTATGTCACTTAGTATAAATAGTACTGGAACAATATTTAACAAAAGCCACCAGTATCTTTCCTGTGCTGACCATGTTGTACTTTTAGCTAGAAGTCGAAAGTAATGGAAAATTTATCTCGGAAACGGCTAGAAGCAGCAGGAAATATGGGATTGCAGATAAACATAAGCAAGACGATGTACATGGAACTGAAGAACTAGCAAAAAAAAGCAGAAAAGAAAATATGGAAATATTGTTCTGGGCGATGTTAAGGAAATTGAGGAGAAGGATAATTACATGTACTTGGGATTGCTTTTGACAAAAAAATGCGAAGCAGAAAAAGAAGTAGAACCAAGAATAGCAAAAGCAAACAGATGTTACAGACAGGTTACACAGCATTACAAAATC
Source organism: Ophraella communa (assembly GCA_035357415.1). NCBI lineage: Eukaryota > Metazoa > Arthropoda > Insecta > Coleoptera > Chrysomelidae > Ophraella > Ophraella communa. The sequence goes on along the minus strand of CM068989.1, from coordinate 8,793,053 downwards.
TAAAAACGTGTCGAGAAATTCTAACCTGACTTATGGGTGTAAAACATGGGTGTTAACAAAGAAGCTATAACAAAAAATTGAATGGTTAATATTTAAAAAAAGAAAACCTAATACTTACTACGCTTTAGTTAAATAGTGTCTACAAAAACAAATAATTTTATATTTTTTTTGCCTGCATCTGAAAAAATACTTCTACGGCTATGGCGTTTTTGACTTGGCAATTACAACATGACTTGTAATTGCTGTTAAGTATTAAACCCAATTTCCATTCAAGTAATTTGACTGCGCTAAGTGCTCCACAGGCAAGTTTATGTCTCTTACATCCCTTACTACGTAAAGATTAATGATCCGGTAGCGCTTTCAATAAGAGGAAACATGCGTCAGACAATTTTGCTTTTGTTTTGTAACATTTCTATGGTTATAGCATTTTGTCAAATTTCAAAAAAAGTTTGTTAGCTACCCAAACATTAAAATGACACTTTTTGTTAATGGTAAATTTAAAACATTGTCCACCTACAATTATTATGAATATGAGTACAACTTATTTAGTTTGGTTTTATCTAAGACTGGAGAATTATGGCAATTTCTAAAATACTGACCGTCACTATTATTGATCGGTCTATTTATTTAGTGGCATCAGTATTTTCTTCGGCAATTATAATTTTGTGGTGGGTGGCTGTTATTTTTATTTTATTCTTTTACCTATAACCTCACTTTTCTGTAGACTGTGTTTAGGTTCTAGTAGGGAACTTTTTCCCATTATAATTAAAAATTTTGCTTAAATTTCTTCCCAACCATGAAGGTTTGCTGTTGGATTAATACATAAAAACTTGGATAAGCCATCCTCGCAAGTAAAATATCGTAATCCTGTTGCTTCCTGTTTCTCCTGGTCCTGGTCCATTTTACTGTGTTCAACTCTCAACTTCTTAGTATAAATTAAAAGAATTAGTTTAGTATAAATGTCTAAACAATTTCTCGTAAACTAGTTTCTAGAATCACTAATCAAATTTTTATTATCATTAAAAAAGTTCTATTAAAAATGCCAATCTGTTCAAATAGTATTTATTTTAATCTTATCTGTTGCCTGTGTAGGCAATCTTCATGTAACGGTAACGTTTGGATCAATTTAATGAGGCACATCTGCCGATACACAAAAACCATTATCCGCCATTTTATAAAAATATTTTTTACAATGGCATCGCAGTTAATAAAAATGCCCCAGTATGTCGGTTCACCGCACTGGTTTCAAACATTCAAACATTTTATTAATGACAATGCAAATGCCTTTGACTCATCTTTCCCCTAAACCTATCTGCTTATTTGGGGTTGATAGCTATCTCACCTGGCTTCGGGGCACGTTTTTCAATCAGTTAAAATAGGGCGGGATTGAAAATACGACCCCAGATTCTTTCGCAATATTGTATCTACTGTATACCTATAAATAGAAACCGAGCAAGAGCAATGAGAACATTTTTCAATATTCTCCTAATCTTTAATATTCAAGTAATTGTGTCTAAATTTTATTTTATTATTTTTGTGGAAATAAAAAAATTAGTCAATAGTAATGATGTTTTTAAAAACAATAAAATAAAGTAGTATTAAGAATAGACTAAGTATGGAAGTATTAAGACATAACAATATTAAGGCCTAGATGTTGTTAGCCCTAAGGGATTATTCCTGAATGATTTCCCTCTAAGATCAGTATAACTGCAATGATAAATGATACAGAAAAACTAGGAGAAAACTGTATCATTCCGTATAAATTCCAAAAGTGATAAATCATAAATTCAAACTGATACAATTTAAAATGTACTGATATATTTGTGATAAAAAACAAAATTTAGTTAAATTTATTGTACTAACTCTTACTTTTTGGAAGTCCATCTTATTAAGAATAATAGAAAACTCTTCGTTTCAACGCAACTTCCAAGTTTATTTGAAAAATTTTAAATCACAATGACGGCCGTTTCGCTAAGAAGCTTCTTAGCCTTCTTGTGCCTAAACTGCGCCAACAGAGAGTTGGAAATGTTCATTCGAACACGTTTTTGGTTCCAAGTGAGCAAACGCGGCACCCAACGCGCGACACCTTGTTCATGCCTAAATCTTGATTCAATATGTGACAAACACGTTCTTTGGACATGTTTACCTATAGCCTCTGCTATATCTCTAATTTTAATTCGACGGATGTCTAGCACCATTTGGTGAACTTGAGCGATATTATCGTCAGTGGTTGCAGTTTTTGGACGTCCCGAACGTTCATCGTCACCCAAGCTGGTACGGCCACGTTTAAATTCAGCAGCCCAAAATTTCACGGTGGTAAATGATGGTGCAGAGTCCCGGTACACAGCGTACTACTCGTCTTTGATTTGCGTAAGCGTATTGCCTTTCAAAAACAAATATTGGCTGAAATTTTAGTGGGTACCTTTCAAAGCATGCGCAAACACATTCCCCAACTTTTGTTTACGAGTGCTGCCTTCTTCATGTTGAGGTCGGAAACATTTCAGACAACCCTCTATAATATAACTCTATAATAACTCTAATATTAAATTCAATGTATTTATAAACCAAAGTATTAATCTTAGTACCCAAAATGTCACAATTGAGAAGCCAAATTATTATCTAAAATCAGTGTTTTTAATCTCTTTTTAAAATTAATTAAAGATAGGGATTTAATTGTATCAGGTAATGAATTGTAAATATGAACAACGTTGTAAGAAAATGATGATTTTAAAAAAGCAGTTTTATGTTTGGAAAATCTTAAGTTTAATAAATGAGCTTGATGTCTATTCTATTTTGTCGTAAAGATATGGAGGTGTTTTAGATGTCATAATTTTATGATAAAATACGCAGCATTGGAGTAGTTGAATGTTGAACATAGTCAACGAAAAAACATGAGATTTAATTAGTTGAACTAATCTTTGCTTTAACTGCATTACCATAGAATCGACAAAAAGTATTATTTTCATCCAGTGGTCTCTTAGACTGTGAACTGTTGTTGACGTTTTAATTTATCTAAATAGTTATACAGTGTGTAAAAGCCAAATGGAATAAATTCATTATTTCGGTTACTGTACATATTTATAAAAAATTCCGAAACACGTCAAATTTAAATTATAACTTGACATTCTTTAACGTGAAAATGCAACCCCTACCTTCGCTAAAATATACTCGAAACTTATTACAATATACTTAAAACTTATTTCTCGTTTAGGTCTTGATAATGAGAAAGTGAACAAAAACCATAGCAATGTGGTTTTTAGATGGTAACCATTAAAAAACTTTAAAGAATTTCCGTGGCAACGCTATTTTAACAAGCAGTAGTAAATTGTTTTATTTAAGTTGTCATTGTTGTAATTTAAGTATAAAGTTTGTTCAATTCAATTCTGAAAAATGGTTAGATTAACGGAAATGCATAAAATAACAGTTTTACAAATGATTGGTTACGGAGATAACATCCGAACACAACAGGAAGTAACTCGCCTATTTCATGAGAAATTTCCTAATTTACCGCCTATGTCCCAAGGAACAATAAGTAAAATAGAAAAGTAGTTTCGCGAGTTTGGTCATGTAAGGCAGATAAAAATAGCAGCTGCCAATGCACTGAGTGATGAACTCAAATTAGATGTGTTGCTTGAGTTTCAGGAAAACCCACATTCATCGAGTAGACAGGCATCCACTACATTCAATGCTAGCCATACATCAATAGCAAACATATTAAAAGAAAATAAATTGCATCCGTATAAGATGATACTCAGGAGCTCATGGAAGACGATTTTGATAGGAGAACTTTTTTTTGTGAGCAAATGATGGACATGTTGGATAACAATATTATCCAATTAGAAGACGTTATGTTTTCTGATGAGTGTACTTTTTTATTTAACGGTCATGCTAATCGGCAAAATTGCCGCTACTGGTCCACGGAAAATCCTCACTGGATGAGAGAAGAACACACTCAATACCCTCAAAAGGTTAATGTTTGGGCAGGGATTGTAGGGAACAATATCATTGGTCCCTTTTTTATTGAGGGCAACTTAAATGGCAACAATTATTTGGCACTACTTCAAAATTATGTCATTCCAACGTAGGCAAATTTATATCCTGATCCAGGTAACCCTCAAGTTCCAGCGAATACGATATGGTTTCAGCAGGATGGAGCTCCACCACATTACCAACTTAATGTCCGGCAGTACCTCGATACAATATTTCCCAATCGGTGGATAGGGAGGCGAGGATCGATTGAATGGCCAGCGCGATCACCTGATCTTACATTATTAGATTTCTTTTTATGGGGATATGTGAAGAGCCATGTGTACAAAACTAAACCTTCTGATTTAAATGACTTAAAAGAACGAAGAACGCTTGAGATTAGGTCGATCACGCCTGATATGTTAAAAAATGTTATAAGACAGTTTTATTTGAGATTAGTATGTTGCCAAGACGTTCGCGGAGAACATTTTGAACATCTACTTCATTAACATTCATAGTTCTTTTTCGTGTTCTACATTTTATTACGTTTTGCATTACATTTTAGTTTTTGATTGTATTGTAGCGAATTTCGGTAACAACATGATATTAATTTTTTTTATTTTAATTTTTTGCATTAAATTTAAAAACAATAACATTTTTGAATAGAGAATGAAGAGACCTTTCAAGTGATATATCACAAGCCTATACTTCCCATTTAAAAAATTGGGGGTTGTACCTGTCATTCTAAGGAGGTTGAAGGTAGGGGTTGCATTTTCACGTTAAAGAATGTCAAGTTATAATTTAAATTTGATGTGTTTTTTTTTATAAATATTATTATTAAATTAAATTAAATTAAATATTATTAAATATTATTTTTTATAAATATGTACAGTAACCGAAATAATGAATTTATTCCATTTGGCTTTTACACACTGTACATTTTTTTTATGTATATCCATTGTTATAAATTTCTTATTATAACAGTATTACTCGATATGATCAGCTTTTTTTGCATATAAATTAGTTCTTTATTTGAATTTACTCACAGAATGGTTATGAGGTAAGCCATTTTCAACATTTGCTTTAGCCAACATATTATCAACATTATCATCGTGAATATCAGACCTATATTAAATTAATACTCCTGTTAGCTTGTTGTACCGTTATCACAGCGGTTTTCCTCCTTTAGTTCTTCGTATTAATTTTCTGTAAGAGTGGCATTGTGTGCGTGATCAAGACACATTAATTTTATTAAAAAAGTCTCCTTTGATTTTACAAATTTTAATAATTTTTAATATACTGAAAGAATTTTTAAATGGCGATAATTTTCTCTTTTTGTCTCTGACTGTTACAAATAAACAAATTAATTATTGTAATTCGTGTCCGGCAAAAGGTTAATTTATCGTCACGTTTTGTAAAAAGTGGGCAAACGATTTTATGTTTTTTAACTGTTAATGAATTATCGATCAAAAAAACATTTTCGGGGAACCGGCTACGGCATCAGATAAATTAAGTGCGCCTCAATAACGCCGGCGTTCGTTCGTTCATTGCGGGATACAAGGGGTAGCGGAGGAGGAGAGGGTGGTGGATAGGAAGAGAAGAGAGAATCGAAGTTGGTGGCAGTGAAAAGGGTGGCAAGGGCATAGGGTGGTTGTTTCCGACGTGTGTCAAGTGCAGCCAGTTACGCCACTTCCGATGATGTCTCGTGTTAATTGGATTGGTGGATTTTTAATTAATATGAAAATTCGCACACATTTTTAATTTTAAACAATGATCTCTGTCCGATGTTGAAAATCATCGCCCCAATGGCGTACTCGGTACACACAATACATCGATCGGGATAGATTCCAAGTTCAAGCGAATTCGACGAAAATCAAATTTCCTATAAATCAAAAATTCCATTATTATTAACATCCAACGAACACTCTTCAGTGTTTCGTGAACGTAATTACTTTAACAAGAGTATATATTTTATTCGGGCTGAGATGGGAAATTCATGCTCAATGGGTTCTTAATCACTGTGGGACTCATCCCTACCAACCAAACCCATTTCAAAGCTCGCTGTTACCCCCGCCTCGGAATCACTACTCTAGCATACTTCAAGACTCCGTCAAGAATGTTCTCTTCCTCTAATCATAACCTCCACTGCCTCGCTTACCTCAATCCATTCTTTCTTCCCTCTCAACATTACCTCCACCATGTTCTCCCAGTACACTGCCTCTCCAATTTTTCTCTTTACCTCATTTACCTCTTTACCACATATTCGTTCCTTAAGCATCTAAACACTTGTCCCTCATCCTCCTTCTCACACCTCTTGCACATTCCAGTCTATCTCTTGCCAATCTTATGTAGATACCCCACCTTTGACCCATATCCAGTGAGCACCTGGGTAAGAAATAATTTACCTACCCAAACTTACGGTCCTTTCACTCACTCCTACTACTTGCATCCTCCCACCTTCTCATCATTTCCTCCTGCATCCAATCCTGAACTTCTTCTCTAGTCGTACCCTTCCACCGTCGTCTCTTTGTCCTAGCCATTAAGTCTGAAGGGTATGACCTCGACAGCACAGCTGCTGCTATTGCACCCACTGTCCTGTACCCCTGCACCACTACTAACACAATTCCTCTCTGCAACTGCAGTAATGGCCTTATCCTTGCATGGATCCCCGCTCTTTCACCCCACACTTCCGCTCCATACAGCATACTCTGCTCAATTGTCCGACCAATAACTATCCTCTTCCATTCTCTCGGCCCTTTTACATTACACATCAGTCTCCCCAGCCATGCTGCCCTTACTTTCGTCTTCTGTGCTGCCTTCACCATGTGGTGCTTGAAGGATAGTTGGCTATCCAACCACACACCTAGTTACTCCCACCTCCCTTGTCTTTCTTCGTCCTTTTGCTAGCAATCCCACCGTTTTGCTACTTTCAAACCGCATTGCTCTATCCTGCTAATCTACACACAATCTTAATTTCTGTGGTCTCTAATTTTCTTTTTGTTTTAGTGGCCACAGGTCGGGAAACTAAAAGGTTATAAAATGGGGAACAAGGAAATCACAATACTCTTCAACGCAGATGATGCGGTCCTCACAACTGAAAGTAAAGATGATCTGCAAAGACTCGTACAACATTTCAACGCCATAGCCAATATAACAAGTAACAATGTAAATAAAGGCATACATATTAAATTTTTCCGCACACACGAAATACCTGCGGAGAAAATGGATCTGAAATTAGATGAAATTGCTGAGAAAACTGCGAAAGAGATAGGGCAAATCATTCCAGTTAAGTCTGCGAAAAGATATGAAAAAGAATATGCGCTGTTTTGCAACTGGCGTGAACAACACAATTTGAAAAGTAGTGCAGATGAAAATGTGATGTTGGATTACTTTTTGGATGTGGGAAGAACAGTTTTTTTAAAGAATATTCTTTAAATCAATGATTATGGTAAATGAGAATGTCAACATATCAAGTTTCCCAAAGTTGATAGCTTTTTTGAAAAAACAAAATGTAGACCATCAGCCAAACCAGTCGAAGGTGCCGACAAAGGAACAAATTAAAAGCTTCATGAGGGACGCTCCAGATAAATAATATCTATTACTCAAAGTGATAGCATTACTTGGAGTTGCTGGAGGTTGCCGAAGGGAAGAGATATAGTTTAGAAGTTAGTGATGTGGAGGATACGGGTACTCAGCTAGTAGTTAAGATTATTCGACGAGCTTTCACTGTGATTAACAGTGATGAGGTTCAATATTTGGGTTAAAATACATGAATTTACGGCAACACGTCTCCCTGAAAGCTCTTTTGGGGGGTTATGGACAAGGAAAATGTTTGTCTCAATGAGCTGGTATACATACTGTTGGCGGAGCGCCTAAGAAAATAGCTGAGTTCTTAAAACTAGACCAACCAGAAAAGTATACAGGTCATTGCTTCAGGAGGACATCCTCAACGTTGTTGGCCAATGCTGGAGCTGACCTTAAAGTTCTAAAACAGCACGGTGGATGGAAGACTTCTTCAGTTGCAGAAAAGTATATAGAAGAATCGATTGAAGGCAAAAACAAGATTGCAAGAATGATCTAAAGGGGCGAAACTTTTGTTGAAGTGAACTTTTTGTGAATGGCACTTTACCGTACAGAATGAAATAAACACTTTACGATATTCACTAATAAAACTAAATGCATGACTACATCTTAAACACAAGTAAGATGCAAAATTGTTATAAATGACCAAATCATACAACAGCAAGTAAAGTTTAAGTACTTGGGTATCGAAATCTCTAGTTATTGAGACATTGGTAAAAGAACAAGAACACTATATGGCGAAATAGACACATTAGGACGGAAGTCATGTCTATGATATATAAAACAGCAATCCGACAAATAATGACATATACAGAGGAAACACGGCCCGAAACATTAAGGACTAAACAACAGAAATGAGAATACTACGAGGAATAAGTGGGAAAACATTGATTGATAGAGAAAGAAGCGAAAACAGAAGAACATGCGGAGTCAAGAACATAAATGAGTGGGTACTGAACAGAAGGAAAGAATGGAATGTAAACATCAGCAGAATGAATGATGAAAGTGTAGTGAGAATAGCACGAGATACATCTCCAATGGGCCGTAGAAGCTTTGAACGATCGAGAAAAAGATGGAGCGATGGAATTACTTAACAATAGCAGAAAATTGAAGAAAAACAGGCAAATGCCTCATATAAAGATAGAAGAAGAAGAAGAAGAAGAAGAAGAAGAAGAAGAAGAAGAAGAAGAAGAAGAAGAAGAAGAAGAAGAAGAAGAAGAAGAAGAAGAAGAAGAAGAAGAAGACGAAGAAGGTCGGGTTTCGGTTGCATAGGTCAACAGGTCTTATTGCGGTATTGTATATCCGGGTATATCCGTGCACTTTTCTACCTTGGCACATAATTAGGTACTTTTATAAAATCTTTGTCAATAATTAAGAGTAAAATAAAAATTATTAATTGTGAAATATACTACGTCAATGAATAAAAACAACAACACTAATGAAATCATCATTTTTTTTCCTAATTACCGTATATAGTAACTTATAAGCCAACGATTTCAATTTTGGCTCGTCATGCATTACCACCGGATCGCTAAAACGTTAAAACGTTTGATGGCAACCAGCTAACGAATAATTATACCGTATATCTTGCTTTACGGGGATTAACGCCGAAACGGATCTAATCTGACCTGACTGTTTATTTGTTTATTTTTTTTTCATAGGATTAAATTGTCAGGTTCGGCGATTTCGTATTTTAGTACATTGGATGACACAAGAATTTTACGTAATCGAGATAAATGTACCTACATTTAATATTTTTGAATGTGTTCTATAATAGTATATTAAACAACGCATTTCATATGGAATTCTGTTACGAGTTCAAGTTTAAAAAACGAATCGCGAAGCGATATTTGGCGATGGTATGGCGTGTAACCAATCTCTGGAAAAGGTAGAACTGACTTCAAGAAGGCGTGCTTAGTTCTGCAAATTTGTAGGAATGCAACATTGATGTTATCCCATAGCTTTTGTGAGGCAAGGCCACGAGATCGGGTGGAGTTAATTGCGTCCCATGCTTGAAGAGCTTCAGATAAATGGCAGACACTGACCTCATCATTCATGATATTCAATAAGCGAGACATGAGAACAGTTGCTATATAAGCTGAGCTAATGAATGCAGGCAGAGCAATATCGGAGATTCTTCTTAATCCTATTCCTACGTCTTTGACAGGGAGAGAGGTTTGACGCCATTGTGTTTCGAGATAAAGGTTGAAAATGTTTTGGAGACAGGCTCTCGTGGAGTTCAGTTAGGGCGTCTTGAAGCTTCCAAAAAGGACAGGTTCTAATGAAATAGGTCAATTTAGGAACGAATAAACAATTTTTCGAAAGATAGTAAGTAACGTGAGAATTGATGTCTTCAAGTCTAGATGTTAGGAGTTTGAGCTGTTCAATCCTTTTAGAGATTTTAGAGATTCTTTAAACAATGAAAAACCGAGTAATTACTTTTTGGTTACTTTTGGTCATGACTTGAATTCCTGGGCACACTTCCTGGAATTCTGTTAGGATTTTTTGGTCAATGGAATCTGAGCAGAAATATAACTCACATTTGCTGGAATTAACACGTAGCCGAGTTTTTCTGCTTTTGATATTACTTCAGCCAGATCTATGAGTACTATGGAAGGCTCATCACCTAAAGAACCGTCGTCGAGAAACCATGCATTTAGTTCTGACTTCATTGATAAGACGAGTGGCTGGATTGTCAGGCTAAAAGCTAGGAGACCGCAAGGACAGCCTTGTTGGGCGCCGACTTCCGAGCTAAGAATTGAATTATTGTAAAATAGTCTTGAAGGGTAACAATAAGCTTGATACATGAAAGGGGACAGCTCGGGTAGAACATCTTTGAAGTGTTCTACTGAATTGAAGGCGTTGTAAAAATCTATTTTGCCTTCGTTATCTGGGTTTTGAACGAAACTTCTAACTGAATGTATTACATCCTCACATCCTCGTTTAGTAGCTACTCCAACCTAATGAGGCCTGAGGTAAGCCTCAATCTGTGGCTAAACCTTCCAACACACAACTCGACCTACCAAGCGTCTTAGAACGCATCCTACAGCAATAGGTGGAGTTCCTCCGTCCTTTTTGGAGAGAGCGCATAAGCTTGCGCTATAAAATATTGGAAGAATTTCCTGATTTGCTTTTGCACCTACGATAAAGTTAGAGAACTTTGTGATGGCTTTGAGTGCCCTTATTCTAGCATCTCCAGCAGATATTGAAATGATATCCTTAAGAAATTGGGAGCGCAAGCCATCTATTCCAGGTGTAGAGGCGCTTTTGAAATTGTTGATCCCTTTCTTAATATCCTCGTCGCATAGAATGTAAAGAGCTCCCGAGCCGTCGAGTGGTTCTGGAAAGATCAGTTGGCGAGAAGGAGAAGGGTGCTTTTTTTGGAGTTGTGATAATGTTTCTTCATTTTCTGGTGTCAGTTTGACGCAAAGGATGTTTTCTTTTATTTTGCTAGTGAGGTTTTTCTCGGCAGACCCAAATTTGTTAAATGCATTATAAGAAAACAATAGTAAGTTTTCTTGAATAAAATGTGATGAGTCAACTACAAATCAGTTCTTGATAATGAATTTTTAAATCTTCATCAGATCAGTTTGTGTTTTTAATATTGCATTTTTCTTGGCTTTTAGTTTTTAAATTTGGCCTTGGCTATCTTCTGGCTATCACTAAAATTGAAGAGGTAATTCTGATTACTCTTGACTGTAGTGTTATGGTGAAAAATTTAACAGTCATCAATCTAGGTGTTATAGCTGCCCCTCCCACTTCTGTCACCTAAAGTCACGTGGAAATTCGCAAAATCAATCACCAAAAAGCAATAATGTTCATGATAACCATGCGTCAAACAAATGATTTTTTGAGCAGTCAAAACCTTCAAGTTAATGAAAATTCTGACTCCCTATTTATTATTTGAATACTCGTTGTTAAAATATACCTAGTTACTAAACTAGTAAACTATAGCAAAAATAAACAATCCAAAATCAAACAAAACTTCCTAAATCAAAGATTTTTACTTTTCTTCTATTGTAGTAATGCAATATCCCAACGTATCAATAAATAAAATTGACAACCTTGTGCAAAACGATCTGTAAATAAAACTGACATTTAACGTCAATGTCAAAATATATCATAACTAAATAACAACTTACTGCAATTTCTAAAATCTTTTTAATGACTAAATTCAAGATGGTTAAAAGTATTCTTACAAACAAAGGTAGGAAATGTTTTATTTATTATTTCGCCTGATGTTAACATTGTCGTCAGTCTAACCGCTTGGCTTTAGCTATTTTCAAATTAACCTCGACATTCCTTGTTCGAACCATATTGAATTAGCATTGCTGATAAAAAGTCTTGTTGGACTAAAAAGATGGAATTGTCATTTTGTTTCCTTTGCAATTATCTTAACCAGCCTTTGGTCGGTTTTACTAAGCGTATTATTAAAATCGTTGGCTATTTCTAAACCAATTAGCCATATTTAATTGATAAGCAGTTCTAATACTTATTTTTTTATTGCAGATTATCTAATTCGAAGTGTACATTTACGATAAAGAATTGGTTTATTAATCTGGATAGAGGAGCTCCAAGATTATTGATTTAATAAGCTTAGTCATATTTGCCGGGTTAATCCCATTTCTATTAACAGTTACAAGTATTATGTCCATTTTATTACGCATTTTCAATCTACCATGCATTCCAGAAACTCCTCGTATACCAAATTTCACCAAATATTTTTATAAACCAACTCAAAACCCCAATACCACTGACCCTAAAAACAATCCTGATGTACTAAATAATCCTAGTATTACACCAGATCATAATGAGACATCTGAACCAAAGCTTAGTCTCCCCGATCTCCCAAATCTCTCAGAATTGTTTGCCAATAAATCGGACATTCATAATATTCCTAATCCAAAATTACTTAACACTAGAAGCATTCTAAATTCACCTTCGAGTATCATTGAATTACCTAGTATTCGCTCCAGTTTAACAACTAATTTATCTGCTAATTATTTCTTACCCGACAGTAAATCCAGCATTGTACCTTTACCCAGTTTGCCGGATGTAATCAATTCAAGTAATTTGTCGCAGAAATGTATAGCGGACAAGTCAACTTTACTCGGATGCGAACCAAGTTCAATGTCCATCAAATTGTCAACAAGTGACTTAGAATCTATTGGTTACTTACATTCCTAACCTTACAAATTGACTAAAGCAAGCACACAAATAGAAACGTGGCGGAAAATCGAATTTATTATCATATTTTTATTGGATGATGATTAAAAAATAAAAATTATAAAGGTTTGTGTTTGATTTTCTTCACATTCATTATGTGCCATAAACACTTGAAGCGATTTCGAATGGCTTTTTTGGTTGGTTAATGGTTAACTGGTCGGTTCATAAACGATGACGTCAGAACCTTGGTTGGCTCTGACCCATTCGAATTCTTCGTAAACAAATTGGTTGGTTCTGCAGGCAAGTCTACGTGTTCTTGAACTAGAAGTCTTCCGTAAGTAGATAATTTTCCACTAAGTGCTGCTCTTGTAATGTAATCAATAGTAAATTCATCATCACTTAAAAGTAATTTCAAAGTCGCTTCATCACCCATAAAATGAATTACTTTTTCATTAATTTTGAAGCCCACTGCACTTAGGGATTTCATCATCATTTTCAAAAACGCGAACTGCCAAGATACTTCTGTTTACAATACTTTAACCTCAAAACAGTAATGCTGGTAGAATAGAAAAAGATAACCAACCTTGAACCAGATAATTTATGAAGTCATCAATTTGTCATTCGAATGCGGTTGGTCCAAATATGACGGACCAATCTAGAACCCACATCATTCGAAATCGCTTTTGGTTATTACTTATCATGAGGTGAAGGCATAGAGCGTCTATTGCGTGAGAGAGAGAGAAATATGCTGTATCTGTAGAGTAGGAAGGGTGAGTATAGACCCACAGCACTTAGGCCACAATATGGCCCATTGTACATCCTCCCAACGAGTCGCCCTCCTAGGACATTGCCCATCCTGGCCCAGGAAGGAAGATTTAAATGTAAACATACAAACATAAAAATATCACTCCTTTTAAATCAATCTTAATTACTACTTACTAGCTAAAAAATAATTATGAAATACTTTATACTACATATTACATGTCATTCAGAAGTCTAAGATATATCACAGAATTCAGCTACTTTATAGTATGGTCTCTCCTGAAGGTATGCTTTAGTCAGTTTGCGGATTTTAATATAATGACTGGTGGCTTTTATGTGTGTTGGTAGACAGTTTTACATTTTTTTTGCATTATAAATAATAGATTGTTTTGTAAGACTAGAGGTGGGCATAGTCAAATGAACATCTAATTCAGAGTTTCTCGTGGGGTATCTATGGAGTGCTCCCTGATTTGAGATAAGGTTAGATTTACGAACTAAGCAAACAGATTCTAAGATGAATAGTGCCGGAAGAGTAATAATTTCTGTAGTTTAATAACAGAGTCAAAAAGATGTACACAACAAAACTCCCAGAAAGCTAATCCATATCTTAGATGGGACTCAAACAGAGAAAAGTAAGTTGTTAACGCAATAGAAGAAGTTAGCTATTTAGAAACAGTTTTTATGGCAAAACAAGCAGAAGATAATTTTTGGGTTAATATGTCAATATGAGTGGACCACTTAATGGTGTCATCAATATGAATTCCCAAAAACTTAATTAAATTTTTTAATGGTATTAATGTGTTATTTAATGCAATGGGTTGTAAGTTAAATTTGTAAGGTAGAGCAATAGTTTTCTCGGTATTAAAATAGAGTTTACTAGTATCGGCCCAGGATTTAATACTAATAAGATTTCTGGATATTGTAGAATGGAATGTTTTCATATCTGAATTACTCCAGGTTACACTCGTATCATCTGCAAATAGAGTAATTTTTCCATCAATATTTATGTCAGTGATATCAGTAATAAATAACGCGAAAAGAACTGGAACCAAAACCGAGCCTTGAGGTACACCACTATCAATCAGCAGGCTTTCAGAATGTTTACCATTTGTGCGCACCAGTTGTCTCCTATTTGTGAGGTAGGAACTAAACCACTCCAAAGAAAGACCAGGGATGCCATAAAATTCGAGCTTGTTTATCAAAATCTTGTTGTTAACACAGTCAAACGCTTTAGCAAAATCACAAAAAATTGAAGTAGTGAATAGTTTATGGTTTAGTGAAGTATATACATCTTCAAGAACAGAAAACATTGCATCACTAGTACAGACGTGCTGCCAAGCAAAACGTCTGTTATTACAATAACATCACCACACAACGCGAGGTTAAAAGGCATACTTGTACCACCCTGCCAAGGGTTAATACAGTCAGCGGCATGTGCCCAAAACCACTGAGTAATGAGCAGCTTCCCTCGCCAGAGCTTGGAACGCCAATATACGATCATTCTGCTTATACGTGACTTAAACTAGCACATACTTCATGGTCATTTGCAGTTCCAGTCACAGTTTTTAGTAAGACATTCTACGGAAGTAATTAATCGCTAACAAGCAGATATCTGTGTCTCTGGCTTTGCTCACTACGGCATTGTTATGGACTGCATGTAAAATAGCACAAGTATCTGCTTCTTTGTATGACACTGCGAGAACTACATCTCTATTAGGAATTTATAACATGACTAACACAACTTTTCCAACTCTCGGTAGGAATGTCATTCATACAGTTCCTAATTAATTCTACCACACTACCACTTAAAGTCGGAGAAGTATTTTTTCCGCGCACACTCGATTTAAGTTGGTGCCACATAAGCTCTATGGGATTGAACACGCAGTAGTAGAGGGAGGTAGTCGTAACACTGTATGTCCCAATTATTCTGCAATTGTATCACAAACATACGTTTTTTTAACGAAAATGACTTGTGAAAGTTCTTTTTTTGTATAATTTTCCTCAAATTATATGTCATTTTCAGCTATGAAGTTTTGAATATCCAATTTCGTATTCTTTGAGCCAGGAATTTTTTGCAATTGTCGACTATGATAGCTTGCGTTGTCCATTACTATAACGCTGTTTGGCGGAATGTTGGGTAACAGACAATTTTTAAACCAATCCTCAAAAAGCTCTTCGTGGTAATCAACACAAGAGTCCTTAATATTTTTGGCAGAAAGCCACATAGCATTTGGGATCCCACCATTTTCTGATCCTGCATATAATGTTGTGATTCTCTTCCCTTTATTTGATGGTGCTTTTGTTTTACACTTATCAGAGGAATCAGACCATCTTTTGGAAGGGGTGTCATGCGTGTCAAACCACGTTTCGTCGAGGTAGAGTATTGACCGATTTTCAGAACGGTATTTTCTTATTGACGTTATGTATTCTGAACGCCAGTTTATTAAACGTGTGGATTCCATTATTACTTGTCTCTTGTCAATTTTGCGATATTTAAAACCTATTGCTGAGAGAGAGGCCACAGTTGATGTGAGTTTCGTCATTGATGAGCCGCTGTTCCAGACTTTTTATTGTAGGGACACGCTGCTTCTCGTACATAGTGTAGATTTTTCGCCTTATGTCCTGCATCAAAATTTTACCTTTGATTGTGAAACAAGCAATGAGTCCTAACGGGTCAAATAAAGACATTATCGACTTCAAGATCTTTCTTTTCGTGGGTATCTCATCTAACATTAAATTTTGTGGATTCAATTTGAAGGAAAATTCCTTTATCAGTGGTGAATTTGTTATCCAGTTCACAACCTCGAATCCAGCAATCTTTTGTATTCTGCAAACTTCTTGGATGGTGTTTAAAGCTTCTACTTCATCGTCTTTGGAATCGAGATAGTCATCTACATAAAATTTCGATATAATGGCTCGTTGGATTTCAGGATCTTCGGCGAATCTCTCAGCGTTCCGGTTCTTCACGAATTGTGCGCAAACGGGAGAACATGTTGCGCCAAAGGTCATCACGAGCATTTCATAAGTGTCTGGATCTCGGTCAATTTCTAAATTTCTCCAAAGGAAACGTTGAGCACACCTGTCTTCTTTCCGGATACCAACTCTATGGAACATCTCACGGACATCACCGCAAAATCCGAAGCGCCGCTGTCGGAATTTCCATAATATCGCTACTAAAGATTGAAGTAGATCGGGTCCAGGCATCAAGTTATCATTCAGGCTCACGCCATGGGACTTTGCAGCTGCATCGAAAACTATCCTGATCTTGTTGGGTTTGTTTGGATTATGAACTGCAAAGTGCGGTAGGTACCAGGTGTGAGGATCAACACAATCTGCTTCCTTTCGAGTCAACTTCCTGATATATCCTTTTTCTTCGTAGTCCCGAATCTTGTCACAGTAGTCGCTTCCCAGCTTATCATTCTGTCGACATTTCTTCTCCACACATCTCAATCTCTGTAGTGCTCTGTATCTGCTCTCAGGTAGCTAGATATCATCATGTTTCCAAAGGAGGCCAATTTCGTATCGTCCATCCACTTTCTTGATCGTTTCGTTCATTATTTTCAGTGCTCTCTCGTTTTCCACAGATAGTCGATCAGCTGTGACTAGTACGCCGAATGATTCAGTCGAGAATGAGTTTCTGACCAACTCAAGCAATTCGTCTTCTGCACTTTTCTTCTCACAGATGTGGAGGGTATGAGCTCGAAATATCTCGCTATCATTTCTTCTTAAATCACAAGGACCATGTACTGCCCATCCCAGTCTACATTTACTCGCAACCGGCAAATTTTCTGGACCGCTCCGTATTTGTCGAGCAATTATTGGATTCGCGTTATCTTGACCAATCAACAGTAAAGGTTTTTCATTCCGAACGTCACTAATTGGCAGTCCTTTCAAATGTCGATATTTTTTCCAGTCACTCATGTTGACATTTTGAGTTGGCAGTGACATATTTTCGATTGTACGGACTCCTCTCATGATGAATATATTATTTTCATCATCGGGTTTCGAAATTTGGACATCCATACGAAGTGAAGTCTGCTGTATCGACACATCATTGGTCCACTGTAGACAAAGAGTTTCTGAAGATCCAGTCAACCCAAGTGATTCAGCTATCTTCGCGTCCAACAATGTGACTGTAGAAGCTTCATCGCACAAGGCAAGTACTGAAATCATCCCTGCTGGTCCATATAATTGAACTGGAATCATTCGCAGTATGACCCTTTTCGTGTCGCTTCTTTGAGTACAAACCATCTCAACCTTTTGTGTTGAATCTTCCTGTATTCCCGCATTACGTTTATCTGTGGGATCTTTATGCAGCAGGAAATGGTGGTACATCTGGCATCCATTCTGGTCACATTTCTTCTTCAGTCTACATTTGAACTTATGATGACTTTTGTTCAGACAAGAAAAACATAACTTTTTCCTAGTCACTATGTTCCACCTTTCGTCAATAGGATCTTCTTTCATTTTGGGACATAATTCTTCTCGGTGCTCCTTTTCACAGTAATGACATTTACTTTTCTTCTGTTCATGGGTGCTGAACACTCTCTCAGGTTTCTTGGCTTGAAAGTGTTGTTTAAATGATCCATGTTTTTCAACATTGTAGCTTTGAGGTGTACTAACGTAGCACGCTGCCGTTGCTACTTCTCCAATCCATTGTGAGAAATCTTCTAAATTCACTTGTCCTTTTTTACTGACTACAACTTCACCCCATTTCAATTTCAATGTATCTGGGAGTTTATATAAAAGGTCTTTCAATAATTGTGGATTTTGGAGATGTCCTGTAGAATTCAGTGCCTTCATTATTGAAACCACATTGCACACTTCTGTTGAAAACTGAATGAGTTTTTCCAAATTCGTTTCCCTAATATAAGGTAAACTACTCACATTGGAAATCATAGCGTCGATGATTTGTTCGGGTCTTCCAAAACGCATCTGTAGGGTCTGAATCACCAAATTAACATTTTCAGGTGTCAACATCATTCCTACTACTGCTTCTTTCACGCACCCTTTCAAACAGCTCTGCAATTTCAACATGATTTCTTCATTGGAATACTCACAAAGACTGCATATATTTTGGAACTGTTTATAGAATAGGGGCCACTCTCGCGGGTTTCCGTCAAAGCGTGGAAAGTCCTTATCAACTGTTTGTCGTGCTAATAATTTTGAAGATTTATTGTGTATGCTTGGCGGAGAAACAGATTTCAAAACATTAGAAAGAGTTTCACAAAGCATTTTTATATCACTGTTGGGATGTTCTTCTTTCTCATGTTTGAATTCCACATCCTCAACTCCTACTTCGGGTATACTTTCTATCCAGTCTTCCACTGTCTGCACTTTATTTTCTTCCACGAACATTTCATTATTTTTAAAAATATCGATAGTCTTCGCTTCTTCATTGCAGCTTCTCATTTCTTCCTGTTCGTCCAATTCAGCATTCTGGAGATCATGTTCCATCTCTAGAAGGCGGATACTATTTTCAGTTTCTTTCTGCTTCTGTTCTAATTCAAACTGTACTTGTTTCTGTTCCAACTCTTGTATTTTCTTCTCTTTCAATATCGCTAGCCTTTTCCTTTCTAAGCTAATGCGAGAATTATTGGAATTTCGAGATTTCTTCGTGGAAGTAGATGGTGCTACAGCATCAGTGTGGTTATCACTTCAGCAACAATTTCAGCGGGAACATTATTAGTGCCAAAATTATCTGGCCACACGAAGTCGACTGATAGATTACGATTAACACCAGCAAGTTCTCGTCTAGTTCTTTGATCTTTCTCCATAGTCGTGATCACGTCGGGGTCACCAAATGTTGTCTCCGTCTTTAGAATAACAGTCTAGTCAATAAATAAATATAATATTTCGGCTTTTAAAGATTTATTGACGTTTTTTCTTGACAAGTTATTTTATTCAACAACCTTTTTTAATCAACTTTTTTTTTCTAATTAAAAATATATATATATATAAACAAATCCATAGAAACAAAACGATGTTCAAAGTATCTTCTACTTATCTTGGCTCGCACAACAATCAATTTCTTTAAAAAAGTTGTTTCCTTAATTGTTCTTCTGCCTTTCTAATTTTGCAACTTATTACAAATCGGTCCTAGTATGTTATAAAATAAAAATAAGTGTCCTTATATACAATTTAATTTTGTAAAAATATAAAATTAGGTGAGAGTTGTTTCTATGCAACATTTTGTATGTAATCACGTATCGGTAACAAGGTGACGGGATTTGTTACCAAAGGTAATCCAATAATTGGCTTTGCACAAAGCAACCCTCATCCTAGAATCATTTGGTTTTATTGTTGAAAATACGTTCCATCCCATCTGCCCAGCTCTTTACATAGACTTAACTATTGTCTACCTCTTCTTCTTCTTATTCTACTTATCTCCGGTTTCTCCGGTCGG
Organism: Ophraella communa; assembly: GCA_035357415.1. Taxonomy (NCBI): domain Eukaryota; kingdom Metazoa; phylum Arthropoda; class Insecta; order Coleoptera; family Chrysomelidae; genus Ophraella; species Ophraella communa. Next base: position 8,773,171 of record CM068989.1, on the reverse strand, counting down.
TCCCCGATCACTTCCGGTTAATGCACTCGAAAACTGGCACAGCCTCCTGCGGTTTTCATCATATCTGTCCATTATCGTCATTTTTTACAGGGACGGTTCTTGAATTGAAGAGAAATGTACGATTTAGATCTATGTATGCTATGTTCATCAGCGTTTGTTAGTAATGGGAACAATTATTCAACAGTTTTCTGTATAAAATGTTCCACCTCTGGTAAACCAATGCATTTATCACACTTTTTACCAAAACAATTTTTCTCGTCGCTTCGCGATTCTGGATAATTTTCAAAAATTTTTCCGGAAATAATTTATGCTCTTGTGATATTATAAGTAAAAATTGTAATTTTGGGCACAAAAATCGCAATTGTGTTGCTCCGTTTCTAGGGATATGAATTACTCGTTACGTATTGGTTTCTGCAGTGAATATTGTTGCGTTTTTTGTAAAAGTGAATAAATACGAAATGGACGGAAAATAATTGACACGAGTGTCGTTTTCCAGCTAACTATATGAGTAAAAATAAATTATAGGCTTCAGCAAACAATGAATATATTTCTCTCTGCGTTATAACATGGCAAAAACAATAAGGTTATCGGTCGGTGCACGTTGTCTACTTCGTCCCTAATACCAACTGCGTTATTTAAAAGAACCATACATTTCATAGAACATGACAATGTCTACTAGGTAGACAACACACAATACGATCGTGTGTTGAGTAAAATATGCTTTACAAGAAAAGGAATACCTGCCATCACTTGTAGAAAATGCAGCGAAAATGCATCGTCATTATTGTCGTATTATTCAATGCTGAAGCGTACGTTGCTGGTGAATGATAATTGTGACATTTCTAAATTCAGCAAGTTAACCACCTTACTAAAAAACTTGAGTGGAGGATACAAAGCTAAAATGTCCAAAATGCTGGAGTCAGATGACATTATTAAATTTCTGACAGAAGCTCCTGATAACATATATTTGTTGATGTTATTGCTATTTTTGGTGTGCATGGAGCGACTAGATCCGATGAATTGTACAAATTAGAAGTGTTTAATGTGGACGACAGAAAATCGGTGATAATCGTTTCATTATATCTGATACTAAAACCAAGCAGGATAGGTCGTTTTGTATTACTGACAAGACAAGTGGAGTGAGTTTCTTGGCCCCCCCAAAAACGTACTTCACAGTAAGTTTTTTGTGAATTACTGACAGCAAAAGTGCACTACTCAACCGGTGGGGATAAAAACTATATTGTGATGAATATTATGATTTAATGATTGTTTATTGATATATTTATTTATAAATTTAATTGATTAATATATTTGATATTATTATTTAACTGTAATGTAGCAACAAGATCTTCTTTCTCTCAGGGCTGTTTGGTTATGCAAGTTTACAGTTGGATTATTAGGTAGGTATTTGAATAAAATTTGATTAAATTATAATTACAAATTTATTAAAAAAAAATAAATTAAATTAAAACAGTAATCTATTGAATGACTGACATAATAATAAGTAGGAAAATATTAAAGAGAAAGGCCTTTTAGTAACTATAAAAGAACTTACTTGATGTTGAATTAAGTTAAATTAACCAATGTTATTTATGTAATGGCAAGTAAGATTATCGAAATACACTAATTATTGAATATCAAGTAAATTCCTTTGTTTTTAAATTATAGAACTTAACTAACTACTACAAAAATTTTCAAAATGTTTACAATTTTATCTGACCTTGATGTAGAGTCCTGCTTCCTGATTGGTGGAAAAAGTCTGTAGTCGCTCTATGAAAAACGGAAACGAACGAAGTGATACGTGGAATTTGCGAATTTGGTAAAATGTCGTGTTGTTAGACGTTTGGTTTCTTGAGTAATATTATTGTTCTTTGTTTGTTCCTCCAAATTGTTAGATTATAGTTCCTTTAGTTGTATTAGTAATAGTAAGTACTCTTATTATTTTTTATCGACCGAAAATGTTTTAATTTCACTTTTTTTTATTCGATCTTAATGTCACTTTTTGATTGTTTTACTTTATATTCTTAACGTCACTATTTAGCTACTTTAAAAACTGTTTGTTCACTTTGTTCTAATTAACTGTTCACACTGACTGATCTTCTATGTTTGACTACCAATAATATACTACCCCCTCACGACCTCTGTTCAAGTCTTTTATAGGTTTCAAACTTTCTAGAAACTTCCTGAAAGACCATTTTCTAAGAACATTATATACATCTCTCTCTTTTTTATGTATGACTAGACATGCTCACTTCGTCTATTGTCGATCATTCGAGAACAAAAATATAGTAAAATACATCTGTCTCCTTCTTACACATTATCTGTCTTTTTTTTACACATTATATAATCAATTTTCGCGAAGTTTCTAGTAAGTTTAAATAACATATTTATGTACTAACTATAATATTGATACATTACATAATAAAATAATTTCTAACTTAACATTCTCTTATAAATACACAAAATATATAATAAAATAATACAATATAATAAAAATTATTTGATTTAGTTATATTAAACAACTTCTGTTGATATTATAACCATTATACTATTGTCGAATATTTAAATATTACAATATATAATACACCCAAGAAGATTGCAGATTTTTTGAAACTTGCAAATTCAGAAATGTACACGGGTCATTGTTTCCGTCGTTCTTCAACTACTATGTTCGCAAATTCTGGAGCTGATCTAGTAAAACTTAAACGTTTAGGAGGATGGAAAGCGTCATCTGTTGAAGAATCTTACATTGAAGAGACAATAAGCAATAAGATTGCTGTATCCAAGTGTATACTTGGTGGACCTGAAAATCAATGCAGTACCTCGAATCAAGTGTTTAAGCAAACGAGTACAAGTTGTGATGCTCCACAAATAGATATTTCTAATAATGTTAATTGTAAAAGTTCAGTTGTTTTTAATCCTTAATGTGTTTGAATTTGTAAATTTTATTGAATAAAAAAAGTTAAAACATTTTATCTACTCTAGCTATTAAAGTGTCACTTTATCTACTCAAAATAGTTGTTATAGTAACACTTTAACATTATTTATAGAAAATTTTTTTATTTGTTTATAATGTTTATTTTTATTTATAACTGTTGATATTTTGTGGACAATATTTTTGTCAAAACTGTTCGGGGCCGGTTCTGTAAGATTAAGAACATATCGCTTTATATCTGCCAATTCTATATATCCATTTTCTATTACGGGATCTTTGTTAGAATACACGGATGCTCCCTTTCAACAATTTTGCGATAGTTGTAGACCCAAAAAGGATTTGCTGTCTAAGTGGCTGGTGATTGTTAGAAACTTATTGATTTTTATTGCGATGGGACCCAATATCGAATACCTCAACGTTTTTGTTATCAAATAAAATAAATTCCATTTAATTTTGTTAGTAGACAAGTATCCTTAAGGAGTAAAATGTCGATCTTATTAAAAACAGAACAATTTAAAAATTGACGATCGTTCAAGAAAGAAATTTACATCGAAAACCAATTTCTTTTGCGTACACACCGATCCGAACAACTAGAACGGAAAATAAAACATTCTTAAGCTATTTATATTCTCCAATGATGGTAAAATATGATCGAGAATGATTTGCTAATTCGTTTTAAATGCAAAATCGCGAAAATAGGGAGATAGAGCAAGAGCAGACGAGCACTTTTGCAATTTCGTCGATTGATTTATGAGCAGAAATTCCTCGTTTTCTCGAAAAAGAACGGATGTAATCTGGGTTGGGGAAATGTTTTAGACTTGATGGGTAAACAATTATCCGATCTTGTTCAGAACAGAAAACAAACATCAACAATAGTTGGCTTCGTATTAAGCTCGCTTGTCTACATTATTTATTGACATAACATAGAGATGTATCAGTCATTACTGTAACTTATAAAATATTCATGCTGTATGACAAAAATGGCTGAATTATAGTGGATATTACTAAATACTAATATACTCTCATGAAACATTTTGAAAAGTACTTTTTTTACGATCGTGCAAAAACTTAGTATTTTTGCACTATTCATTATGACAAAAGATTAATTTTTTGTACTAGTGCAAAAAGTAAATTGACCTTTGCTAGGCTATTGTCCGCTTTTATATAAGGTGAAATTTATTTAACGTGAAACACTTCATGCATTGCTTTGCTTACAAATTGAACTTAAATATTCCAGAAATTCTCATAATTAAAAGCAGGTTGGACTATATTTTGCTTTTTATCAAGATACCTATGTACGCCGTGTGCGGCTTTTGACAGCTAGCGTTTCTATTATCAATACGAAGTTATCAGTTTACAAATACAACATTCTGTTATAAAGCCAAAGTGTAAGAATGTCGAATTTGGACGGTGAGGAAGAAATTATTTGTACACAACCCGATATTACGGAAACAGCAAATAGAGCTATTACAGCATTATTACCCATTAAATATAAAAATTCATACAAAACTTGTTATGAGCGGTTTAACAACTGGTGTGAAACGAAGTTCATAAAGAATATTACTGAAAACGTTCTCCTAGCATATTTACAAGAAAAATCAGAGAATCTCCAGCCATCGACCTTATGGTCGGAATATTCAATGTTAAAAGCTACCTACACTTTTAATCAATAAGAATTTGGACATTCGACATTTCACAAAGCTAATTCCATTCTTAAAAAAAAGAATGTAACAAACCTCGATCATTTGTGATAGCATTTTGTTGAAATGTATTGCAAATATGCATCCCTTCGTCCTCAGTCTACCAATCACAATAGATTTTTTATAGGATACTATAACGGAAAATGTTCAGTACAACCCGTTGGTATAAATACTTTTAGTAAAATTCCAAGTGATATTGCAAAATATTTAAATCTTGAAAACCCAATGCAATACACGGGGCACTGTTTTCGCAGATCTTCTGCAACCTTACTTGCATGGAGGATGGAAATCTTCAACAGTGGCCGAAGGCTACCTTGAGGAATCTATTACGAAGAAAATTGAAATAGCGAGTCAAATTCTGGAAGATGAAACAAGTAGGTACCAGTACGACAAACTTGACTACTCGAAAAAGAGTTATCAGTGAAGAAGACCAAACCGGATATGAAAATAAAATTCAAAAAATAACTGGAAACGAAGATTGTCCATCAATTACTATAGCAAACTGCTCAAACTGCGATATCAAAATTGAAATTACCTCAAAAAAGTAGATAAATAGTTTTATTTATAACATTAGTTGGTTTTCCATGTTCACTGTTATCGTTTATAATCAAATAATTTGTTTATTGTAATATAAATTACCAAATAATCTTCAATAAAATTTTAAACAAAAAAATTATTCGATCGTAGAAAAAATGTGTGCAACATGTGCAAAAAGCATCTTCGTTGCACTCAGCATGATTGCAGCTCGAGACGAAGTCTCAATTTAAAAAAAGGTATACAATATGAAGCAGGTCTTGAAACATTCGACCAACTATCAGGAACATTTACAAAACCTTTAATAACACTCCAAACCATAATACTCCCATCTTTTAGACGGACTTGTGGTCCTGGGGCCTTAAAACTAGTGATCTTTGCAAATCAGAAACTAAATCAACTTTGAGAATATTAAGTTATTCTATTTTGGACCAACTAAGATTTTGAATTGATAGGTTGAGTTGGCATCACGTGGCTATGGTCAATGATACAAATTTTTTCTATTTGGTCTGAAGGTTATTGTTTATTGATTTAATCCTTCAAGCTTGACAATTTATCTTCTGTCACTTATAGGTTCCAAGAGATTTTATTGAGCCAGTAATATTATCTGCTGGTATTGTGCTGCTGGTGCTATCGTCAGCTGCCACCTCCTAGTACTATCCTGGATGTTTGTAAAGAACGAAATAAATGTGTAAATACCTAAATAAATCAAGTTAATAGAAAATCGTGTCAAATATGATATTAATTTTGTCCAAAAAACACTTAAACTTTAATTATTTACAAAAAACCACCCATCAGATTGAAATTCAAGTTTAGGACCAAAAGTGAAGATTTTCTAGCAAGAGTTTAGTGTTCAATTTTATTGTAAAAATATAGTATTAAAAAACAAATAATAAGAAATAAGAAAAATAAACTATTTAAAACCCACTCAAAAACAGAATATCTCAACTTTGTTAACCATTAAATTTGATATGTTTCTTTTGGTGTTTTATTATAAAAAATTGTTTTATCTTTCTGGTATATTTAAATTAATCTCTTAAGTGTTACTGTCCCCTAGGAAAACAAAACACGAATACATAATAATATTCTCTTAGAGTTAATATCATTAAGATAAATACATTTATCGTAGGGCGACACATAAATCTAATAAAAAATTAGCGTTACACATTCCTCGTTACTTAGTCACTCCCATGAGTCTGTTTAGTATATATTTATCAGTTGACCGATCAAGCTGAATGTGCCAAATTAAAATTTGTATGTGTATTAATGCATTACTCTGAATGTTATCGCTTCGTACACATGTTCAGAGCACGGATTTGAAAAAAAGGGTGGATGGTTTCCGTATTCGGCATCACAAAGGCAACGCACATCAATTTGCTGGTCCTAGTTTGATACGAACTAAAACCTGATATTTAAATTCTTTTATTTTGGTATTTACAATAATAGATTAGATTGTTTTTGATCCTTAATCTATTTAAACCCTAGAATGGCTATACAATAACAGAGCTAAGAAGCTTTCTAAGTGGTTGCTTATTTCAAAGGAAGCTTTGTGCTTATTTGCAGGGACTGGCTTGCTTAGGACTAACAGGGGCAATGACAACACAACAGCCCTAAAGGGGATGTTGGCTCCCTTCCGCCAAGGGAGGCTAAAGTTAGTGCTAAAACTTCAAACCTGTTATTTGAGGAATAATTTCAGTAAAATCCATGAATTAACCATTGGACACCAAGCCAGTGAGGTTTAACTTTGTGGTATAGAGCTGAATCCAAGATTGATGATGAATGTCCTAACTATATTTCATTTGGAGATACACTCCATAGACGAAGAAGGGAAAATTAAAGATACTGTTGATATATAGGAGTTGTGGAGATTGAAACAAATGAGATAGGACTATTAGGGATGACTTGGGTCACATCTTTTTTGACTGCCCTAGGTGGGTAGGAGTGAAAATAGAGCAGTGTTAATAGACATGGGAAACATTATTGAGGTTATGAAGAAGAAGGAAAGGAATTGGGAAATAGTATGAAAAGAAAGGAGAAAGAAGAGAAAATGATGCATGTGAGGTGACCAGAAGTGGATACAGGATTATGGTCATGTCCCCTAAGATACGGGAGTATAAAAAATTGGATAGATAGATGGATAGGGTGTGGTTTTAGTGAGGGTGGTTAGATAGAGAAACTCAATGCCAAGGAAGAAGTAGTAGAACATTAAAAAAAATATTAATAAAAAAAGATAAGAATGCCAAAGTACTTAAAACAGAAACATGCATATCGTCGGTTTGCAGCATAAAGTCATTAAGTGACATTAACATAATTTTGCAATACATCGAGTTAAAGTAAGTAACTTTGACTTAATGTTTTGAAATATTGTTTCACCTTGATTCAAATTTATTAGGTATAACAGTGACTTAATCACACAGTTAGTGACTTTATGCTGCAAACCGGCGATATAATAGTATATTAAACAACTCATTTCATATGGCTTACTGTTATGACGAGTGTCACAACAGCTATATGAAATAAGTTGTTTATAATATTTTTTATGGTTAGGTTAGGTTTAGGTTAGGTTAACAAATATTTAAATTTCTTAATTTATTTCCCAATGATTCAAGTTTCAATGAATCATTCATACCGTTATTTAATATAACCTTTTCTCTTATTTTTAATTTTATAATCTTTATGTCAAATGTTTCTCTATGTCACCGGTTTTACCTTATACCCCATTCAATAATTAAAAATTTAATATTAAAAAAATATAAGTTTGTTGGTTCGATCGATCATATGATCTAGTTAACATTACATGTAACTAATTTTAAGGTAGGTCTACTGTTAAAAACTTGTAATCTGCATAATTTTTACCTCTCACCTTTGTTTTTTATAGCCTGATGATGGCCTGCTTATAGGCCGAAACTAGTCGCTGTTCCTGTAAACGTGTACTTTTTGTAATAAAAACCTGTGACACTGATTTTGGTATTTTCCTTTATTCATTGGTTTGTCACATTTGATACATGGATGATCTATTTCTTTTAATATTTTTTATATTTTGCAATACAAGTAGTCACGTATACTTATCATTTAGTGCTGCTGGCAAGGATAGAACAATAAATATATGAGGAGAGAGAGAAAGATTAGATGGAAATCAAAGAGAATGAAAAAATTTAGAATTGTGAATTTAAAACTATAATAATTTTAAAGAATTAGGAGTCATACAAATGAATAAAAATGAAAAAACTAGAGAACTGAGCATGAAACAAGTAGAACGTAGTTTTTATTACATAAGTAGACATCAATAAAAGTCCTATCTGTCACAGAATACCGTCAACTCTCACTCTATGGAAGTTCATCATACCAAGAAAACAAAAAAAACTGTTGTTTGTTTTGTGTTCTCGACACTTCTGGGCAGTTATAATCCCTTACTATTCTAAATGCATTATTATCTTTCTAAATTAAGAATAATGAAAAACTCTTCGTTTTACCAAAACTTCCAATATTTATTTAAAAAATTGCTTTATTAACTTTAGATTTCCTTGAAGAACTTGAAATAAAAAGACATCTAGCAGATCCACAATTTAAAGTTGTTAATGAACAAATAAATCTGGAAAGTTCTCCACTTTTAAAGTGTTTGCTTTGATTGAGTCTTCATTTTATACATAGATTAGACGTAATTGTAACACAAATATATTAAGTTATTGTAAAGATCAGCATGATATAGTTTTTTCCTGGTTTTTCTATATTATTGCACAGTTATACTGATCTTAGAGGGAAGTACATCCAGGATAATCCCTTAGGGCTCATAACATCTAGGCTTTAATATTGTTATGTCTTATTACTTCCATACTTGGTCTAGCCTTATAACTACCTAATAAACATCAGGTACCTAGCTACAAACAAACAAAACGTAACTTTAATATGTCAATCTGACGATGCTAAGTCTAGCGAAACGGCTGTCATTAAAGTTAATAAAGCAATTTTTTAAAAAAATATTGGAAGTTTTGGTAAAACGAAGAGTTTTTCATTATTCTTAATAAGATGGACTTCCAAAAAGTAAGGGTTAGTACAATCAATTTAATCTTTCTAAATAATTATTGATGTAGAATACAGTTTTCGTTTGTTAACTATTTTCTAAAACTATTATTTTAAAGGTTCAAAGGAAACACAAAGTCTATCCCACAAACTGTTTATTAAAATGTAGCAACTAGTTTCGGTCCTATAGAACCATCATCAGGCTGTAAAAAATGTTACAATAAATAGAGAGAAGAACTTCAAAATAACCGAATAACAAAGAAAGTCCGTTCAAAGTCCGTTGAAATTTCTTACAAATTTTTAAATCAGTCACAATAAATGATACAAAAATTCAAGTGTACAACACCAAATAAGAGCTACAATCAAATACTGAACGTAATGAAATGTAAAATTGTTAAAAAGTAATATAAAAATATAAAAATTATAAATTATAAATAGGTACATTAATTGTTATCAAACTGACAAGATAATTTAAATTCAAGAAAACTTTTCAAAACAACCGGGTAACTTTACTTAGCAAACTATTGCAAAAGATCAGGAGTAAACATTGTTAGCATATTACAAAAGAAAGAAGAGACTTAACGTAAAAACTGTAGTGAGATAAAAAGAAACACAATACTTAAATATATTAAGGAAGTATGGGGTATGTAAAATTATCTTTTCATCAGAAAGAAAACCTCTGGAAATAGTGGGCATAAAAGTTGAAAACCGATATGGAAGTAGTATACGTAAAAGTTGAAGTCCAATAATAATTTACTTAAAGTTTTTTAATCAAAATACACCCTCCCTTTCACCTACAAGCATTTACCGACTGTATCTAACAAATTGAAGCTTACAATGAACAGATAAAATTTAGCGCTACCCTAAGGTTGGGCTATAACCGATTGCGCGCGTTACACTATAGTATGGGATATTCGAAATCCTCTATTATTGGAACAAATTCGATTTGTATAAATGGTATTAAAACAATCCCGTCAGCTTAAATCTGTGTGTATATGAAATCCATTCGTGAAAGGACTATATATACTCAAACACACATACATGCTACAAAAACCAACACAAAAAGCCTTTTGAATATAGCTTTTACATTTTCATTCCATAATTTGGATTTCGATTATTCGAAGCTGGCTTAAAAAGTGTATAGTTGTTTCATTCTAAGTATGAATGATATCATTAACTATGGATATTAATATCAACATATTGTTCGAGGACAGAGGTGATGATTATTAAACGTTTTGTTAAGTCATTGAGATAATTATTGCCCCGGAAAATAAAAAGTAAGGTTATTTATCAAAACGTTTAAAAAAATATTCCAATTTCTTGATTTTTGTATAGTATGCTCCAGTTAAACGACACTGAAAGACTAAAGCTTTATTAAACATGAAAATTTAAATAACAACATTTTAAATACTGCGAATTTTAAGTTTTGCTTATATACAAAATATTTTCAAAGAGCTCCCCATTGCGTTCCAAGCAGTAGGTACTCATAACTCTTAACAAGATTGCTTAGCATATTATTAAAAATAGACTTCTGCATTCTTCTGAAAAAGGTCAAAAATAATTAAGTGGAGATGGTAGAGTGGATTTTTTCTTCAACAAGTAGGTGAAAAAAGAGATAGTTCAATCCACATTAATATATTTTTATTGAATCATTATCAAGTTCTGTAATGAAAAAACCCGCATTATAACAACATTGTAGACAGATACAGATACATAAATTGTTGACAAATTCCTCAACGATAGTGAAATACCTACTTATTTCTAGAAAATACTAAACAATAAACAAAATTAAAATCAGTCATTAAATTAATTTACAGAGTTAACAATAAAAATCAAACAAAAACCAGTAAAACCTCTGATACATCAATTCAGGTAGTCGATAACTACCCAGAGACTGTTCACAAAATTATAATTAAGAAAAATATAAACGAGGAATGGTAAAAACTGTGGAATCAAAATTCATCCAAACTAAAAGAAATCATGCAAAGCACTAGTCTATGAATCACTACCGGTTCCAGATGGCAGAAAAAATCAAACTGTCACCCCGAGTGTGCATAAATTGCTCAACCACCTTAACAGTGAAGCAAATCATCGTAGAATGTCCACTTTATTCCAGGGAAAGAAACAAACATAGGCTTAGTTGTATGATGAGTTGTAGAAATAAAATCCAAGAGGCCATCCAATTTCTTAAGGACATTAACTTATTCCATAGAATTTAAATCATTGATTGTGTATGTTTTCCGCTAATAACCCTTTGAGGTTGATGCGGGCATTTGTGTTTTAAATAAAAAAAACCCAGCAAAAACCAAGTTGGACAAATTTAAAATCTTGATAACAAAAAACAATAAGGTTCTTAGACAATGCTAATTTACTGTTAAATGGTAAAACTCACCTTGTCCTGAATACTAATAGTTGCCGGTGGGTTTTCTATAAAAATGGCTTTGTTTCAGCTTACGCCATACGTAATCATATAGAGTTGTTAAAACAAGTAAATGAGAAGGGTAAGGAAAATTCGTGTTACGGGATATTACGCTGTCTTCAAAATTTTCTCGAATCATATCTAAGGATGCTGTCGGGATATGACAAGTTTCCCATCCTGTTGAAACTATTGGGCATTCAACGGTATGTTTTTAATTATACGGGTGTTTCAAAAAAGGGTAACACCGTCTCTAGGATAGGTAAAAAACTGAAAAATAATTGGGGTTTGCTTAGTAAAATTTTTTTCTAACGCCATTCGTTTTCAAGATAAAGGGCGTTGAAGAAACTAAAAAATTACACATTTCTTACGATTTTGCCGAAACTACTGGCACCATTGCAATGAAATTTTATACGAATATGTTTTGGAAGCTGATATATCCCATGAATTTGTTTTTATAACTAACTCTCATAGAGGGCGCTAGTTACAAGATTCATACAACGTATTATTCAACATAACTTTTTTTAGGGTAGAATTATTAGTCAAAACTCCAAGTGAACATAAACATCGTTTAATTCTACACCAAAAAGGTACTCTTGGTAAAACTCGATATTATGTACCGTTTTCGGAATATTTTGATTTGAAAATTATGAAGTAATAATCGCTCCTGGTATAAACTAATGATAAAGTTCGCTTTTCTCTAAGTTTGCCATGTAAAATTGACATTTATTGATTGTTATAACAATAAGTCAACAATAAATAGAGTTTTGAAACCTTGTTATTTGTAAAATTAGATATTGTTAAATGAAAAGCGAACTTTATCATTAACTTATACGAGGAGCGGTTATTACTTCATAATTTTCAAATCAAAATATTCCGAAAACGGTACATAATATCGAGTTTTACCAAGAGTACCTTTTTGGTGTAGAATTAAACGATGTTTATGTTCACTTGGAGTTTTGACTAATAATTCTACCCTAAAAAAAGTTATGTTGAATAATACGTTGTATGAATCTTGTAACTAGCGCCCTCTATGAGAGTTAGTTATAAAAACAAATTCATGGGATATATCAGCTTCCAAAACATATTCGTATAAAATTTCATTGCAATGGTGCCAGTAGTTTCGGCAAAATCGTAAGAAATGTGTAATTTTTTAGTTTCTTCAACGCCCTTTATCTCGAAAACGGATGGCGTTAGAAAAAAATTTTACTAAGCAAACCCCAATTATTTTTCAGTTTTTTACCTATCCTAGAGACGGTGTTACCTTTTTTTGAAACACCCTGTATAATTAATTATAACTAATGATTTTTACATTAGTTTAGATTGATTTGGTGCTGCGAACCTCACTTCGCTCGGCACGCAGTGATCCACTTATATTAATATCAATTTTTTTTTATTTTGGCGCATACCGTATTTGCTGTGGCGGAATGGCTCAGTACTAAGAAAAAGAACTAAATAAAATAACCAAAAAGATTAAGATAAATGCAGGAAAAACTAAAGTAGGTAATGATGGAAAAAAAGCAAGATAACCAAGTTAAAAGGAGTAAATATATAAAAATATATGGGAGTAATAATAAATAGAAGGAAATATGGAAAGCAAAGGAATCAACATTATTTTATTTAAGACAATAAAAAGCAAAATGCAAGCTGTTCAATTAAAATATTTAATATGATTAAACGAAGTAACAAGAAGAGATAGAAAGAACAGTAAACAACTAAACGGTTGAATGAAACTTCCACTATTTATTCGTAAAATACGTTTTAAATTCAATTACAGCTGTTTCGCCAAAAATTAGCATCGTCAGATTGACATATCGTCACACTAATAAGTCACAATTTCCAAATTTTACAGGAGAGACAAAAAACTCTCCAAATTAAAAGAAACATACATTTTTTTACTTTTTTTTAGGTTATTTAATTTTTCAATGTCCAGTAGATGTGTCAATAAATTTTTAACAAAAAATAATCAAGAATTTTAATTAAAAGGGACATGTAGGCAATTTGTGCACGCGTTATATAGGGACTTAGGCAATTTGAAAGTTAATAAGAAAAATCAGACACACCTTTTAAATGTAAGTATTTATTTTAATAAATCAAAGAAATAAAGAATAACAAATAACTGTTGGTAATACCTAAGTATGTAAAGAAATGTGTTTAAAATTTATAAATGGGGCAAATTATCGTAAAATCCGGGATATTCTTTATTTAGAGCTACTTTTAGGTCTATAAAATGGTTATATATTTCTTTTTAAATTAATATAGGTGAGTCGTAGAATTGGAGAAGATCGCTGTATTTGAGGGATTTGTTTTTATTTAAACGGCAAGGTAAATTGTTAATCTGCCAAATGTCTTTTTATTTCAAGTTCTTCGAATAAACAGTGGAAGTTTCATTCAACCGTTTAGTTGTTTACTGTTCTTAATAAGATGGACTTTCACACAGTAAGGGTTAGTACAATAAATGTTCAAGAAGAGACAGATTACTTAATGAAATAATCATGGAAGAAGTGAGTGTGGAATCGATATTATTAAAAAGTAGAAAGAAACCAAATAAAATGACATCTAAGTGTTTACTACACTATATGGTAGAAGGAAATATGATGAAATAACAGATGAGTTATTTAAAAATTTACAAGAAGGAGCAACATTTATACCAAAATGGGCCTAAAAAATCAAATTGTGATGATTATGGGGTTATAAAATTCTTCATTATGGTGAAAAAGATACCCGAGAGATAAATATATTAGGTAAAAATATAGGAAATATAGTAGATTATTTTTTTTACTTGTCAAAATATCACAGTTTTGTGATTTCGTCTAATGAAAACGCTTAATCTCCAATGTTCTATGCTAAATGCTAGCCAATCATTCTGTTTTATACTGATTATTTTTTTCACCTGTCAAAATATCACTGTTTAGTGATTTCGTCCAATGAAAACGCTTAATGTTCAATATTCTGTGCTAAATGCTAGCCAATCATTCCGTTTTATACTAATTATTTTTTTCCCCTGTCAAAATATCACTGTTTAGTAAATTCGTCCAATGAAAATGCTGCTTAATGTTCAATGTTCTGTGCTAAATGCTAATTATAGAACTGTCAAAAATTCAATAACAATATTGAACAATGGACTAGGAAAGTGTGACGTCAAAATTTGTGTTCTATGCTGTTGAAATGTTAAATGCAGTTAAATGTCAACAAAATGATTCCAAACCGCAACATTATAAATCTCCAGAAATAACTTTTGTTTGAGTTATTTTGTTGTTATTATACTTTGAAATATAACGGATGTATCATATTAAATATATATAAGCAAAATCTTTCTAAATTCGATTTTTAAAGTACTACTTTAGTAAGTATTCTTAAAATTTATGACAATGTACAACTTTGAAGGTTATGTTATAATATTTTTACGGAAATTGTTCGTCTATCTACTTTAGAAAATTGTAAATCATATGAATGAACGCTTACCAATGAAAAAACAGTAATTTACTCCCAAAAATCAAGAAAATACAATAAAATAGTTAATAACACCTATAAAACATACCATAAAAAAGTTGTTTGGAATCTGTTGGTTTGACACTTAGGTACGTCACTACTTTCCCAGTCCATTAAACAGCGAAAATAGTGAAAAGTAAAATAGTGAAAATTAGTGAAAAGTTAAAAATAAATTATTAAATAAAATGGTTTTTGTACAGAATGGTTCAAAAAATAATCTCAAATACCATTCGTCCTGTAAAATTTTACTAGATAAATTTTTATTTTCTGGACTCAAACTTTTTTATTTTAGGCTCACTCATCCTACGGACTCGTGATTTTATCACATTTCAGTTTGTTTTCGTATTTTTGCCAAATAAAAACAGTTTTCGTCGAATATAAAAATTTATCGATAAAATTTTAAGGACTCATGGTATTACTTTTGATTAAACATTATACGACGATATACAGACAAATAGTACGGAAAATATGGGAATTAATGGTTATCAACAGTAAAACAATAAAAATGGAACAATTTACTTAACTAAAACCTGACAAAATTTGACAAATCTTTATCAAATGGAATCTAGAATAAAAGTACACCGTGTGTTTCCCTGCAGTGTCTTAAATATTTTTCTACATACAATCTTACTGCTTTAGAGCGTGTTATCCACATTAGTTAAGATCTCGCAGAAATAACTGAACACTGTTGCGGAAATAAATAAAACAATAATATCCTACATATGCGAAAAATTTAATAACAAACACCGACGAAACAAAAACGTTCTCTACAACGTTACCAACACATTTCGACTGAATATCAGAATTTCTCGGGCAACCTTATATAGACTTGCCAAATTTTGTGGCCCACTTAACTAGAAAACCTTTCGCTTATACAACTCGCTGCAAATGCAAAATTACACGGTTCAACTTAGCAAGCCGTGAAGCCGGCATTAAGCGGTTCTTTGCATGGATGCGCTCCGATAGATTTCATCTAGACCCTTTTCGGTAGCGTGCCACTGTATTGCGACGTCTACGCTCGGTCTACGAATAACTGTTGGTCGGCTCGAGTGGCGCGATCTAGAGGATTTTTCCAGCTCAAGCAAGGTTATGACGATTTTGCGAAATGTTTGATTTGTTTTGTACTTTACATACCAAAAATAAAATCGTAACACAGAAAAATATAATCGAGTATACAAGTAGCATTTACGTATTAATAATTTGATTAAACAAGAACACATGGTACATCAACTTTTTTATGTAATTGTTTTTTGATATAATAGTAAAAATCTTAAGGAGAATATTAAGCTAGATATCGAAGTTGTATTCAAGCTGTTGAAATATCTTTTCCCACGTATTGAATATGCAATATGCTGCATTTCACAATAAGAACACAAAAATTATTATATGAAATAAATAATACGAGTGTTGCCTTTTACTTTTCGGGTTTTGGCAACCCTGGTGTTGCAATCTGGCAAATGACAGCTTTATCGTAAAGTTGGACATCTTTGAGGTTATGCCCAGCAAAAACATATTGGATATATATATGTTATGTAATTTTTGAAATATAAAAGTCACAGTTATATAAGTCACAACTAGATAATATTTATGTATTGAATACTGACAAAGGCCGGCACAGCTAGAGAACAATAGTGATATAATGTGTACGTATTTATATTACATATTTATTATGTATATTATGTTACATCTCAAATATGTCCAAATTACTATGTAACATATATGTAAAAATAATATAATATCTAGAGAATATTTATGTATTAAATATTACATAATATAGATGTAACAAAATTTATATTTCTGATATTTAGGAGCTAATGGATGTACTAAAAAAACAGCAAATTAATGCATATAAGTACATTTATTTTATTAATATATCAAACAAACAAACAAAACAGGATACTAATGTAACAGAAATATTGCAAAACAAAAACTAAAAGTATTCAAAAACTAAATAATGAAACATAACAAAAATATAGAAAATTAATTAATAATCAAAAACAAATAATCTTGAGAAATACACACTAAGGAGGCTTGTAATTTGAACTAGCTTAAACCAACATATCATTATTTGCCAAGTGAGATATCTCTAAATTATTTATCTCTGATCTCGTTTCTGATGATGGTTCACCATAACCATTATAAAATCGTTAAAACTAAGCTACTTCTCCATTTTTTCTTTCTCATTGATAAGTCATAGAACTCTTTCAATTTTTTTCTATTTAAAGAATTATTTTGCCTAAAATTTATAATTAAGTTATTTGAATGTACATCAATAATACTTGAAAATAACAACTTTAGCGTGGTAAGTATATAAATAATAATACTTACATAATGTTTTCTCCAATACTCAACACAAAGACACTCAGAAAATATTGATTATAAGGATATACTTTGTTATTAATAATTTGCACGGGTATTTGTAGCACTCGAACAACTCGTGACAATTTATAATAGGTTATAATTTTCTTCTTTTTTTGTAAGACGTATATTAGACGAGGCAAGATATTTTATGTAGCTTTTACGTAATATATACATAAAATATTTTATGTAGCAAATTTTACGTATTAAATATATATAATTTGGTTCTTCTATTTATGTAGCAGAATATACATCATGAATACATAATCAATTAGATATATCTAATATATAAAAATTTTTATAATGTCAATATTGAGAATATATAACAAAGTTTACAAAGATTTTGTTACATAAATACTGCGTAAAAAATATATAAATGTTTTATATAAAAATCTTTCTTTCTCTGTTATATATTTTTATGGAACATATACATTTGTGTTTGCTGGGTGTGCACTCAGATGCGATGGTATGGTGAATTCAATCGTGGCCGTAGTTCACTCCAAGACGAATTTCGTGCAGGTCGACCAACATAAGTTGTTCCGAAACCTAAAATGTAAGTTCTCTTCGTATCAAATATTGGTGACCATCCTGGCTATAATGACCTTGTTGACTGCTGCTTTAAGAAGTTCTTCGGTTGTTTTTGCATACCATATCAGCATGCAACTGTTGACTGTCAGTTGAATATGGATATTATTCAGGACTAAGTTACCTTTTATTAAAGTACCTTCAATTTTTTACATTTGAATTGAATTTTTTGTTCAATTTGGAGGTAAATTTCGAAACCTTATTTCTGGCTCCAGTACGGATAATATTTTTTTTTATTTTACTTTATTATTACCTATATTTCATCCCTATTCAAATGTTTGTTTATTGTTTATTTCCTAGAAATCCAGAATTAAATTTTTCATACTGTTTTGTTCATTTTAATATCTCCTAGCTCTAAAAATAGCTCGTAGATATAATTTTGCTTATTTCTGATGAAACGAAATTTCCTGTTCCCGATTCCTCACAAAATACAATAACGGTCATACAATATTCTTATGAAGAAAACTCATAAATTATTTTTCAACATTTCCCTTTTTTTTATTAGCTTCTAATAATAATTTCCTCCGAAAGTTTCTCAAGTTTGAGAGTCTCATTAGTAGGAAATAAAACACTCGAGACGTTTTGCAAAAAAATAATAATAATAATAAGAAACGGCTTTCAGCGTTTCCTCGATGTTCGCAATATTCATTTTTATTCTTTTTATGATATTTCGCGTACAATGTGAAGTTATTTCACCGTGAAATCCCTGAAGTATTCTACAACCTCTATATATAGATATATGGGCTACACGATCTAATTAGTTATGAGAAAAATTAAATGAATAAGGAAAGTACAGTCGTTAGTAGACGGAATTAAGGTCTAATTTGCACGTTGATACCTTTAAAGTGCTTCGTTCATTCATAAGGTCAAGGGAAGCAAAAATGAACGTCGAGTTTATACAGCAGGGGTTATATTTTTTAAAAAGTGTGAAGAGGTTTTTTATCAGCAACGAGAACAAAAATACGTTGAAGATTTAACAAATGTATCTACTTATTACATCTTTCCATTTTTTTGTTTGTTTATATCATTAACCACTTGGTTCACAAAATACTTAAAAAGTAATCTCTACAACGAGGTGAGGGAACAAACAATGAACCAATATTCGTCCATCACACATATTCAGCTGAAATCTAGACTCATCTGTAAACAGAACCTCCAGTTCTGAAAATTCCAACGACTGTGTTCTCTCGCCCACCGATATCTGCATGCACGCTGATCCGCAGTCAACCGTGGATGTGAACTACGCCTTCTGGCTCTTAAATTACATGCATGCAACCTTCTAACAGTTTGACTAGATATCACTCTTCCGGTAGCATGCCTAAAGAAGCTGTTAATTCTCGAAGCAGTAAATGTTCGGTTTCTTCTTGCAGTTACAGCTATAAAGCGGTCTTGAGCAGGAGTTGTAGCTCGTTCTCGTCCTCCTCCATGCCTGTACGCTGCAGACCCAGTTTCCAAATATCGATTCCATGCACGACTGACAACACTTTGGGACACATTTAGCCGTGTAGCAACTTCTTCTTGACTTAAGCCTTCATATATCCAACGTACTAATTGATCGAGTTGCACTGTTTCTTTTTTTTCAGGTAAACAGATTTATGGACTATAGTAACTCTGGGTTCCAGGGCATGCGAGAGCAGTGGAGGGCAATGAAAGCGCCGACACTCTGGCAAAAAAGGGAAGGGAGTCCGCGTTTATTGGACCGGAATCATTCCTTGGCATAGCAAAAAGTACTGCCAAGGACATTACCTCCAGCTGGGCAGCGAGGGAAACCCTTCTGCACTGGGAGAATATACCGGGGCATACCTACTCGATAGCGTTCATATCTCAACCTTCAAGTAGCAAAACAGCACAGCTCCTGGAATTGAGTAGAAGTAACCTACGCATTCTTACTGGACTTTTGACTGGACACTCTCGTTTGAGAGTAATACGTCTGAGTAATACGTCGGACTGTCGCTACTGCAGTGTGGCAGACGAATCGGCAGAGCACATTCTTTGCTATTGCCCCGCGCTTTGGAAATGAACAGGCTCCGCTCTTTTGGTCTCATACAGCTAGAGCGTACTGACTTTGGACAAGTCTTGCCAAAATTGATCTTGGACTTTGTTAAGGAGTGTAGACTGGATGGCGAATTGTGACCCTTAGGGGTGAGCCATAATAGGTCCTAGTTTGGCCGCATTGGAGGGGTGGGAAACGCCCCTCTCACATTAAACCTAACCTAACCGATAGTAATAATGTTAAATTTACTGCACTTCTACGCGATTAAAATGTTAGTATTTTGAATACGAATTCCAGCAATTCTGGTTAAAGAAATAACAGCGTATAAAAAGAAAAAAAAAACGACAAAAACAATTTTCTATAAACAGAGTTTACGTATAACATGAAACGTATCCTAAGTGACATAAAAAACCGAATACCCAATTTAAATGGTTCATTTTTTTTATATAATTTTGTATAACTAGTTACTGAAGCATAATAAGTAAATGATAAAAATTTCAAAATGATTGCATTGCTTTAAAGCCCTTTTACCTTTAATAATGTGTGGATGCACCCCGATGTGTTACGCATTCTCCAACGCGTCTAGGCATGCCTCTGATCAGGTGGTCGATGTCCTCCTGTGGTATCTCATTCCAGGCAACCACCAACTCCTCTCAAAATTCTTCTAGAGTCTGAGGAGGACGTTGCAAATTGAGCAATCTCCTACTTATCATATCCCACACGTGCGCAATTGGGGATAAGTCGGGAGATCTTGGTGGCCAAGGTAACAATGTGACATCATTATGTTGAACGAAGTCTATTGTGACTCTTGCGATAGGTGTCGGGCATTATCTTGTTGGAAAGTTGGATTTGCCAGAGTGTTGAGATAGGGTAAAAGATGGGGTTCTAAAACTTCTTGGATATAACGCTGCGCGTTCATGTACCTCAGATAAAGATTAAAGGTGATCTTGAACCATAAGCTATAGCACCCCAAACCATAACTCCAACAGTTTGATGAACATGCCTTTCAATAAAAAACCGTGGATTTCTCCTTTCACAACGTCGTCTTCTAACCCTCGCTCGACCATCGTGCATAACTAAACAAAATTGAGAGTCGTCACTAAAGACAGTACTGTTCCATTCCTGATCTCAGAGTGACCGTTTTCTGCACCACTCAAGGTGATTGCGTCGCTGTTCTGGAGTTAAGGGGAGTACCCAGTGTGGTCGGTATGACAACAGGCCAAAACGCCTTAGTCGTCGGTAAACACTTCACATGTCAATAGGTCTTCCGTGTTCTGCAAACCATTCATTTGCAAAGGACCTGGTAGTGGAGGAACGGTCCCCTAGGGCCAATAATCTTAGGTGGCGATCTTCACGTTCTGTTGTTCTACGGAGGCGTCCAGAGCCCCTTGCTCTTCTCGAAGCCATACCTGACAACACCTAACCACGGTGTCTACACTTATTTGCACTCTAACTGCAATTTTCCGAAAACAAAATCCAGCTTATCGAAGTCCCACTTTACGATCCCTATCAAACTCACTAATTTGACGAAATCGTACAGGTCTCTGTACCCTAGGCATCGTAACCAATCGTAAAGAATGTAAATAACCAAGATCTTTACTACGACTACAATATTCATATTTGGATTGTTAGTGGATTTCAAAAAAAGCAGTATAAAAACCGGAATCTTCAACTGATAAGGCTGAAAATTGTATCAATTGTTTATTTCAGTAAAATAAATACATTCACCAACTTTTATTAAAATAAATTCCTTTAAACTGGGTGTTCGGATTTTTATGTCACTTATTATATACATAAAAAATTATTTTTGTACTCAGTTTTGTAAAATTTATAAAATATCCATTTCAATCGTTGAGCAGTATATTCATGGATATATAGATAAAACTTAGGTATTATATAATAGCTCCCCTTCAAAAAAAAGCATATTTAAAGATACATATTTTTATTGATGAGAGCTAAACGTCGCAGATATCATCTAGATTACATATTTTCATAAGTCACGTGCTCAAAATATGATATGAAGTTTATTCCCAGCGCGAAAAGTTTGCTTCCGGTCGAACTCATCATCAACACGTGCCGCCCTTTTCACACTTCCGGTTCTCCATCGAGCGTTTCATCCTTTTGTTGCACTGCCCTTCAAAATATTATTGTCACTTTAGATGATGTCAGATTGCGAACTGATGCGGATACGAAAATAAAGCAGCGAAAGTATAAAATAATCGTTTATAGACTGGGAAACGACAAACTAGGATTTTTAAGTTGACAAACAGAAGAAAAGGAAAATGGAAAGAGTGCCGAAAATCTCCTTTTTGGCGGAGTTAATGAGCATCTAATGAAAAAGAACATCCCGCCAACACAACGGTTGAGTGGTAGATCAAAACGCGAGAGTAACTGCCGACAATAAGGACGCACAAGTGGCTCACGTTTAATTACCTGTTTCGGCAAGTGAGCAAGAGGGTGTTTCTTGGCGACCGATTTGAGGGGATCGACAAATTGATATTAAGTCACTTTTTGTGTCCATGCAGGTGTAAAGTTCCTATTGTTAGAATTTGGTTTAAATCTCATATCGTTAGTTGTCCTACAAATTGGTGGAATGGACAATGGATTATTTAGAGAGTGTATTCACATGAATACTGAACATCTCTTGTTGCTCTTGAATTTTTATGTCGAGATTACAAACTATATTTATAGATTGATTTCCGAGAAACCGAAATTGAATCCGAATCTATTCATGAACACAGTTCCTTTAAATATTTAAACATCTAAATATCCTAAAACTATTTATATTAGCTCTTGAAATAGGATCAAGGTATTTCAAAATAGATAATGTTGCTCCGGATGCAGTTTTCCGGGTGCTGAACAATCATAAGTTATCTAATTAATTTAATTAATAAAACAAAACGACACTGAAAAACTAAAGCTTTATTAAACATGAAAAATTAAATAACAACATTTTAAATAGTGCGAATTTTACAAAATACAAAATGTGTTCAAAGTGTTGGCCATTGCATTCCAAGCAGTAGCCTAGCCTAATTTGTACAAGCCCGAAGCGAAGGGTTCATACCCAGTCTTTAGGATGTCGACTCCATCCTCCTGGTCTGTACAAATATCAGTTCTTCGGTTCAAAGAACAGTCTTGTTGTCTTGTCCGTTGAACCAGTTGATGCTAGGCATCTTTTTCTGGTGTCCTCTTCTTGTTGCCTCTCTCGGTTTGGCAGGCTTCATTGGTCATCTCGTGTTATCCGATTAGATCGGCCTCGTCTTTTTCTTTGGGTCTTCTTCTTCTTGGTGTAACATACTTAGGTTTTGATTAGTGTGGTAGAAGCTGGTTCTTCGGTATAACGTATTTCCACTGCCCATCACCCGGGTGGGCCGGGTGGTAATCTAGCAGATTCCTGAGTTCCGCATTTGGATGGTCTTCAAGTCTGGCAAAACCCATCTCCGCTTTATCATTCATAAGATCTAGAATTCTTTCGATTTCCAGATCTCTGAAGATGTCTTGGTTGCGAACGTACCAGGATGCGTTCACTGCCTGTCGGATACATTCTACCATGTTCCTGGTTGGTTCTGTATTCCAAGCAGTTCTCACAACGCTTAACAAGATTGCTTGGCATGTTATTAAAAATAGGCTGATGCATTCTTCTGAAAAAGGTTTAAATGTTTTTACGGAGTTCATCAATAATTGCCGGTGGGTTTTCTGTAAAAATGTTTCATCATACCCCATACGTAAGGAAATTCCCAGATAACAATTTTAGATACGATACATGTGATAGGAAAATCCTCTTGGGAATCATAATATGCTATGCATATGCGTTTTTGCATTCAGCATGTACTAAGGATGTTCCAAGAATATGAAAATGTCCCTTGTAAGTTTGTGCTACGGACATCCTATGTACATACCAAAGCATGTTCTTTGATTGTGCATTTCACATAGTTTAGAATTGTGTATGGAAAGCACATACATAGCACATTATGTAAATCTGCTGGGAATGTGATTCATGTGAAAAGCATATTCTGTAGTAGAACAAACTCACATCTTATGCATGTGCTATTCTATACTCAAAAGAATGAGTAGTATGTACTTGGCAAGTACTTAACAGAATGTAATATTTCGAATTTAAATAGCACAAACTAATTCTTTTCTTTTCGCCACACACTATGAATGTCTTATGTATATACTTTAGAGAATGTACGAAATATCATCTTGTGAGCACATGCTAAGAATATGTTTATACCTTCAGTGTTATCTGGGTTACGCGGTCTTCATAATTTTCTCAATACAAATTAAGGTATGCTGTCGTAGTATGACAAGTAGCCCCATTCTGTTGGAACTATTGGGTATATTCAACTGTAAGTTTCTGGAACTACAATATTCTCTGAGATCAATAAAAAATGGTGCCAAAATTTGTTCTAGTGCTGGTCTTCTACGCTTCTCTTCCCCGAAGTAAGGGCCCAATGACCCATCACTATGAAGAGGTTTCTCTACGATGATGTCTGGTCGTTCAAAACCAAGGAAATGATTTATCTGTTGATTGATAAATCCATTCAGATGGTTATAATGATTTTTCCTTAGAGGATCCATTATAGGCACATTTCTCTTACGTTATGGCTTGATAATGGACTAGTTTAGTAGGATCATATTAATCAAAATGATAGCAATATATATTTAGGATAATATACCTACTTACTTATATTGGTATTCATTTTGCAATTAATTTTTCTCATTTCGTAAAATTTAGCAATAAATAATTAGTAAGTTTTAAACGTAGCGCCAACTAATAACCAATAATGAAGTGTGTTTAAAAGTCAACGTTGTCACATTTTAGCTACGTTAGTTTCAAGTATTCTCAAAGAACTAGCGGCACAAAACACCGTGTTCTGTGACTAACTGATTGTACCAGTTGACAAGATATATGACAGGAGAGAAAATCGTGTTTATCTGTAATAAACAAACAAGACCCCTATTCTTGACGGTGATAGAATAGAACAGCCAATAGAAAGTGGGTGTGGTTCTATTGAAAATGCCAAAACGGTATTCTTGAAATTCGTTCTCTCACTGTGCCGATAGAAGGGTTGCTCCCCGAGAGAACAATTACTTCTATTGGTTATTTTTGAAGGAACCGCTATAACACCAAGAGAAGGTGTTAGGGATTTTTATTTTCGAACCAAAAATAGTATAGAAGTAATTTCTTTCATAAACCAAACACAACCAAACAACAAATTTAAGGAACGAAAATCACAGAATATTTTGTTTAGTGTTTTCCTCCTTATTTGATAAAGTGTCAATCAGAGAACAAAAATATCGATATGTTTCTCTCTTTTTAATGACAACAAATAAGAGAGAGAGATAAGTTTCTCGGTTAATATTAAAGCATATCGACAACATCGCAAATTTTCTACCAATCTTATTGAAACACGTCACTTACCACTTGTGACGTATGTAACCATTAAATTTAAATTTCAAAAGCCGATTATGGCTAGAGGATTAATTTTATAAAAATTTTATTTGTACAGTTGAACCCCTAAAAACCCATTTTATAAGATGCAAATATAGAAAAAAATCACTAAACTAGTCCATTAAAATAATTTTATTGTGATTGAAGGAAAACACAAAATCAATGTCACAGATTTTTATTTAATTTAAAAGCGACTAGTTTCGGCCTTTTAGAAGGCAAACATCAGGCTAGAAAAAACAGATTGAGGTCAACATTACATAATTAACAAAACTAAAAACAAACATACCTTATTATAAAAATTGTCAGATAAAGTTCAAAAACATAATTACTCGAACAAAAATGCTTGATCAGTAATAAAATTGTTAGGCTTGAAGATTGCATAGAATTACATAGAGTTGTTTATCTTTCTATAAACTTTTAGTTATTAATACATAGTGTCCATTTAGCATATAGTTTTCTAATATACCTTACCTTTAGATTTATTCAGATTAGGTAACTACTTTAATTTTGATGTCACACTTGTTCTCTTTTTTCACAATTTTCATTAATAATTTAACATATTAACAATTTTATTACTGATCAAACATTTTTGTTCGAGCAATTATGTTTTTGAACTTTATCTGACAATTTTTATAATAAGGTATGTAATATTGACCTCAATCTGTTTTTTCTAGCCTGATGATGGCCTTCTAACAGGCCGAAACTAGTCGCTATTAAATTAAATAAAAATCTGTGACATGGATTTTGTATTTTCCTTCAATCACTGTTTAGTCACATTCGAGATATGAATGAGTTACTTCGTTTAATTTTATTGTATTTAGCAGAAACGGATTAAAGATTGAGCTTAGAGAAACTGGGAATATAATTAAGGAATGATAAGACAAGTTAAGAAACAATATAGAAGGCCATTCAGGAGAATAGTTCACTATTAATAGTTGGCTAATAACAGAAAAGGGTTATCTTAGAATTAGGTATATACCTAACTATCTATTGTATTATTTCTAAAATTTAAGGGTATGTATATGAACTATTTTTAAAGCTTGTAAACGTTATTACGGAAGCCTTATTTATTAGAATATACTAATAGTACTATATAACTTAAGTGACTTTTGTTGTGTGTTTCTTTAAATATTTCATTTAATACTAGTTCAAAGAATGGATTTGTATGATGCCTTCGGTAATCCTAGAGCTCCGCCTTCTGCATCTTTTCACCAATGTTCAGTGGTGCATGAGTAATAAACCGCCCCTTACCGTAACCGCCCCCATCAACCCGTCAACTTACGGGCTAAGAACATCCATTCATATATAAAAGTTACCGAGTCGGTCGGCAACCGGTGGTGTTACTGTGACAACACAAAAAAGACAAATGACCGTATCCGAGCATGCCTAATGGTAGGTAAATTGTAAGGAATATTTAATCACCGCATTTTTAATAAAATATAATTTCAATGATGAAACCACTACGTAAATATTTCATACAAAATATGTAATAGGTACTTTTATAATATTTAATTTCTTTAGTTTGTTGAGGAAATATTATATAGTTGAAGTGACATCTGCATTAATATCATTAAAAACACAAAATTGTTAAATGTAAAAACAAAATTTCCTAAATTAAAAAATCTGGTGTTTACAACAAAATTAATTGTCCAAAATGTAATGCTGTATATATAGGTCAAACACAAAGAAATGTTGAAATAAGATCCAATGAACACATAGGAGCATATAGATTACAACAACCAAACTATGCAAAACACGTTCTTGAACATCCAGACTCACCTATACACACCAATGACATTCAAATACTACATATTTGTGATAAAAAACAAAATTAAGATTTCCTTGAAGTAAGTACTTGAAATAAAAAGACATCTAGCAGATCAACAATATAAAGTAGTTAATGAATAAATAAATCTTGGAAGTTCTCCACTATTAAACTGTTTACTTTGATTGAGACATCATTTTATACATAGATAAGGCGTTATTGTAATAGAAATATATTAAGTTATTGTAAAGATCAGCATGATATAGTTTTTTCCTGGTTTTTCTATATCATTGCACAGTTATACTGATCTTTAAAAAAGTTTATAGATTTTGCAACTGTTCATTGTCTATTCATTAATCCTGAAAAATCAAATGTTATGCTATTTGGAAGCAAATATTACCGTCAACATGTACTGGAATACATAAACATTAATATTAATGAAAAACGTTTGGAAGTTGTTGAATATACCAAAAATTTAGGAGTTCTAATTGATTCAGAGTTGAGATTTGAAAAGCACGTAAACAAGTTATTGCAGCGTGCTTATTGTAAACTTAAAATTATATATGGTAACCGTCAGTTTTTACCTATGCATGTTAAAAAACCTTGTGCGAAACTCTAGTACCTACTGTCTCTTTTTAATTACGCTGACACATTATAAATATGGTCCTCATCTAACAGTATGCAATACAAAAAGAAAATTCAAAAACTTCAAAAATTCATGTCTGCGATTAATTTATGGAGTTCGCAGAAGGGAAAGAATATTCTCTAAACTTATTGATATAGGCTGGTTAAATATGAACAACCGGCGATTGTTACATGCTGCCACATTATATCACAAAATAATTTCTGATAGAAAACCTCCATACCTCTATCGTAAAATCACTTATCGGACAGACATTCATATTGTAAATATAAGAAGGAAAGGTGTATTAACTATTCCTTCCTTCAGGATTGAATTATTTCGACGTTGTTTTACTTATAACATCTGTTTTCTGTATACCTCTATTAATATTAAGTATAAGTCCGAAAATACTTCCAAATTTAAGACCCTTTATAAGCAATTCCTTTTAGAATCTCAACGGTAGACCAGGCTCAATATCAAATAAGTAAAAATTAAATTAAACCTTGCAAAACCACTTCTTCTTTTTTCTTTTGTTTTTTTTTCTTTATCCTATTTGTTATATTGTGAACATACTAAGTTGCGGACATTTTTAAATTTACTATACAAGTATATTTTTAAGGGTTAAGTGTAGGAATATTTTTATTGTTGTCTCGGCAATAAAAATTAACTTCGCCCTTTATTTCAGCATTTTTCATAATTTTTTGAAAATTATAATTAGTTAACTTTTGTAGCTTTCAATGTTGGAATAATAAAGACGATATTATTATTAAATACATCCAAAATAATCCCTTAGGGCTAATGAACATCAGGTACCTAGGTACAAACAAACAAAATGTAACTTCAATATGTCAATCTGACGATACTAGTTTATGCAAAACAGCTGTAATGATTATTTAGAAAACTATTTTTCGAATAAAAATTGGAAGTTTCGCTCAAAAATTTATAGTTGTTTACTGTTGAACACGCACGACTTGAAACCCTTCGATATTTGCAATTACGTGCTCATTTAAAAGAAATGTAAAATTTTTCGATAATTAAAGTAAAAATTGTCACACATACAACAGTCTAATGGTGCTCACCTGAATTGCTGGTTTCTTGATGTCTTGGGAGCTCCCGCTGCGACTTCTCGTGCTGTATGAGTTTCTACACTATTCAAATTAATTTAAATTCACGTATTTTAGAAATGGTTCCGTAAAATTTTCGGTTGTTGCGGAAATCACTATCAATTAAACCTTTTTTTGGAAATTCTCGAAAAACCCCACAAGCGTTCTAGTCAATCTTGTAGTTGACACTCCTGTCCCCCCTCGTTCATGTCTTGCGCATGGCATTTTATCACGACGACAGGTTTACCAACTAGAATATTGTATGCTTTTTTGAAGGTTATTAGATGAACGAATTTCAGAAATTATAGTACATTTGTACTTTAGAAAAACAAAAAGAAAAAACCGGCACGTGCGTAGACAACTGTTCTTAATATTACTTTCTTTCTTTTTAAAATTGAGTATAAACAAATTAATAAATACTTTTAAATTATAAAATAGCTATTTATGCCATCAGTTACGAAATGCCTAATTTTGTTAACGCGTGATAAAACGCACAACTTACTCAAAATTTTATTTCGTAACATATTGCTTACAAGATTTTTTTAAGTAATAAAAAAATAAAATTTAATATAATTGATAAAAATTTGGAAAGCATAAATTTATTTGTTGCTGTTACTTCATATTAGTTGTCAGTTTGACATTTTGTGAAAAAGTCTAGAGGAAAGGTTTTAGCGAGATTGATATATTTTAGGTTAGGTTAGGTTAGGTTAGGTTAGGTTAGGTAAGGTAAGGTAAGGTTAGGTTAGGTTAGGTTAGGTTAGGTTAGGTTAGGTTAGGTTAGGTTAGGTTAGGTTAGGTTAGGTTAGGTTAGGTTAGGTTAGGTTAGGTTAGGTTAGGTTAGGTTAGGTTAGGTTAGGTTAGGTTAGGTTAGGTTAGGTTAGGTTAGGTTAGGTTAGGTTAGGTTAGGTTAGGTTAGGTTAGGTTAGGTTAGGTTAGGTTAGGTTAGGTTAGGTTAGGTTAGGTTAGGTTAGGTTAGGTTAGGTTAGGTTAGGTTAGGTTAGGTTAGGTTAGGTTAGGTTAGGTTAGGTTAGGTTAGGTTAGGTTAGGTTAGGTTAGGTTAGGTTAGGTTAGGTTAGGTTAGGTTAGGTTAGGTTAGGTTAGGTTAGGTTAGGTTAGGTTAGGTTAGGTTAGGTTAGGTTAGGTTAGGTTAGGTTAGGTTAGGTTAGGTTAGGTTAGGTTAGGTTAGGTTAGGTTAGGTTAGGTTAGGTTAGGTTTATATATTTTATTTTTATTTTAAAAAATGAGTGATTCAAGCGATATTGAAGAGGCAGCAGGTAATGCTCTATTATCAGTAACTCCCAAAAAGTCAAAGGCGGTTTATGATTTGACATACGAAAAATTTGTTATGTGGTGTGATGAAAAGAAAATTAAATATGTTAATGAGAAAGTTTTACTTGCATATTTTGAGGGTAAGAAAAATCTAAAAGTTTCCACATTATGGACACCTTACTCAATGTTAAGATCTGAACTAAATCTGAAAAGGAATATTGATATTAAAAAATACACAAATTTGATAGCATATATTAAAAGGCAAGTGGACGGGTACAGGGCTAAAAAGTCAAAAGTTTTTATTAAAGAAGATTTTGCCAAATTTTTAAGAGAAGCTGATGACAAAGAATACTTTTAATGGCGAAGACTGCAATGAAAATTGGAATGGCAGGAGCATGCTGAAAAGCAGAATTAATATTTCTTCTAGTTGAAAATGTCAAAGAAGCCTTTTTCGTGTTGATATTCCACCTTCAAAAACAATAGTTATAGGTACGGCAGTTTGCAATTACCACTGGAGACATTAAAAATACGAATCTTGTTGAAATATTAAGAAAATATATTAAGTTGCGTCCCCAGGTTCTCAAGCACAACAGATTTTTTGTAAAATATGCGAATGGAAAATGTACCAGAAATCCTGTGGGAATCAACACATTTAGCAGTCTGCCAAAAGTTATTGCACAATTTCTTGGTCTTTCAAATTCTGTTCTATATACTGGCCACTGCTTCAGAAGAAGCTATGCCACTTTACCAGCAGTGCTGATATTTAAAAATTAAAGAGGCATGGAGGTTGGAAATCTACCTCTGTTGCGGAGGTATATGTTGAAAATTCCATGAATAATAAAAAACTTATAGCGCAAGAAATATTTGGTGAAACATATAATGCAATGTGCGCCGCTTCCCAAATAACAGCAAGTTCGAGCAATGAAAAAAATATATGTCGTCGGGAATTAATTTGAACAATTGCAATAATTATGTTATCAATATTTATTATAATTAATTTATTTATAATTTATGTTTTTAACTTGTGTTATAACAGTTTAATAAATAGAATAATTCTTTTTGGCACTAATTTTGAAATAGATTTTTCGTCAGCAATTGCATAAAATTTTACTTTATGCAACTAGTTACAAAAAGTAAGACGTTTCATAATGTCAATCAGTTTTAAATAGTGTCACTTTATATGTCAAAATTAGAAAAATACTTTTACATTTTATTAAAAACCTTAAACATGGAATAATAAACTATTTTCCAAAAAAATAATTCATAGTAATTTAAAAATTGTTTTTTGGAAATAAATTAAAATTTTCTACGAGTCCGAATGCATGTCACCTTTGTGATACAACTCAGACATTTATTTCATTATAATACCATCTACCGAAATAATTTGATTAAAATCATAAGAGACAAAAGAAAAATTAATACATGAAAAAAAATTAAGTTCACTTTGTTTTAACCCATGAAGTTGAGTAGGATTATTTTTGTGCGATTTCCTTGTTGCCAATTTGACGGTGGACCTTTGTTTACAGAAGAATTCAATTTATGTACAGTTCTTTTGCTCCTTTGTTTTAATAATTCCTTTGTTTTCAAGTAATATTCCGTTGGACTAAAAGGCGCGTCGGTCGTGCGTAAGGAAATATAGAAAAACAAGAAATATTGCTTTGATGGTAATAATTAAAATATGCAACCTGCTTTTTATATTTCCAAAGGTACCGGGAGATTTTCTTTGTAACCTACATCTTATTAAAAAAAGCTTTTGTAACATTTTTATAGCCATGTGTAATGAATTTTTAAGTGAACGATTTAGAAAAATAACATTTTTGGTATATTTTTATCCCACAAAGACATTCTGTAAAGAACTAGCCAAGTCTCCATGGAGCTGCTTGTTCATCTCTTAAAAGTAATGAAATCCAGATAAAGTGGTGCCAAGTCTAAGGTTCCTTATCTTTATTATTATAGTAGTTAATGTTGTATGCCTGTAACAATTCATACAACATGCTTAACAAACATAGGTAGTTCTATATTCTTTTCTATTCTTCTGGGGTGCGTTTCGTGCATGTACTGGAGCTCTAGGCTCATTGTACCTCCCTGAACTGATCATACCAGGTTCGCTTCCTTCATGTTTTCTAGAATGTCCCTGATATTCGCTTTCACGATTTCCTCTGGCTCAGGAAACTGAATGCCAAAGTGTCTCTGTCTAAGCCACTTAAGGCTTGTATGAATGTATGAATGAGTTAGGGGTGATGATTACACTGCGACCCATAGGATCTATTGTGTCCCCCCTTACTTGCCATGTTCTGATGTTTTCTCAGATTTATAGCAGCTCTTCGAGTCCTATTTTCCTGAGGAAGTTTAGGACATCGTCGGGCTTCAAATCAGGTAGATCCCCTTCCTCTATTTCATGTGCTCCTAGGTATCTAGCCCTAGAATTTTGCAAGGCAGGACATTCTGAGAGTATATGTATTGAGGTTTCATCCTCTTCCTCACAGAATCTGCACTTTGCTTCATCTGCTAACCCTAGTTTCTTCATGTGGCTTCTTAACCGGCAATGCCCGGTTAATATTCCCGTTAGAATACGGAGCCTTTTTTTACTGAGGTTGAGGCAGCTAAGAGATCTCTTCTGGTCATAGTTCCCCAGTAGTATCTTAGATTGCCTCAGTCCTTCCAGCTGATTCCAGTACTCGGATTTTTCTTTCTCCATTTCCTCCCTTAGTTTTCCTAAGATTACTCTACTGCTGATCCCACAAGATGGTTCTGGTCCCAAATGTGGGGTTTCAGCTCCTTTTTTGCCAGCTTATCTGCTGTTTCATTCCCCTCTATTCCTATGTGTCCCGGGACCCATAGGAGGGTGACAGTGTTCTTCTGGCCTAGTTCATTTAGTTTGCCTAGGCATTCCCAAACCATCTTCGAACTGATTATATTTGAACTCAGCGCTTTGATGGCTGCTTGACTATCCGACATGATCACAATCTCTTGTCTGCGATAGTTTCTTCCAATATTGAATTCCACACATCTTTCGATGGCGCGGACTTCTGCTTGAAAGATGCTCGGGTATGTGCCCAAGCTTTCTGAGTATTTGGCTCTCGGTCCAAAAACTCCTATCCCAGTTCCCTCGTCTAGCTTGGAACCGTCCGTATACCACTTTATGGTATTCTGGTTTAAATTCTGTATGGTGTCTTCATCCCATTCAGATTTATTACTCAACTTTGTGATGAATTTTCTCACAAAGTTGAATTTCTTTGGCATATCATCTTGGGGCATTTCCCAAGTTTGATCAAAGTGAAGTGATCGAGGTTTTTCCCTGATAATTCCTTCTTTGATCATTCTATATATTGTTTTCTTCCTTACACTTTCTAAAATAATGTGCAGTGGGGTCAAGTTTAAAATCACTTAAGGCTTGGACAGTGACATATTACGTGAAGAGGAGTTTCATCTTCCTCGTCACATTTTCTGCATAACGGGTCCTCGGCAAGTCCCATTATGTTCATGTGTTTTCGGAGATGGCAGTGTCCTGTAAGCAGTCCCACTGCCTTTCTTAGCTGGGTTCTACTTAAGCTGAGTAGTTCTGTAGTTTCCTTCCTGGATGTACCTGTTATGAATAGTCTGGATGGTAGTTACAACAGATATAACATTATGAGAGCCTTAGACTTGGCAATCTTTTTTCTAGTGGATCTTCTTGGTTGAAGTCGTTGCCTCCGCTGATGGCAACATATTTTGTCTAGAGTCTATTTCTCCGTTTGTTTGCGTTTGAATAATTCCTAGACTGAATCCCATCGCACTAACATTAACAAATTAGATCTTTGATTATCCCAGTTTTTATAGTTTTCCTTTTGTGTGGCTATTAATCCCTAACCCTGTACCAAATTTTAGCTCTCAGTTTATGGGAAGTACTAGTTTAATATTGATGATCTTGAGTGAGTGTTATAAATGCGAAATTTTACTTTCGATTAACTTTGGAAATTAAAGACCTACAGATTTGAAGTTTGGGATTTTAAATACAGTGTGTAAAAGCCAAATGGAATAAATTCATTATTTCAGTTACTGTACATATTTATAAAAAATCACGAAACACGTCAAATTTAAGTTATAACTTGACATTCTTTAACGTGAAAATGCAACCCCTACCTTCAACGCCCTTAGAATGACAGGTACAACCCCCAATTTTTTAAATGGGAAGTATAGTCTTGTGATATATCATTTGAAAGGTCTCTTCATTCTCTATTCAAAAATGTTATTGTTTTTAAATTTAATGCAAAAATTAACATAAAAAAAAATAATATCCTGTTGTTACCGAAATTCGATACAATACAATTAAAAACTAAAATGTAATGCAAAACGTAATAAAATGTAGAACACGAAAAAGAACTATGAATGTTAATGAAGTAGATGTTCAAAATGTTCTTCGCGAACGTCTTGGCAACATCCTAATCTCAAATAAAACTGTCTTCTAACATTATTTAACATATCAGGCGTGATCGACCTAATCGCAAGCGTTATTCGTTCTTTTAAGTCATTTAAATCAGAAGGTTTAGTTTTGTACACATGGCTCTTCACATATCCCCATAAAAAGAAATCTAATAATGTAAGATCAGGTGATCGCGCTGGCCATTCAATCGATCCTCGCCTCTCTATCCACCGATTGGGAAATATTGTATCGAGGTACTGCCGGACATTAAGTTGGTAATGTGGTGGTGCTCCATCCTGCTGAAACCATATCGTATTCGCTGGAACTTGAGGGTTACCTGGATCAGGATATAAATTTGCCAACGTTGGAATGACATCATTTTGAAGTAGTGCCAAATAATTGTTGCCATTCAAGTTGTCCTCAATAAAAAGGGACCAATGATATTGTTCCCTACAATCCCTGCCCAAACATTAACCTTTTGAGGGTATTGAGTGTGTTCTTCTCTCATCCAGTGAGGATTTTCCGTGGACCAGTAGCGGCAATTTTGCCGATTAGCATGACCGTTAAGTAAAAAAGTACTCATCAAAAAACATAACGTCTTCTAATTGGATAATATTGTTATCCAACATGTCCATCATTTGCTCACAAAAAAAAGTTCTCCTATCAAAATCGTCTTCAATGAGCTCCTGAGTAGGTATCATCTTATACGGATGCAATTTATTTTCTTTTATGTTTGCTATCGATGTTTGGCTAGCATTAAATGTAGTGGATGCCTGTCTACTCGATGTATGTGGGTTTTCCTGAAACTCAAGCAACACATCTAATTTGAGTACATCACTCAGTGCATTGGCAGCTCCTTTTTTTATCTGCCTTACATGACCAAACTCGCAAAACTGCTTTTCTATTTTACTTATTGTTCCTTGGGATATAGGCGGTAAATTAGGAAATTTCTCATGAAATAGGCGAGTTACTTCCTGTTGTGTTCGGATGTTACCTCCGTAACCAATTATTTGTAAAACTGTTATTTTATGCATTTCCGTTAATCTAACCATTTTTAGAATTGAATTGAACAAACTTTATAATTAAATTACAACAATGACAACTTAAATAAAACAATTTACTACTGCTTGTTAAAATAGCGTTGCTACGGAAATTCTTTAAAGTTTTTTTAATGGTTACCATCTAAAAACCACATTGCTATGGTTTTTGTTCACTTTCTCATTATCAAGACCTAAACGGGAAATAAGTTTAAAGTAATAAGTTTCGAGTATATTTTAGCGAATTTCGGTATCAACATGATTTTAATTTTTTTTATGTTAATTTTTGCATCAAATTTAAAAACAATAACATTTTTGAATAAAGAATGAAGAGACCTTTCAAATGATATATCACAAGCCTATACTTCCCATTTAAAAAATTGGGGGTTGTCATTCTAAGGGGGTTGAAGGTAGGGGTTGCATTTTCACGTTAAAGAATGTCAAGTTATAATTTAAATTTGACGTGTTTCGGGATTTTTTATAAATATGTACAGTAACCGAAATAATTCCATTTGGCTTTTACACACTGTATGTGATTATAGCTTACTGGATGACGAAAATTTCAGCGTTCTGGTCTTATCCAGAGCTTCTCAAATATGGGCCTAAAAATGCAGCGAAATGGTTCCAGTAAAAGATGGTTCGGCAGTGTTTGTTTCGCGCTCGACTTGGCGGAGCACTGCATATCAAATAACCTCTTAAAGCATTAAAGAATGCTGTTGGTAAATTATCTATAAAAAATTTAGTGGCCGTATACCCTAGATTACATGCATAAAAGTATTTATGATAGCTACAATATGAGACAATTTCTGTTGAAAATTTCACACCTCCACTTTTTAACCAATAAAATCTCTTAATTTTGACTCGTTACCATGGCAATATAAAAAATTTCCGGAAATTTTTTCGTGTAGTGTATATCAGTTGGTATTTATGTAAGTTGGTTGTTTAAAATAATTAGGTATTTTTACGATTCCAATGGATAAACTTTTTTCTAAATTTTTTAATTTTTGACAGTTACTTTTAAAGTTAGTTTACCTAAAAAGTATTTATTATTGCTTCCTCCTAATAAGTGGGCCACGGAAAGAAATTATTCAGAGAATGAAAATTAAAAGTCCTGCATTCGAAGAGGAAAACAATTCAAAGTGAACATAAAGAATTTGCAATTACGCAAAGTCATTTATCAAGGGCATTTCCACTGTGTAAATCAATCCGCATTAGTGTATTAACGGTGAACGGATTGCCGGAATTTCGTTCGTATACCCGGATTCGTCCGGAATGGAATCAGTAGCCATTGTCTTCTCACATAATATATATTTCTGCCTTTGTCGTTGTCGCTTTTGTAAATTTTGTTTAACACTCGAAATCACTAGCAAAATATGGGACTGCCGAATAAATTTAGCGGTCGTTTTGATATTTTATATAGAGGTAGGCAATGTCTGTAGGCAATGTCTATGCTTCTGTTAAATAAATAAATTAATAGGACCATGGAAAAAGCACGACAACAAAAGTTATTTTTTATATTGGGTAGGAAAGAATGTTGCAATGTACTATTCGTTTCAACTTCGTGCGGACTAACTTATTTTAATAGCTATATTTAAGCCGATACTTTAAAGCTCAAGGCCGTATTTATACCGACTATTCTGTTCAATTATTTTACTGAAAATAAAATTAAAGTTAATTTATTGATTAGCATAATATAAACGTATTATAATACAAATTAAAAATGGTATAAATCATCATGATAATTTCATTCAAGTACCGCTATCAATTTATTTACATTAGAAAATGCCTGTAAGTATTTTATCTCTACTTGTTTAACATGTTCAATGCAACTTGTCCAGTAAAGCGGGGACTTCACTTTTTATCAACTTTATCACAGATGCATTTAGTTTTGGAGATTGGCTGGCAATGTTCCTTTTCAACTGGCCCCAAAGTAGCTCTATAGGATTTAGGACGCAGTAATAGGGAGGTAGCCTTACTACTTCATGACCTGCTTGTTTTGCCAAACAGTCAACGTTTTGGTACGTAACACTTCTAATAATTGTTTTTTTTTTTGCGTAGCACTCTTCATAGTAAAGATCATTCTGTTCCAAAAAAAATGTCAGCTCATCTTTCGTAGAACTTGATGTGGGTACTCTTACCCTCACCCTTGAATGGTAGGACGCGTTATCCATAACAATAACGCTATTTTTCTTAGTATTGGAAGTAAGGTTTTAGAAAACCATTTCTCAAAAAGAGGGCTATCCATATCTTGATGGTAATCCAGAAAACAATTTATTATGTTTTTAGCGGAGAGAAAGAGCGCTCCTTCAACCCAACCGTCAGAACTGCCACAATGTAGAATGCTAGTTCGAAGATGGTTTGAGAATGCCTAGGCAAACTAAATTAACTAGACCAGAAGAACACTATCACCCTCCTATGAGCCCCAAAACACATAGGAATAGAGGAGAACGAAACAGCAGATAAGTTGACAAAATAATGAGCTGAAACCCCAGGCCAGAACCATCCTGTGGGATCAGCAGTAGAGTAATCTTAGGAAAACTAAGGAAAGAAATGGAGAAGGAATGGAATGGAATGGAATCAGCTGGAAGGACTGAGGCAATCTAAGATACTACTGGGGAACTATGACCAGAAGAGATATCTTAGCTGCCTCAACCTCAGTAAAAAAAGGCTCCAAATTCTAACGGGAATATTAACCAGGCATTGCCGTTTAAGAAGCCACATGAAGAAACTAGGGTTAGCAGAAGAAGCAAAGTGCAGATTCTGTGAGGAAGAGGATGAGACCTCAATATACATACTCTCAGAATGCCCTACCTTGCAGAATTTTAGGGCTAGATACCTAGGAGCACATGAAATAGAAGAGGGGGATCTACCTAATTTGAAGCCCGACGATGTCCTAAACTTCCTCAGGAAAATAGGACTCGAGGAGCTGCTGTAAACCTGAGAAAACATCAAAACATGGCAAGTAAGGGGGGACACAATAGATCCTATAGGTCGCAGTGTACTTATCACCCCTAATTTATACATACATACATACAGGTAATATTATACAATGGAAGTGATAATCGTTAACACAATGAAGTAAATTTGTGATTGTTGAACGACTTTTGATAAAACCATGTTGTTAGTGAGGAATGACGTTTTTTTGAAGTAGAAACTCAGACATAGCTTCGGAAATACTGGCTTCCATGACCCCGCTGACAATAGGCAGTAGGCTGATTGGGCGATAATTATTGCAGTCCGATTTGTTGCCTTTCTTAAAAATAGGGGTAACCGCAGCCAGTTTCCAGGATGAAGGAAGATAACCCAGAATGAAGGAGGTATGCATTATAAGGGATAGAGGGGTTGCTACGGATTTTGATTGGTTTTATTTCGATACCAAAAATTTCCAATTGAATTTAACAATAAACTTATATTTTTTACTTACAAAATAGCAGCAACTGATAATTATTATTTTAATCTAAACTACAAGTATCTACACGCGTGTTTTTTGATGATTTGTGGCTTAAAATTTCTCAAACCAGTAAAATGAAACAAAAACAAAGAAAAATAAATAAAGCAGTACCAAACTATTCAAAATTCCAACCTTGGATTTTAATGTAAGAATACTAATGAACAATTTTCGTTTATATTCTAAAACTCATTTTTCAGCAACTTCAAGACCGAAAAAAGTCACTATTAATACAATATATAGGGTTAGGTGAGGTTAGTCAAACTGCGAAAAATGAAATTCACGCTAAATTCGAGGACAAATAGCAGCAGAAATGACAGGAACAGGCTAATCCCAGACATAAAACAGTGGATAGCTCGCAAGAATGGTTAAATAAACTATTACCTTCCAAAATGCTTATATTGCGAACACCATACTGATGATGCCTACCACACAATTTTTGAATGTAGACCTGGAACATTACTAGACACACTGCGTGAATGGATGATCCTGAGCAAAAATCTTAAGTGAAAAGGAAACTGACGAGAGAAAGGCGGAAGCTAAAAGAGTATGAAAGAATAGTTACATAATACTAAAGAATAAACTTACCTTACCTAGACAGTCACAGCTACTGCTAAATGCAAAACCTGTGTTCTCGAGTAGTTTGTGTAGCCATGGAAGGAAGAGTTTTAGTGGGTAGGTGCTGCTAACCCTGTCACTACTCCTGGCGCCCGATCAACAATGCCTGGAGTGTCTGGTAACAGATTTTCTAATCCTCCATAAAAAAAGTTAGGTTAGGTTAGGAACTTCCCACCATAATTTGCTCGACATTTTTCGCAAGTCAAAAAAGTTAACAGAAAGGAAAGCCCCCGCAAGGTAGAGCTTATCTCTTTAAAATGTTAAATGGGAAGAGGTATCGAGTAATATTTAATATGAAATGTTTTTAATCGCTATATTTGTATTACCACAGTGTGTTTTTTAAATTGATTGATTAGTTGTCGAGATATTTAGGAAACATTATTTACTACTTCGAACTATTAAAATAAAAACTGAAACTGTTCCATTCTTTTGTATTAAAATGCAAAAAAATGTACTTGATACAGAAGATAAAAGACAATTAAATTAAAAACCTATTGAATCTTTTAACTTACTTGTTTGGTGAAAAATAAATTCATTAAAAACGATTAAAAGGGGTTTAATAAAATTTTGAGTCAAAACCACAATGTTTTACTGTTCACAACGTAGGAACTGCTACTAGTTTCGGTATAATATTACCATCATCAGGCTAACTCATACAAAACTTTTTATGCAGACATGAATGAATTTGAAATCATTGTGGTTATAAGACAATCAGATTAATAAGAATATAGCAAAAGAATCAGAAGTTCTGCTGACAATTTTGTATATTTTTTCTTTATTTTGAGAATGCACTTCGCTCTTTCAGGTGATATCTAGCAAACCTTTTAAGTATGTATGTATGTATAGGATCTATTGTGTCCCCTCTTGCTTGCCATGTTCTGATATTTTCTCAGATTTATAGCAGCTCTTCGAGTCCTATTTTCCTGACGAAGTTTAGGACATCGTCGGGCTTCAAATCAGGTAGATCCCCCTCCTTCTATTTCATGTGCTCCTAGGTATCTAGCCCTAAAATTCTGCAAGGTAGGGCATTCTGAGAGTATGTATATTGAGGTCTCATCCTCTTCCTCACAGAATCTGCACTTTGCTTCTTCTGCTAACCCTAGTTTCTTCATGTGGCTTCTTAACCGGCAATACCCGGTTAAAATTCCCGTTAGAATTCGGAGTCTTTTTTTACTGAGGTTGAGGCAGCTAAGATATCTCTTCTGGTCATAGTTCCCCAGTAGTATCTTAGATTGCCTCAGTCCTTCCAGCTGATTCCAGTACTTGGATTTTTCCTTCTCCATTTCTTCCCTTAGTTTTCCTAATATTACTCTACTGCTGATCCCACAAGATGGTTCTGGTCCCAAATGTGGGGTTTCAGCTCCTTTTTTTGCCAGCTTATCTGCTGCTTCGTTTCCCTCTATTCCTATGTGTCCCGGGACGATCATGTTCTAGGAATTTGATTTTTTTCGGTGTGTCTCTTTGTCAGACCATAAAAGGGCTTCTGGACTAAGGAAAAGTCTGTTCACCCCATTATTTTGTGAGTTTCCTCCTTACCTATTATACGTCTATAACCTAGTACCCACATCCAGGTAACCTTGTTATTTCTTACTAGTTTCTTAAAGAATTATATACATTTCCAAACAAATTGAGGCCTTTAAAGCAGGCTAGCTGTCAGTAATGACATATACTGCCTCTACGCAGTCTCTTCTGGACGCTAAAGTCTATAGCAGGTATCTCCTCCTGACAGATAGTTGGGGCCCTTCTAAAAGGTTTATTTAATAATAAATTCGGTCCTCTCAGTCCCACTCCAGATTTTTCATCTATCTGAACCCATCAGTGTACCAAATCTTCCGAAGGGGTTCAACCTCTCCAAGCACATATTACCACTTTAAATGGCGCTTCAAAGTCAAATCTGACTGGCACGGTTTTCAATGGTTAATTCACAAACGCTAGTGGAATTTTTTCCTAGATCCTGAGGCTACCAACCAAATCACCAGGTTTTAAATTTTGTATTTGTTCCACCAACTGCGACCTCTCATATTCAGATATCAAAAAATCGCAAGATTATTTTTTCGTTGGCATAAAAAGTTGGGATTTGACTATTTGAAATAAATGTATGTATACGTCTATACAGAAAGAAACAAAAACTATCTGAAACAGTTTGTCATCAATTCTTTTACCGGTACATATTTATTTTTCTGGGCTTTTTGTTAAAGCTTTTAAAGTTTTATGATTTTTGATTTATCAAACTTTTTTATTACTTCTAAGGGGGGTAATTTTCACACACACCCCCGGTATATTAATAACGAAAACCGTTCGGTTAACGCAATGCAGTATCCAGAATATATATACGCAACGCGATTTGCCTTTTTGGAAGAAAGCAATTTTTCAGCATGACCAAAGGATAACAGAACGTTTCTTCTTCTTTTCTAATTATCTCTGGCCAACCCAAAAGGAGCAATATTTCTTTTGTGGGACCAACAAAAGAAACACACACACATAACCTATCTGAAATTCACAAAGCCCGAATAAGATTTATCGGTCCATAAATCGAGCCGTCTACCCCGGGTAAGCGTCCAATATATCGTCACAGTTACGTGCGACATCCAGAAATATCCTGGAATACAGTTTATCCCGTCCTGGAGTCCGGCCTGGGATTGTCCGGCTATGAACAGTAACGGACTATAACTGATTTTATTGTTTCGTTTTAAAATATTCCACAATGTTGTAGCCACTGGGCTTAAAGTCTCAAAATAAATAATTTTCAAAAACAATATACACATCAACTAAAATTTTAGTAAGGAATTTTTTCTGCGCCCATGTCTGTAAACGTCAAAAATCGCACTGTCATTGCTTGTAAGTGACATTTAACAATAAGCGCGTAATAAGATCTCATAACATACGTGCTTTTCGATAAGAAAACTAAAATATCCTTCTTTAATCAAATTGCAATAAAATTTTTATCTACGTAATACTTTATTTGGTCGATTTACATACTTTTAGTAAATAGAAGAACGTTAAAAAAACTATTAATATTAGAGACATGCCATTTAAATTAAAAGAATAATGCCCCTAAATGTCGGCAACACATTATACAACTTCTCAAAAATAAATCTCATTTTCTCATAGTAAAATTGTGACAATTTGGTTTGTAAATCTGTA
The DNA here is from genome assembly GCA_035357415.1 of Ophraella communa. NCBI lineage: Eukaryota > Metazoa > Arthropoda > Insecta > Coleoptera > Chrysomelidae > Ophraella > Ophraella communa. Next base: position 8,730,275 of record CM068989.1, on the reverse strand, counting down.
AAAGAAAATCAACATTTAAATATTCGGAATTTTATTGATTTAATTAAACTATTTCCTATAATGGATTAAAAGAAAACCATTATTATGTAAACGAAATAAAGCATCCATATCTCGACGGCCAAGAAAAACCCAAAATCACAGAAAATCTCTCCATCGTTTTAGACCATGGATCCTGATGATGGCCTTCATGATTGCCTCTATTTTATGCCGAAACTAGTCACTATTGATGTAGTGGATGCTTGGCTACAATCATACAAGTCGATTATGGTCAGTAACTAGCATGAGCTAGCACTGCGCAATGCTCCAAGAATATTTAAAGGTTCAAAACCGATAGAGGTAATTGGAGAAAGTTTAATGGTGGTAAAGAACAAAATGTATTTTAACCAACTGATACATATTTGAAGGAAGGCAATGCCAAGAGTGACAGAGGAAACAGTCCAGGTGGTTGTAGGTTTTCCATATGGTTGTAGGTTTTCCTTATGGTGGCGAAGACAGCATATCTGGCCATATTCCAGAAATCAGTACGACCAGAAATAGAACTCTCAGAAAGTATCAGGAAATATGGAATAGGGAAAATTGTCAGACTAATACCCGATATTGTGAACTGGGTTAATTGTAAGCATACTTCTACTACTACGATTACTTCTTTACCTAATTCTACACCTGGAACATTTATCTGTGCAATGTGGCGGATAGTTCTGAGCATAATGTATGGGAATGTTCCAGATGGTTAGGTTAGGCCCTATTGAATGAGATGCTAGGAAGTGGGATTTCTTGAACAAATACGTTGTTACTATGGTGTAACTTGGGTTGTCTTCTGATAAAAACTCAGAGCGATTTTAACATTTTTTTTATATTATAATTAAATCACTGGCACATTCTTATGACTAATAATTTAGATAAGTATTTTTATTCGTTTAACCGAATCATCAAAACATAACTGAACCCACATAAAGGTGAACTTAAGATTTATATATTACAATGTTGTTTAACGTACATGACGTAACACCATATAATTTCCCACGTACTTTTTACGTTCGTGAAATCCGTTAAGGTCGCCTTCAATAAAATTTCAACTCATGGTGATAATCATCAATACTTTTGAAATCCGCTGTAAATATAATGAATTTAACAATTTTTAAAAAATCGTGTTGATTTAAGTTTTACATTTATCCGGTCCTGATTCTCGTCCAGATTAAGTTAGAAATTGATCCGTATTGGAACTGTTCCTCATTCACACATCACTGACCAAATTGTCTACTCTCACACATGTCACACATTGACTTCATACAGAAGAGCGCACTTTTATCTATCAAGATTATTTCCTCAAAGGGAAGTTTATTTTTTACGGCTTTATAAATTCACTGTCATAAGCAATTAATTTCACAGGATAACAGGTAGTTACAAACTATTGGATTATTCACAACTAAAAAAAGAAAAAATTTGATTCATGACTATTAGAAGTCTCTTTTCTCCAGTAAACCCAAATGGAAACATTATCTATTAACAAAATGTTCATATCATATCGAAATTTTGAAGTAGTGTAAATAACGTTACAGTCCATGAAAAACTATTTCAGAACTTTTATGTATAGATGGTAATACTATTTTAAATAATTCTATAAGGAATTCTATCAATTAGATTGAAGTTCAATTTCAGAGTGCTTATTGTTTTTGATCATGTAACCACAGTTCCATGGTATAAAGAATGCTGTAAAATTCTAAAATTGGTTGAAATACTAAAACCAAATTATGATTGAGAGTAAAGCGCGTTGTCATATCTAAATTTTATGTTACCAGTTTATAGCAGAATCAAAATATAGTAAGCAGTAGAGTTGTAGGTTGTGGCAAATTATAGATAATACACAATACTAGTACGATTAAAAGGTATTATTTAAAACAAAAATCAGTAAAGAGTAATACTTATACATTTCTTGATTACTATCAGTTAAAATTCATTATTTTCTGTAAAGTGTTAGGTATTTATTACAACTAGTGGCAACGCTGTCCGCAACGATATTTCTGTCTTTGTCCCTTTACCGTAACTTCCATCACATTGTCGCAGGCCACAGTAATGTAAATGCAAGCAAGAGCGTATCATTGGTTTGTGAATTATACAGTATGAATTGTACGTTTTACAGGTAAGTTAGTCAGCATCGACGTGTTGTGTTAATAATTGGTGAAAGTAATAGTACTAATAAGTGTTTGATTGGTGAAAATAATAGTGATAATAAGTGTTTAAGCGTTACATAAGTTTTAATGAAATAAGTAAAAAATGTGTGTGAATATTTGAAATAATTTTACTAAGAAATTTTCTTTCATTCTTAACCATCTCAAAAATTAATAAGCACGCCCCCGATTTGCTGTCAACTGGGCCTACTTCTACTCTCATTATTGGTTTTAGCATAGACAGCCACACAGTAAGGGCACTTTGTTTTCTTCTTCACTTGTCTATCAATAAATGCTTTTATAGAGAATCTGTAGAAAATAAAATTTTTACAAAATAGTAAAAGCAAACCCTCCATTATCCTTCCATCTTTTACTCTAGATAATTCTTTTGATTAATTTAAACAAATCAAGTCTCCTAATTTGCTTCCATGCTATTTGATTAATACACCATATGGTATGCAGTATTACCCATAGCTAATTTTATTATGCTGTAGGACCTCATGTCTCTCAGGTTTTCCATTGGTATACAATACGTAATATTTTCTTGCCTCCCTGTCCATTGCAACTATTAATGTACTTGTCATTGCTCCTGTCAGGGCAAGACAGAATACCTTGTAACATGTCTAGCGCCATGCTACCTTTCCTTAGTTTACCGTCCTCCCGAACTCTAACATCAACTCCGACCCACCGTATATTAGACTTATCACCACTAACAAACCTACCCTTAAAATAAGAACGCACCCGAAACAGAATCCTTACAAAACAGAGCCCTTACAAACCGATCCTTTACCATAGAACGCAATCGTTCCACCGGAAACCACTATCAATACTGTTATAAATTAGTGCAAACACTTCGTTTCCTTCTTTCGTCATACGAAACCCTTAGTAGCAAGTTGTCTGCAGAATTTAGACGATACATTTCTCTGGTTGTATTACAGAAGATACAGCCCGCTAGTAGGGAGAGATATACTGACTAGTAGGGAAAAATATAGTCTCTAGTAGAGAGCAATATACCCATTATAGTAGCAGTTCCTTTTGACGAAGAAGCAACCACCACTAGCTAACACCCCAACTATAAGCTGTTATAGCGAAACAGCTGTAATTGAATTTTAAAGCGAATTTTTCGAATAAATAGTGGAAGTTTAGTTTAACTGTGCAGTTATTTATTGTTCTTAAATACAAGGTGTTTCTATCTTTTTCACTTTAGTTTCTTTGTGTAATTTCTGTTGTTTATTCGTAACGTATAAGAAGATGATGGCGCCCTTAATTCTTATATACCACCAATCCTTTCTGTGGTAAGCATTAACTTGGAGACGAACCACTCCTTGAGAGAGTCTCATAGCCGGGATCTCTTTTGGGAACCATTACTGTTATAACCTAACTCAACAATAGTATATTTGTTCTAGAAACGATGGATGTAAAAAATATTATGAGATCTGCTGTGATCCCTTTACTTGCTTGGAAGTTGTAGGTATTCTTCTTTGCTATAGCAGCGTCTCTAACCTAATTTACTTTATTACGGTCAATATATCAATCGACTTCAATTGAGGTAGTTTTCCCTCTTCCATTTGATATGCTCCAAAGTGTAGAGCTCCTAATGTATTGTATTTTGCCAAAAAATGTACTAAGTTTTCATACTCAATCTAACAATATCTGCAATCCGTCGTTTACTCAGTCCAAGACATTGTATGGACCTTTTTGGGATGTAACTAACTCAACAAGGCCTTTGTCTGTCTTATTACTGGCATATTCTCCATTATTCGAATTTTTCCTCATTCTCAATGCTGCTAAGTATGCTATGCTACAGAATGGTTCACTTCCCTGGCATATTTTCTGTCTTTCTAGCTTGCTTATCTGTTATTGCATGCTATTTCAAGTCTGTGTAGAAAAATGCACTGTCCAACGACGTGAAAAACACCTATTTTACTTAAACTTATTGTACTAACCGTTACTTTTTGGAAGTCCACCTTATAATAATAAAAAACTCTTCGTTTTAACAAAACTTCCAAGTTTATTTGAAAAAATTAGGTTTTTAACTACAATGACGATGCTAATCTTAGCGAAACGGCCGCCATTGTAATTTAAAACATAATTTTTTCAAATAAACTTGGAAGTTACATTATAACGACGAGTTTTTTTATTATTCTTAAACTAATTAAGAACGGTAAACAACTAAAAGTTTGGATTAAACTTTCACTATTTATTCAACCTTTTAGTTGTTTACCGTTCTTAATAAGATGGACTTTCAAGTAGTAAGGGTTAGTACAATAAATTTCATTATTCTTTAACTATTTTACAAATAATGCCTTTTCACTCAATCCTGTTTCCCATCTCTATTAAAAGTAGGATAAATCGCATTGGGCAAAAAGTTATTCAAGAAATATTCGACTGCGGAAAATACAGCTTTTTTGAGTAAAGAAAAGATGAACTACCTTAACAAATATGTCTCGAATAGGATTTTTATATAAAATAATGAAGGTCCTTTTATATTAAACGTTGCTAGCATCAGCTTTCACTTTGGACATTACTTATAGAAACTATTTGTAGAAATAGTTAAGTAAATTTCTTAAATTTGTTTTCTGACGTATAAATAAAATTTTTTTTTTACTTTTTTGTATGGTTTTATTGAAAACAAAAAAGTTTGATTTTTGTATTTGTATTTCGGCATTGTCTAAAAACACGTGGTTCACAGCGTTAACCACATCCATTGAAAACGTCAATTACATAACAATAAAAAGATCTCGTAACATTCGCTACGTATGAAGGAATAAAAGACGTACGAAATTAAAGAGTGCATAGAAAGAGATAATGATTAGGGATATCGAAACGAAACGCACAATGATACTGAAGTATACAGGGTTATACAGCAATATATAAAGAAATATAGTAATTACTGTAATAATTTATGGGCGATAGAAAATGCATAAGGGATTAAAGCAAAATTGTAAGAACTAATCTAAGAGTTTATGTAGTTTATAAAATAAATTCTAAAGTGGAAAATGTAAATGATATTTTAATGCGGTCCATATGTCATAAAAAGTATGGCATAATTCTAAAAATTGAATTATGGTGTCCTTTAGATGTATAAAGGCCCAAAATATTCACAGTCTAAATCGCCTTTTTGTTGAATAAATTTCTTGAATGAATTTCTTATGTGCAGTTTGTTTAATTTTTCATTTGAAAGTATCTAGAAACATTTTGAGTAAAAATTAGTACTTTAACCCCAGAACAAGCAGCTCAAATCGTGGCTTTTGTTGAAGATGGACGATTTCAGCAATATGTTGCTGAAGTCATGGGAATCAACCAATCCAGCGTTTCTAGAGTCTTAAGAAGGTTTAGAGAAACTGGAAGTTATAATAGAAGACCAGTTCCAGGACGTCCCAGGTGTACTAATCCTGCAGATGACCGTAATTTAAGAATTCAGACTATGCGAACTCGTCATGTTACAGCCAGGCAATGCAAAGTGTTTTCTCAGGAGTCCGTAATGTTAGAATATCTGTCAATACGGTTAGAAACAGAGTAAGGAATTTTGGAATCAGACCCAGAATGCCTGTTACTGCTCCATTGTTAACCAGAGCACACCGTGTAGCACGTTTAAGGTTCACAAGAGAACATGTAAATTTGGATATTAACGATTGGGCTAATATTCTTTTTACGGAAGATTTTCACTTTGTGGATCCGATAGACGTATTCCAGTTTATAGACGCGCAGGTGAGCGATTTGCTCAGTGTAACATAAGAGCAGCCAGAAATTATGGAGGCGGTTCGATTATGGTATTGGGAGGCATCTGTTTTGAAGGCCACACGGAGTTAATTGTGTTTCGTAGGGATCACTGCCAGCTGATCGGTATATAAGGGAGGTTCTTGAGGAAAATATAATGCCATTTGTTTCAATCATTGGAGAGAATTTTATTCTAATGCCAGAATAACAATAGAATATCTTCAAGAGGTTGGTATCCAAGTGTTAGATTGGACAGCAGTTAGTCCAGACCTAAACCCAATTGAACATGTTTGGGACTACCTGGACAGGTGCATAAGAACTCGTAATATCGCTCCAGACAACCTTGATGAGCTGGAAAATGTTTTAATAGAAGAATGGGAAAAATGGTATTTGGATTACATAAGAGACCTGATAAGAAGCCTTCCACGGAGAATGAGAGATATTAGAGTCAGAGGTGGCACTACCAGATATTAAAATGTTCAATTTATTAAATTTTTCTAAAATAATTGATTTTTTCCTTCTTCTTTTTGACTACGGGAACTGAGCCCATTCGCCAAACCGCTCTTTTGAAATTATGTATTTTGATTGGTAAAATAATTGTTATTTTCATTATTTATTATTCCCATTATTTTTTGATTTTTAATTTTAAATAAATAAACTACTTTGAAACATAATTCCAAATTCATTTCGTCTCATTTCCCAAAAAAATAAAATGTTTTTTGAGAAATCACTTATGCGATACTTTTTGTGTATATAAGTGTAAATAATACATTCATTTTTATCGTTAAAAATGTAAAAAATCCTGAAAAAGTAGATTTTTATTTTTAAATTAATAATTTAGAGTATAAAAATATTATCCCCCTCCAACACTTCTTCTGAATTATAACCAGGCCTTCAAAAATTTTAAAGGGGGTTTTTAAAATGGGATTTTAGTCCTCTGTTTTGTAATAAAATCGAGTGAACTCACAAATTCTGTTATCTTCAAGTGATTATAAAGTTTTCACTTAGTTTTAACTGATAGACTTTAGTATTTTTTCTAAACACTTAAAAACTGTTATAACTTTTAATGTTTTACTTTCAATTTTATTGTTCAATCACAATTTAAAATTATTACCGATGACTTACTTACTTTCTTGAACTGTCACTAGATCTGCCTTATCACTTAACTTAAACTGACCTTCATTTCTCCTGTCACCTCTTTATAGCTTTTCCATCCACAATGCATCTGTCTCTGTTTAACACTTTATAATAATATACATATTATACGAAATTTATTACCAGTGGTTGAATTTAAAAATATTTCTTTGTTCAACTATAAATTTAACTCAACCCGTTTCATTTTGTTCAAAGAAAATGCAATAAAAAGAGGAAACAAAGTTTAAAAAAAAATTGATAAATAATTTAAAATAGTATTTTACTCACTTTGGTATTTTATTTTTTAAAAACGTTTGATAATCAAGACTTTTATTCAAGTTTAAGTTTATTTATTTATTATAAGTTTAATTTTAATAATACCTAAAATAGATTCGAGTCCAATAACTCCCCCCCCTCCACATATTTTAAGGCGCTATGAGTTGTTAAAAGAGGATGGTAAAAATTATCTATCTCGTACGCTTGTTTTTGGTTTTCTGATGGACAGAATAGCACTATGAGGTTCTTAAGAAAATGTTTAAGTCGCGGATCTTGCACTGGAAGAATATACTTGTACATAAGCGCTTATGTAATGTATATTAAGGCAATATTATTTCTGCAATACATATAGGTGTGTGGTTGGATAGCGAACTATGCTTCAAGCACCACATGGTGAAGACAGCACAGAAGGCAAAAGTACTAGCACATTGGCTGAGTAGGACGATTGAGCAATGTAGGCTGTACGGAGCCGAAGTGTGGGGTGAGAAAATGGGGATCCATGCGAGGATAAAACCACTACTGCAGGTGCAGAGAGGGATTTTGTTGATGGTGGCGCAGAGGTACAGGACAGTGAGTACAAAAGCAGCAGCTGTACTGTCAAGATCATACCCTTTGGACTTGATGGCTAAGTTCGACGAGAGAGGAAGTTATGAATTGGTTGGAGAAGGAAATGGAAATAAGGCGAAAGGAGTATGAAGGTGCGCTAAAAAGAGTAATTGGAACTAGAAGAGAAAGGATAACTAGGAAATTCGGCGAAGTGAACTACTTCTTGATACAGGTGCTAACTGGGCATGGATCAAGAGCAGGATATCTTCACAAGATTGGGAAAAAAGAGACACTGGAGTGTGTGAAAGGTGTGAAGTGGAGGATGATGTGTTTAGATTTTGGCAGGACAAGAAAGTGTTAAAGAAGTTAGAGAGGAAACTTGGAGAGGTAGTGTATTGGGAGAACATGGTGGGGATAATGTTGAGAGGGGAAAGAGAACATTCTTGGTGAAGTTAGTAGGCATCCTTTCGGAGGTGAGTGCAACACTGCTGGGTTCTGGATAAGGACCTGTCGAACAGGAATTTCCCATTTCATCCCTCCAAAAATATGTATATTCTTGTAAATTATATATTATTGAATAACATAAAAACATAAAGAAATTGAAATTTTATATTCTTAATAAAATAAAAATCTCACGGTAACAAACCCCATCAGTATAGTAAGGATTTTCTGAATTGCCCTGTAGGGGTTGTACAAAGCCTTAACGGCTGAGCAGTTTCAGTCTGCGTGCCCGAATCAATTAAAATATAATCCGGAACTGCAGGATATCGCGACAGACCCTTCTCCCGATGCTTTTCGGCCTTTTTACTCGTCCCGTTGTCCTTCTAGGGGGCGAATTCTTTGCAATTTCCTTCTTTAAGGGCATACGACGACATATTCTTTCCACTTACATCGATGACACACTCGTTTTGACTAAAGGTATCAGTCTTTTGTCCACATCGGTTCTTTTATCATAAATTTGGTTAACAACAGACTTGAAAACTGTAACTGACCTGTACGGGCACATAAAGACAAAAGAGTTTCAACTAACCGTTCTCAACTCTGTTCCAACAGAAAAATTACTGATCAAAAACCATTGTACTTCAGAGATTATAGTCTGAATCTAATTTCTCTTTCTTTTCTCTTCTTATATAATCGGGTTGGCTGGAAGATGTTTTTATTGTACCAAACCTTGCATAATATCAATAACATTGAAGAAAGTACTTTTTAAAAAAACTTTTTTTGTTTTAAACGTAAACTTTTTTTTAAACATATTAAATAAATAAATAATTCCCCGAAAAAAAATTATTTAAGACGTCTATGTATATTACGATGCAATTTGATGGGTAGTTTTGTATGTTACATGGTAAATACTTTCCCTTCTTTGACGTCAAAAAAACCTTAATATTCTTAACACGTGTACGGCACGTGACAGAAACGCTCAGTCGACTTTGACGGCTCTATTTTGCTAGAGATATATTCGAAATATTTGACACTATCTGGTGACGAGTTTAATATCAAAGCTAAAACAGGCGGCCACTTGAACCTGTCACTTGTTCACATTAGAACCGACACCTCATATTTAGGGGATGCTAATAACTAAATGCCTCCATTATTAAGTAACAGAATTTATTAAAAATATTTTATTCATTTTGTTTTAGTAACGAACAAATTAGTGAAGATAAGTTTTAATAATAAACTAACTTATACTATAACAATAACGTAAAAGTATCATTTAAGTATAGATATATGATATCTACTATATTACGGGTAATATTTCTATCGGGTATAAGATGTAGATGTATTGTTATTAAAAGATAGTTATACAATTGACGTTACTATAATATTTCAAGTTAATCAAACATTAAACCAAAGAAATATACAAAACTAACGCCAATCAAGTATACATATATGAACAATAGTATATTGTTTTATTAGGAGTAAAAGTATAACTTTTTGTGGCGAGTCTGAATGTTTGATGACCGAAAGTTAGTGAGGCCGACAATTTCAGACGAGCCACAAAAAGTGCTTTTGTTCCGAATGAAACATGCTATTTTTTCCGCAAACGGCATCCAGACTATAGAACTAATTAATATTTAAATAAAAATTCAAAACGATCGCAACGAAGTTGATAAATTCAGAGAATAATAATTATAAAACTGCGCACTACATTTCCGTGGTTACTGGTTTTGTGATTGCCAAGTCAAAAACAAATTTGACAGTTCAATAATATTTTACAATGTCAGAAATATTGTAAGTGATTTAAAGCAACAATTGGACTGTGCATTTTTGGTAAGTACTTGAGCATCAAAATTTCGATAGCTGTAATTTTACTATTAATAATTATTATCGATAATAAGGTTTAAAAGTTCAACTAATAATTATTTTCCCTGTTAAAAATTCTACTTTTTTGTACGGTCGTCAGCGTACAAAAAAGTACTTTTTTGTCCGCTCACGGCCGTACAAAAAAGTGGCGTCTGTGAAATCCATGCCCTGCGCACTCTCCTAAAATGACAGGTCCACGTTTAGTAGTTAATGCTCAGGTCACGGAAGTCGCCACTATCGAAAATAAAATCAACAGGAAATCCGTTAATGACATAACAATTCTGAATGTAAATGTTGTCAACAATATTGTTTGACAGTATTGTATTTTCTCGTTAGTAGATATATTTTCCAGCTAGAGTTTTTGTACTTGTGTGATAGATAGTATTGTATTTTCTTAGTTATTATTGTATTTTCTCGTTAATAGTTATATTTTCTCGTTAGTATTTATATTTTCCAGTTAGAGTTTTTGCAGTTATCTATTAAAATATGGTTTTTATGTGTTCTGTTACGAATTGCCTATATAAAAATAACTATAAAAAAGTGCATTGTTTACCAAAGGATCCACAGGTAAGAATTTAGTTTTTTAAAGCTTCAGCGTATACCTATTTATTAGTATATGATGCATATTATATTATTTCTATGTTACATTATATTTATTGATCCGAAGAAAATGGTGTGATGCTTTAAATAGACCAGATTTGGTTAATGTAACTGGAAATGACCGTTATAAATTTAAAATCTGCATTGACTACTTTACAAAAGACTGTTTTTTCTCACAGAATAGAAATGTTACCGATTTGTAATTAGATGATGTGCCTACTCTAAAACTTCCAGGTAAGAGAATGATTTTAAAATTTTGATTGTGAATTAAAGCAAAAACTTTTTTAATTAACAATAGTCTACAAATAGGGAAATTGAAATACCTTACTATTATAGGTTAGTGTACAATTTTATTCTCAATTTCTAATTATGAGTCTTATATTGACAACTCAGTTTTATAATATTTTTTTTTTCAGAAACCAGCATCTCTCATTGTTCTGATGATCCTCTAACAACAGAAGCTGCTCCCAGGTCACCAGAATGTAATAGATCCATTTTAAAAATAATTGGCGAAACAAGAAAAATAAATTTGTGTTCTAATTGTAATAAAATTATTTTGCACAAATAAAGAATTATTACTTATTTTATTTTTATTTCTATATAAGTCATACCAAATTGTTAACAATATTAAAATACTTTAAAAATATTTTGAAAAATATATTTATTATATTTATCAGAATATTTTTAAAATATTTTAATATAAATATTTTAAATTAACCAATAAAATAAAAATACAATTATATAGTTAGTGCTCAGGTCACGAACGGCGCTGTAAACACGTTTTTAAAAAACCGTTAGAGTCGGCTATCTATAAACTTCTTTCTAATCTATGGTGAAATCATACTTCAACTTCATGAATTGACGTTAATAATGTCTACTTTTTTTGACGTTTGCGGAAAAAATATTTTATAGTGTTTAAATTAGTTTTTGTACTAAATCCACTCTTTAATATCCCCTTGACGTCGTTGGTAACTTTTCTACCAGTTTTGAATGATAACTGGCGTTATCTAAGACAACCACTGCAGAACTTGGCAAAAAGTCCAATAGCTGGGAAAAATAAACTTCAAAAACATCAGAGGTTATTTCCTCGGTGTAATTTTTGGTTGACTTTGACAAAAAGTCTAATAACCCATTTTCTACAAAACCACGCTCACTGCCAATGTCTGCGACCTTTTCCTCGAGGAGCATTTAATCCTGTTGAATATCTCTCCAAAAATGCCTGACGGGAATTTGAAATATTGGTGTCCATCCATACTTCAACAACAGTGTGTCCTTCATTCAACCATGTTTCATCTAAATAAAAGATAGTTGTTCCCTCGCTCCGAAACTTTTTAATACTTCTTAAGTATTGTGTTCTCAGCAAATAATTTCTTCTGTCTCATTCAAAAATTTTCGTTTTTTATGCAACTCATACTTAAAACCAATTTCTTTTAGGAATTTCCATATCGTATTTCGTCCAAATTTGGGAATCGTATCTACTTTTGCTATAACAGTCATTACTATGTCCAAATTCGGAATCTCCTTATTTAAGTATAAAGAATGATATATCTATTAAAGTTGTCGATTTAGGGTCTTGTTTACAACATTTTACGATTTAATGACGATTTTAGCTGCCAACTGCAAATGAAGAACCATAGTAAGTTACATTTTTGAATAAGTATTTCATTGTAATGTGCAAAATAAAGGCAGCTGTAATTTTTAACAAGAACATTCATCTAAAACCACCAAAACTATATACAGTGTGTAAAAGCCAAATGGAATAAATTCATTATTTCGGTTACTGTACATATTTATAAAAAATCCCGAAACACGTCAAATTTAAATTATAACTTGACATTCTTTAACGTGAAAATGCAACCCCTACCTTCAACCCCCTTAGAATGACAGGTACAACCCCCAATTTTTTAAATGGGAAGTATAGGCTTGTGATATATCATTTGAAAGGTCTCTTCATTCTCTATTCAAAAATGTTATTGTTTTTAAATTTGATTAATTAATAAATAAAAAAAAAATTAAAATCATGTTGTTACCGAAATTCGCTAAAATATACTCGAAACTTATTACAATATACTTAAAACTTATTTCCCGTTTAGGTCTTGATAATGAGAAAGTGAACAAAAACCATAGCAATTTGGTTTTTAGATGGTAACCATTAAAAAACTTTAAAGAATTTCCCAGGCAACGCTATTTTAACAAGCAGTAGTAAATTGTTTTATTTAAGTTGTCATTGTAGTAATTTAAGTATAAAGTTTGTTCAATTCAATTCTGAAAAATGGTTAGATTAACGGAAATGCATAAAATAACAGTTTTACAAATGATTGGTTACGGAGATAACATCCGAACACAACAGGAAGTAACTCGCCTATTTCATGAGAAATTTCCTAATTTACCGCCTATATCCCAAGGAAAAATAAGTAAAATAGAAAAGCAGTTTCGCTAGTTTGGTCATGTAAGGCAGATAAAAAAGCAGCTGCCAATGCACTGAGTGATGAACTCAAATTAGATGTGTTTCTTGAGTTTCAGGAAAACCCACATACATCGAGTACACAGGCATCCACTACATTCAATGCTAGCCATACATCGATAGCAAACATATTAAAAGAAAATAAATTGCATCCGTATAAGATGATACCTACTCAGAAGCTCATGGAAGACGATTTTGATAGGAGAACTTTTTTTTGTGAGCAAATGATGGACATGTTGGATAACAATATTATCCAATTAGAAGACGTTATGTTTTCTGATGATTGTACTTTTTTACTTAACGGTCATGGTAATCGGAAAAATAGCCGCTAGTCCACGCAAAATCCTCACTAGATGAGAGAAGAACACACTCAATACCCTCAAAAGGTTAATGTTTGGGCAGGGATTATAGGGAATAATATCATTGGTCCCTTTTTTATTGAGGGCAACTGGAATGGCAACAATTATTTGGCACTACTTCAAAATTATGTCATTCCAACGTTGGCAAATTTATATCCTGATCCAGGTAACCCTCAAGTTCCAGCGAATACGATATGGTTTCAGCAGGATGGAGCACCACCACATTACCAACTTAATGTCCGGCAGTACCTCGATACAATATTTCCCAATCGGTGGATAGGGAGACGAGGATCGATTGAATGGCCAACGCGATCACCTTATCTTACATTATTAGATTTCTTTTTATGGGGATATGTGAAGAGCCATGTGTACAAAATTAAACCTTCTGATTTAAAGGACTTAAAAGAACGAATAACGCTTGCGATAAGGTCGATCACTCCTAATATGTTAAATAATGTTAGAAGACAGTTTTATTTGAGATTAGGATGTTGCCAAGACGTTCGCGGAGAACATTTTGAACATCTACTTCATTAACATTCATAGTTCTTTTTCGTGTTCTACATTTTAGTACGTTTTGCATTACATTTTAGTTTTTGATTGTATTGTAGCGAATTTCGGTAAAAACAAGATATTAATTTTTTTATGTTAATTTTTGCATTAAATTTAAAAACAATAACATTTTTGAATAGAGAATGAAGAGACCTTTCAAATTATATATCACAAGCCTATACTTCCCATTTAAAAAATTGGGGGTTGTACCTGTCATTCTAAGGGGGTTGAAGGTAGGGGTTGCATTTTCACGTTAAAGAATGTCAAGTTATAATTTAAATTTGACGTGTTTCGGGATTTTTTATAAATATGTACAGTAACCGAAATAATGAATTTATTCCATTTGGCTTTTACACACTGTATATAAGGAGGACTATTGGTAGGGCAATTATTTTTCTAGTTAAATGGTTATAGGTTAAGTTAGGTTAGGGTAGTCCATTCTAAGTGAATTAGTAAGTAATTGGTAGCAAGTTTAAACTTTGAGTGAACAATTGAAATAATAGTGCGTAAAGTTAAAGAAATAACTGCTCTTAAAGTATAAAAGACACTTTCACGATCTCTACACTACATCTGAACTCATCACAATAATTCAAATCACTAGAATTTGGATTTAATTAGGTTTTAATTTCAATCGACAAACAATCGTATTTCATTACAACGTGTAATAAATAGCAGTATATATTCCGCGTTTTAAATTTTATTTTGTCTATTTTAAATTTAAACGAAAATGCAGCATACAAAGAAAATTTTTTTTTATGGATTATGTAGGGTGAAATGATTCCCTACACCCATCAATACCATTAACTTAAACGTTAAAATGTGGTCGAAATTCTGGGAACTCGCACAAAACAATATCGCACACACTCATACCAATATAATACGACAAAAACCCTAAAAGCTGTTTTTTTCTTGTTTCTTTACACAATGTCTCAAAAGGTATCATGTGTAACAGACCGAATGTTTAAAATCTTCACTTGAAACATACTATTGTGAAGCGGCAGACCATCGCGCACAAAGTGAAGGAAAATGATAGCCTCAGGAGACAATCCGAAACTGAGAAGAGAACTAATAGGGCACAATTAACCGATACTGTTGGTGTTTCCTAAGACGACACAAGGTAACTTGTAAACGTGTTCTCTAAGACTACAACAATAAGTGCCAGATTATATTGGTATACGAGGTTATACTGATTGAAATATGTTTTTATTTAATACTTTACTATTAGACTAATTATATTTTATAAATTTCGGACATTATTTGAACTGTATCACTTGTAAATAGATTTTTTCACGGTCTGGAGTGGACTTCAGTTTCTATAAAATCAAAATTAAAAAAAGAAGTAGCCGATTTTTTCCAAGGGAGTTTACATTATGGAGAACGTTTTTCATACAAACAAAAGGTTCATCAAGAATTTTAAGATAATAACAAAATTATAGATTTCAATAAAATTAGTACAAAAAATAGATGGGAATAGGGAGGAAGACATTTTTCGTGTTGTTATCGGGCGCAAGAACAAATAAAAAAATGATTTGACGACTCGTGAACATGCTACATAAAATTGACAATCTGAAAAACAAGCATTTTATAGATTTAGACCGCAAACAAGGATTGACCTCCCACGTTCCGTTACACAGTTTGATTTAGATTGTAAATTGCGGGGTCAGGCACATCCAAGAAGTTTAAAAATTCATCAAATTCAAGTTCTTTTTGAAGATTCTATATGTCGAAAGCCTCCAATGTCTAACAGAAGGAAGTAATTACAGTTGAAGAAAAAAATGTAGTTTTATCTCGATATTAATATGTTTAATAAGATGTAATAAAATAAGGTCCATAAGTAAGCAACCCAATTAATATACTAATCCGCAACTAACGCAAGGCACGTTCCTTGTCATAATTTCATTGCTTTGACGTCTTTATTGTTCGATTTTAACAAATCAAAATATGCCACGTGCTTATTGTTTCGCGGTATTTATCCAATACACTATGACTTAATTCTAACAAAACCGTGTTGCAGTTCAATTTGATGGATCTTATATCCATGATTAATTGATTGGACTTGGAAATCAGGGGCGTTACTGAAAATAAACAATACATAAATAGTGAAATAAAAATAATAAATTATAGTTTAAAAGAAAACTAAAAGAACACGCTTTTTTGCTAACCGAACTAGAAAATAGAAAATATTTTTTTTTATATTTTGCACTTATAAAATAGTATATTAAACAACGCATATGGAATTCTGTTATGACACGAGTTCAAGTTTAAAAAACGAATCGCGAAGCGATGATTTTTTGATGATTTTTATAAGTGTAAAATATAAAAATCTACATTATAAAACGCATTTGCGTGTCGTAATGTAACTTTTACGCACGCAAATTTTTGTTTTAAATGGTTGGCGACATGAGTGAAGTATCTAATGACAAGACTATTGACAATGACATTTGTGGTTAATAGCAATTTATTAATTTTATATTGTTCTTTAAAAAAGTATTTGTGAATATGAATATCATCTTTTACTTATATAATATTTTATTATTAGTGTGTTAGTCATTTTAAAATATTTGATAACATTAACATTTTATAATTTAAATGTCAAAACTGTCAAATGTTATAAATTACACAGTGCTATCGACATACTTTTTAAAATCAAAATTTTCGTAATTACATAAAAAAAATTAATTTAAAAAATTGATGAAATGGCAAAATATAAAAAATATTATAAACAACTTATTTCATATGGCTGTTGTGACACTCGTTCTTTAAAAAACTCATCGCTTCGCGATTCGTTTTTTAAATTTGAACTCGTGTCATAACAGAATTCCATATGAAATGCGTTGTTTAATATACTATTAATTACAAAAAGTTTATATTACAATAATAAAACCAATCAATCATAACTAATAACCCCTATATAAAATTATAATAAAATTTAAGTTGTCGAAAATATAATTCAATTAAGAGTAAAAAATATCTTTATTTTCCAATATCTTTATTTTCTGTCCCGAGAACCTTAAAAGTTCACTTGAACCTTCCTATAACTAAAATAAACATTATTTTATTTTCTATTTTAAACTTTCATTTATGTTTCATTTTTTAGTTCGATTTATCAATTAGTTTTTTGTGGTCATGTGATATTTCTGACTAATAATTTTGCAACAGCTTCACTGCTGCATGAGGTTTTTCCTGTTAACTAAACAATCAAGTATTTAAATTAAAAATTTCTAACTGAATATGTATCAATCCTGGGGCGATTCTAATGAGGATCTTGGAAAACTGTTATTAAATTATTGCGTTGTCATCCGACCTTAATGCGTATGCAAATTTGCAAATTAATCAGGCTTCTATAGAGACCGATGAAAGTTAAGCTCAAAGTTTCCGATACATACTTACAACTCAATCTTCAATGATTGCTGTATTATAGTTATACTTGTGGTAAACTTGTCGTCAAAAATAAGATTATTATCAGAAAATGGTTTAAAAACAGAAAAATTGAAATATATTGATAATAACATAAATTAGGATCACTGTATCTCCTCTGAATCAAAACTATACAAATCTTCTAAAAAATAAACATTATATGGACAGACTGTAAAGGAATCACATGACACAGTTAATAAAAATTTCACGTGGACAGAGCAAACTACTAGTTTTGGCCTATTTAGAGACCATCATCCGGCTAGAAAGAAGAAAAGAAAAAATGCATTACAAATATACTTGTCAAAATCTCTATAATCCCACCTGTAAAAGATATACTGGTACTTGCATTTATCAAAACTTATTCCGAACTAGTCGACCAGTATCAAGCTTTAACAAATGAGAAACACGATTAATACAATCGTTTATTAGGACACCTATCTTACAATTCCCACCACTTCATATTCTCAACAGTGGTTTTTGTTTCACTTGACAAGGAGGACTATTTGAACCTTTAATTAATTTTTTGGCTTGGACAATTGTCACTCGGCCAGCTTTAATTAATTAGTTTCTTAGGAAACTTTAATTAATTAGTTTCTTAGTTTTAGCATTTTACTTGTTTTTAAGAATTTATTTTTAATTTGTTTGAATTTAAAGAAAAATTAAACTTTAAATCAGAAACTGAATCTCTAATAACTGCATGTAGAGACTAAGCACTAGCAACTAACTATCTAAAAACAGGAATCTGGAAACAAAAGGGACTGATAATAAGGAAAAAACAGACTTTGTCTTCCCTTTCATTTGCTTGTGGATCTGCATCAAGTTTTCTATTTAAATGCAATCCAATGTGCGATGGGGCATATAGCCCGGGAAGTAGTTGTTTCTTTTTTAGAAAACGATCAAGCTTTGGAAAATATTCTAAACCTCAGAGGGACAAGTAGAAATATTTTGCTATTTTTAATGTATGGATTACTGGAATGTCTAAAATATACTTAATATACATAGAAAATACTCTATGCTTATGAAAATGAATTCAATAAATGGGTTGATGGATCTTTTAAGCAAAAATGATTTCAACAAGTTGACCAAATTAGCAATTTGGTGTATTTTCAACTTTAATAATTTTATATACTTTCTTGGTGTCACTTATTTAAGACGTTTTTTGACTTATTGTAAATGAGTCTTTTTTATTAAGAATTGTTTTAAACACCGGGTGTCCCAGAAGTTTCTGACGTAAGTTGCCATCAAAGACAAATCAACAAATTCTGTTATTGATTACCTTGGCAACTGGTTTCATGAATAGATTAGATGAAATTGGATTTAAATAACTATTATTTGCCATCTTATACAACTTTTAACAGTAGTACTTGGTCAATTAATACAGAATGTTTATACAAAAAACTGAATTAGCCAGCAAAAAATTGAACAATAAAATTATTTCTGGACCTGATAAAATACCTTTTTTTTTGATTAAAAACTGTATAGCTGCTTTAGCTATATAAAATTTATTAAAGATTATGGTCCAAGCTATCTTGTGGCCAATAACCCATTATTTTTTCTACTATAAGGACTCCCGTTGTTTTTTTATAGACTTTTTTCGAGAATCTGACAAAAACTTTAAAATCGCTTTTAATAATTATAAAAATATATTAAGATTCTTGGTCTTTATTGAAACATTTTTTAAACTTCTATTGTTTTTTTACCTATTTCTTTTCAGTGTTACTCATCTTTTTATATCTTTCCAATGAATAGTCGGCATAGATTCTGTTACAGTTTCCCATTAGAATGGCTCTAAAATATTAAAATGTAGTTGCAGTGAAGCGTATTTATGAATAATGGTGATGTTTGAAAAGAACTGAAAGAGGGTTGTATTGTAATTAAAAAATATGTGTATATACGAACAAAGGTTTTAGGTGAACAAAGACTTATTTGAGGTGAAAGCATATAATTTTTTTCTTTATTTAGAGCACGATTATCTGGCAGGTATTCATATTTTTTATACAGAGATTCGCGCTTTTGTATGTAAACAATTTATAATACACTTGTAACTTTTTAATATTCAAACGGGGCAAATTTTATATTAGGTAGGTACTCGAGGAATGGGTGCATTTAAAGATTAAAAATAGGATTTTAGGTCTAAGCTATGAAGAGAAGGATCAAAGAGTGGAAAATTAACAACCAAGACTAAAAATGAAAATTAAGGTCTTCAGGCTTACCTTTTAGGCTTTCTGGTGATCCATACCGTGAAGAATATTTATCTTTTTTGTTCGCTTTGAAATTTGCTAATATATAAACGCTGGCCCAAGTTACCATCTGGAGTACATCACTCTTTAGTGAATCATTAAGTGAGTTCGTCAATAAAAAGAGGTTTTTGTTAACTCTTTTGTTATGTATTTACTAGTGTATTTATATTTAGTTGTTAAAGTTACCTTAGATATGACTTAGTTTGTCATGAAAATACCCAAAAATATTGAACAAGTGCAACAGTTTTTGGGTATGGTTAGATATTACGATAAATTTATCCCAAATACATCTACCATGTTACAACCACTTAATGAATTATTACAAAAAAAATAAAACATTTCAATGGACTCAAGAATGTGAAGCTGCATTTTTAAAAGCAAAAGAAGAAATTGCCAGTAACCGTGTTTTAATGCCATTTACCCCAGAGTACCCTGTTATATTAGCAACGGATGCAAGTCCTTACGGACTATCTGGAGTTTTCTCTCACAGACTATCAAATGGTTTAGAGAGACCCGTAGCTTTTATCTCTAGAACACTGACCAAAGCTGAAAGAAACTACAGCCAATTAGACCGTGAAGCTACTGCAATATACTGGGCATTCAAGAAAATGTTTCAATATATCTATGGAAAAAAATTCGTACTTGTTGTTGATAACAAACCTTTGATGACAATTTTTCATCCTAACAAACAATTACCTGTCCTTTCTGCGACTAGGTTGGTACGATATGCACAGTTTCTATCGGGATTTGATTATAGCATAGAATATAAAAATTCTTCTGATCATATCAATGCTGATTACCTCTCTAGAAACCCACTCAAAATAAGTAACCAGGATAGAAATGCAGTTGACGATGAACAAACTATAAATCACATTTGTACGTATAAACTAAATTACGAAACGATACTGGAAGAAATTGAAAGAGATACAGAATTGCAAAAGTTAAAACAAGATCTGTTGGTAGGAAAAATTAAAGATCCAGAACTATCTGTCCAAGAGGGAATAGAGTCATTATTCCTAAAAATCTACAATTGGCAATGTTACAAGAATTACATGATACACATATTGGCATCGTTAAAATGAAATCTTTAGCAAGAAGGTATGCCTACTGGAAAGGTATTGACAAGGATATAGAAAATTTAGTTGCAAGTTGTAAAGCTTGTTGTGAGGTGAGAAAAAATCCCATCCTCGTCGCCAAAATTGGTAAATATTATTCTACAGTATTAAATTAAACTATTAATCGTTTTAAAAAACATGACATTTTTCTTGTCAAAAATATAAAATAATTTTCATGACAAACTCAGTCATTTGTAAGGTAACTTTAACAACTAAATATAAATACACGAGTAAATACATAACATCTTTCTTGAATTTTATGCATATATTTCCTGCTTGCGAAATATGAATTAAAAAAAATAATCTGCAAAGTAAACACCTAAATATTTTATAGTTGCATGTTCATTAATAGAATTGACTTAACCAACACCATTAACATCAGACACACAAGATATTGTTTAGCAAAGTTGATCGGTAAATATGTTCCCTCTGTGTAAAAACATATATAACGACTATAATATGACGAGACAAAATATGATAGCAGATTTAACCCTGTCACTATTAACACCCTCCATCTGAAATACCATTTATGATGAATTGTGATGGGAAGATAATGGCTCAGGATTCAGAAAGTATCTGAACACTTCCTGTAGGGTGAAGTGAGACTAAGAATTAACTGTCATGGATACGTCCGACTCCGAAAAACTTGGGGCGTAATGCGATCGCTATTCTTTTGTTACTTTTAACTACTTACAACGCGCTTGGCTATGATTTTATAATAACCGCCCGAGAGGGGATCTTTTTGATGAAATTTAAATTCATATTTAATATACAGTTGTTGAAGAGTTAGGCGACTTACCCTTTTAAAGAGAACGAACAATATGAATATTAATTGTACTTTTGTTAGTCTTTAAAGTTTTTATCTGCATTCGCTAATGCATACTAATAGAAGAACTAATTTTATTACAGTTAAGGTTCCGTCTGCTCTGTTTGCAACATTTATTTATTTATTTATTGAATAACAATCCATACAGGTAAAAAAGCCTAATTACATGGATTAATACTTAATAATTATAATTACAAATCATACTTAATAAGCTAGATTTATATTATAATAAAATAAATTAGATACAGGAGTTTATTTAGCAATAGCTGAATTAGAATAATAATTTAAGAATTAAGTTGTGATCTCAATCAATAAGTAAAAAAGGATATTAGAATAATTCTCATAAATTAGGTTAAATTTTGCAAATTAAAACAATTGATTGCTAATTTAATGTCATTAGTGTCATAATTAGGGAAAAGGTATAAAAGGCCGTGAATTTTGGTTTTCGCAAATAAACTTGAACCTGATGTAATGAATTCAGAGAAAACTGGTAACATAACCCCACTTTTAACAAAAGTTGAATTTAAGTACATTGTTTAACAAAAATATTAGAATAAAAGCAACTAAGTATAGTCAAAGTACTTACTGAATAGTGTGATCCATCAATATCAAACTGAATATTGGTAAGATTAACAAGATTTCTTATCCTGGTAGATATTTTTTCTACCGTACGCATATTGCCAAGATGATAGTATGTTGGGGATTGTCTAACTAGCAACGACGAGATCAGTGTCAGTGGAAAGACAGTTATTCGAGGTACGTTTGTCTAAAACATTCTTTTTGTGTTTGCGCATGACGAGTTAAATTAAAGCATGGACAAATATTAACATTTACTAAATATTTCACAGGTATTTCCATCATATTATAAAATAAACCGCATGTAATAAATCTTTGTATAGAATTAATAATTTATAAAATAAATGTATTAAATTAATTCCTTAATTATAATCGGATGTTTTACAGAGTAGTTCAATTGGGTTTTACCTGAATCCTACCAAAGATAAAGAGTCGAGTCTGTAGAGAAATCAAATTATTGAGCTAGCATATTTTATTTTGTTAGGGCGCTTTTTAAATTCAAACAAAGAAATAAAATACAATTTAATCAAACATTTCATTTAATTCATAAATCAATAAATAAAATATTACTAAAATAAAAACTAAACAATAAATAATAATTAAAATCAACAAAAATAAATCATAACAGTATATAACATCCATTTGCGATCAATTTTCGAATACGCCATTAATTGATTCTGTAAATATCATTAGATTAGTGATCTTCCAATCAAAAAGGCATGCTGCTGTTCCACAATACTATTTTTTATATGGTTGTAAATATGCATACACAAAATTTGCTCAAAGATTTTTGCAGGCGCACACATAATTGAAATCGCCCTGTAATTTTCTATTTCATTCCTAGACCCCGATTTATATATAGGAGTGTGAACTTCCATTTCTCAAGAAAACCAATAATACAGTTATAAATATGCAGTATTATTGACATAGGGGGGAATATAATCCACTCCCGCAGGTTTTTTTGGCTTTAATTTTTTCATAGCAGCATCATAATCTGCACTATTAATTCTACCTATATTTAACACGCTGTTATTATTAACTAGATCGAGAAAATTGAGGTTATATGTTGACTTCTAAGAGTTGTGAACTGAAGCAAAATATTCTGCAAATGATTCCGCAATTTCGACTCCTTGTATTATTTTATCATGTAGAAATTTTCGACTGCAAAATTGTCTGGTGGGAGTAAATTTACCTACTATTTTTTAAATTCTTCTATGTAAAATGTCCCACGTTATCCTAAAAGTTACAAGCTTATTGATAAAACCCACCACATAAAGCATAATTTTTTGACGAGGCAAAAAAATCAATTATAATTTCTCTCAGCTGGATAAAGTTTAATGGACGGTTTGTCGAGGCTCATTAGTTTTTGCCTAACTGTGGTCTCTCCGCAAAATAGTTTCCGTTTTGGGGATGAAGATGGGGCATCAATGTCTGCTCTCTATGACTTTTCGTGTCCGTAATGTCTCTGCCATTGTCGTAATAGCTTGTCTTGTTGCGGTGAATTATTATCATCAATGAGCACTTTCAACGGAAAACACCAAGGAAAATTTATTAAAGACATACAGGGTGTCGACTATTTTAATACTAGTTTAATAAAAGTATACCAATCTTTACTAATAATTATAGAACTGAAGAGTTTTTTGTTTTCTCTGAAACTACTGATTGGAACTAAAAAATTATTTTTCTGTCAAATAAAACGTTCATTATTGAGCTAAGCTATAGCCAGCTGTTACGGAAAATTAGGTATTAAATTATGCTAGAAATAATAGTATAATAAAATATTTCCATTTAATAATAATTATTATTTTTGTTAAATGATAATATTTGGATAATATGGATATTTTATTCTAACTTCAACATTTCAAAATTAAAATGATTATTTAATAATAATTACTTATCGATACATATCTTTGTTGTTTTAAGCATTTATTGATTGTTTGGAGTATTTTTAATCAATTTCCAGATTCCTAAAACAGCGTTTACGAAAAAACTTTTCATGATTAAGAACAATAAATAACTGAACGGTTAAACTAAAATTCCACTATTTATTTATTTAGTTCAGTTATTTATTGTTCTTAGTAAGATGGACTTACACAAAGTAAAGGTTACCACAATCAATTTCATAAACATGATTATTTTGACGTCGTTCGATGATATTTAAATGATCTGCTAAACGCTGAATTGAATAAAGAAAATGCATGTAAGTACTTACTGGGAATGTCTGGGTCCAATAACGAAAACAGCAATACGACAGAAATGCTTTAAATTAATTGGTACAAAGTGAGGTCCCATTTTAAAATCGTCAATAAAAAAACAAAATAGTATGTAACCTACAATAATTAATGCTTTAAATGTTGGCGATTAAATATTTTTATCCACGACTTATACATAATGAACTAATAATACGCCTGTTTGCTCAACCCTAATTGTACCCATTGATCACGGCAGTAATTAATGACTTATTTAGGTTTAATATTACATTGTTTTCCTATAAACCATCGGTTTTTAAACCACTAAATATTTTCAATTCATTTCTGTGCATTTAAATAAAAGGTTGCTCTTCTACGAGCATCTACATTAAGCCATCATCTACTTTATATGTGCTTGCCCGAAAATTTTTAAAAACAGAAGCAGCTTTTGAAAACTCAAATCTGTCGGTTAGATGCAAACATGTCTAACGCTAGTTTTTATGTGAACTATACACCTCTATTGTTCTAATATTATCAATAATCAAAAAGTAAATGATATCATCTTGTGATATTTTTTGGTCTAAATAAATATATTTTTTTAATTTTTTTTAATTATAGTCATGTTTTATAACTAGGATTTCACGAGATTCTCGAAATTCGAGATTTCTCGTCTCGTCTCGTCTTTCTTTCTTTCTTCTTATTGGAAAAATATCTCTCGTTTTTTGACCTATAGTTCAGGGTTTTAACCTAATTTTAGTGTTATATATATTATAATATATTTTAACATTTAGTTTTTGTTTTCGAGATACTCGAAAATTCGAGAATCTCGAATCGAGATCGAGAAATTGTCTTCGAGAAAAACATCGAGA
The DNA here is from genome assembly GCA_035357415.1 of Ophraella communa. Lineage (NCBI taxonomy): Eukaryota > Metazoa > Arthropoda > Insecta > Coleoptera > Chrysomelidae > Ophraella > Ophraella communa. The sequence goes on along the minus strand of CM068989.1, from coordinate 8,704,923 downwards.
TGAGAATTTGTTGATTTCTCATCTCGATAATCGAGACGTGACGAGAAATTGTCTTCTAAACGAGATTTCTCGTCTCAATGAAACCCTATTTATAACTACAGTGCATAAATAAACATTATCGAATATTTGATACAATATAATAATAGTGTCCTTAAAAATGATTGTAATGTAACCAAACTATTTGAAATAAAAAATTTAGTAGTCGTGGATAAAGTACAGTATTCTTCTCGCGTATAATGGCTACTATTCATTCGGTGATTTAGGCCACTTTAGATACAATTACTGAGGTAAATATTAAAATAGTGCTGGCAATAGCATAGTCTGGGATCGCTGCTACATTGTTAGCAGGTGTAACGATTGTATGGTTGGAGGCTTTCATCAAACGCTGCCATTCTTCTTCTTTAGGTGCTGTATTCTATTGAAGGTTAGCGATGACAGCATATTTTATTTAACTTTCAGACTTTCTTACTACCTTACTACCTTTTCTGCTCTCGATTTTTCCTATAGGAAGCTATATCTTCCGTGTCGCCTTTTAACTATTTCGATCAGTTCTCGATCTATCCCCTTCCTAGTTTCTGGTATACTCTGTCCAGGGTATTCTCCTCAGCATACTGCGAAATATCCACATCTCAAAACTTTCCAGTCTACGAAGAGTATGTTAACTTTTAGAGGAGAGAAAGACTAAAATCTCTTGATGTAAAGAGTTATCTCATTTTTAAGGATGCCTGCTCTTTTCTGCTTTTTATTTCCTGATCTGGGTCTAGTGTGCTGTTCATGAAACAACCAAGGTATTTGAATTTGTCAACCTGCTCTATTTCATGCCCACCAATTGCTATTTTTGCTTTGGAGTTTCTGGTTTTTGAGATAATCATATTTTTGGTATTTTTTTACTAATTTTCACACCATATATTTCTTCTACCCGTACAATTTTATCTAATAGAATCTGTAGATGTTGTTCACTATCGGCAGTCAACACTTTTACTTTTACTGAAGTGCTCTTACTAAAATTTCCTCAGAATACAGATTAAATAAAAGTGGAGACAAAATTCAGCCTTGTCTAACACCTTTCTGGATATTTACAACTTCAGTATCAACAATTTCTGGTCTTACAAAAGCATTTTAATTTCAGTACAGGTTTTGTAAGATTTTGATGTAATTATTTTAACAAGATTTTTTTTTGTAGACATTCCACCAATCTTTAGAATTTGACTTTAAAGAAAGCTCAATCCATTCCCAATCCATTTCTTAAATCTAACTGTTCTGGGCCCATGTCTTCCTCGCATTTCTTATAAATTTGATGATGTAAAATTAAAAAAAAATAATCATTGCTAGATAAGTATCTGCTTATAAAATAAATGCTTGGCTAAAGATATCCGCAAATTTGACAATGAACATGCAAGTGGCTTTATAAAATGACATATTTATCTGTAAAAGTATTTTCAAATGCATTATTAGACATTGGCAAGAGGAAGATTCATGTCAACACTCCTACTGGGCAAAATATCAAAGGAAGAATTAATATGAAAAGTTTTTCCAAATATTTTAATATTTATGTTTATGTTCATACAGGATAGTAGTCCTTTTAGGTTTTCTACTAGTTTTTTAATCGTGTTTTGTTTCTCTTAAACAAATTCCTCTCAATAAAATCAAAATTTAAACAGAATCACAAACGCTGTGGAACAAAAAACAATTTATCTACGAATTCTTTAATAAGAGGAATATTTGAGTAGATAGTATGCAAAGCTCTCAATTATTTCTAGCAAAAAAAGGATCTTCCATTTTAGCCACATGTGAATGAAAATTTGGAAGCCGCAACACGCGTTTCAACGGCCGATTTGGCTCAATTTATAGCTAATTCTCGTAAATATAAAAATGGTGCGTGTTTAGCCGTTTTTGAGCGGCGTCGAGACGCACAGACCGACGCACGCACTATGCAACAGAAACGATATAATGAAACACGTGTCACTTTGTGAAGCCACGTGGTAGACAATCGTGGCCAACGAGATGAGAAATAACGTTTTTTAACACCCTTTTTTTATTGCAAATAACCCCAATCGTGATATGCATGTATGAGATTTGAAAATTTGACGTGTAATACAGTTGTTAGAATGTCAAAGAGCCATATCATTGTAGCAGAGAGAAATTAATATTGGCAAACATTTTTTTTAATTGCTATCAGTAATAAAAACGTTTAACAAATTCAGAATGTCAGCTGTCAAATAAATAAATTGTTGATTCTGACATTGACATTCTGTATTCTAATTATGTGTAGGTATGGCTAAACCAATGTTCAAAAAACTCTGCTGTCGTATCTTCGTGATAATCAACACAAGAGTCCTTAATATTTTTGGCAAAAAGCCATATGGCGTTTGGGATCCAACCATTTTCTGATCCTGCGTGTAATATTATGATTCTCTTCCCTTTATTTTATGGTACTTTTATTTTACACTTAGAGGAATCAGACCATCCTTTGGATGGTCGAGGTAGAGTATTGGCCGATTTTCAGACCGGTATTTTCTTATTGACGTTATATAATCAGAACGCCAGTTTATTAAACGTGTGAATTCCATTATTACTTGTCTCTTGTCAATATTGCGATATTTAAAGCCCACTGCACACAAAGCTCGCCAAAGAGTAGTGAGGTCACAGTTGATGTGAGTTTCGTCATTGATGAGCCGCTGTTTCAGACTTTTAATTGTAGGGACACGCTGCTCATCGTACATAGTGTAGATTTTTCGCCTTATCAAATCTTTTTCCCAGTTGTCTAGACTTTTTGTATCACCGGAATCTTTACGCTTTTTTCTTGATTCCATAGAATGTTCAACAATTCATCTAACTGAAGTAAGAGGCACCTTCGTCAAATTACTGGTTACTCTTGCTGCAGCGCCCGCGTTATATCCTTGCTAAAGTAAGAAACTATGCACATTTTTTATAATGATTTTCGCGTCACAAGATAAATGATTCTTCTTTAACGAACCACTGCAAGAAGCACTTTTACTTTTTATCAACGAACGCCACATACTGCCTTTTCTGTACGTTGGGGTATAAAATCTTTGCTATTAATGTCTGTAATAACAAATAAATGTTATAAAATTATTGCACGCCGTAACACAAGTGAACTTCCAATGAAATACAAAGACTAAAATAAACAAGAAGTGTAAGCTGTAATCCTCTACAATCCCTCTCTGAGAAACAAAATTACCTGAATCAGGTCCTTTTACATTTATGATGTGCATCTCGGATTTTACAACTTAAGGGTCTAATTGGTTTTATTATAAACCTTCAGTCAATACCATTTATTGTAAAAACTACTATAGCTAGATACCTGAAGTTCATTAAGTAGTTAAGGCTAGATCAAGTATGGAAGTAAAAAGAGATAACAATATTAAAGCTTAGATGATATTAGTCCTAAGGGATTATCTAAAAGTGAATTTTCATAGTAAAAATTTATTAAACTATTATTTATTCTGTATTCCTAGTGTGTACAATTAGTATTTATATAATGGCACAACTTTTACAAAGTAAGAAAGAATACATAATAAAGTTTGTTAGCAATATACGAATATTTAAAATAATTTCGACTGCATAAAAGTTTTAAAGTATCAGATGAGATCATTGGGAGTATTTTAAAAAATGGAGCAATAACGAAATCTCCATAAAAATCAACAATTGGGACAGAGTTCAAATTCGACAAACACACCGTTCGAATCTCGATCTTTTTAGCATTAACGCTCTACCGAATCGTTAGACTATAAAACGAGGAAGGATTTAAAACGGAAAACACTTTTTTGTCCAACTTCCGTCTAGTATCAAACTTCCTGATACGGAGGACATTCTTATTTTGCATATTATAACCAGTGGTGTGCTCCGCTTACATTATTTTCAACCATTTCTTTAGGTAGTTATTTTAGTTAATTTATTGGTTAGGTTAGGTTAGGTTTGCTTTAAAACTATTATCTATAGTTTAACTAGGTTTTAACAAGAGAAGGAGGAAATTTTAGCGTAAACTAAATGCAAAATAAATAGCGTTGAACGTCATAATTTTGATGTTGCCATATTCTTTAACTGCATAGTAACATAAGTAGAGATTTATCAAGCAACTCATACTCAGTTGTCATTTTAACTGTCACAATTATATTATTTATATTTCATCCAGTTGAAATTAATAGTATATTACTTTATGAGGCGGAGAAGTATGACTTTTCTTGACGCGCCCTCTATTACGCGCCGAACGAAGTGAACGAAGTTTTGTTAAAACGAAGAGTATTTTATTATTCTTGGTCTGATTAAATTTTATTTTAATATAGTTCTGCAGATACGCCCATGGAAGAAATATTCTTATTTTGCATATTCGGGATACGTTTCGAAAAATTTACAATTCAAACCGATATGCCTTGCTTAGAAAATTTATGTATCCGAATTATTATGGTGGATCTTTGCAAGTTAGGACATATGGAGAAGTTCCCATTGTTATTTAATGCATATAAATTATGTTATTTTCAATGGCAAACCTATCTCATTAGTCAAAAGTTGATGCTTCCTTGTTCGTCAGACAAGCAACGGTAACTAAAAACAGATTTGTGTGAAAATGAGTAAAAAGAACTATTTTACGATTAGCAACCTTTGCTGTTAAAAGGAAAAAAATAATGCAAAATTGTTGTTATAAAAAAAATGTCAATGTCAATTTAGAATTTTTGCTTTTATGTCAGTTATATCTGTAATTTGGCTAAAATAAAGTTCTAATTGAAAGAACAACATTGAATATAAAACACGTTAATTAAAAATATCCTGAAAATTTCCTGAAATAATGGCTGACAAGCTTGCTGTATGGAAATAAAAACCGATTGTGAAGTCTCTTTCCTTACTGGAGGAAGAGATGAAGAAAGAAGACATGGATCCCAGCGCGGTTGAAATCCTCTTGAAAATTTTGCAGGGACAATATCAGTCGTATTTTAATGCTCATGAGAAACTGCTGGCTGGACTGCTGGAGAAGAATAACGAACGAGGATTTCTAGCCTAGGAAGAAAAACATGTTAACATTCAAGTTGACTTGTGAAATACAAGATTGGATACGGTTTTGGGCGAGTTTAGGTAAACTGGACGAAAATGCGCGATTTTCCGATACCAAGAAGTTCGATTATCTTCTTCACTGTTTGCTGGAAGGATCGAAAGCTCGGAAGGCGATCAGCGGTATTCCATATTCATGGGGAAGAATTACCAACCTGCCATTAAAACCTTGAAAAATACTTTCGGAAGAGAGACTACTTTAGTAAAATTTTACATGAGAGAGTTACTTCAATTAGCGAGTAAAAACAAAGACACGATTAGTCTGATAGATTTGGTGGCTCTGTTGATTGCTCAAGTTCGGAATCTGGAAGAGCTTGGAGTCAAGAGTGAAAAGTATGAAATGGTTCTTTATTCAGCTGTATTCCGGATGAGGTTTTGAAAGATTGGCAGAAATCAGCTGACTGAGAAGAAAAGATTGAACCGATTCTCAAGTACCTCAAAGTAATCCAAAAGTTGAAGCTTTTGTTTCGGTGCTTATAGGATGGACACATTTCGAATCAATGCAGCTCAAATGTTACGTGCGACAAATGTAAAGCAAAACATTTTTCAGTAATGTGTCGGAGCCTTGATCCAAATAACTAGAGGACTACAATGTTAGGAGTAAATACGGCTGTGGATTATTCATCTAATGGAACTAGCTATCCTGTTTTTAATCAACCGAGTTTCTATCCAGCTGGATATCAAAACAACTGTAATTTTTTAAGTCGATATCCTCTTGAACGCCAGTCAGCAGGTTTGTGCTCCCCAGGAATATGATGCCATTCCTCCGTTTTTGAAAGGGACCTTATTTTCAGAATAACAAAAGTTATTAGCTATGGGTAATTTGTTTATAATATTAAGAATGGTAAACAACTAAAAGGTTGAATTAAACTTTCACTATTTATTCCCGAAATATAAAATACAATGACGGCCGTTTCGCTATAGAATTAGCATCGTCAGATTGACATATTGAAGTTATATGTAACTTATATGTAACTTTTTATATGGACTTTCACGTAGTAAGGGTTAGTACAATAAATAGTACATTTTCCTCCAATGATAAAAAATATGCAAATATTGTATGGACAATTCTATAAATAAATTCTACGCCCATATCTACAAACGTTTAACAATAACATGCACTTAAAGAGATCTCATAACAAATACGTAAGTTTAAATAACTTTAATTTCTTTGTTTAATCAAATTGCAATGAAGTTTTTATCTACGTACTACTTTATTTGGCCTATTTATAGTAGTTTTCACAATAAATGGTATTGACTGAAGGATTATAATAAAACCAATAACACCCTTAAGTTGTAAAATCCGAGATGCACATCATAAATGTAAAAGGACCTGATTCAGGTAATTTTGTTTCTCAGAGAGGGATTGTAGAGGATTACAGCTTACACTTCTTGTTAATTTTAGTCTTTGTATTTCATTGGAAGTGTTTACTTATGTTACGGCGTGCAATAATTTTATAACATTTATTTGTTATTACAGACATTAATAGCAAAGATTTTATACCCCAACGTACAGAATAGGCAGTATGTGGCATCCGCGTCCGTGGATAAAAAGTAATAGTGCTTCTTCCAGTGGTTTGTTAAAGAAGAATTACTTATCCTGTGACGCGTGTATACTTCAGCAAGGATATAACGCGGGTGTTGCAGCAAGAGTAACCAGTAATTTGACGAAGGTGCCTCTTACTTCAGTTAGACGAATTGTTGAAAATTCCATGAAATCAAGAAAAAAACGTAGATTCCGGTGTCACAAAAAGTCTAGACGATTGAGAAAAAGATTTGATAAGGCGAAAAATCTACACTATATACGATGAGCAGGGTGTTCCTACAATCAAAAGTCTGAAACAGCGGCTCATCAATGACGAAACTCACATCAACTGTGGCCTCACTACTCTTTAGCGAGCTCTGTCTGCAATGGGCTTTAAATATCGCAAAATTGACAAGAGACAAGTAATAATGGAATCCACACGTTTAATAAACTGGAGTTCTGAATATATAGCGTCTCTATACCTCGACGAGACGTGGTTTGACACGCATGACACCTCTTCCAAAGGATGATCTGATTCCTCTGATAAGTGTTAAACAAAAGCACCATCAAATAAAGGGAAGAGAATCACAATATTACACGCAGGATCAAAAAACTGTTGGATCCCAAACGCTATGTGGGTGTCTGCCGAAAATATTAAGGACTCTTGTATTGATTATCACAAAGATACGACAGCAGAGCTTTTTGAAGATTGGTTTAAAAATTGTCTGTTACCCAACATTCCGCCAAACAACGTTATAGTAATGGACAATGCAAGCTATCATAGTTGACAATTGCAAAAAATTCCTTGCTCAAAGAATACCAAATTGGAGATTCAAAACTTCATAGCTGCAAATGCAAATGCAAATGCAATTTGAGGAAAATTATACAAAAAAAGAAGAAGAAGAAGTGCTGCAGTCATTTTCTTTAAAAAAACGTATGTTTGTGATACAATTGCAGAAGAATTGGGACATGCAGTGTTACGACTACCTACCTACTACTGCGTATTTAATCCCATAGACCTTATGTGGCACCAACTTAAATCGAGTGTGCGCGGAAAAAATACTTTAAGTGGTAGTGTGGTAGAATTAATTAGGAACTGTATGAATGACATTCCTACCGAGAGTTGGAAAAGTTCTGTTAGTCATGTTATAAATGTTGAAAACTCGTACCTTTCTGTAAAATTTTCTACACAATGAGATTAAATCGGGTAGTTTATTGCAAGCCAATACCATTAACTGTGAAAAATACTATACAAACTTTTAGTCAATTGAAAAACAAAAGCTTTTTGTTTTAGGCTAAAAGAGCAATTAAATAATGTCTCAAAAATCTCATTTTTTTAGCATGTTATTTAGAAGAAAATAGATGGGCGTAAAAAAATTATAGTATGTTACTCGAGTTGTAATCTCACGAAATTTAATTTAATGTCATCACTCTTTTTTTTTGTTATCAAATATACTGAAGTTCAAAAGTTGTTCAAACCATAAAAAATATTTTTGTCTATCAACCTCCAAAGCATTACAATTCCAAATAAATATAGTAACTGGCCTAAACAGCATATTAAATTTAAAAAAATCTTCTATTTATAAAATCAACTTACATCCAGACAACTGTTCATAGTTTTTATTTGATTTTGGCACTGTCAACACAAGAACTATTATTAACTATATTACATAAAAATACATATTACGCTAAATTAGTATGTTTGCATTATTTCAGTACACGTTCGCTGTGAATCTATGTAGTTTGTTATTTATTTTCTCAAAATTTTGATCTGCAAATCGTTAAAACAATGTCGAACGGTATTTTGTTGGTGGCATTTTTGTTAAAGCTCGTATCGGAATGTTTCGGTATGGAAAAGTGTGGTTATGTTAGTGCTACAAACGGTACGTTCTCAGTGGTACGTATGAAGAAGCCTCTACCTCCTGACAACGATTGTGGACATGACATAAACTTTAAGTACGTGTACGAAGGACCGGCAACATTGTGGGAAATCCAAAATAAAAACCCGTTTTTGTATATAAATATACCTGTTAATAACTCGACGAAATGTTACTTCTTGCATCTAAAAGAACATAAAATGAAAAGATGTTACGTCAACAACTTTTGGAAAGTTGATGAAAGACTTATTGTGTTCTCTACGTACAACCCTTCCAAAGAAGGTGAGCACTGATTAATTTTAAACTCGAAAACTAGACAGAGACTAACTTGTTTCCAATTTCTTTTTGTTTATAAAACAGTTCCTATCTCTTCAATTTTTTTAATCCACACCTCGTAATAAATACCTACATCTGGCCCTTTTTCACGAAATTTGGCAATTGCATACTGGGGGGTTAGTTTTGAACAATTTCACAAGTGAAATTGTTCATATTTCGATCAACCCAAGTTTTGAACGAATTTCATGAGTGAAATAAAATTCGAATTCGAAAATATAATTCGAAAACTATTTAGCTGTCGAAATATATATTTCACTTGCAAATTACCTACTAGTTTATTTGGTTAGAATCGTTGAATTTTAGAAATTTTGTGTTGTGGTTTTCTGCTTGTATTTTCTTGTTTTGTTTTTTGAATCTAGTTTATAGTTAGTTAGCAAACAAATATTAGATATTAGTAGGATATTTTTATTAGTTAGTGGACGAGAGTGAAACGAGAACGTTTATTTTTGACAAATTGGCCATTTTGGACCTTTTATAGGATGATTTGTTTACGCCAAGAACGTTGCTGCATTATTTTAGGCAATATAGTTTATTGTTAAGTTTTGGTGGATATTTTAAAATTGGATGGTTTATTCCACCAAAGTTTTTGTTGTTTATTAACAAAACTTTTTTATTTTTAAAATTAGCCATCACTAAAACAGTAGGTATTAATTTATGTACAACTTCATAATATTGTAACTAAATCAGAGATTCTGCTAGATTTATAATTTACTGAAACCTATGTGAATATTTCCTATACTATTTGCATTTCCTATCAAATTTTTTAGCTTTCAAAATGTATTACCAACTACCAAAAGTAGAATTATCTTAAATAATGGTATTTTTAACTTTAATTAATCTTCTGTATTTCTCGCACGTTAATAATTTGAACTAATTCGTCTGATTTCCATTGTTGTCAAATTGTGTCGATCGATTTAAATTCATTTAAGTGAATTTATAAAAAATTCATTTTACTACAATTGAAAACTAGGTATAGAATTTGGATGGTGAATTAAAAATCAAAATATTTCACTTGTGAATTAAATTTCACTGATATTCAAAACTAGACCCCTTGGTACGAATCTTCCCCAACACTTAAGATATACTCTTTGAATGGTTAACATTACTAGTATTCTTTCATACTAATACAAGAATTCAAATCAATCCGAGATTACTTTAATTCATCCAATCTAAAAGATTAGCAGGAATAGATTCGAGTTGAGAGGAAAGAACGAGCTTCAAAGAGATGTGAATTTGAAGAAATTTTTTAAAATTTTTTTTAATAATATACCTATTAATGATAATTTTGTTTATAAAATGTATTTAAACATGTTTCAAACTATCACTAAACTAACAAAAACAATATGGAAAACCTCCTCCTTTTCTGAATGACTTTTGAGGATATGAAAGGTAAAACGATCCAATCAATCTTGCTATTCACTTGAATAAGTTGGATGAAACAGATGAAATGTCTTCTTCCTCTCTTCTTATTCTTTTATTAGATCTGCGTTGATCTGTTAATTTCGAACATTGCCTCCCTCACATTGTCCCTCCATCTCTTTGGAGGTCTCCCCAGTGGTCGTTTCCCTGCTGGTCTTCCAACTTAAGTTAATTTAGGTAACCTGTAAATAGGTAACAACTGGACTAAAGCCCTTATTCCTGGGGTTGGTATGGCTTTTGTTGTTTTCACCCCATGCTTAACTTTTGTCGTGTTTTGTGTATTAAGATTGTGATTAATTTTTATTATGTAAGGCGGTATTTTTTCTTTTTGTAATATCTCAAGATCATCACCTAGTCGAACCCTGTCGAAATCCTTGGAAAGGTCCACAAAACTATGTATGCAGGTTTATTATATTCTAGTGATATCTCCTTTATTTGTTTCATAACGAATATAGCGTCAGTAACTGATTTTCCTTTTCTGAAACCCTATTGTTTTTCTTTATTGTTAATTTGTATTTCTAGTTTGTCTTTTATAAGGCTCGTGAATAGTTTCAACGTGGTGTTAAGAAGCGTTATTCCGGATTTGTTTATTGGCCATTCTTCAAAATTTGTATCGTTATGCTTTTATGCCAGTCGTCAGGAATTTCTTCTGTAGTTATTATCTTAAAATCTCCTCCGTATTTAGAAATTAGTTCGGTATGTACCTGGTGCCTTCCTGTTCATTAATTTTGTTAATTTTTGCTTTATTCTTCCACCCATTGCTGCCGTTCTCTGCACCAATTCAAACGTTGATGGCAATGGTCCTGGGTCAAAGGTAACGCTAGTCGTGGGCAGTATAAAAACACGTAGTAAGCAAAACGATCTCACAGAGCAAATAGTCTGAGGCGCCTTTTGTTACACTAACTACAATAAGAATAAAGAACAATAATTAAAAATTTCTTTCCCAACCGCGCGGTCTTCATAAATCGGTTTTTTTAAGATAAAATTTTATAGTTACAAAAACTATAAAATATAAAACATTGATATTGTCATCATAGCATCCTTTTTTAGATACAGTCATTCTGTTGTCAAAAAGTTAAAAATGATTCCTTCTTAATGTAACACTTCTAATGTTACGGAGTATAACAATATACACATATTATGTCCAAAAGTTTGGAATATTTAGAAATAATATATCTACGCCAATGGTTTTTTAAAAACTCTTGTTGATATTTATTTTAAAGCGTTTTTAATTCAAAATAATACTAAATTTGATTCGTTTTTGTATTAATTTGGTCATATTTAATTGATTTGGGTGCTTTCACATTATTCCAATTCTTGTTTAAATTTCATTTGAGCTGTTTAAAAATGCCCAGAACATGATATCATATTTTAATAGGTCTAGAGTAATTGCTTTGTTACAACAGGGCTTTAGTCAAAGTGATATCGCGAATATTGTTGGTGTTACACAGGGTGGTGTATCAAAAATTAAAAAAAATTCCAAGAGACAAATGATGTGAAGGATCGTCCCAGAAGTGGCAGAAGTCGATGTACAACAGCAGCACAAGACCGGCAGATAACATTGATAGCTCGAAGAAATCGACAGGAATCTACAAGTGGCATATCCAGAAAAATTGCTAGACTTGAAGGACTGAAGGCAAACAATTCCACGAAGATTAAATGCGGTAAATTTGTATCGCAGAACACCTCTACATGTTCCCAAACTAACCTATCAACAAAAAATTGTAAGGTTGCAATGGGCTCAAGAAATGTTACACCATGGTCCTAACTGGAATTACGGGATGTTCTCTGATGAATCAAGAATTGGCTTGGTTTCGGATTCGCGAAGAACGCTAGTTTGGAGGCCCTAGGACGACAAGCCCGATTAGAAACAGCCCAACCACGTGATCCATTTGAAGGTGGGAGTATTATGGTTTGGAGTGGTATTATTAGAGGTACACGGACGCATCTCCTGGTTTTGGAGAGAAGAATCACTGGTGCTGTGTACATCGAGGAAGTTTTAAATCCTGCAGTACAAAATTGTTTGGAAGAAGAAGGAATATCCACATTAAGATGGCCATCAAATTCCCCTGACATGAACGTCATTGAACATGCCTGGGACAGTCTTAAAACACGCATTAAGAAGCGAAACCCTCCCCCAATTACTCTACGAGAACTGAAAGATGCTGCTCGTAAAGAATGGGAGAGAATTCCGCAAGTCCAGCTGGACCATTTAATCTATAGCATGCCACATCGCCTTCAGTCATGGAGGAAATACTGATTATTCATTTTATTTTAAAACCTTTTTTGCTTATTAATTTATTTTAGGGCCGATTGTTCAATCTTCAGATAAAAAGTCTATTAACTATCCAGCGGATAAAGTTATCTGTCTGTTTATTCGACGTATAATTAGTCCCCTATTTTTCAATGTCTTTTTATTCATTGAATAGTTATCTGACGGAATAATTGAACTCTGGCAACACGAACTTCAAAGTGGTGAAACAAATATATTGCAAACTTATGGGTTATAGAAGGACAAAAATTTTCTGTCAAACAAGTGTCAGTGTCACTTCACTTTTGAGGTTATGTCATGCTTTGATGCTTGTTGTTTGTTTTTTGGTGCGAAACGTGAGACGTCTATCGGTTGTGTTAAAATAAATTGTTGCGAAAGTGTACGGAAATAATGGAATCTAAGAAAAGAGAGCGTTCAGCAAATTTTCAATACCGCAGAAATCCAACTACTTGTCAGTTTAGTAGGTAAATTCAAAGCCATAATTGAAAACAAAAAGACGGACGCTGTGACAAACAAAGATAAAGAGGCAGCATGGAAGAAAATAGAAAATTCTTTTAACTCCTGTGGGATTTCCACGAGTGTCCGCTTGTGGAAAACTTTAAAACTTAAGTACGAAAGATTAAAAAAAAAACAAAAAAGAAATCTTCTCTGCAAAGGCAAGACATGTCCATAACTGGTGGAGGGCCTTCAAATGCTCCCGAATTCAACGAAATAGAGGAAAAGGTGCTGAGCATTTGCTCGAACATAAAAGGACTCGATGCGCGTAACGACAGTGACACTATCTTGAGTAAGTATAAGTTAAATCATTACTCTAAAAAAAGGCATCCAGTAGTTGTTGCGTGAACCAGTAATAAACATCCATCCTCAAAAACATTCACATTTATAATAGGTATTAGTGGGATTCTAGCATAATAACTTTTATTAATCGAATAACGGGGTTATCTGATGGTTGAAGCGGCAGATAGATTTATCCCTCAGCTAGCAGAGTTATTCGACAGTTAAGTCTTATCCAACTGTTGAAAAATTCAAAACCTTGCTATCCATCGAATAAAAGTTATCTATCTGTTTATCTGAAGATTGAACAATCGGCCCTTAAAAAAATTCTAATACATTGTACATTTTTCACCTCAAAAGAATAAATCATTTTTTTTGTATGTTTATCTGACTTCTAGTTTTATTTAGTATTGTTTAGAGTTGTAGCAAAATGATGTATACTTATCTATATCAAAAAAATGATTTTTTCGACGATCGTTAAAAAAAGTCCACTTTTTTTCACAGTTATTAGTTCATAAAGTACCACTTTTTTTCACGTGTTAAAAAAAGTTACTTTTTTTAACATGTTAAAAAAAGTAAAATGACAGCTTACAGTCTAGTTATAAGAAGTTTTGTCATCAATTTAGTGGTCTGTCACGATAGCGTATGAGCAAGCACAAGGTCCTACTAAGCAAGAGGTCGTCGGTTCGAATCCCGTGTCGGAACTATTTTTTTTATTTATTAAATACTTATACCTATCCAGGGATAGGTTATCAAAACTGGGAAGTATTTAAAATTATTCCTGTTAACCAAATTATAGAAAATTTCATTATAAAACACATAGAATCGGCCAATCACGTCACCTATGGAAAACCAAATAAGAGTTGACATTTTAGAAACGCTAAGTAATTTGTTTGTGATTTGACAGTTAGTATTTCGTGTACTGAGTAAAATGGAAGAAAATAATTCGAATTTCGAGGAAGAAACATATATTTGTTATATTTGTTCTCTCTGTTTATTTATCTACAAATTAATAGGCTACATTCTGTTACTAATTCTGCAACAAAACGGAAAATAAAGTAAGTATGGGACAAAATTTCTTACGATCGTCGAAAAAATATTGTATGCAACACATGCATAAAGTGCCTTTTTTTCACTCTTGGGATTGCGGCACTCACCTTCGGTTCGTGCGCGCAAATTTCCCAATCGTGAAAAAAAGTACCACTTTATGCACTTGTTGCATAAATTACTATATAAAAATTAATAAAAAGTTTAAATATTCCATTATTCCAAACTTTTGGACATATGTGTATTATTTATATTAGGTATTATATTATTATTTTTAACCATTGGACCTTCCAATCATTCTACAATTTCTGCGAATGAGTAATTTAACTATAGACTGAATATTTATGGATTTCGTCGACTAGTTAACTCATTTGATAATAAATTAGATTTAGAATCATAAAAATTGTTTATTTAAAATAAATGTTCGGATAACAGTAAAATATTTTATCGCAAAAGTTTTTAAAACACATCAGCATTACGATGTTAATAAGAAGCGCGAAAATTATGATGCTAATCGCGAATAGATATATCCTATCTGGCATTTTTCCAAGCAATAACAAATTTTTAACTCATTCCTTACGCAACTTAAGTGACCTTAACCGTTGAATCGCAGATACGGCGCAATTATCTCCGAAATGCATTCGTCATTGTGGTGAAACATATACGAATTTTGTTTTTGATTAAAATAGATGAATAAATTAAACGGTTGTTTATGTTATTTTAGAAATAAGTAAATATACCTACAATAAATTTCGTTGTTTTCAACTAGGGAACTAACATGATTACACTTTAAAACACAAGAACTCTTAGAGATTAATACTATATTTCAAGAGAAAGACAAATTTGTACCCAACGTTCGTAATATAGTAATAATTCGTTAGCGACGTAATTACATGACTCTCTCTCTTTTGTTATTTTACTGTCTTGACCTGCAAGAAAAGCTTCTTGCAGACCGTGTCCAATGATATCATTGGTTAATCCACCCATCGCATCGGAGACCTTCCTTCCCTCCACAATAAGTTTTTGTTGCCCATTTGTTCTTTTTGAAATGTGTCCAAAATATCGTAGGTATGATTGGTTTATTCTGGTTGACAGCCTTGTGGTAATTTTTAGTTTCTTCAGAATTGATACGTTAGTGCGATGTTCTGTGTATGATATTTGCAGCATTTTTAAGGCATCTAATATTCTTCGATTGGCCATCTTTAAAGTCCAGGTCTCAGAAGCAATAGCAATAGGAAAGTTCAGGGAATTTAATAATTTCAGTTTATTGCGTTGAGATATTGCAGGGTCCTTCCATATTCTAGTTAATTTCATTGTTGAGTTACGTGCCATGGCCAGTCTCCGTTTGATTTCTTCGTCACAGCTGCCTGTATTTGTAATAAGCGATCCCAAGTAGTTAAATTTGTCAACTACCTCAAAGCCATCGATCTGCCCAACATTGGCATTTTCGTTTTATTTTTGTTCAACGTAAGATCATATTCTTTGCTGATACTATCCAACACTCTCATGGTTTCCGTGAGTCCTTTTTCTGAACCAGCTAGTATTAAGGTGTCCTCTGCATATCTAAGGTTAGTAATTCTTTTTTCTCTTATCGTTATACCCCCTCGCCAGCCTTGCAAAACTTTTCTCATTATATACTCTCCGTAGTAGGGTGTCCTTTATTTACCGATTTGATTTTTGAGTTTGCAGCGCCCTTAAATTTTTTTGTTTATGACCCAAAAAAATATCGAACTTATAAGCCCTTAATATTTATAATAAACTGTGCCATAAAGGCGATTGATTTCCCATTTAAATAACATGGGGTTTTTGTAATTTTTGCAATCAATTTTGTTGTTCCTCAGCCAGCTCATACAAAGCTGCGGCAATCAATTATTTTTGTAGTAATTTTAATGCTCTACAAAAAAGTCTTGCTTAAAAGTTATTCAAACTCAAAGTTGAACCAAACATAAATCCGCAGCAGTTTTGGCAAAGTTCAGAAACCATTTATAGTATTTAAGTCCTGAAACAGCAACTTTATCATTTTTCGATGAAAATATTTCATAGTAGTAAGACAAAAAATGGTGGCGAAGAGAATCAAATTGACTTTCCTAAACGCTTTATTTTCAATTCAGAAGATTTTGATTGGTTTCTTGACAAAAAAGTTGATTATTTCATTAATATTGATACAAATTTTCTTCTAAGATAGTACATGGTCAAATCACCCAGACTATTTAAAAGGTTTGGAAATTGTATAACATCTAAAAGTGGTCAATGATTCTGCGGAGCGAGCTCTTAAACTAACTGAAGAATATGTTAATACTTTGGCTAAGCACGAAGATCAAACACAGTATGTATTCAAGTTGTAAGTGAATATAAAAAAAAATCCAAATGCCACCAAAGAATGTATGATAAAATAAATTTTGTTCATAAATGAATTGAAAATTTCATTAAATTTGTCACTTTTTAACCAATAAATTGTAATATTTTAAGCTTAACTTATATAGTCTGGTAATTAATTTGTTATTAAATAGTTAGCAGGATATTTAGTAGTAATTCTAATTATTATTCAGCGAAAACGAGATATTTTTTGATTGAATTGATTGCAAAAATTACAAAAACCCCATGTCGGTAAATAGCGGACACCCTACTCCGTATGTATTGAAGGGTATCGGTGACATAATACACCCCTGTATTACCCCGTACTTTGGATTAAAAGAATTAGATATGGTGTTGTTAACTTTCACCTTCCCGTGACTGTTGTCGTAGATATTTTTAAGCAGAATAATCATATGTTTTGGTACTCCCATGTTTTCTAAGATAAGCTACAAATTCTTTCATCTTACACATTCAGGATTGGTTCCCTTGTTCCCTTTCCTCGCATAAATCCTGTTTGTTCGTTGGGAATCTGTGGCAGTAAAAAAGTGGTTGTTTATGATGTGAAGCAGAATTTTGCTTTGATGTGACAAGCGCTATGGTTCTGTAGTTACTGCAGTCTGTTGGAGAGCCTTTCTTGTGTAGCGGCACTGATTCCTTTGGCCATACCCAGTTTGCCAGCTCGCCATAGCTTTTATTGTTTCATTGGATACGCCATCATCGCCAGGTGATTTGTTGTTTTTTAGATGCTTTATAGCGTTTTCTACTTCGGCTTTCAAGATTGGGGGTTCTTTTTCTACGTAATCAATTTTTAATGAGGTAGACAAGACACATTGAGATCCTTCGTTTACTTGCTTGGAATTTTTGAAGCTCAAATTTAATCGAATATGTACGGTACAGCATGCGTAATCATTATTTTTGGGCACCCATAACCTTAAATTTAATAAAGTAAGTTGTCCACATCCTCTTCCAACTCATATACAATTACTGTGACATTAATAGGAAGGTCAGATTTAAAAATACTAAACCTACTAATTAAACATTCAGTAAGAAAGGAAAAGACCAAAGTCAATGTCACAAAGATATTTATTGATATAAAAAGTTGTACTGCTGTTACAAAGCTACTAGTTTTGGTCTATTTAAAGACCATCATCAGGCTAAAAAGAAGAATACCATAGAGAAACATTAGACTTAACAGGAGAGCAAGTTAAATAATCTTAATAATAAATCTTAAGTAACTGAATTTCATTACAAGATGATGATCTTGAGAAAAGCTGCTTAAATGATATGAGAAAATAGCCTTCAAGATTAACGGAGGTAGGAGAAGGTGTAAAGACCTAAAAAGTACGTAGACACCATTGTAGCAAGAAACTATGTGGTTTCTTGTTAACAAAACCACGCAGTCTCTTTTATAGATCAGAGGGTAATCTCTGTCGAATTTTAACAAATTGAATGTCTTTGCAATAAATATGTAGACCATCAGAAAAATTATGTAAGAGACAAGAGTAGAATAAAAAAGAAGAATTGATTGACAATTGAGAATTAATTAATGTTGTATTAGAGAACAAAAATAAACAAAAGCAATGTCTAAAAAGAACTCTCTTTTATTTGATTTATCATTTTTATTTCTTCTATAAATATTTAAAATATCTAATTTTACAGATCGTGACGTCACAATTTAAAAATATTTATGTCTTCTTCTTCTTCTACCTTAGATGCCATGCAGTTTACTATGTAGGCGTCCTTCTTTATATATCTATCGTTTGAAGCATCACTATACCTTGCAGCTTATACCTCTTTTTCCTTCAATCCTCCCCTTCAATATCAACCGCAGAAGCTCATATCTGTTATCCCTCATAAAATGTTCAAAATATGCGATCTTCCTATTCCCCAATTCTCTGTCTCTTAGTTGGCAGTGGAATCGGACCATATTGAAAACATGATATTCGTTTCTAAGATTAGGATTTTGAATGTAACTGTGCTTTGGCTAAATTTGGACAATGTATCTATAGAAAAAATATTGTCCAATGGTATCAGTTTCTAGGTTAGAGGTAGTAATGCTATGTATGATGCGATAAGTTAATGCAGGTCTGCTGCAATTTTATCCAATTCTTTAGGTAGAAAAACATTCTTTTACAACATTTATATGGTATTTGTCTTTATCTTTATGAAATTCCTATACTAATCTTTCAATATCAATTGTTACGATAATTCCAATTATTTTGGTTATGTTAAAGTTGTGATAATATATTCTATTTGTTAGCTGGCATTTTATTAATCCTTTCTGCTGATTGGGAAACCTATCTTTAGCTAAATTATTCTAATAAAGAAGATCCTTTTGTTACATATTTTAGTCATAAATTGTTTTTAATCAGAAAAATAAATCATTTAATATTCAAGATTACCAAACACTAAAAGAGTTTCTCTTTTTTTCTAGCTTTTGTTGGCGAAGTAAATAAATACATGAAGTACGGTTGTGAGAATAAAGAAAAAATGGAAGCTTTCTTTAATCAATGTGTACACCATCGAGTACTGGCGATAAAAGAGTACAGCACTCACATGATGAGGTTCTACGAAGAAGAAAAAATCCACTATCAACTCCACGCCACTGCTGGTCATAAAGATATCAAGTTGGCGTATGTTCATTGGATAATTTTAAATACTGTGATATTACTCAAGTTTATTTTTAGTTAACGATTTGTCTATAGTATTCTAGAAAATGTATTAAATCAATTATAGATTATAAATTATTTTTAGGAAAATGTTTGATTTCATTTTAAATAAACTTCATATACTATAGTTTAAGGCTAAAGTTGTCCATTTGATCTTCAATAAAAATATATAAAAGCAAATTTGAAATATAGTCAATCTGATGTGCTGCTAGCATATGCTGAAAAACTTTGGTTAACATTATAGATATCAAAAATATTCATTAAATAAAGTAAAAAATGATACTTATAAAAAAAATAAAACGTATTATCAAATTTTTAAAATTATATTTTTTGCATTCAATAAATGAAGACCCTGTTGTTGATTAAACTTTTAAAATATGATAACAAAAATAACATTACTTCATTTTAGTTCACGATTACATCAGTTAAAGATACACACTATGTGTCGAACTCAGAAAACATGTACAAATTATTGTTCTTATTGTTTTTAATATTCATTTTCTTTCAAGTGTCTTGTGTTTTGTCTTTTCCAACTTGTGATGTAGAATTTAAAGCTGAAATAAAAAATGTGACAGTGTACAAAGAAAATAATGATTTATCTTGTTACTCCGAAAATTCTGAATACTTGTATAGAGGTCCAGCTACTTTTTGGTCCAGTTCTAAGGGCGACAAATTTATGTACATCAACCTAATTGCTGATGGATTTAAGTGCTATTTCTTAGATCTAGCAAAGTATCCCTTAACTCAATGCAAAGGAAATACTCAATGGAAAATCCAAAGTAATATTTATGCGATAGAGACCAATATTATGCCACACCCTAAAGGTAAATATACTTTACGTACTTAAATAAAAAATCTATTGATTAAATTATTAGCAGATTAAACTCTCCAAGGGAGTTCAAATGAAATTCTGAGTTAAATTATATCCTTGACAGTTGAAATGAGAAATAGAGGATTGCAATAAACAAGTCAACATTTTCCGACCAATCCTCATGTAAGGTAGCAAAATATTAAAAAGCAAAGTTGTAGATAGATTGAAAAACGTTTTTAAGTTACATTTTAAATGTCAAATATCAATAAATGTCAAAATATCCAAGAAAATGCAGTAAAAAGATTTTTCTTTTCGACTTTTCCGTTCATCTGTCTTTTTTTAATTGTCCAAAAAGCATTAAAGCGTATTTTTTTCACCACTAGCCTATATATCAAACTTTAAAGTTGTTTCTTATTAACCAAGATAAAAATATACAGAGACTATTTGACAGAATGCTTAGAACATAAAATAGTAAGGAAGTATTGCTCGTTCAAGGACAGTTGACCGGGATGGTTATCCAAGATGGCTACCGGAAGTTACTTTTTAACAGTGGCGTCCTATGTTATTTTAATAGAAAAATAATTACCTTATTGAAACATCTATTATTCAGTATGAACTCTGATCATTATATATTAAAATAACCATTTTAATAAGGAAAGTAGAGGAAAAAAATAGTATAACATTGCCTAAAATGGGGGTACTAGATTTAAGAAAATAAAACCAGTTATATACTACACAATTTTTATTAAAATTTTTCATTCTACCACTATTGGCCCTTAAATTGAATTTTGTGTAAACATGTCTAATTTTTTCTACATTATTTATTTTTCTTGTACATATATAATAAATTCTTGTTTTTAACTATACTTCACAGATGATTATTATAAGTTGTTTCCTACGAGGACTTTCAGAAGTAGATGGTAGAGTTTCAGGAAGAGGAACTGGTGAAATAGTTTCACTGCTAGTAGTTATTATATCTTCAGCATAAGAGTAATTAGTCCTTACTTGCATAGAAAAGGTATATATTAGTGAAATATATGTTTAACCAAAATATCTGTAAATAGATTTGAGAAAAAATATAGATTTGGTCAATGTTATTAAAGCAATTTGTGGATGTAATAATTACTTACATATTTCATTCTTGCGATTTTAATTATAGGTATAGCATTTGGTACTAGTATAACAATTACTGAAGCAGTTCTATCAAATGATTGTTCTGTAAAATGATGTGAGCATAAAAAGCTATTCTTGCCTGGACTCCAGTTATCTTTATCCACAATATTTAACCATTTTCGTCTAATATTTTCATCCCGTGGGGAACTGTGAATGTAATAAAGTGTTAATTAATACACAAATTTGTATTGTACAACGTTGCTTTAGAATACTCCATAGAGTAAATGTAAATTAATGATAATTAAAATAAAATATCCTCTTTCCATTATTGATACGCCTATGTCACTTTAAGTAGATAGGTTAGGGATCAATACAAAGTATTAATTTAATTTAAACATAAAAATATAGTTTACGTATATATAATGTATCTTTATTATAATAATAGCTACTTACCAATAAATAATTGATCCAAATTTTTAACAGAAAACTAAATTTTGATAACTTGTAAACAAACTATGAGTCATAAACGGTTATCCAATATGGCCAACTTCCGTCACCAGATTTTAACATTGTAGATATAACATAAACTCCTTCCTTACTATTTTATGTTCTAAGACAGAATGTGACGTTAAGTGATGCTAAGACAAAATTAAAAAAAAATTCCTTACTCATTTAATAGTACAACTTCTTATTCAAAAATGAAAACTAATTGATTTATCCATTTATTTTCATACCGATTTTTACAGCACAATCAAATCAAAGCAAAAATTATTGAAAATTTTTAAAATTAAAAAAAAATAGAATACCAGTAGCGAAATAAATGCGGCTTTTCCAAGTAAAATTATTATTTAAAAAAATGGTTTTGGATCGGGCATAATTTTTTTCAATTTGCTGTTGATTCAAAGAACATATATACTTCTTCATTTAAAAAAATACATATGGAGCAGCTGCACAACAGTAGGTACCTAACACAGAAAATATACTAGCTTCAAAATTGGCTAGATAATAAAATTAATATAAAGAAATTGGACTGAATACTATGACTAAATACTATGACTTGTAATTACTGCTGCCAAATCAATTGATGCTGTTTTTACTGATCAGCCAATAGTACAAAATATACATGACATTTACTTAATTCTATTTACCCCGAATATAACAGTCTCTCTTTTCTGGCTTCCCTCGCAGATTGAAATCAGTGGAAAAAAAACCACAGATCTATATGCCAAAGAACAGTTCAGCAGTACCATCCAATCCACATACAACCACTGATCATAGCTCCTTACACTATTCAACCAAGGGAGAAGTAACGATTGTCTTAAAAATTCGAATTACCCAATTAATTTATTGCAAACAATATGAAATTAGAAAAAACCTACAGTTTCTAAGAGACACTAATATGTATTACAAAATTTAACTTTATTTCATAGTTTATGTGTAATTTTTGATATATATTGTATCTGTGCCAATGCTCCACGGTCTTCCAGTCAGAAATATTTGTCATCTTTAAAGCAGCAGAACTGATAGAAGAACGGGACAACTCCGGAAGCCCCGTCAGCATTTGCTCAGATAGCCAGGCCTCTCTAAAGGCGATTTGTAGCTGCAGGACCAGCACAGCACTAGTCCAGGAATGCGCAAATACCCTAGACAGACTGGCCTCAAGGCGGGATGTAACCCTATTATGGGTAGGCAGAGAGCCAACAAACCTTGCTACGAACTCGAGCCAATAATAGGGCTAAGCAGAGCACAAACCTCAACTCTACTCAAGGAATGGGCGGAGAGAGGATTAGAAGAACAATGGATCAACTGCAGTGACCTTAGGCAGGCGAAACAAACAGTCGCCTATCCTGACAAAGTTAGGATAAAGTGGTTACTGGATAAATCCAGATCACAGCTGCGGCTGCTTGTCGGAGTCCTTACTGGCCACTGTGAACTTAGAAGACATCTACACCTTCTGGGCGTAGTCAAAGACCCAGACCGCCCAAATTGTGGTGAGGAGGAAACTTCTTACCACTTCTTGGGCACCTGTGAGGTGTACGCACAACTCAGACAAGACATCTTTGGGGTTCGAAGAATCGAGGAAGTAGACTTGCACACCCTCCCTCCAAGGGACATCATGGCCTTCATACGAAGGTCGAGGCGTTTCGAGAGGGTGCCGAATGAGTGAAATACAGAGGGGGAGAACCCGGGGTATGGCAAAAAGGGCCTACTTGCCAGGCATCAGCCACCCCGCCCGCTACATTCATTCATTCATCCGTGCCAATGGCCAAAGTGCCTTTGTATTTTTGTTAACTTAAGTTTATTTAAGTTTAGAACAGTTTACTAAGGTATATTTACTTATCTACAGTGCGGTCCATATGTATGGAATAAATTCATTTGTAGCGTTATTATGTACTATATGAAAAAAACCTGAAACAGGTCGATTTTTATTCTTAAATTGACAATTTACAGTATGAAAATATTATCCCCCTCCAGCACCCCTTCGGAATTAAAAGCACTACCTCGAAAATTTTAAATTACAAAGGGGGTCGTGTGGCACCTCGTTGGAAAGGGATTTTAGTCCTCTGTTCAGCAATATAAAGTTTTTTAAGTTTGGTGCAATCATAACTGAGAAAATTGATTTTTAAGATGTAAAATTTTGATAATGTCTCTAACACAAAACTTTACGTAGAATGAAGATAATAGTGTCACATAATGATTAGAATGTGTTTTTCAATGTATTTGACACTTAAATTAAATGTTCAAAATGACCACCATTCACTTCTTGACAATAACCGAGGCGATATTGGAATTCTCGTACAACATTTTGTATGACCTCGGGGGTTATTTTGTTAATTTTTTCCGTTATCCTAACTTTTAAATCAGCAATATTGTTTGGTCTATTAAAATATACTTTAGATTTTAAATAACCCCATAAGAAGTAATCGAGAGGAGTCAAATCGGGGGATCTAGCCGGCCATTCGATAGCCCCACGTCTTCCAATCCACCTATTGGAAAAAACCTCGTTTAAATAATTTCTAACAGTACGTGCAAAATGCGGTGGAGCTCCGTCTTGCTGGTAGTAAATAGATCGATCTATCTCATTTGGATGATTAACATCAGGAAAAACTCTTTGTAATGTAGGCACTAAAAAGTTAATCAAAAAATCTAGATAAACCTCACCAGTAACTGTGCCCTTAAAAAAATAAGGGCCAATAATTTTATTGTTAATGATACCAGCCCAAACGTTAACTTTTTTAGGATATTGAGTGTGAGCCTCACACATCCAGTGAGGATTTTCTCTGCTCCAATATCTACAGTTCTGTTTGTTAACCGTTCCGTTTAAATGAAACGTCGCTTCATCAAAAATAACCATTTTGTTTTTGAACTGCAAATCTGCGTTCATTCTATCCATCATCAATTCACAGAATTCTTGCCTTCTATCAGGATCATCTTCATTTAACTCCTGAACCAACTGAACTTTGTAAGGGTGGTATTTTTCTTTATGCAGAACTCTCAAAATAGATGATTTACTTACATTATTGTCGGCGGCAAGTTCTCGAGTTGTCTTATGCGGATTTTCCTCAATCTCTAGAAGTACATCTAACTTTTTTTCATCAGTAAATTGAACATTTCTACCTGGTTTTTCAATATTTTTTACATGTCCAGTTTCACGAAACTTTTTTCAATTTTGCTAACTGTAGACTGCGAAACGTGTTGACCAGGGTATTTATTATTAAAAATTTCACAAACCTCCTTTTGAGTTCTGGTTTTATTACCACAACCAATCATAATTAAAATGTCTATTCTTTGAGTCTCGGACAAATGAGCCATAATTAAATTTAATACGCGCACAAATATTATACTGACGTCTTTTAGTAACTTTAAATACCTAAATGACAGCAGCCTACTAGATTTATATCAATTGTTTATTTAGTTTTTTGACTATTATTTTAATATCTTCAAAGTTTTTTCCTAATATTTAGCAGAACAGATACGAAAATAACTGATTATTTCTAAAGTTATTTTAATAGACCAAACAATATCGCCTCGGTTATTGTCAAGAAGTGAATGGTGGTCATTTTGAACATTTAATTTAAGTGTCAAATACATTGAAAAACACATTCTAATCATTATGTGACATTATTATCTTCATTCTACGTAAAGTTTTGTGTTACAGACATTATCAAAATTTTACATCTTAAAAATCAATCTCTCAGTTATGATTGCACCAAACTTAAAAAACTTTATATTGCTGAACAGAGGACTAAAATCCCTTTCCAACGAGGTGCCACACGACCCCCTTTGTAATTTAAAATTTTCGAGGGGGTGCTTATAATTCCGAAGGGGTGCTGGAGGGGGATAATATTTTCAAAATCGACCTGTTTCAGGTTTTTTTCATATAGTACATAATAACGCTACAAATGAATTTATTCCATACATATGGACCGCACTGTATATAAGCTAATATGTCCAATCTGTCAAATAATCTTGATAAAATTTCTTTCATAAATGCTATTTAAATTTATTTTGTTTCAGTTTTAAGATTTGAAGGAAGATTATCCCAGTATTTTATTTCCGATTGTGAAATTCAGATGGCAGTAGAAACATCTATATGTACAGGAATAACGAATAAATAACGAAAAAGAAAAAGTCTTTCCCTTTCTTTGAAGATATGAAATTTATTTATGAATAAACATGCATGCAAAACTACCTCATATTTAAAAAGATCTTTCTAAAAATGTAATAAACAGTCTTAATTTAGTTTTTGGTATCTTTACTAGACAAAAATCTTACACATTTTTGAGAGTGGTTTTGTCTTGGACCACTAATTAGATCTAAATGTTGTGGTTAAAATGTTCATGCAGAGGTAATTAAATTTGGAGATGTTGTTTACCCAAAAATTGAAACTATAGAATGCAGCAACTACAACAGATGATTTCAACAGGTGGCAAAATGTATTCCCATGTTTTATTAATACATATTTTAGTGTTTTATTCTTATTATTATCTCTGTTATTAAAGAAAATTGTTTTTATAGCCAATATCCTAAATCGTATAAAAACTTAAACACACTAAACAAATACCTTTGCAACAAAACTGCAACAATGATAGCTCTTTCGAAATTACTTTCGTTATTTTATTAATATACAATATTAATATAATATTAGTACAATGAATTTCATTACAATTTAAAATTTTAGAAAATATTAAGTTTAATGTGCTAATATCAGGTGACATCCTCTTACCAAATTTAATCAATTCCATCAAGATGCAACGAACTAATAGGAACATTAAAAAAAGCTGAGTAATATGGTCTAATTCTTCCTGTAGTGCAACTCGAAGATCTTGGACGCTGTTAAACAAATCGATTGATCGATTGATCCAAGAGATATTCTATAGAATTGAGATCAGGGTTGCAAGCTAGCCAGCTATGCGACAAATGGGCCTGTATAAGCGACACTGGAAATTCCCGACAACTCCATCCTACATGGTAACTTGGGTGTTCTGAAACTGTCTAGTTAAATATTTCATTTCTATACCACCATAGTCACTCTTGATCAGACAAAAATGCAATTCATCCGTTATTCAATAGCTGCCTCTTCCAATTCATGCACATTCCAGGGGTACTTTGGTAGGCTTCCTTATAAACAAGTCATTCTTGTTGTCTTAAATTTACAGGAATGTTTCCAGCTAGCTAGTGTTACAAGTGTTGAATGTATGAATGAGTTAGGGGTGATGATTACACTGCGACCCATAGGATCTATTGTGTCCCCCCTTACTTGCCATGTTCTGATGTTTTCTCAGATTTATAGCAGCTCTTTGAGTCCTATTTTCCTGAGGAAGTTTAGGACATCGTCGGGCTTCAAATGAGGTAGATCCCCTTCCTCTATTTCATGTGCTCCTAGGTATCTAGCCCTAGAATTTTGCAAGGCAGGACATTCTGAGAGTATATGTATTGAGGTTTCATCCTCTTCCTCACAGAATCTGCACTTTGCTTCATCTGCTAACCCTAGTTTCTTCATGTGGCTTCTTAACCGGCAATGCCCGGTTAATATTCCCGTTAGAATACGGAGCCTTTTTTTACTGAGGTTGAGGCAGCTAAGAGATCTCTTCTGGTCATAGTTCCCCAGTAGTATCTTAGATTGCCTCAGTCCTTCCAGCTGATTCCAGTACTTGGATTTTTCTTTCTCCATTTCCTCCCTTAGTTTTCCTAAGATTACTCTACTGCTGATCCCACAAGATGGTTCTGGTCCCAAATGTTGGGTTTCAGCTCCTTTTTTTGCCAGCTTATCTGCTGTTTCATTCCCCTCTATTCCTATTTGTCCCGGGACCCATAGGTGACAGTGTTCTTCTGGCCTAGTTCATTTAGTTTGCCTAGGTATTCCCAAACCATCTTCGAACTGATTATATTTGAACTCAGCGCTTTGATGGCTGCTTGACTATCCGACATGATCACAATCTCTTGTCTGCGGTAGTTTCTTCCAATATTGAATTCCACACATCTTTCGATGGCACGGACTTCTGCTTGAAAGATGCTCGGGTATGTGCCCAAGCTTTCTGAGTATTTGGCTCTCGGTCCAAAAACTCCTATCCCAGTTCCCTCGTCTAGCTTGGAACCGTCCGTATACCACTTTATGGTATTCTGGTTTAAATTCTGTATGGTGTCTTCATCCCATTGAGATTTATTACTCAACTTTGTGATGCATTTTCTCACAAAGTTGAATTTCTTTGGCATATCATCTTGGGGCATTTCCCAAGTTTGATCAAAGTGAAGTGATCGAGGTTTTTCCCTGATAATTCCTTCTTTGATCATTCTATATATTGTTTTCTTCCTTACACTTTCTAGCAGAATGTGCAGTGAGGTCAAGTTTAAAATCACCTCCATTGCAGCAGTGGGGCAAGTTCCCATTGCTCCAGTGATACATGAACAGGCTAGTCTCTGAATCTTCGAGAGGTTTTTCCTCGTCGTATTCAGATTAGCCCTTACGCCCCAAGCCACTGCCACATATGTGATTAATGGTCCCACTATTGCTGTGTACATCCATTGCAGGATACGTGGGTTACATCCCCAGTTCTTCTCTGCAATGTTCCTACACACCATGAGGGCCTTGGTTGCTTTGTGTATAACTTCGTCTTCGTGTTTGTTCCAAAGTAACCTGCTATCTAGGATTAGCCCTAGATATTTTACCTCTGTTTTCCACTCGACGATGTTCTCCCCTATTTTTATGATTTTTAGATTAGGTTTCTTTTTCCTTGTAAAGGCTACTAGTGTGATTTTGGTGGGGTTGATGCTGAGTCCCACCGAGTCACACCATTGTACAAGTGTTACTTTGACATCTAGAATTTGAAGGCTTTATTACATGAGAATGTTTGCATGTGCATGACCTTTGCGTTTTGTTTAAAAGCTATTTTATGAATTAAGATAATATAGTAAAAAAACACCAAGCCGGATCTTTTTGATGGCCACTGTATATTGTTTTCATGAATTCTTAATTATTACATTTTGATTTTATTAAATAATTTTTATGTTAATTTTTTAACATTACATTTATATGTATACCAACCAACCAATCTTGTTATTTTTAAAGATATTGTCATGGTGATCAGGGTCAAATATCTGGGAACGGTATCCAACTTAATGCAGGAAGCATTGAGAACGGTGGAAAATTGGCCATACGGCGCACCAGTATAGTGGCTCAAAACTAATCAAAGGCTGACTAAAATGGACCCAACTAAAATGTAGAGACTAGCCTGCCTCTGCATAACGGGTGCGATTTGTAGCAAATCAACAGCATCTGTGGAAGCAATCCTAAACCTGCCCCCTATTGATATCTATATCATAGCTACTGCCAAGCTGGGAGCTTAACGCCTCGAAGCAAACCAGAAACAATCATCAATGTTGTCAACAATTCGGTACTGAACATGGGCAGTGACAATATGTTGACGAAAACATCTCTGACTAAATAATTTACCACTTTCTTCAAATGGGAAAAGGACAACAGACTGTGGCCTCCACCAGAGATAATCTGGTACTCAGATGCCTCAAAGACATCAACTGTTACCGGCGCTGGAATATGTGGACAATCCCTCAGATGTACCATTAGCATACTTCTAGGAGTAAATGCCACAATATTCCAAGCAGAAATGGATAAAATCTTAAATATTTTTCAACATTTGGAATATGAATAAAATAAAAAAAAATATTAAAGAAAAAAGTTCTACATTAAAAATATCCTACAACTTTACATTATGTTTATGTTTTAAAATAACAATATAATTTTAAACCTTTGATCTGGTTTCAAAGCATTGATGATATTTTTGCATTTGGTCTTATTATAAATATACATTGATTAATAACTGATATTATTTTTATGTGTAGTAATTTATCATTCAATTTAAATTCATACTGGCTGAAACATCAACTAATTAACAACAAAGAGCTTTGTAATAAAATTATTTATTCAAAAAACTTGACTTTCACAAAGTAAATTTCATGAAAAATCAACAATTATCAAGTGAGTTTACCTTTTGACAGCAAAAACTTGTAGAGATTAGTAAAAATGTTAAAGAGAAAACCACACAAAAGCACTCGAATTGGCATGTGGTTAATCGAAAACCTAAATCTATTGTTAATAGAGATTTTTATTTCCAAAAATTATGGCAACAAACAGAAGCCGAAGAACGAACAGTGGGATGTTTGTTGACAAGCTACTGTACAAAACCTTTTCGGCCACCCACAAACTATTCGAGATTTGCTATTCACTACAAAACTAGTTAACAGGGTAGGAATACTAACATTCGCGATCAAAATCTATAATTTTTATAAAATATAACATAAAATCGGAGTTAAATAATAAATTATTGGTTAAAAATTATGTGGAATCATCGAAAAAATTAGATATTTTTTTAAATAATCTCAAATTCAAAAGGAAAGTCAAATGATTTGATGGAATTTGGAAAATTTATTTAAACATATTGCGTTATTAATTATATTATATATACAATCCCCTTAAATTAGGTCAATAGCTACCAAAATTCTGAAGGTCTAAGGTAAACTATGAGTTATTACGATTTTACTAAAAAACGACTGGTTTTATCGTAAATTTAGTTCGAGCAAAAAATGTAAAATGTATATCATAAAATTATTCAAAAAATAGGTCTCAGAAGCTACCGTTTCTGAGATAAAATGATTCCAACAGTTGTAAATGTCATTCTATGCGCTTATTTCCACGCCACCTTTGAGCTATAGAGTGTACATTTTTTTACGGGGTTTCCCCATTCCACAATGGAATGTTAAACCGATATCCGGCTTCTGGTACTTTATTAAAGCATATTAGTACTACTTTGCAAAAATTTTTCAATCGAATATTTTAGGAGAAAACTGGAAGTTGAGAATTCCTAAATGTTTGCAACTTTCACTACAGTACGTCACTAACGAATATATGAAGTAAGCCACATTCTGATTTAGATGTTTTATGAACTAATAGCTAATAGCCAGTTACAAAAAGGCCAATTTAATTTGAAGTTTGAGGTACTTTCAAAACATATAAGTGTATTTGCTTACAGTTTATAGGAGCTTGCCATTTTTTACCTTTGTAAACTTGGTTCCCGTGAACAATAGGTACACACGAATTTCGAAATTTAATAACTTGAAAATTAAAGTAACTTACTTTTTATAATATTTTTACTCAAATTATATACGGAAAATTGAGTTTTACATGCTAATTTAATTTATATTGCAATATATTTTAATAAACCATTGATTAACCTCACTTTTAGAATTATTTCTTCCCATGGAACTAAAAATTTATCACGATTTTTATTACAATATGCTGTTTGTTCACTTGAATGATAATTAAAATCCAACCTTACCTAGCAAAGGGATACCCACATAGTAGACACATTTACTACATTGTGGAGTAGTAGTAAACATTTTTTGAGTTGTCGAAATCCGTCTCTGAATTAGAATCAGAATGTGGTCTCCTGGAACACAGACCTAAACAGAGATCTCATTACAGATAGGTCGAGATAAGCCAACAAAGGCAATACCGATTCAATATAAACACTGGGAAACGTACCGATATGCGTTAGGGAAATTACACACAATCCCAAAATCCGCCTACATGTTTATGTGATCGCATTCAGGACCTTTATCTGATCATTCGCTTCAAATTGATTTTACATGATGACCTCAATCATATTTGTAACGAAATAATACATTTTTTTAGTTGCAGTCATTTTTCAAAAGCTTTTTTTTGCTCAAAAATTAAAATAGTTTTTAAAAACGGATACATAACAAAAAATTATTACTGAACATGGTAATACATTGAAGTAGTGAAAAATTGCAATCCTTGACAATTTTTTCAATTGAGTTTTTCTGTTTTAACATGTTTTTCAAGGTGTTCTGTAAAATCAGATGAATATAGGTACACCAGATATATATACAGCAAATTTAATAATAAAATAGTATAAACACGCATCAAGAAAGTCCAGAGATAAATATCTATAAATAAAAAAATAATAATAAAAACATGATATTGCGAACGATTAATTAAAATTTTATAACTTTAATGCTCATACATTTACCCAAACTAATAAACAATGATAACAACTATTTTTTACAAATCTTTTGCGAAAGATACAGAAGACCAAAGACAATTAACAATCTTCTGATTCTTCTTCATATCATTGTTTCAGTAGATCAGAATTATTTTCGGGAACACAATGAACCGCCTCTTTCAAATATTCAGATCTTAATTCGTCTAATGGTCTGTTAGGAATTTCTTTAGATGGTTTTATTTTTACTACACTTATTTTTTCATCTTTTCTATGCAAAACTTCTTGAATTATATCCAAAAACATTCCATCATATATCTTATTATTTGAAAACGATACGAGCAAACAGCTTTAGGAGTGGGTCTAGAGATAAATGAACTAAAAAAAACTAAGTGGGTACATGAAATAAATAATAACAGATTAAAGGAATAAATAAAATTAAATAAAATATATTATAAAATAAAATATAATATAATATAAATTAAATAAAATATATTCAATTTTGAAGAAGTACACTCGTCAGAAAAAGTATAGAATAATTTTAAAAATTGAATTATGGTGTAAAATAAAATATTACATTTTTCAGAATATTTTAATATAAGTGTATGGTATCCTTTAGATTTATAAAAGCCCAAAATATTCACAGTTTAAATCGCCTTTTTGTTGAAAAACAAAAAAAAATGAATAAACTTTGATATTATATCCTATTTGTATTATTTACATTTTAAAATTTCTTGTGTGCAGTACGTTTGTTTAATTTTTCATTTGGTCTAGAATCATTTTGAGTCAAAATAAGTAATTTAACAAGCAACTCAAATCGTGGCTTTAGTTGAAGATGGACGATGTCAGCAATATGTTGCTAAAGTCATGGAAATTAACCAATCCAGAGTTTCTAGAGTCTTAAGAAGGTTTAGAGAAACTGGAAGTTATAATAAAAGACCAGTTCCAGGACATCCCAGGTGTACTAATCCTGCAAATGACCGTTATTCGTCATGTTACAGCTAGGCAACTGCAAAATGTTCTCTCTGGAGTCCTTAATGGTGGAATATCTGTTAATACGGTTAGAAACAGATTAAGGAATTTTGGAATCAGACCCAGAATGCCTGTTACTACTCCATTGTTAACCCGAGCACACCGTGTAAATCTTTTAAGGTTCGCAAGAGAACATGTTAATTGGAATATTAAAGGCTAATATTCTTTTTACGGATGAATCAAGATTTTCACTTTTTGGATCCAATAGACGTATTCCAGTTTATAGACGCGCAGGTAAGTGATTTGCTCAGAGTAACATAAGAGCAGCCAGAAACTATGGAGGTGGTTCAATTATGGCATGGGGAGGCATCTGTTTTGAAGGCCACACGGAGTTAATTGTGTTTCGTAGGGGATCTCTGACAGCTGATCGGTATATAAGGAAGATTCTTGAGGAAAATGTATTGCCATTTGTTCGAATCATTGAAGAGAATCTTATTCTAATGCACGTTAACGCTCGCCCGCACGTTGCCAAAATAACAATGGAATACTTTCAATAGGTTGGTATCCAAGTTTTAGATTGGCCAGACCTAAACCCAGTTGAACATATTTGGGACTACCTGGACAGGCACATAAGAACTCGTAATATCGCTCCAGACAATCTTGATGAGCTGCAAATGTTTTAATAGAAGAATGGGAAAATTTGGAATCGGATTACATAAGTGACCTGATAAGAAGCCTTCCACGGAGAATGAGAGATGTTATTAGAGCCAGAGGTGGCAATACCAGATACTAAAATGTTAATTTTTTATTTTGTATTATTTGACTTTTCTATAATAATTGTTATTTTCATTATTTATGCCCATTATTTTTTGATTCTTAATTTTAATTAAATAAACTATTTTGAAACAAATTAAAATTTTATTCATAAATCACTTATTCGATACTTTTTGTGACAAATGTAGATTAATTTACTTCCTTAGGAGCGGAATTCGACAAAAATCATGATCAAAGAAAAGATATCCAGAAAAGAATACAAGGAAACAAATGCTTAAACAATTTAAATAATATATCTATATATTTTAGCTTACAAGTACGCTTGAATAAAAAGAGCAACTTTTAAATCTCAATATATTAAGCGACTTCAACATTGAAAATAGTTAAAACAACAAGAATTTTTATTACCTACCAACCAACTAGAAATTATGTATTTTCTAGTTCGTAAATCTTATAATTTTATATCATATTTAATACCTTCCTAAATTTATCGTCGTACGCAGCTGTAAACAATCTGTGTAGACTAACATCTACATTAATAAACGCATTATCATCCAGCAATCGCAATGTAATAAACGTTAATTTACACACATTCCCTCTGGCTATATACGCACGTTTCCAGAAAGGTTCTTACGAATTTTAGACCCATATCTCTGAAGTACACTTAAACCTTATTAGAACGGTTACATTATGGAACTGCCTGATAAACTACTATTATACATAATCATTTTATAAAACAATTTGTCCGACCACTGATGCGTGCATATTGTGTCGGGGAACTCGATTAATATTTTGTTGGTTATGTGGTCCTCGTCGTCGAACGCCATGTTGTCATGATCTAATTACGGACCTTTGGTTTCCCGATTGAGTTTTTTATTCGATGCTTCGAGTGGGGTCTACAAAGATCCGACAAGGGTCTTTTCATTCACGCTAAAAATATCATCATTTTTCGTTATTGGATTTGCCATATTATTGGACGCGTGTACAATTTTAGTACAGTACAGGGCTCCTGAAGAGATCCTAGTAGAGAATACGAGGGCTGTTTGGTATGCCTTAATATACTACATCAACCAGGGCAAAGGACACACCCCTGGAGAGGGGTGCAGCAAGGTACTCCATCTATAGGTGACTATGGACGCGGTTGCGCCCAGGTTTTAATTTATTAAACCTTAGGTAA
The DNA here is from genome assembly GCA_035357415.1 of Ophraella communa. Classification (NCBI taxonomy): domain Eukaryota; kingdom Metazoa; phylum Arthropoda; class Insecta; order Coleoptera; family Chrysomelidae; genus Ophraella; species Ophraella communa. The sequence continues at coordinate 8,670,197 of CM068989.1, read as the reverse complement.
CCTAAAACAAGATATGGAGAGGGATGTGAAGCACTACTACTACTAAAAAGTTTTCAAATAACTTTGGGAATAGTGGTAGAATGTCAGCGAGCAACTAAGGCAACTGGGGACAATAAACACGCACGCTAGTTCAGAAAGTAATCACTTCGCTGACTCTCTAGCCAGAAAGGCTGCTCGATTCTTGACCTTTGGATCCAAACTCTCTATTAGCGATAACCACACTTAATCTATTACTTAGCTGAGTTACTTAGTTACCAAAACACTGTTGTGAATGTGGATGGTGGATTCACGGTTATTTAGATTTGAAGAAATCAATGAAAATACTGTAAATTTTAGTTTGACAAGATGATAAATTTATTTGACAATATCGAACTTTTTTTGACATCGACAAAAACAAAACAATAAAAATAATAGTAGTAGAGGTATCAGTAGAGGTTTGGATGGACGCAACTAGATAAAATATATGACCTTTGAGATGCAGAATCAAGAATGGCCCTTACTATTTTTGATACACCACTATGTACAATTTTGACTGCGATAGTTTGCATCAGCGTGCCACCAGGATTGCTTATCATGACGCTCTCTTGATTCTCCTTAGTTTCAGATTTATTTCAGTGTTTTTTCTTCTAAAAAGCTCTGGGCAAAGTAAAGCATAATGTTTTTTTGCTACAAACTACGCATTTGACAAAGTTTTTGCATTTTCGTATGTTGTGAAAAGGTTTTAAGCAACCATAACAAACTTTTTAGATCAAACGACATACTTTGAGCTTTAATGCAATCCTGACTGCTGTGCCATGTGGAATTACAAAATATACAAGGTTTCTTACCATTCTCTGCAGTATCTTTTAAACTGGTCAATATTGTGGCAGCTGTTGGCAAATTTTGCTCACTTGACCTTGTTTTATTAACATTCTGCTACTTGCTCCACCTTGGTCTGCTCTTGATGTTGTGGCTGTTGACTGCTTTTGTAATGAGAAACTGGTTCTGGTAAGCTTCATTCTTTCTTGACTTTCCACTTCGCCTTTCAGGAATTCTAATAAAATGTTCAAATAGTTTTTAGTGGTAGAAGTGTCATCAAAATTTTTTAAACCCTGATTTGTGTTTCTGTTCCATTCCCAAGCTCTCATAATGTCTTCCGGTAAAGCGGACTCTACTAGCGGATACAACATTGCAGAGTATTTGTCTGTAGTCACTCCTAAGGCCTCTAAATTGCGTAATTGTGACTCCAAAATGTCATATAATAAAGCAAGTGACTTTGTCGATTTGCCCGTAGCTTGCTTAAGGACTAAATTTAATAGCTCCCGGACATAAACCTCAATAAAAAATTCATCTCGGCCAAATCTAGCTTTTAACTGAGTTAACGCTTTTTTATAGTTTTCTGCTGAAGGCGGATAACTTTCGACTAAAGCTCTTGCAGCAGAATTCTCTTCAGTTGATTGCAAAAGATATTCAAACTTATACTCTATATCTATGCTATTATCCTCATCTATCTTACGGAATTGCCCCCAAAAACCTATCCATTTTTCACGTCCCCATCAAACTTTAACTTAGGAAGTAAAAAGTTATGTTTGGTACTTACATTCGATTCGGTTTGACTTTTTTGCGTGTCTTTTGCGCACCTTAGAAAATAATAGTCTATCTTGTTTCTGTATCCAATAATTTTTTCCCTAAAATCCTCTACTAATACCATTTCCTCTTCTATTTCGGTTGTACTGGAGCCTTCGGTGATCTGCATTTCCCAAATTGTTTCATCCAAGTTGAAAATGCGGGTTGATTTGTCTTCCAGAACCTTGAGGAAACGCATAATGTTTTCTTTGGAGACATTGGGGTCCTTCAATTCCTGATCCAACTGTGTACCAACATTGTCGAACATCTGATGGAGTATTTCCCTTTCCTTCTTCAAAATTGTCACGGTCGCCATGTTGTGAATGTGGATGGTGGATTCGCGGTTATTTAGATTTGAAGAAATCAATGAAAATACTGTAAATTTTAGTTTGACAAGATGATAAATTTATTTGACAATATCGAACTTTTTTGACATCGACAAAAACAAAACAATAAAAATAATCGCTGGACTTTACTGGTTCTTCAACAAACACAACCAAAAGACAAAAAAGTGTGTCTGAACGGTTATTAGATGGATTTTTTGGTTATTTCTAAGAATATTTTAGCTGTATATTCGTTTGGGTAGCTCCTATTAGACAATAGTATACTTTATACAATATAAATTGGAGTCTGAATTTATTGTCGATAAAAGTGATGTTTTTTTATTAAAAGACAAACATTAATAGTCTGCGACTACAAGACGCCTACACTAAATCGATCTTATTTAATATTTGCCATCACGCTACTTCATCAAAAAATATAAAATCTAAGTTTTATTATTCATAAAAAGAATGTGCCTTGATGCGTGAATTATGATTGTGGAATAAAGTTACATATACGTTTCTAAACTGTATGATCTATTACTTAAGCTGCATAAATTTTTTATTACTGAAGTCTTTTTTAATTATTTTTCTTTGTAGGATCCTCTATGTACTATTGTTGAAAACTGTATTGGAATATGTTAGTCAAACTTAAAACAAACAAAAATAAAAATAAATAAGGGTCTTTAATAGGGTTACTCTGATGTCCTGGAATTAGTCTTCAAATGTAAACTTTCTTAAGACTGGAATGTATTACTCTCATCACTTCAACAACACATTCCTGAGATCGTTCAATTTCAAATAGGACCACACTTTAAAAATTTATGTTCTATGTTTTACTCAGAATACTTTAATAATATTAATTAATTTTGTACTTAGTATCCCATAGAAGCGATATGTAGGCAGAATTGAAAGGGTGCTAACGATGTGTTTCGTTGTGTACATTTACATTAAGATTTCATGCTTTGTCGTCTGGGTATATTCTTAAAAGAAAACCATCTTGAAAGATGCAAAGCCCCACGTTAAATATTTGGATGCCTCACGTTGGGCGCCAAATTGAAACGAAATACTATGCTTGTTTTTTATTCTAATATAATTTTTAGATATATAATTCTTTTAATTAAGTAGAAGAACAGGAGCTACAAACAACCTATACGTACATATATCAAAATTAAAACGATTTTCAATGGTCACCTATGCTTCACATGTTTGGTGGCAAAAATTAAAATTCAATATCAAATTTATTGTACTAACCTTTACTTTTTGGAAGTCCATCTTATTAAGAATAATAAAAAACTCTTCAATTGAACGTAACTTCCAAGTTTATTTAAAAAATTATGTTTTAAATTACAATGACGGCCGTTTCGCTGATTAGCATCGTCAGATTGACATTTAAGTTACATTTTGTTTGTTTGTAACTAGGTACCTGATGTTGTTTAGGTAGTATTAAGGCTAGACCAAGTATGGAAGTAATAAGACATAACAATATTGAAGCCTAGATGTTAATAGCCCTAAGGGATTATCCTGGATGTGCTTCCCTCTAAGATTAGTATAACTGTGCAATAATATAGAAAAATCAGGAAAAAACTTAATCATACTGATCTTTACAATAATTTAATATATTTGTGTTATAATTACGTCTTATCTATGTATAAAATGTAAACTCAATAAAAGTAAACAGTTTAATAAATAGTGGAGAAGATTTAATGAACAAATAAATCTTGGAAGTTCTCTAGCTCCAACCCAAACGTAAACAATTGCCTCTATGTATTTTGAGTCTCTATGATGCCATGTCACAAAATAAGGGGCTAATACACCTTTTCTTCTCGAAATGAGCAAAAAAGGCAACTGATAGTAGACTGGACAACTGACAGTAGGTTGGACAACCAATAACTGACAGTAGGCTGGACAACTTACAGCTGACAGGAGGCTGGAGGTATTACCTTATAATAATGGGAAAATCCGATATTGGTGAAGATTATTGTTAATACAAAGGTGCTAAAATTCGTAGAAAAAGTTGCTCTGACTTATCAGACTGTAAATATGTCCTCTAGAAAGATGCTTAACTTCGCTGGAGGTACTGGTGTTCTTGAGTTCAAGTAGATTGAGGTAGGCACAAAAGATCTTGGGATGTCGAAGTGCAGAGTCGATATCTCTGCTTTCCCTAAAATATTTGCCGAGAAAATATTACTTGCAGCACTTATTAAATTTTAAAAATTTTGCAATACTTTTTGTGTATTTGTAGTATAGTTGTTTCCATAGAACCAAAAGAACTTTTATAACCAAAACATTTGATAAGCCAAATGCAGGAAGTAATAAAATATAATTACAAATGAAATAGATCATCCATGTATCAAATGTGACAGACCAATGAATAAAGGAAATTACCAAAATCAGTGTCACAGGTTTTTATTACATAAAGTAACGTTTACAAGAACAGCGACTAGTTTCGGCCTACAAGCAGGCCATCATCAGACTATAAAAAACAAATGTGTGAGGTAAAATTATGCAGAATTACAAGTTTTAACAGCAGACCTACCTTAAATTAGTTATATAAAATGTTCAACAGATCATATGTTCGATCGGACCAACAAAATTTTATATTAAATATTAATTAATGAATGGGGTAAGTTAAACCAGTGACAAAGAGAAAAAAATATATGTGACATAAAGATTATAAAATTAATGTATAAGGGAAATGATTATATTAAAAAGAGGTATGAAAATGATTCATTGGAAAATGAATCATTGAGGAATCAGTTAAGAATTTAAATATTTTATTCAAATGTATGTGGTGGCGTTGAATAAGTAAAGAAAAAAGTACTAATATATGGATAGAAAAATCAATGACTACCACTGTTAAGTGATAGAAACTTAAGGGTGGTAAAACATCAAAAAGAAGTAACCCCAAAATGAGATTAACAGGAGATACCAGTGACTCCGGTATCAGAGAAAGCCCTACATGGACATCAGAATGAAAAGGTCGACAGATCATGAATATGATCGAAATTCTTAGTAAAAGATGAGTAAACATTGTGTAACAGTGTAAAAATTGTCCATCACACTGAAAAAACACACTAAAACTTTATAATTAAGCACTATCAAAGTAATAAACGCACACTATGAAAGCAATGGCGGCTAACAGAACATAAAAGTCCAGAAGAAATCATGAAACCGAAACTCTATGGAAGAGCATATATTATGGAACAATAAACTCTATGGATGAAAATGTCAAATTTAAAAAAGGAAACTAATTAATAAGGAATTGGGATCAAAAATTAGTGAAGGCCGATCGACATATGTAACAAAATTCAAGTCAGTACAAATATGGAATTAAGTAATAAAAATAAAAATAGCATATTAAAAATTTTTTAAATTGTTGACTAGCCAGTAAATTCAAATTACAGTTGCTGTCAACTCTAGGTAAAGAAGAAGAACTAGGTTAAATATTAAGGTATACAATAATACAAATGATATATGATATAAATCTAGAGAAAAGTACAGCAATAATTGAAATAAGAATGAATACCATGTGGAGGAGAAAAGGCATGACAAATGTGTTAAAATTAAAAAGGAAGATTCAAAAAAATGTATGGGTCTTTAGGTTTAAGCTGTTCATTCAAACACAAAAGATCATCTCGCTTGGCAGCTTCATTAATCTCCATCATTTCTAAGAGATTCATTCTAGGTCCTTTAAAACATTTATGTAATCTAGAAAAATTAGAATCAGAAAAACTATGATTTTCAGAGATAATGTGGTTGGCAAAAGCTGAATGTGAGGTAGGTGTTTCAAAATCTTTATATTTCTTAATTTGAATACGATGTTCATTAATTCTAGTAATCAGGAGACGGCCTGACTGGCCAATGTAAACTGCATTACAATCATTACAACATAGTTTGTATATTCCAGGTGTATGTAAACAAGAAACTGGATCTTTAGTATTTATCAAGAAAGAGCCCAAACTATTATTGGTTTTAAAACCGAATTTAATGTTATATTTATTCAGGATATGACCAAACTTATAAGAAACTAGACCAAAATAACTGAGAGAACCCAAGTAAGAACTATTGTCAGATTGTGAAACTGGAAGGATTTGTTGAAAACTGAGTCTATTTCTAATAAAAAAACTTATTGTAAATTTTATCAATAAAGCTGATAGGATAATTGTTATTAACAGCAATTTGTTTGATAATACTTATTTCCTTCACAAAAGATGAGTGAGCAAGGGGAATATTAAAGGCTCTGTGGAAAAAACTATTGAAGGCAGCTGATTTATGTGAAGAAGGGTGATTGGAGTGATAATTAATGACAGAATCAGTAGTAGTTGGTTTGCGGTAAATATCAAATTCAAGCTTGTGTAATTCTAAGTTTTTTGTAATAAGTAAATCTAGAAAAGGAATCGAATTATCAACTTCAAACTCAATAGTAAAAGATATCCTAGGATGAAGATTATTAATGTGATTTAAAAAATTAAATGCATCTTGGCGATTACCTCTAAACAAGACAATGCAATCATCTACATAACGAAAGTAAAAAAGTAGGTTATCATGGAAATTAGGATTGTTAAGAAAAAGAGATTCTAGGTTGTGCATAAAAATTTCTGCAAGTAAGGGGCTAAGATTCGAACCCATAGCGAGTCCATTGGATTGTCTATAGAACTTATTATCAAATTGAAAAAAATTCTGATCAAGTGTTAACTTAAGTAATGAAACTAGATCATTAGTTATTGAGGGGTCAATGTTATTGGACAAGAGAAGATTCTTAACCAATTCTATACAATCACAAGGAGGGATGCTAGGAAACAAATTTGAAACGTCCAAAGACAATAAAATTGAGTCATCAGGTACTATGACATTGGAAATTCTGCGACATAATTCTATAGAATTGGGAATAAAAAAAATATTATTAAATTTTGTAATATTTTGTAATATTTGTAATATTTTGTAATAATATTTTGTAATTTTTAAATATAATTACTTTTAAAAAAGTCACATAACTTATATATTAGGAAAAAAAAACCAGAACCTCTTGAATATGTTGTGCAATTATTGACTGAATCAAAGCTTTTAGCTACCGCCATTCATGTAAGTTTAAAATTCTTAATGGTAAATTCGAGTACATACTTATTTGAAAGTTCGATTGAGAGCGAGATGTTATTTCAAATTGGAAGTTTTAAGAAAACGTCAAACATCGAAGTCTCCCTATTTTCTGTGTTTAGTAAACAGAAAAGTTGTGTTATATATACCTTAGCCGTTTATTTGTATATACTGCCTTTGAAGAACGGCAAAAACAGGGACTATACGATATAGAGAGAGAAAGAAAGATTAAACGTTTATAAGGAAGGGTTTTCAGGAGATGAGTTTTGCGAGTTTGTTAAAAAGCCAAAAACGTAATACACGCATCGCCGGCATCAAAAGCTGTAGCTGAAATGAATTTCTGTTATGTGTGTATTTCCTTTCCCGATATTATACCAATGTTTTCCCGCTACGAAGAGGCAACAAATACGACTTTTTTTTCGTCTTTTCGTTTTCTTTTATTCCCGGTCCACGGGATATTAGCAAAGAAATTGATTTGGGTTTTCTAATTTTCAAAAAGGAAAACAATTTTATCATACTCTTATAGGTGAAATGAAATGGAATTTGTTAAATATTTTAAATTATAATAAAAATTAAATTTTTAGTATCTATATTTTCATGATTTGGTCAATTATGGACATTTTTTTATTACATTTTGACCACAGGAATCTATTCAAAAAGTGATTCGAAGCAAAAAAAAGTTCCATACATTTTTTTTTTTGTTAAACTAATCATATTAAGAATAATAAAAAACTCTTCGTTTCTTAATTTATTTATTTATTTATTTATTTATTTTTAACCAAACAGGCTAGATGCCTTATTACATGGTTAACAATAATGAGTTACATCTATATTTATAAATTAATATTAATAACTAATAGTGATGATATTATAAGTAAAATATATAATCATTAGAAAGTTGTTGAATGTATAGGGAGACAAACACCAAACATTCACACACACTGTGGTTAAGCAAGCATTAAAACTTGATCTAAAATTAACTTATGAAACCTGGTTGCTGGTAAACACCAATCTATATTAGTTAAATTATTATAATTATTTACAATTTTTAGAATGATTATAAGCGGAGCTTTTGTTGTAATTAAAACCTTTGGTAAATTGAACATAAGGAATGTTCTAGTACATCGTCCATAGGTACATTAAATGGTATCAAGGATAAAATTTCCGGACAATTAATTTTGTTATTGATAATTTTATATAAAAACATAATCGCATTTAAGTATCTTCTTTGTTCTAACGCTAATATTTTAAATTCTTGTCTAAGGCAAGTGGTTCTAACAGTATTATAATCGGGCCATTCTTTATACTTTCGTAAATACAAATATCTAAGAAATTTATTTTGAACTTTTTCAATGCGACTTAAATTTTGAGCGGATTCAGTAAACCATTAGATACTACAAACTCTAACTTTGTTTTCACTAAAGTAAAATACAGAAGTTTTATTGTCGTAATGTTAGTAAAAAATTTAGTTTGTCTCATAATAAATCCCAATAATTTATTAGCTGAAGAAACTATATTACTAATATGCAAATTAAATGAGAACATGCAATTGTATGAAAGACCAAGATCTTTAGTTTTGGTACATCGTCTCAATGTTTCTCCTCCCATATCATAACTAAAAATAATCGGATTTTTAGAACGCGTTATTGACATTATTTTACATTTGCTTAAATTAAAATAAAGTTTATTCAGTAAGCTCCATTCGTACACACACTGAATATCTCTTTGCAACCCTACACAATCACGAACTGTTTGTATTTTTTTATACAATTTAAGGTCGTCTGCAAACAGAAGGCACTCCGAATGTAAAAGAGTAGTTGGCAAACCATTAATAAAAATTGAAAATAAGAGAGGACCCAAATTGGATCCCTGTGGTACCCCCGAATTGGCGTAGAATTTACCCGAAACGTTTCCTTTATATCTAACAATAAATCTTCTATTCTCTAAATAATTTTTCATCAAATTAATCAAATTAATGTCAAACCCATATCTATGTAGTTTCTCCAACAATATATCGTGATCCACCCGATCAAAAGCCTTTTGAAAGTCGGTGAAAACAGTGTCAATTTGCAATTTATGCACTTCCAAAAAATAAGGGTTAGTACAATCAATTTAATGAAAAAATCAAAGTTATTAAACGGAAATTACTCGAAAATTATGCATTTTTTCTAAACAACTGTCAGGGGCGAAACTGTAGCTGTTAAAAAGAGAAGCAAAATTATTTTTTAAAAAATTTTCTACAACCAATACAAACCAAAATACTTCGTGTTAATGATTAGTTTTTTCTTCAAATGGAAAATTTGATAGATTTAAAGTCAAATACGGGAAAAACGCTGCATTTTTCGAGGAAAACTCATAGAATCTTCTTCAAAGAACATAATCAGACGTTCCTTTAAGAAAATTCTCTAACATAAAAAGTTATATAACCTAATTTCTTATAAAACAATCTGGTGTTTACAAAATTAATTGTCCAAAACGTAATGCTATAAAAGCTAAGGTTGCCTTTTATATTTCGGGATTTGGCAACTGACATTTTTGAGGAAATACGTATTCAAAACGTTTTGACATACGAGCGCTACACTGTTAAAAATTTCTTTGGTAATTTTACCAAAAATGTGTAGGAAGTTTTAACGCAAAACAATTTAATAAATTTACTAAATAGAATGCCTTATCTCAATTTAAGAAAATTACAAAATATTTTTGGAAATTTACCAAGCAATTACAGAAAATTTGATTAGTAATTTTACTATATATTTTTGTAATTTTATTTAATAATTGATCATAAAGATGTTTAGTAAATTTACAATGCAGTTTTGTAACTATACCACTTAATTCACTTGAATTGGGTTTGATAAAATTACAAAATATTTTTGAAAATTTGCCAATCATTTACAGAAAATTTGATCGGTAGTTTTACTATACAGCTTTGTAATTTTATTCAATCATTGATCATGAAAATAAGTTTACTATGCAGTTTTGTAACTATACCACTAGAAATAGGTTTGATAAAATTACAAAATATTTTTGTAAATTTGTCAGGAAGTTACAGGAAATTTGATCAGTAATTTTACTATACAGTATTGTAATTTTAATCAATAATAGTCATAAAAATGTTTAGTAAATGTACTATGCAGTTTTCTTACTATACTGTAGGAATTTCGATTTATTCGTTTAACAAACCAAAATTCTCGTCGTCTTCTTTGAAGGTGAAATAATGCACATTTCGTTTTTTACTGGATAGATACACTTTATTATTAATACAGATTATTGATCTAGTTTTAGTGAATAAATCTAACAAATAAATATAGTTATGGTTTATTGCTGTGAGGAGCTCTCGATGGATTTTCCTTGCTTTCCTCTTACCACCTCTCTTGTACCATTGGGAGGACAAATTTGTAGGAACAATCTGTAATCAAAATTAAATTTTAAGTAAATCTTAACAAGTAAGAAAAGAAAAGTGCAAATTTGAATAACAGAACTACTACTTTGTGAATATACTGATGAGACAGATATGTGAAAATTTTTTTATGCGGGTCAAAAAGTACGCCCAAAAGTCAAGAATAGTCAGTCGATTAATTAGACAAACTCATCGAAGAAACAATATTATTAATTTACTCAAAATTGTAAACTTGAGTTTGAAACTTTTCATTTAGTTTAACGAAAAATCCTAAACTTTATCATTTAACAATATTCTATTCTTGAAAACTGTAAAACGTTTGTGTAATTCTAGATCTTAACAACTGTATACAAGTGATAATACCTATTACAGAAAAATTAAGATTTTTCATAATATAATATTGTTTTCTAACGAACTTTTCAAATTTATGTACCTTTAAAGAATATATTTTTTATTACTCACCGCTGAATTGCTTCGAGTGTTCCATCGATTTCTTGGGGATAAACAATACCAAACACATCTTAACATAAAAATGTCCACTAGAAAACCATTCAGCATGTATTATAATGCCCTTGTTGATTACTACATTATATATACATATACATTTGCTGAGTGATGCAAATCTTCACCTGAAACAAAAATGTATTTAAAAATCAGTTTAATTTATTGAAATTAGTAGTGTCGTATTCCGAGCTAACTATATGAGTAAAAATAAATAATTATAGGCTTCAACAAACAATGAATATATTTCTCTTCGTTATAACAGCATAAAAACAGTAAGGTTATCGGCCGGTGCACGTTGTCTACTTCATCCCTAATACCAACTGCTTTATTTTAAAAGAACCATACGTTACATAGAACAAGGCAATGTCTACTAGTTAGACAACACACAATACGACCGTGTATTGAGTTAAATATGCTTTAGTTCGGCCACTCCTGGCAGGTGGCGTCCTCGGCACAGGGCCAGTTGTCAATTCGTGCACATTCCGTTTTCCTTTTACATTAAAAGAACAATATACAGTATTAAAACTAAAAATACTAGCAATACCTAAACAAAAGGCCCTTACATGACCTTAACATTAAAGAAAATATAAAAATGAACAAATAACCACATAATGGACACGTAAGGATGCTCCAAAATAAAATGATACATTATTTATCGTTACATAAATATAATTAAAAAAAAGGAAATACCTATCCAGCATGCTTGCACTCCAAAGAATTGTTTTTGGATACTAGTTTAAGCCTTTCAGAGGACAAAATGCCTTTATAAAGTCTAGTGCTTTGCTGTTCCCCCTCTACATCTTCGACAATATACCTATCATGATCTAGTACCTTAGCGACAACATAAGGCCCCCGATATTTGGGCCGTAGTTTTCGACTGTCCCCTGTAGCAGGTATTTGGTCCTTGACCATGACCAAGTCCCCAGCGTCATATTTAATAATTTTCCCTTTATTTTTATCATAGTATTTAGATAGTGTTTTTCGATTCTCCTCCAAACGTTTTGATACCCCTGCATTTAGGTCGTTTGGTGTTTGCCCCATATTTTTACCTAAATTTAAATCTTTGATTTCCATAGTAAGTGGATTGTCATTTAAACCCACATTCCGGTGTCTGAAAACGAGCTCAAATGGTGTACATTTAGTAACCCGATGGACTGTCGTATTTAGGCTCCATTGAATGTCAAAAATTAATTCATCCCAATCAGAAACTTCATCAGATTCACAATTAAGGCTGGTTGATAGACAAGTCAGAATCGTCTTATTGAGACGTTCTATTTGACCGTTACTACGTGGCGTACCTGCCGCAATTTTGACATGAATAATAGAATGTTCTTTACAAAAACTCTCAAACTCGAGTGAAGTAAAGGCTGTGCCTCTGTCCGTTATGATCCGAAATGGTTTCCCATAATGGGAAATGAATTCCCTCAGAAATAACAATGTTTCTGAAGTGGTTGTGTCGGGAACTGCTTTAATAACAGAGTATTTTGAAAATCCGTCAATTAGTCCAATAATATATTTGTTATCATTCTCAGTTCGTATAAACGGCCCTAAATGATCGGCATGGACAGTGTGAAAGCAAGTGTTGCCTTTTTCAAGAGGATGTAAATATCCTGTAACCCTTGTATTTGGTATTTTGTGATAAATGCAACTAATGCATCGATTAATATACTTGTTCGTGAACTCTCGCATTTTTGGGAAATAATACGCCTCTTTTAACTTTTCAACCGTTTTGTCAGTCCCTAAATGGTTAATATTACGATGGGCTTCGCTTACTACGTCGTATCGTAATTCATCAGGTATATAAAGTCGTAAATGTCCGTGTTTGTGCTTATAGACCCTACCATTGACAAGCGTGAATTTCGATTGCGCGTCAATATCATTTATTTTGAGTTTGTCACGGATCGTGTTAATTTCGGGAGATGTTTTCTGCATTGCTGCAATCCAATCGGTGGTTATAGCAACATGCATTACTGGTAATCCAACCAAATCGGTTTCTTTACCTTCTTCTACCGGGTGCCTACTTAACGAATCTGCTACCGCGTTTACTGCTGCAGAATGATACTCTATATCGTAATCAAATTCCGATAATCTTATAAACCAACGACCGATTCTAGGGTTGAGGTCGCGTTTGTTTTGTAACAATTTCAAACTGTTACAATCTGTCCTTATTATAAAGTGTTTTCCTATGAGATAAACTCTAAATCTTTCAACCGAATTGACAATAGCTAACGCCTCTAATTCATATGAATGATAACGCGATTCTTCTGGTGTAGTTTTTCTGCTAAAATAGCTTACCGGGTGTAATTTCCCATCTTTGTGTTTTTGATACAGTACCCCGCTTAATCCCGCTTGACTCGCGTCCGTATGTAATTCCGTATGTGCTTCCGGAACATAAATACCCAAAATTGGTTGCGTACTTAGTAAAGTTTTAATATGACAAAAAGCTTCTTCCTGTGGTTTTCCCCAACAATATGAATTACCCTTTCTTAATAGATCTGTTAATGGCTTGGCCAAAATAGCAAACCCCTTTATGAACCTTCTAAAATAACTTGCCATACCAATAAAACTCCTAATACCACGTAAATCTAGCGGTTTTGGAAAATTTAGAATACTGTTTAGTTTTGCCTTGCCAGGGCCAATACCATCGTGGCTTATTTCAAACCCTAAGTATTCAAGCTTTGTCTTGAAAAAGTGGCATTTATTTAATCCCAAAGTGAGATTAGCTTCACGCAGAGCATTTAAAACTTCTCTGAGATTCCGTAACCCCTCGTCTACACTTTCAGAGGCGATTATAGTATCGTCTAAGTAAGACAATGCTGTAGAGTACTTTAAATTACTTAGTACAAGTGTCATGAGTCTTTGAAATAATGAAGGTGCGTTGCAGAGTCCAAATGGAACCCTTTTAAATTGGTAAGTTCCATCCGGAGTGATAAAAGCAGTTTTATCTCTCGACTCCGCCTCCATTGGTACCTGGTAATAACCGCTTCTTAAATCTAAACTTGTAAAATAGCGTTTGTTGTGTAAAAGATCTAGTTGATCATCTATCCTGGCTAGAGGAAAATGATCCTTAACAGTTATTTTATTTAATGCTCGGTAATCAATACATAAGCGAACATCAACGGTTTTCTTTTTCACAAGAAGACATGGACTAGCATACTGAGAATATGAATCCTCTATTATATCAGCGTCTTTAAGGTCACTAATAATATCCCTAACTTGTTTCCTTTCAGGAATTGACAATCTATATGGTTTATAATATATTGTTTTATCCGAAGTTAACTCAATTTTCATTTGTATTTTATCAGTCAATCCTAATTGTTTCATATTTCTAGCTACGACATCTTTAAACTCATTCAATAAATTTAACAAATTATTTAAGTCATCCCCTACTAATTCAGTATCAATTTCTTCAGCTTTTATATCAATTGTATTTATTTCTCTACCTCCCCTACTAGCTATAATGTCAGTACAAGTGTCGTCATTCGTCTCTTTTATGTCTATTGAATTGATATTACTTACTTCATTACCTTCCCCTGTTGATTCTACACAAATATCTGCCCTAGTCATACATTCACCTTTTTTTAAACAAATATCATCCCCAGTTATATTTAAAATCGGTAAAATAGAAAAACCTTCATGATCTGTTTTTATTACACATCTTGGTATAGCTCTCCCCTCTCTAATACCCCCTTCAACACATAATTCCTGATTTGTAAAGTCACTACGCACCGCTACATGTCCCAAATAATTGTTTGGAATGCATGCATCCTGATCTATTTCTAGATTTGTTTTTATGTCAGTGTTTAAATCGCTTTTAACATCATTACATATTGTTTCAATCAAAAGTTCCCCATTTTTGCTAGTAATTTGTATACCTGGTTGTTCAGTAAATGGATGTCCCACTATTAAAGGTACTACCTGTGAATCATCAGGAACAACATGAATTTTTACTTTAGCTTGAACACCATCAATACACAAATTACCAGTAAAAAGTCCTAATGGTTTTACAAGTCCATTTCCATAACCTACAAGAGGTTGTGTATCTACCTCATAGTATGAAAAACCTAAATCAATAGCAGTGCTTTGTTTGAGTGTAACACAACTACTACCTAAGTCTACATAACACCTTGTTTGTTTTTGATTTAAGAATGCATTTTTAAAATATTTTTTATGGGTATTCTCATTGTTTATTAACAGAACAGCGCTTGGGTTACTAATACTACTACTACTAGACATATCACTATTAACCGAACTTGAAACTTCATTATATACATTCTGATTTTTTGTTGGACAATTTCTCGCATAATGTCCAGTCTGAGAACATTTAAAACAAGTTATTTTGTTTATGTTTTTAACCTGAACGCCATTGTTTTTATTGTCACTTTTTGGAATATTAGGTTTGTTTGTACTCACCACATTTTGTCTTCTTAGATGTTGTGCCCCTGCCTTCAAATCAGGCAGTAACTGATTAACTCTTTCATACCTGCTTAATGGTCCTAGATAGTCTCTGAATCGGGCATCAGATAATCCATGAACAATCCACTCGATGGTCTCAGATGTTGACATTTCACACTTGTTGCATTTTGCAAGCTTCTCAAAAAAGTATTCAACAATATCCTGGTTGGGCTTAATTCTATAGTTTTGTGCTGCTAGTCTAAGATTTACCATACTTGCCTTGCACCTAAAAGTGTCTTCTAGTATAGCTTTCCAATCAGCCCATGTTCTATGCTGACAAGGTAAACTGTCTCTCCATGTTTTAGCTACTCCAGTAAGCTTAGATAATGCATAATGTTTGACTGCTACCTCGTCCCAATCGTAAAGTTCTCCAAACTCCTCGATTTTCTTTATCCATTGGTCGATTTCGATGTCGTTTTTGACAGGGTCAAATTCTGGTAATACATCTTGCATATTTTGAAAATAGCGGGTAACATTACCTGCACTCTCTGTCGCTACTTGTGTCTCTTCATTTACAGACATGGTGATAAACTATTGACCTTCGTTGACCTCCACAAATAGTATACCTGCTTCCAGCTTCCAACCCAAATCCCTCGGGCAACGCCTACAGTACAATAATATTTGCAATAGTCAAACGATGTCCCGTGTTTCTGAATCTCTCGGAAACACTGTTATAAAACGATCCAGTAGCTTATTACTTTTTACCGTGCAACAGCGGCATACACTTTCAGCTTGTTTCTGTTAAGAGATTATTCACTGTTATGTAATCCCACTTCTGAAATAAACTGTCGTATTCCGAGCTAACTATATGAGTAAAAATAAATAATTATAGGCTTCAACAAACAATGAATATATTTCTCTTCGTTATAACAGCATAAAAACAGTAAGGTTATCGGCCGGTGCACGTTGTCTACTTCATCCCTAATACCAACTGCTTTATTTTAAAAGAACCATACGTTACATAGAACAAGGCAATGTCTACTAGTTAGACAACACACAATACGACCGTGTATTGAGTTAAATATGCTTTAGTAGTACCTATTAAATGAACATAATTATTCAACTACAAATAATTAACAATATGCAAACGATTTCAACATTAGTCAAATTCTTTTTTTTTGTAAATAAAACCATTTCATGAATTTAATAAAAATATATAAAATCTCTATACTCTGATTATTAATACATGATTGACAACAGGAACGTGCTATAAGAGATGTAAGAAAACATGAATATTAAAAAATCATTAATAATATTTTACTTACCGATAACGTATCAATATCCGTAGCACAATTATTACGCACACTTTCGGATACGTAATAACAAATTTATTTTGTACACACACTTATAATAATAGTCCTCACGAATAAATAAACTTTCTCAATATCCTGTCTCAATACCAAACAAATGGTTACTGGTTACTGTATAATAATGAATTTTTCCTAAACCTACACCCTACACATTCGAATTCATCTGAGTAACGTCTAGCGTCGGCCGCCGGCGAGCGAACTCGAGTTACCTACGTGAAATCCGTTGGAACAATCTTTTTCTATGAATATACCTAAGTATATAAAATCCGGTGGAACAACAGCCGTTTCTGTATTTCTTTAACCACCTATCCATTTGCAATATATGTGTTATATATATGCAGTGTTTGGCTATAGGTACTCTATTTTTTATTTGATCAATTTATTGTTTAATGGTCACCTAGCCACTTGTTTATGGTTACAGGGTGATTAACTTTTGTGATAAAGTCCATTAGTCCTGTTAAAAACAAATATGGAATATAGAATGTAGCTTTTATAGGCTTCACATTTTAAAATTATTAAGATACCTACTATACAGGGTAGGATGATTTTGAATATTTTGAATTCCTAACAGTTATGTTATTATAAATGCTCGCTTACTTTAAGATATAAATTTGGGTCTAAGTTTAAAATTTAGTTTTATTATATTAGTAAGGGAATAAAAATCCAAAAATTATTTGCCGGGACAGATTTTTTTTAATATTTACAATAACTAATATTTTCATAGAATTTTTCCGAAGTGTCAGATAGGGGACAAAAAATTTAAAAACTAAATTGTTATTGATAAGGGTAGCTGGAACACTACCGAAACGTTGAAATAGAAGCTTAAAAAAGAATTGTGGTTTAATTTCCCACATAGATTTAAAAAATGAAATGAATACACCACACCGAAGAAATCAAATAGATAATGTTTACAAAAAAAAGAGAATCTAAACAACCGATGATTTTTTTATGCACAATGGGAACTTCTATTCTATGAAACCATTGGAATTCGAACTTAAATATGTTTTCGGAGACTAGGGATTAAATTAAAATAAAATATTGTGTAATTTTACAATAAGAATAGTAAAATACCATTTTTTTTAAATTTTCAATACCTTGATTGTAATTTAAATTACAATATTGTTTTGAAAATGTACAACAAAACTTAAAAATACAAACAATGTTAGTACATTTAAGGAGCTTGATATCAAAAATTGATAACCTGTTTAGTAAAATTTCATATGACTACAGACAAATAGTATTTTTTTGGAATTTTACAGTACATTGTGTAATTTTACAATAAGAATAGTAAATATACCAATAACTTTTTTGAATTTTCAATACTTTGTTAGTGGCTTAAATTACAATATTGTTTTGTAAATTTACAACCAAAATTTGTAATTCAAAACACAAACAATGTTAGTAAATTTAAGGAGCTTGATATCGAAAATTGATTACCTGTTTAGTAAAATTACACATAACTACGGACAATTAATATTTTTTAGTAATTTTACAGCACATTGTGAAATTTTATAATTAGAATATTAAAAATACCAAAAAAATTGTAAATATCTAAACCCTTCACAATAATTCGAATTATAAAATATTTGGTAATTTTACAAAACAATATAGTAACTCAAATTACTAAAAATTTTTGGTAAATCTTCAAAGTTTGTTATTAAAATTTAATAAACAGTTACGTAAAATTACAAAACAAGTAAGATTTATACCCTAAGTTTGTAAAATTACACCGCATCTTGGCAAATTTTCTCATATGTCTTGAAAAATTACTCAAAATGTGTTATAATTTGAATTCATATACACTGATTAGTAATTTAGACATCTCATGTTGAGTAAAAATGTAGTAAATTTACAAAAAATTTTTACAGTGTATTTGTGTTCTTTACAGTAACTTAAAAGATTCATCTCGGGCTAAAAATGGAATTAAATCATTTTCGTGCGATTATTTTTTACAACTTTCGACGTGGATTAACTCAGCAACAGTGCATGGATGAACATAATTCCATTTTTGTCGTTGAAGCTCCATCAAGGACCAATGGTTATCGATGGTATGGTGAATTCAATCGTGGCCGTAGTTCACTCCAAGACGAATTTCGTGCAGGTTGTACAACATCAGTTGTTCCCAAAACCATTGGCTATTTATATTTGAATATTAGCACTTTTGACTGTGTACTAATGCATCTAGAATATTTTTATTATTCAAGCTTAAATAAGTTAAATTTGTAGGCAAGGAGATCTTATTAGCAATAAGAGTATTCATTTGATTAATGTTATCATTACACGCAAAAATTAGGTGATTGAGATCTGCAGTAGAATTATTATTGCATGTACATTTGGCAGTACTTGAATTTCCTATTTTGGCTAGGTGAGCAGGAAAACAGCCATGATTAAGTCTCATTCTAGTAATGATGGTTGAGTAGCGTTTATTTACGTTATATTCATAAATGTGCGGTATTTTATTGGGAAGATTTGTATTTATAAATACATATGGGTTATTTGATGTTTGAACATATTTTTGTCATTTAATATTCCAATTTCTGCGAATTTCTTTTTTGAGCACTGGTATAATGTCTGCGGTGTTATAAAAATCTACTCTGTAACAGTGCATCTTTCGCCAGTTTGTCTGCAATTTAATTCCCTTTAATACCAGCATGATATTTGGTCCAGATGAAGGTTATATTTACTTCTGCTGCATTTAGTACTCGTAAAACATTTTTTACGTTCCATAATAGGTTATTTTTAAACTGTTTAATGATATTTTTTGATTCTAAAGTCGCTTATGCTGATTTTGAATCACTTATTATCACGCTATTACCTATTTTGTTATCTCTGATATAAATAAGAGATTGCCATATTGCATACATTTCTGCTGTGTACATTGAACTTGTGTTATGCAACCTAATTTTGACTGAAACACGTTTGTCGGAATCATAAAAGGCACATCCAGTTTTATTTTCACTTTTTGAGCCATCCGTGTAAATAACTGAATAATTCTTGTAGTTACTAAATCGAAGAAGACACCATACAGAATTTAAACCAGAATACCATAAAGTGGTATACGGACGGTTCCAAGCTAGACGAAGGAACTGGGATAGGAGTTTTTGGACCGAGAGCCAAATACTCAGAAAGCTTGGGCACATACCCGAGCATCTTTCAAGCAGAAGTCCGCGCCATCGAAAGATGTGTGGAATTCAATATTGGAAGAAACTATCGCAGACAAGAGATTGTGATCATGTCGGATAGTCAAGCAGCCATCAAAGCGCTGAGTTCAAATATAATCAGTTCGAAGATGGTTTGG
Source organism: Ophraella communa (assembly GCA_035357415.1). Lineage (NCBI taxonomy): Eukaryota > Metazoa > Arthropoda > Insecta > Coleoptera > Chrysomelidae > Ophraella > Ophraella communa. Next base: position 8,650,211 of record CM068989.1, on the reverse strand, counting down.
GAATGCCTAGGCAAACTAAACGAACTAGGCCAGAAGAACACTGTCACCCTCCTATGGGTCCCGGGACACATAGGAATAGATGAAACAGCAGATAAGCTGGCAAAAAAAGGAGCTGAAACCCCACATTTGGGACCAGAACCATCTTGTGGGATCAGCAGTAGAGTAATCTTAGGAAAACTAAGGGAGGAAATGGAGAAAGAAAAATCCGAGTACTGGAATCAGCTGGAAGGACTGAGGCAATCTAAGATACTACTGGGGAACTATGACCAGAAGAGATCTCTTAGCTGCCTCAACCTCAGTAAAAAAAGGCTCCGTATTTTAACGGGAATATTAACCGGGCATTGCCGGTTAAGAAGCCACATGAAGAAACTAGGGTTAGCAGATGAAGCAAAGTGCAGATTCTGTGAGGAAGAGGATGAAACCTCAATACATATACTCTCAGAATGTCCTGCCTTGCAAAATTCTAGGGCTAGATACCTAGGAGCACATGAAATAGAGGAAGGGGATCTACCTGATTTGAAGCCCGACGATGTCCTAAACTTCCTCAGGAAAATAGGACTCGAAGAGCTGCTATAAATCTGAGAAAACATCAGAACATGGCAAGTAAGGGGGGACACAATAGATCCTATGGGTCGCAGTGTAATCATCACCCCTAACTCATTCATACATTCATACTAAATCGATGTTCAGAGATTAAAGAATTAGGTGTTACCTACAATTATCAACTATCATTTTCAACCCACAAAATATTATAGCATCAGCTAATCGTATGTTAGGTTATATAATAAGACAAACTACTTACTTCATTAAAATTGGCACCATAAAACTTTTATATTACAATTTAGTTAGAACGAAATTAGAATATGCTTCTATAATTTGGTGTGGGGAGTATGACACAACATTAAAAGATGTGGAAAAAGTCCAAAATAAGTTCATGAGATTTTTATATTACAAAAAACACCATATTAGACCAAAATACAATGTAGTAAGATCTTCCCATTTGCGATTTGAATTTAAATTACTGTCACTGGAAAGAAGGCGATCTATAACTATGATGTTGTTTCTATATAAAATAATAAATAGCCCACTAAATACACCTGATATATTAAACTTAATAACTTTAAATGTTCCTCCTCGTAGAACGCGCTCAACAGCTATGTTTAACATTCCACTAGTGCTTTTAAATAATTACAAAGGGGGTACCTCGTTGGAAAGGGATTTTAGTCCTCTGTTCAGCAATATAAAGTTTTTTAAGTTTGGTGCAATCATAACTGAGAAAATTGATTTTTAAGATGTAAAATTTTGATAATGTCTCTAACACAAAACTTTACGTAGAATGAAGATAATAATGTTACATAATGATTAGAATGTGTTTTTCAATGTATTTGACACTTAAATTAAATGTTCAAAATGACCACCATTCACTTCTTGACAATAACCGAGGCGATATTGGAATTCTCGTACAACATTTTGTATGACCTCGGGGGTTATTTTGTTAATTTCTTCCGTTATCCTAACTTTTAAATCAGCAATATTGTTTGGTCTATTAAAATATACTTTAGATTTTAAATAACCCCATAAGAAGTAATCGAGAGGAGTCAAATCGGGGGATCTAGCCGGCCATTCGATCGCCCCACGTCTTCCTATCCACCTATTGGGAAAAACCTCGTTTAAATAAGTTCTAACAGTACGTGCAAAATGCGGTGGAGCTCCGTCTTGTTGGTAGTAAATATAGCGATCTATCTCATTTGGATGATTAACATCAGGAAAAACTCTTTGTAATGTAGGCACTAAAAAGTTAATCAAAAAATCTAGATAAACCTCACCAGTAACTGTGCCCTCAAAAAAATAAGGGCCAATAATTTTATTGTTAATGATACCAGCCCAAACGTTAACTTTTTTAGGATATTGAGTGTGAGCCTCACACATCCAGTGAGTATTTTCTCTGCTCCAATATCTACAGTTCTGTTTGTTAACCGTTCCGTTTAAATGAAACGTCGCTTCATCAGAAAAAACTATTTTGTTTATGAACTGCAAATCTGCGTTCATTCTATCCATCATCAATTCACAGAATTCTTGCCTTCTATCAGGATCATCTTCATTTAACTCCTGAACCAACTGAACTTTGTAAGGGTGGTATTTTTCTTTATGCAGAACTCTCAAAATAGATGATTTACTTACATCATTGTCGGCGGCAAGTTCTCGAGTTGTCTTATGCGGATTTTCCTCAATCTCTAGAAGTACATCTAACTTTTTTCATCAGTAAATTGAACATTTCTACCTGGTTTTTCAATATTTTTTACATGTCCAGTTTCACGAAACTTTTTTCAATTTTGCTAACTGTAGACTGCGAAACGTGTTGACCAGGGTATTTATTATTAAAAATTTCACAAACCTCCTTTTGAGTTCTGGTTTTATTACCACAACCAATCATACTTAAAATGTCTATTCTTTGAGTCTCGGACAAATGAGCCATAATTAAATTTAATACGCGCACAAATATTATACTGACGTCTTTTAGTAACTTTAAATACCTAAATGACAGCAGCCTACTAGATTTATATCAATTGTTTATTTAGTTTTTTGACTATTATTTTAATATCTTCAAAGTTTTTTCCTAATATTTAGCAGAACAGATACGAAAATACCTGATTATTTCTAAAGTTATTTTAATAGACCAAACAATATCGTCTCAGTTATTGTCAAGAAGTGAATGGTGGTAATTTTGAACATTTAATTTAAGTGTCAAATACATTGAAAAACACATTCTAATCATTATGTGACATTATTATCTTCATTCTACGTAAAGTTTTGTGTTAGAGACATTATCAAAATTTTACATCTTAAAAATCAATTTTCTCAGTTATAATTGCACCAAACTTAAAAAACTTTATATTGCTGAACAGAGGACTAAAATCCCTTTCCAACGAGGTGCCACACGACCCCCTTTGTAATTTAAAATTTTCGAGGGGGTGCTTATAATTCCGAAGGGGTGCTGGAGGGGGATAATATTTTCATACTGTAAATTGTCAATTTAAGAATAAAAATCGACCTGTTTCAGGTTTCTTTCATATAGTACATAATAACGCTACAAATGAATTTATTCCATACATACGTAATTGTAACACACAAATATATTAAGTTATTGTAAAGATCAGCATGATATAGTTTTTACCTGGTTTTTCTATATCATTGCATAGTTATACCTACTGATCTTAGAAGTAAATACATCCAGGATAATCCCTTAGGGCTTACAACATCTAAGCTTTAATTTTGTTACGTCTTATTACTTCCATACTTGGTCTAGCCTCAATACTACCTAATCAACATTAGGTCCTAGCTACAAACAAACAAAATGTAACTTAAATATGTCAATTTGACGATGCTTGTTGTAGCGAAACAGCTGTAATTGTAATTTAAAACCTAATTTTTTTAATTAAACGTTGCGTTAAAAGGAAGATTTGATTATTATTCTTAGTAAGAGGGACTTCCAAAAAGTAAGGGTTAGTACAATAAATTTAACAAAAAAAATAGCAATTACACAATTGGTTTATAATTAAACAATTGTTTTGGCATACATTTGGATTTTACAAACACCGTTTCATTTGTTATCGAACTCTGCTTCTTAAAAATCTTGCGATAAAACTATGTTTAATTTGAATTAATTAAAACGCAGTAGAAACCCACCGTACTAAAAAGGAAATTTGATTGGATTATACTGCATCGACTAGTTTACCCTCTACGATTTCTAGTTGCGTTATTTAGTATCCAAGTAATCTAGAAATCAACAAATCGACATGCAGTTCGGCTATCAATAGCATTAAACGCAAATCCCCAGCAAACGTACATCTAAACCGGCAACAGCCCATTGAAAACCGTACAGCGTGACAAGATCCGTTGGTTAATTGAAACCCATCCGACAGGCAGGCAGCAGAAATCGCGATGGATGAGGTGAGACAGGTGCACGTTATCTAGTTTAGTATTGCACAAAGATAAAACGAAAATCAGCAATGAGCAACGAGAATTAGGAAAGAGAGAGCGTTAGGTGAATTCAGACTTACGTACATAATATAATATGTGTACACGAAATGGATGTTGTGGAGAAAGGGGAGAAATTCCATTGCAAATCGACGATCCGGAAGACTCTCTCACTGTTGCCGATCTGTGTGTTCTAATTGGCATGTAGTAAGATTACGTTTGTTATATCACCACGAAAATTGAAAACGAGTAGCACTAATTATTAAAAATTCCTAATGTAGGCTTTAATTAACAAAAAAAATGGTACAGGAACAAGATAACTTTCACTTTATTTTGTAGAAGGTCCAATTATACTTAGAGAAAAACGGAAAAAAATTTGACAACTGTCAAGTGTAGATTGATTAGATTAAAGTAAATATTATACAAGCCAATGCTCGTAAAAAATCAATTCCTAACTACACTCAATCAAACTTATATCTAATCACCTAAAATTTTGTATTATACTATGTGACATAAAAATCCGAACACCCAGTTTAAATGATTTTATTTTAATAAAATTTGGTGAATTTATTTATTTTACTGAAATAAACAATTGATAAAATTTTCAGCCTTATCAGTTAAAGATCCCGGTTTTTATAATGCTTATTTTGAAATCCACTAACAATCCAAAATTGAATATTGTAGCTGTTCTTGACATTCTTTACGATTGGTTACGATGCCTAAAGTACGGAGATCTGTACAATTTCGTCAACTTAGTGAGTTTGATAGGGGTCGTATAGTGGAACTTCGGGAAGCTGGATTTGCTTTTCGGGAAATTTTAGTTAGAGTGCAAAGAAGTGTAGACACGGTGGTTAGGTGTTGTCAGGCATGGCTTCGAGAAGGCCGTACGCAAAGAGCAAGGGGTTCTGGAAGCCCCCGTAGAACAACAGACCGTGAGGATCGCCGCCTAAGATTATTGGCCTTAGGGAACCATTTCTTCACTACCAGGTCCAATGCAAATGAATGGTTTGCAGAACAATGCGAAGTGTTTACCGACGAATAAGACGTTTTGGCCTGTTTTCATACCGACCACACTGGGTCCTCCCTTTAACTCCATAACACCGACGTAATCGCCTTGAGTGATGCAGAGAACGGTCACTCTGGGATAAAGAATGGAACAGTATTGTTTTTAGTGACGAGTCTCGATTTTATTTAAGCATGCACGAGCGAGGGTTAGAAGAAAAGCATGTTCATCAAACTGTTGGAGTTATGGTTTGGGGTGCTATAGCTTATGGTTCGAGATCAGAGGTAACATGAACCCCATCTTTTTCCCTATCTTAACACCCTGGCAAATCCAGCTTTCCAACAAGATAATGCCCGACCACAATAGACTTCATTCAACATAATGATGTCACATTGTTACCTTGGCCACCAAGATCTTCCGACTTATCCCCAATTGAGCACGTGTGGGATATGATGGGTAGAAGATTGCTCAATTTGCAACGTGCTCCTCAGACTCTAGAAGAACTTCGAGAGGAGTTGGTGGATGTCTGGAATGAGATACTTATTTAGATACTTATTTAGAACAAAAATCAGTCTTTACTCAATATTTTAATCAAAAAATTTTCATATACGAATTAAAGAATGAATTATATTGACAAGACAAACATAATGGTTTTTTTTATTTCTGAAAATTGACTAGATTCAAATTAGCTAGTAACAAACGATAAAAAAATAGAAGATTATTAATTTTAATTATTTGTAGCCCTTAAACAATCTTCAACTTGCGCTGGAATGTTCCTTGCCAAAGCCTAGCTACTATCTCTGACACCAAATCAGCATACCTCCCAAAAACATTACGGTTCCTTCTTTATATTTTCGGATAGATCTGGCAGGCTGGAGTACAGCTTTTGTTGTCCTGGAGCTCTGAGAACCCGAATTCGACGATCATATGATCTAAGGTCAATTCTGATCTCAGCTGAAAAGAGAAAAGAAAAGAAGGGAGAAAAGAACTGCCGAGAGAGCCCACCTAAGAAGAGTATGTGCGATACCACATGCCAATTGCCGGAATATTTCACATGGCCAGGAACTGCAGGCAGGCGATCCTTTGTAGAGCATGTGGGGTCAGAGGGCACAGAACAGAGGAGAATTGTTGTATGGGGAGAAAGGTGCTGGATGGGCATCAAGAGGGAAAAAATTTACTGGCCCCTCTAGACCCCTTTGAGGGGAGTTTGGTACAATAGGAGGTAGGAGAAGGCCGTATGGGGGGGGAAGGAACAATGGCGAATGAAAGGTTTTACAGATAAACCTGGGGAAATGCAGGATAGCGCATGATGTATTGCACGAGGTGATTTTTAAGAGGAAAGTGGATGTGGTGTGTGGATCTGAGGTAAATGCTAGATATGTGGAGAAGCAAGGATGGATTATGGACGTTACAGGAGAGGCGGGATTAAGAAAACCCAGAACTATCTTAACGAAATCTTTTTGGTATAGTTTCAACTGAAACATTTACACCTGTAACTTGTACAAGTTATCGTTTCAGCTCTGAATGAGAAACATTCGGATTTCTTCTAGCAATTTGGTACACAAAGCGGTTCTATTGTTCAGTTGTAACTCTGTGACGACTTTGTCTAAGCCTATTCTAATACCAAATCTGCTACGTCTCTTGGGGGCATTCCTTGCTCAATAAGAACAACAATTTTTCCCCTCTACACATCTGTTAGTCCAACATAATGCATTATTATCTTCTTTGGACCAAAGTAAAATTACAGGAGAAACGTGATTTTACTACTGAAAATTTAAAAGTTTGTAATTGATGTGCAGTCGTTTATTTTTTATTATCAAATACTCTAACCAAACCCGTCCCTTCCAGAATACATCCCTCTAGGAGCAGTGCATTCCGGGGAGAACTTCCTCTACCCCCCCATCACGTTCGATGGGGGACTCAGTCCTCGGGCTTATGCTCTTTCTTCCACTATCTGGGTTCGCAGATAGTTTCCAGGTACCTTCTTTTTGGTTCGGGATGGTGCTTTTTCTAGAGTGTGTACTTTTCGCTGCATCTAAAAAGTTAATCGACGAACTGCGGCTAAAGGTAACCTTAGAGAGTGGATCCACTTGTTAAAGCTGTCCCTACTCAAGAACCTACGCATCTCCCTAGGAATTAGTCTTTTATAGGTGGTTCCTCTTCTAACTGCTTCTTGACAGATGTTGTTCCTTTTTAGTTGTCCCCTGCTGTGCAGGTTGTTAATTCCCAAAGTGCTCGGGTGCATCCTGAGTTCTTCAAATCTTCTTCTGGCTCTGGCTTTCATGATTTCTGTCTTCTCCTGGTGTGGGTCCCTGTATACTTGTGTATTTCTTATGTACCAAGGGGCGTCTGCTGCTTGCCTTAAGCTTTTGTTCTGCTGTGCTTGTATCTTCTTTTTGTAGGTTTTGGCTGTGTGTCCGCAGGCTACGGACTCGTACAAAATGATCGGAATGATGATTGCGTTTATTAGATGTATTTTTGTCTTCAGTGCTAGTTTGGATTTTCTTCCTATGAGTCCGGCTAGTCTTCCTATTGTTTGTTTTGCCTTCTTTGTGATGTTTCCCACGTGTTTTCTGAAGGTTGGTCCTTTGTCCAGTATCATTCCTAGGTATTTGGTCTTGAGTGATTCCATGTAAATTTGGTTGTGATACATACTGATGAGTATTATTAGATGCCATTGTAAGAGCAGCTGGGTCGCATTGCTTTTAAAAAGGTAATTTTTAACTCTAAATCTTTAAAAGAACGGTTTTAAATAAAGGCACTATATTAATAAAAATTAATGGTAAGCAAACAATATGAATCTGTGGTTAGAAAACAATGTGGCGGAAATTAGTTTACTTTAGAGCCATCAGAGCCAATAGATCTGGAAAAGGTGAAGAAAATGTGTGTAGCTACACAGTGCTTACATAATATGTTTTTTTTAGCACTGACTTGGTTCGGTAAACATTTGGTGAAACTTTAATAAAAAAAATGTGTTAGGTTAGGTTCAATGCGAAGTTCAAGATCGGTTTTGGCGAGATTTGTCTAATGACGATAGGCTCAAGCTGTATCCATGTAATCCATGTTCCGTTCCAAAGCAGTAGCCACAGTCCGAAGTATCACTCAAACGAGGCTTCTTCAGGTGGTTCCTCAGACGAGAGTGTCCAGTCAATAGTCAAGTTAGAATGTGTAGGTGACTTCTACTCCATTCCAAAAAGGAGCTGTGCTGTTTTGTTACTCGATGGTTCAGATTTGAATGCTTTCAAGTGGGTGAGCTCCCTATACAGAAATATTTACCTAGCTGTCCAGCTGGATATAAGATGTTCTTGGCGATGCTGTTCGCTAAGCCAAGAAATGGTTCAGGCCCAATAAACGCGGCCTCCGTTCCCTTCATTGCCTGAATTAGAATATTGTTTTTATTAGAACTTTTATGGAAAAAAAAAACTATTTACTCTGTTTTTACAAATCTGAAACATTAACCACATTTAATAATGATAGACAAACATAAAATATTTAAGTATATAACAAATTCTAGTCTTTGTGAGAGTTATTAATTTAATATTTGTATAACCGAATTCTCTTAAGTAGGATGGATAAATTGATCGAATCCATACATTTTTTTGGCCAAACACGTATAGCTGATATATAGAGCGCTAGAGAGTAATTGAATTAAGGGATTTTCATGCAAGTCTGAATTCGAAATGTATTGGATTAATTTCTAGATTGCTTGACTGTCAAACACCGACTGATGTTACGAATCTACGGGTTTCTAGCTCTACCGCTTCTTACGAGGAAAAAACATTACAATTCCAAACCAAAAAATATGTTTAAATCGACAGTCGACCTAGAAAAGAATACAATGTAATGAATCAATTGATATGTACAGAGGGTGTAACAAGCTAAATTGTAATTAATAGTTAACCAATTTATATACAGTTAGGACGTAAAGGTTTGCATAAATTTATTATTTTTGCAACTAAAAATATTTTGATGAAATACTTGGAAAGGTAGTTAAAAATACATTTATGTATTATTTGAAGGTATTATTGTAGAAAACGCATAGATACCCGAAATAACAAAATAAAACATCCACAAACTCTTGCTGTTTAACGTATGGCTTAGAAAGTTGTGATATAATTTGTTTGTACAGGTTGGTCCAGAATTATGTAGGTACATTAATTTTTAGAGGTCATAGTACGTCGTCAAAAAATAAGGGTACTTCTTTATGTACACTTTTTTATAAAACCGAATAATAAGACCCTTTAAAGGGGCAATTTGAAATTCTTATTTTTTCTAATATCTTCCAAACGGCTTTGACTATGAAGTTCATATTTAAGACATTAGGATAATTAACTTCATGTCACCACCTACCACATCCCATATAAATATAGGGTAGTTTTGGTTATTGCGTCACATTTTGTTTTAATTTTTGTATTTTGTATTTTACTGTAATCGTTACATTTCTGCATATGCATCAAGTAGGCTTTGGAATTGACACTTGTGTTAGCAATAATATTACAAATTAATGAAAAACTTAAATAATACTGTACATTTAATTAGTGGCGAAAATAATATTCACATCAACTCTGGACCACCCTATAATTAAAAAAATTCAAAATATAAATCGACTTGTCTGGAGATTTCGTCAAAACATTGGTTACAAGCACGGTCTGTAGATATAATACGGTTGCCTCACTTTGCTGGCAACATGGCGTCCAAGACGTCACAGCAACGTCACCAGAATGCCAGAGTCTGCTAAGCATTGGAGTTTACATTGTTTTGTTTACAGTAATTTGAATTGAATTTTTGTAGTTTTTCGTATTTTTTTTTTTAATTTATAAACTTTTCTTAACATATCTTTTGCACTTAACTAAATAAAAATAATTCATACGTCTTAGCATGTTTTCATCAATCCAAGAAAACGGATTTCGAAGATTTACTCTTTAAAATGAAACAGTTAATATTTATGTGCAAGAAGAAAAATGCCTATGCCTTTCTCGTACCTTTTTTTTTGTTTTTGATTGGTTAGGATATTTATAAAATTGTTTTAGGCCCAGTTTCACCAAACAGTTAATCTTAGATTTAGAAGTAACCTAAATTTTAATTGCAATTTTTCATTACACCGCGATTACTGCGATTAACTCTGATAATCGAGATTATTTATTTTATGCCGGTCCATAAAAATAATCTCGATTACCAGACAATTGCAATTTGCGGTGCGGTGAAAAATCGCAATAAAAATTGTAGGTTATTTTTAAAACTAAGATAAACTGTTTGGTGAAACTGGGCCTTATATGTGTAAAGGAAAACGGATTTACCTAAATGAGTTGCTAACTAATTTGAAACTAATTGAAAATTGTGAACGATCATCATTCTTTAATGTAAATTTAAATTTTACTACTAATTCTAAGTACTAATTGTAATTGTAATTTGTTGGTTGTTAATGAAGCTTAAAGGTGTAAGAAGAGGCTTGAACTTTGTATGGAAGTTTATCAGATCTTACCGCTTCAAACTGTGTAAAAATACTACTTGGTAGAAATAACTTACCAGGTATTTCAGCATTTCTGGAATTTCTGCCCCTATATGGATAAAAGAGGAGATTAAAGGTAGTATTGGTAGTGTAGTATGAAGTTTGTTTGCATTCGGCTTCAAACTGTATAGTGTTGTCCTTGACAGTAACTTAAATATGCTATAAATACATTAATTTTTTGTAAAGGTTTTTCTTCACGATCATCACAGAATTTGCCAATTCTGAAATAAAATTTGATTACAGAATGCTGGAACTCCCTCTCTTGAGATTGGAAAAATATTCTGCAACACTTCTGTCCCCTTGCAATTTAAATGTATTTACAGTCTCTCTCTTGTGATAGAATAATATTCTAACACTGGTTAACAATAATAGCATTATCCTTGGCGCAGTTGATTGGCATGCGTGGTTCAACATTCACTGTCAAAATTGTTGTTGTCAGTTTCGATTTCAAAATATAACGAATTTTTCAGTGATTCACAGTTAGAGTTTGAAAACACACCACCTGAAATTACAAACAATTTAAATAATTATTGGATAATTTATTACCAAAAAATAAAAATCTGAAAATGAAAAGTATTACAAACTTTTTATGGATTGGAGACAACCAAAGAAAACAAATTCATTTTCAGAAAATGTTTTGATAGCATTTTTGGTGAATTATCAAAAAAAAGCAAATCCTTAACAATGTAGAAAATATATTCAATAGTAAAAGCAACGACAAACGTAAAATATGAGATAGACATTTCAAAATATAAAAAACTTTTTTTTAAACGTTGTTCTGAAATGAACGCTAACGTGAACCATCTTTAATATTACTCTTTTATCCGAACTTAAACTCCTAGTTTGCTTGGAAGAGAATGCTTTTGATATAATGTTCAAACCACCGCAAAGATAATTTTTTTTATTTGATATTTTTTAATTTAATACTTTCTTTTAATTCAATAGTTTTTTTAAATGCATCTTTGCGATAAAAAAGTTAATTCTAGTTAGTCCAGGATAAAAAGTGGTTTTAATCTATTGTTATTATTTCGCGTGGACAGAAAATATTAAAAATGGTACGTTTTGTTATACCTAGTATTCTAGTATTCTTTTGCATAATTTTTTTATAGGTCGTTCTTATCATTGGTGTCATGGGAGCTTGTCGCAAAAATGAGCTTTATAATCTGAAGGTTTCGAATACAAAAGATCTCCGAACGACATTTTTAATTTCCATTCCAAATACTAGATATCCTTTCTGATAATTTGTTTGTCAATTTCCAAAGAGGAAAGTGCACGATTTCGATTTAAAACTATATATTTAAAATCTTTGATCGTGTAAAAAGTATAGTCTGCTACTGGGTTAGAATGAAAACTCGTTATGCTCGTAGTTCTTTACGCTCGCCTTCGGCTGGCTCTCGAAACTTCCACTAGAATTGAATTTTCATTCTAACCTTGTTACAGAATATACTCTATTAAATATCATTCCACAGTTATACTGATATTATTTTGTCTTAATACTTCCATACTTAATCAACATCTCACAAAACAAAATATAACTTCAATTTCAATATAACGATGAAATGACATTTTAAAATACTTTGAAATACTAAAAAGTTTTCAATAAAACAGTGTAAATTTTGTTAAAGTTATTTTTTTTTTCGTGTTCTTGATGTTTTAATTTTTTTGCAAATTTCACTGTAAATCACTTGAATATTTAGCTTGTTTATTAAAACTAATTTTATTTAAAATATTTTTTTACGATTCGTATCGTGATTACTCAGACCGCAACAAATTCAGACACTTGATAAGTACCCCAGGGAATTTTTACACGCGTTACAGTAACAAGTGCATATAGGGTTAGAGTTTGTTATAGGGTAATAAGCCTTTTCTATTGTATATGGTCCCGTAAAAGGGCTTTTATTGCTGAATAAAAATAATGAGCATAGAGCTGCCGCTGTACAACGATAAACTTTTGGTTGGATGTATACAGGGTACTTTAAAAAAAAGGAAAAGTAATACGTATCAAACATACTGGATTTTTGATCAGGGTAGTGATAGTTCAGCTATCAAAATAAGGTTAATTATTATATATTGAAATGATATATTTTTATGATGTTTATTCTTTTATTTATTTTTAATTAGTTTATTAATTAAATTACTCTAATTTATCAATTTGCAATGTTTTGTTTTATTTGATTTATTATATTATTATTTTGATTATATTGTTTTTAATATTTTGTGATGTTTGAATTGATCAATAGTAGAATAATTAATTAATTTAGTTGTTGAACGCCCTATAAGAATTGAACTAGCTCAGTGAAATTATTGATTTGTTTAATTTTATCCTGATGTTGTAATATACTATTTTTCGTTATTAGGTTGGTTATTTTATATTTTTGAATAAGCAACATTCTATTTTTTTATTTAAAAAGAAAATAACAAAAAGAATATATTGCTCAATAAATTCGCATACGTCTTGAGTCAAAAATCCCCCGTATAATAAATAGAGTCCGTCGACAGAAACTTTACATATATTCCGATGAAAAGGGGGATGAAAACAACATCATTATACAATGGATATAACAAGTTATTTCTCTTGTATTTGATTTATTATCCGTGCTAGCGCTGCCTATGCTAATGGCAAACATTTATATACGTCTGAATTTGAAGTAACTTATAGCCTTTTGAAGTTAATTTGTTACTTTGATTTACGGATGGCCTTTAAAATTCACATTACAACTTCGTTACTGCCTATAAAAAAATCCTTTTTTATTTTCGGGGATCGAAATTGGGTCAATCACTTTTTCATTCAGTTTGAAAAAATATATCTATTGATTATATTATCGACATCGGATATATTGAAGATATTAGGAATTTATCCACATAAAAAAAATGTTAACTTTTGGCATCAACCAATATTCAAACTACTAGTGTGTTGTTGTATCTCTTCAGAAGTTACTAACTGAACAATATGCAAAATATAATATACAATAAAAATAATGTTTGGCACTGAATTTACTTTCTACCTTGCTCAAAAACACTAAATTTGGCTTTGTTTACCTACACACCATATTACAAATACAATCCACAGGCAGTGCTCGAGAATACTGATTTTAGACTCTACTACGATAGGTAGTAGTATCATCAATAGACAGATGACGAATAATCGACCCGACATCGTGATGGTGGATAAAAAAGCTAAAGCTATAGAAGAAGGGCAGATGTGGCATGCAGAAAAAGTGGTACCGATCAACTAGACTCATCCCCAGAAATTTTAAAAATGGTCTTAAAAAACAATCTTCATAAAAACACTTTTATTTATTGCAAAAAGCAGTAATTTTTTTAAATACATGTCACACTTCGTACATATTACCAGCAATTGCTGAGTATGTGCATGTCTTTGGATAAGAATGTTAATTGATGTATTTTTTTGAAATTTTGAAGCACAGCTTACTTTTAAAGGTTGATTTAAACATCAAAGTATTTAGTTAATTGAAAAAAAATGGGCTTTATGAGGAGATTTTTGCAAATTCAGTTTTGTTGAGTGATAATTGTGTTAAAAACCAATGTAATTTGCAACTACTTTGCTCGCAAATTAACATTAACTAAAGAAAAACTACCCCTGACAACATCTTCAGAGAAAATTGAATAGAAAACTTAAAGCCAGGTAGGAAATCGGTACGCTCGTGTCATGGGCGGGAGATACAGTGTAGCTTCTTGCTTTTTACTCTGATATGGACTTTTGGAGTGCACGGTGCGGAATTAACTCGAAAACGGACGTGAAGAGGAGTGAGAGAGAAAAGTAGAACTGAGAAAACGAAGCAGATGGATGGACTGGTAACGTACAATGCAAAACTCCCTCGGTCGACCGTTGAGAAGCACTCATGAGTAAATGCGAGAGAGATCTTTGAAAAGCGTGATGCTTTCTTGTAAAATACCCCGTCCGCTGGATATTATCTGCCTTTCGAATATATTATACACCAGTTATAAACCATTTTGGTGGATGGGTTTTGCTGCCATGAAAAAGAATTCGCGCAAAAATATATCTATTGGAATTTTTTATCGCTCAAAGAAAAAATAAAAATAAAATGTTTTGTACAAGTGAAATCTTTAGAAAAAATGCTGCATCAAAACGGAAATCGGTTTAAGTGTGGTATTAACAGTAGCCAAGTAACAAATTAATTCGGTTTAGGAAATCTCCATATCAATTAAAATTTCGACGAATTTACCCATCTGTCATCGATATCACACTGAATATATCTCATAAACCGTGGGTAGTCTTAAACCAGTTACCATAGAAAACCTTCTAACCGTAAATTTCTGTGTACGAAAAGGGGCGCAAAAATCCAAAGAGGGTGGTTACGCATTTCAAACACCGTGTGTTAAATTACATGCCGGATTGGCTTTCAATAAATACAATAAGAACTTTTTGTTACTTTTCACATGTTACCTATTAATTCCTTTGTACTAGGAAATTTACGTGAAAATAAACTAGGTACCTAGGTAGACAGAAGAGAATGTCTTATTTAATCTTTGGGTATCAACAGTTGGCAAAACTTATACTTTTCTAGTCTAAAATAACGATTATGTGGTGTAGGTGAAATTAACGAAAAAAAAATATTGAATCAACTGTTTATATAAGTTTATACAAATCTACATCTGCAAAATAATTAAATTGAAATATTTTTTCAAATTGGGTTATAACTACAGTATCCGCCAAAATAAACGGTAATATCCGCCAAAATAAACGGTAATATGCGCCAAAATAAACGTTAATATGCGCCAAAATAAACGGTAGTAACCGCCAAAATAAACGGTAGTAACCGCCAAAATAAACGGTAGTAACCGCCAAAATAAACGGTAGTAACCAGTAAAATAAACGGCAGTAACCGCCAAAATAAACACTAGTATCCACCAAAATAAACGGTAGTATTCGCCAAACTAAACGGTAGTATCCTCCAAAATAACTAATTTGTTCAAAATGTGCATTATGGCCTTGCAAACAGGCTTCTGTTGTTTCTGAAGATCGCAAAACATTAAAAAAAGTGGTCGTTGCAAATGTTGAAAGTTTATTATTATTTGCAATAGTTCTACAAAAGTTTCTGGTGGAATATGTTATCCCTCATCATACCCCCAATGTATGCATCAGGTGGTGATAAATCCGGTGAATGAGGTGGATACTCGAGAAATTATTCTGTTACCAAAATGTTCAAGAAGCAAATTTATGGAGCATTCGCTTGTTGCTCCATCCTGTTGAAACTATTGCTCGCTAATTCTAATCTGAGTGAGTAATTTTCGTGTGTAATTTAGTTTATTTTGTGGGTAACTGGTTAACTGTAGTCTTATTACAATGTCTGTTCCCTTGCAACCATTATTACCAGAATATGTCCCAGGGACCTTATTAGATAAAACACCTCTTGAATGAGTCCCCTTTTCTTTAATTTAGATCTTAGTTCCCTTTTCGATTTTCTGTAATCCATTTCCAATTTTTAATTCCGGCCTTTTTGAGTTCCTCCTTCACTTGTTGTAGCCATTTCAATCTGGGTCTACCTCGTTTCCTTCTGCCTCCATTCTTCCGTCACTTCCGTATGAACAGAAATAATGTTACACTAAAAAACTTTCGTTTTTGGTAGAAAGAATCATAATCACAAAGATTTTAACCGTGATATAGTGTCAAGTAAAAAACTAATGACAGTTATACCAAATACGGGGGTTGTCTTTTATATTTCGGGATTTGGCAACCCTGGTGTTGCAATCTGGCAACTGACAGCTCTATCGTAAAGTCGGACATTTTTGAGGTTATATGTACTTAGAACGTTTTGACATACTAGCGCTATTGGTGTTGTATAAGATTCATCTCGGCCCAAAAATGGAATTAAATCGTGAATTTTAGAAAGTTGGTTTTAATTGTCCTTTAAACAAGTTTACTCTGTTTGAGCTGAATGGGAATAATGGTAGCTTCCAATGTGTAGATTGGCCGAATTACAGTTTTCTGATTTATTTAGAAACATTTAACATTTTAATTCAATGCATAAAGAAACCGGGAATAGTTGTTTTCCCGCAAGACGGTGCAAAAACAAAAATTAAAGTAGTCTCAGTGAAGTAAAGTAGTTACATGAATAATAATAAAATGTCACATTAAGTTACTAGTTGCAGAAGTAACAGATACCAAGGAGAAATGTTTCACAGTCCAGGTTACGACAGAATGGATCAACTTTTACAGTTTTTCCGCCTCACATGTGTATTTGTAATTAACTAACCTTGTAATAATTGTAATAATTATTGTATATTGCTTTACCAACTACGTTTTTTGTAATTATATTCTGAAAGGTTGTTCTTTTTTATAAACAAATATCATTAATCCAAAATCTCTCTGACGTTAAACATTGTCTTTTTTATTTATACGGCTAAAAACAATTTTTGGCACCTGTTACATCGACGTCGTAAGTTTTGGCTTAAAATCAAATCTAAACTAACGCAGATCATAATCCCGACCCTCTACCGGTTGTAAATGGTCCTGGGCAATATGGGCAAGTGCCCAATATGATGAGAATATGCGAGGAAACTGCTGGCGAATGCTAAATGTACTGGAATGCCATCTCATCCGTAAGTGATTGATGACAAAATGCCCTTATACCTAGTGCAATTGAAATATGAGATGTACGATCCCGGTTCCTGCTCTACAATCAATTATAATATTGTCCTAGCGTGCGTTTTATTATTTTATGAATCTACGTGTAACTACTTATGCGGTTAATGCGCCGTTTGGTAAAATGTAAAGGTGGGTTTAGGCAAGCAAAAATTAAAACTAAGATTAATTTAAAACTAAACACATTCAAGATGTAAATTAAAACTAAAAAAGATGCCCAACTTTCAACCAAGCAATTAACATCTTGTATGCGTCAATCACTGAGTTGATCGAACGAACACTAGCTGTCATTTAGTCGTAAATGCTAATTTTAAAATATAAAGTGAAAATTTTGTTAAAAAGGTTGATTTTTTAATGTTCATAATTAATTATCCGCTTCTAAAAATATATACTTAAAAATAATTTGAGGTTATCTATTCTTGTTTTGACTTCTGGACAAATTATAAATTATTCAACGAAATGCGCATGTCCGGTCAGTTTAGTAATTTTCTTAATGTTTTGCGAAGAACTCAAAATTGTTAGTTTAAATTTAACCTTAATCTTAATTAGTTTTAGTTTAGTTGATATTGCATGAATGCTTAACAGTTAATACACAGTAAACTCTAAAAGTTCTTAAAACGGCATATAATCAGTCTATTATTTAATTGTTTATAAATTTAGAATTAGAGAACTTGTTTTAAATAATATCGTACTAAGTGACATAAAAATCCGAACACCCAGTTTAAATGATTTTATTTTTATAAAATTTCGTGAATTTATTTATTTTACTAAAATAAACAATTGATAACATTCTCAGCCTTATCAGTTGAACATTCCGGTTTTTATACTGCTTTTTTTGAAATCCACTAACAATTCAAATTTTGTGGATTTTGGTTCTTGACATTCTTTACGATTGGTTACGATGCCTAGGGTACGGAGGGTGTAAGGACGTTTTGGAGCAAAGTCGAATTTGGCTAATCAACCTGATAAATCCAATAGGCATTTGATACCCTAAATAATAAGCATTTTGCATTTGCTTGCAAAAGACCTACAAATCTATATTTTACATCACAAAATATTTTTATTTAACCAAAAACAATATTATTCATGCAATGTTAAATAGTTTTGGAGCGATCTACTATCACTAGCATGTCTCCGCGATGTGCAAAGCTGGAATATGTAAATTGAATAGGTTAGGAGTTACATGGTTTTAAACAAATTATTGAATTATCGATCTCCATCAGCTAATCTTTATTTTTTTAAATCATGTAAGTCATCCATTTCTCTAATGTGGGTAGAATCCAAAAAAAGGTTACCGAAAACCACAAAGTAGATCTCGCAATATTCAATTAAAGTTTCGAAAACGTTGCAACTAGTTTCAGTCTTAAAAGACTGTAAAGATACAATAAAAATGCAAATAGAAGGAGAAGACAACATTGAAAGTGATAATAAGTAAAAGTAAGTAAACAAGAAAATGTTTTTAAAAATAAATTATCAAAAATATAAACAAGCTTTAAAAACTATTCAATATCAACATAAAATTCTAAATAAGTAACTGTATAAAAGAATAATCAATAATTTTTTTTGCAATAATCAAATTCAAATAACAAATCAATCACATTCGATGGTTTACTCAGTTTGTTTTTTTATTGTAAACTAATTTTCTTTCACATTTTGACATCATAACTTGACCAGTTATAACGTCATCAAAAAAAAACGAGCAGACCAAAAATACACAATTTTCCCCTAACAGCAATATCAAGTTTGAGTGAATGTTTTCCAACCTTTACATTTTCATTTTTATTTATTTATATTCTAATTTTCAACATTAAATAATTGTGGATTGACTTAAGGTTTTATTACTACCATATATAATTATTTTTCATTTTGTAATAGTATATTTCATATGTCTTTCTGTTATCACAACAGCCATATGAAATAAGTTGTTTATAATATTATTAATATTTTGCCGTTTTATCATTTTTTTAAAATAATTTATTATTTGTAGGTATGTAAATTACGAAAAAATTTGATTTTAAAAAGCACTGTGTAATTTATAACATTTAACAGTTTTGAAATTTAAATTATCAAACGTTAATATTTTAAAATTAATAATACCCCAATAATAATATATTATATAAGTAAAAAAAGATATTCTTATTAACAAATACTTTCTTAAAGAACAATATAAAATTAATAAATTGCTATTAACCGCAAATGTCAATAGCCTTGTCATTCGATAGTTCACTCATGTTGCCAACCATTTAAAACAAAAATTTGCGAGCGTAAAAGTTACATTACGATACGCAAATCCGTTATATAATGAAGGTTTTTATAAATGCAAAATATACTGAAACTTTTAGCTGTATTAAGCATTTTAAAAATTATAAAAAAGCAGTATAATAACGGTATAAAAGCTTTTGGTGTTTTTATTTTTTTAGTTTCTATTCATTTAAACATATCTTAAGTAGGTACTCCTAAAAAGAATTTGAAAAAATAATAGTACTTATATAAAATATCGTATTTCTCCGTACTTATGTTTTATGTTTCCATTAAAATAAAATAATAATAATAAAAATAAGAAGAAACAGCGCCGCATCTGAAGTAGTTTTATCCTCGTCCTGAAAAGGTGAATAAGTCTTTCAAAAAGTTCATCGATGCAGATATTCGGCCAGCAGGTATACCTCACACGTATTTACATTCCCTTTCACGCTGAGTGAATTTTGGAAAAAAAAGGTTGTCAAGATGACAATCGAACAGAAATAATAAGTGCCATACGTTCGAAAACCCATTTACCATGGACAAAACGTTATTTTTTTGCTGATTTTCGTATAATTTGTTGTTGCACGTGCCTTTAACGTCAAACAAGCAGATGTCGAATTCAGAAAAAAATAAAGACATTCTTTTATCAGTCAAAACAGTTTTCAAAATGAAAACGGAATGCTGAATATAAGGGGAAATATCCAGGTATTTTTTATTTAAGTATATGTGTGACATACAAATTTATTAAAACTATCCCATTGTACATATAAAATACTTTAAAAAAGTGGCTTGTTTGCTTAATGATTAATTAGCTCTCCGATTTTTATAAAAATTTCAAGGGTCTAGGAAACTTTGATGATTCTGCGGCCACCTTTATATAACGGCCAATAGTTCTTTCATTTTTAGTGGCTGTTATTGTTCCCATTGTTTCGATTTAAACAAAATGCGTTATTAGATAATTCAACAATCATTCCATGATGTAAATAATACTTCTGAGTAGAATTTGAGTGGTATAAATCTCCCTGGGGAAACAATTCCTTCGATTCAACATTCAAAACCGACATAGAACTGACCAAATTACGTACAACATAATATATAATATGTATTACAAACGCAGAATCATCCACATGAATCATTCGATAACAAAAATGATTCAATTTTCGAGAAACATCTGCATGCATGCACCCTCTCATATTAGCGATTGATATTTTCAAGGAATATTACCAATAATGTAATTTGATAGATGGGTAACTGCATATGATACGGATACGAGATTACTTATTGGGAAATGAACCGTAAATTTAGAAATGTATTTACGGTATCGAGAAATCATCCAGTTGGACGAACTAAACGTTGCGTTGTTAGAAAAATGTAATGTTGAAAAATATGATAGATCGGATTGGTACTTTAACGACAGCGTCAATTTATTACTGTTATTGACGACGTCGTGTAGTCAAAAATCAGTTTTAAATTAAATTTAATATTTTTTTCGAGTGATTTAACTCAACAAATCAAATTTGCTACAATATTGCAGTTTTATGTTGAAATAAATTAAGATTCGTTGAAAAAATCTCGGTTTTAATGCAGAAATAGTTTCTTTCAAATATATATAAAAAAATTACGAAAAATAATGTAATATTCTTTTTATAATTCGTGTTTACAAGAGACTTCATTGTAATGCCATTCGAACATTTCAGTCTTTTAACTGCAAGTTAATTGTAACAATTGCTAGCAATTATACACGGCTCCTTACATTTCTGCAACTTTACAGACTTTTTTAGGCTTATTTTGACAATTTACAGTGTTGACAGATTTTATCACCGAATACGGAACTAAGAATAGAATGGCAAGAACCTAGTTACTGTCTAGATCCGTATGCGACATAGAGTAGCAGCGGTTGTGTTAAAAAGTATTGTCGATAATACAGATTCCTTAAATTTATATCTAGTGCCATCTATCAACTGACAAGTCTTTATAATTTAAAGGCTGTATCTTTAAAATCCACTCACAAAACACACTAGGTTCATTTTTTGGAAACGATGCATTTTGCCTTCACGATTTGTACATGTAGGTACACAACATTTTCTTTTAGATAAGGGGGGTTGATAGTTTGAATCCATTTTAGGGACAGAATTATTTGGAAGCACAAAACCAAAGATGATATACACCAACAAAACTAAAAAAACTGAAAACTCCTGCTCTTTTCCAGATTCTCAGAACTACTGTCTCTTTTCTTAATTTTCTTAAAACTGTTTCTCACCAAATACAGATTGATACAGATCTGTTAAATTAAAAAGTATTGTCGTTAATAGTATTAGTAGAGAGACCTCTTCCGAAAAACAGAATAATTAAAATGAGTAGACGCAACGATCAGCGCCATCCTATGGTTGTGTTAAAAATATTATTAAGTTTTGGCGGGAGTATATTTGCTTTCATTTCTATTCGTAGTTCCGTATTCGGTGGGTTTTATAAATTTTTGTTTTTATCAAATTTACCGGGAACATTTCTACATTTTATAAAAAATAGAAAGTTGCGATAGGCAGTAAAAATTCTGAAAAATTATCATTCATATAAAACTACCTCTCGCCTCAGCAAAAAATGATTCAGTGCTTCTTCTTTTTTTAAAAATGTCACACAGCGTCGGTAGAGTCATCAGTTACACTTAACAACATATATTTTAGGTTGTTCTACACTAAAACTCCTTAAAAGAGTCGAAATTGCATGAGAATGCATATTTGGCCTTGAAAAATAGGAATTGTTCTAAATTTTTGTCAGCTTATTTGTTGCAGGAAAGTTAAAGTAACAAATCTGAAAGGCATGCGCAGTTGATACTTTAAAAAATCTAGCAATAGAATTGCAAGGAAAAGGCTGAAATGTACGAGTGGTATAACACTCAACAGAGTGTGGAAATTAAATCTCTTTCCACACTCGTCTATAATTATTTTTGTGTCACAGTTGGTAATTGTGTGCTTTTATTAGACAATTTTGAAATTAACTAAGACGGTGACAGACTAAGGTGACAGAACATAGAACCTCAGGTCATAACATAACCTAAAAGAAAGTATGGTTCTGCCAATTAATAAACAAAAATGTCTTAAAAAAGTGGATTATATGTTAAAAGCTAACGCTAAGGATTTTTTGTAATCAATACACATTACTTGGAAAATAAATGGATATGTTCTGCAAATTCAGAAAAGTAAACAATTTAGTTAAACTTTCAAACTTGACATATGTCATTTTAGTAAGTACGTACCAATATAATGTAATGAACAAAAAAAGAACTAATTGTTGAATAATTTTATTTAAAAAACATAAATAAGTGCGAATTATAAAAAATATTGTGTAAAACTTTTGCCAAAATGACCAATCGTTTTACAAATAACTATTATCAAGTTATATAACTAAGAAATAATGATGATTAAACAGTGTCAATAGGAAAGAGGTACCTAGCATATATTGTATAGTTTAATCCAAATTCATTGAGACTAATTCTAATTGAATTAAATCGGTTATTTTTTAAGTTTAAGACAGGCAACTTAAAATACACGCAGTTTCAATTTAAATCTTCTGTCATTGTTGAATCTTTACTTTTTATAATTAAAAATGAAGTCTAAATTAGAATGAGTGAAAAGATATCGATGATGTATTAAATAAGGTGGTTTTTATACAGAATGGTTCAAAAAAGAATCTTCTTAAATACCACTCATCCTGTAAAATTTTACTAGATACATTTTTATTTTCCAAGCTCAAACTTTTTTATTTTAGGCAAAACTACTCAAACAAACTGAATAAGATAAAATCAAGAGTGATTTTATCAACACTTCATTTTCGTATTTTTGCAAATAAAAAAGTTTTCGTCGAATTTTATCGATAAAATTTTACTGACTAGTGGTATTACCTTTGAAACCTCGTATGACATACATGAAATTTTCAAGTGCCGTCCAAGAGAGGAAAAGCAAAATCAGTTTGGGTAACAGGAGCACTATTACATTATTATATCTGCAAAAATATTAAAAACTGCTCATTGGGTTATCATCAGGTTATGGGCAGTATTTTCAAAAAATGGTTTTTAGAAACCCTGTTAACAAAATTCAAAAATAATTGTGTCATTGTTGGACAACGCATCTTATTACTAAATACTTTCAAGACGAAAGTGGCATCAACAAACTTAAAAATAGACAAACAATTCTGTTACAAAACAACATGTACTTTGATCACACTTATACCAAAAAGCAACTATTAGCAATCTTACATAGCAATAGTTTTAAAAAAGACATCTCTTGTTTTTGGCTCCATGCTAAATCCATGTTATATCTACTTGAACTGCTTCTGGCCCAGTTAAAAAGAAACGTGGGAAGTAAAAATAAATGTCTTGGACTTGGTGAATCTGTGATTAAGTTAATTGAGAGTAGATTTTTAAAAATTGATCGACAAACCTGAACACGCATTATTCAAAAAGTCAAAAACCAAATTTAACATTTTTTTTTCATTGTAAATAAACTAATAATAACTGTAGATAGTAGTGAAGAGATAGAAAGTAAGATTGGTATGCAGTACGAATTTCTAAATTTTTAAATTAAATTTTTATTCCAGTTTGTGTTTGCTTTACAGAATTATTTTATTTTATTAAATCAATAGTACGGTCCAGTAAGACAATATATCACTAACGGAAATATCTGAAATTAAGCCCTTAATAAGTAAAAAGTCAGTGTCAATGAATTTAAATGGAATTATACTTTGAAACGATTGCAATGTAAAACTAGTTTCGCCATCTATTGCGCACAGTCTCAACTGTTACCTTCCTATGGTTACCGCTACGCTATGATTTCAGTCTAGTGTGAATAGGCAGAGATCTGCGGATCTAAGATGAAATCTTTTTTTTCGATGTTTGAAAATAAATATTTTCGAAAATTTTGAGTATTGGTAATGTGATCACCGATTAAATTTTTTAATAATTCCTGTTCATTTTTAAATAAATATTTGACATAGGTATTTTGTCTAGTAATGTTAGTAGTAAATAAACTTTTCAAGGACACTAAACAATAAAGAAGATAGTCAGATTCACATGATGATTTATCGAAACAGCTGTCATGTTTTATTTTTATTACAAACCTCTTTGCTTAGTGTTCTTCAAAAGAGAAGACACAGAGTATAATAAACTTTTTCTTATTTCTTCACTACACTGTATATTCTAGTTAGTATGGAATATGGAAAATTTGGTGAAGCACACTGTACAAACTTGTTAAACCTGTATGATCGAAATGTAACGAGAGTTTTTGTAGCGAATGATTTCAATTTTGTTGCCACATATTTTGAATTTCACATTTAATCTAATTATTATAGTCATTGCTGTGTTGTACGTGAATTCAAATGATTCTGTTTGGTTAATAGATAATTGGACAGCAAAGTATGCTGCTTCATTTCCTGCAATTTCGATGAGTGATGGAGGAATCCATAAAAATTTTACAGAAATATATTTCAGAGTATACCCTTCTGTTGATTTTTAATGAGATAACGGATATGTACAGTTTACATAATTTAATCTATTTACGAAACTAAAAACAATTTTCCGGATTAAAGTATATTTATTTATGTAATTAAGATCTTTATAAATATAAATTTTATGTTTTACGAAAAACATTTTAAATTAAATATTTTAATCAGGGTTCTGGATTCGAAATTCTCACTTTTTGTTTTTTTCTATAAAGTTCCTCCTTTATTGGGGAAGTTTTTCTCTGGGGTGCTTCTACCGCCCTTAGTTAATGTTAATTATTTTCTTGAATTTCATATAATTAAATGTTATTGAGCTCCAGGTTCTTCCTGGTGTTCTGTTTTTATATCTTCCTTTTTACTTTTCAATATCCACAATCTGGTGCTTAAGTATTATTACCATCACAAAAAATGTTTCTTATAAACATCATTGTTCTTTCCCATTGTTTTTAACCATCGGTTCATCATTAATGTCAGTACAAGCTTCAACAGCAATTTTTGCAATCATTTAACTTTTTGCTATTTGCTATTCTTGTGTGAGGATTTGTATTTGCTTGCTTCTAGATTAGCTTGTTATGTGTCATTTATTTTGTAGCCTGATGATGGCCTTATTGTAGGCCGAAACTAGTAGTTTTTTATTTACAGCATTATAAAAATAAAAGTTTATGACATTGACATTGGTGTTTCCTTTCTTTCATTTAAGAAGAGTCACATTTAGGAAATGGATGAGTTGTTTCTATTATTATGTTATTTTATACAATTTTCATCAAAGTTGCTCTAATAAATTGATTTTTATTTAAAAAGATGAGGGATGTACTAAATAAGCTCTGGATTCTACAAAAAATTAAAGTTAACTAGATACTTTTTGGTAGTACCTACTATTAAACAATAATAGATTTACTCATCTGTCAAAATGTGACATCAAATTTAAAATTTTTAAACGAGAAACCAACTTTGGTCTGACATCAGACGGGGATCATGTTACCATTATTAAGAAAAATAGAAAATAGTATCAGATTTTGTCCTCCATTCACCTTCTGGCACCTTTATTTTAACATTTTAGCAATTATAATTTGTTTAGACAAAAGAAAAAAGAATGATGATTTCCAGATTATTAAATCAACATGTACGCCATCATTTGGCTATAAAAAAGTTATGTTTAATTAGAAAAATTACAATTAGAATATAGGTAAGTACCTTGGCGTAAAAATTAATATAAACTTGATTCTGTCAACTTAAAACAGTCAAATAACACTTGCAAGCATTGCTAAAGAGGACAATAATATCAGTAAGAATAAGAAAAAAATGAACAATGCACAAGAATAGTGTTTAACTAAAATTAAAAGTAAATGTAACTTTTAAAAACTTAAAATATCTTTAAAATAAAAAACCAAAAATTATTAGTAAAAAATTAACTTCTTAAAAGTAAGAAAAAATAAAAAAATCACAGATCTCCAACTCTGCTTGTTAATATGCTTACATGACATCTGGCCGGACGACGGTAATGTTAAAAAAACTTCTCCATAAAATTTATATAATAAGTGACTTAATCTTTATACAGTGTTATTACCTATTTCTTTTAAGTCACCAAAACCAAAATATTGTTGTGGTTGACTCTCCAAACTTAAATAATTAAAGTATAAATTCTTGAACCAAGCCGAATAGTCTACTGACTTTTATTAACACGTTAATTCCATGATGATAATATCTATGATTAAAATAATTACACATTATAAAACAAGACCACTATTGCCACCTAGTTAATAATAGGACAAATTATTTAGAATTGAATTTCTTAAAATACTATGTTCTAAATGCAGAAATCTATTATTATACATTAGGCAGTGGTTAAGTAGTTTACTACCAGATGGCGAAGCGAACGTTCCGCCATTATTAATCCACACAATATTTTAATAGAGACAGGCGATCTTTTATTTAGAGTCGAAAGCTTAAACGTTTTATATAGAAATCTACAAATAAAATTTGTCTGGTATTTTGAATGATTTACTGCGTCCTCTTTTAATCAGTGTTCGAATTCAACACAAATTTCTATGGTGAAGAAAACATTTCTCTGCCTTGCCTTGCTTAGATTACACGTATTTCTAGAGATGGAGTGCAATGACCTAAAAGTAGATTTATTATTTTATTGATTCTAGTCTCAATAAGTAGGCAAAAACAATCGTTCGATTTTTATAACAGTTGTTTTTTAAAATATAAATCATTCAGTCTTTGATTGTAATGTCTGTTTAATAGTTTTTATAGTAATGCTGCTTATATTTCACGATAAAAATTGCAAAAAATGTTTACAAAAAAACTTGAGAATATTAAGAACATTCCACTTCAACCAATCATTAACAAAAAAAGGAAACCGTGAAAAATTTGAATATGTTGAAGTTTTCAGGCAATGTTAGGTACTATTAATATTTTCCAAGTGCCTTTTCAACATATGTATATAAATTATACATATGAACAATCAAATTTGAATTGTTTAATAAGGGTAATTGTACAAAAAATGGTTATGGGATATATTTATATAATATCTATAGTGAACAATGAAGATTAATTTACTATCAGTAATAGAACGGATAATTTCTTCTTTTATAAAGTGTGAGTGTTTTTTCCTAACTTGAAAATTTCTGTCTGAATATTCTTTTATCCAGAGAAATAAAGAATTTTGGTTGTTTGAATTTCGGAGAGCAATATTTTTATTATAGCTATCTAATGATGGAGACACTCTAAAATGATTTACAATCCCGCTTAAGATTAGAAGAGAATATGAAAATATAATGGAGTTTGTAATACACTCGTCACAAAAAGTATTGCATAATTTAAAATATTGAATTATGGTGTAAAATAAAATATCATATTTTTCAGAATGTTTTAATATGACTGTATGGTATCCTTTAGATGTATAAAAGTCCAAAATATTCACAGTTTAAATCGCCTTTTTGTTGAAAAACAAAAAAAAATTTTGATAAATTCTATTTGTATTATTTACATTTTAAAATTTCTTGTGTGCAGTATGTTTGTTTAATATTTCATTTGAAAGTATCTAGAAACATTTTGAGTAAAAATGAGTACTTTAACCCCAGAACAAGCAGCTCAAATCGTGGCTTTAGTTGAAGATGGACGATTTCAGCAATATGTTGCTGAAGTCATGGGAATCAACCAATCCAGCGTTTCTAGAGTCTTAAGAAGGTTTAGAGAAACTGAAAGTTATAATAGAAGACCAGGTCCAGGACGTCCCAGGTGTACTAATCCTGCAGATGACCGTTATTAAAGAATTCAGACTTTGCGAACTCGTCATGTTACCGCCTGCAAAATGTTCTCTCTGGGGTCCGTAATTTTAGATTATCTGTCAATACGGTTAGAAACAGACTAAGGAGTTATGGAATCAGACCCAGAATGCCTGTTACTACTCCATTATTAACCAGAGCACACCGTGTAAGGTTCGCAAGAGAACATGTTATTTGTTATATGTTATAATTAAATCAACTACTTTGAAACATAATTCCAAATTCAATTCCTTTCATTTTCCAAAAAAATGAAAAGAGAATACTTAATAAAAACTTTATTCATAAATCACTTATATGTGATACTTTTTGTGACGAGATTATTTATAATTCATTGCTTGGTAAAGTTCCACCCTTTTTTCAATTCTCTCTTTTATTGATGTCTTGTTTTTTCGTTTGGGAAAGTGATTTCTAAATATTTAAATTATTTTATATATTTTAACATTGTCTATTTTTATTTTGGGAACTATATTTTGATTTTAAGTTTTATTTGTATACATTTTTTCATTACTTACTTTCAAAATATTCCTCCAGATATTTATATTTTGTTTACAATTCTTTTTAAGTTTTTATATCCAGCAATCGCAGACGTTTTGACAATAGACAAACAAAGCTTATTTACAAATTAAACCGGAATAATCATCAGACGATTGTATTTTTAATTGAATATAAAAAATATTTACAGTCTGTTATTTCAAGAGAGATATCTTTATTTTTTAATTAAGTTAAGATTTCCAATACAAAATTTTTGTCGTCTTAACATCTACCTGATTGACACACACATGAAAATGATTAATAATCTTCACTATTTTTGTAAATTACAATACGGAAAACCTTAGCAGTTTTTTATATGTAAATAGATGAATAACTCTGTATATACTCAAATCCGATTGTCTGGATGTTAACCAGAGTTATCAGTACGTATCGTTATCAGTAAAAAGCTAGAGATTGGTTGTTGTAAACGCCTCCTTTTAGCGTCGTCGTATTGTGACGCCAGTCGTCTGTCGGACAATAGCCTTCGAAAACGTATTGTTCATTGGGGGCGCCTTGGGCGCAAACTCGGCAGGAACAATAGAGTTTAGCAGACAACAGCAGGCGGAGTCTCCTGCAATACGGTATTGTTCATTTGTCGGCATTGTGCGAGGGACGATACCAACTTATACCAATAATTTCCTGCTAAAATTCACAGAAACACGACGAAATTTTATTGATATAACTCTTTTTCCTATTATTAACAATTCAAAATATGTACAAGTAAAGACAAATAACTTAATTCACTAAAACTGATAAAAATTGGTGATCAAAATTGATAATAAGATGAATTTTGTAAAATTTGTAGATTCCAATTTGATGTTTTTTGAAATGTATGTTAATAAGCCTGTCCTGATAAAAGTAAAATAATACAGTGATTTGTTTTTTTTTTAAATGTATTAATCTGTTATTATACAGGGTTACTATAAAATATGGAACACCCTAAGTATCTCCTCAACGGTTTGATATTTTTAAATGAAATTGCTTATCCCCTTCTAAGAAGATCCAAGGAATTCAAAAATGCTATCAAATTTAATGTACCATTTGCGGTTAAACCGGACATGCATATCAACTTTTTTATTTTAAATAGAACACCCTGTAAATTTTTCCATTTTTGAATTCCTTGTGAAATTCTGCATACAGTAAAACTTTCCATTCATATTGTTATTGAATAATTGAGGCTTTAATCAATAATTTATCGTTTTTGACTTAGTTAGCCATGGATGAAATGTCAAACCTTTAATTGTCAAATAAATTAATTATTGAGTAATCTACCTATCAGTGTAGTATAAGTTGTGCAATAATATTTATCTCTGTTATTTGTTACTATTATTTTTTCTATTATGGTGTATCTAAGTGAAGGAAAACGTATCGAAATTTTAATTATGCGAGGATATGGAGACAAACAGCGTTCTTATAAGGAAGTTTTAAACCTATTCAATGAAGTTAATCCACATCACCAAATCACAAAATCAACAGTTGTGAAAACTGTAAGGCGTTATTTACGAACACATCACGTAGTTAATGAACCCAAGTCAGGAAGACCAAAATCCGCCACAAATGACAATGTAAAGTTGGATGTGTTACTATCACTTGAAGAAAATCCACAAACATCAACTACCCAGTTAGCTCTTGACTTTGACATAAGCCAGACTTCCGCCATGAACATAATGAAATCCGAGAAATTGAAACCATATAAATTTCACTTCTGTCACGAATTAACTGAAGATGATCCAGATCGCAGAACAGAATTTTGCGAAAACACTCAGAACAGATGTATAGCAAACCCAAATTTTATCAAAAAAATTGTGTTCTCAGATGAAGCAACATTTTGCTTAAGTGGTAAAGTGAATAGACATAACTATCGTATCTGGTCTAGAAATAATCCCCGTTGGATGAGGCAAGTACATACGCAGTAGCCGCAAAAAATAAATGTGTGGACAGGAATGATAGACGATAATATTATTGGACCTTTCTTCATTGAAGGTAATCTGTCTGGACATCATTATTTAGATTTATTAACAAATTATATTGTACCCGCTATTGCAAGACTTTATCCTCATCCAAATAACCCAGCAATTCCTGCTGAAGACATATGGTTTCAGCAAGATGGCGCACCTGCACATTATTCTAGAATTGTGCGCCAGTATTTAGATCAAGTTTTTCCAGGTCGATGGATAGAGCGTAGGGGTGCTATCGAATGGCCACCTCGTAGTCCTGATCTAACTCCTCTCGATTTTTTTCTGTGGGGTTATCTAAAAAATAAAGTATACATAAATAGACCCACAAATTTAAATGACTTAGATTTACGCATACGAAACTTATTGCTGCAAGTGCCGAACGAATTTTTGCAAAATTCTTTACGAGAATTTGAAGACCGTTTAGGATATTGTCAAATAGCAGAAGGGCGTAATTTTGAACATTTAATATAATTTTGTTAATTTTGTGTTATTTTTTGTTAAAATAAATAAATTGTTATGTTGCCAAGTTTTTAGGATGTTTCCATAAATTAAGTTTGCCTTACTCACCATTTGACATTTCATCCATGGCTAACTAAGTCAAAAACGATAAATTATTGATTAAAGCCTCAATTATTCAATAACAATATGAATGGAAAGTTTTACTGTATGCAGAATTTCACAAGGAATTCAAAAATGGAAAAATATACAGGGTGTTCTATTTAAAATAAAAAAGTTGATATGCATGTCCGGTTTAACCGCAAATGGTACATTAAATTTGATAGCATTTTTGAATTCCTTGGATCTTCTTAGAAGGGGATAAGTAATTTCATTTAAAAATATCAAACCGTTGAGGAGATACTTAGGGGGTTCCATACTTTATACTAACCCTGTATATTTTATTAGTTAAGAAAACAATTGCATCCTCAGTAGATCTATTTGCTCTAAAGCCGAATTGTATCCTTTTGATTCTGTCAAGAAACTATTAAAAAGTACACTAAGTGTGTTACAATGTGTTTTATGTTTATTTAAACAGAGTGTTAATAGATATGATGGTAAAAAATTTAGTAAAAAAGCTAAGTATGGCGAGCGAATGTGTTAAATTTTAATTAATAATTAGTTTAAATCAATTATGCAGATTCGTTCTTAAAACTAATTTTTTTAATTATCCTCTTCCGTAGATACTGGCCTTTTCTACATTTGTCGGCAGATTAAACATTCTTATAATGTTTTGAATTAGTCAAAGTCGCTATATTACAACCCATTACGAAATCATTAAGCAAAGTTAAAAATTCCACCAAAACTTTATTGAATTGTCGGTATTTAAAATGTAGTAATCAAGCAGATGGAAAATTTAATAGTTCTTTTTGTCGGTGATTAGCCTGTTTCCTGGGCAGATTTAAAAAAAAATCCGCTAGGGGCAGCACCAGTAGGGGAGTACATATGTTTTGAATCCTGTATAGACAACAACAGTTAACGTACAGAATTATTATGGAATTAAGGGAAGATAGTGCAATTTACGTACATATTTAAGTTATATATTTTTTTCAATATTGCATTGCTCGACAATAGTAATTCACGTCATAAGTCCGGGAAACGCATTTTTACAGCATGAGTCGAAATGTTTACGGACGAGGCGTAATTTTGAGACGAATTACTGTAAAAATTTCCCGGTCGTATGTCGTAATGAGTTTTATTTCATACTGCAAACACTAAATCTTACATTAATAAAACAAAAATTGAAAATATGATCATCCATGATGGAAACGCTACTTTCTAAGCTTACTGTTTCTGGTGTTTGTTTTGTTGATTTTTGTGAAATGAAATGTCGTCCAACAATAACATTCCCGAAGATGTTTTGCGTAAATATAATGAAGCTGCTGGCTCTCTGATTCCCACAAAATCATCAGAAAGGTGCCATAGCGAATATAAACAGTTTTGCGATTGGAAAAAGGTAAACGCAGTCAGTGAAATCAATGAGGAAATAATGCTGCCGTATTTGTTTGATCAGGTAAGTTGCACTTAATATTCTTTTAAAGGAATCATTAGGTATTGGTGATTTTCTAGTCGAAGAAAATGTCCAGTTCTTCCCTCTGGTCAAAGTATTCGATGGTTAAAGTCATGATACAATTTAATGAACACGTGGATATATCAAGATTCTCCAAACTTCGGGCGTTCCTTAAATATCAGTCTGTCGGCTATCAACCTAAACAAGCCAAAACACTTACCAGAGAAGAATTGGTAAAATTTGTGAAAGAGGCACCAGATTAACAATATCTTTTGGCGAAGGTAATAATTTTAGATGTACATTTCAATATTTACTGATAATTTGGTGTTCTTGTTAGATTGTTGGTTTAATCGCTGTCGCTGGTGGTGGTCGCTGCGAAGAGATATATGAAATGTCTTTGGAAACTTCTACATAATTGGTAATCACAATCCCTTTCTCAAAAACGAATCAAAGAAGAGTATTTACGGTCATTGATAAAATGGACGGCATAAGTTTGTTGGAACTGTTCCGAAGATATGTTGCCTTGCGGCCCAAAGGTGTAGGTCACAACAAATTGTTCTTAGGATACCGTAATGGTAAGTGCATTTTCCAGCACGTTGGAATTCACACAGTCGGTGGAGTTTCCAAGAAAATAGCGGACTTTCTAGGATTAGCAAATCGCGAGTTGTACACCGGCCATAGTTTTCGCCGCACATTGGCACTTTACTAGCAAATGCGGGAGCGGAACTTTCCGTTCTCAAAAGACATGGAGGATGGAAGTGTTCCTCCGTGGCAGAAAAGTATATTGAGGATTAGTTGGAAGGAAAGAACAAAGTGGCTAAAATGATTTGGGTAGGAGAAAGTTTTGTACAAGTCTTAAGTGAGAAATCTAAAGAAATTATTAGTACAAATGCTTGCTCGAGTTCCACTCTCCACGATGGTTTACCGAAAGTTGAAATAACTGGGAAAACAGATTGCACAATTCATGTTACTTTTAATGTTTAGATTGTCTTTAATTACATGTTTGTTAATTTTGTATTGTTTTCACAATAAATTGTTTAATCCTTCCTCATTTCATTAGAGTCTGGTAAAAATTTTACCGGACTCGATACCGTAAAGTCTCATATTTACCGGACTCAAATCGTTGACTTGAACATGGATGTTTCGATGCAGTATGAAATAAAAATAATAATAATGATTTAAATAATAATAGTAATGATATAAAAAATCCTTCTTAAACAAAATGTTTTTTTTAAATTGTTTTTAATATACCTATATTTAAAACGTTTAGAACCAACTAATAATTATAATAATATTTCTAAGTAACAGTAGAATCACTAAGTAGGTACCTATATAATAAGAAAACATAAATATATAAAAACAATAAAAAAAAGTGTTTATTCACACATTAAGGTCATTTGTGGTAACAAAAGTAATTTGAAACATTGTTTTTTTATATTCACATTATAATAATATCTTGTAGAAAGGGTGGATTATCTTACCTTCGTTATTGAAACATGCAATAATATTTAATTACATTCGCCAACATTAGATAACAATGAACACTTTATTTATTTATAATCGATGTTCTTTAACCATTTTATATTATATAAGGATTTAAGAAAGTTGAAAGTACTGTATAATAAGTATATTTTAATAAAACTTTTATCTAAATTAGAATTAGATTAATCTTAAGTAGTATCTTAGTTGCTCAAAATTAGTTACTATATGTTACTACTTATTTCCCAAAACGAGCATCGGAGTGTTTTAATAGAAAAAAGCAGAGATTAAACACCAAGTTTTGAATTGTTCCATTGTAAGAGTTTCTATTGCAGTAATTATAAATTTGGTTAGCTTAGTTTAATAACTAATATGCAAAAGGAATGAGCAACCTCATGGAACACTGTAGGTAGGTACTTATTAGAACTCATGAATTCCAAATTATGTGTTCCAGCAATAAAGCTTTTGTTGTGTTTTACCTGGGTACCTACAAATAGGTGAAAATGAATTACAAGTTCTATAGGCTGGATTCGTAGATAATTTTATAGTCTAATTTTATGAAATAGTGTAATTAAAATAATTTCTAATGCAATCTTGTTACAAAAGATTTTAATCATTTTTTAAAATTTTATAATTATACCTAGGATTCATTACAGGTACATTTAGAATGTCACATGGCCCTTACGAAAGCCTGCAACAATAATGTGGTTACTCTAGGCTGGATAAAAAGTCATGGAATTTCAAAAGGCAGCCGCATTGCTGACTCGTTGGCTGAAAAAGCTGCCTCCCAAAGGCTCTTGGGACCCGGTAGTCTTGTCAGCTTGCCGGCATCAGCGGTGGCTGACCTAGTAAAGGAACGCTCCCTTGACAAATTCAGGGGAAGATGGGACGAAGAAAAAGGTTGCATACTATCCAAGGAAATTCTGAAATATCCGAATAGCAAAGCAGCCAAGAAATACGTGGCCATGACCAGAAAGGACCTGTGGTTGGTCACAGGTATACTTACTGGCCATTGTCATTTACGAAAATATCTGAACAGGCTGGGTTTTTCAGACAGCCCACTATGTAGAGGAAGTGAAAAAGAAGATGACACAGTTGAGCACGTCCTTTGTGATTGTCCGGCACTCTCTCTAATAAGACTTTCTGTATTCGGCGAGAACTGGCTAACACATGCCAATTTGAGGGAGCTGCCTACAGGTAGGATGGTTGACGAGCCAACAGGTTAGGCTCAATCTCAGAAGGACACATAATGGGCCAAATGTGGCTTAAGTGCAGTGGGGCGACGCACCCTTCCAGAATGACAGATACAGATACAGGTACATTTTTACTGACTATAGTTCATTGTAGTGAACTTTAATTTTATCTTTTTTTGACAGATATCCTACGTCACTTGATAAAAATGTTTATTTTTTAAGCCTTATTATTTGTATTAGATATAAGTACAGTGTGGAAAAGCAAAATGGAACAAATTCATTATTTCGGTTACTGTTCATACTTAGAAAGTCATGTAGACTGCTGTGAAAAAAGTATGTTACTTGATTTATTCTTAAAATAGTTGATTTTCTTTATAAATAACAGCGGTTACCAAGTAACAACGTAAATAAAGGCAGACATATTGAAATTTTCTGCACACACGAAATATCTGCGGAGAAAATGGATCTGAAATTAGATGAAATTGCTGAGAAAACTGCGGAAGCGATAGGACAAATCACTCCAGTTAAGTATGCGAAAATATATGAAACCAAGTTTACCGTACAGTATGAAAAAAAGAAAATATTGTGTCACTTTTGATAGGTAGGAAGCTATATTAATAGAAATCTATCTAAATTATACGTAAAATACGTATTCATAACGATTACACACTACTTACATTAATTTTAAGTAAAATATTTTCCTTAACTAATGAAACAATTTGACTGATGTTGGCAAATAAATCTTTTCGGTGTTTTCATGCGCGTTTTTGAACCTCCGTTACTCATCCTTTATTAGAACATCTCGATTTTGACCTTCTTTATCACAAAAATTCCCCGTTTAACTTTTCACATAAGATAAATTTTACGAAAAAAAAATTTAACACATCTTCTGCCGGTATATTCGTGAGAATTACTACGTTTAATTATAGTTTACTATTAATTTATGCAGTCAGGCCACACACACAGAAACCTATAATTATTGTGTTAATTTTCTAATGTTCGCTCACTATATTTTCGAACGTACCGTAGAAGCCAATTTTCCATAATATATTATCGATCGGCGGATAGATAATGTACGATGAGTGTTCTCCGTACGAAGATCCAGACCACGTGGTAGTTTTTTTAGGCGTCTCAAGATGAATGGTAAAGCTATAAATTTATTTTTGTGTTAACTAGCTATGTATTGAGATAGAGTGGGTAAAATTCACAAGATAGAGCCCAACAATCGCCTAAGTAGAGCAAAATTAAACATTCACATCACAAATTCATGTTGAATATTTTGTTCTATGTGATTTGCTTTTTTTAAACAGCTTTGTCCACAAATTTTAAAAAAAAGTTTCGACAATAAAGCTTATTATTATTAATAAATACAAAAACATCCTATATGTTAAACAGTATATAAAACACTTTAACACATAAAAAATGTGATTTAATAAGTTTAAGCTTGTTGCTTTATTATGGAAAATGCTTTAAATATTGTCTATTAATAACGACATCGGTAGATTTAGATTTTACACAACGCTAACGGTCCACTCACGAAATCTAAATATCCCGCTGGTTATTGATGATCGAACCGTCGACATCGGTCACTCCATGCAGCTGGGTCTCTCTCGGGGTGTTGCTCATCCGTCAAACCCCATGTTGTTTATTGCTCTACAGCGCCACTTAACAAGACAAGCGGACACGCGCATAACTAACGCAGCGCTACCTACGACACTGGTTTTTATTCAAATTAGCCACCTCGTACATCTGTAAAATCTACCGTTTCCGGACGATCTTCGATTTATTGATAAACAGAGGTAATTATTTTTGTTCTGCTTGCTTTTGGGTCAAACTTGTTGTTTTTTTTTGTTTTATTATGTTTCACTCGCCACTAAAAGTAAATTAAGTAAATCATCCATAACTCAAATGTAACTCAACAGTCAATAAAGGAAAATACCAAAATAAATGTCACAGATTTTTATTATAAAATCTATAATTTTAATAAATAATTTAGTTTGAAAATTTATTGAGAAAAACTTTCGTAATGGCACACCCTGTAGAAACCTAACCTACTTATAAGTATATCATAAATTCAACTTATTGTATAATAACACAAAGTATTCCATTTCTCAATAAGGTATGCTCGAACCCCAGGAATCTTGTTCGATTATAACTAGATAAGGACAAAGGAAGCAATACTGACATGTGACTTTGTGCTGACATTTACAGGGTACCGAGCGCACTGACGCTGAGCCTCCGCATGTTCCTTGCATATCTCTCATGGTAATGACGCATATTGTTCACTTTTTTTGCCATCCGCTTCTTGTTCTATCATTTTTATCATCAATTCTTCAATTGCTGCACATATCAATTTCCATAATATTATTCCATACGATTCTGAGGTATTTTGTAAAGAAGCCGCAGTATTTGCAATTCTATGATGAGCGTGGGGAATCTTATATTTCTTATTGAGAATTATAATATGGAAATAATAGTTGTTAACCATACAGAAGCAAATAAAAAATAAAAATTATCTAAAGTATTAAATTAAGACCACAAAACAAAGAACTATGTAACAGAAAATTTTTCTTTCAATATATTGTGAAACAAATGGGAAATGCCGAACGTCTCTTACGAGTGTGAAGCACTAACCCAATATA
Organism: Ophraella communa; assembly: GCA_035357415.1. Lineage (NCBI taxonomy): Eukaryota > Metazoa > Arthropoda > Insecta > Coleoptera > Chrysomelidae > Ophraella > Ophraella communa. The sequence continues at coordinate 8,612,258 of CM068989.1, read as the reverse complement.
CGAGAAAGAACTGTGCTTTTTTACGTTTTGCAAAGTATACTTTTTCTTCAACTGCAATATGTTCTTATTAAATATAGTATGCTTGTTCACCACAAATATTGTAACGTTTATTTATTTTTACTAGTCTTTTTAATTTATTTTTATACTATTTAAATCACTAACACTGTTTAATTTATATAACACAATTTATTTACAATACTTTAATTTATGTAAGACAATATTTCTATTCGCATTTACCTAACAACATACTACTAACTAACTAACTAACTAAAATATTCAAATCGGTCCTTAATATATAGGTAAGTATTGTTCCAGCATACTCCGGTCTATTCTCGATCGTATCGAGTCTAGATGCTTCGCTCGTCGGGCGCCGTATATTCTCGAAGACTCTCGCATCATCTGTTTCCTTCGCGTCTGGTCATAGCGCCAGTGGCGTACTCGCACAACATTGCCCCCTCCTTAAGAGATAGTTCCTCCTGGAACTTTTACGGAATTGAGACTGGATGGAGATACTTGCAACTGAATCCTCGTCTACAATTTCCAGTTGCATGGAAATAACATGGAATGGTCTTTGATGTCAGCTGGACACGGGTCGAATGGCTGCATACCAACACTTGGACTTCGGTATCTTGAAAGATTACTTCCACCATATTTCGGATGACCCTCCAATCCAATGAGTTGCACTCTATTTTCGGCATGGCTAGCTTCTGTATGTTGGACTCCAATACGTGCTCTCTCAAGTTAAGTAATGATTCCCATATATTTCGATAAGTGGGCTGGTCTTGGTAGGTATTCTTGGTAATCAGATAGAAGAGGCAACGGGAGTCATCTCGAAGTATCAAAGCCTTCCCAGTGGCTGGTAACTGATTTCGAAGTTCTGACAATCGACCAAACTTCCTTCGAAAGACAGACGCTAATCCTCGGCCGTCGCTAATAGTGGCGGAAACGCTATGGACCAATGAGTAGTCATCAGGAAGTGTGAACAGGTCTTGCTGTTTCTCAATAGTCACGCCGTATCTAGCTTTCCCAGTACCTCCATATGCACCCATAAATTCTTCGAAAGCAAGGTCGGGTGTATCTTGGACTTGATTTACGACTTCTTCTTCCTGGTCATGATCTCCTTCAAATTTCGCCAGTCGGTTTCGGTGTACTACCTTAGGTTTTCCATTCGGGGTCTTTATTATACGGTATATGACGTCATTGATTCTTTTCTTGATGATGTATGGACCCTCCCAAGATTGTTGTAGCTTTGGTGAGTACCCCTTCTGTCTTTTTGGGTTATGGAGCCAGACTTTGTCACCTTCTTGGAAACATCCCTCTATAGCTTGGGTATCATACCGTTTCTTCATCCTGTCACTGGCAACTTGAAGATGGGAGCGAACCAAATCATGCATGTCGTCCATTTTTCTTCGTAACTGTATTACATAGTCTTCTCCAGCTATATCCTCTCCAAGTCGGCATCCAAACTCGAGGTCGCATGGTAACCTCATCTCACGTCCAAACAAGACTTTTGCTGGTGTCTGACCTGTTGATTCATTGACGGCGGATCGATAAGCCATTGCAAAGAGCGAAATATACTGGTCCCAGTCCCTTTGGTGATTGGATACTACTTTTGATAGATATTTGCCAATGGTTTTATTCATGCGTTCTACCATTCCATCTGATTGTGGGTGCAATGCTGTAGTTCTTGTTTTCTTCATTCCTAAATTGTCGCAAATTCCTTGAAAGAGTTGACTTTCGAAGTTCCTTCCTTGGTCACTGTGAATCTCCAAGGGCACTCCATATCGGCAAATAAACTCCTTCACTAGCACGTCTGCGACAGTTGCTGCCTCTTGATTTGGAATGGCGTAGACTTCAACCCACTTCGTAAAATAATCCATTACCACCAACATGTATTTATTCTTATTCTCAGTAGTGGGGAACGGTCCAGCAATATCTAAAGCAATTCTCTCAAATGGGCTACCAACGTTATATTGTTTCATGGGAGCCTTTCCTCTTTTCTGAGGTCCATTACTAGCAGCACAGATGGTACACTTCTTACACCAGTCCTTAACATCATCGGAACTATTCATCCAATAAAACTTTTCACGAACTCTCTGCAGGGTTTTCTTAACACCAAGATGACCTCCTGATGGACTGTCGTGTAACTGTCGTTGTACCTCGGCTACTCTACTCTTTGGTATAACTAATTGCTTTCTGTTAACGGAACCGTCGTCATTTTCAATTATTCTCTTTAATAAATCGCCTTCCAAAATGAAAGACTCCCACTGAGCCCAATATGATTTAAGGACTGTAGAGAATTTTGACACTTCTTGCCAAGTAGGTCGACGATCTTCTATCTTCCATTCTCTCATTTTCTTTAAAACAGGATCATTATCTTGTTCTTCTTTAATTCTAGTAGGTGCCCAGTCGTCGTTAACTACAGTTGTTCGTAGTATTGCAGTTTCTTTTAATTCCGTCTTACTACAGTGAGAACACTCTTCTGGGCACGGTCTTCTGGAAACGTTTCGGGTCGAAGCTGCCCCCTCTAGGCCGACCCGTTTTAGTTTTCCTGTGGAGTAGTTTTCTTGATTCGTAGTGACCCCAGGGCGTTTACATGAATTGCGAACATGTCCTATTTCACCACAATTCCAGCACCTGATGGTCTTCTTCTTTTTCTTATCAGTAAAGTTCTTCATCATGTTTACTAATTGGTCTAACTTATTTTCATCTTCCTCTTCCGTTACAGACCTTACTTTACTGTATCCTCCACAAGCTTTCGAAGCCGCTTCATACTCAAGCGCGGCAGACAAGATGTCAACTAATGTTTTGTGGTGGGCTAATCGGAGTGTCTTTGCCATTTCGTGGTCGCGAAGTCCATCAAGAAATGCTTCAACAGCTAAACATTCCATCATTTGTTCTGGAGCTGAAGGGTAAGCAAATCTTACCAATCTGGCAATATCTACTTCGTACTCTTGAAGTGTCTCCTCTCGCTTCTGTTTTCGAGTCTTTAACTGCGATCGGTACAAGTTCTCCAAGTGTTCGTGACCATATCGCATGTTCAAGCTTTTCTTCAGTTGCTCAAAATCATCTGTGTCCTCCACTGGTATGGTCTGAAGAACATCCAAAGCGTCTCCTCTCAGAGCGATGGTGAGGTTTATTGCCTTCTCTTTTTGGGACCATCCGTTCGCTCTTGCAGCTGTTTCGAACTGTTTGAGATAATTTTCCCAAGACATCTTTCCGTCAAAGGTTGGGGCCTTAACACGAACAGAACTTTCGCTGCCTTCCAATTTCGGTTTCCGCTCCACTTTGTAGCTTTTCATTTCGTCCTTGTTTTCCTCTCCTAAATCTTCCATATCTTCTTTACCTCCTTTTTTTATCTCTTCCATTTGCTTTTCCATTTCTCTTATTTTCTCTTCAATTTTTTTTTCAAATGAAGACATTTTATTTTCCATAGAAGACATATCCAAAGAAACTTTGTTTTCCAAAGAAGAAATGTCAGAAGAAACTTTATTTTCCAAAGAAGAAATATCAGAAGATACTTTATTTTCCAAAGACGAAATATCATTTTTTAAAGAAGACATATCAGTAGAAACTTTGTTTTCCAAAGAAGAAATGTCAGAAGAAACTTTATTTTCCAAAGAAGAAATATCAGAAGATACTTTATTTTCCAAAGACGAAATATCATTTTTTAAAGAAGACATATCAGTAGAAACTTTGTTTTCCAAAGAAGAAATGTCAGAAGAAATATCATTTTTTAAACAAGACATTTCGGAAGAAATATCACTCTTCAAAGAAGACAACATGTCGGAAGAAACTTTATTTAAGGAAGAAATAATTGTAGCAGAAGAGTCATCTACGAAAATATGATTTTCTGGATCTAAACCATCATTTTCCAATGCTTGCTTAAGTCGCTCCAACAACTCAGTCTTCCTTCCTGTTGTTTCCAATTCACGATACTCCAGCTCTTGACGCAATTCTGTCACTTTCAAGTCACAAAGTTTTTTCGACATATTTATTTTATTTTTATTTTTTTTACACTATTTATTTACAATATCCCACTTCTGACACCAATGTAACGTTTATTTATTTTTACTAGTCTTTTTAATTTATTTTTATACTATTTAAATCACTAACACTGTTTAATTTATATAACACAATTTATTTACAATACTTTAATTTATGTAAGACAATATTTCTATTCGCATTTACCTAACAACATACTACTAACTAACTAACTAACTAAAATATTCAAATCGGTCCTTAATATATAGGTAAGTATTGTTCCAGCATACTCCGGTCTATTCTCGATCGTATCGAGTCTAGATGCTTCGCTCGTCGGGCGCCGTATATTCTCGAAGACTCTCGCATCATCTGTTTCCTTCGCGTCTGGTCATAGCGCCAGGGGCGTACTCGCACAACAATATTATAAAAGAAAAATGCCTCAACTAGGGATGGGTAAGTTCATTAGCTCTGACGTACACCAAAAATTAGTTATGGGCGCCACTGAAATCTTTTTTTTTTAAATTCTACTTCTAATGTATCTATTTGTTTTTAGTTATAAAGAAGATGTAATAAATATCAATTTCAGACAGAAGATAATAAAGAAACTGCTAGAATAAGAAAAAAATCCGATAAAGAGATTTCCTTGGTGCATGTAATAAGGTAATAAGACGATGAATAGAAACAAGATAAACATACTAAATAAAAGCGGTACAAAAAAATAGCTTACAAATTAGTTAAAATGGAACACAGGAACTTTACGTAGAAAACTAAAATTTACGTCAAATACTTAGTTGGATATCTAAGGCAGCAGCCGAATTTGTTCTCATATATAAAGGTTACAGAGTCTCTGACGATGCTCTATTCTGTGCAAAACAATCTTCTGGGTTGAGGTAAAAACGTCTATTGGTGGAACAAAGTAAGGGAGTTGTTTACATACAGTTCAGATTAGATAGCTAAAAAAACGTGGCAAAGTAATTGATAAAATTTTTTTTGGTAGCTAATCACCACGTTTCAGCTGTATTTTATTCCATCTGAGTGTACCACAACTTGTGATTTGATCTGAACATATCCATGATGATCTGTAGTAGGGAAAATCAATATGATTCTTAATGCAGTAGTTTCCCCTTGCCTTCTGCATTCCCCTGCCGTTGACCGTATATGTTCTGCCTTTTGAACCGATTTCTCAGCCCAAGGACCAGAGATAGCCCTACCTCTTAGCTGCTCCTCCACCTGAAGCTGTTGGCTATTAAGAGAGGGATACTTATCCCGGTAATCACTCGGTCGACAGAGCCTCGTTAGTTTCTATCGGGGTGCCCCAACGTGTAGGTGAGGTTGACATTTGGACCAGCTTACATGTGTGTTGTCATCCATTACACCTCATGGGTAGACAGAGTGACTAACAAAACGGTACTGGAAAGAATGGGGAAGGAAAATGAGGTAATGGAGGAAATTGAAATATCTCGGGCATATAATGAGAAATGACAACAAATACAAACTATTAAAATCCATCCTCCAAGGAAAAGTGTTTGGAAAGAGAGGGCCCGGAAGAAGAATGATATCATTGCTCAAGAATTTAAGGACATGGTTTTTAACAACAATCACAGAACTGTTTAAAGAGACAGTCAACAAGGTCATCATTGCCAGGATGGACGCCAATATTCGTACAATTCATAATAGACCCTAAATGGTATAGTTCGTTGAGATCATATTGTTAAGGAGCTTTTAAAATCATAAAAATATACAGTGTGTTTCATTAAAAATATAGATCATGGACGATGCCAGACTTGAGCGTGTATCAAGTTTTGAAGTTAATTCAACCTTTTAGTTGTTTATTGTTCTGACTACGGTTTTACATTTATATATTATTATTCTGATAATAACAAAACACAGAGAAGTTAATGTATTTCATTACGTTTCAAGAGTTACCTTACTTGTTGTCGTCTCATGAGTTAAAGTCGTTATTTTCTCTCTCTTATTGTATAAAACTACGATAACACAGGTAAATTCTTAATTGCGGTTTAATGCTTATAACAAAACAAAGAAGAATGCTTCATTATTTATTAGCTTTGTTTGTCCACTCTACGGTGTAGTGTTTCATATTAGTTACACCAAAAAAAGTGTTCACATTATAATGTTTTGACATTTCGACTGTAATAAAAGTCTAGCAGTTCACTTGGTCATAAAATATGTCAATCTGACGATGCTATTTCAATAGCGAAACGGCTGTCATTGCAATTAAAGTATTTATAGAATAAATACTGAAAGTTAATACAACCTTTTAGTTGTTTATTGTTCGGATTAAAAATTATATTTTTCGTGGGTTACGTCGAATGCTAAATCTTCTAATAGGCGATTTTGATTGGTCATAGGTTTATAAAATATTACAAATAAAAGCAGTTTCCTTAACATAATGGTGCGAAAATCCAATATTTGAAAAAAATGTGGGTTACGTCCTATTGCAAATAAGCCATCGTTATGCTACCACAAATAACGGATTTAGTTAAAAAAGAAGAATAAAATCATTGATAAGTAATTTAAAATGAATTGGAAGAGATAGGATTATAACCACTGGCTCTAATAAAAAATACCTGTATTTTTAATAATCTACTTTCTTTCTCAAGCAGAGAAAAACAAGATAATATAATAAATTTACATTTACAGCTACCTATATTGCACAAAATTCTTCTTCTTTATTTGTTAATTTTATCACTAGCATTACATTAAAAAAAACTTGTCCCATTATCGATAAGTGAATTTATTTTAAACTCCAAGAATTTACTTAAAAAATCGTATACTGGATTAATAAACAATAGAAAGTGTATGAGCTTGTCGAACTTAATTTCTTTTAGTGTAACTGATTAACTGTGGCGTGTTGCATATCGACAAAGGATGGAAATTAAATATCAATTTACTGAAATACATTTCAGTGAAATAACACAGAGACTTCGAATTCATTAAATCTTAAGCACCTAGGAGATAAGTGTGGTGTGTGTGTGTGACAAGCCAAGGAAAGGGAACGTTTTATTAGCAGAGACGGACTGTAGAATTGGTACTTTTTTCCGATTGTCTTTCAATCTTTCTACAAAGAAAAAGGTTCACTGAATGTACCACGATTCCTCTCCTAGATGTAGAAATTTGATGAGCTGTAAACAACTCTGGTATTACAAGGAATAAATAATTGGACGAAAAGTAAAAATTTACCTTGTGGGATCGATAAAATCAAAAGATCAATGCCGCTTACTTTGTTTGTGCAGATATCAAATCAAGATTCTATTAAAATAAATAAAAATATTCTATTAAGATAAATAAAAACATTTGATCAAACCTATATCTCTATTCGAAAGGCTCACCATCAATTTTAAAGAATATTTGCTTTCCAATAGTCAAAATCGATATTTGCTGAACATTGTCAATAAATACTCACGTTTTTCTTCTTCAGAAACTGCCTAAATGACTATGTTTGGAATGCCAACCTTCATTCAAGGAAACATGTTTTATGTCACGGAACTTTTTTGCATGAACGCTGCACTGCTACAAGCAGAACTACGCCTTAGAATTCTGGAAATGGTTTTGTTAAAAGTTACATTGGGATATTACAAAAACCTAGCACTTAAATCGCAATAGGAAAGTCTATTAACGGAAGCTTGGCATTCTATTAGATCTTTGCGAGAATCAACTGTGTCAAATGGTACCTCGTGGGGACTTGAATTTAGATAGTGATGATGAAGCATGCACAGTTTCAGACGCAAAGGTAGGTTTACCTTTTCAAACTGAACTACATGGTTCAGAAGCCTTACATGGTTCAGAAGCCTTACATGGTTCACAAGATCTGCATTTATCGCTATCAATAGAGCAGAATGCACAGTTGATAAGAGACCCACAAGAAATAGGGGACCACAGAAGCATCCATGCTAGTATTCTTTATTTATCCATGCTGCCAGTACACCTTTGACGTGCAGTCAATTTTGAAGGGGTCACACAAACTATTTTCCCATATTTTACCCACTTTGGGTTGGAATTTGGGAAGTAAGTTTTTTACCATAAGTTTTTTTCACCAGAAATATTTGGTGAAACATCTAATGCAATGTACGCGCAAATAACAGCAAGTTCGTGCAATGAAAAAAATATGTCGTCGGGAATTAACTTGAATAATTGCAATAATTGTGTTATCAATATTTATAATATTTAGTTAATTTATAATTTATGTTTTTAACTTGTATTATAACAGTTTAATAAATAGAATAATTCTTTTTGTAACTAATTTTGAAATACATTTTTCGTCACCAATTGTATAAAATTTTACTTTAGGCAACTAGTTACAAAAATAATGTCAATCAGTTTTAAAAAGTGTCACTTTATAATTCAAAATTAGAAAAATTATATTTAAAATGATTTTTACTTTTAAAACAGACTTTAAAGTCCTACTTTATTGTGCAGTGACCATTTTGTTGTTCAAGATTGTTGCAATAAGTTTCCATGGCTTAACTTAAAACCCTTTACTTAAAAATGTCGATTTATATTTTGTGCCGTCTCTGCTTAATATTAAGTGGACAAGAAGAAGGTGTAATCTTTCAGATGACCCGAAGGAATGTTGCGGGACCACAGATCCGCCTTGCGACGATTTGAATAAACTTATTATTATTATGTGTGTACGCGTATGTATTTTTAAAACGTATAATTCAAGATTAGCGTTAAGTTCAAATTCAAAGTAGGTGAAATATAAGTGAATCATTATAAATTTCTTACTCGTAAATCTTTCTTAACAAATCATCTATTCTACTCTTGAATTATTTAATAAATAATTATACGGAAAATGTGAGTACCACGAAGATTATCAGGAATGCGGAGAGTTAGGAAAAAAGATGAAGAGATGTTAGAAAAAAAACTAGCAGTTAAACTAGATATTTTGCAGAATTTTTCTACATATAGGTAACTGTTATTTTTATCACTAAAAAAGATAAATGTTTTTGTATTAAATATCATTTGTTACAAAGTTGAGAATATTTGACAATGTGTCGTATGTTTTTGGGAAAAATTAAAGTATAATTTATATTAACGGTATCTATAGTAGATTTTTACTTTTGATTTTTTAGAGGAAACATTTGTGGGGTGCACTTCAGAGGGGGAAGAAAAACAAAATTATTCAAACCAATTTTGACGTATGTCAAAGAATTTTGGTGAAAATAAACGTCAATACAGTAAAAATAAACAGTATGTGCAAAGTACTGGAAAAACGCTCCCAACAGGACGTGAAACGTATGGATCAACTTACCAATCAATTGAACTCGAAGAGGAATTGAAGGTAGTAGGTAATTCATTGACATTAAATATAACTGGGCACTGAAGCTAAGGGACCTATTCAATTTGTGCAGCTCTGGTAACATTTGGGATATTTTAACAACATCAACACTAAAAGCTTCATGGTCAGGACTTATATGTTTCGAAGCTCTTTCTTGTCCCTTTATGCTGACCAAATGCGGTCAACATTATGTATGTCTTAAATTACATTACTCGCATTATTACACAGCTAATTCTTTTAGGTTTAAATATTCGTTAAATGGTTCAAGTTACCTTATAGACCCGAATCAAATTAGTATGGCTTGTAATATGCGGGTATTGGAATCACTTTGCCATATTGCGTTTGAGTGTCCCATTTACACGACAATGAAACCAAAAGTACCTATCGCTTTTAGCTAATTTCTAAAACTTTGTATCTACTTTAAAGAACCCAACTATTGCTGAAACGAATACCAATTTTCAATATTTAGAAAATATCTTAAGAAAATGCGCACAGTACGTAGAACAGAACTCAACAGCAAACATACCTTCAAAGCGTTGAATACCTTAGCCATACCTGATGCTCCTTTGCAGTAAGTAGTAAAGTGGACAATTACAGTCTTCGAAAATATAATGAGAGAGACTGGATTGGAACACCAAAAACACCATTCAAAATCAAGAACGGTGAGAATAACTCTCCTTACCTCTATCAATAGGGAGGAAGGGAACTTATTTCTACCAAAGAAAATTACCTAACCCCTCACTGCATCTGTTCACAAGACCAAGGATAGATCCCATTCAACCTGGCAAATAAAACAAACTACAAGTTTTAAGATATAAATAATAGCACATCGTGATTGTTACTATTAAATTGAATAATGAAAAAAACAATTATTCTCTTAGAGTCATTTGCTTCGTTTAGTTTAAACCGAAAAAAAAAACAATTAAGGCTACTCCGAACTAAATGATTTTTTTATCATGTTATTTACTGTTCGATATACGTTGGGAACTATCTGTATTACCAAAGCCGCCGATGATGACGGCGATGGTGCCTATGATGGACCGCAGGACCTGCCGCTAGCAAACGCGCGACTAGCTTGGAGCCGAAGAGTACTTTTAATGAAAACATGTTGCCACATCTACTTTATTTCATTTAAAATACTAAATATTCATAATACCATTTGTTTGAATGAAAATAAATACGATGTTCTAATTTTTACATATAAAGTGAGACTCGTTGACGTTATACAACGTAACCAGTTACGAAAAGCTAAATATTTCCTTAGTGGTAAAGAAAATTACATTTCGCAGTTAATTTCTACCTCCTTTGAACAATCAAAATCCCGAATCATGATATTAAACGATAGGTACTTGCTTCCACAGTAACAAATAAAGTGACTTAAAAGAAATCTGAGAGGGACGCTCGTAGGGACGTTTCAAAGGTTTAAATTTGAATTCAATTAGTAATATCCTATTAAAATTAGAAAAAAATATTGTGTGACACACATTGGGAAACACAAAAATTCTCTTGTTACTAAAAAATTATGCTTTTCCCAATTGGTTGATTATAATTTGCAGTGAAGTTAATTTAGTTTTGAAACTTTCTATGTTTTTTTATTTAGTTTTTTTTATTACACCTTAAGTAACTCGTACATATTTCAGACTTTTGCTCGCAATTCTATTGCTCAAAAGTTGCGGCAATGTACGAAGGCATGGTAAAAATTTGCTAGCAACTCAAAATAGACTTGCAGGAAAAAGGCTGAAACGTTTCTTTCTTCTTTATTATATTTTTTCTTCGCCCGTATTATAATAATACACTTATATGCCCATAATCCGTTTCATAATGATATTCATTATAACACTAGTGTTATAATGGTTTTAATTAAAATACTGAACAATTGATCGCATACCACCTATATTTTACATTTAAGTAGGTATCAAGTAGGCGTCTCTCAAAAAGTGTTTAATACTTCTAACCTATATTCCAAATTCATTAAATTTTCCTAAACAGCTAAACCAAGAGCTCTAGTCTGCTTGAGCTAAACTTTAAAAACTAATAATTATATTATCAAAATGTCTGATATCAGCGATATTTATTACCATCGACTCCTCCACATATATCGGAGAAAGCAGAAAATGCGGTAACAATAATGAAATAAATCTAAATATTTCTTCAACTTCCAGATCAGTGGGACCTGGAATAAACTTTTCAAACTGCACAAGAAATCAGATTAATTATATTCTTATTATTTTGTTGAATATAAATATAATGTTTATATTTTCCTACATCTATGGTAATGCACCTCAGATAATACCATTAATTACAATTTTGTAGATTTTTTTATAGAAATACGTGTAATTACTGTTATTGTGTTCATTACAAATATAAATATAATATTTTTAGTTCTTGATTATTCATATCGGTCGTAGAAAAAAATAGCGTTTGCAACTCTCATGTAATGGTACACTCTCATTAACCATACGACACTTGCATTCGTATCCCAGTTAATGCTCCTGTATTAATAATCATCATTACATCATCGTTGCATAATATACTATTATATTTTCACTACTTTTCAAAACTATCAAAAGTTTACACTAATTTAAGAAAAAATCTGAATCAATAAATGACCAAGAAAAGTAAAAGCTGCAATCTTAAAAAGGAAATTTAAAATAAAATTTAACAGAATTTCTGACGAATTGTTTGACAACGTCGCTAGAAGACAACGAGAACATTGAATAGAGTCAATAAACCCAGTGCACCTGTCGGCCTCAGGTCAGCAGTACAAACATCGCCAGAAAATGCCTAGGGGTGTTTTTATTGCTAATACTATTTAGGCAATTTTGATCCACAAACAATATCAGTGTATTTATGAATTTTACCAATTCAGCTACTTGTACAACTTTAACAAAAACATGTATAATAAAATCATTCATTTAAATTATTAATTTATTATTTTTAAATATTTTAATATTTGCCGGAAACTTGAATAAAAAAGGAATTATAACAAGGCAAACATTTCCTTTATTTATTTGCAGAATATAATACAACTACTATAATTCGCTCCAATAGCAATAGAAAACAAGACGACTGTTATATTATGATTTATTTTCATATACAATGTACGCATCTTGTTGTTTGATAGAGCAAAGACATTTATCTTTGCGTTCAAGGATGCTACAGTGGATATTTCAAACGGACATTAAACCCATAGTTTCTTTCTTAAGTCATTGACTATTATTATTCAGTATGTTTCCATATAATTAATATAAAAATCAATTAATTCTTTCAAAATTTATAATATTAACTTATGAATTTTTTTAATTTGCCTTGTTAGTTGGTTAGAATTTATATTATAATTATTTTTTAGCTTAAGAGCAAGAATTTTGAAACCAAATTTTGTACATACTTGGTTTAGTTTCTCTGCAGTGGTCTTAGGCAGGCGAAACAAACAATCGCCTATCCTGAAAAAGCTAGGACAAAGTGATTACTGGATAAATCCAGCTGCTCGCCTGCTTGTCGGAGTCCTTACTGGCCACTGTGGACTTAGAAGACATCTACACCTTCTGGGCGTAGTCGAAGACTCAGAGTGCCCAAACTGTGGTGAGGAGGAATCTTCTTACACCTGTGAGGTGTACGCACAACTCAGACAAGACATCTTTGGGGTGCGAAGAATCGAGGAAGTAGACTTGCACACCCTTCCTCCGAGGAACATCATGGCCTTCGCCGAACGAGTGAAATACAGATGGCGGAGAACCAGGGGTATGGCAAAAAGGGCCCGAATGGCCTACTTGCCAGGCATCAGCCACCCCGCCCGCTACATTCATTATTGGTGTAGTTTCTACAGATTTCATCAAACCTGCAATGAACCAAGAGTTCCTCGCTCTGTCAGCGTATTTCACATTTCATTAAACACATTTAAATTGCGACTAATATTTTTGTAGCTTCATCAATATTAACTGCGCTATAAAATGTGTCGCAATTTTGATGAAATTAGGGCAACAAATCCGTTGCAAGGAGCTTTAATTAGCTAGTAACCACAGTAGAAACAATCATGCAATATGATAACAGCAATAAATTGATTAGCGAATTATAATAATGGAAAATGAAGCAGCGAAAGTATGTGAGATCATGTTTTTTTATCTGAAATTAATATTATGATCTGATTAATTTATAGAAAAAAATCAAAATTTAGTTAACTAAGAAATGTAAATTTGCCCCTGGAATATAAATGAGACGAAAATATACACCGCATTGGCCGTATTGAGATTCTTCTGTAGAATAGAGTATCTTAGAATTTTTGGCTTTGGCCAGAAAAGGACACAGTGTTGAACTGAACTAATATGTTGGCCACTTGTAGGGTCTGTAAGAAGGGCCAAAGATAGGATTTCGGCATTTAGAGATTCTATTATAATAAAAACAGAAAGGCTATAGGAAAGATAGAAATAATCTTAGTAGGGTCTTATTATATTACTTCGGCAGGACAAGGACGGCCCAGTACTTAGCTTAAAAACAATGAAGGATGAGAATGCGAGATTTACTAATAACAGTTTCTGTAGATTTTCTTGCTTGTTACGTATGTTTTTGAGGATGCAATGGTCTCCTCTCCAATATTTCCATCCTAATGTAGCTATCAACCATTTTTTCTATCGTTTTTAAAACAAACGATGTGAGGCTGATAGATCTTAGGGATTTAGGGCTCGTTGTGTCCCTTTTTCCTGCTTTTGGTATGAAGGTGACCTTCGCCCTTCTCCATATTTCTGGTATGTATCCCAGTTCTAGGCAGTTTCTGCTAATCCTCGCGATATGTGGCAGTAGTTCCTCTTGTCCCTTCTGTAAAAGAGCAGGAAAGATGCCATCTACGCCTGGTGTTTTGAAAGGTTGGAATGTGTTTAGTGCACATTTCAATCTTTCATCGCTTTATATGTGTCTAGCCATTGCAGTGATTTCTTTGGTTAGTCTCCCATATAATTTTAAAGGTATTAGTTGTATTAAAAATAATAAATAGTTTGGGCAATATTTGGTACTAATGCATGGCTTTAAACACAAAAAATAGTTCACATCTCTATCTCTTTAGTTGTTTATAAACATTAAAAACTCGGATTCCGCAATAGTATCAGTACTACAGACGCTGTACTTCAACTCACTCAAACCATTACGAAATATCTGGATACGGGTCAAAAATGCCTGGCAGTTTTTCTTGATCTAGCAAAGGCTTTTGACACGGTGCCTCATGGATCTCTTCTGAATGTTTTAAATATCAATGGTGTCAGGGGCATTGTGTTGAAGGTTTTTGAAAGTTACTTAACTTCGAGAAGACAACTCACAAAAATTGGTAATGAGGTAATTATTGGCATACCACAAGGTACCGTTTTGGGTCCTTTACTATTTACGATATACATAAATTCTTTAACTAATATTTTTATTCAAAATGGCATGGTAATTTCTTATGCTGATGACACAGTCATTATAATTAATGGCAAAACGTGGGAAGAAGTAAAAGAAAAAACATCTACAGGACTGACTAAAATAAAAAACTGGCTCGATTCTTTTAAACTCACCTTAAATGTGGATAAAACTAACTACATAGCTTTCTTCTTAACATCTGCTAATAGTCCTATTTTTAATAAAATAAAAATGGAGGGATTTGAAAAAGAAATAAATGAGGTACCTTTTATTAAATATTTAGTCATTATTGACAAAAATCTTAGCTGGAAACAACATGTAATTAGAATTTTTAATAATATTAGAAAATTAATACGTAAATTTTATGTGATTAGAGAAATATTAAATGAGCATTTATTGATTTGTGTCTATAAAGCTCTTGTGGAATCTTTATTAAGGTATGCGATATTGGCTTGGGGAAGTCTATATGAAAATGCACTAAAACCCCTAAAAACAATTCAAAACTATATCTTAAAAATAATTTTTAAAAGAAAAAAAAGATATCCTACTAGTCAACTTTATAATGAAAAAATTTTTTCATTCAGATCTTTATATATTTTGAGTGTTTGTTCATACATGCATATGAAAAATTCATTTAGTGTACATGTAAATCATTCCTACTTTACCAGGAACAATGTTAATAACAATTTTCAAATCCCTAACAGTTTTACAAATTTGAATCTCAAATCAATTCTATTCTGAATTACTTTATGAAATTTTCTATTTCTTACTGGTGCATACAAAAATTTACTTTTTTAGTCACCAAGTTAGCAAGTTTGACATCTTACAGTTAAGTAATATTTTGTAACTTTAAATATTGTATTTATTTCGTAATATATATAGTATAGTATATATATATATAGTTTATAA
This sequence comes from Ophraella communa, assembly GCA_035357415.1. NCBI lineage: Eukaryota > Metazoa > Arthropoda > Insecta > Coleoptera > Chrysomelidae > Ophraella > Ophraella communa. The sequence goes on along the minus strand of CM068989.1, from coordinate 8,596,681 downwards.
ACATTAAAAACTCGCTAGTCTGTTCAAATTTTATTCATTCATTTATTTCAATTTTACCTCACCAGCCAATTAAAAAATTTTATGTAACTACCTGTATTTCTAAAAGTTATTAAAAAAATTCACAAACAACCTTCATAAAACGTTTTTAATTGAGAGACTTATTTGTGGAAAAAGTGAAAGAAATAATCGTCCAGTATATTCATTTGTCAAAATTTGGTTCTTTTGAGACGGAAATTGTGTGTTGCCCAACCCCTGCATACGCCTTTGTTTTATAACCACTCGTCGTCTTCTGTACGGTATTCCGAGAATTATTAATTTACAAGAATGTAAGTACACTCTATAAATTCTCGGGCAATTTTACATGAAAGATAGATGGTTAGTTGAATAACGCAAACTTTTTCCTTTCTAGTCTCGTTTAGTAATGGAGAATATGAAGAGGATGCCGTGGTATGTGTTCGGATATCATGCAGCGGATTGATTTATACTTGCTAAATTTTAGAATCAACACTGTGATTTTCAAAACAGAACCCGAGTAACAATAAATTTTAAAGCATTCTCCTTGACTTGCTAACGTTTATCAGCAACCGAACACCATAAAACATAAATTTGATTCATGGACGTTTATTTCTAAGTGTTGAGACTTGAGCAAGTGAAGATTTTTCTTAAAAAACGAATTTTTTGTCAAGTAATGACTTTAAAATTGTGATTTAAACCTGTTTTTAACGTAAAAAGGATCTTAGATAGTTCACTGAATAATTTCTTGAGTGAATCTCAGCCAGACAAAAGGACCTGCGAAAGAAAGAAAGGGACCGTCCCGGTCTAGAATTCACGAATTGTATTCAGAACGCTGATGTAGCCATTGTCGTGTCCTTATTATCATACAAGGGACAACAATGCGCCAACCATTACCACTTATTTGATTGTACGTCTCGCGTCTCTACAGTATAATCTAATGGAATGGTTAAAGAATTGAATGAATGCCTCTGAAATAAAAGGGTTTTGTTCAGTTTATTGAGTTCTTGCGTGCTTTGCGAATTTTAATTCGCCAAACACTTGGAAAAGTAACAGAAGTTCTTTTTATACCGTAATTTCCCAGCATTCTAACATTTTTAAAGATTTTTTTAATTCCACCCTTTACTGCCTCTTTTGTTTGCTTTGTAATAATCTAGATAGTTACCGCTATCTTCAACAATAATAAATATAAAAAATATTGTGTTGTCTTTTCTTCAAGAACGTCCTTGAATAAGTCCACTTCATTCTTGAGTCGTTCATTCTATTCTATATGAACAATATTTACACCGGGCTACAGCCATTGTCATGCAGATGGAGATCGCACCAGGATATCAAGTACTTCATTGGGATGTTCCGAGGTTTTCTCACGCTCGGAGATTATTTTGCGATGACAATAATTAAGCAATAAAAACAATAAAACCAATAACTTGCAGGCGGTATTTTATGTTTGAAAAATATAAATTTGCTAAGTAAGAAAACAATTAAATTATCTTAATTTATTTATAAAAAAAAGACAAATAATTACAAAGGTAAATAACTTTGACGAAAATAAAAAATAATTTACAACCCAAAATTGATGGAAAGTTTGTTTAGGTATTTGTCACTTAATAATTTTGAATAAAAAATTTGAATTGATCCATCTTGTAGAAAAATAAATGAGAAATCGATTGATGGTAGTCCGTTTCGTACAAGTCGATAGTTTGACCACCATCACCATGAAATTTAAAAAAATTGAGGGTCGAAATTTTGGTATTATCAACTTTAATCGGTCGTAGAGGAGGTGAAATTAAAAATTTAGTCAAAAATTCTCATACCCTAGAAAAGCTCGTTTAATTACGAACATTTCCTTCTAGATAACTTTTTTCCTTTATAAACCCGTTTATCTCCAGGACCGGATCAAGTTAAAAATTGTACTGTTGAGAAAATCAAATTTTTTTTTTTTCACCTCGCTGGCATAATGGCGTTGCCTCGAGGGTTACGAAATAAACATGGTTTCTGATAGCTTTTCCGAAGACAGTTTTTGTTTCATTTCAATATCTTTAGTAGTTTTATCACTATGGGGCAGTGGCTTGGGGCGCAAAAGCTAATCTGAGTACGACGAGGAAAAATCTCTCGAAGATTCAGAGACTAGCCTGTTCATGTATCACTGGAGCAATGGAAACTTGCCCCACTGCTGCAATGGAGGTGATTTTAAACTTGACCCCACTGCACATTCTGCTAGAAAGTGTAAGGAAGAAAACAATATATAGAATGATCAAAGAAGGAATCTCGATCACTTCAATTTGATCAAACTTGGGAAATGCCCCAAGATGATATTCCAAAGAAATTCAACTTTGTGAGAAAATTTGGTAATAAATCTGAATGGGATGAAGACACCATACAGAATTTAAACCAGAATGTCATAAAGTGGTATACGGACGGTTCCAAGCTAGACGAGGGAACTGGGATAGGAGCTTTTGGACCGAGAGTCAAATACTCAGAAAGCTTGGGCACATACCCGAGCATCTTTCAAGCAGAAGTCCGCGCCATCGAAAGATGTGTGGAATTCAATATGGGCAGAAACTACCGCAGACGAGAGATTGTGATCATGTCGGATAGTCAAGCAGCCATCAAACCGCTGAGCTCATGCAAATATAATCAGTTCGAAGAGGGTTTGGGAATGCTTAGGCAAACTAAACGAACTAGGCCAGAAGAACACTGTCACCCTCCTATGGGTCCCGGGACACACAGGAGTAGAGGGGAACGAAACAGCAGATAAGCTGGCAAAAAAAGGAGCTGAAACCTCACATTTGGGACCAGAACCATCTTGTGGGATCAGAAGTATAGTAATCTTAGGAAAACTAAGGGAAGAAATGGAGAAGGAAAACTCCAAGTACTGGAATCAGCTGGAAGGACTAAGGCAATCTAAGATACTACTGGGGAACTATGACCAGAAGAGATCTCTTAGCTGCCTCAACCTCAGTAAAAAAAGGCTCCGAATTCTAACGGGAATATTAACCGGACATTGCCGGTTAAGAAGCCACATGAAGAAACTAGGGTTAGCAGATGAAGCAAAGTGCAGATTCTGCGAGGAAGAGGATGAAACCTCAATACACATACTCTCAGAATGCCCTGCCTTGCAGAATTCTAGGGCTAGATACCTAGGAGCACATGAAATAGAAGAGGGGGATCTACCCGATTTGAAGCCCGATGATGTCCTAAACTTCCTCAGGAAAATGAAACTTGGCAAGTAGGGGGAGACACAATAGATGCTATAGGTCGCAGTGTACTTTTCACCCCTAACTCATACATACATACATCACTATGTTTTTCACTTGTTTTAGGGGTTTCATATAGAAGAACCATGTTCTACAGCTTGTACAGCACGGAGAAGATTTTCTTGAGTCCACAAACCTCGAGATACATCAGGTTTTCTTAAATACTTATTTGGCATCTAAGAAAAACAAATTACCTACCCAAAATTAGGTTGGCCGTCTCACCCGGTTTACCAGGGAGAGATGGCCACCTATTGAATTTGTAGAAACAAATAATTAAACGAGACCATTTTGAGGTTAGGAAAAACAAAGAATGTTTTATTTATATATCTAATTTCAGTCACATAGCTTATGTCAAAAACGAAATACCGGTTAATCATGCAACATCTCAAAACTACTTCACTTACTTTGATTTGGTTTTATCACTGTATAATATCAACAAAACAATGTAAATGAATGCACGCTATTACCACGCAGTGTCAACAAATCGGTACAAATGGATACATCTGTCGTCACATGTAAGAAATATTAAGTATGGCCATCTCACCTAGTATGGCCATCGATCCCGGACTTATCCTATCTAAGATTTCAACTTTTTCTGCTAGCAGTATGCCTTCCTTGTCTTCATAAATTTAACTTTTGGGTTTGTCCTTTCCTTTGCTTCCTTATACCTTGATATATTTTTATTTTATTCCTTTGATAATTCTTCTCTATTTTATCAATCTGATTTTGATACTTTCTCTTTTTTATACTAATTATTTTCTTATACCTTCTTCAGTGCTCTTACTTACTTACTTTTTTTTGTTTCTTGAGTGTTGCTGGTAACTATTTTCTTAATTTATTTCTTTTGTATAGTTAATTTTTGCATAGGTGGATGATAATGAGTTAAGTAAAGAATTCTATTAACGAAAGTTTCACACTACCATCTGACAAGCTTGTCAAAAAGATTATTGAATTATTGTTATTGGCAGGATCTCAGTCATCGCATGTAACTGTGATAAACCAAATTCTTGCGTATGTATTAGAGGTGCGTATATAAAAAATGATATCTGTTCGTGCATCTGCTAAATCAAAGCTTCAGCTAGAAAAATATATTGAAATAGTTTTGAGAATTAAACGTGATCGAAATCCAACACATTCAACAAATCAAACATACATAAAAATCGACACTAACTGTTTTATCTTTTATCTTACATTTAAATTTAATTAAAAATGCAGATGATTTAGTATCTCTCCATGTCGAACACATTCTTTTTAAATTAAAAGCATGATAATATACAAACATAAATAACAGTTTAATTCCGTGATTTTTTTTATATTATAAAGCTTAATTTTTTAATATTATAATTGGAATATATTTTTTGAAGAAGCGCCTAAACGTCATAACTTAAATTATTATTTTTATTTATTTAGTAGCGCCTAGAAAAAACTGTGTACAAAAAAGGATATTTCAACATGTTAGAACAGCCAGATCCTTTCTTCGGATATAAATTATGTACTCAATTAGTAACGAAGAAATATTGTTATTATTATAAAAAGCGCTGGGATATTTTAATGGTAAAGAATGAGGAGATGTATTGGTTTAAGTTTAATAGATAATAACGGGCTCAGCACACTACGTGTTTCATTAGCTTATAATATCCTGGGCTCAAAATGTCACTTTTAGTTAAGGAATTAATTCGGCTTTTGTCATTTAGCAAATTAAATGATATGTCTAATTGTACTTTTATGGAAATAATTTAAGTGTACATATTGAGATAGATATCTAATAGTTAAAAATTTAATAAGTAGAACTTACCTTATAATTTACAATAAAAGGATATATTAATAAGTTTTATAGAATCAGCATTTACTTTTTCTTTTGTACATCTAAAGTTTCCAAGTTCATAATTTTCACAAGACATACATTTAAAATAAACAAAGAATGTAATGGGCATTTTATATTGAATAGGATCCATATTTTGCTATTTTATAACAATTAAATATTTCCAATCTATAATAAGTACACTTTTACTTAACAATTTTTTTTTGTCCTAGTTCTCTTTTAAAATTCTAAGTTTAATCTGAAACAATAAAAAGAAAATAAAAATCAAAAGTATTAATGGTTTTCACATGTTTAAGAAATCAACATGTAATTTTAGTTAGTAAAGTATTTAAATTAATATTATAAAAAGGAAGTACTTACAAAAATATAAAAAGACAAATTATAGTCTTCGATATTGTACAAACAAGTATACCAATAGATCATGAGTACCTAAAAAAGACACAAGAACAATTAAAAACATGTAGCAGGTGTGGTGAAATATAGTAAACTAATTCTCATATCAATAGTGTTGGTCTTAATCACATAATTTTTTTTTAATAGAACACTTAAAGAGTGCACAGTTAAAAAAAAAACTATTAAAAAATTTAGTTTATAAACATTAACAAAGGACATTTTATGTAACAAAATGTATGTAGGATAAGTGAGTAAGGTGTTTATATAAATTTTAAAATGTTAATCTTTGTTAACACAGAGACTCTTATCTTATATAATGTGTAAGAGATACAAATGACAAAATCTTTTAAAAGTTTAAATAATAGTTGTTAGGGTTTAAAAATAGTAATTTTTAGTTAAGATAGGATTAGTTTAATTGATTTATAGTAATTTTAAGTACAATTGATAGTTTGATTTCAAATTTTAAAGTCTAGAAAATATGACAGCTCCAGCAAACTGCCTAATTTTTAATAATAAATTTACAAGGAAAAAGTCTATTTAAAATTAGACATAAATTTTTTTGGTAAATATAAGAATGAGATCTCACTATAAGTTAACAAAGATACTATTAGTTTTGTAATTTCATTACCTTCATATTCAAGAATTTTGGTTAGAATTTTGCATTTAAACAATGGAATTTCGTTTTTTGATGTCATACTTGTCATTTTTCCTGGAAGCCTATAAAAAGGCCGGAAAATCGATGATTCACTCTCTTTTGATTTTGGTAGCAGAGCAATTAACATCGTATGTATTAATTGATTACTAACTAGAAGAAAATTTTTTGCATTAATTAAAAGCTGTTTATGTTAAATTAATACATGTAACATTAAAAATACATACAGTAAAGTAATCAACCATTATTAAATTACTTACCAAAGTAATAAATTTGTCAAATCAGAGATTCCAAAAGAATTTGAAAGATTAAATTTGAGCATTCTTTCTGCAACTGGTCCTTAGCCGCCATATTGTGGTATTACTGTTCCGAAGGCAGACGAGGAGAAGCCGATCCGAATTTTTCGTGCCATTCCATTTAGACAGTAGCAATTTTTAGAGAACGAACTTTATAATAAAAGGTACGTGTCATAGTTAAGGTTTAGTATTTGTGTATTTGTTATTTTGTGACTGTAAATTAATTTTATTTGTATGTATCATCTTCATTCTTTTCATATAAGGCTATTCATTTATTTATTTGTACTAAACATATGAAAACCAATTAACAGATTTTGTAAAATTTCTTTGAAATACTTGACATTAAATTTATTGTGTGTTAATTATTAAATAATATTTTAATTTGAATCCTACCCTGATAAGAGTCAGATTTTAAATTTAAATTTCAAAACAAATAGTCTGAGTTAGTTAAAATTTTGATAAGGCGCCCAACCATAGAATTACAGAAGAACAAGTAAACTTTATATAAAATTAAATAGTATTTAATCATTAAAATCAATCAAAACATTTGACAAAACCAATAAAACAAAACAAAATTATAAATTATAATAATCAAACCAATTAAAACATATCAAATTAATAGAACTAAGTCGGGATATTGATAAATTAACTATAAACAATTTAAATAATAATAATCCTTAAATTTAAATCATAATAAATTGACAATACCAACGTGGGATATTAACAAATAAACTATAATAAATCAAACATAAAAATTAAAGAAAAATTAAATCATATTAATATACACGGTTCTTCGAAATAATGAAACGAAGATACTATGACCTAGTAATAATAAATTAACAATTTTTGAATCTCGTCACAAAACTATCGCATAAGTGTTTTAGGATTAAATTCTTCTCTTTTCATTTTTTGGGGGAAGTGATAGGAAATGAATTTGGAATGATGTTTCAAAGTAGTTAATTTAATTAAAATTAAAAATCAAAAAATAATGGGCATAAATAATGAAAATAACCATTATTATAGAAAAATCAAATAATACAAAGTAACAAAATAAAAAAATTAAACGATAAACATTTTAGTATCTGGTATTGCCACTTCTGGCGCTAATAACATGTCTCATTCTCCGTGGAAGGCTTCTTATCAAGTCACTTAGGTAATCCAAATCCAAATTTTCCCATTCTTCTAATAAAACATTTTCCAGCTCATCAAGGTTGTTCTTATGCGCCTGTCCAGGTAGTCCCAAACATGTTCAATTGGGTTTAGGTCTGGACTAACTGCTGGCCAATCTAAAACTTGGATAATAACCTCTTGAAGGTATTCCATTGATATTCTGGCAACGTGCGGGCGAGCGTTATAGCACTACATTTTCTTCAAGAACCTCCCCTATATACCAATCCGCTATCAGTGATCCCCTACGAAACACAATTAACTCCGTGTAGCCTTCAAAACAGATGCATCGGCATTCTGATATTAGATCTCATGTTACCAGGCGGTACGTTTTGATTGATTATACCGGCCATACCTTGGACCGGTTGAGAAGTGGCGTTGACGTTTTGAGTCATTCGACCATTTCCCATGGAAATCGTATTGGTTGGGGATATCAACATGTTTTGTGGACCGTTTTGTGAGGTGATTAAGTTCGTTCCATGCATTTGGGAGGAATTACTCACTTGACCAACTTGGGGATTGCCAGTTGGTGTGCCGGGACCACCCTTTGCAAATAAAAAATCACATTTAAACAATTTTATATAAAAATTATGTAAATTTACTTTTTAAAACCAAAAAAGTATAGAAAAGCTTTCAAAAAACAGTACAAGTAATCATTTTGTTTAGTTACTAAGGCACTTTCACCTACAGCAAGCACTAAATCCTAAAAAAGTTAAAGCATACTACAAAAAAGAATAAAAATAATAATTTTCTTTAGTTATTAAAACATTATCACCTACAGCAAGCGCTAAATCCTAAAAAAGTTAAAACATCCCGATAACATAATCGAACCACCTCTATAATTTGTGGCTGCTCTTATGTTATACTTAGCAAATCGCTACCTGGGCATCTATAAAGTGAAAAACGTCTATCAGATCCAAAAAGTAAAAATCTTGATTCATCCGTAAAAAGAATATTAGCCCAATCGTTAATAGCCCAATTAACATGTTTTCTTGCAAACCTTAAACGAGCTACACGGGGTGCTCTGGTTAACAATGGAGCATTCTGGGTCTGATTCCAAAATTCCTTAATCTGTTTCTAAGACTCCCTAAGACTCCCATGACTTCATGACATATTGCTGAGATCGTCCATCTTCAACTAAAGTCACGATTTGAGCTGCTTGTTCTGTGGTTAAAGTACTCATTTTTACTAAAAATATTGCTAGACACTTCCAAATGAAAAATTAAACAAACGTACTGCAGACAAGAAATTTTGAAATGTAAATAATACAAATAGGATTTATCAAAATTTATTCATTTTTTTGTTTTTCAACAAAAAGGCGATTTAAACTGTGAATATTTTGGGCTTTTATACATCTAAAGGATACCATACACTAATATTAAAATATTCTGAAAAATGTGATATTTGATTTTACACCATAACTCAATGTTCAAGACATTTTTACTTGTTGGCTGTAATAAACTTAATTTTAATCCGACTATGTTGACTTTAGCCAGAAAGAGTATGTGTTATGTGCTAAATAAAAAAGAAGAAGAACGATGGCGATTTTACAATCATATGTGAGATTTTTAAAATTATACAATACTTTTTGTCACAAGATATATATTTTTGGATGGTAGATACCTTTCATGGTGTAGATGTGCATTAAGAAAGGATTTTTCAAAATTCCGTGTCAAAGTGAGTAAAATAGGGGATAAAAGTTTGTGTGAAACCAATTCAGAAGCGCCGTCTCGTCAACCGAATTGCAGACGAAGTCTCGGAAAAACCTAATATTTTATATTAAAAGAAAAAAAGAGTAACTAAAAATGTGTATATTACAGCTAATTCTAGTATACACTGAGAAACATAATTAATTCGTACGCTTTACTCAAGTCGCACTGAGAAAAAGGGTACCAGTATGAATACGTTTAGTAAAATACGACTGACAGTCATTGCAAGTTTTGTGGATTTAAATAAACATTTTTGGAGTTGTTTGATTTGGATTTACACTTATGTCTAAATATAGTCTGATTAATTTAGGTAAAAAGACGAGAGCAAGGCTACATAACCTACACTAACCTAACCTAAATTACCATCAAGCTGAAACTGAGTAAAATTTTTCAAAACACAATTAACAACAACGTTTTGAAATTCCGCAAAGTTACGACCATGGGAAAAAATTGTCTTAAGGTCAAAGATAAAAAAAGGGTTTTTCGTTTTTTTCTACAAAACGGCAAGTTTCATTGCAGATAATAAAATGATCTATAAGGAAGATATTTGCAAATTTTTTTCTAAAAGCTACCGCTTTAGAGATAAAGCAATTTAAAAAGTTGTTCCCCATCTTTGTTGAAACCAAACATTCTTATTAGACTATGTTCTATCTATTACATTTGTAAATAAGTTAGCCAAATCTAAAACAATTTCCTCTCTTAAAATATTTAAATATTTTTCTGCTGTCAGTTTTTTTTTTAAATTGGAACAATAATTTGGTTACCCTACTAAACTTGTTCCAACGTTAATTTCTGAGTATATTGAATCCGACTTTCTTTCTCACTTAAAAAGATAATGCTATCTAATTTCTTTAAATTTTATTCATTATTTGTTGGCAGAACTTCGTGGGTCATATTCTCACTCACTTTATAGGGAGAGAGTGGACCTATTTTTTAAATATTCTATTTAACTAAAGCCACGTGCTTCGTGCTTGAAGCTAGCCGACAAGATTTTCAACTAACGGAAAGATCATTAGACATGAAAGTAATAACAATTTTATTATCATCATAACCAACGAACACAAATTGATGTCAGAGCTTTTAAAATTATGCAGCTTATTAATATGCCGCGCTTTATTAGCAATCCTTATCAAATAGTTTACTTTATCACATCTACAGATTAAATTTGTTACTTATGCACTTATAAAGCTCTCTTTCGGACGTTACTTTGAACGGTACCTCAATTATTTATTTATACTTTTATGCTTTTCAATTATCTACAATGATTTTCTAAGCGATCTTTAACATTCTTTGCCGGTTGGGTAGACAAGACCATCATCCACACAAGGAAAGGACAAGTATCTATCAAATTGGTTGTCATTTAGAGAATCGGACCTTCATCAGTTTATTAATTAATTTTAGTCCTTCTCCCTTCTGTCTCTTTCTTCAGTTACTTTCTGTAATGACATAAGATAAACAAAACACTTCTTGTGTAACAAATAGACTATCTTTTGAATAAAATTGTAGTCTTACTCTGTCGTACAAGATCATTAACAAAATAGAGCTTTTTAATAAAAAAATCATGGTTTTAAGCTTCTTAGATCAATGATATCTATGTCAATCTGACGATGCTAGTTTTTAGCGAAACAGCTGTCATTGAGTTTAAAATAGCAATTTTTTGAATAAATAGTGCAAGTTTTTGTTAAAAATGTTCTATTTTTATTGTTCTTAGACATCTATTTCGATATATTATTATCGTCCGATTGACATATTGAAACAATTTAGGTTGCAGTGTTTGGTCATGGTCCTTATTTTGTTGTAGATAAGTATGAGCAGCCAGTTATCCTCAATCAAGAGCGGGATTAACATTGTTAGAGATTTTAAGACATTTTGTCTATAATATGCATTTATTTTCTACATTTGCAGCAAACTCTTTTTTAAGTATGTTTTATGATCTTCAGAAATGGAATGAAGCTGGTTTGCAATTTCATGGGGCACATTTTAAACATATGGACTCTAAAAAAAAATAATTCATAAAGAACAATAAAAAATGAAAATATTTACACAAAACTGTCACATTTATTTAAAAAATTGCGTTTTAAAACTCAATGACATGTTACTATTTTGGAAGTATATCCCTCTGAGATAAGTATAACTCTACAATGATATAGAAAAACTAGGAAAAAATTACATTAAGAATAATAAAAAACTCTTCGTTTTAACAAAACTTCCAATATTTATTTAAAAAATTGCTTTTTTAACTTTAATGACAGCCGTTTCGCTAGACTTAGCATGTTCCAGGAAGAATAATTGTGCTAGTATTAAACGTGTTTGCAAAAAATGAAAGGAACTAAATTTGTTAATTTTTAACAATAAATATAGAAATTATCTTAGTTGATCTTCTAATCGTACCAAACGCCCTTGTTTTAGCAATTGAACATATTCAGGCGATAAAATATTGATTCCACTAAAGCTCAAGTTTTTTAAATATTTACAATTATTGAACATTAATGAAGTCAAGATTGTATCATCTTAATATATTCAATTACTAAAAGAACGAGGCCTATTTATCTTATATTCGAAGCAAATGCACTAACAGCACCCGTTGGGGGTTAAATACCCCATAGTCATCCTCAGGTTCACGCAATACATTTCTTTCTTTTGACAAAACATATTTAGGGAAAAAAATCTTGAGTCCTCTAAAGGTCAATAACTGTAAATATTTGAAAAACTTCGACATAGCATATCAACAATTGTTGTTAATGCACAAATAAATCTTGTTCTCCATTATTAAACTGTTTACTTTGATTGAGTTTACATTTTATACATGGATAAGACTAATACAAGACGATCCAAATATGTTAAGTTATTATAAAGATCAGCATGATATAGTTTTTTTCTGGTTTTTGTTAAAAAGTTATTAATTTAATGTTGTAAGTAAGATGGACTTCCTTAGAGTAAGGGTTAGTACAATATTCTTCTTATCTTATCCAATTTTAATGTCTCAGTAGATAAAACCATATTAATTCTAACAGCTGTGATAATTTCCCAGTCAAAAAGTTTAAATAAATAATTTGTGATGAACAATTTTAATATTTTTCAAATTACTAATAGCGTTTAAACTTTGACAGCTCAAAGCCAAATTCCTTGACGATATAATTTATATCAAATTTCCTAAATTATTTTACTGCGGAGCCCTATTAAATAATTCGATCTACATTTCAAACTGCTGCAGGTTATTATCCCGTTTTTAATTACATACGCGGCAAGATGATGGTAAAAATCGTCTTAATTTGAGTCATAATCATCTAGTATAAGCCATAAATTAACAGCGAATGATTTAAGTTGGTCTTTATGTAATAATTAGTAGTAATTAGTCGGTATCGAGAATGGTACCTTAGTTTACGAGTATACGGTGTGCGATTGTCCATTTTTATTGATTTTATGAATCAGTCTGCGTGCCACACGATCACAAATTAAAACAATTCCTATTATTTTTACCATCAACTTGAGAGAGAATATTAAAACAGAAAAGTTTTTGCAGTAAATTCCCATCCTGTCATTTTATATTTATAACCTTATTATCGGAAACAACTACTTAGCATGTAATTGATAAAACCTGGAGGCATTTATAACTTACACTTTACAAAAAAATAAAATTGGTTAATTAGCATATTTCATTATATACCTATTACTGTGTTTTTTTTATTTTTATCTGTAAATAAATAGAATATTTTTTTTAAAATTGCTCCTAACTCCTAAATAATGTATACTTCTAGTTAAAAAGCTATTACATGAAATATATATCCATATGTAATAACATATTTAATTGATCTATTAGTCAAAATTATTTTATAATTTATAATAAATAGTACCGAATACTAAAAAATATATATTTATGAAATTTATTTTTTAAGCGAGTGTCACAAAAAATGAAGTTTTACGGATCTATTAACGTCCCTAAAGTCTATCTTCTTTGGCCGCTGTTTTACTTTACGGCCGCTTTTTTACTTTACGGCCGCTTTTTTACTTTACGGCCGCTTTTGCAAACAAAGTCATTATGAGGGCAACCTACTAGACACATTTAATTTGCTTATTTGAGTTATTTCCACGTCCGATATTAAGATTGTCAAATTATGAAGGCGGCCTACTAGACACACTTAATTTGCATGTTTGGGTTATTTACCCATAAAACAAATAATGCCCTAATTTATTAACTTCGTTATGACCCAACTTCTGTTTATCATACTTACTGTAAGTAATTCTGTACACATTTTTGTTACTTAATAATACAATTTTCATTTGGTTAATAAAAATTTGAATCTAATCTTCCAGTTTCGTCTCTGTTTAGAAACAAAATTGTAAAAAAAAGTTGTTACCTATTTGATGAGACACTCGCTTAAAAAATTTTGTGTGCACCTCAGCCGTATGGTCTTTTTTGGCCGAATCTGAAATTTGCGGCCGAGGCGTAGCCGAGGCCAAGCAAATTTCAGATCAAAAAAGATCAACATTACGGCCTTGGTACACAAATAACTATTTTAAGCGAGTGTCACAAAAAATGAAGTTTTATTAACGTCCCTAAAGTGTATCTTTTTTGGCCGCTTTTTTACTTTACGGCCGCTGTTTTACTTTACGGCCGCTTTTTTACTTTACGGCCGCTTTTGCAAACAAAGTCATTATGAGGGCAACCTACTAGACACATTTAATTTGCTTATTTGAGTTATTTCCACGTCCGATATTAAGATTGTCAAATTATGAAGGCGGCCTACTAGACACACTTAATTTGCATGTTTGGGTTATTTACCCATAAAACAAAAGAAAAGGTTCCGTTGCCAGGCTGTTTATTTACAAGCTTTCCGTTTCTGTCAGTGAAATGAAATTTAAAGTAAATAACTAACAAATAATAAAAACCACATTTACGGTGTATACTGTGATAAAAAACAGTTAAAAAGAAAAATGAGTGACAGTGATAGTGACAATCCAGCTGAAATTTATGAAGCCGCCAATGCAGCGACTCTAAATTGATTACCTGAAAAATCCAGGCAGATTTACTTAAAACAGTATGAGATTTTTATGGAATGGTGCAACATACATAAGATTAAAAAATTAAAAGAAGAAGTACTTCTCGCATTTTTTCTGGAAAAGGCCAAGGTTTCAAAATCATCAATATTATGGTCTGTATATTCGATGTTAAAATCAACAATTATGGTCAAAAATAACATTGATATCAGCAAGTTTTCAAAACTGAATGTTTTTTTGAAAAAGCAAAATGTGGGTTACGAAGCGAAAAAGTCGGCAGTTTTTACAAGAGAGGATATCAATAAATTCTTAACAGAAGCTCCAGATAAGAACTACTTACTGTGGAAGGTAATAAAACACAATATTTTTAAAGTTCATTGTTCTTATAACTATATTGTAATATTTTTAGGTTTGCTTGATAATTGGATTGACTGGTGCTTGTAGGCGAAATGAACTAAGGCAGTTGTCTATAAATGATATTCAAGACAAAGGAAACGTGTTAGTAATCACAGTCCCGGAGACAAAAACCGGTAAAAAACGAGTATTTACAATAACTGATGAAATAATTGAAAATATAAGTGCCCTACAGCTGATTCGAAAATACTTAAATTTACGACCTTTCAATGTACGTCATCAAACGTTTTTTATAAATTATCGCCAAGGAAAATGTTCTACACAAGTTGTTGGTGTTCATACCTTTGGAAAAATACCATCACTCATTGCACAGTATCTACAATTACCAAATGCTAATAAGTATACGGGTCATTCTTTTAGAAGAAGTTCAGCCTCTCTCTTGGTTGAAACAGGGGCTGATATTTTAATGTTAAAAAGCCACGGAGGTTGGAAGTCTAACTCTGTAGCAGAAGGCTACATTGAAGATCCCATTTCAAGAAAGAAGGAAATTTCAAATAGAATGTACAAATGTACATTTAACATAACAATTAATAGCAAATAATGCTCTAATTTATTAACTTCGTTATGACCCAACTTCTGTTTATCATACTTACTGTAAGTAATTCTGTACACATCTTTGTTACTTAATAATACACTTTTCATTTGGTTAATAAAAATTTGAATCTAATCTTCCAGTTTCGTCTCTGTTTAGAAACAAAATTGTAAAAAAAAGTTGTTACCTATTTGATGAGACACTCGCTTAAAAAATTTTGTGTGCACCTCAGCCGATCAACATTACGGCCTTGGTACACAAATAACTATTATTAACCCTTACTATACGGAAATCCATTCTCTAAAGCTAGCTTTGTAAGATTGACATATTGAAGTAACATTTAGTTTTTTCAATGTAGCTATCTGATGTTGATTAGGTAGTGTTAAAACTAGACAAAGTATGCAATTAATAAGACAACAATATTAAAGGCATCTAGCAGATCAACAATTTATAGTATATTAAGTATGGAGAACGGTAAGGGTTTTATACCGATCTCAGACAATAATTGGAGTCGTCGCTCCGTTCCTCCTCCAAACAATATATTTTATGTTGAAAGCAACACTCAATGTTAAAGAAAACGTGGATTTCAAGAAATTTACCAAATTGGTTCCATATTTGAAAAAATTGTCAGTTGGAAACCATCCCATCCTAAGAAATCTAAGGTGTTGACTAGAGAGGAAGTTGAAGAATATTGACTTTTGATATATTGACTTTTATCTACAATATGCGGCTCTTCGTCCAAGTTATGCTACCAGTCGCCGATTGTTTTTGAAGTTTCAAAATAAGATGTTTTAACCAAGTTGTTGGAATAAATAGTATTGGAAAGATGCCTAGCTTAATAGCAAAACACCTAAAATTACCAAATCCTGATGCCTACACGGGCCATTGTTTTCGGGGAACATCAGCCACACTCCTTGCTAATACGGGGGCTGATATATGTGTTCTGAAGCGACATGGAGGTTGGAAATCTTCGACTGTGGCCGAAGGATACGTGGAAGATTCTATCAACAATAAAATTCAGATATCAAATAAAATTTTAGACTGTGAAATTTCAGGATTAATCGTTGTCACCTCTACGGCAAGGGATAGTCTTCCAACTCCCAAAACTAAGATATCACGTGCTGAATCTGACTGGTTTGGGAATAAATATTGGTTCGTGCACTGGCTGTACCATTAATGTTAACATTGTAAATAATAAATAAAATTAGGTATTCTAAATTTTTCTCACAATTTGAAAGCCTTAGTAATTATTGTTATACATTAATAAATAAATGATTTCTTGGATTTTGCTTGATTGAGGAACATAAAGGTTAAAATATAAAAATCCCATATAGTTTACATGCAGTGTGCGGAGTAAGTATTTCGCACACTACTTTGCGTACGGTGTCATAACAACAAAGAAAAATGAAAAAAGGGTCACTTCGCATATTCTTGCCGTTTTTCTTGACGTTTGTAGAAAAATAACTAATATTTAATATGAGATTTTTATTTTTCTATTTTAGTATAGTCAGCTATTATTTTAAGATATTGAATTTTCTATATAATCTACAAAATACACAATTATTTTTTATTTTTTTTTTATTTTGTTTTATCAAAGTGACTGGACTATCAGAACACCGAAATCGTTTAACTTTTTAATATTAAACTGACACAGTATAAAATTGAGTATCGTTAAAATGTTTGAAATACTTATTGTATGAACCTGGTTTAATTAATTACGCTCTCTAAATATTTCTACTTTTTACAACATATGTTATCTACAGGATTATTTATCGCTGTTTCTTTATAGTATACCTAACAGTATATCATTAAATGAAATCTTCTAATTGTGTAACGAAATGATAAATTTCTTGACAAGAATGAGATTATTATAAATAATCGGTTATCTGTGTATTTGCTGGAAGCTGTTGTTCGAGAAAGTCTCAATTACGTACGCCGTTTTTATAGACAGACTGTTCTTTTAAGTTTGTATAATTTTTGGCGAATGCGCAAGCCAATTTATAGATGTTAAAATACTGAAAACTACTTTTCTACTAAAAATTTCCCGTTTTTAATACAGAGTTATTAAAAAGTATCTTTGATTTTGATTTAAATATTATATAAACAAAAAATATTAAAACTCCAAAATGTACAAAACATCTTAATTAACATTCATAATTAAAGTCACAGTCTTAATCACATTTGGACCAAAAATTTAAAAAAACAACGTGTTTGAGTAAATTTTGGAATAATTGGAACCTGCCAGAGAAAATGTAAATTACACTGAGAACAAAATGAATCTTATCTTTATCAAGAGCATTTTGATTGAAAGAATAAAATAGAATATTAAACAACGCATTTCATATGGCTTTCTGTTATGACACGAGTTCAAAGGACGAGTGTCACAACAGCCACATGAAATAAGTTGTTTATCATATTTTTTGTATTTTGCCATTTTATCATTTTTTAAATTAATTTATTATTTTTATGTAAATTACGAATTTTTTGATTTTAAAAAGTATGTCATCCAAGACAGACCTACGATCTCTAAATTCTATCCATAACACAGCCCTGCGACTCTGCTTAGGCGCTTTCCGTAGCAGCCCATCTAAAAGTCTCTACTGCGAAGCTGATGAACCCCCGCTATGGATTAGACGATAATATCTGCTTCAATCCTACGCAGCCTCAGCCTCGTCAAACCCTCTCAATCCTGTCTATCCCCTGTTCACATCAGCTGTCACCCCTCTTAACTATCCTTCACCAATAATTAAACCTATCGCTCTTATACTAGCTTCATCAAGAAATAACATTATTCTCTCACTCGCAAACCACATTCCTATTCCTCCAACCCCTTCCTGAATCATGCACCCCCCTCATGTCAATTCTTATCTATCCAAATACGATAAACACGAAACACTTAAAGAGCTCATGATTAAAGCATTTTTTGAAATCATTCATAATAACCATTAGCACTTTGTTTTATACTCCGACGCTTCCGAAAGTGATAATGGCGTTGGCTGCTCAGTTACCACCTCAAACAAGCTCATCAGTACTTCCCTTTATGCAGTGTGCATACTGGAGAATTGTACAGTATTCTCTCTTTAAGCACATCAACCATTCTTATAGAAAAGTTGCCATTTGTACAGACTCTCTAGCTTCTATCCTATCTATCCAAGAATTATTCACTGAACATCCCATTGTTCAAGAAATCCATCACTCTTTTCACTAAATCTATTCCCTTAACACCACAGTCACCATTATATGGATTCCCTCACACATTGGTATACCTGGAAACAAACTGACTGATCAGCATGCCAAAACAGCCTCAACTTCTGCCACAATTACTTCCAAATTTACAAGGACATTAAGGCAGAAGCATAAAGTAACTAGAGCTCTACCAATATCTTCCTATTATCCATCCAGTCAATTCTCAACACACCACTGTTTACCGACTTCACTAGCCTCTCTAGACAAGAAGTATCAATGATGCACAGACTTCGAATATGTCACACCAAACTCACACACAGCTACTTAATGACCTCAAGCAACAGACCTTACTGTCAAAGCTGCCAGTGCCCACTTTCTGTGAAACATATCCTGATTGATTGTCGCCAATTCAACACAAGAAGACGACAGCTTAATATCAAATCCCAACTGAAAGACATCTTAGGGGACCCAAACCAAATCGAGACAACACTGAAATTCTTAAAAGAAATAACACTGTTGGTAGCACTGTGTAATTTATAACATTTGACAGTTTTGACATTTAAATTATGAAATGATAATGTTTTAAAATATTTTAAAATGACTAATACACCAATAATAATATATTATATAAGTAAAAGATTATATTCATATTCACAAATACTTTCTTAAAGAATAATATAAAATTAATAAACTGCTATTAGCCACAAATGTCATTGTCAATAGTCTTGTCATTAGATACTTTATGTAACCAACCATTTAAATCAAAAATTTGCGTGCGTAAAAGTTATATTACGATACGCAAATTCGTTTTATAATGAAGATTTTTATGAGTGCAAATATAAAGCAGTGGAATTAAGAATAAAGGTGAAGATAAGGAATAAATTCTAATTTTATATTATTTAACTGAAGAGTTACCATCATCCATCATTGACACCTATTTTTTGATCAGTGCTTTCCGTTTCCATGCCAAGTTTTAATTAAATAATGGCCACTTTTTCGTTCAATGTAGCCAAGCAAGAAGTTGTTTTATCGAGGAAAATATGTCAATACTTTTGGAAATCTAATTTACATTCTAAAAAATGTTTGGTAAAGTATAAAGACTTTATTAATAATATAGATACTAAATTAATTAATTATATAATTTTAATTTACTTGGTTATCTAAACTATATGAGTTATTACCTAGTGGAATATTAAGAATATTTATAGTTGCCTTAATTTAATTAGTTGTTTATATTTAAAGATTTTCAGTGTTTCATAAGTATTAATTAACAGTTGTTACCAAATGAGGGCATCTTTGGAAGTAGGTAATCAGTAAAACAATTATTAGAGACAGATGGTAGATAAATGTGATTGAAAACAAATAAATAATTGTCAACTTTAGCAATATTAGCATAATTTTTTGACAAGAAACATTCCACAATAATATTGATAAAAGTTAATGAAATTAAGCTATTTTGACTTAAATATAGTACATAAACGTTTTTTTCTTAAAAATTTATAAAAATAAAATAATTATAATCTGAAACAGCTATTACACCTTCAATTACTTTTATATCACCTACTTAATATACCGAATTCCAAGTATCCATGCATCCCTGTGATTTAGAAAAAAAGCAGTGCAAGTGGGGTGTGTTTAAAAACACAAAACAAAGGTTTTAAAAAATACATGAGGTAAATTGTCAATGTTAAAGTACATATAAATACACTGGACAATATGGTGTTAATGGTGTGGGTTACAGTCGTGATATGCCTCTGATAAAGCTCATCAGGGTCGTTTACAATAGGGGTGGATAAAGCTCATCAGGCTAGAGTTGATGTAGATTAAATTTCAATGATTTTTAGTCTCTAGAGCTTTTGACAGTTGCACAAAATATGTTCCACCATTTCATCCTCAGCTTGACAGAATCTGTAGTCTTCTCTCTCTGCCAGTCCAAATGTTTTGTTTTCATACGCCCATTAAGGCGACTGTATCGTCAGCAGACCTATCTGCTCATATTCAGGAGCTCTTGAGACCTCCTAGAGAGATCTCTTACTTTGAATGTCTGTAAGAACGTTTTATTCGATCTACACAGTTCAATATTCCTTTGGCTACGCTATTTGCTATGTCTAAGAATGGCTCCAGACGTAGAAATATTTCTTCAGCACCTTTTCTGGCTGAAATGTCCTCTATTTAGTTTCCTTTATTGCCGGTATGTCCAGATGCTCAAATTAAAACTACTTTGTTATGTTTCCTCATACGTATTAGATTCTAAAGGCATTTCCAAACTTACTTGCAGTCGATCTGATTCCATTCCAGGGGCTTTAGTTGCTCCTGGCTATCAGAAATAATTTCTGTTACAGATTCACCCTTGGTTTTTGCTCCAGCTCCAACTGCTTTCGGTTTTAGAGCTGTCAGCCATTACGAGATTCGAAGCAAAAATGTGAGATCCCTACCACGTGTCTCTCCAGACTTATATATAAGGTGTTGCTATGTTTTCTGGGTTAATTTAAACTTGGTTTTGTAACGTCAATAGAATACTAAGAAAACATCACTTAATGTACATAACTTCGTATAATTAATAAAACGTTTTAAATTGCAGAAGGTTGGAAAGAAAGTTATTTTTATTTTATATTGCTAATCGTTTTTAACAGTTACTTTCCTAAAAAAATATGTATTTATAAAAACTTCAAGTTAATACAAATACACCTATTATCATCTTCACCATACATTCCTTAATTGGTCACTCTACTTTGTTAAATATCTCCATTTTATGATCCATTAAAAAATAATCCAACTATAGCCACTGCAAACGTTTTATACCCACACACTATTTTAAAGTACGTGGACCTAAATAAAATTTAACGGTGTCAATAACCAAAACAATTGACGGTGGACCAATGTCCGGTCCAGCGAGATGAAAGAAAAAAATAAGGAGAAAGAACAAGAGAAAATCTGTTAGGTGGCTGACGACCTTGCGGACCGTGGCTCGGAGGCCTTTTTACGCGGTCAACACTCGTGAACAGGTTCAACGAGTTCAGTTCAACATTAACAGGTGTAACGAAAAGATAGACGCCCCATATTATACACTAGAAAAAAGTCCCACGTTCAAAACATTGTTCCAATGTCAATTTTAATTATTTAATACTATATAAGAGACGTTTAGTCACATTTGTTACACTGACCAAAAGTTACTGTGATTGTACTTAGTGAATAATTTGATTACGAACAAAATAATAAGCTTACATCAAATTTTAAATATTCTTTTTCAAAGTACTTTCTCAGGCTAACGACGCACTTATTTCTGCATTGAATTGAGCATTCTTTGAAGGCTTCTTTCAGAAGGGTCTCCAGCTGCTCCATCGTGGCCGTCTCAATGTCGGGAATGGCGTCAAAACCCTTCACAATGATGTTCTAACATATTAAATATGTTAGAACATCATTGTGAAGGGTTTTGACATCATTCCCAAACAATACAATACTCAAAAAATGATCAAACTCACACAGAGTAAGAGCTAGAACAATGAATTATAAAAAATTATAATAGTAAGTACTGTAAACCAGCTTACAATTTATTAATTAGGATGCATTCCTTAAAAAAGTAAAGAAGTGGATTTAATGATATTCATACAGTGGTTAAAATTTCATATTTTATTATAATATTAAAGATCAAGCATTAAATGCTTAAGCAACTTCACTCAGATGTACGCACTTTGTTTTACTTACAAGTGCTTGTAAATAATATTTGTAATTTTTGGTTAGGTTAGGTTTGGTTAGGTTAGGTTAGGTAAAGATAATGAAGAAGAGAAAAGTATTTGGAGATCTTTAAAATGTGGTTTTGGAGAAAAAGGGAAATCAAATCATCAACTGGTTAGACAAAAGAAAAAAAATGAGGATATTTTATATTTTAAGAAGAGAAAAACCTACGTTTTCTATCATTTGTCCTAGATCACCCTAAATTATAAACTTTGTTCAGAATTGAATGGAGTTGTACAATATTGTAAATACTGCTAAATAAGCATCATATTCTTATTCCTTTTAAACAAAATGGACTGAAAAAAGAGAGGGAACATGTAACATGTCTATCGTCATGTCACCTTGCACTATTATTCGGCCGTAAACGATACCGCTATTAAAACCGACCCCGAATCACTGTTAACGCTACCGTACACGAGACACCCCTTATCGACGCGTAACTATGTAGTCGTCTGAACAAGGCCAACAAAAAACGCGCATCTCACTTACAAGCGAATGTATAGACGAGTATGATCATTTTCTGCCCTTTCTGGACTAATATGCTCTTTTGAAGAGTTGGAAAAGCGTTCTAGTATCTCGGCTTGTGAAATTTTCTTTTTGGTTGTTGGAGGAAACAACCCGCTAAGTTCGATACAAGCTTAGGCCAAGTTGGAAGATAACGCCTTGTTGAAAGCATCCTTTGGAAGGATCCCCATGTGGAGATAGTCCTTTAAACTATTTTGAACTGATGTTGAGGCCGCCGAAGCCTGAATCTAAATCACTTCTGAGTCGTTAAGAAAACCAGTACATTTCAAGCTGCCAGAACCAGTAGATAAACTCCCAGAAACCTTCACCCCTAAAACTCTACGAAGAAGCTGAAGCCGCCCTTCTAGACAGTACAGAAATCTAAAATTAAGTCCATTTTTTACAATTCCTTTCTGTTCATTATCGGCAGGTACAGTTTCAATAAATAATCAATATTTTAAAAATCCGTTTCATTTATATACCTTAGACTATAAGTCTTAAGGGTATAGCGTGGTCGGTTTTTTGTTTTAAGTAGCTTCCTTATTTATTTTTTTAATCAAACTAATTACAAGGTGTTTCTATCTTTCTCACCTTAGTTTTTGTGTAGTTTGTTTGCTTAATCGAAAACGTACAAAAAGATAGTGGCGCCCTTATTACTTATACATCCCAATCCTTCCTATAGAAAGCATTAACTTGAAGTCGAATCACCCCCTGGAGAGGGTCTCTTAGCCGGGATCTCTTTTGAAGAGTTTTGTAGTTACAAATTAGCTCCCTGCCTTTTTGGGAACTGTAAAAGGTTACAAATTGGCGCCCCGCCTTTTGGGAGCTAATATTGTTAAAACCATCAGGCATAACAAGGGACGATATTGAAATATTTTAACCTGAATAAAGAAATAAGAGATATTTGAGTGGAGTATACATTAGAAAAGAATAATACAATCATCAAATAAAACAAAGATCTGGAACATGATGCAGATTTCCTAGATAATAAATAGCTTTGTTTTGGGGAAAACGAAAATCTGTGCAGTAAATATTCTTAAGATCAGATGGTTCTTACTTTAGACTTTATACTAAATGTACAGAAATTAAATGTTACTGAAAGTATTTAGTGAATTAAAAGATAAGAAAAGTGTGGTCGTAGCTTTGTTATTTCAGTGTACAAGGGCCGTTATCCCGTCAAATTAATTCTCGGTAACGATGACCCACCGAAGAGTAAGAAATTTGGTTATTCCGGGCTAAAGGTTAAAAAGGTATTTGTTCTTTAAAAACCATTAGTCATTGTCATGGTGTGTTTTCGTGGCGAGTTGATGGCAAAATATGATTGATTCATCGTTGACGGGAAGACGAACTATACATTTGTTTTATTTTCCGTCAATGGACCTACGCTAAACCAAAATAATAAAATAAAAACGTATTTAAAATATTTGGTGGTCGATGTTTTTGTTTCAGCTCATGGGAAAACAATAAAAAATAACAACAAATAATAAAATAATTCCTACTATAGATTTAAATATCTTAAAACAATAAAATTAGGAACAGCTGTCAACTCTAAGAAGACTGAGAAACCGATTCGTTGTAGAAGGAGCAAACTCTTTTTGGTACATAGATGTCTCCAAAACCGAAGTTGTTACAGGGGCTGGAGTGTATGGCACAAAACCAAGAACAGAAGTCTAGCAATGCCCAGGGAAGTACTAGATTATATTAACCCGAAAGGTGGAGAACGCGAAAAAGTGCAAACACCCCATTGGTAGGACCTGAACCCGCCCTTGGAATCGAACTTGAAATTATATCCCCACAGACCCAGACCTTTCAAAAGCCTTCGACAAAGTTAATCATAATCTTCTGTTTATTAAAATGGAAAATTTTGAAGTCTGTGATTCCTTATTGCACTGGCTGGAAGATTATCATGCCAATAGGAAACTTTCAAGAATTATTTGTTCATTCACTACTTTAAATTGTTGATCTGCTAGATGTCTTTTTATTTCAAGTTCTTCGAGGAAATCTAAATTTTGTTTTTTATCACAAATATGTAATATTTGAATGTCATTGGTGTGTATGAGTGAGTGTGGATGTTCAAGAACGTGTTTTGCATAGTTTGACTTATCTGGTTGTTGTAATCTATATGCTCTTAAGTGTTCATTGAATCTTATTTCAAAATTTCTTTGTGTTTAACCTGCATATACAGCATTGCATTTTGGACAATTAATTTTGTAAACACCAGATTTTTTTAATTTAGGTAATTTTGGTTTTACATTTAACAATTTTGTAACATTATTGTGTGATTTTAATGAAATTAATGCAGATGTTGCCGAAGATATTATTTTTGAAATTGTATTAAAAATATTTCCACAATATGTACTACTTTTATAACTTTTAATTTCTTTAGTTTGTTGAGGGAATATTAGTTGTATTGACATTTTTTATTGTTTCTTATTAATTAATTTATTTATCAAATGTAATGGATAGCCATTACATGTAGCTATTTGTTTTATAATCTCAATTTCTTTATTAAACTTATTTTTGTTTATTGGAATTGAAAATGCTCTATGTATCATAAAACTATAAGCTGCTAATTTATGTGATATAGAATGATTTGAATTATATGGTATGGTTACATCTGTTTGTGTTGGTTTTCTGTATATTGAATAGTTTAATGAATTATTAACTTTTTTAATTCTTAAATCTAAAAAATTAATTAAATTATTTTCTTCAACTTTTAGAATATACATCCATAATTCTTTAGAAGACAAAAATATTGCGCTCCTGCCTTTTTGGACATAACATCAGCTTTCGATAAAATATGACATAAAGGTCTGTTTTATAAAATAAGAAAATCCTTACCTCTCAACTACTATTTTATACTTAAATCTTACCTACGTGATCGACATTACCTTGTTAAATACCAAGACGAAATTTTGCCACTCTATTTAATTAACGCTAGATGGAATAGGATGGGATGTGTAATTGGTCCAGTACTTTATCTGATATACACCGCAGATCTACCAACTTATTCCGACAGTATAACAGCAACCCATGCTGACGATACAGGGGTTTTAACAGCACATGATAATCCAGTGACTGCATTTCAACAGCTACAATTGAATCTTTGCAGTGTAGGACAATGGTTGACCAAATGGCAGATGCAAATAAATGTAAATAAGTCAATTCACAAAACGTAAACAGCTAGGGTTGAAGCTCAGCAAATTGTACTGGATTACTATCTCTAGAAAACCATCTTTTAGTTTATAAAGCTATTATAAAAACCATTTGGACCAATGTCATTCAGCTATGGGGAACTGCGTCAGTATCTAACATAAAAATATTAGAAAGGTTCCAGTCAAAGATACTTCGAATATCAACGGATGCTCCCTGGTATGTTCAAAATCACATCTTATCACAAGATCTTCAAATATCAACAGTCAAGGATGAAATTACTAAAGCTGTTTACAAATATGATTTAAGATTGCAAAAGCATCCTAAGAATCTAAAAAGAAGCTTAATGATATAGCCTGTGCAACGAAGATTGAAGAAAAATATGACACACGCCCTGCTTAATAGATTTTAGTATTATTTTTATCCCCTGTGTCAAAAACCAATCTCTTGCTGGGTTGTGACTTAATGGGACTATAGTATTGAATACTCCGATCTGTCAATCTGACCAAGATTCTTTAATAAAAACGACTGTCATTCAATTAAAATTTATTTTTGTTAACCTTTTTTTTAATTTTGTATTCTTGATTTAAATCACAAAATAATTCGATCTAGTTTTATTTACTATTGGTGAATAGTGAACGAATTCTCCGGGAGCTCAACGCGTTAATGTAATATTGCTAATAAAACTACCATAAAAGATCGACAACAACCATAAACATTTCCTGTTGTCACCTCGTTCTGGCGAACTCTTCTATTAACCCATGATTTAGATCAAATATTTTACATTTAAGTTAATTATGTAGCAAAGATGATCATAATAAAACTAAGACTACAAATGCAGTGGAGAAAACACTATGTATATATATAATCCTATAAAATAATGTTTAAAAACCGTAGTAGATAATCGATTTTGTTTCCTGCTTGTTCGTGGTAAGCGTGAGAACTGTTTTTGTTACTTCGCGATATTCTCTTGTTTGCATAAAACAAGGTATTTACAATGATTATGGGATGGTTTTTTGACTGGTTTAAATAAATACGGAATGTTATTTCATAAGAAAGCCGAAGTCATGGTAAACTATTAAAAGTTTACCGTTTATCGTATAAAGTTTAAATTAAAAGATTAATAATAACAAAAAATTATAAACATGAGGATAACTGATAATAATATCGCAAATTTAATATAGGATTAATATTTACTTAGTCCTCAAAATAATCTCTATTTTTAGGAGTCTGGAAATAAAAAAAATTCTTTCGAAATCATGAAAAGCACAAAAAATGCATTTTCGAACCTGCCATTATGTCATATTTTTTATTATACTTTCCTGAGAACATCGGAAAAAAGGAGTAAAAAATTTTTATATAACTACTTATAATAAGGATTTTTTGTCGGTCTTCCAGAATACCTTAAATGCTCCTGTAAAAATATCTTTATATATAAAATTAAATTTTAATAACAAAATTTTAAAACATAATTCATTGACAGTTTCTTCTGAAAAACGTACAATAAAAACACATAAATTTTAAAACGAGATTAAAAACAATTTGCAATAATATTAAAGTTCTATTAAAGGTCGTAAAATGTTGCACTATAGATTTTAAAGTGTTTACATACCCCAAAAATTTCTGTAACGTTCAGCGTTAAAAATGATGACTTCAAATGCCGATTTTAACCAGCCTACGGTTCGTATCGTTAATTTACTGATGCTCCACTGCTACAGAATAACCCAACTATACACAATTTTTGAGATATCGTATCTTTTGATTCTGGATACTGGATTTAACAACGTTTTACTGGTATAAAGGTATTTATTTGCCTCGTAGCACTCACTATTTACTCACTGACATTAAAATTTATACTTTTAGAAAAAGTCTTTTAAACAAAATTGAATATTGACGATACCAAAAGTTGTTAACGGGTCAACAAGAGGTTTCTGACTAAAAAATTCTCCAATTTTTCTTGCTTTATGTAGGTTTGTACCTGGTTACCTGTATCTATCCCCTTTTTAGGTCCGAACTTTAAAGTTTTTAAATAATTTTCCCCTTGTGCACAAACATTGATATATTAACTTTATTCTAAAACCTTTTTTAATGTCTGCTTAATGTATTACTTGTATTACTTGAAAAATAAGGAAAAACACGTCTTTTAGTCAATTTGACATTTTCCAACAAATTTTAAGTTTCCTGAAACTCTAATCCGTATACATTCATTCTCTGTGAATTTATAATTTATACCCCAAATCCCTACCTTAATATTACCAAGAACATGAAATCTTTCACGTTATGGAGTCGATTCTCAATGCTAAAGAGTTGTTAAGACACAAAAGAAAATTATAGCAACATATACAAAAACTATAGTTTTTTTGAAGCATCATACTGTGTGCTATATACCAAGATAGTCCGAGGTTGGTATTTATGGCAGGACAAGCAACCACATTTTTATTCAAAGCTTCAGATGAACAATATCTACTACTGTTTGGTTTAATACGTTTGAGTTTGATGATGTGGAAGATAATTCCTCACAATGGACCTAACGAGATCTAAGTGCGTGTGAAGCTTTCACTTTCCTGCTTGTTGCAAAATACTTAAAACTAAAAAACAGTATACTAGACATGGGCTAAGGAGTTCTTCGGCAACCATGTTGGTGGAAAGCGATGCTGATGTGCTCTCTCTGAAAAGATACGGTTGGTGGCGTTCTTCCAACGAAGCAGAAGAACATATAAAAGAATTCATAAAAAGAAGAATAGAAGTAATACAATAAATTATTTTACCCATCACACTTGCAAAATATAAGCACTGCTACATCCCACCAGGAAAATCATTTGTGAACCGTCTGGTTTATCACCTTCAGTTTTAAAGAATGATTTACCGATTGGACTAAACTTCTGCAATAATACACATTGTAAAATAAAAAATGTTACTATTAATTACAACGATACCTAAAAATAAGAATTTGATATTTTTAGGAAAGACACCGCTACGTATAGATATATTCCGGTAGATTCTTTTCATTGTGGTCAACACAAAATGCAAGTTTTCATTTTTTGGTTCATCGATTAACTAATTTTCCCAAAGCAAGATATAACAGAGAAAAGAATTTAATTGAAGTTATAGTTGTACTTAATGGATATGATAAAAAAGTAATTCATAAGCTAATCAATCGCCATAGTTTTAAGAAATCCAGTGAAACCACCTTTTTCAGCGAGAACACAACGATATGAATTTCATTTCATTACCATTTATCCCTTAGTATACCAAAGAATTGAATACAATTTTCGGTACGGTGGGATTAGGTTTAGTTCATAAAACTAGTACCATCCTGAGACAATTGTTAGAAAATCCAAAGGATAAAAGAGGAGATCTGGAAAAAAGCGGTATATATGAAATAAGTTGTAATGACTGTGATAAAAAGTATGTTGGGATAAAGGATAAAAGAGGAGATCTGGAAAAAAGCGGTATATATGAAATAAGTTGTAATGACTGTGATAAAAAGTATGTTGGGGAAACAAAAAATCGGTTAAAACTAGATTTAAAGAACATTTAGCTCAACTATAATATGGACGCATACAAAAACCTAGTATTGCCGAACATACTACAAGTTTATTAGAAGAAAACTTGTAAAAATGTTTTCGCGCTTAAAATTGGCTTTGCCGTCAAAAGATTTACCGCGAAAACATTTTGGTTATATATAAGGTTAGTTTGTAGACATAGCTTTAGTTTACCTTCGGTCTATAAAGAAGATAACTTGGTTATTGAAACTTCCATTATTTTAAAAAAAAATTGTAACACAAATATATTAAACTATTATGTAAAGATCAGCATGATATAGTTTTTTCCTGGTTTTACTATATTATTGCACAGTTATACTGATCTTAGAGGGAAGTACATCCAGGATAATCCCTTAGGGCTCATAACATCTAGGCTTTAATATTGTTATGTCTTATTACTTCCATACTTGGTCTAGCCTAATCAACATCAGGTACCTAGCTACAAACAAACAAAATGTAACTTCAATATGTCATTCTGACGATGCTAATTCTAGCGAAACGGCTGTCGTTGAGTTTAAAAAAGCAGTTTTTTAAATAAATAGTGGAAGTTTTGTTAAAACGAAGAGTTTTTTATTATTCTTAGATTAATTAATAACGACTAATTAATTAATGTGTATCAGAAATCCTTCGGTCTCTGGGAACCACTTACCGAAACCAAATTATTTATTTTATACAACCTATTTAATATGTGGCTGGTTTTAGGAAATGACGATATCGACCGATTAAAGCTTTTTATTGTTATTGTTGTTAGTTTACCACAAATTTTTTATAAACCATGAATTATTGTATCTATATTCAAATAAATACATAAATTTATTTTATTTACTTTAGAGAAGTGTTGTACTGCCCATGTTCTGTTGCCTTGAATGTTAAAAATCTAAAATAACTTTAATATATACAAATAAATCGATCTAATAAGCATAAAATATCAATTTGTAAAAACCAAAAAAGCAGATCTCAAATGGATACATTAACACTATTCCATTCCCAGTTTTTAGATCAAGTGTTCCAGTCAGTAACTTTAAAAAATTCTGCCCGTAGCAATAACCGAAGTAAGCGTAGACAGGCAGTAGCTCGATATTTTCATTCATAACCTACCTACGCAAATATATAATTTTATTCATTGTGTTTTAATAGGTTTTACTAAAAGCGAGATTATCATTTCATGGCCAGCATTTTAATGCAACCAATTTTATAGCGAAATTACTATAATTCTACGGGTGTTGTCTTGAGAAATTTTTGACAGGTAGCAATTATGACGCTGATAAAGGTATAGTGGTTTAAAAGACAAGAAATAAATTATTATTGGTCAATATCATTTAAGGATTTATAAAAAAAATAAAAACTTATAAAAAAATTAAAGATTTACATTATTGGAAACAATGTATCTAACAGAACGTAAAATGTTTTGAGCAAGATCAGTTTTGGCCACTGTCATTCTTTGGTGAGCTAAAGAGCTAGCAAATGTCAGTGACAAGTGTGGTTTTTTCAGCCTTGTTATCTTCAATCTCCAAAATGGAAGCTACTGCGAATGTTGTTCCATTAAAACAAGCAAAAAAGTCAAGAAAAAAATGATTTTATACGCGTGCAATGTGCTGTTCATATAAATTATAAACGACGACTGATTGCTGCTAAGCAAATTAGAGAGAATTGCAGACAAATTACATTACGAATTATTTCTTTAATACCTAATTCTTTCTAACTTAAAATTTATTGTAGATGTGTCAGTTGTTTTATAGTGTTATTTGCAGAAAAAACAATTATTTTTAAGAATTTTTATAAAATTTAGACAAGAAATTTGCAATTAAAAAATACTAAGAACAATAAACAATAAAAATAGAACTTTTTAAACCAAACTTCCACTATTTATTTAAAATATTGATCAATGATAACTGTTTCGCTAAAAACTAGCATCGTTAGATTGACGTATTGATGTTACATTTTATTTTTTAGGAAGCTACCTGATATTGATTAAGTAGACCAAGTATGGAAGTAATAAGACATCATATTATTAAAACCTAGATGTTATTAGCCCTAAGGGATTATCCTAAATGTATTTCCCTCTAAGATAAGTATAACTGTGCAATGATATAGAAAAACCAGGAAAAAACTGTATCATGCTGATCTAAATTTTGTTTTGTATCGCAAATGTGTAGTATTTGAATGTCATTAGTGTGTATGAGTAAGCTTGGTTATTGTAATGTATATGCTCTTCATGTCTTTTTTGAATCTTTACCCTATAAAGTTTTTTTAAAACCATAACTCTGTATCCCTAGTTGTAACTTTGTATGAATCCCTGTCCTAACAACTCACCCTTTACTAAGTCCGAAGTCTAGGCTCCAAGAGTGAATAGGCACGTGATAATTCCAAACATCCTTTAGAATTTGGAGATTCATCTAAAATCCTACTCATAGAAGAACTCCTTTTCTTATCTAAACATTGATCATCAGGTAGATGGTTTTTTTCCCCGTAACTGCCTTGATCTAGTATCACTCATGTAACCCTCATGCTTTCTTTTAAATAATCTCTCTTTATTGATTGATACGTTGCTGGGTGTTCTGGAGTTTCTGAATATTTTTGAGGATTGCCCACATTCCTAATATTACCATTGCGTGATTTTATAAAAAACTATCTAGGTGTAGCAAGTGCTATGAAATTAATGGAAAGTTGAGATTGTTGGGCAACCTTAACGCTAGGAGGCGAAGGGAGTTGGTAAATGAAGAAAAAGAAGGAATAGCAGAAATTTAACCTAGGAAGAAACCCAAAAAAGATCAACCAACAGAAAATAATGGAGAGACTAAGATTTATCTTAAATCAATTATAATATTATATATAATTAATTATATAATGGGAATGTTTTTGGGGATGTGGTAATAAAAACAAAGTGTATTCGTTTTAGAATTTATTTACCAAGCTTTCGAACCTCTATGGGTCCATTTTCAAGGTCTAAAAATTGTATATTATAAAGAAATTATATAGCAGGTAATAAAATAAATAATACATATTATCTAAGTGGGATTATAGGTAAAACGTTGTAAAACATTGTAATAAATGTAACGTGTGTACTAAAAAACTTAAAAAACAATATGATTTAAAAATTTTGATAGATTTGTTTATATATAAATTCAATTGTTTTAAAATGGTCCATAGTAGTTTTTTTTTTAAGTTTTTTCAATTTTTTAAATTTTGCATATATTATTTAGATCAGTTTTTTTATTGATACATTGATTTTCCTGAGCTATATAAGCTGTTTCTAAAAAGATCCGATTTTTATAATTAATTTCTGTTGTTAAAATTTTGGCATGTTCATAATTCATTATATGGCCTTCAGCAAGTGCACATTTCTCTGGATGAAGTTTACTGGAAGAAGTTTATATATAATATAACTTCTTTATAATATACAATTTTTAGACCTTGAAAATGAACTCATACAGGTTTGAAAGCTCGGTAAATAAACATTCCCATTCAAATAGTTGGCAAATATTTCTATTTAATTAATTATAGTTAATGATTTTTAAATTAGTTTTTAAACGATTTTCACACTTACCAATTGTGTGCCAACACTATTTTGTGTTTTAAATGATATTAATGCTGATGTTGCCGCAGAATTATTTTTGGAATTGAATTGGAAATATATCAATAATATGTAATATTTTTATAACTTTTAATTTCTTTAGTTTGTTTAGGAAATATTAGGTCTAGTGAAATTTTTTGTGCTTTCTTATTAACTAATTTATTTGTTTTTTATCAATTACAATAATTGTTGCAGCATAAACTCAAAATTTTGAAAAAAATCTGTGCAGAGGTCGTGTTTCTACCAATAAATTTCTATTACAGTTAAGAAGGCATTAATAGTATATTAAACAACGCATTTCATATGGAATTCTGTTATGACACGAGTTCAAGTTTAAAAAACGAATCGCGAAGCGATGAGTTTTTTAAAGAACGAGTGTCACAACAGCCATATGAAATAAGTTGTTTATAATATTTTTTATATTTTGCTGTTTTATCATTTTTTGAATTAATTTATTATTTTTACGTTATACTGAAAATTTTGATTTTAAAAAGTATGTCGGTAGCACTGTGTTATTTATAACATTTGACAGTTTTGACATTTAAATTATGAAATGTTAATGTTTTAAAATATTTTAAAATGACTAATACACCAATAATAATATATTATATAAGTAAAAAATGATATTCATATTCACAAATACTTTCTTAAAGAACAATATAAAATTAATAATTTGCTATTAGCCACAAATGTCATTGTCAATAGTCTTGTCATTAGATACTTCACTCATGTCGCCAACCATTTAAAACAAAAATTTGCGTGCGCAAAAGTTACATTACGATACGCAAATGCGTTTTATAATGGAGATTTTTATAAGTGCAAAATATAAAAAAAATATTTACTCATCTAAAAACTTGTTTTTCTCAACATTTCAGTTTGTTTTAGTGTTATTTTATGAAAATACATTTCAATTAAAACTGTCACTGAATCAATTAACATTTGTGTTCTTTTAGTTGTCAAGCTATTCAAATAAAAATAATAAACATTTCATAGCAAAACAAATTCTTTTTGTAACTATTATATAGTTTATATTCCCTCAGGTTATTTTTTTATTTGCTTTATTTGCATACATTAACTTTTAATTTATTCACATCATTATAACAATTAAGTGGTTAACAATTTTGTATTTTTTCGTGTCAAACGATCTTACACAATTTCTTAGCTTTAATTTAATTAGATTATGAGCAGATAACGATCTTTGTGAAAGTCAGTCAGCGGTCTGCTACCCGAAATTATTGTTTGTTTTTACTATTAACCAAATACTCTTATAAATATTCATAAATTTCCTAATGGAGTGCGTATACCATAACAGGTATATTTAACAGGTTGGTTCTTCTCAAAACACTTAGTTCAGTTAAAAATAAATACGTATAAGATATAACTTTTAGAGTTCTATAAATTATTTATTAAAAACTGTACACTCTGTACAGTCACTACAACAAAAAACAGAATTGCATATTTTTTAATTAAGTTAATAATATTGAAACTGCCAGTTCTTGAATTTATAATAGTATATTACGTAATGTGTGTGGTGACTCGCATTTTACGCACGAATGGAAAAGTTCCCAGAGGGCGTAAAATGTTTTACAGCAGGAGCTGCGTACTATACTTTACCGACGACTTAAGTTATTATTAATAATACTTGAACAACAGCAACAATAAATATTTTTAATAGTAACATTTAGCTAGTTACTTAATATTAATTATTGATATTAGTAACAGTACAGCTGTTAATGGTTGATGAAAACGAACCAAATAATATATAATTCCAAGTAATTCTAAATATTAAATGCAATCTTATATCTAATAAATGTTATTTGCCAATTTTTTATAGAAGGTATGAAATTCATTTTCCTTTTGGGAAATTGCAGTTAGAGTGCAAAGAAGTGTAGACACCGTGGTTAGGTTTTGTCAGGCATGGCTTCGAGAAGGCCGTGCGCAAAGGGCAAGGGGCTCTGGACGCCCCCGTGGAACAACAGACCGTAAAGATCGCCCCCTAAGATTAATGGCCTTAGGGGACCGTTTCTCCACTACCAGGTCCATTACAAATTAATGGTTTGCAGAATACGGAAGACCTATTGGCATGCGAAGTGTTTACCGACGAATAAGACTTTTTGGCCTGTTTTCATACCGACCACACTGGGTCCTTCCCCTTTAACTCCAGAACACCGACGTAATCGCCTTGAGTGGTGCAGAGAACGGTCACTCTGGGATCAGGAATGGAACAGTATTGTCTTAAGTGACGAGTCTGGATTTTGTTTAGGCATGCACGATGGTCGAGCGAGGGTTAGAAGATGACGTGGTGAAAGGAGAAATCCACGGTTTTTTGTTGAAAGGCATGTTCATCAAACTGTTGGAGTTATGGTTTGGGGTGCTATAGCTTATGGTTCGAGATCACCTTTAATCATCATCAGAGGTAACATGAACGCTCAGCATTATATACAAGAAGTTTTCGAACCCCATCTTTTACTATGCAATCATTTTGAAATTTTTATCATTTACTTATTATGCTTCAGTAAGTACTTATAAAGAATTTTATAAAAATAAAATCATTTTAAACTGAGTTTTCGGATTTTTCTGTCACTTAGTATATGTATGCATGCCTACGAATATTGAAAGTTGCTAAATGGTTGCTAGCAAAACCTTGCAATTTACTTTACAGCTGTGCCTTTTGTTTTGATTGAGGACTGTGTGTTATTGGCCGCTTATAGAGCTGGTTATTTGGGACATATATTACATGGTTACCACTATGTCATCATACAATTGATTAAGATGGGTAGAATTGAAGGACATTTAGAGAAATTGGGAGAAAACAAGCCTTTTGTTTAAGAATGTTGGGGAATAGACTGGGAAAAGAAAAGCATAAAAGAAAAAGAGGTACAATTATATAAACTAACTAAAGATAGGAATAATTTTACCATGCTGATTGCCAAAGCAAGGAGACTTGCATATCTACTTAGTAGTATTTTTGCATTTGCTTTCTTATTGTGTGATTACATTACAAAAAATTCTACCACCTTCATATTTCTAGCTTCAATTCTCTCTAATTCACCGATTATTTTAGAATTTTAGACTATACCTAAGTGTCTTATATTTTTAAATTTTGTTTTCAAGCAGATTTCCAAACTATAAATCTTCAAAATAGTTTTAAAAGAAGTAAATCATCCATATCACAAATGTGACTGATTATTAGACGAAGAAAAATCAAAGCCAATGTCACAAAATTTTTATTTAAAGTAATGACAGCTACTAGCTTCGGCCTATCTATAGGCCATCATCAGGCTAAAAATTATGGATGAATAAACAATAAATAATAGTGACAAATTTCAAGTCTTACATTAATCAACAAAAGCAATGAATCAGACAAAGTCAATATTATAGTTCAAACAGTAGATTATTATATTATATTATAATGTCAAAATTAAAAAGAAGAAGAAATAGGTTAAGAAATACAATAATCCGATGTATACGAATTACAAATAAAAACAATTGTTTATGAATATTAACAAATCAAAGAATGAATAAGCAAATCTAAAAGCTAAATGCGAGATTATGTGAGATAAAGAAATCAAAAAGGCAAATTAAGAAAAATGTAAGGGTCTCTAGGTTTTAACTGTTCATTTAAACAAACAAATGTACTATGTTTTTAGCCTGATGATGGCCTAAAGATAGGCCCAAACTAGTAGCTTTAAATAAAAATTTTGTGACATGGGCTTTGATTTTTCTTCGTCAAAATAGTTTTAGTTTCAAAAATATTGAATTTATGAAAACTGAAAAATTAACTAACGTTTCCCACTGTATATATAGATTGATAAGTTTTATTGTACTTAATTATTTGTGTAGATAGTATACAGGAGGTAACAAAATTAACCGTACCTACGATAAATTACCGAGATGAACTGCTGCGGATCAGATAAGATCAAACAACAATTGTTTGATTTTAATTGGCCATTGTTTGCCTCGCTAATAACAACTTGCCTATAATCATTATCTGTTACACGAGATAACTTATAATAATGCAAGTCAATTATCATATAATTGCTTTTGTGCGATTTTTTGTTTTGTTTGTAGTGTTACCATTCGAATTATGCATTGTTTTTCGAGTTG
This sequence comes from Ophraella communa, assembly GCA_035357415.1. NCBI lineage: Eukaryota > Metazoa > Arthropoda > Insecta > Coleoptera > Chrysomelidae > Ophraella > Ophraella communa. The sequence continues at coordinate 8,559,625 of CM068989.1, read as the reverse complement.
TAAATGCACGAATGGATCTTCCTATTGTTATTAAGATAGTATTTGCTCTTGATTAAGTTTGTGCATAAACTTTTGGAATTAATGTCACACAATAAGTTCTTTTAATGTTGGATTTACGTTTAAGCGATTAAAGCCGATAATAAATAACTTAATTAAAATGCAAATCTGATTTAAATACTTAAGTTCGATTTAAAATCGTTCCCAGGCTCCTCAAACGTATTATTAACACCTAGTTATGCTATTAAAAACAATAAAAACGGTGCCGTGCAATAATTATCGTTTCAAAATCTATATTCGTCAATGTTAAAATGATCTATTCGAACGCGGTCGCCGGAGTTGACAACTTTTCAGTTCCGTTTCACTTGTTCCATAAATTAATAGTTATGAATTTTCGATACGCCAAGTTAATCGGCTGTTGGTTGTCTTGAGAAATTTGTTCCGAAGACAATGGTCGCGTAGGAAAGCGTACAATGTATGGCGTACATTTTTTCAAAACTGGTTATTTGAATATGTGAGGAAATATGATGGAGTGTCGGCACTTACGGGTTACAGAATCGTGTTTAGTATGTGATAAGATTTTTTTTAAAGGCAACGTGTGAACTTTCTTCGTTAATATTGGTAAATTAATTGTAATTCATCTGAAACTAATCAGTTTTCAATGAAGAAAACTATGGAATTATACGTTGGAAGGCTTAAATTTTAAATAATATTCACTTAATTGTTTAATGCCCGGTTTCACCAACGTCAAATAAATCAACGAAGAATAACATTTATTTGTCGATTAAATTTATTTCTGTTTCAATAACGCTTTTAAAACTCCAAATAGCTATTCGACAAATAAGTTATAATGTAGTAATTTCTTCACAGACTATACTTTTAGGCGCATGCGCAAATCGTTTATTTGCAAGAATTTATCATAAAACAACATAATTTTACAATATGAGTACGAAACGCGAAAGAAGTAAAAATTATTTAGAAGAAGAAAAGGGGAATCTTCTTACAATAGTGGAAAAATATAAGCACATTGTAGAAAACAAAAAAAAAAACTGATAGCGTTAAGCCACAAAAAAAACATTATAAATATCTACATAATATTATTAAAAACATTTTCAAACAATTTAAATTTTGAAAATGTAATTATATCATATATAACTTGTATATATTAATATTGGTTTCGATATTTACCTTTCACAATACATTTTAAATAATATTCAAATTTTTAATTTAGATTCAAACTAATAACGAACATACAAATTCACTTAAAGTGAGGTTAACCTGTCACTTTATTGGATGAATAAAAATTTATTTGCCCGATAATCGACAAATAATTTATCTGGAGTTTATTCTTAGAAATGGTGAAATGCAAATCTGTCAGATTTATTATTAAATAACTTTATTCGACGAATAGGCCGCTATTTATCGTTGGTGAAACCGGGCATTATAGTTGTGCTTTTTTAAAAGTTGATGTATCGTCGCACGGCTTTTCTCTAATGCATTTTTTAAACTAGTTTCGGAATTTTCTTAAATAAAAATGTTATTATGGATTTAATCTATTAGTTAGCAAAGTATTAAGATCTTCATCATTTCCTAAGATACCTAGTACGTTTCTTCCGCTCCAACATTTTATCATTTATGACACGACAATAATTATATAAAAATGTATTTGCAGAAGGAGCCTGTCGATACGGATAAATCAGCATATATTCTCTTTATGTCGCTTGTTTGTTTTTATAATTTTTTACATCTACATTTTACATCTTGCATTTTACATCTTGGTATGAGAACTGACAGTATATAATAAAATAATTGTTTCATTTTGAAATGAGAGTTGCATAGCCACTTATGATTACCCTTTTGTAGTACCATACGCCATTATAGAACAAAAATAATGCTACATGTTTGTAATCAGGAAAAGCAGGGCTATTTAAAACTATAAAAAAATACAGGGTGCCCCATTTAAAATATTAGATGCATTTTATTGGACACTCCCTTTATACAAAATTCGGCCTGTTGGTACATTTTTGGTCGTTAAAGATAAAATAATATAACTTTTTTTTGAAACTTTTTTTGTATTCCCCAAATTAAGGAAAATAAGTGGGGGTCAAAATATAATGAGAAACCCTATACATTAAATGAAGCATTTCACCTCGCAATTCTTTGGTCCTGCATGGATTTTAACAGGAGGTAGGTGATAGCCCAAGGATCAAAGCCTTAGGGGTGGTTACAACCCCATCTCGTGGATGGACACTTTGTGGAAGCCCGTCTTACTAAGAACAGTAAAAATAAAACTTTTTCACAAATCTTTCATTTTTTTTCAAAAAATTTCTGTCAATCTGACGATGCTAGTTTTTAGCGAAACAGTTTTAATAGTTTCGTTAAGAAGTTCTATTTTTAATATGCTTAGTTAAAAAAAATCAACGTTTTTCGCGAATAACTGGGAATTAATGCATTTTGTCAAAAAAACTTTGGAGACCAAAATTGTAGTTTTAAAAATCCAAACAACATTCTTATTATACAACTTTTCTACGACCAATACGAACAAAAATTCCCAGTGTTAATAATTAACGTTTTTCTTCAAATGCAAAATTTGATAGATTCAAAGCCAAATACCGGACCGAGCATCCCCTTTTTTGAGTCCTTTAAACAAAGGGATCTAAAGAAATTTAATTTACAAAAAAAGCAACAAAATTATTTTAAAAAAAACACTATATCATTAAAAATAAAGAAAAAAACCGAAAAATCGATTAAAAACGTCGATTCTTTCTTCTAAAAACTTGAAAATTATTAGTTTTACAAAAAAATGTATAAGATATTTTTTACTTAGAATCATCATGTCAATCCATTTATGTGGTTAAAATGTAATAAAAATTTACCACCCCCAAGGGGAAGGGGCTTGTACGGAATCTTTATGAAGTACCTAATAATCTAGCTCACCCTAAATGCGTACCTAAATAATGCAGCCGTTTAACTATAGACAAATATTCTTGGCCTGAAAGATTCAAAGACCCTCATAAATACTACTGCAGAAACTTGAATCCTAAATAAAAACAATCTTTGCACATTATTGCACATAAGCACTGACTGACGAGTTTTTACAAATCATAAGAATATCAATTTTTTTTTGTTTTGGTTTTTTGGATTACAATGATAAGCAAATCTTATACAGTAGTATTATTTTTTTATATTCTTATGATTTGTAAAAACTTTTTGTTCAGTTGACACATTCTCACTTGTACTAAAAGAATTATCTATGGTATTACTGTTTAATCTGTTAAATATTATTTTCTATCACCCTTAACTGTTTTGCATTTTCTTGCTTACCAATTTATTGTGTTCTTTATAGCCTGATGATGGCTAATTTAGACCTAAACTAGTTGCAATAATTGTACATTACTTGTCGTTTGACGTTGCGTTTCATTGGATCTTTTCTTTTATACTCCTAATTGATTAAGAAGAGGTTATAACAAACGATAAGAACAGTTTATTTATTCTGATAATTTTAAGCCTGATCTTTTATGATTTTATAATTCATAGATATGGTTTCCTTTATACCAAAGTGCTTGCCGATTGATATTCAAATTTCGCGCTGAAGACGTAAAACTGGTGGCATCTATAAATTACCAGTTGTTAGCTTAGCATATCCAGAGGATCCAGATTTTTGTTATGAAAATACCTCTGGGTAATGAAAGATTGTTTTATTAGATTTTGTTAAGAACTCCTTTTTGCTAGAAAATGTATGATGAGAAGTGATTGTTTTGGATTAGACAAAAATGTGATTTCCAGAATCTTTAAAAAATTTTTTGTATATAATATCATAAAAGAGAAAATTTTGCCGTCAAAATTTTCGACTAATATGAAAGTTTGTTGTTTGGCAATTTCCTGAGCGAAAATTGCCAAAAAGCAACAAACTTGAACCAAACCAGAAGAAAATTTGGCCGGGAAAATATTTGACCCGCCTTGAGTTGTTTTCAAAAAAATGCTGTTGTATTCAATTCGACCCGTAAATTCTCCCATAATATCAATTTCTTTCTGGAAAAAGTCAATCTTGCAGTTTACGGCCTCATTGCCTCTCCAAGCAAGTTCAAATGAGCAAAGGTGAAAAAACTTTTTTTGTGCTCCATCATTTTTAATAGTACTTCGGTGGATAATGCTTTTGAACTGAGTTTTCTTTTTTCTGGACAATTTTGAAGCTGCCTTTGCTTGGTGTGTCTGGCCAATCTTGCATATTTCAAAGATATATACGTGAAAGGGTCGATTTTTATGCCGTTATGGTAGTACATTTTTCAAGTGTAAAATTTCTCACCCGTAGGAACTCCGAGAATTGGTTCCAAATAGAGTTTCTGGACTACTGCGTGTTCAATGGGACATTTTCCAAAACCAATTTTGTGATTTCTTCGCCTGACCGGTATTCGAATCTTGACATTTCGTCTGGATTCATTATTTCTTTTCAAAATTATGAAGACGCTTCAAGACGTTGGTAAAACTGACAACTATAGAAATACCAGAAACCTTAGTAACGGATCTGGCGTAATTTTGTCGCTGAGATATTACGTATTGTCAATATGAAACGTGCCGTTGCTATGCAATTTTGTCAGTTAAAAATAGTCTAGTAAAATAGTCCAGATTATTTTTCGACGTTTCTTAAAACCAATGAAATTATTCTTTAATTGTCACAAGGGTAAGTTTCAACCAATTATGTCATTATTATAGTGGGAATAAATCTCTTTTGATTATTGTCAAAAATAAAGACTGTAGCTTTTATTTGCCTAGCAACTGTCAGATACTTGTCAAAATAATTACGCGAAATATATTATATTAAGTAATAATTAATTAAATTAAGTTTTTCCATTTTATGATAGTTTTATTGATCCTTTTTATTGTAAAAATTTGTGAATCAAAAAATATTCTTGTCAAATATAACTCAAGAGTTCCATAAATTAGAAAATAGAACAGATTTTATTCAAAATTGTTGCCATTTGGCAATAGCCACTCGTGATTATTGCCCGACAACAAGTTTTCAAACAATCTGTCAAATTATTTTTAATTTATTTTCAATAGCTTGTTATATTATTACTGTTTTCTTCAAGAAGCCGATATCGTCTGGTACATTTGTTTCTTTTTATTAATTATTTTATGTTGATCTATTTGCATTTAGCAGAAACCTTTTATTGATAACCTAAATGTTAATCGATGTCAGTAGGGCATATTTCCTAAGGTCGTTCCTGTTTGTCTCGTTAGTTTTAAGTCTCCGCATTTTATTGACATTATTAGCATTGTTGTTGTTGGAAGTTCAACGTAACCTGTTCGTTTTTCGAGGTGTGGTCGATCGATGAACCAAATGAATATCAATATTATATATCGTCGTTAGCTAACAGTCATTTAATTGAGGCTGTTAAAACAACATTTGTCTACTTCTCATTTTTTAATAGCCTGTGTCGATTTCCTCGTAAATTTAATTAATCATTCAGGGATTATGATAATTGCAAACAAACAGATAATTTTCTAGATTATAATTTTAACGTTGGCTCAATGTTTATTTATAATCCCTATATACAGGGTGTCCCTTAAAAATGGTCATAAATTATACCACAGATTCTGGGGTCAAAAATATGTTGATTCAACCCCACTTACCTATATACAAAATAGTGCACACACAAAAAGTTACAGGGTGCTAAAGTTAAAAATTTAAATAATTTTTTTAACATTACTCTAAAACGGTTTAACGTGATTGTATAAAAATTTATAGGAAATACTAGTAGAGAATACCCAATAAATTGGATCAGTTACATTCAATTATTTTGATTTATTATGGATTTTCAGAGGGGTTCAACACCCCTTTAACCCCAACTTTGTGTGCACTATTGTATATAGGTAAGTGGGGTTTAATCAACATATTTTTGACCCCAGAATCTGTGGTATAAATTATGACCATTCTTTTCGGGACACCCTGTATAATTTATTTTAAAATTAATTAATAATTAAAATAAAATTTCTGTTATTTTAATAATGTTTGTACAAGCACGACGTCTCTGACAGAATATTAATGATAGAAATCTCCCTCGAGTTGTAACAGGTCTCATATTACAAACTATACACATTTTTTTTCCAACGCACATCTTCAATAATTATTTTTGTACAAAACGACTTTTTAGTGACACGAAGTCTTTCAACAACTTAGAAAAAACGTTAGCAATTATTTTCTCGACTACAATAAATCATCTCTTCACTAAAAAGCCACATCAGATGTGACATTCACTACAATCGTTAGAAATGCCAATGTCTAATTGGTAATATTATTGATATGTCTCTCTCGTCGAGATCGGGCTATACCAAAACATGACACTATTTGTCTCTAATTTTCTTCCATTTATCATTTCATTGTTCCATCGTAAATTCTTTAGACGGTATCTGCTTTGCATAATCACGGGATTACAATTTTTTAGGAGTATTCGTAGTCTAACAATATTTTACACATCATTGTTGTACGTATGTTTGATTTATTAATAATATACTGGTAATCACCGTTGCCTCACATACAACTGATTACACCAGGGTCGGACCTAACAGGTCCGATGGCTTCATAAGTCCAGGTAATCTAGATAAAGATATTGCAAGATTTGTAAGTCCTGATCATATTATCGAAGTTCTAAAAATCTTTTTTACAGATCAGGTAGTTTGAATTGAAAAATCTGGTATTTTTAACCAGCAAACACGATCCTTAGCATAATAACCCCTCTAAATAACCATTAATACCTTGAAAAGCAAACATTGCTAAGAGATTTGACACAGAAATTACCGAACTCACCTAAACTGATATGAAAAGAAGAGGTTTTAGGGAAAAATGGGACAGTTTCTAAATAACAACAAGAATTACGTCAACTTTTTCTGCAATGTCAAATAAGGTCCAAAATTTTCAATCAAAGTTTATGTACAAAAACAATCAATTTTGGCGAGAATAATTCCTTGTACATATTTCTTATTGAATGACAACCAAATGACAACGTATTTTCTTGATCTGACGCGTCTGTCATAAATTTTCAAGAAATTCGTAAAATGAATCCCAAACGTTTCAGTAAATCATCAGTCGATGAAATAAATAATATAATCATTGAAAGTGCATGTAAGAATACCATGATAAGCAGCGCGTCAATTTGGAAACAATTCCAATTATTTTGCGACGAGAGGAGATATAAATTGGAAGAAAAGACATCAACAGCAAAACTAGCCGTTATTTTAAAGGACTATGGGTTCAATATGAAAAAACGTAATGGAGAAGACTATAAAGAAGCTGTGATAAAGACAATGTGGAATATTGGCTGTTCTATTCTATCACCGTCAAGAATAGGGGTCTTGTTTGTTTATTACAGATAAACACGATTTTCTCTCCTGTAATATATCTTGTCAACTGGTACAATCAGTTAGTCACAGAACGCATTGTTTTGTGCCGCCAGTTTTGTGAGAATACTTTGAAACGAACGTAGCTCAAATGTGACAACGTTGACTTTTAAACACACTTCATTATTGGTTAATAGTTGGCGCTACGTTTAAAACTTACTAATTATTTATTGCTAAATTTTACGAAATGAGAAAAATTAATTGCAAAATGAATACCAATATAAGTAAGTAGGTATCTTAGGTATCCTAAATATATATTGCTATCATTTTGATTAATATGATCCTACTAAACTAGTCCATTGTGTATTTCATGTTCAAAACTTCAATGCATCCTAATTTGAATAAATCATTATGTTTATGTTATTGAGTCGAGTGATATAAATGTGTTGAAATAAAAATATAAAACCTCAAAAGTGATTTTAATTGTAACGTCAAAAAATAATCTATCGAATACCACACGAGAGTTCGATAAATTAGATAATAATTCTCCAGGCATTTTCTCAAACTTGTTACCATCTGGCAACAAGTTTTCTAAAATCTGTCGAATTATTTTCAATTTATTCTCACTCTCTTGTGATATTACTACAGACAATTAAACTGCAATTGACAAGCAATAAATATTGACAGTTGTCAAATTGTGAGTTGGCCCCAGTACTCTACTAGCATTTTGTAGTTTATACTCTACAGTCATTAAAATAAAGATCGTATCTGAAATGTTTCATTTTCTTTAAACCGTCACATTTCACAAACAAATCAAGATATCTGGGAAAATAAAAAAACGAAGTATTGCAAACAAATCAGACATCTTGATAAAGTTCAATATGTGCACATCTACTAGCAGAATTAACCTACAGGGTGAGTCAAAAGTAGAGGAAAACATTGTTTTCTTTTCTTCCCTGTATATGAGGGGAGTATGAAATTATTTTGAGACGTCAGAATAATAAACTTAAAAATATATTTTTTTATCTACAAGTTGCAAAAAAAAATCAAAGAAATCAGGTGTTCGGATGTTAGAGCATTTTTAAATAAATCAATATTTTGAATGGATCGAATTTTAAGTCGGTGAGTGTAATAAATAATCAAAAGCCAATTTGTTGTTACTGTCATGACAATCATTTAGTTAACAAAGAAACAAATGTAATTTAAGGAAAAAAATTTTAGGGGATGGAGGGTGGCTGAGATGGGTATAAGTAACTTTTAAAACATGAATATAGTAAATCATATTCTTATAAAACACTGAATTTTTAAAAATTGCATAAGAAAAGACTAGATATTTCAAGTTTTCCAAAGATATTACGTTTTGGAAATAATTTGATGATTCCCACAATAACTCCCAGGCAAGTAGTCAAAAAAAAAATACTTTAATGTGCTGGCAAGGTGTAATTCTGCATTAATAAAATTCAATTTTTTAGTAGATTATATTATTTAAAATACAAAAGTAAAAATTGGACCCCTTATTATTTATAAACAATAGCAATGGGAGTTAAAATAAAATTTCTAACTCTCCTCCTATTGGTCGGATACAGATCTATTGATTTAAAAATGCGTGTTGAACTTGCTTTCGAATGAAATATTTTGTTTTTTTTTGTAGAATAAAAAATGGCGAAGTAAATGTTTTTGAGCCAAAAAAGTGTAGGTACTCTCTTAATAAAATTTTTTTGTATAATTAAATATTTAAAAATTTTCATTAGTTTTTTATTAATATTGTACCTAGAGGCTTAAAGAAGAAAATAGGACCAGAATGGAAAAAAATGTAGTCATTAATATTTTTGCATTCAATTCAATTGTATACAAGGTGTTTTTATTCTTTTCACGTTAGTTTCTTTTTGTTTATATTTATTGTTGGTTTTGTAAACGAATAAAAAGATAGTAGCGCCCATTAACTCTTATATTTACCAATCCAATCAATAGACAGCAGTAACTCCATAGGAAAAATCTCTGCCAGAAGGGTGTTTTAGTGTTACAAAATATCGATGGCTAAGAGAACAAATATTGTATGTCCATTTTTGTTATAAATGAGATACGTTGGGGTCTAGGCTGGTCGAGATGAAATCTTTATTGTGCTTACATATTGTATGTCCTTTTAGAATGGTTTACTAGTTACTAAAGTAGCATTAAAGATATGTCCATTAAAAACACCATAAGCTTAGTGCACAAATGTTGTATGTCCAATGCAATTTTTGTGCCGTTCACAAAATTCAAAACGAAACGACTCTTTTATTGTATGTCCACAATATTGGAGGCTTATCAAACTATAGTACGTGTTGCACGTGCTTGCCTTCTGTGCCTCTTACGCGAGAAGGTAATTCCAGAAGACTACAGAAACTTTGTGGAGAGATTACCTATACATCCGTAGAGACTAACGATATTGTTCCAGACTAAGGTTAACTTGTTTTTTACTTTAACAATGTTTTTTTATCAATAAAAATTTCATTTGCACTATCAGTATTATTTTAACCCTGATTTTATGATATTTTCACAATTGCAGTATGGAAATAGTAATATATTGTATGTCCTTATTCTACTTCACATTTATTGTACGTCCATATACAGAGGGTTACTTTTAGCTTTTTTAATGTGATTAATATTTAACCCTAATAGAAATAGAACTGAGTAAGTGTGTAACATAAACTTAACTGTAATTTAATTACTTTTAAAATAAGTACGGTTTGTCACGGTTAACGCAAACTTTTAAATTGATTTGACTGAAAACATTAATTTTGGACATACAATATTTGTCCTCATAGCCATCGATATAGTCATTATGTTATCAAAAAGTAAAGATTAAAAAATTATTCCTTCTGGGTGTAACACTCCTAATGTCACTGAGTATATATACCTAACCTACACATTTTAACGATACACCCAATGGATGGAGTTTATGAATTTATATCGCGGACTACAAATGTACAAACTTACAAAAAGTATGTCTCCTAGCATATTGTTCAGTTTCAGCTCTGGATCCAGTCCTGCACCTCCGATTATCTGTAGGATAATTCCTTTATATTGAGAATAATTTATAGTGTATTCCATGACGTTACTTTTACTAAAGGTTGGTTAGTATGCGAGACGCACAGTATGTGATTTATTATCATTGTATCTAATGTGGTATAAGTCGAAAGAATTTGACATTGTTTTGTTTTTAATTACTTTATATATGTTGGCTTTCTCTTACGTAATGAATATGTTGATGGATCGAAGTTGCATTTGTTGACAGATATATTGCATTATTATGCTGCGTGATTGATTGGTACAGTTATTGAAGCACCACGGGGTATCACAATACAGTACTGCTTAGTGAATCAATCAGTCGGCCGCTATCGGTTCTTCAGTTTCGTTTTTCGGATTAAAAATTGGTAAACGCATACGCATCTTTTATAGTTTTTCTAAATTTCATTCCAAATATTTATAGAATTTGGTTAAACAAAATTCATCTCAAAATAAGATATACGAGAGTGCAAAAATGTGTAGAAGAAAATGGCGGCAAAGTTGTGTAGTCTCTTTAAAGGGGTTTATATGGGATTAAAACATTACTGTGATATAACCTTCTATACCACAATAAAGTTTGACAAATAATATTACTTAAATATGACAACTACCTTGCTACTTTAAAATTTACTATTCCCGTTCTTTTAAGAATTCCCAAAGTAGTAAAAAATCAAATAATAGAAACATTTGCCACTCTTTTAAATAATTCCTTAAAAAAATTTCATTAGAAGAAAAAGAAATATGCTTTATTTTCGACCAAAAATGTTACACAATTTAAAAAAGAAGCTAAAAATAAACATATACCTAGTAAAAAAAATTGACCTGTACCACGACGTCATACCTACAAACCTCGCGAAATGAATCGGAGTCAAAAATGGCTACTGTTACTTTGTCGTGTGCGTGTGGTGTCGTGTTTGAAGTCCATTTTGTACTTACCGTAAAATAAAAATAACAAATAAGAGGTTTTGAATAAATAAAACCGAATTTATTTGAATGCAAACCGAGACCGCCTCCAAGAATTTCCCAACACCTTTTCCGACTGGTGTCGCAAATGGAGGGTTACTCTCAACTCAAACAAATCCCAACTTATCTTTTTCAAACACCCCGACACTCTACATCAAAAACTTCTTTCCAGAAACTTCCGAATAATACTTTGGGGGGAGAGGCTCGAACTCCGGGATGAAGCCGTCTACCTGGGGCGGTGAGATACACTCGCACCCTCTGTTTGACGGTAGACGTAAAGTCCACCCTGGACTCAGTTCGGAGACGAGCCAATCTCATCAAGGCATTAGGAGGAAAATTCGGCTCCACTCTTCTGCACACCTACAAAACATTTATTTGCCCACTCTTAGACTACAAAGCTATTCTATACAGCACTGCCTCCACCAGCATCATCAGGACCATCCAATCTTACGAACGAGCCATCCTCAGATATTGCAAATATCAAAACTGACTTACCCCCAGCAATGTAGTTTACCAAAACACCAACATCACCCCAGTCTTGGAACGATTCAAAAACCTACAATCGCGCTATGTCCAGCGCACTCGTTTCTCTGACAACACATTAGCCAAAAACTCCCTTGGCAAATCAACCGCCACTCCCGAAAACCCAAGAGGAAAACCCCATATCTACCACTTCGCTTACTCCAAGACACCCTCCCCGAGGAATACGACGTATTCCTTCGAGGAATCTTCACAATTCCTCAAACTACCCCGTTAGCCTAGCTAACCCTTTCCCGACGCTCTGTCAGGTTATAGGTCTTCTGTGGTTTTCCTATAACACTTACAGAATGGCTGACAGGAAGGGAAAAATACAGCCACAGCTCTGTACCCGATTCCCCACGATGTCCAACACGCCGCCCAAATTTGGGCCCGTTGTCTACGAATTCTTCTATGCCACGTGCCACAGACCTCGCTACCTCCAACTGGCACTCTTCTGCCACACCGAGCCATTATCTTCCAGCCTAATTTCAAAATTCACCCAGGACACCCAGGATAATACGACATCCACATAAAAACAACGCCATCTTAAATTCTAAATCTGGGCTCATCTATTTTTACTCTCTAACCCTTTGTAGAAGAAAAATCAAAATCTCCACCAAATTTCAAGCACACGTTCATTCATTCATTCATTCTTTCATAAAACGCTTTGAACAAAACTCGATGTATCAAATTGATGACAATTGTCATAAGAGGTCAAAATAAATTCTAATGAATAAAACCGTTTGAACGTTTTTGGTGCTATCTCTTTCCAACAATCGAAGGTTATAATTAGAGTTGAAAATAACGTATGTCATTGCTTGATAGACAAGTGTGCATAATTGTTTGATGTATTTCTACTAGCAGTAAAAAAGGATGAGGTAAATAAAGTTTGTGTTTACTACTGTTCACTGTTAGTGACGTCAGGGTAAAGGTATGGTATATAACATTACTAGCAAATGGAGGATATAACTACTCCAAATGACAAGTTTAAAAAATGATTCGATTTTGCCACGAAACTGCTCCTGTAGTCATAAAATAGTCAACATATCTGTCTCTCAGTTTTCTAGCAAATTGCGATGAATGATTACTTCCTACGGTTACAGCTTTTTGCAATCCAGATGTTTCAGATCTCCGAGATCTAAGAACTACTTTACCTTGATTAATGTCTTCTTCGGCGACTGATCCCGTTGGCAAATAGACATTCACTGATTTAGCTCGAAGCCAGTTATGCAGGGCACAACAGGTCCGTACGATCTTGTCAACTGTGGAAACTTTACAGGATATTGGTTTTTCAAAAATCCTGAATCTGCTGGCTAAAATGCCAAATGCGTTTTCCACAATCTATAATTGAATACTTTTTGTCCAGTGGTTAGTTCAGTTTTTGAAAATGTCTTCAATAAATAATGTTTGAGTGGAAAGGCATCATCTCCAACAATGAACCCACCGTCCGGCAACATATTATTTTCCAGTGCTGAGTAAATAGAACACTGAGAGAAAACCCCTCCATCAGATGCTTTTCCATTACATCCAATATCAATGTAACGAAAACAATAGTTGCCGTCGACAATCGCCAACAAAATGATACTATTTTGCCCTTTGTAATTATAATACTCGCTTCCAACGTTAGGAGGAGCACGAATGTTGATGTGCTTCCCATCAATTGCTCCATAACATCCTGGGAAATTCCACCTTGTGCTGAAGTCACTTTCTATTGTTTTCCATTCATGTACTGTCTGAGTTACCTAGAACAATAAAACCCTTAATAAATATCATGTGAAGCAACTAGCCAGCTTTTGACGCCAACCCGTTAAATAAAGTGCTTAATTACAATACTGTCCATAATAATATTTTTGATTTTTCAGGGCGATCAAGAGGAAGCAACAAATACAGATGGTACACCTCCAGACGCAATTGAACAAATAGAATACGAAACTACTAACCGTGATAACAACAACAATCCTACGCCTGAAACTGTACCAAAGCGTAAAAAACGGACAAAGACAAAGGTAAAAGAGGTAGCTGCCTGTATTCAAGAACTACAATCGCTAGCAAACACTATGCAAGATGTGGACCATTCAGAAAAAGATGATGAATTTCGCCACAGGCGAGTCAGTTACCTCCTTGAGCCAGTAAAACCCGTTACCTTGCGTGTATTGTTTTATATTTTATTTGTTTCTCATTTGTAACAAGGTTAGATAAATTCCAAAAAAATCTCAATAATTACCTTTTGAAATCTGCAAATGACAACTAAACTGCATATTTTTTAATAATTTTTTAAGGAAAACAAACCTGCGACCAGGGGCATTTTCTTTCATTTCCAAGCAGCTTTTCAGCATAGACCATTTTGCCCATAAAGTGTTAGGGATGAATCTAGCTGATAGTTGATTCAAGTAGACCAACAAAACATCTTCAGTTACCCCAATCACACTAATGTAAATAATACTACTAACTTGTAAAAATTTTGGAAGATAACCGTCAGTTTTACAAGTTAGTGACTTGATGAAATAAACTTTCTTGATTAATATTGTGTTTTTGGAAACGGACGTTTACAAATAAGAAACAAATAAAATTTTTTCTCCTGTATCAAACTTTTTAAATATATCTAATTATTAGCTTACTAGCTAAAAATACGAACTTCTCCAATTGATAGTCCAGAGAAAGATTAGTTAAAAGCGAAGCATTGGAAGGCGCCGTGTTTCCTGGCTAAAAAACCTCCTCAATTGGTTTAACTGTAGCGATATTCAACTGTTCAGAGCTGCATTCAACAAGGTCTGGATTGCTGTGATGGTAGCGATCCTCCAATAGACAACTGCAGTGTTCTTCAAGTGGAAATGATAGTTAGAATGAAACTTTAAGCCATAAGACCTAAAATGAGCTGGCAACTAAAACAAGGGTCAATGTTGTCTGGGTAACTTGGCACATGGACATAGCAGGCAACTGTAAAGCGGACGATCTTACGATGCTCACAGCTATATACGCTAATACTAGACCAGGAGCACCTATTGATGAAAGAAGACCGCTCCTCCGAAAGGAAGTACTTCCTCTAGCCAACCTGGGATGGCGAGATTCTTCCTGCACCTCGTCAAGACAGGTACGGCCAGTGCTTGCTCAGCGACGAACCAAAGATATTTTATTCCTATCCAAGAATTCCATTGAAAACGCGTTTGCTGCCATCACTGGACACTGGCTTGGAAGATGCCATGCTGCACGACTTCTGTAGAAGCGGTCTGGACGTGGAGCTGAAATATTTTCTACTCTGGAGCAGTCCTATTTAAACAGCCTATCCGGTTGGTAGCTGTTCAGTAACAGCTGCTTCTCACGGTAGAGATAGAGGTGGTGACCTCCCCATACATTACAACGGACCTCTGGGCTATGTGGGTTCCACCCCTAACCACCGTGTTAACCTAACCAAACCTAAGAAATCTTGGTAGTTCACTGACAATTACCTTTATTACGCAGTTGTTTAGTTCAGCTATTCCATGGGGTAATACTACATCTGTTAATTACTTTTAAATTAAATATTTTCAATTTTAGTCAAAGCTGTTTACATCTTTACAACTAATTAACAAAACGATTATAAAACAAATTGAAAGTGTGATATTCCAGAGAGTCTAATAATTGTTGATTAATTGCAATTTATAAGTGTATCTATTAGAAAGGTATCGGAAAAGGATCTTTTTAATTGTCGAAAAAAATTCTTTACGAGATGATATAATCTGTCAATCACTAGATGCAAATGTTCTTTGAACAAATAACGTATTGACGGCGTATGGGTGAAAGTCGGAATTGTTTGACATACAATAATCGTTAATCAGTCTCAAATTGGAGTAGGTAAATAGCTCAGGCAACGATAAACTTTTCCCATATACACATTCTAATAGACTTGCTTTAACTTCTTTTGTCTTTTCTCGATTGTCTTCAGCTGACAGTACCGCCGTTATAGATGAACAGTTCGAATTCTCTTTATCTCGGGCGTATCGTGAAGAGGGAAATATTGTGTGTATTAAGAAATTAGTTAAAATTATTTAAACAAAATGAGCAAATGGGAGGAACTTTCCTAACTAACAAGTTAAGTTTCCTTGACCTTTGATCCAAACTAGAGTAGCCACATTGATGTTGCAGGCTTCGTCAGGATCACGTGACATTCTAATACCATACCTGATGTGATATGTGGCCTGTTCAGGGCTAGTAATGCTTTTCTCATGTCTGTAAGAATACGGATGTTCTTACCAATGAGCAGTGAATAGTGAGCTTTGTTTGAGCTGCATTTGTATTACAACCCATTACCCAGTTTAAATTCAAATCAGGGTGTCGGAAAAAATTCCACATTCTGAGCCTTCTTCTGCTTTAGATTCATCTGTTTAGATACAAATTGAACCTGTCGCCAATGCATTTTTGGCGTTGTTATTGCAACGGGTGACAGATGTATGACAGATGTGTGACGGATGAATGTAACGGATGATTGTGACAGAAGCGAGAGGAATGCATGTATTTTGATGTAGCTGCTTATCATGAAGGGTAGAGTTCCCAAGGGAAAACCCATCGTAGTCCATCATGATAGGTATCCATAAAACTAGAACCACAGCGATGCATCCACAGTCTGATGGAATGGTTGAACGAATGAACCGAACCTTTGCAAATTATTTATCGAAAGTGGTCTCAGAACATCAGAAAGATTGGGATAAACATATTCCGCTATTTTTAATGGCTATCCGATCGGCTGTCAATGAATCTACGGGTCAGACACCCGCGAAAGTCCTTTTTGGTAGGGAAAGTAGATTACCTTGCGACTTGATATATGGGAGCAAACCTGGTGAAATAGCGACCGGTGAAGAATACGTCGCAGATCTTCAGAAGAAGATCGAAAATATTCATGAACTGGTGCGCCACAAACTACAACTCTCCAGTGATCGGATGAAAAGGTACTACGACTCACGAGCAACAGGAAACACTTATGAACCTGGGGAATTAATCTGGTTCTATAATCCTCGACGGAAACGGGGTGTGTGTCCGAAACTTCAAAAGAAGTGGGAAGGTCCATATTTGATTAAAAAGAGAATCAATGATGTAATCTACCGAATTGTTAGAGTTCCCAAGGGAAAACCCATCGTAGTCCATCATGATATGTTGGCGTTATATCAGGGTGACCACAATAGGGAGGTACAGCAACTTCGGGTAGAGGGTTCGACCTTCTTCAAAGATTAACAGGATTCTACTCCGGAGAGTACTCACATTCCGGGAGGAATGAACTTAAGGAGGGGGCAGTGCAACGGGTGACAGATGTATGACAGATGTGTGACGGATGAATGTGACGGATGATTGTGACAGAAGCGAGAGAAAAGCATGTATTTTGATGTAGCTGCTTATTATAAAGGGTAGAGTTCGTCAATGAGGAAGAAGATTTTGACCGGAACTTGACATGCTTTATAATTATTTTGGGTTGGTAGTTATTCGAGAACATTCTAGTAATATTTGGATTTTAATAATGTCTTGCTAAAATATCCTAGAACTCTTTCTTTTCCGTCTTGAAGTTGTGAAAGTATAGCTCCGATTCCCACATTGCTAGCGTCGGTATCTAGAATAAGTCTGCCCTCAGGACGAAGATAAGCGAGAACAGGGGCCGAAGTCAATTCCTTCTTTAAAAATCAAAGGCCTTTTGGCATTCTTCATTCCAACAAAAAGTCTTATCTTGCTCAGTTAGTCTCGTTAAGGGCTTGACGATGTCTCCAAAATTTCTAACAAATCGTCTGTAATATGAGCAAAGACCCAGGCAGCTGCGAAGGGGAACGGCCACTTTTGAACGGCTTGAATCTTGGCGGGATCTACAGTAACGCCATCCTTGCTTACAACATGTCCCAAATAACTGACCTGTCTCTGGAGCAAGTTACATTTCTTAACATTCAATGTTAGATTGGCCTTTTTCAGTCGTCGAAAGACTTCTTCTAGGTTAGCCAAATGTTCTTTAAAATCCTTACCCATTATAATGATGTCATCTAAGTAGACCAAACAAGATTCCCAGGGTAAACCTCGAAGAATAGTTTCCATCAATCGCTCAAAGGTAGCAGGAGCATTGCATAAGCCAAATGGAAGGACGGTAAATTGCCACAAACCTGATCCGTCACACATCTGTCATACATCTGTCACCCGTTGCATTATTAATGGTTACCTTGTAGGGCTTGTGAAAGACATTTCTTGGTGAAATTGATTCTGTGTTTGTAGCAGTAGAAGCTCGTTCGTAGCTTCGTCAGGTTGTGTTCCAGTTGAACGAAGCCATAGCATGGTTTTCAGAGCCACCTGCATGGTATATTTATCAAGACAAAAAATCATCCTCGTCGCTTTAGTTGGTGTAATTTTAATGCTACTTGTTATTTTAAGGTTATATTGTTCTCTGTATTTGCTCCAGTTTAGATATTGTCTTCAGGCAATCGCTCTGTAGGTTATTATAGGTCTTATGATTGCATTTAATACTACTGGAAACTTTACATATTGATTTGATCCATAAAATGAAACAAAGGTTTGTAATTAATTATCAATTATATGTAAATTATAAAGAAATTGGAATTATTTCGCCCTATAATAAACAATCTTGATTCTACATTCTATTCTACTAATTAAAAAGATAGTTTTCAGCCGCAGAACCAGTTCGATGATTAGATCAACTAAACAGTAGCAAATAATATGCCGTAATAATAATTGACTATATCTATATTTATGCTAGAAGGCATCATTTGTGTGAGAATCGTTCTGGCGCATTGTTCCAATATATAATAGAATATGATATGATAATCATTTTTTTTGGTCTGTAATGCAAATGTTGGAATGTTAAATCTAATACTTGATGAGAGCAGTGGCGTAACTAAGACAGATAGTGGGTTTATAGATTGTTATTTTGATTTCAGCATTGATAAAATGTTTAAAATGAGTTATGAGATATAAATGTATACTATGTGCTGTTAATTAGGTAAACTATTAAATGAAATAAGTGTAATTGTATTTATACAGTCTTGATAGCAAATTTGCCACACTTATAATAAATAAATCTGACAAGACTAATTAGAAAATTCTCGACATCGCCGGATCACCTCATCAATATTGTTGAAAGAGAGAGAAATACTCGGAATCCGCCATCAACTCATATAAAAATCAACCCGTAATGTGACAAAAAGCGTTTAATGGTATATCGAAAGAATCGTGGTTGCAGAGTGGAACGCAGTTTACCGCTGGTGTGCCAATTAAATAACTTAATTAAGTTGTCATACTACGGGAATCAATCTGTACCGACCTGTCGAGAAAAAGCTACAAGGCGAAACAAAAAAAAGTTTTTAAAAACAGAAGTTTTTAAATAAAAATGTTATACAAAATGTATAAAGTGAGACGCTTAGAAATTAGCTTGTTGGTGATTAATCATAATAAGATTAGATTTTACTAAATAAAAGTATTTCAAAAGAATTTGTCTTATAATATAACTCACATAAAAAATTTTACCATGTAATAAACATAATGAAATTTGAAAAAGTGGAAAATTGTTTCTACCTGCACCCAGGGTAAGGAAACTTAACAGTTTCTATACCAAGCTTGACCGTTTTCTATCAAAACAACAACTACTTCCTGGGCTATATGCCCCAACGGACATTGAATTACATTCCAATAGAAAACGTGATGGCGACCGACTTCGTCGATATTTTCAACCATCTCTTTCGATTTGCAAATTAAC